>CM036257.1:26074019-27334019 GCA_020698575.1 Bostrychus sinensis
ATAAACTAACCCTAATTCTAACCTTAACCATTTTGACAAATAAAATCATTATTTATCATCAAAATTAGCATAAATACTACATGAGTCGTGGACATATACCAGGGTTTCCACGGTGACGTCCTGCTAAGCCACGCCCACTCGAGGTGAAATGCCTGGTTTTTAGTGTTTCCCATTTAGCGCAGCTGTTAGCAACATGACGCTAACAGATAGATAAATGTGACTGCTTCATAACGACAGCAGTTTAAGCTCTGAAATGATCAGAATGAGTCCAACTAAATACTACTCCAGATATGTTTTGGAGGTGGAAACAACATATTAACAATATAATTAATTAACAATAAAAGATTTAGCAGAATAGGGGACCTTTAAATTACTTTTAAAAAGTACAGTACTCTGGGAACGCAGACTTACGACAGGACATTGGCCTTCTCTCTCAATGGTAAAGATATAGTGCTCAGATTTGACTTGAACGGGGGATCATCTAGTTCTGGAGTAAATGCTCTGTGCCACAGTTCTCTTATTACTCAAAATGGTAAAGAATCTACACAAACACAATTTTTTTCCTTTTCCTGGCTCCTTGTAAATGACAATCAGCTAGCTCTTTTCTATCTTCATGGGGATTTACAGCACTTTATATCAAGGAACCATTCACACAACCACTCTCACATTCATCTTCCTTGGCGCATTACCCATTTCCTGAAAGGTTTTTCCGACTCCGACCATGACTTTTAACAGACTTACATCAAAAACCAACCAACAAACCAGTCAGCGCCCTTCTCAGATGTCACACTGACCTACAGTATATAATCTTAAGCCTGTAACAGTGTTTTCTTTGTCACTGCAGACTCCATAGTGATCGGCTTCTGGGTCGGACTCGCCGTGTTCGTCATCTTTATGTTCTTCGTGCTGACACTTCTGACCAAGACGGGAGCTCCACATCAAGAGTAAGTCGCTGTCCCTCTGCACAATGTCTTTTCAACTTTAGAAAAACGTGGCTTTCCAAATTCCATCTTTAAAGGACTAAATTTATCAGGAGTCAGACATTAGTGCTGTGTTTTATAAAGTGAGGTTTAGTCAGATACTTTTATGGAATAAAGTGTGAGGCAGTGACACTAAGTTCTGACTCATCCCAGAAACTCATCTCACGGAGGTCGGTCTGACTCGGCTGTGATGATGTACATCCAGTTAGAGCTTAAGGAGCGAGGTAGTTTCTTTACAGTTAGGGCTTTTCGGATTCAACCTCTGTGTTTCCAGTTCTTTGTCAGTGACAAGTCCGTAGTGTGTTGTCTCCTGTGTTTTTCCTTGTGTTCCTTGTGTTCCTTGTGTTCCTTGTGTTTCTTGTGTTCCTTGTGTTTCTTGTGTTCCTGGTGTTCCTTGTGTTCTGTCCAGTCCTTAAGTTTTTGGTTTTTGCTCTGCATTTTGATTTTGTAATTTTGCACTTTTTGATTTTTTGGTTTTCTTGTCTTTTTGGTGTTTTTGTATTTGGATTACTTTGGCATTTGTTACTCCTGTTTTTTGTGTTAAGATTGTTCTTTGGATTTTTGGAATTTTTCCTTTTGTTTAGTTTTCATCTTTTATTAAAACTTCACCCCACAGTCCTGGTTTTTGAGTTCTTTTTCTCCTGCGTTCCACCATTCCTGATAAAACAGGACTAAACCGGGTCTAAACCAGGTCTAAACAGAGTCTATATAAAGGCTAAACCAGGACTAAACCAGGTTTAAACCAGGACTAAACCAGGACTAAACCAGGACTAAACACAGTCTATATAAAGGCTAAACCAGGACTAAACCAGGACTAAACCGGGTCTAAACCAGGACTACACCAGGACTAAACCAGGACTAAACCGGGTCTAAACCATGACTAAACCAGGACTAAACACAGTCTATATAAAGGCTAAACCAGGACTAAACCAGGTCTAAACCAGGACTACACCAGGACTAAACCAGGACTAAACCAGGACTAAACAGAGTCTATATAAAGGCTAAACCAGGACTAAACCAGGACTAAACCGGGTCTAAACCAGAACTACACCAGGACTAAACCAGGACTAAACACAGTCTATATAAAGGATAAACCAAGTCTAAACCAGGACTAAACCAGGACTAAACCAAGTCTAAACCAGGTCTAAACCAGGACTAAACCAGGACTAAACAGAGTCTATATAGAGGCTAAACCAGGACTAAACCAGGTCTAAACCAAGTCTAAACCAGGACTAAACCAGGTCTAAACCAGGACTAAATCAGGACTAAACCAGGTCTAAACCAGGACTAAACCAGGACTAAACAGAGTCTATATAAAGGCTAAACCAGGACTAAACCAGGACTAAACCAGGTCTAAACCAGGACTAAACCAGGACTAAACCAGGACTAAACCAGGACTAAACCAGGTCTAAACCAGGACTATCCTAGGCCTATAAAGGACAAAACCAGGCTTAAACCTGGATTAAACTGGGCCTAAACCAGCACCAGACCAGGGCTAAACCAGCAGGTCTTCTTTAACCAGGACTAAACCATAGCCTGCGCTTCACTACTGGATCAAAGCAAACTAAACCAGGGCCTGCACCACAGTTTGAGACTCGTATAATCCCACTGGGAGCCTTTTGAAGCACTAGGGACCACTTCTCACCTCAGGCCAAGCCGCTAACACGAACACTTTCATCTCTAGTACATTAGACATTGAAAAACAAGCCGGCAGACATGGATTCTGAGTGGATTTGCCAGCACCCTGACTGTACATCAGCTTAAGAGGGTTTGTAGTGGCGTATGCATGACATGATTGAAGGCTTGAATGAGCGACCATTGCCTTTAGCGCTTAGAGGTCTAGAGTGATGGTGCAAATGGAGGCGAAATGGCGTAAGCAAGGACAAAAAAGAGCTGAACTGAACATATAGTAGTGTTCCTATCGACCAGGCTGTCTGCTGCTGTATACAGAAGCTTTACAATGGACAAGTGTGGCTCTTTTAAGGTAATTTTCTGCATTCAGGATAAATGTAGTACATTGGAGCAACTATTGATTTGTCTGGATCTACAGTAATTCTGTGGATGGACAGCCGTGAATTATTTGAAATGTACATCACGAAATAGGACAGCTCTCTTCTCCCAGATAAATGGAGAAGGATGCATTAGGAGGGCAAGCCTGTTTTTTCTGATTTTGTGCCCCTCCAGCTTTCTTTTCGAAAACAGGATAGTCTGGTTATCTGCTGTGCGGCTTACAAATGCGTACAATTATCTCAAAACAAGAAAATAACCATGATCGCGCTGGCTTTTACCGAGTGAATTTAATAACTTCTCTCACCCATTAACGGTGTTTAGTGTTTTCCTTCTTCACCTGTTGATTCTGCTGAAGTCTGCATTATTTTTCAGTCCTCTGTGGGATTTTTTTCTTTGTCTTTACAACAGACAATCTCACATAACAACCACATTCAAACAAACTGACTTCTTTTCTTTGTACAACTGGCTTTTGCTGCTCAGAAATAAGTAGATGCTAATAATACGGCGTATTCTGGTGTTTTATGGCAAAAGCGGCAACAATTCTTCATGAGTGCCATGGCTGTTTGGGTTACATACTGTATTTATGGGTTTCGTTTCTCCGATCCGAATGTAGAAATGAAACTTACACCATGAGATACCAGACTAAGTTCTTTGTATAGAATATAAAAAGAGTTAATCCTGATCTTCCAAAAACTAACACACGACTGAGTGATTATTTTGCTTGGTAGTGACGTATTTCCTGGATTTCACACTCCGCGGCTCTAATGGATGTACAGTGTCAATGGTTGTTGCTTATCGCTGCAAAACGCAAAAAAAGTTTCTGTCTTCCAGGTTATTTCCACATTCTGCAGCCCCCTCCAGCATGCACGCTCTTGTTTTGCAAACTGCGCAGTTTTTAGCAATGGCCTTGTAGCCTGGAGCAAATAACAAATATAATCATTCAGAAAATGAACACTGGCCACTACAAGTCTGAAGGGTTCACAACGGTTTCAAAGCAACGGATTAATTACGCTAACAATTCGACAAATAAGTATAACTCAGATGATTTGCTGGGGCGACCTCAGAAAGGAAAAGCCGAAAGAAAGGCACAAGAAAACGATGTACATCAATAAATAAGGCAGCTTTATCTCAAAAGTCAAAATGTAGATTGTGTGGACACGTACTAAAAAGTAATTTACAGAGAGAAACCTGAGTTTATGCACAAAGAGGCGCGGCCTTTGCTCCATCTCAGTAGAAGAGTTGCGACATTGAGGGGACAGAAAACTGAGCGCTCGAACGCTGTTCATGTAGCTTTGAACTGTGACAAATGGAGTTGGAAATACACTGTTTTCAACGAGGGAGTTGTAAGAACGCTGGTTTGTATTCTAGTAATAAAGTTTGACTGACTTATCTGACTGTTTTATTGACATTCTCTTTAGCGCAGCGCCATCTAGTGGATGCGCCTTATAATGCGGTGCGCCCTATATATGAAAACAGTTTTAAAATAGGCCATTAATTGAAGGTGCGCCTTATAATCCGATGCACCTTATAGTGCGGAAAATACGGTAATCTACCAAAAAGCACAAAGTATGGGTAAATAAGAAAGCTACTGTATGTGTGCTGTCAGTGAGTGGGTAGGGAACATTAGCAAGTGGCTCCAAATGCTGTGTTTATATGTATTTTGTATAGCTGCTAAAGCTGAATGATGAGGAATATATCATATGGACTAGACTCCCTCAGAGAGAATATTTGTAAACTGTAAAATATTATGGATTAAGACGTGTAACTTTAGCTAACCCCTGAAGTCATTCCTCGACATGAAAAAGGCAAAATAATGCTTTCTTTATATTCATAGACAGCGCTACAGGCTAATCATGTAGGATGTACAGTATGTTGAGCCATAATAGCCACGTTGCTGTTTGCTACAGTGAAGTTCCTGGAAGTTTTAATAAATGTTACTTGGAAGTGAAACACGTGACTGTTGCAGACAAACATTATATGAAGTAATCAATTATTCATAGAAGTAGCAGGCATGGAGCTTAAGTACTGTGCAGTATTACTGTACATGAAAGATACTATCTTCATGATATTCTTGCTTTAACTCCAGCCACTACAACCCAAGGCCACAAGAGAAGAGTGACTGTTAAAGGTATGAGATATGTTATTGCTAAAGCATAGCACAGGCAAATCTCTTATTTTAATTTAAAACACATATTAATGAGCAGATAAACTAAAACTGCAACAAAATACAATATGTCACCAGGCTAATCTTTGAGAAAAACTTAGATTCAAATCAGAATATTGCAAAACACAAAACCCAGTGACTATAAACCAGGGGTCTCCAACATTTTTTCCCCTGAGAGCTACTTTTACAAATCAAAAATGGCAGAGAGCTGCTCATGCTTTAACGTTTATTTAGTAACTAGAGCCTATCCCAGTAACTATGGGCCTAAGGTGAAGTGCACAATGACACTCTCGACCCAAAAAACAATGTATTTTGTTTTTCTTGACATTCAGCTGAACATTTACAAAACATTGGTGTCCACAACTCACATTTTCAATTAAAACAAGATATATTTAGCTCACTCTATGTACATTTTGTGTGTGTGTAGCGACTGACACACACCTATCATTACACTTGTGAAAGCAGACTCTAGTCTCATAATCTGAAAATACTGTAGTCAATCTAATATCACTTCAGCCTCATTAAGCAACTGTTTGACTGACAGCTAATTGGAAAATAATAACCCAATACTTTTGTACAGGAAGGGGCCAAGCCTTTGAATTCGATTGAAAACATTCACAAGTTGGTTTGATGAATGAGAGAGAAATCAAATTTGACAAAACAAGTTTATGTAGGAATCATAAAGCCTTTGGGGAGCTACTTGGAAAGTGTTTATAAAAAAGTTGCGTAGGCAGCGGTTCTGAGATTAACGTTCTATCCCATTCATTTCTACAAGAGAGCAAAATAAAAATGTGAATTTAGACGTTTTGGGGCAGCAGGAATGAATGGTTGTGGTTTATATATTTATTAAAAAAATACTCTGAATTGATATTTTTATATTTCGAAGGACTACTACTATTTGTAACCTGTTTTTTACAACACCAGACACTGCACAAGACATTAAAAAGATATATTTTTGTAAACAAAGTAAGGTCCATGAAAAAGCTGAAGATAATCCAACAGAATTAGTTGAAATTTAGAAGTACCTTGGTTTTGTGTTTGATACAGAGCTTTCTTTCAAAACTCATATTGCCAGTTTGGTACACAAACTAAAAGTGAAGCTGGGGTTTTGCCACCAAAATAAATCTCGTTTTTCCTCTCAGAGCTTTCACATGTCTTGTATAAGCAATGTTTTTACTTCTGATAGAGTTTCTGTTTATGTTTCCCCGAACTCCCAGACAATAAATAAAATGAGGCAATATGTATGTATATGTACAATACAATAGTACCAAAGCTTTATAATCTACAAAATGTTTCACTTTATGTAACACAGAGATGTTTTTACAAATTTTCTTGTGTATACTGTCAACATGAGATATCCAATTCTGTCAGTAGTAGGGTTGCAAAGGGGTGGAAAATTTCCGGGAAATTTGGAAATTTCCATGGGAAGTTAAGCTTGGAAATTTTGGGAATTTTCAAATTTGGAAAACATATATGAATAAAAAAAACATTATAATGACTGATGAAGCATAAGAAACAATGCTTTTTTTTAAGTATTGACTTTGCAATATTTTCTGCTACTTAATTTTAAAGTAAGGTTGATTTATGCACCAAGGTCTTAGCTTGGCTTTTAGGAATTAGCATTTAGCATATCATAGCAGCTACATTGCTAGTAAGCAAATTTAACTTTTGGTACAAAGGTCAATACAATTCTGCAATTATATTTCAATTCAAACTACAACAGAGTTGTCCTCAGTACACAGCAAACGCCACCTGTTTTATAGAGGCACAGTCACACAGAATGTAAATTGTTCAAAAGAGAGAACATGTGCTGAGCTGACACAGTTTAATCAGTGGAAAAACATCACATTACATTAATCTGCTCAAAAAAACAGCACCACCCCCAGTGGCCAGCCTGGGAACTACAGCCAAACTAGTGTTGCTAGGCCTGCCACCAGAACAGATGTAGCTCATTAATTATGCATGATGTTGTCACAAATGTATTGATACCTATAAAGAATTATGATGTTTAATATTGGGCCCCCAAAATATCACAATATACCACAAAACACATTCCTACAACTTTAATAGTTGAGCTAACCACAAATATGGAGTCTGCAGTCTGGAGTTTGGTCGTGTTGTGGAGATCAGCTGTGCATGTGGTTACTACATGTACTACAGGTTACTACATGTACTACAGGTTACTACATGTACTACAGGTTACTACATGTACCACAGGTTATTACATGTACCTCAGGTTAGTACATGTACCACAGGTTACTACATGTACTACAGGTTACTACATGTACTACAGGTTACTACATGTACTACAGGTTACTACATGTACCTCAGGTTAGTACATGTACTACAGGTTACTACATGTACTACAGGTTACTACATGTACTACAGGTTACTACATGTACCTCAGGTTAGTACATGTACTACAGGTTACTACATGTACCTCAGGTTAGTACATGTACTACAGGTTACTACATGTACTACAGGTTATTACATGTACCTCAGGTTACTACATGTACCTCAGGTTACTACATGTACCACATGTTACTACATGTACCACAGGTTACTACATGTACTACAGGTTACTACATGTACCACAGGTTACTACATGTACCTCAGGTTACTACATGTACCACAGGTTACTACATGTACCTCAGGTTACTACATGTACCTCAGGTTACTACATGTACCTCAGGTTATTACATGTACCTCAGGTTACTACATGTACCACATGTTACTACATGTACCACAGGTTAGTACATGTACCTCAGGTTACTACATGTACCACAGGTTACTACATGTACCTCAGGTTAGTACATGTACCTCAGGTTACTACATGTACCACATGTTACTACATGTACCACAGGTTACTACATGTACTACAGGTTACTACATGTACCACAGGTTATTACATGTACCTCAGGTTATTACATGTACCACAGGTTACTACATGTACTACAGGTTAGTACATGTACCACATGTTACTACATGTACCACAGGCTATTACATGTACTACAGGTTACTACATGTACTACAGGTTACTACATGTACTACAGGTTACTACATGTACCTCAGGTTACTACATGTACCTCAGGTTACTACATGTACCTCAGGTTAGTACATGTACTACAGGTTAGTACATGTACCACATGTTACTACATGTACCTCAGGTTAGTACATGTACTACAGGTTAGTACATGTACCTCAGGTTAGTACATGTACCACAGGTTACTACATGTACCTCAGGTTAGTACATGTACTACAGGTTAGTACATGTACTACAGGTTAGTACATGTACCTCAGGTTAGTACATGTACCTCAGGTTAGTACATGTACCTCAGGTTAGTACATGTACCTCAGGTTAGTACATGTACTACAGGTTAGTACATGTACCTCAGGTTAGTACATGTACCTCAGGTTAGTACATGTACTACAGGTTAGTACATGTACCTCAGGTTAGTACATGTACTACAGGTTAGTACATGTACCTCAGTTTAGTACATGTACCTCAGGTTACTACATGTACCTCAGGTTAGTACATGTACTACAGGTTAGTACATGTACCTCAGGTTAGTACATGTACCTCAGGTTAGTACATGTACTACAGATTAGTACATGTACCACGTTACTACATGTACCTCAGGTTGCTACATGTACCACAGGTTACTACATGTACCACATGTTACTACATGTACCTCAGGTTAGTACATGTACCACATGTTACTACATGTACCTCAGGTTAGTACATGTACCACAGGTTACTACATGTACCTCAGGTTACTACATGTACCTCAGGTTAGTACATGTACTACAGGTTAGTACATGTACCTCAGGTTAGTACATGTACCACATGTTACTACATGTACCTCAGGTTAGTACATGTACCACAGGTTACTACATGTACCTCAGGTTAGTACATGTACTACAGGTTAGTACATGTACCTCAGGTTAGTACATGTACCACAGGTTACTACATGTACCTCAGGTTAGTACATGTACTACAGGTTAGTACATGTACCTCAGGTTAGTACATGTACCTCAGGTTAGTACATGTACCTCAGGTTAGTACATGTACCTCAGGTTAGTACATGTACTACAGGTTAGTACATGTACCTCAGGTTAGTACATGTACCTCAGGTTAGTACATGTACTACAGGTTAGTACATGTACCTCAGGTTAGTACATGTACTACAGGTTAGTACATGTACCTCAGTTTAGTACATGTACCTCAGGTTACTACATGTACCTCAGGTTAGTACATGTACTACAGGTTAGTACATGTACCTCAGGTTAGTACATGTACCTCAGGTTAGTACATGTACTACAGATTAGTACATGTACCACGTTACTACATGTACCTCAGGTTGCTACATGTACCACAGGTTACTACATGTACCACATGTTACTACATGTACCTCAGGTTAGTACATGTACCACATGTTACTACATGTACCTCAGGTTAGTACATGTACCACAGGTTACTACATGTACCACATGTTACTACATGTACCTCAGGTTAGTACATGTACCTCAGGTTAGTACATGTACTACAGGTTAGTACATGTACCTCAGTTTAGTACATGTACCTCAGGTTACTACATGTACCTCAGGTTAGTGCATGTACTACAGGTTAGTACATGTACCACAGGTTAGTACATGTACCTCAGGTTAGTACAAGTACTACAGGTTAGTACATGTACCTCAGGTTAGTACATGTACCTCAGGTTAGTACATGTACCTCAGGTTAGTACATGTACTACAGGTTAGTACATGTACCACGTTACTATATGTACCTCAGGTTGCTACATGTACTACAGGTTAGTACATGTACCTCAGGTTGCTACATGTACCACAGGTTACTACATGTACCTCAGGTTGCTACATGTACCACAGGTTACTACATGTACCACATGTTACTACATGTACCACGTTACTACATGTACCTCAGGTTACTACATGTACCTCAGGTTACTACATGTACCTCAGGTTACTACATGTACCTCAGGTTACTACATGTACCACAGGTTACTACATGTACTACAGGTTACTACATGTACCTCAGGTTACTACATGTACCACAGGTTACTACATGTACCACAGGTTACTACATGTACCTCAGGTTACTACATGTACCTCAGGTTACTACATGTACTTCAGGTTACTACATGTACCTCAGGTTACTACATGTACCTCAGGTTACTACATGTACCTCAGGTTACTACATGTACTACAGGTTACTACATGTACCTCAGGTTACTACATGTACCTCAGGTTACTACATGTACTTCAGGTTACTACATGTACCTCAGGTTACTACATGTACCTCAGGTTACTACATGTACCTCAGGTTACTACATGTACCACAGGTTACTACATGTACTACAGGTTAGTACATGTACCACAGGTTACTACATGTACCTCAGGTTACTACATGTACTTCAGGTTACTACATGTACCTCAGGTTACTACATGTACCTCAGGTTACTACATGTACCACATGTACCTGTGACTGAGCAATAACACAGATATTGAAGTGTGTTTGTGTTTTTTATGCTATAGTATATTGCCCTGTCATGGGGCAGCTTTGAACTGTGTAAGTTCCCAATTTATTCCCATAAATTCCCGTTTATTTCTATGGAAAATTTCCAACTTTGAAAATTCCTGGAATTTTGCAACCCTAGTCAGTAGCCACTCCATTTAAGGACAACTGGATGTTTATATTTACATTGCAGTTGGTAAAATTTTAATTTAGTTTTATTTACATTTTAATGATAGTTTGCTTTTATCAACCATTTCCTCTTCTTGTATTGATTAGATATTTTAGGTTAAGAATACACTATTTAATTGAGGTGCACCTGTACATTATGCTAGGAAAATATGTCACTTTTAATCTCTGGTCTGTCATGTCATGTCTGTCATTACAGTAACCCAGACTCTGAGAAGCGCCACCGACCGGGGAACTGCGCTTTGGACGGCGGCTGCGGCGACGACGACAACGAAAAAGCCTTCTCTCGGCCCTTACTCACCGAGTCCCGCTCCTACTTCCACTTCTACATCACCGAGGAGCAGGACCAAGCCAAGCAGAAGGCGAACGACAAGCAAAACGCACCGGGACAGTGCCAAAAACCCGGAGAGTGCGTCCCTAATGGAATCGAGGACATCATACAAGAGGCAGAGGACGACGGGGGCAATCCGGAGTTAAACTTGGTGCTCGAAGAGACCAAAACGAACCGGGAATGTAGCTTCGTGCCCCATTTTACCATCCCAAACTTTGTGAACTTGGAGCATAGTTCGACTTTGGGAGAGGAGGATTTGTTGTACGAGCCGTCGGTGACTTTGGAGAGACAGGCGCGGTCCCAGGACAATCACTGTGACCTACATTAAGTCTTGCTGTGTACAGAAAAGTATTGACCTACTGTGATGCCTCCTCCCCTCTGGGACGATTTGTATGCCAGAACACAAGCACCTCAAATGCCACAAACTGTGAGCTGCCTTTTCAACAAACAAGGACTGAGATTTATCGAATTTGTCCAAGTGTGTACACTAGGGGGGAGTCTATTAATAGTGTTGTCGCTTTTTTTTCGGCAAAGCATTTATTAGTGAAGCCAGCCATTCACATTTTTTGTCTGTTCTTTATATTGACTTAGTCTGTTTGTTTTTTGTCTTTTTCCTTTTCTAGCCAGCCACATACTGTGATTGGAGTAGGCAGTGAGTGTGAAGTGTCTTGCCCAAGGACACAACAAACAGAGTCAGACCAGGACTTGAACCACCAACCCTCTGCACCACCCATACCTGGTCCCAAATGGATACTTCCTGTTAATGCAATTGGATAAACAAACAATCAGCAGCTATGACAATAAATTTCAATATTGTGGAAAATTTTGGTGGCGGTTTTAATTAAAAAAATAATTTAAGCATTTATTTATTTTAATTGTGATGATGCCCCGCTGTATGGCTCAGTTGGTAGAGCTATGCCGTATATATGGTATAAACAGGGCATCTACAGCCCAGTGTGGTGTTGTGGGTTTGAATCCAACAGTTTGCCGAATGTTTCTCCCCAATTTCTTAAAGTAGCCTATAAATAAAGCCTCAAAATGCCCCCAAAATATCTTCAAAAAAGGATGTAATATTCTAATTTTATTTCATGGGCATGTAAAGTTGTTAAAATCATTCTCAAAGGTTTTGGTGCCGCCGTGCCAAGGCCGCCATTTTGAGGTAGATTTGCGACATTGGCTGTGTCAGAACGTCCTTTCCCACAATGCATTTTGAAAAGCAGTGGACAGCGATGGTCACTAGAGGTCAGTGCAGACCAGAATGCTTTGCGAGTTTTGGACAGGTCTTTAAACTGAACACAACACGACTGAATGAAACCAGTTAGAAACGCCTTTTTTTTACTTCTGTCACGTCGTAATCAAAAATAAAAAGCTCTTAAATAAACTGTTGCAGTGTAAAATTGCTAACGTTAGCTTAGCCAGCGTTCAGCTTCCCCACGTACGGCACAGAGCTGCAATAATTCACTCCGTTTTATTCATTATAGCGATAATTTATGTTAAATATCACTATTATATGACTATTATTATTATTATTATTATAGGGGCCAGGGATGACGTTCGGACACAGCCATTCTTTTGCTGACCAAAAAATTTACCCACAGGCCATTTGTTCATCCTCATGACCTGAACACAACTATATCACAATAAAACTAATATCTCATAAAACAGACCTCCAGCGCCTTCTATAGGATTACAAAAGGATATAGAAATGTACTTTGTCCCAGACAGACACTTGTGAAATTTGGTGCATACGTCTGATGGGAAACAAAAAAGTAAATTGGGACCACGCCCTGTCTATTACCACATTAGCATTAAGCATTAGCATAGCCACACCCCAAACCTGTGAAAAAATCATGGGAAAGTGAAAAATTTAGTTTGTCATAGCCCATTAAAATTTGAAATTGTTATCTACAATGTGACCCTGAGTAAAAAAGTCTATGAGGACCACGCCCTATCTCCAACCACATTAGCATAGCCACGCCCCCAAATTTGTGCGACCAATAGTTTTTCATTGCCTGGTGTTTATGGTGATGTGGCCCTCCCACTGAAGCGGGCCCTTCTGCAGTGGCAAGGGGTGCTAGGACCCTTTATCACTGCTTGCACTTTTAATTTTATTTGTTTTTCATTAACTGTAAGCAATAATCATCACAATTCAAATAAATAAATGTTTGAAATATTCCACTCCGTACGTACTAGATCTATATAAATTGACTTTTTCACAATATTCTAATTTTAAATAAAATTAGTCTAATCCCAAGTAGATGTACATCAGACTGCCTTTATTATTTAGAGCAATTCAGAATTCAGCGCCAACATACACAAAAGAAACTGCCTCTTGAGCAACACTATCTGAAAAAAAAACATAGTAGTCCCGCCCCATTTTAAATAAATAGTTTTTTGGCTGATTTTAGTGAAAAAAAAGGTTGTAATGGGATGGGTAAATGAATAAATGGTCAGGCTTCACAGTGGATATTTGAAACTCTTGAAAATAAACTTTATGTAAAACATGCTTTGCATTTCTTCATTGACATTATTGAGAAGTTATTAAAATGTGAATAGAGAACAGCCCCATAAACACAGCCTAGCACACATTCATATTCAGTATTAGGAACACTGAATGAGGTTTCACTTTGTACTCTTACATCACATAGATATCACTAAAAGCCATTAACTTTCCATTATAGGGTAAATAAAATATGATATTATTGCAGCAAAATGGTAAAAGCTATTAGAGTCCTTTGTGGTTGTGAAGGACCCTCTTCTTGAAGTACAGCTCTGAAAATAGCAGTATGGGATGGGTTTGCAGTCCCTAAAGCCACATGTGAATAATGATGACGTCAAAAGAAACGCTGCTCTGATCGGTGGAGTGTGATGTCCTCCAAGTCAGCGGCTCACCGTCTTTTTTGTGTTGCATATCCCCTGGGATTTTTATCACACGGTAAGTACTTTATTGTAAAAGCTAAATCTCCTGTTTTTGTTTTTTGTTTTGTTTGTTTGTTTTTGCTTTGAAAATTAACTTCAAGATACAAAAATAATTCAACAACAAAAAAATACCCAAGGAACTGTATATCTTTCCATTACTTTGTTTATTTGGCACAAATTTTGCTGCAGTAATTTTCAATTTATGTTGTTATTTGCTTCACTACAGGAAGGAAAAAGGCTTTTTTGGAGGCAAATATGTGTTTTTTTTTTTCAGGCGGAAATTAGAATAATCCATTTCAACCTCAATTTATGGTCAAACAATATAATTTATTAATATTATTTCTCTTCCACAGTAATCCCCAAGGTCCACCAATTAATTTGCTACCAAGGTTAGCTATGTACACCTGGTAAATGCTAAGTAAAACCTTAATAAATGTAGATATAGAATTTTTGGGAAAAAGGCCTCAGAGCTTAACAGGTTAAAATAACAATACATATTAAAAAATAATTCATAAAATAATCATTCATAAAATATAACAATATAAACGTCTGTTACATTGACTTACTTTACTAGAGTTTTCAACTAAAAACCTAAAACACATAATAAATTAACAAAGAGAAAAATAATCTAACTCCTTTGAATCAATCATTTATACAAACATTTATAAAACAATATTTCTAGTAGTTTCACTTCATTTTAATCATTTTTAATCAATCAATCGTCAATGTGACACTTGAGCTTATCTTTCTCAAGTTTCAAGAGTAAAACATTGCTACGGAAGCGTATTGCGTTCACCTGAAAAAAAAAAGTTTCTGTTTTAATGAGCTAAGTTAGTTCTGTTTTTATGAGAAAAGGTCTGTTTTTATGAGTAAAATTTGTTCTGTTTTTTACAAGAAAAGTGCTGTTTTTATGAGTATAAATAACTTTTTATGACAAAAGTAAATTCATGTCTATCACAACCAGTAAAGGTTTAGCTCGTATTGAAGAGTTGAAAGAAAGGGCGTAAATGTCCCAACTACTTCATTTAATACGGTTTTATTTTACTCTAGGCTTGAGACACTGGAGATTCTGCTTTCGTTAAGTAATATTGACGTTATAATCATTAGTTTGTCGACTCTGCGCAGACATCTCAGGTCTTTGCGATTGACTTTGAATTCCTCTCCCCCCAAAAGTGGAACAAGATAATAAGGACCATTATCCACATAAAAACATACAATTATTTTACTCGTAAAAACTAAACTTTTCTCGTAAAAACAGAACTTTTCTCATAAAAACAGAACTTTTCTCATAAAAACAGAATTAACTTTACTCATAAAATCAAAACTTTTCTCATAAAAACAGAACTTTTCTCATAAAAACAGAACTACCTTTGCTCATTAAAACAGAAACTTTTTTTTTCAGGTGAACGCAATACGCTTCCGTAGATTGCAAATAGTTTCTCATCAAATTATGAAATAATTCAATAAATACCACTTGAAAAATGCTCGCGTACCCCTAAGGGTCCCTGTACCCCTGGTTGGGAAACTTTGTCCATGATGAACCCTGCCTCGGGCCCATAGTTTCTGGTATTGGGTGCAGCCATCTGTGACCCCTAAAGGAAATAAAACAGAATAAAATTAATTAGAAAAATATTACCCTGGGTTCTCTCCAAAGAGATGCATGGGTTGGAAGAATTGGTGACTCTAAAATAGTGAATGAATGTGCGAGTGAATGGTTTACTGCCTGTGTGTGCCTCTCACAGTCCAGGCTGTACCCCACCTAAGGCCCATAGTTACAGGAATAACAGGAAAAAAAGGAATTTAGACCAAAGATAATCCTGCATCCTCTGAGAAATGCCAAAATAAAACGTGATCTTGAGGCCTGTATAATCATATCCTGCCTCCTGACAGCTGAGGACAGACTCACTCCTGCGTGAAATCTCTGTTTACTTCTCTTGATTTGTACCTGCGGATTTGTTTTTGCAGCAAAAACACAGAGTAGCATCGAGACTTTTACAATTTACAACTGCATTTACAACTGTTACGATGTCAAAAAATATCTCCAACAGATACAGAAGGGAAAAATATAAAACAAAACAACTTAGTAGAAGATAAAGACTGTTAGGATGCAAGCAAGATAAATGGATAAAAGCGCAGTGTTTCCCAATCAGGGGTACGGGGACCCATTGCAGGGGGTATATGGAGTTGTTTGATCAGTCAGAGTACCTTTATAAATTTGGCTTTCAAAGACTGAAACCTAAATCAGGATTAACTCAGGACTATAGCAAGGAATGGGACAGTAAAGAAGGACAAAACAGGGACTAAGCCAGGTCTAAAACCAGAACTCAAGCAGGATAAAACAGACCTAAAACCAGAATTAAACCAGGAATAAACCAGGTCTAAAACTAGATCAACCAGGTCTAAAATCAGAACTCAACCTGGAATAACCAAGGTCTGTACCAGGTCTAAACCAGGACTAAACTAGGTCTAAAACCAGAGCTCAAGCAGGATAAAACAGACCTAAAACCAGAATTAAACCAGGAATAAACCAGGTCTAAAACTAGATCAACCAGGTCTAAAATCAGAACTCAACCTGGAATAACCAAGGTCTAAACCAGGACTAAACTAGGTCTAAAACCTGAACTCAACCAGGAATAAACCAAGACAAAACCAATCCCGCTCCAGACCCAGGCGGGGATAGGCTCCAGACACTTGTTATCCCTAAAAGTTATAAGTAGAAGAGAATGGATTAATGAATAAATGAAAATAAATTAAAATGGTGACTAAAATATAAACATTTCTGCTTTCCTTTCTGCTTTTCCCTTCTGAGATTGCCACAGCAAAATCTGCCTCTCATTGTGCAGTAATAGGACGCACTTGGGACTGGCACTGGACTGGTTTGTGACCCGCCGTGGCTCGACTCAATTAATGATGTGCAAATTAAAAGATTTCTATGAAGGAACTGTTGCAAAAGGTACCAAGCTGTTTGATGTACTGCTTGGGACTACTGTATGAACCGATTAAAGGAGACGTAATTTTCGGAAAGAGGTCTGCAATCACCGCTGTTTGCGGCTCTACTCCAGTCGGCTCTAAAGTGATTCCCCAATCAAATCACAAGAGCATTTTTACCGCCTGACTCAGCCTGAGCTCGTCCTTCAGAGACTGCTAAACCAGGCCGCCCAATAAAAGACAGAAATGACTCAGTGTAGGCACAATAGCGCTGCGGTTGTTTGTTACAAGGCTAATATTTAGTGACATACACTGGCATAGAGCTCTCACTTTTATTCACTATGGTATAGATTCACCTGTACAAGCTAAACTACCTGACTATGACTGCAGCCCTCATGAAATAAAGGCTTTTAAAACTTTTTCAACCAAGTGAGTGCCTGGAGCTTATTGTTTTCTTCGTGAACTGTGACCCTTTCCATGAGCACCATTGGTTTTGTGGATACTAGCAGCTTCCTGTTTAAATTTGTTTTTGGTTACCTGATTTTTTCTTTTATTTAAGGAAAACTGTTGAATCATCTAATAACATAAGGATCATCTGTGAAAAACCAAGACTTTAGACATCCTCGAGGCATTATTATTAAAGGTCCCCTATTATGCTAAATTGAAACTTCATGCACCTCATGCCGAGCAGCTGCCCTTTTCAAGAGCTGAAAATACTCAGCTCTACGCAGATACGTGAAACCAGGAAGTTGTCCTGTGCGTTTCTAAAGCCCGTACACCAGGGGTAGGCAACCCCCAGCCCGTGGGCCAAATAGTATTTAACCCTATGGAGCTGTCAGTGAATGAGGCCGCTGTAAGACACTATTTGTAAGCATACAGCTCTATCTCATGATTTCATGGTTTTAGTTGCCTCCAACCAATAAACTCCTTCTGTCATAGTTACCTTTGCCTCTATCCAATTAGCATCCAATGTTTATCTAATTTGCCTTGTAAAAATGTAGCAAAATAGGGGGTGGTGCTGTTTGGTTGAGGATTTTTATTTATTTTTAAGGTTAAGGTTATTTATTGATCTAGATATTTTGTATATGTAATTAATTCAATTCAATTCAGTTTTATTTGTAAAGCCCAGTATCACAACAAAAGTCGCCTCAAAGGGCTTCACAACAGTTGATCAAACATAAACACACAATCAGACAACACAAACAATAACTACACTAAACAGACCCAGGACACTCCTGTCCTTAGACCCTCCTTCTCAGTAAGGAAAAACTCCTAAAAAAACCCAGCTGTGGGAAAAAAGAAGAAACCTTATGGAGCCCATATTGATGGAGAGATCCTCTCTCAGGACGGACAGGCAATGTGTCTAGATAGATAGATAGATAGATAGATAGACTTTATTTATCACGAAAGAAATTAAATTGTTCAGCTGCTCCACAATCACACAGACACACAGAAAGCATGAACCACAACAGCCAATATAAAAAAAAATAAAAAATTGGTAAATAGTAAATAATAAAATACATAATAAATAAAAATATGACAGTCTAGGACTGTTAGTTCATTAGCTCATCTATAGGATCATAGATCAGCTCTGTAAGGATTCATCCAGATGGGAGTGGGGTGAGGTAGGTCGAGGAAGTCCATAGGATGCAGCAGGGGCCTCATCCAGACAGGTGAGTGGGTCCCACAGGTTGGGACAGGAGCACAGATGGGGTCAGCTAAGATCCAATCATCACTGGGACATCTGCCAGCAGGCAAATTAAACATGCTAATATATGTTAATTTAAAGCTGCCAAGGAACCATGACAGAGAATCATTCTTGTGGCCTGCCACCTGGTGGTACAAAAATTATTTGGCCCAACTGCAATCAAACTTGCCTACCCCTGCCGTACACTGTCACCGGACTCATTCTGACAATTTCAGCGCTTAAATTCCCATCACTACGAAGCAGTCAGCTCATTTATCTGTTAGCTTTTCGTTGTTAAAGCCGTTCTAAATAGCCATTTTATGCTCTGTCCATTCCCCACCATTGCCAGCAGGAGGCGACAGACACCTAACCTAAGTCAAAACAACAGCTCCACAAAATAAGAATACATAAATACATACATATACATTATTTTAAGTCATAAAACTTCAGAAGAAATCAGTTTAATGATTTTAATAAGCAGGCACTACAATGAGGGACGCTCTGATTGGCTGTTGATGCTGGGGGACGTTAGAGAAGTCTCTGTTTTAGAGCTTGATTTGTCTTATTGCACAGAGAAACAGAGCTAAAAAAAAAAGTTTGTATATTAGAAAAGAAAAAAAAATGCGAAGGAGATAAACTGACGATGCCAGACGGTGTTTGGTGAGGCAGAGATAACCCTAAACTCAAAGCTTGACGTTTTGTTTGACTTTTACATTTGTTAAAAAAAAATAACAGCACAAAAGTGGCGATACTGTTCCTGTTGGTGAGTGGTGGGGTTAGAAACACTAAGAGGACAGATTTTGTTGTAATAGGGTGCAGTGGTAAAATCGTGTATTTTGGTAAGCTACAAACTTCAGTTCTGTGTAACAACATTGATTTTGTCCTGGTGGGTCAAGATTTAGATTTTTTGCTTACACTAAAAGCAGGAAGGGTAGTCACGCCATCTAGGACACAGATGTTGTGTAACACGCTAATCAAGCCCAAAGATACAGTATATGCCCAAGTTTTAGCCATAAATCATAACAAACCTAGCATCAAAAACCTTTTTCAGTAGAAATTTAGTGTCATCTCTGACCTCCTCAGAAACCTGCTCTAATAAAAAATCCATTAGTTTTCTCCACTGGACTCCTGACATTTTTAACTCTCACCACATCACCGTCGCTGAAGGACGCCTTTTTGATTTAAGTACGTTTTTTTTTCTCTCTTTATTTCCCCACATCTCCCTGGGTCCCACACGGAGGAGGAGACAGCGGTGACAGCTCACACAGGTCAAAGGTCAAAGGATATGTTCAATATTTCTTTCAGTCCCTTTATTCTGCTGATGCTGGAAATGCAGTGACTAAGCTTTTTCTCGAACAGAAATTTGGGATTTCAAAGCATTAAGCTTGCTGTGGTTTATGGACTGTTGAGTGATTACATAATTAAAGGTAATGTTGGTTTTAACAATAAAGTTTTATTAAAAATCTGATTCTGACTAGTATTTATTATGTAACAAACTGTGTTTCTCTGTGTGTATGTGAATTTTAAATTGTGGGACCCAATTTTATCCCGGACCATGAACTTAAATCATGCACAATAGGCTAATCCTCAAGCTAGGTCCTCCCAACAAAGATATATGAGCGGCTCCTCACTGTGAGACCAAAATGCCTCCTCCAGCGTTTTCAAACTTTTGCGGATTCGGAAAAAGGAAACTCCATCCACAAAAGGCCAAACCGCAATCAAACCTTTGCAGATTCGGCAAAACGTCGTTTAATCCAGTGGTTCCCAGCCTTTTTGGTCTTGTGTACCCCCAGAAACTGCTTTAGTCCTGCTTTAGACGCAGCTTAGTCCTGGTTTAAAAGACCTTGTTTAGACCTAGCTTGTTCCTAGTTTTGTCCTGGTTTATTCCTGGTTTAATTCTAGTTTAGACCAGTTTTTATCCTTGTAATGTTCTGGTTATAGACCTGGTTTAGTCTTGATTTAGTACTTCCTTAGTGTTGCATTCCTTTGGTGTAGTCCTTGGTTAGTCCTGGTTTTGTTCTGGTTTGGACCTGCCTTCGTCCTCTTTTAGTCCTGCTTTAGACCTTGTTTAGTCCTGGTTTAGACCTTGTTTAGTCCTGGTTTAGATTGGGTGTAGACCTGCTTTGTTCCTAGTTTTGTCCTGGTTTAGTTCTTTTTTTCAACCTGGTTTAGTGCTGGTTTAAACCTGGTTGAGACCTGGTTTAGTCCTGGTTTAGCCTTTATATAGACTCTGTTTAGTCCTAGTTTAGTCCCGGTTTAGACTGGGTGTAGACCTGGTTTGTTCCTAGTTTAGTCCTGGCTTAAACCTGGTTTAGGTCTTATTTTAGACCTGGTTTAGTGCTGGTTTAGTCCTTCTTTAGTGTTGCATTCCCTTGATTTAGATTTATTTTAGTCTTTCAAAGCCAAATATATAAAGGCACTATAAATTATCATATAACTCTATGTACCCCCTGCAATGTTCTCGCGTACACCTAGGGGTTCCCGTACCCCCAGTTGGGAAACACTGGTCAAAACAGCCCCTTAATTTGTTTTTTGAGATGTGTAGTTAGTAGTTATCAGAGCAGTCAGAGGTCACTGAATCTAATTTAAACAAAAACAGTGGCGATAATGGGACATTTTTATTGAAGGGATAGAGATTTTTCATCTTTTTTTTTCTTTTTTAAAGTAATTTAGGATAAGGCTGAGGTTAAGGCCAGAAGTGATGAGCACTTTTACAATTTTAATTTGATGAATTGATGCAAACTTATGCTGTGGCCTTTTTATATGACACGTTTTAAAGTGAAAAGAGTAATTTGAGAAGCAAAAGAGATTATAAATGTCCAAATGTACTAAAAACTGTGTGTATTGTCATCAAAAAATTCTAATTATATTTTTGTTTCTTGTGATTTTTAAGATTGTGTACTTTCTCTTTAACTCGGTTGGCTTTAAATTAACAGTTAAAGGTCCCCTCCGACTTTTTTTGAGCTTTTAACTATGTTATAATGATGTTTATACCTCAAAAACATACTTGGAGTAGCATTTTGTTTCATTCTTTCATGAAATGCTCCACAGTAGATGCCAAGTAAACTTCACTTATTCACTTTTAAACAACAACAAATGGGCCATGCATGTATTAAATATGCCAACATATACCTCCTTTTTTCCCACTGTGGTGTTTTCTACTGTGAGGCATCTGGTATTCTGTAAACTGCAGTGTCCTGACAGATGGAGCAGCATCATTACACTGCCAATTAGATGCACTTACATGATTATTCAGTTTGGCGTCCACTTACAGGAAGTGTTATGGTTCACAAACAGCGGAGGAAAGTCATTAAAAACCCAGTAAGAGCTGCACATGCTTCTCATTTAGACACATTCTCATGCAGAAGCTTCACAGAACATAATTCTCTGACGTTCTTGGACGTTTGAGATAAAAAGTTGAGCGTCCTGAGATTGATTCAACTTGGATCCTCACAGAGTATCGAGCTGGAAAAACACATCACGCTGCTTCCCAATCCACCTACAGCCCCAACTTGGCTTCTCGCAACTTTTTCATTTTGCAAAAGATGACAAATTATTTGAAAAGATAGCACTTTTTTAGTGTGAAGAGGGAACTCAGATGGAGGGCAGGAGCCAATATCAGTGTATATGTAAGTTAGACACTATTTGTAAATGAAATATCTAAACAGAAAGTACACAAATACTGAACGTGATATTGGGTCCACCACCTCACAGTATCTGGGTTAATGTCCTGTCTGCTGACGACAATCACGTCCGTCTGACTAAATAATATCACCACTTTGCACAAAACTCTGCCACTTTTGTTAACACTCATCTACAAATTTTTGGACTCGATCTGCTTCAGAGATAAAAGTGGCTAAATCTCATTTATTTTGATAAGATGAACTGAAAATCAATTGATAACTGTGCTGGTTAGCTAATGTATTCAAGATATTTAATGATATTGTTTCACATCAAAATCACATCTGTTTATACAATAGATTTAGGCATTTTTGCTTAAAAATAATATTTATATTTTGAAAATATTTAATTTCTTTACATGCATGCATTTTGTCCACTTCCAAGAGAGAGATTTCTGCAAATAAAAACAAAACATTTTATGTCAAAACTCTAGACATATTAAAATGAATGTATTCATTGTATTATGTATATATGTATGTATGTATGTATGTATGTATGTATGTATGTAAGTATGTATGTAAGTATGTATGTATGTTTGTATGTATGTATGTATGTATGTATGTATGTTTGTATGTATGTATGTATGTATGTATGTATGTATGTATGTATGTTTGTATGTATGTATGTATGTATGTATGTAAGTATGTATGTATGTATGTGTGTAAGTATGTATGTATGTATGTATGTATGTATTATGTATACATGTATCATGTATTATGTAATGTGCAGACAGCTTTCAGATAGAACTGGTTGCTTGTAGACACTGTACCTTCTGATAAACTACCGGTTTTGCTTTATTTTGCCTAAATTTCCTATTTTGACCCAATACTGTTTCTTAGAAACTAAAGCCAATCTGCACTTCTGACTTACTTTTTCTTTATTAGTGACCTAATCCAAGAAAAATGTCACTATTTTTGTTCCGGAAGCATTTTGCTGTAGACCAGTGTTATTTGCGCTGACAGAGAAGACGCTGAACATTGCGTGAGCTTTGCTTTTTATGTGGATAAGCCCAGTAATTGCAAAAATATTAACCATAAACCACACCAGAACATCTGAATATTAATATTTTGACATAACATCATCAACAATTGCCTCTTACATTGTTTCATTTGAGCTGCAAACGCTACTGTGTTTTTTATGGGTGTACAGCAAAATATTACGCTACTTTTACTTCTTACTCATGGTGCTTTCAAATGCATTTAGGACAATTTGAGTGGTAGTTTTCTCCAAGGAACTTGTTTACACAACTTGTGCACATTTACGTCATAGATTGGTCAGACAGCGGGAACCTGGAAGTGTCATAGTAGAGTTCTGTCACATTATCTGTTTGTGACTTCTGATTATGTACCACAGATACATTCGAGGTCGTTACCAGTGCCTTAATGATAATGTTGAAGCTTTTAATTAGCTAAATATGCAGCATGGTGTAGCACAGAACAGACATTTCAATGGCATTATCAAACACGCTGTTAATTTCCAGACTTTCAAACGACTTTGTGGGGCGTTCCTGTGCGCATTCGTGTCAGAAACTCATATGTATTCAGTTTGGTCCATAAGTATTTGGACACAGATAACACAACACTTGAAAACACCATAGGGCCTTCGTAGCTCGCAAATTTTTCTGTGCATACCTTATTTTATCTATTTATGGTGTCTCTCTGTGGCAGGTTACAGCGCCGCTAACAGGGCTGGCATATGTATTACAGCGTTGTCCTGGGTTCATTTTCTGAGACAGAAAATATTTTTGAAACGATAACACTTTCATCTGGATACAGCTTGAGATGGAAGAATCTGCTGCTAAAGTGTCATAATTCAGATATCGTATGTGTGGTTTATTTAATATGTCTGCAATAACTGGACTTATCAACATGAGACAAAAGTGATTTGGTGTGGCATCTGTGATTTTTCTATTTAGCAATTTCTTTTGAAAATTGTGTCTATCCTAGAGAAAATTGACTCCGGCCCCCATCTGAGATTGTGACATTATCACATCCTAATGTGAAAACATCCCGCTGTCTGATCTGCCTCATCTCAGTCTCACACCATACTACACACAGTTTATAACCTTTAAAAACATTATCTGACCAAAAGAAAATGTTTCCAATAATTACATTACTACTGCCATTAAAAAAAAAAAAAAAAAATACCCTTTTGAACAGAAACAGTGAAAAAAAATCTTCTCTTCCTTAAATGTTTTGTATGATGACATGTAACAATACAATGAAAAATGTCTGTGAGGAATCAGCGGAAACACTGTACACTGTTTTTTGGATAAATGAATGAGAGCAGACTGGATGTAGCCTTCTGAAGCCTCAGAAACTCAGCGCTAGAAAATACACAATTACTTAAATAGGCGTGAATGAAACAAAACACAACTCCAGGTTTGTTTTTGATGAGGGAACATTATAACATGGTAGAAAGCTCACAAAAGTCAATTTTGCACAATATAGCCCCTCTAAAAAGCATGTTTACAAATGTTTTTCTCCTTGATTTCTACACATTCAACCTCCCTGCAACACACATTGGGGCCCCTTCCAATTATGAGCAAGTTTTGAATTATTCTGAACTTTAAAATTTTGAGAATCAACTTTGTTTTAAACCGTAACATCCCTCAAAGTGGATAGCTACTCTGTTTCTCATACAATATCTACTACTGTATTTTCCAGACTATAAGTTGCTCCGGAGCATAAGTCGCACTAGCCAAAAAATGCATAATGCAGAAGAAAAAACGTATATAAGTCGCACTGGACTATAAGTCGCATTTTTTGGGGGAAATTTATTTTACAAAATCTGACACCAAGAACAGACATTTCATCTTGAAAGGCAAGTTATAGTAATAATAGAATAGAGAACAACAGCTGAATAGGTGTGCGGTTTGCTAACGTAACACATTGATGGTTATTCAGCTACATGAAGCATAAACAACGAACTGAATACTGTCTCGTATGTTAACGTAATATATTAACAGTTATTCACATAACTATAGCATGAAGAACATACAGTGGGGCAAAAAAGTATTTAGTCAGCCACCAATTGTGCAAGTTCTCCCACTTAAAAAAATGAGAGAGGCCTGTAATTTTCATCATAGGTATACCTCAACTATGAGAGACAAAATGAGAAAAAAAAAATCCGGAAAATCACATTGTCTGATCTTTTTAAGTGGGAGAACTTGCACAATTGGTGGCTGACTAAATACTTTTTTGCCCCTCTGTAATATAACAAGTTCACCAAACTCACCATCTCACTCCTAATCGCTAAATCCTTTAAATTCTTCATCCTCGGTGTCGCTTCTGAACAACTCCGCCAACTCCGGAGGTAGACGAAGCGCCGCTTCCTCCTCTGCGTGGCTGTCGTCAGACTCAGCATCAGTTCCATTTCCAATTATTCCGCTCTTTCTCAGTTGTCTTTATAGCCTAAGTTGTTAGCGGTAATGTTTACATTTTAAATTGTCAGTGGAACAGGTGGGCAGCAGTAGCTCAGTTGGGAGAGCCCTTTGTCCAATAACCAGAAGGTTGGCGGTTCAAACCCCACTCCCACTGTTGCATACTGTCGTTGTGACCTTGGGCAAGACACTTAACCCACCTTGCCTCCAGTGTCTGCGCACACTGGTGTATGAATGTGAGTGTGAATGGGTGAATGGTTCCTTGATGTACAGTGCTTTGAGTACCCATGAAGGTAGAAAAGCGCTATATAAATGTGACCATTTATTTTACCATTTTACAGGTGCAGCAGATGCTGGTACACAAGCCTAGAGCGCCCTCTCGTGGCCAACATGTGAAAGGTGCGACAGTTACTCAGTCGCACCTGAGCATACGTCGCACCCTTAGCCAGACTATGAAAAAAAAATGCGACTTACAGTCCAGAAAATACGGTAACTACACACAAAGCTCTGCACTCTCTACCCACTTCCTCATATAAACCGCCCTCTCTCTCATATATCATCCCCATTAAAAAGAACAATAGACCTAATCATGACAGATGCAGTCTGATTGCTGTGTGCCATAGCAGTAATAACGGCTTATGTGGATTACAGTGCAACTCCCACCACTAGCCCCTGGGTCACAGATAGCATTGCAATTAAGCCTAAATATTCTCCTGATGGCTTTTGTTTTGGTTGCCTCCACAGAGCGCAGGGTAATCATTGAGACGCCTCTCCTCAGCTGCCGGTGTGCTCATTAGCTAACCTCATTTTCAGTCAAAACAAATTATAATGACTTTAGATTATGTCAGTGCGTGATTATGCAGAGTAACACTTAAACTTATTATTCCCTTATCAGTAACGCTCCAGCTATGTGAGTCCGAAAGAGCAATGTGATGAGCCTGCTAAAGAGTCAATCAGTTTAAAAGTAGGTCTCGGTAAATGCATGTCATGATCTGTTCCGCAACTTGACTTTGCCTAATATTCAATAAAGCAAGGTGAGCAAGTGATACGTCAGGCATAGTCTCCGCAGATTTGTCAAATGTCTGTGAGTCTGTAACTGAGAATAATGTTTAATCACCTATTAGCAGACTGTGATAGGACTGATCTGTGGCTTATGGATTCTTGAGAGAATTTCTGAGTTCACAAACTTGTGAAAATCTGTCTTGTCAGGCTCAGGTTTATCTGTTTGGAGTCCAAACCTCTGGTGGTTTAACCAATGGTGTTGTAGTACCGTATTTTTCGCACTATAAGGCGCATCGGATTATAACGCGCACCTTCAATGAATGGCCTATTTTAAAACTGTTTTCATATATAGGGCACACCGCATTATAAGGCGCATAGAATAAAAGCTGTAAAAAACTGTAAAAAGCTGTAAAAACGGTAGTGGCTGGGGTTGCATTATGCATCCACTAGATGGAGCTGCGCTAAAGGGAATGTCAATAAAACAGTCAAATTAAATCAGTCAGTCAAACTTTATTAATAGAATACAAACCAGCTTCTTACAACTCCGTTCACTCCCAAAACAAGTTAGTGCATCCACAATACGGTAGCGTACGTACAGGTAGCTCTTATTTGCGCCGCCCTCGTTGAAAACAATGTATTTCCAACTCCATTTGTCACAGTTCAAAGCTACATGAACAGCGTTCGAGCGCTAAGTTTTCTGTCCCTTCAATGTCGCAACTCTTCTACTGAGATGGAGCGAAGGCCGCGCCTCCTTGTTCTTTTGCGGCAGGATCCATAAACACGCCTATGGCACACATGAACAGCTGGGACTGGAATTCCCCTTTACCGTTTTTACCGCTGTCACTTCGGCGTCGCCCCCTGAATACGGTAGCCATAATTAACCAACATTGATTCATATATAAGGCGCATCGAATTATAAGGCGCACTGTCGGTTTTTGAGAAAATTAAAGGCTTTTAGGTGCGCCTTATAGTGCGGAAAATACGGTACTCCTGTAAGTGGGTCTGTAGACTGCACCAAGTCTCTCAGCGTTACTTGTAAACATGTCGACACCAAAAAACAAAGACCAGAAAACAAAAATTGTTATAAACATTATCTCATAATAATAATAATAATAATAATAATAATAATAATAATAATAATCCATTTTATTTATAGGTGCCTTTCTCAACATTGAAGGTCACCTTACAAAGACAGGAAGTAAAATACAAATATAATACAAATGTAAAAATAAATGAGAGTTTAAAGTTAAAATACAAAATATACACAAATACCTACATACATACAAATGTTGAAAGGGTGTATAGATTGAATTTGAAGTAAAAACAGTCAATGCACAAAACCTTAGGGGCGCAAAACCATATGACCAAGTACTCAAAAACTGTACTCAAGTAAAAGTACTGTTTCTTCAAAAAATATATTACTCAAGTAGAAGCAAAAGTACCAATAATAATTTTACTTGAGTAAAAGTAAAAAGTATTGAGTATAAAATGTGCTTAAGTAAGTACATTTGAATGTTTTTACAACATCTTAAAGTTTTATTCAAGTAAAGGTAAAAATACAATCATCCCAAATTTACTCAAGTAAAAGTAAAAATATGTTCTACAAAATGTACTCAGAAAGTACTTTTTCTTTAAAAAATGTACTTAAAGCTGCACTACCTGATTTCTTTTTCCTTGTATTTTGGTAAAGATAATTATTTAGTTATTAGTGCAGCATAACAGAAGTCATCTGAGAAAAAATAAGACTTTGATGTCACCTGTGGGCTGTGTTATAAGGGTTTTTGTTTTAGAGCGAGGGAAGGAACAGTTCAACCAATCACACGCTTTCATAGGACAGGAGCTCTCTGATTGGTCGATACATCCTTTATCTATCCAGAACTAGAATCTATCAGGAATAATGTGAAGGAGCTATTGTTTTATTTCAAAAGTCATAGCCTATTCACGCTATTTTTATTTTTTATTTTGAAGAATTAAAAGCAGACTCCAGATCTGTGCTGTGTTATTGTGACAGCTCCTGGCTGTGGACAGACCTCCAGGTTTGTGTGAGACTGTGACAGAGGAGACGAATTAGGAAAGAGGAGTGTATCATTCAAACTCAACATTTTTTTAGACACTTCACTTTTACAGTCACAAAATCAGGCAGTGCAGCTTTAAGTAAACTCCTCTGGTAAATGTAGCAGTGGTGGAAGAAATACTCATTTTCTTTACTCAAGTAAAAGTTCAGATAACGGAGCAAAAATGTACTCCTGTAAAAGTTAGTTATCACATGAACATTTCTACTTAAGTAAAATTATAAAAGTACTTGCTTTCAAATGTACTTGTGGGTAAAAAAGTATATGCCCTCAAACCAGTAGAGGGCATATGCTGCTTCCAGTACCTTTAACGGTCCCATTATATGATTTTTTTCAGGCTTTTTAAAATAATTTTGACACCTTTGCATTTGTATCTCACACTTTTATAGCTTAAAATAATGTATATGTATGGAAAACGTCTTCTTTCATGGAGCTGTTACTTTGACACAGTAGATAACAGCTCCAGCTCTACAGTGAACTGCCTGCACATACAGTAACTGGCTCAGTGGGATTGTCTCCTCCTGTGTTATATACAGTCTATGACAAATGATGTGTTTTTCAACCTGAGAGTTTAACTGAAGTGGCAATATGTAACCATGCATTCCCTGACAAAGTACCGGTTTACATTAACAAACACTTCTGCTTCTGGACGGCAGCATGGTGACCTGTAAATGCGTACTTGAATGGAGATGGTTGCTGTGGTGCACAGACTGAGTGCATTTGAAAGATGGGAGCTACAGAAGAACCTATGCAGTGGATTAGGAGTATGTGGTCAAATGCAATGTTTCACAAGCAAACTACGAAATAGAGAACGTCTGTTATTATCTTCATCTATTTAACCTGTGAGGCCTTTTTCCCGAAAATTCTATATCTACATTTATTAAGGTTTTACTTAGCATTTACTAGGTGTACATAGCTAACCTTGGTAGCAAATTAATTGGTGGACTTTGGGGATTACTGTGGAAGAGAAATAATATTAATAAATTATATTGTTTGACCATAAATTGAGGTTGAAATAGATTATTCTGAAAAAAACACCTTTTTCCTTCCTGTAGTGACGCAAATAGCAACATAAATTGAAAATTTCACATATCTTGGTCTACTGCAGCAAAATTTGTGCCAAATAAACAAAGTAATGGAAAGATATACATGTTTTATTTTTAAAAAAATCCAGGCGGAATCCAACTGTTGAATAGAAATTGAAGTAGATAGTTTTGTTGCCACGAATTGTCCGAACACAAGGAAGTCAAACATGTGTGTGTCAGCCGTTGTATCTCCCCGCTATGGTCCCAACAAGCGGACGCCCGTCGGGCTCTATTCAGGTTTAAGAGGTTAAAGGTCCCATATTCTACAAAATTGATCCTTTGTTGCACTTTTAGCCATGCTCTAATGTTGTATAATGTATTTTGTTCCAATCACGCATGTTTGAGTAATCCTCTTTACTGAGCCCAGCCTTTCCTGAAGATCTGGAAACACTTGGGCTGTGTCCGAACGTCACCCCTAGCCCCTAACCCCTCAATCACTGTACAGTCCAGCACTATACAGCGGACTATAGTGCACTCATTTTGTGAATGATTCGGACAGTCGCACACTATTTTTAACTCACTGGTGATCACGTGACTCTGGCGTCTGTGTAAAAAAAATTTCGGCGAAACTCTGCTGATAATGTTCTTCTGTGGTAAAGCCTGACTAGACTCGCTAACGTTAGCAATTTACACTGCAAGGGTTTATATAAGAGGTTTTTATTTCTGATAACGACGTGACAGCAGTAAAAAAAAAAAGGTGTTTCTAACTGGTTTCATTCCGACGTGTTGTGTACAGTTTAAAGACCTGTCGCGGCCCTGCTGTTCTCCTCCGAAACTCGCAAAGCATTCTGGTCTATACTGACCTCTAGTGACCATCGCTGTCCACTACTTTTGAGTATTTTTTATCCATTAGACATTCGGACACCACTACAAAATGGCGTTGGTAATGTTGGTAACAGCCGTGCTAAATAGCCATTTTATAATCTGTCCAGTCCTCACCATTACCAGCAGGGGGCGACAAACACAGCTCCCCAACAAAAGATATTTTCGATACAGACACATTATTTTAAGCTATAAAACATGAAAAACTAATGCAAAGGTGTCCAAGATTATTTCAAAAAGCCTGAAAAATAATAATATAGTTAATATAGGACCTTTAAGTGAGAGGGAATCATTTTAAAGCAGTGCTGTGTAACATTTCAGATTATATTCCATCTAAACAACCATTTAAATTACAATGCTTGCATCGCACAATAGTATAAATTATTCATCTTCTTCTGCTTATTCACTTTAAGCTTTGTGGTTATAATAATATTTTTATTTATTTTTTTTTTATATATATTTTTTTATTTACAGGTGCAGACATACCTACTTGTAATACATAAGACATGAGACAACAAAACAATATTATGACTTACAAGGAACAAACAACATATAACAGATGTATATAATAATATGAATATGAATATATATGCAGATTTGAATATGTATTGATGTAAAAATAATAATAATAATAATAATAATAATAATAATAATAATAATAATAATAATAATAATAAAATAAATAAATAAAATATAATAAAAATAACAAATAAATAAATTATAATAATAATAAAAATAATAATAATTTCCTTACTTTTCCTCTTCTATGTGGGTAAATAAATTCCATGAAGAGTTAGAAATAATGACGCCAATAATAATAATGATAATAATAATAATAATAATAATAATAATAATAATAATAATTAATAACATAAAAAAATAATAATAATAATTGCAAAACAAACAACAAAAAGGAGGAAAGAGAAGAAAAAAAACAACAATAACAATAATAATAATAATAATGAAAAAAAAAAAATTTAAATTAAATAAATTGGGGGGGGGGGTGGGGGGTGTCTGGCTATAGTCCATCGGGTCTATAATGGTTATAATAATATGGGGCTTGGTCACTGTTTACCTTTCCCTGTGCAGTGTCTTCTACAGTAACAGTGTAATTGCACTCAGAATTCATTTAAGAATCACTTTAGATCACTTAATTTAACAACCGCACTGGTTTTGGTTAGCTGTAGTGAGCACCCACATCCAACAGGTGGGGCTATAGAGTTAAGTGCACTCTGCCCTCAGTGATTCTCAAACCTTTCACCTCAGAACATGTTGAACTTTCAAAGTACCAGCTTTTATGGGCCAAAATAAACCTAAATAATGTAGTAACTCTGGTCTAAACCTAAAGATAAAATAGGGATTTATACAAAGACAAATGCATTAGTAAATAAAGACAAAACAAGGTCTAAACAAGGATTAAACCAGGACTAACCCTGTTCTAAACCAAAAGAAAGAATAGGGATTAATACAGAGACAAACACATTAGTAAATAAGGACAAAACGGTCTAAGAAAGGGTCTAAACCAAAACTAAACCAGGACTACAGCAGGTTTAAACCATGACCAAACTGCTAAACCCTGAACTAAACTAGGATTCAACCAGAACTTAACTAGGACAAAACCAGGATTAGGACAGGTTTAAGCCAGCACTATACCAGCACCAGGACTAAACCAGGTCTAAACTAAGGGATAAAATAGGGATAAACACAGAAAATGCATGGTACAGTTGAAGACAAAACAGGGTCTAAATCAGGACTAAACCTGGACCAAAACTTAAATCAGAACTAGACCTTCAGAAGACCACCAGAGTCTTTCGTGAACCCCCATTTCTACCAGCACTGCTCTCATCTTTCACTCCGAATGCCCAAATACACTTTTCTTTTGTGTTTTGTGATTTGGCACCGGGGCTTGCAGTGACACTTCCGTGAATGAGCTGCCCCAAGACTGTAATCTAAAAGGCAGGAAATAAAAAACACATTTATTTTGTTGTCAACGACTTTAGGCTGCATTTTATATTAAAACCCACAGGTTATCTGAGGCTAGAGAGTCGAGCTGCGGCATCTGTCACTGTAATAATGAAGCATGTTATGAGCGAGCGCAGGGTTAGACGAGAGCAACAAGAAGAAATCAAATCAACCTTGTGTCCAGATAATAACCGGAAAACAGATCAGCAATCAGTCAAGAGGTTACAAACAACTGCAGCTATATTAAAGGAGCCATTTTGGACACATTTGCATTAGTATTTCACGTTTTATAACTTAAAAATAATATAACAGCTCCAAAAAGAAGACGTTTTTCATACATGTACATTATTTTAAGTTACCGTATTTTCCGCACTATAAGGCGCACCTAAAAGCCTTTAATTTTCTCAAAAACCGACAGTGCGCCTTATAATCCGATGCGCCTTATATATGGATCAATGTTGGTTAATTATGGCTACCGTGTTCAGGGGGCGTCGCCGAAGTGACAGGTTTTAAAAGCAAAGCTGGCTCTTCATTCTGCTCAACCAGACTTATCCCAAATCATACGTGAGTCCTAAAACTTAAGCAGTTGTCCTTTTGTTGTCCTAGTTGTCCCGAAAATGATATAAGCGCGGAGTCTGAAGCAGTTGTTGTCTGATAAAACATAAGAAGTACCGTTGCTAATTGTGTTAGCTCCTGTATGTAATGGTGAATCTCCGCAGGTGATGCGCAGATGCTCAATCTGTCTTTAAAATGATTTTAGCGACTGAATAGAGGAGAATCTAAGCTTTAAAATGAGGTATAACGTGTCCATATTCAGCAAATTTTAGCCATGGTTAGCTGTGTTCAAACCACTCTGTTGTAAAAATAACTTAGCATCGCAGAGCGGGGATAGACGGCAAAAAGACGACACGGTATGGCATGAATGAGATACAGTAGTGTGACTGTATAAACTATAAAGTTACCCCATATAAGTACTCGTATCGGTACGTACTCAAATGGAAGTACTCGTACTCGTATCGGTTTGAAAAAAAGTGGTATCGGTGCATCCCTAGTTTTCAACGAGGGAGTTGTAAGAACGCTGGTTTGTATTCTATTAATAAAGTTTGACTGACTGACTTATCTGACTGTTTCATTGACATTCCCTTTAGCGCAGCGCCATCTAGTGGATGCGCCTTATAATGCGGTGCCCAATATATGAAAACAGTTTTAAAATAGGCCATTCATTGAAGGTGCGCCTTATAATCCGATGCGCCTTATAGTGCGGAAAATACAGTATAAAACGTAAAATACTACAATGTTTTAGCTGTAGAAGCATTTTAAAAGAATAGATTTAACAATTAGGATAAAAGATTTTGCAAAGTGCCTCAAATTGTCTGCCTCAGCAAAAGAAAAAGTTGAGGTAATCAAACTTTTTGGAGAGCCGTGTAGGAAGAAGAGAGCCTTAATAAAGAACATTAGACAACCGTCTGTGCAAAGTAATGAAGCAAAAACAACTTCTGAGAAATCCAGGACAAGGTGACATGGAACATTTCAGTTTGTGCTCACAGAGAGAAAAAAGAGCTTCAGTGCATCCACCTTTTCCAACCGCACAAAGTGAAATGGACCGACAGAAATAATTTTCTACAAACTCACCCACGGTTCTGGTAAGAGAGCTGCCATGTATTTACATCTGTCCTAATGGATTTTACAAGTGATGTAAACAGGTCTGGAACTAGCTAAATATTTTCACTTTTAACATTTTTTTTTTACTTTAGCTAAGTACATTTTTATTATATCTAAATGAGTACTTTTCTGAGCTCAGTGGCAAAGTGGTTAGTAGTATTGATAATGGTAATAATGTGGTATTATTAGTTAATAATCATATTTTAAAACATTCTATTGCTATTTGTTTTAATGAGCTATATTGTGCAAACATTTTTGAGCTTTCTACCATGTTATAATGTTGTTCCCTCGTCAGAAACCCACATGAAGTTCTGTTTAGTTTCATGCATGTTTGAGTAATCCTGTATTCTCTAGCGCTAAGTTTCTGGTGCCTCAAAACGCTCGGTTCCACACAAACCTCCGCCCACTCCTGGAAGCACTGAGCAATCAAATAAAAGATAAAAAAAACAGTGTACAGCTCTGTTTCCACTGATTTCTCACAGCTTTGTAGTAAAATGGCGTCATACAAAACATTACGGAAGTTTTTATTTTTCTGATTTTGTTCAAAAGAGCACAACAAAGCTGCCCTCTGCTGGTTTCTTCGCCTGATTCTTTATGGTCCAAGCAGACTACTTATAGGAAACATTCTCTTTAAGTCAGATACAGTTTTAAAGATTGTAACAAATGCAATGCTGTTCTAGAGTAGACTAAGTTTAAAGTTGATTTAAAAAGATAAATAAAAGCACAATATAGCACCTTTATGTTTTTTGGGGAATTTTAACTATTGTTAGGAACAAAATCTATGGGTTTTTTGAATACCCATAGATGGGATATGTTGGCATAAATCTTTAATCTAACATTAGCTTTTTCAGACCTCGTCAAAACAGAAAGTACCTGCTGCGTATCTTTAGTCAAAAATGATTCTGAGGACCAGAAGTTTAGTCTTGGATTGACCGCCCTTGGTTTATTAAAGATTAACAAGTCAAAAATTAAAGTGGTAGATCAAATGCTGTCAAGTAAAGCCAGAGTAGTGTGGGTCTGGTGAAGCATTCATGCTACCCACCCAGTTTGGCTGCAGCCTGAGAAAAATCAAGTGCTCTTTTCACTTCTCCTGCCTCCCAATCACAGCAATTACTCACACATAAGTAAGCTCACCTGTGGCTCACCTGTGGCTCACCTGTGGCTCACCTGTGGCTCACCTGTAGCTCACCTGTGGCTCACCTGTGGCTCAGCTGTGGCTCAGCTGTGGCTCAGCTGTGACTCACCTGTGGCTCACCTGTGGCTCACCTGTGGCTCAGCTGTGGCTCAGCTGTGGCTCAGCTGTGACTCACCTGTGGCTCACCTGTGGCTCACCTGTGGCTCAGCTGTGGCTCACCTGTGGCTCAGCTGTGGCTCAGCTGTGGCTCAGCTGTGGCTCAGCTGTGGCTCACCTGTGGCTCACCTGTGGCTCAGCTGTGGCTCACCTGTGGCTCAGCTGTGGCTCAGCTGTGGCTCAGCTGTGGCTCAGCTGTGGCTCACCTGTGGCTCACCTGTGGCTCACCTGTGGCTCTCTGCTCAGAACAAAGAGGTTCAGCTCGGCTTAACAAAAGACACAACTGGTAAGCTAAAATGTACATTGAAATTTGTAACTTAATTACTTTGTGAGTTTTTTTTTTTTTTTTTTTTTTTAGTTTTTTGTTAAGATAATTGGTTTAAGTTGATTTAATTTGATGTAAAATTATTAATTTGTTAAATTATTTGGGTAAAACCTTATTTCATTATGTAGACCATTGATTAAAAATTAATTTTGTAAGATAAGTTAAAAGTTAAAGAGTTAAAATGCTACTTAAATAATTAAAAGTTTAAAATTGTTGATTTATAAAATGTGATTTTAAATTGTAAGAGTTAAAATGAGTTCATTGTGGTAGTTTTTCATGCATTTTTTGTGTCTTTGTAGGTTATCAACCTACTCCATTAAATTAATCTACAATGTTTATGTCTACTCAAGTCTACCTGTTGAAGAAAATGTCAATGAAACAATGAACTGAAACATTCAACAATTAAAGAAAATAATTCATAAAAGAAATCAAAGGAGTGAGTTGTTCCAGCGTCCTTTTGTGTGAAGCCAGCCTTTTTCAAGTTTGGGCAGGAGCTGAATAAACTTTTTAAAAACTTGACAAATACAGAGTTACAGATCCCCCTTGCGGTCTCAGAGTAAGGAGATGTCCCAGGGTTTTTCATTGCATTTTATACCAGGAGTGACCTCATAGTGACATTATTACCTCCTTGTTTTCTGTGCATTGGCGTCTTCCCACTAGAGCACTTGCTGTCTTATTTATACTCAGTAAACTTCATCTGCTTTAAAGGACAATTTGACCGTGCAATAAGTGCATAACAAGACCAGCACAAGATGGAAAACATGGATAGATACCAATTTACCTGAACAACACAACACATTGTAAGTTGAACTTGAAAAATAACCCAACACCAGATGCTTAACACACAATGGCACAACTAAAATAATGTTTATTTAACACAACATAAGAATCATAAAGCAGAATATATGAACTGACTAAGTGGAGTTGACCTTTACATTAGTCCATTATTCTCTCACCCCTCAGTCACACACACTGGAAGGAAGGTGGGTGAAGTGCCTTGCCCAAGGACACAGCGGTATTATGTAATGCTGGTAGCCATCTATTTCAGATACACTGAACTAACATGAGTGGTACAAACATACACTTTGCGTTTTCTTCTATTATATTGACTGAACAGGTTCCTCTTACAGCTGTTTAGTAAATACACGCTGCGTTTACTCTACTTTAAATATCAATATTCAACAACTATGGGAAGACATAATGCTGGTACTTCATATTTCAAGGGCGACTTATGCCTACAGACTCGACCCAATACTGTAAGAAGCAGAAAAGAAAAGAAAAACTACAGAGAATTCAAGTACTACGCTTAAATACTTCAATAAATAAACAGTGCAGGCTTGATGCAACAACTGCAACTGGTACATTAGAGGTAGTTGTAGTAGTATTGGTAGCAGTTGTAGTAGTAGCAGTAGTCACAGTGGTTGAAGTAGGAGAAGTAACAGTAGTAGTGGTAGTAGTAGCATTAGCAATAGTAGTGGTAGTACTAGTAGCACCAGTAGTAGTCGTAGGAGAAGCGGTAGCAGTTCCAGTACTTATTCACAGTAGTCTTTGTCGTAGTACTGTAGGAGTAGTGGTAGTAGTAATTTTGGCAGACGTAGTGGTAACAGGAGTAGTAGTAGTAGTAGTAGTAGTAGTAGTAGCAGCAACAGCGTTACCAGCAGAAGCGCTAGTAGTAGTAGCAGTGGTATTAATGAGGCATAGTGGTTGTAATAGTAGTAGTGGTGGTTGTAGTAGCAGTAGTAATAGTTGCAGAAGTAGTAGTAGAAGTAGTAGAGGTGCATGAGTAGTGGCAGTAGTGGTAGCATTAGTATAGTAGTAGTAGTAGTAGTAGTAGTAGTAGTAGTAGTAGTAGTAGTAGTAGTAGTAGTAGTAGTAGATTTTGCTGTCCACTTGCACAAATTTCAAATTCACATTCAAAAGTATAGTAAACTTTACATTCAGTGCTTGCTTAAAGTGATACTTTTCATTAATATGTTTTCTTCTATATAAGTAATATTATTTTGAAGTAACAGTATTTTTACTTGAATACTTTTCCACCTCTGTCCGGATCCAAACGAAGCAACAAAAAATAAAGTTCTTCTATCTACTGCTGTTTAAACAACGTCTTCCACATCATCCATTTAAATGAATAGTTTTTAAATGTTGTACTTCTTCAAATGTAAAAACTTGAACTAAAAGTGAGTGAAGTCATCCAGGGGCCTGCTTCGTTTTGCTGACTGTAAAAAGCGTGTGAATATTTTATAGGGTTTCGGATGAGGCTCAGCTTCTGTGGACATGAATAAGTCATGGACAGGACGGACTGAGAGGAGATAGACACTGCAACATGTGTTTTGTCAGTGTGGGGTACTTCTTGGTTTGGGTATGAATTGATTTGTGGGGCACAGATAAAAAATAAAAGAAAGTAAATAAAGTTATGTGGAAAGTAACTGGATACTTTTACTTTTGACGAAAATGTGCGTACTTATATTTTAGTAAAATGAGTTAAAGTATTTTTTGCCTGCATGCTTGACTTCCAATCAGGACATGAGTTTGGGTAGTTGTAGAAGTTGTAGTAGTCCTAGTAGCAGTAGTCCTAATAGTAGTAGTAGTAGTCCAACTAGTAGACAAAGTAGTAGTCCTAGTAGTAGTAGCCCCAGTAGTAGAAGTTCTAATAGTAGTTGTAGTCGTCGTTGTAGTAATAATCATAAAGTTGTAGTTGTAGTTGTAGTTGTAATTGTAGTAGTAGTCATAGTAAAAAAATAGTAGTAGTAGTAGTACTAAAAGTCATCTGATTAGTCCTAGTATTAGTCAGAGTAGTAGTCCTAGTAGTAGCCCTAGTAGTAGAAGTTCTAATAGTAGTTGTAGTCATTGTAGTAGTAATCATAGAAGTAGTTGTAGTAGTCATAGTAAAAAAAATAGTAGTAGTATTAGTAATAGTAGTACTAAAAGTCATCTGAGTAGTCCTAGTATTAGTCAAAGTAGTAGCCCTAGTAGAAGTTCTAATAGTAGTTGTAGTCGTTGTTGTAGTAGTAATCATAGAAGTAGTAGTAGTCGTAGTAAAAAATAGTAGTAGTATTAGTAATAGTAGTACTAAAAGGCATCTGAGTAGTCCTAGTATTAGTCAAAGTAGTAGTCCTAGTAGCAGTAGTCCTGATAGTAGTAGTAGTAGTCCAACTAGTAGACAAAGTAGTAGCCCCAGTAGTAGAAGTTCTAATAGCAGTTGTAGTCGTCGTTGTAGCAATAATCATAAAGTTATAGTTGTAGTTGTAGTAGTAGTCAGAGTAAAAAAAATAGTAGTAGTAGTAGAAGAACTAAAAGTCATCTGAGTAGTCCTAGTAGTAGTAGCCCCAGTTGTAGAAGTTCTAATAGTAGTTGTAGTCGTCGTTGTAGTAATAATCATAAAGTTGTAGTTGTAGTTGTAATTGTAGTAGTAGTCATTATAAAAAAAATAGAAGTAGTAGCACTAAAAGTCATCTGAGTAGTCCTAGTATTAGTCAGAGTAGTAGTCCTAGTAGTAGTCCTAGTAGTAGAAGTTCTAATAGTAGTTGTAGTTGTTGTTGTAGTAGTAATCATAGAAGTAGTTGTAGTAGTAGTCATAGTAAAAAAAATAGTAGTAGTAGCACTAAAAGTCATCTGAGTAGTCCTAGTATTAGTCAAAGTAGTAGTCCTAGTAGTAGAAGTTGTAATAGTAGTTGTAGTCATTGTTGTAGTAGTAATCATAGAAGTAGTAGTAGTCATAGTCAAAAATAGTAGTAGTAATAGTAATAGTAGTACCAAAAGGCATCTGAGTAGTCCAAGTATTAGTCAAAGTAGTAGTCCTAGTAGTAGAAGTTGTAATAGTAGTTGTAGTCATTGTTGTAGTAGTAATCATAGAAGTAGTAGTAGTCATAGTCAAAAATAGTAGTAGTATTAGTAATAGTAGTACTAAAAGTCATCTGAGTAGTCCTAGTATTAGTCAGAGTAGTAGTCCTAGTAGTAGAAGTTCTAATTGTAGTTGTAGTCGTTGTTGTAGTAGTAATCATAGAAGTAGTTGTAGTAGTAGTCGTAGTAAAAAAATAGTAGTAGTATTAGTAATAGTAGTACTAAAAGTCATCTGAGTACTCCTAGTATTAGTCAAAGTAGTAGTCCTAGTAGTAGTAGCAGTAGTAGTAGCAGTTGTCGTTGTAGTAGTAATTGTAGAAGTAGTTGCAGAAGTATATGTTGTAGTTGTAGAAGTCGTCAATGTAGTAGTAGTCATAGTAATAGTAGGCGTAGTAGGAGTCCTAGTAGTAGTTGTGTTCATAATAATAGTAGTAGTTGTAGTAGTAGTAATCCTAGCATTAGTAGTAGTAGTCCTAGAAGTAGTCCCAGTAGTAGAAGTCCTCGTAGTTGTCATAATAGTACCAGTAGTAGTAGTCGAAGTCCTAGATATAGTCCTAGTAGTAGTAGTCGTAGTAATTATACAAGTATTTGTAGTAGTAATAGTAGTAGTAGTCCTAGTAGTAGTAGTCATCGTAGTAGTTGAAGTAGTAGTAATTGCACAGGTTTTAGTAGTAGTCCTAATAGTCCTAGTAATAGTTGTAATAGAAGTCATAGAAGTAGTAATCGTAGAAATAGTCGTAGTAGGGGTAGTAGTAGTAGTAATAGTAGTAGTTGTAGTAGTGGAAGTCCTAGTAGTAGTAGTAGTAGTAGTAGTAGTAGTCCTAGAAGTAGTCCCAGTAGTAGAAGTCCTCGTAGTTGTCATAATAGTATCATTAGTAGTAGTCAAAGTCCTAGATATAGTCCTAGTAGTAGTAGTAGTAGTAGTAGTAATTATACAAGTATTTGTAGTAGTAATAGTAGTAGTAGTCCCAGTAGTAGTAGTCATCGTAGTAGTTGAAGTAGTAGTAATTGCACAAGTTTTAGTAGTAGTCCTAATAGTCCTAGTAATAGTTGTAATAGAAGTCATAGAAGTAGTAATCGTAGAAATAGTCGTAGTAGGGGTAGTAGTAGTAGTAATAGTAGTAGTTGTAGTAGTGGAAGTCCTAGTAGTAGTAGTAGTAGTAGTAGTAGTAGTCCTAGAAGTAGTCCCAGTAGTAGAAGTCCTCGTAGTTGTCATAATAGTATCATTAGTAGTAGTCAAAGTCCTAGATATAGTCCTAGTAGTAGTAGTAGTAGTAGTAGTAGTAATTATACAAGTATTTGTAGTAGTAATAGTAGTAGTAGTCCCAGTAGTAGTAGTCATCGTAGTAGTTGAAGTAGTAGTAATTGCACAAGTTTTAGTAGTAGTCCTAATAGTCCTAGTAATAGTTGTAATAGAAGTCATAGAAGTAGTAATCGTAGAAATAGTCGTAGTAGGGGTAGTAGTAGTAGTAATAGTAGTAGTTGTAGTAGTGGAAGTCCTAGTAGTAGTAGTAGTAGTAGTAGTAGTAGTCCTAGAAGTAGTCCCAGTAGTAGAAGTCCTCGTAGTTGTCATAATAGTATCATTAGTAGTAGTCAAAGTCCTAGATATAGTCCTAGTAGTAGTAGTAGTAGTAGTAGTAGTAGTAATTATACAAGTATTTGTAGTAGTAATAGTAGTAGTAGTCCCAGTAGTAGTAGTCATCGTAGTAGTTGAAGTAGTAGTAATTGCACAAGTTTTAGTAGTAGTCCTAATAGTCCTAGTAATAGTTGTAATAGAAGTCATAGAAGTAGTAATCGTAGAAATAGTCGTAGTAGGGGTAGTAGTAGTAATAATAGTAGTAGTTGTAGTAGTGGAAGTCCTAGTAGTAGTAGTAGTAGTAGTAGTAGTAGTAGTAGTAGTCCTAGAAGTAGTCCCAGTAGTAGAAGTCCTCGTAGTTGTCATAATAGTATCATTAGTAGTAGTCAAAGTCCTAGATATAGTCCTAGTAGTAGTAGTAGTAGTAGTAGTAGTAATTATACAAGTATTTGTAGTAGTAATAGTAGTAGTAGTCCCAGTAGTAGTAGTCATCGTAGTAGTTGAAGTAGTAGTAATTGCACAAGTTTTAGTAGTAGTCCTAATAGTCCTAGTAATAGTTGTAATAGAAGTCATAGAAGTAGTAATCGTAGAAATAGTCGTAGTAGGGGTAGTAGTAGTAGTAATAGTAGTAGTTGTAGTAGTGGAAGTCCTAGTAGTAGTAGTAGTAGTAGTAGTAGTAGTCCTAGAAGTAGTCCCAGTAGTAGAAGTCCTCGTAGTTGTCATAATAGTACCAGTAGTAGTAGTCGAAGTCCTAGATATAGTCCTAGTAGTAGTAGTAGTAGTAGTAGTAATTACACAAGTATTTGTAGTAGTAATAGTAGTAGTAGCAGTCCTAGTAGTAGTAGTCACTGTAGTAGTTGAAGTAGTAGTAATTGCACAAGTAGTAGTAGTAGCCCTAATAGTCCTAGTAATAGTTGTAGTAGAAATCATAGTCGTAATCGTAGAATTGTAGTAGTAGTAGTAGTAGTAATCGTAGAAATAGTTGCAGTAGGCATAGTAGTAGTAGTAGTAAAAGTAGTAGATATTACTGTGTAGACTTTCTACCTAAACTTAACACTCAGTATTTGTCTATAAAGTATAATTTTGATGAGTACTTCAACTTCTACATGAGTAATGCTAATTTGAAGTAACAGTACTTTTACTTGTACTGTCCTCCTCTACAAACACCAACAATACTCCACATTACAAAGACTTTACTTTAGCACAAATCTACTTCAATACAAAACACCAGCTGCAGAGAAATATCTTATTGTTCTGATGGCGCTCTGAGGCTGAGGGCAGTGTGGAGGTTTCTGTAAATGTCTGACCTTTCAGAGCTGCACCAAAAGGCAGTGTGGGGATGTGTGGAGAGCTAATTTTGGTCATTTGTTTATTTTTAACTCCTTATGGGTTGGGCTGTTGGAAATAAAGGAATGAAATGAATGATCAATCTAAACTGACAGTACAGCAACCAATCCCTCAACATGACATGATCAAAATTCATCGAATGCTTGAGCTGATTATTCCTATGACTAATATATCAGCTATTTTAAAGACGTGATACACCTCATAAATACTTTTAATAAATAGTTGTAACCGCTTCCTGTTCCCACAACTGCACAGAGCGGACAAACTGAGCACCGCCGGAGGAGAAGCACATATCATTTTATGTAAATTGTGTGAACATTTCTGAAACAAGTTATGTTTCTGATCAGATTGTTTACCATTTTCTACCAGGTGTGTTCACAGACGACAGCATGTCCCTTCAGAGCTACCGTAGCTGCTCAAAGCCTTAAGGGAATGGAAGAGCAGTTTGCATTTACGCCACCAGATTTTCGACAAAAAACCACACACTGCACCTTTAGTGAGGACAAAGTCTTAAGTTTTTATTACTAAAGATATTTCAGAATTATTACTTGATATTTTTAGAGTACAGGCCTTGTCAGAGAAGGGTTAAAGGTCGCCCGGCCCTGATTGAAGAAGTGCAGTACTTGCAGCTCTTACGCTGGTCTGTGTTGACTAAATATTAACTTTATTGACATTATTCATGTGACAATGAATGCAGTGAACTTGAGACAACAATAGCCTTTATAGAGCTGAAGTTAGTGTTTAAGTACTAAGTAAATACAGAGGTGCAAGAAGTACTCACAATCTCAAGTAAAAGTAATGTTACTGCAAAATAATATTGCTCAAGTAGAAGTAGAAGTACTCAATAAAACCATTACTTGAGTAATCAAAAAAGCGGTGTTGAATGTAAAGGTTACTTTTTTGTAATTGGAGTATACAGCTACTACTATGAGCACTACTACTTGTACTACCGATACTACTACTAGTACTACTGCAGGAGGTATAACTACAGCCCAAGATTGAGATTTTTATAATGGGGTACTCGAGTAAAAGTATTCTTCCTGTAACATTTACCCAACTAAAAGTGTGTTTTAAAAAATGGATTCAATAAATACTGAACCTTTATTAGTACTCTGTGTAAAATAAACAAAGTATATGTACTTCAGTAGATGTAGTTACTTTCCACCTCTGAGTAAATATTATTTTTTGAAGTTAAAATAAACACTACTCACCTACTGATACAAGCTCAGAGAATATATTTGGCTTTTCCAAGTTCCATCTTTAATGAACTAAAATGAGCCTAAATCTGGACTAACCCAGGTCTAAACCAGGGCTCGGGCCTAAACTTAACCAGTACTTGACCTGCAAAAGACTCTTGAGCACCACCAGAAGAAGCCCACGCACCATTAAAGATGTCTGTACCCAGATGTGGACAAAGTAAATTTACTTTTACTGTGCTTAAGTAGAGTTTTTGAGAATCTTTACTTTACTTGAGTAGTATTTTTTGGGAAACTTATTACTTTTACTTCTCTACATTTGAAAGATAAATAGAATACTTTTTACTCCACTGCATTTCTATAAAGGCAGAAGTCAATTCTGTGGACAAATTGTCTTAAAAGCGAAAAACAACTCACTGGATTCATGTAGTTTCCCGTTTGTCACTTACAGACCCATTAATACTTCAGGACTTGGCTTAAACCTGGCTCAGAACTGGTTCATACTGCTACCTCCAGTTTGTGTTTGGCTCGTCCTGATTTAACATCATCTCAATTTAGACTTGGCTCAGACCTGTTTTTGTCCTGCTTTACTCTCTAAGGTGGAGACTCTATCATATTACAGTAAAATGAGTCTCATCTTTTATTCATATTTTTTGAAGCTGCACATCTGTGAGCTGAATGTTGCCAAAATTTCACCCACAATCCTTGACTGCGCTCGTTTGAAATGCACTGTGAAGAAAAGTACTTTAATTTGACAAAGCTACTTTTACTTGTTTTGGAGTAATATCTGGAGGATCTGAACTTTTACTCAAGTAATAGGGTTGAGAACTTTGCCCAACGCTGCCTGTGCCACAGTTTGAGAACCACTGCTATACTCAGAACTATTTCAGTTTGCTTTTACCGTGACATTATGACAGATGTAGCCTACTTTTCAGTCTCTAACCTCTGTCTCTGTGCGTTTCTTGTGCTTTGTCTGAAGTTGCCCAATCATAAAATCAAACCCCGCCATAGCAGCGCGCTGTGTCACGGCGTTTACAGCCCGGGGGTGTGTTACCTGGTCCGGGCAGATTCCACCTGTACACATAAGCGCCCTGTTAGCATGGGAAAGCAACTCCAAACATACATCTTCCTCTATTTACGTAAACTAGAACAGCAGCCCTGGCTTTTATCCACCGTCTTTCTTTTTTTTCTAACTCCTAAATATTAATTAGGACTAGGTAGAGTCAGTGAGCACCTCGGTTCTAGGGTGGCACCCGTTGCGTCTCAAAGGATCCATTCTTCTTGTTACTGGGGCTTTTTTTTTTTTACGCAGAGTCCAGTTCGTTCCCGAGGCTGGAGAGGAGAGGACTGCAATCATGGTAAGGACTCAAGTCTCTTATGATCTCCCGCAGCGAGCTTTGGGCTTTCTAGACTTTTTTTTTTTTTTTAATTAGCTACTCCGTTTGATGGCTGCAAATGCTTTGACTGCAAAGATATTCACCATTTTATTATAACTGTGCGGGCTGTGCGTATTTGTGGCTTGCGTTAGCGCGTAAAGGGAGTGACTTTTGAACAATGTATGGCAAAGTTATGACGCTTTAATTGCCTGGGATAATGTGATGGTTAGTGGGCCGGTGTGGGCTGGTTTTTGGCGTTGACAAAGACCAACAAAGCGAAAAGTTTTGCAACCAACTCCCCCACCTCAGGGCTAAAGAGGTTAGCGGCGTGCGTAAAAAGCGAAAAGCGATTAATCTACGGTTTAATCTAGACTTCTTTGAGCGTATCCAGACAAATGAAAGTGCAATGTGAACGTGGACACAAGCGTAGGAAAGGGTTAAGTTACAAAGAAAAAAAAAAAGAAAGAAAAAGAGTGGCAGTAGGAGAGAAATGACTGGAAAGAGTGAGACGTGCAGATGACATGGAAACGCGAACAAACTGGAGTCGAAAAGCCACAGCGCAGCAGAGCCGAGGCGTCATTTCCCCAAAGGAATAACTGTGTTTGGAGAAGAGAAGAAACTGTTTGTTGGAGACGGCCCCTGGTGCGTTCAGAGTACCGCTGAGAATGTAGGAATGTAGAGGGTTGGCCTACTGTACTGTAACTTACGGCACTGGTTCCCAACCTTTTTTTCCTCATGTACCCCCTGTACTTTCTGTCATCCCCGAAAGTCATAAATGTGGATGATTCTTCAAAAACTGGTCATAAAAAAAAACATTTAGTAAATACAAATTTTCCTGAATATTTTTCAAGATTAAACATAATAATAATAATAATCTGTCTGCCTTTAAAATAAAACTATAAACTCTTATTTTACTGGATACTTTATGGTAAAAATAAACATAAATAATAATAATCTTAAACCCATATTACATTTAAGACAATAATGTAAACCATTTGTATAACTTACCTTCAAAGCAAGCTATTAAACCATAACATATGCCACAAAATATAATATTTAACTAACCAACTAACGCTTTAACAGTTTCACCTCATTCTTATCAGTCAGACTCTTAAGTTTCAATAGCTTGATATAAAAAAATTGCCAGTATATTTCTAATCACCTTTGAAATTGATTGTGACATAATTCCAAGTACCCCCTGCAATGTGCTTGCGTACCCCTAGGGGTCCCTGTACCCCTGGTTGGGAAACACTGACTTATGGGACAGTACTTTAAAGTTATTTATAAAAGTGTCACAAACCACTGGACGCGTTTTGAGAGATTCAGCCTTTTAGTCAGTGTAGCTATGCAATCGCTCTTTTGTTATAATAAAATAAATACATGATTTAACAATGTAAAATACTCTAAAGCCACGCTACACTATACTCTATTTATTATTGTATTATTTAATTTCTGAAATATCATCTGTATAATCATATTGTCGTTATTGTTTTTTCTTTATTTTATTTATACAGCTACTCTTCCTGTAGTCCTTATAAAAATAGATCCATACAGAATTTAGTAGTCAGTGATATGATATAAATAATACATAATGCATTGCACTATTAATAACATTTGAAGTAGTATTAAACAGATTTTTTAAATGTTTTTAGCTTGAAGCTTTAGTAGAGGCTTCAGTAATTGCAGACAGCAGTTTATTCTGAGCAGTTACAGCTCTAAACATCACAGATCTGCGCTCTGCTTCATTTCTGTCTGGGTATGGAGTCGAGTACAATGACCTTGTCTCGGCTTTGTCTGCTTAAATATCCGCGCTGATCTCTCACATAATGCAAATGGCAGCACAAATAAACAGGCTGACTTTACTTGGACATAATGTTTCTGAAAAGTCTGTCTGCTGCTCTGAGCCGTGACAGATTAAAGGCAGTGTTGACAGATCTCACTGACGGTTTCCAGCCCAGACAGAACTTAAAACCCGACCGACACAATAAAAACCAGCCCAAATTACAACCACTCCGAATGTTAAAACCGCTTTCTTAAAAAAAAGTAAAACAAATAGGTTCTCCCCAAAGAGTTCAATCAGACAGCCAAAGCTTTCCTGGTCTAGAAACCCCCAAAAAACATATGAACTGTGTATTACCATTTTGTTTGCCATAAAATGACAACTATTTTATGGCATTTTTTCAAGAATATTGTCCAAAAACCCGCCAAATGTCGCGAAAAGCAGCCCAAATTTTATAATCCAGCCCAATGCTATTTTTTCCAGCCCAGTAGTGATGGGTCACTCGCGAAGGAGCCGGCTCTAAGAACTGATTCTTTGGAGGGAATCAGAAGAGCAAATGCTGCAAATGAGAACCAAATCTTCAGCTGCTCCTGCTCAACTCTGCTAAAAATCCACACAAGTAGAGTGGAAATTTATTTTCATGGGCACAGCATGCAGCCAAGCACATATAAGATCACATATAAGAACAGACGAGCATCATGTTATTATGTGAAAGAAGTAAGGTGAACTCCAAAGACAGCGATTTTGATTTTACCGGAGACAGCAAAGATGAGTACAGAATTTTGTAACTGTATTTCGTGCTTGCAAACTGCATAAAAATAAGACTTATATAAAAAACACTGATTAAAAAATGGTTTACCAACACACAAAACATTCATAATTAGGCTAAGTTAGGCCTAAATTCAATGCAGAGTGATACTAAATGAAGGGAACCCTCTTCTAAGGGAGCCGAGACAAAAAAATCTTTAAAAAGAGCCGGACTGCCCATCACTACAGCCCAGGGTGTTCAAAAGAAGGAGGAAACCTGTCCAATCTGGCAACACTGAGCAGACGTGAAACAAGAACTTAACCTTTAAGTAGCCTGGCTCTGACTCAGGACGATCTGATCTGAGGCCAGCCTGCTCCTCACTTTACCACTGAGGTCACAAAATACTTTCACTCATGCAGAGTTTTTTCCCTTTAAAATATAAAACTATCCTATTTTGTTTTGTTTTTTTAAGTAAATCTCTTGAATGTAGTTAGTTTCCACCACATTTTCCTTATCCCAGACTAAAAGAAATAGACATAGTCATTATATCGAATTGTTATTTGTCAGTAGCCCTCAGGACCATCCCTTTTGCAAATGATTTTAGTTTTTCTTGCGGGGAAACAAGTGAGAGTTACCAAGTCTCTTTGTGTTTCTTGCTTAATCAAAACATTGATGTACAAGTTCAATAATTCATGTTTTTTTCAGCGTTTATTGCTCATTAAATCTCCAGCGTGTCCCAGTGAAGCAGAGCAGCCTTCATAAAAAATAAAGTACAGCGCGTGCATTCAGAGTCTAATTGATTTGAGCTTCTTAATTGGCTGATGCGAGACTTTCTAAAGAACTCCTTCCACTAATTAGCACCTGTGAGCGGTCTCTGTATGCACCAAAACGAAACAAAGCAACAGGATGCAATGTTTATATTGTGAGGAGACAAATGTCAGGAAAGGCAGAATGTATAAAAGTGTGAAGTTGTTACTGTTGTTGTGAAGATTAATGTCGACAAAAAGCTGGTTATTTTTATTCAATATTAAGTTTAAATACCTAGTGAGAGCTTTAATGTTCCTTTGCATGCATGAATTAAATAAGTAACACAGAATAAATTATATAAACTATTGGTTTTAACTTACAGCTAAGAATTATGCTCCAAAAATTGGTCTTTTATTCAATATTACTGTGTTTTATGATTGTAGAAGATGAAATAGCTCACCTTAGGTATCAGAAAAAGTAACGTTTATGTACTAGTATCGAAAAAATGCTAAATAAATGTTAAAAAAGTACTTGTGACCCCCTTATGGCTGGATTTTTAAAAGTGATTCTGTATTTAGTAATCATAATGTAAGGAAAATTTAGTTTGAAGCCATAATTTTAATGTTACATAGGCTTGTCGTTTCACAGAAATGGCTGGTAGCCTGTCCACTTCTAAGCAGACTGACGGACTTATTATATAAAAGTGTTAAACAAAATAAATAATCATGAACAGGGCTAAAAATTCACTTGCAGAAACACATTTGCATAAGATAATAGAACAGTTTTTACTTGTTTCTGTTATTATTTCTGCAATGTGTGCACTATTTTATTCTTATACCTGTATTATTTTGTTACGTTAATATTTTTACTATTTATTTTTTAATTTAATTGTGTATTTTTATGTTGTATTCTATGTAACAGGAAGACTAGTGGTAAAAGATGACCGAAAAATAAATAAATAAATAAATAAATAAATTAATAAATAAAATAAAACATATTGTATAAGGGACTATTGTAGGCTCATTCTTTTTGCTGGCAGAGTAAAATAAAAATAAAAATAATTTGCTTTTAGAGGTACTTTTTGCGTAACAATGACCTAATCTGACTGTGCACAGCGAGTTTGAAGTTTTACGCAGAGTCCTTGAACTCCTCGCTGCGCCGCTGGAGCATGGCGCGCGCTCTCCTCCGGAGTGGGCCGTCCCTCCGCAGTCACTCAGTCAAAACATCTGAGTCTGAAGTAGCCTCCTTCACATGTGGCAGACAGCGCAGTGATGCTTTACCGCAGCGGCCAACTCTTTCCTCTGGACTTATGCTTCTTTTAACGCCAGATCTCGCGTTTTTTAAACTCCAAAGTGTGATTTCGTGACTCCAAAACTTTTTTTTTCCCCCGCTTGGTGAGTTCAATCAGCGTTTAATTTAGCGTAAAGTTCATTTTGCCAAAGCAGAATGACTTATTACAGTTTTCTGCTCCTTTGACTTTTCTTTTTCCTTATGCTTTGTAGGGTTTTTAGCGCTAAACCAAAAACAAAACAAACAAAAAAAAAAGTCATGTTCAGCTCCTACATAAAGAATCTGAATGATATGGTATTTTCCACGGTAAGCTGCCGACTCTCTGAGCTGCATGCCAGTTGCTGTGCTGCTGCTGCTGAAAGGTGCATGGCATGGCATGGCATGGCATGGCATGGCATGATGAGGGCATGTGCTGCGGTCGTGCTGCCAAAGTAATATAATAACTACTAAAGTCTATGAACAAACAAAGGCTGCTTTTATGGCGAGCATTAACTGTAACTCCGCGCTGGTGTTCATAGATGAGCTGAGGGTGTTTGCACTACCACGTGGAACTTGGGCATGGGTTTCTCTGCTCTCCCAGTGTAACTTATACAAGGAATGGGTTGGGTGTTATGCCTGCACTGCTGTGTACATTTATCCTTTTTATTCAGAGGTGGGAAGTAACTCCATAAGTAATGTTCTTTTTTTTTTAATATCTGTAATTTCTAAAACATACTTTTACTCTTGTATTTTTTTTTTTTTTTTTGGAGTATTTTTGACCCTTGTAGTAGCAGTTGCAGTCGTAAGAGCAGTAATAGTAGTAGTAGCATTAGTAGTTGTAGTAACAGTAGGCGAAGAAGTAGTAATAGTAGATTTTATCCCAAAAAACTTACTGCAAATGTACTTTCTACTAAAGTAAACTCAACACTTTTACTCAGGTATTTTTTACAATCTCTAAATGAGTATTTTTGACCCTTGTAGTAGCAGTTGCAGTCGTAAGAGCAGTAATAGTAGTAGTAGCATTAGTAGTTGTAGTAACATTAGAAGAGGTAATAATAGTAGTGTTTATATAGTGTTAATAATAGTTAAGTGTTTTTTTTTACAATCCCTAAAGGTGTTAAAGTATTTTTGACACTTGTAGTAGCAGTATTAGTTACAGTAATAGTAGTTGTTGTAACAGTAGGCGAAGAAGTAGTAATAGCAGATTTTATGCAGCAGTCATAAGAGCAGTATTAGTAGTTGTAGTAACATTAGAAGAGGTAATAATAGTAGTGTTTATATAGTGTTAATAATAGTTAAGTGTTTTTTTACAATCCCTAAAGGTGTTAAAGTATTTTTGACACTTGTAGTAGCAGTATTAGTTACAGTAATAGTAGTAGTAGCATTAGTAGTTGCAGTAACAGTAGGCGAAGTAGTAATAGTAGATTTTATCCCAAAAAACTTACTGCAAATGTACTTTCTGCTAAAGTAAACTCAACACTTTTACCCAAGTAAACTTTTCACTCAGCAGTATTTTCAGTTGTAATAATAATAGCAGTAGTAGTAGCATTAGTAGTTGTAGTAACACTCGGTGAAGAAGTAGTAATAGTAGTAGATTTTATGCCAAAAAACTTTCTACTAAAGTAAACTTTACACTCAGTCCTTTTACTCAAGTATTTTTTTTACAATCGCTAAATGAGTATTGTAAACTTTTGTAGTAGTAACAGTTGTAAGAGTAGTAATAGTAGCAGTAATAGAGTAGCATTAGTAGTTGTAGTAACAGTAGTAGAGGTAGTCAGAGTGAAGAAATAGTAGTAAAATAATAGTAGGTTTTATACACAAAAAAACTTACCCTTGTAGTAGCAGTAGTAGTTGCTGTTGCAGTAATAATAATAGTAATAGCAGTAGCAGTAGTAGAGGTAGTCATAGCAAAGTAGTAGTAATAATAGTTATAGTTTTTATGGGGAAAAAACTGCAAAAGTAACAGTAGAAGTAATAACAGTGGTAGGTTTAATGAAAAACATGCATTGTATTTTTTACTTTTACTCAAGTAATTTTTTAGCATTAATAGTGAAAGTAACAGTACAAGAAATAGTCGTAGTGAAGTAATAATAGTAGTTGTTTTAATGCTAAAAACTTATTGAAAAAGTACTTTCGTCTTATCTAATCCTTTTTACTTTTACTCAGGTACACTTTTGGCCTATAGTACTTTTACTTTCACTTGAGTAATATTATTGAAGACAAAAAAAAAAACTTTATTTGTCCCACTGAGAGGAAACTGCATACTGTTATTTTGAAGTAACAGTACTTTGACTTTAGTGGAGTACTTCTTCCACCTCTGAGGTTATTCCAGTATTAATTCATGTGTTCATATTTGACATGGTTTGTATTACTCACTGTTGACTAAACTGTAGGGTGGTGTGTTGGTTTTGCTTATTGGATTTCATAACTGACTGTGTGTTTGTGTTTTTAAAGTAACAATAACGATGCATAGTTACACATATTTGAGTAATGACTGTAAAAAAGCATGAATATTCTCAAAAATATAGGTTTTGTAGTACATTTTGTAGAAGAAATGCTACTTTAAAGCAACACTATGTACCTGTTAACCTCAAAATAAAGGAAATGATTTAAAAATAATAATAGCTTTTAATGAATTGTAAGTATTTTGTGGCATAAAGATAATTTTTTTCTGGAACAAGAAATTGAAAAATAATAGCTTTTAATGGTGCCTTGGCATAAAAAATCGTTTTTCCATAGAACAAGGAAATAACTTTATCTTTTAAAAACAAAACGGGCCTCATTCAAAGACAGTCCGACATGTAACTTTTAGTGCTTCTTGCCAAAACACACATTAATACAAATTACTAAAATACGAATAAAACACTAATAGACAGATATTTATTAAACAGTAACACACCCATGTTAGTTTGGAGTATAGTTTGCAGTATTGTGGGTATTTATTGATCCTGAAAAGTTGCATAGCGCTGCTTTAAATGACTCAGACGCACAAGGTGTGTCCAGAAAGTAATGACAGTGATATTTAAAAAATTCTTGTGCTGTTCCTGGTGTGACGTTTTCTTATCTCTAAAGATGGAGAATGGTTTGGAAGGACACCATTTTGTGTAGATATGTTCCCAAAACACACAATTTTAGTATTATTTTTTAAAATATTGTTCTCATTACTTTTTGGATACTCCTCGCAGGTTGCAAAGTGATAGCACTGTTGCATTGGAAAAATATTAGCAGCAATACATTTTGATCGAAGTCCTTTAACAATGAATCAAACAAACCTGAAAGTACTTTTCTACATCTTTTGCTGAATACTTTGTTACCTAAAGGGGCTATATTATGCTGTTATTTATATTTTTAAGCCAATTTTTGTTGCCTCTAGAACAGCATTGCACATTTTAAAACCTTTAAAAACAGCATCTGACTAAAAGAAAAAGTTTTTAACTGCTGCAGAAATAATGCGTGTTTTCCATTGATGCCTGTTTGAAGAATTTTTTTTTTATATATATAATTGGAAATAAATTCAGACATTAAGGGGTTAATTGGTACTCTACTGCAGTGGTTCCCAAACTTTTTTTTTTTGTCTTGTGTTTATTGTAAATAATTATTCTCTGGCATTTTTGATAAAACTCAAATTCTAAATTGAAAATGTAATAATCTTCCTGCCTTTAAAATAAAATATAAAAAACAAAACAAAAAACAACAACAACATAATTTTAATGTTCAAAATGAGCTTAAAAAATAAAAATAAAAATAATAATAAATAAAAATAATCTTATTCTCTGGCATTTTTTGATAAAAGTCAAATTCTAAATTGAATATGTAATAATCTTCCTGCCTTTAAAATAAAATATAAAAAACAAAACACAAAAACAACAACAACATAATTTTAATGTTCAAAATGAGCTTAAAAAATAAAAATAATAATAAATAAAAATAATAATCTTATTCTCTGGCCTTTTTTTTGGATAAAAGTCAAATTCTAAATTGTATACGTAATAATCTTTCTGTTTTTAAAATAAAATATAAAAAAAACAACAACAAAACAAACATAATTTCAAGGTTCAAAATGCTCTTGAAAAATAAAAATAAATGGTAAATAATAATCTTAAACTCAACAAATTTACTACAAAAACATTAAAATAATGTTATTAACTCGACTTTTAAACAAGCTATTAAACCTAAAAACAATATGCAACAAAATATAATCTTCTAATAATATTCTTTAGCAGTTTCACTTCCTTTTTATCTCTTAAGTTTGTCTTTTCAATATTTCAGTGTAAAAAGTGCTCGCGTACCCCTAGGGGTCCCCTGTACCCCTTGTTGGGAAACACTGTTCTACTGTTAAAGAAAGAGGTGAAGAGACCAGCAGAGGGCAGCAGAGGGCAGCAGAGTTTGAAGTATTTGGTTTTTTTTGGGACATAATCAAAGAAAAAGACTTCCCTTCTTTCTTTTGTGACGCCATTTTATCACAAAATGAAAAATATCTGCGAGGAATCAGTGGAAACAGATCTGTACACTGTTTTTTTGGACAAATAAATGAGAGCAGACTGGATGTAGAGGGCTTGTTGATTGGTCAGTGCTTCCTGGAGTGGGCGGGGCTTCGTAGGAGAGGTGGACGTTTTGTGAGAGCATAGAAACTCTGCTAGAGAATACAGGATTACTCACACAGGCATGAATGAAACAAAACACAACTCCAGGTATGTTTTTGACAAGGGAACAACATCATAACATGGTAGAAATTCAAAAATAAAAGTTGATTTTGCAAAATATAGCCCCTAATATAACTGACAAACTTAACTTTTACTGGTTGATTACTACTCTGCCCTCTTGTAGTACAAAGTATTTCTCTGTTAAAATGTCCTGATGATGTGTTTGAACCGTACAACCATAACTTTAGGAATGGAACAGCTTATTACATTACCACTAAGCGTTACACTCTGGAGCGCATTCGAAGTCAAAACAATAATCAGCTCTCACTCAGGACGATGTAACACTCCCTGTCAAATTATAAAGCAGGGTTCACTTGGTTTGCTTTGGCACAGAGAGGACCGCAGTGTTGTGAGCTGAGATTTTGACAAACTTTTCTTTCCAACCGCCTCTCTCTGAATTTATCCTTGATGCCACCCAGACTCAGCTGTTGTCATTGTCCCAGTAAACATCAATACTGTTTTATTATAATAAGGGCGTAAGTGGCATTCCTCTAACTCAGCGGTTCTCAAACTATGGTGCTCTGGTGCTACATGGGAGGCTGTTGCAGTTCAAGTCCTGGTTTAGAGATGGTTTTGTTCCTGGTTTAGCCCTTGATTTGTCCTGGTTTAGACCTGGTTTAGCCCGGTTAAGTCAACTTGTTTTAGCCCTTGATTTTTCTTGGTTTAAACCTTGGTTTTTCCTTAATTTTTCTTGGTTTAGACCGGGCATAGTCCTTGATTTTTCTTGGTTTAGTCCATGTTTGTCTGTTTTGTCTCTTTTGTATTTCATTTCTTTAGGTTAATCCCTATTTTATTCCTTGGTTTAAGTTTAGTCCTTGATTTTTCTTGGTTTAGACCTGGTTTAGTCCTTGATTTTTCTTAGTTTAGACCTGGTTTAGTTCTTGATTTTTCTTGGTTTAGACCTGGTTTAGCCCTTGATTTTTCTTGGTTTAGACCTGGTTTTGTCCTTGATTTTTCTTGGTTTAGACCTGGTTTAGTTCTTGATTTTTCTTGGTTTAGACCTGGTTTTGTCCTTGATTTTTCTTGGTTTAGACCTAGTTTTGTCCTTGATTTTTCTTGGTTTAGACCTGGTTTTGTCCTTGATTTTTCTTGGTTTAGACCTGGTTTAACCCTTGATTTTTCTTGGTTTAGACCTGGTTTAGCCCTTGATTTTTCTTGGTTTAGACCTGGTTTTGTCCTTGATTTTTCTTGGTTTAGACCTGGTTTAGTTCTTGATTTTTCTTGGTTTAGACCTGGTTTTGTCCTTGATTTTTCTTGGTTTAGACCTAGTTTTGTCCTTGATTTTTCTTGGTTTAGACCTGGTTTTGTCCTTGATTTTTCTTGGTTTAGACCTGGTTTTGTCCTTGATTTTTCTTGGTTTAGACCTGGTTTTGTCCTTGATTTTTCTTGGTTTAGACCTGGTTTAGTCCTTCATTTTTCTTGGTTTAGACCTGGTTTAGTCCAGATGTGTGACTTGGTTTTTCGGACACAAATGTCAATGCACTTATACGACAGTAGTTAACAGACACAACACATTTTAATATAAGGTGTCACGAAGCGCTTCCCACCACGGTTTTTCAATTGAACATTTTAATGTATATTTTAATGTAAAGTCACTTACAATTTTTTGGGCTCCAACTTTTCATGCTACTTTTTAATATAATGACACAGAAGTTATAGGCACTTTTGGCATCTTATGTTTAAAAATAGCAGATGATAGCAGATAAAAATAGCATTGTTTTTTGTCAGTAACTCTAAAATAATTACAGATGCCATTGTGTTTCTTTTTATAGTTTTATTGTCATTGCCATAAACAAGATTCATTAGACCAGTGGTTGTTAAACTGTCTTCTGGTGGTCCTTTGCAGTTTTATTCCTGGATTAGTCACTGTGTAGTCCTTGGTTTATACCTGGTTTTGTCATTTTTCTGGCATTTTTCTGTTTAAATCTTTATTTTTTTTCCAGATTTAGGCTCATTTTTGTCCATTAAAGATGGCACTTGGAAAGCCCAATATTTTCTGGTATTTGATGGTGTGAAAAGTTTGAGAATCACTGACACAGAGCTTCATCAGAAAGGCACGGAAGGAGTTAAATTTGTAAGCCCCATGAAGTGTGAAACGATATTTTGGCAGGAAAGAGAACTCATCATACGCTCAATTTTACCAAAAAATGTCACTTGCGCTCCTTCATTTCCTTTGTTTCTAAATTGCTTTTCTGTGAAGCACTTTGGGCTCCATTAGGTTGTTGTAAGGTGCTATACAAATAAAGTTTGATTGATTGATTCATATTTGCAATCTTTTGTAGTATTTGTAATTAGGTTGCTACTGACAGCTGCTTTGTCAATACAATTTGCATAAATAAAACTAATAATTACACATTAATTCAAATAATAAGCATGAATTAATGTATATTTGTTTATTTGAAATGTCATTTAAGTGTTTTTTGTTTTTTCCTTTGCTCTAGTCGGACAGCCCAGAGGAGCAGCCCAACAGCACTGGTGTCCTGAGCCGCATCGGGAGCTGGCTATGGGCACGGAGTCCCATAAGCTCGACCGATAATGCCTCCCCGACTAGTCCCGGCCCGGCTGGAGGAGCAGAGCAGCAGCCAGACGGCGTGCTAGAGAGAGAAAGAGAGGAGGTTTTTTACAGCGAGGACGAGGACGCCAAGCAGTCTACCCACAGACACAGAGGAGAGACCCAAGTGGGACGTCCCAGCTGGGAGGAGCCGGCAGAAGAGGAGGGCGCAGAGGAATGGGAGGAGGCGAGCAGTACGTTTCAGAGCGGGAATCTTGCTTTGGATAGACATGCCAGTCACTTGACACATTTTTTCCCGGAAGTGCACTCTGACAGGACGCACGCCCAAGAGAGGCAAGTGCAGACAGGCAAAAAGCTGCACGTTTATCTAGAGGAGACGAGTGTGACTGGAAATTCGGGGCCGGAAGTTTGCACAAAATACTCTAAAAGCTTAGACGTAGTAACAAAAGTAAAATCATCTGTCAGCGTAGATGCAGAAAGGGGGAGAAGCTTTTCCAGCGCACTTGTAGGAGTGTCTCTAAACCCACAAAAAACAGAAGATTTAGATGATAATCTTGTATTTTTAGAAGAGATGGGGCGTAAAAGTGCAAGACGGAGGCATAGGAAGAGCTCACAGGGGGAAGCTGGGTCCCAGGACAAGCCAGATAACACACAGGTCGTCCCGCAAACAGATAAGGACGTGACCACCCCCCAGAAGGGCAAAAGTCCACAGTCTAGCGCGAAAAACTCCACCTCCAAAACTAGCCCAGCCTCTCTGGGCTCACCTGAAGAAGGCAGGTCTTTCTGTCCGGAGCACTTGGAGACGAGCCAAGATTTGAACACCTCATTGGCATGCGGTGCAGTGGAAGTGGATGTAGCAGCAGCAGCAGCGGCGGTGCTAAGAGTAAACATGGAGGACGATGAGAGCTTGTACAAAGTGGAGAGGAAGACAGAGACGTCCGAGTCCAAACGCAGGAGCATGAAGGTGTCCAAAAGCGAGGTGAAGCTGTTTACCAAAAATGTGCCGCTGAAAACCGAGCAAAGTTCAACAATGAGAGACAAAACGGACTTCAGGATGGTGGTGAGGAGCGAGGCGATCAAGGAGGAACCTAACACTGATTTGAGGTGAGTTTCTTGTGTCCTTTATGTGCAGTGTTTCTATTAAATCTACTGGGCATTTTAAAAAAGGTATATTAGTAAGTAATACAAGTAAGTAGTACAAGTAATACAACTCATTATCTGTCTTACTTTTCTTAAAATTAACAGTTGGAGATGTGTGGATACCAATAACACTACATGGCTCATATCAGTATCACAGCCTCATTTGATCTCCTCCATTACTTTAATACAAATACTGTACTAACTGCAATGACATTTTTGTCTCTCCTTTGCTCAAAATAAAGCAATAATGACAAGTTAATTTGCAAAACAAGTTAATTTTAAGTGGCTCCAGAGTTAGCTAACCCAAGTCACTGTTAAAGTATAGAAAATAGATGCTAAATTATAGTAAATACTCTTAAAATTAGCTATGAAATCGCTGTTATATGTACTTGATATTATGCAGTTATATCTACTTAACATAAATAATTTTAATATTGGCCTAGCTCCTGTCTTCTCTCTCTCACATTGCTACCATGAATGCATTTAATTTATGGTACTTGATATTGGCTATTTTGCAATTATAGATACTTACATACCTATTTTAATAAGTTGTATTGGGATATCACATTTTTTACAGTGCTTCCATGAAGACAGTGAATTGTTCGTGGCTTATAAATATTAAGTAATAGTACTTTAGTATCGACAATTACATACTTTCTCTAATACTGAAAGTTGTATTGGGTTATCTGCTTTTTTTGCTAGTATGAAGGCACTATATTGTGTAATGTTGTCATATTATGTACTTGTTGTCAGCAATCAAATTAAATTATATGGGGATATATTTTTTTTTAACAATACAACCAATAAGGCACTAAAATCCTAATGGTTTATAAATATTAAGTATTTGCATATGTACTACTAGGTGTTGGCAAGTATCTAATTGCATGTACATGTACTTTTAAAAATGTACAATGGTACAATGAATGTTATTTACTCCTATTACTGGAAGACATGTATTTAGCTATCAGTATTTTGACTATGGCATTGTTGGGTGGAATATTACAGGTGTAGCCACTCTGCAGCACAATGCAATGAGTCATGACACAAAGTACAGCTTGATATCTTATGATTGGATTAAGCCTGATGTGAATGTTGGCCATTTTACACTTAGCAACAGCAGCTGATGTTATGTATTTTTTGCAGATTAGAGGTAAAGAAACCAGAGGACAAGCCAAAGCCAGCTACGGGACGGATCGCTGACAAAATTAGCATTTTTGAAAACAGGAAACTGGCGAGTTCGAGGCAATTTGTAACACCTAGAAGCGCAGACGTCTCCCCAATTAGGAGGCCCACCGGGAGGCTAAAAGTGGAGCATGATTTGTCCGAACAAAGATCGAAATCAGACGAATGCTTGGACATGAAACGGTCTAGTTCGTCATCACCGCGTAGGGAAAGAGTTATGACGATTAAGGAACGGGTCAAAAACTTCAACGAGGCTTGTATAACTGTAGACAGAGCAGCAGTGCCAGCACCAGCACCACCAGCAGCAGCAGCAGCAATGCCGGTGAGTCAGAAACCAAACATCACAAGAATGCGCCACAAAGTAGTCGCATCCAAGTCGCTGGAACTGGACAGTCTGGACCAACCAGATGCAAATGAAAAGGCAGTGTCAAAAGTGGTGTTGAAACTAGACATAGGAGATACCAAAGGAAGTCCTAGTAGTCTGAAAACAGAATCCACTCCTGATGCAGAGCCAACGGGATCATCCAGAGTAGCTGAGAAGAAGGCGGGAAAGACCGAAACTAGCTCAGAGGTTAAAGATACAACTGATTTGAATAGTCTGCAGGGGAAAGTGCCTACAAGAACAGGGTCGCGGTCGAAAAAGAAGAAGAGCAAAGAGCCGTCAAGTCCGCTCAGTCCAAATAGTGAAACAAAGCTAGACTCCTCAGCACTTAAACAGGACTTGGATACTTCAAGTGGAAAGCTAAAGCCAGTTGACCAAGATGGCAGTGAAACAGTTGCGTTGCAGATAAAAGCTAGCGTTTCAACAACTGATAAAACTCGAGCAGAGATATCAGATAAAGTTAGTGGAAATATACAAGATGCATTTGCAAAAACACAGCCGACAGACAAATTGTCATCTAAAAAAATCCCTGAAGAAGTGAGCTCTAATAAGGAAAATAAACTAGATGTATCCACAGCTAAACGAGACGTGACGTTGACTAGCACACAGCAAAAGGTGACCAAAAAAGATGAAAATGTAGTGGCCATTACAGAACTTAAAAATACAGTTTCGTCAGCTGATAAAACCCAAGAAAGCTTATCCGAAAAACCTAGACGTCTTAGAAGGGATAGAGGAAATAAACTAGCTTCATCCATGAGTCAAGAAGGGGTCACTAGTTCAAGTCAACAGCAAAAGTTGAATTATGAAGAAAGCAAAACATGGGCCACTCCTGAGTTGAAAAATAGTGTCTTGTTGACTGAAAAGGTTCAAGAAAAGATGACTGGAAAAACTAGTGCAAACAGAGAAAATGAACTTGCGTCTTTGACAGTGACGACTTCAAATGAGCAGCAAGATTTACATGACAAAAAGGACAATGCATCTATTGCCACACAGCCGAAAGAAACAGTTTCAGCATCTGATAAAGTACTCCAGGAAAGGATAGTTGAAGAAACTAGCCCTCTTAGCTCTAGTAATGAAAATAAACTAGACCTGCCCACAGTTAAACTAGAAGAGACAGCTTTAATTGTTAAGGAAAAGCCAATTGACAAAGATATTAATGCATCTGCCACTACACAGCGAACAGACAAAGTAGCCATATCTGACAAAGCACAAGACAATAGCTCTAATGTTGAAAATAAACTAGAGTTTTTCCATGTTAAACAAGAAGACACTCCTACAAGTGGACAGCAAACTGATATTAACAATAAAGACAATGCTTCATTTGCAAAGGAACACACAGAAAGCAAAGAAAGGATGTCTCAAAAAGCTAAACCTCTTAGCAAAAATAAACTAGATTCTTCTAGTATTAAGCTAGATGTTGCTACTGCAAGTGGAGAGCTAAGTGACACAGTGGACAATGGCACTACAAAGGCTACAGTGCCCACATCTGACAAAGTGGAAGAAAAGATATCACACAAAGCTAAACATCTAAGCCCAGTTAGCAAAAATAAACAAGATTCTTCCAGTATTAAGCTAGATGTTGCTACTACAAGTGAAGAGCTAAGTGACAAAGTGGACAATGCCACTACACAGGCTACGGACAGAGTAGCCTCTTCTGACAAAGTGCAAGAAGCAGCTAAACCGCTTAGCCTAGTTAGCGAAAATAAACTAGATTCTTCTATTGTTAAACTAGAGGTTGCTGCTACAAGCGAACAGCAACAGCTAAAAGACAAAGTGGAATTAGCCTCTGCCACTACAAAGGCTACAGAAAGAGTACCCACATCTGACAAAGTACAAGAAAATACATCAGAAAAAGCTAAACCACTTAGCCCAGTTAGCCAAAATAAACTAGATTCTTCAAATCTTAAACAAGAGGTTGCTGCTACAAGTGGAGAGCTAAGTGACAAAGTGGACAATGCCACTACACAGGCTACGGGCAGAGTAGAGTCATCTGACAAAGCACAAGAAAGGATAACGCAAAAGGCTAAACCGTTTAGCCCAGTTAGTGAAAATAAACTAGCTTCTTCTAAGGTTAAACAAGAGGTTGCTGCTACAAGTGGAGAGCTAAGTAGCCCAGTTAGCGAAAATAAACTAGACACTTCTTGTGTTAAACTAGAGGTTACTTCTACAAAGGAACAGGAACAGAAAAAAGACAAAGCAGAATTAGCCTCTGCCACTACAAAGACTACAGAAAGAGTACCCACATCTGACAAAGTACAAGAAAATACATCAGAAAAAGCTAAATCACTTAGCCCAGTTAGCGAAAATAAGGTTGCTGCTACAAGTGGAGAGCTAAGTGACAAAGTGGACAATGCCACTACACAGGCTACAGACAGAGAAGCCTCGTCCAACAAAGTCAATGAAAAAGTATCACAAAAAGCTAAACCACTTAGCTCAGTTAGCGAAAATAAACTAGATTCTTCTTATCTTAAACAAGAGGTTGCTGCTACAAGTGGACACCAAAAAGTTGACAATGTTACTATACAGGCTACAGACAGAGTGTCCTCATCTGAAAAAGTGCCAGAAATTAGCCCTAATACAGAACATAAACTAGATTGTTCCAATGTTAAACAAGAGGTGGCTGCTAAAAGTGACAAAAAAGACATTGCTTTTCCAGAGGAAGTAATTAAACTTCAAGAAAAGCCATCAAACGTAACGCCACTGACTGATACTAAAGCCATTACAGAGCCTAGTTTGACTTTACAAAAGGATGTGGGCAGACCAGATGGCAGAGAGGAGAAAATTGCACACTTGTCAGTCAGCAAAGTAGAAACTGATACTCGCGCTGAGACAAAGCCACCCATTGACCAAGACGCTGTCATTTTACCTCAAAAGGATCAGGAAATAGCGGGTCAAAACAGTGCCTTATTCACAGAGAAGACAGAGGAGCTCCTCGAGGACGGAAAGGAGATGTTAGCATCCTCCCATTTACCTGCAACCAAGCGTACAAATGAGAAGTCACAGTCAGAACAGGGCACTGGATTGCTGTCGGCATCTAAATTACAAACTGGGCTTGAGAAGAAAGATGCAGAAGTAGCGGAGACAGGTTTAATAAAGCAGGAAGTAATAGAAAAAGGTGGTGAAGAAAATGGCACGGGAGAAGCAGATAGCATTCCAACACTAGCAGAGGTTGCGAATAGTGCACAGGCCAGCTCGGGGCAAGAGGCCAGTGTTGCTAGGCAAGATGAAAGAGAAATCCTTGAGAAAAGTAGGAAGGCAGGGGGACAGTCTTTAGTAGCAAAAACACAACCAGAAAGTGCCCCTAAGATTTCAGTAAATAATACAAGATCATCAGAGGACGGAGAGAGGAGGCCGGCAGAAAACAATGCCTTTTCTGTACGAGATAATGAGGCTGAGAGTGAGACAGCCAGGGCTGCAATTGGGCCCACAGCGCTGACAAAGTCTACAAAAATCCCTGGAAAAGAAATGGAGCCAAAATCAGCAGAGGCAGCAACGGCAGAGGCAGAACCGCAGCCTAAATGTGTAACAGTGGAAAAAAAAAGTCAAAAGGGGCCTGATGACTCACACGAGAAAGCCAAGGCTGTTACTGGTATAGCTGCTAAGAAAGAGGTTAACGACACTTCGGCGTTGATATCCGAACAAAAGGACAATGTGGCAAAGGCTACTGCGGTTGTAGAGCTGGGAGAAAGTTTTGATGCTGGTAAAATGACTTTAGAGAGCCCACACGTCTCTGAAGATTTCATTAAACAAGCCTCTAGTGGCTCAAATAGAAGTGGTGAAAAGTCAATTAAGGACAAAGAGTTTGATATAAAAGCAGGGAAGATAGCTCAATACAATGAACTTGTTGCTAATGGTGATATTGCGGCACTGCCAAAACGACCGGCGCTTAAAGATGAAGCCGGTGGAGCTAACAAGGATAGTTTAAAAACATCTGTCCCCGAAGTTATTAAGCTCAAGAGTCCTGACACATCTCCGAAGAAGCGCAACTTAGTCAAGGGTAGAAGTAAGGACGACTGGAGCGTGAATCAGCCGCAGGATGCCCCGTCAAGCTGGCTGGACGTGGACTTCCCTAAACGAAAGCTAAAAGTGTCGAGCGAAGCTAAACTGACGTCTTCGGGGAGCGAGAGTAATCTTTTGGATACATCAGGGGACCTTGACGACGAGGATTTTGTTGAGAGAATAAAGAAATTGTGCGCGCCCTTTTCGCTACCGCCAAGAAGGCACAACCACATTAGACCGCTGCAGCCTCCCTTTGCATTGCCGGCGATAAAAGAGGCTAGGGTCGAGAAGACGTTTGACCCGGAAGAGTTCATGGTTGGCTTAAGACAGAGTAAAATAAGCTTCGATAGGCCGAGTTTGTTGGCCAAGATTCAAAACCCAGAGGGGAGAACAAGTATAAAGCCAGCTAGAGCTAGTTTAGCAGATAGGAGCATGTTGCTAAGTGGTTTGGACATGCACTCGCGCCTTAGAGACAAGACACCTGCCAAGGAGGAGCAGGAGGAGGCGAAGGAAGAGGTGAAAGATGAGATACGAGTGAAGTCCCGTCTGGAGGGGAGCTGCGTCCTTAGCAGTCTGACCACGTCTAGTTTTAGGAGCAAAAGGAGCGAGAGTCAAACCCAGGCAGAAAGCACTAACTCTGGAAATGTGTCTCCAAGCGAAAGCCCCCCAGACCCAAGTCCCCCTCCGCTATCCCAGCAACTACCAACACAACCTCCTCCCCCTCCCGCCAGTCCCACAACGTCTGTCCCGGAGACTAGCCCTGTCCCGAACAAGAAAGAGGAAATCCACGCTGCAGAGGAGGTTGTGGTCAGCTGTGACTCAGGCCCTCCGCTTCCCTCTTTTAACGACATCAAGCTGCCGGATTATTTAGAGAAGTACCTCCCCAGAGAAGCAAAGAAAGAGGGGCAGAGCGAACCAGGAAGGGAGCAGCGAGTCGACAAAGAGGTCAGTTTTAAGACTAACAAAACCTTAACTTGATACAAATGCTGTTACAAACTTTTACTGCTCTTCCCAAAGCAACCATAATGAGAAGCTTTGTCGTACACGTTGTAAACTGTGCTGTAACTTTGCTTTTTGCGCACAATACACATGGCTATAGAATAAAGTCTTGCAACAAAAGTGAAAGAAGCCTTGGACATGATCAGGAATCTGAGGAATGCCATAGTCTGTGCACACAAACAGTGTTAAATGTAGCATGACCATTCACTTTGAGTTTGGTAACTTGAATGGCAGCTATTTCCTTTGTTGAAAACCCTTTAGGACGAATCATAACTGTTTATCTAAAAAGGGTGGGCTTTTTACAGTGCTTTCTTTTCTCTGATTGGTTAAAAGTTCAAATAGCACTTTTTCCACATGCAGTTTATTCTACATGTCGGTACTGCCCCTGATTTTAGATTGGCTGTGTATCCAAATGCATAGACGTGAGAGTAATTAGATGCTTCAGTAAAATGCACGCACTTGTGAACCTTTCTCTGTACATTTTCTAAAGTATACTTTTACTAGGAATGTTTGGGTAAAATGTTGAGAAAATTATCTAAATGTTGAGTGGAGAAGTGGACCTTGCAATCTTAAGGTCACGGGTTTGATAATGGTTTAGGCAAGGCAAGGCAAGTTTATTTGTATAGCACAATTCGTACACAGAGCAATTCAAAGTGCTTTACAGAAAAAAACACAATTAAAACAATAAAATCAAATTTAGAGAGTATGTATGTATGTTTAAGTAGTAGTAGTAGTGGTAGTGGTAGTAGTTCTAGTAGTATTACACAGCTACTTTTACTTCTACATGAGTAATATTATATTCTTTTGGTTTTGCGTCCTAGCTCGGTCTAAAAATGCCCACACCGACAGTGGGACAGAGCAAACCAGAAAGGGAGCAACAAGTTGGCAAAGAGGTGAGTTTTAAAGTGTCTAAGACCAACAAAAAAAAATTTGATACAAACACTGTTACGAGACTTATTCTTTAGCAGAGATAAAGTAAATTGACACTTTTACTTCTTCCACCTCTAATCTTTCGCTAGAATAGTAAAAGAATGGCTGTCAGGCTTTTAATCTTCTGGTTTTGTGTCCTAGGTCGGTCTAAAAATGCCCACACTGAGAGAAGTGGGACAGAGCAAACCAGAAAAGGAGCAACAAGTCGACAAAGAGGTCAGTTTTAAGACCAAAAAAAAAAAACTTGATATAAACACTGTTACGCAATTTCCAAAAGCAGCTGATACTGAAGATATTTGCTGAAGACTTTTGTACACAATACACACATGGCTATACAACAAGACCTTGCAGCAAAAGTGAAAGTAGCCTTGGACATGTTCAGGAATCTGAGAAATGTCATAGTCCATGCTCTTACCTTGTTGCACATAGCATGGCCATTTTCTTAAGTTTGGCAGCTTTTCCTTAAATCCTTAACTGTTTATGCAAAATGGTGTGGGCTTTATGCAATGCTTTGTGTCTCTGATTGGTTGATTGTTCAGATTGTGTTGGTCCACGGTCCACATGCGGCTTATTTTACATGTTGGTACTGTCCTTGTTTTCTGATTGGTTGTCCATCCAATTGAATTTACACATAGGTTTTTCTCTCTCTAAATGAGTAAAAGCTTATAAATAAAGAGATTCAAGTTAAGAACAACAAGGTAAGGTCACTATTCCTTGTGTAAAATGTAGAATAAATATTTGTGGGCGTCCTATCTTGATATATGGTTGGAATGGTAGCGTGAATATGTGGTTGTGTTGCTGCCCCTGTGTTTCAGGACAGGCCTCTCCTGGAGCTGTGAGCTAGAGTTGGTGCTGGATTATTTGGAGAAAATGCAAACTGAGAGCTTTGATTTTTTTTCTGTTCCATCTTTTTAACTTCAATGAATAAAATCTCAGTTGGTTTTTGGATGCATATGTTATAGGCCCTAAATTGCAGTAACTTAAATCTCAGTAAGTTGGTAAAGCTAGATTTGTAAATCAAATAGCGCTGCACGGTATGGAGAAAACATGCGATATCCGATAACTATGTTGAAAATTGCGATAACGATATTATTGCGATATTTGAAAATAGAGCCTACTTTTCGAACATAGTAAGTTAAATTCACTACATTTCATAAAAATATAAGTTCCTGTATTTACAAGTCAAAACAGCGACAAAATCAAAACTTAACACAGACTAAACCAGGAATAAAACAAGGCTAAGCTGTGACTAAATTAATTAAATTACCACTAAAACTAGACTTTTTAAACATTTTTATTTAGTCACAACACATGTTCTTTTAAGGCTCTGGTGGAAAATGATTCTTCAGCGTAAATCTCTGTCAGATGGAAGACCATAGCGTTATTGCGATATATTTAGATTCTTGCGATACGGATATTGCGATAACGATAATTTTGCGATATATTGTGCAGCCCTAATATCAAAAGATTTATTTCTCAAGTCTGTCCCACCTTGTCCCACTTTTACTACTTTTTAAGGTGGTCACCGTACTCAGTTAAAAAAAATATTCACATTCTTCTGTAGCAGTAAACATCAAATAAGTGCTTTTAATTCTATCTGAGTAATATTATTTTGAAGAAACAGTACTTTTACTGGCTTTGAGGGCTTCTTCCACCTCTATTCTTTGGCTACATAAGAAAAAGAATGACTGGCCTTGCTGGATTGAATGGATAGTTATAAAAAGGGTTATATTTATTTATATTCTCTTGTTTTTGTGTCCCAGGTTGGTCTAAAAATGCCCACACCAAGAGAAGCGGGACAGAGCAAACCAGGAAGCGAGCTGCAAGTCGACAAAGAGGTCAGTTTTAATGTGTGTACTTAAGCAACAAATGCTGTTACAAGCTTTTAGCGCTATTCTTAAAGCAATCACTATGCACTTTGTAAACCGTAACAATGCCTTTTGCACGCAATACACTCATGGCTAGACATTGAGGTCTTGCGTAATGTAAAGTAACTAGGTACTTACACTAGGTACTTACACTCTAGTAAGTACATTTTTTGATGGAAATGTCTCTGTATGGTGCAGAAAAGTGTTATTCAAGCAATCATTTTGTTGAGTACTTTCACTTAGTAACAGTACATTTGCTTGAGTACAGGTTTTGAGTACTTCCTCCGCCTCTGTTCTTTAGATAAAACAAAAAATAGTGACTGCGTGGCTATGCTGAATGTGAAAATAATAGTTAAATCTCTTGGGTTTGTGTCCTAGATTGGTCTAAAAATGTCCACTTCCTCTGGAGCTAAAGAAGAGCCGAGCGTAAAACCAGGACTGAAGCTTCCTGACGCTGTGTCCAGTCACTTCAGTGGGATTTCACTAAACAATAAACCCACTCTCCCTAAAGCTCAGCCAAAGAGGAAAAACAGCAATAAAGTAAGTAGCACAACACACAGTTCCCATGGCACGCTCTTTAACCAGGGAGAGAAACTGGTCTCTACTGAATTTAAAACAGCTTGAATAAAAAAAGAAAAGAAAACTCTGACTCTCTACTGCTGACGTGCCTTTGAGCAATAACCAGCTTCACCTGCAGTGTCTGTATACACCGCTGTTTGAATGTGAGATTGCTGATGTCAATGGACGAATGGCTCTTTATTGTAAAGTGCGTAAAGTGTCCACGGAGATAGAAAAGTGTTTAGTTGAGTATCATTTGAAACAAGATTACTTTGCCTGAGACGTGACAGGAAATAATGGAGGAAAGCACGGAGAGGCATTGTTGGAGTCCGGACTTGAACCCACGACGCTGAGGCGAGCTGCAGTATCTGTACACGCGCCTCATGCTCTAAATGGCGGCACTTCCTTTCTTATTTTTAAGTCAGCATTTCAGCAGCTGATCACAGATTTTTGGGGAATAATTTGTACGTTTATGAAAGAAATTAATATATTATAGCCATTTGTTTTAGTAATGCTTATTAAAATGGGAACAAATGTGTTAGAATTGGACAGTGAGAACAGTTAAACATTATTTTTTGAGAAAACCAATAGGGCAATATCAGTCAAACTGTCTGTGCAGGTAGAGCTTGGGGAGAGGTAAAAAATGCTTCTGGATTTTTTTTCTACGAGCTTCTATTCCAGAGAAATGAGCAAAATCTTTTTATTGCTGTTTTGAGCTTTTCAGGCTGAGATAAAGCGAATTTGGATGTTTCTTATAAACTGCAGAATAACTACTACAAGATGGTGGGGGAAGCTGGGGTCCTTCAATCACATGGTTGCCCTAACATGTGCCTTACCAAAAATCCGCATAAATGTGCAAGAATCGGCTAAAATAAAAAATAAAAAAAGGCAAAAATCGGATATCTATTGTAATATAAACTTATTAACTCCATATTTGAAGTACGAAAAATAAAGAGTGTTTATAAAGCAGGAAATACAAAGACTGAAACACGAGCCTACTTGTGTTGTGTTTGACGTCAGCGTTTATATTACAGTCTCCTCTCTCCCCACTGTGAAAACACTCCATGCATCATACTAACACTGTTATATATCGGAATAAACACAAATGGCGTCTGTTTTTGAATATAATTTAATTGTGTATGCCTCCCAGTGAGCGAGCCTCCAGTGATTTATTTCTCTTTGACTCGCGCTGCCTCCCGCCGTGACATTTCCACAACAGCCTATTTATTTCACCATATCTCTGTTTGGTGCACCAACAACGTGACCGATCATACTCTGGGACCCACTGTCAAATAACACCGTGCGTTTGCCAGATAAGCCTCCCGTGACTTTTAGAAACTCTCGTGTATCCTCTGTTGGTCCCAGGCAGTTCATTAAAGGTCAAAATACAAAACAAGGCTCAATAGCTACCACTAGCACTTGTACCAGTGGTTATCTGATTTTAGTGTAGTACTTAACTTTTATTAAAAATAAAATAAAATAAAAAAAATATATAAAATAATAATAACAATAATAATGATAACAATTTGCTACCTACATAAGAAATGCTAATAAAATAGTGCCTATGAAGTTCTGGTTTAAATTAACTATTACTACTATGTAATTCTACTTAAACTACTACTGCTAGTACTACTTTTAATACTACTAATAATATGACTACCGTTACTACTGTGGCTACTACTGATACTACTATTACTAATACTACCACTATCTACTACTTCTACTGCTGCTTTTAATACTACAATTACTGCTACCACAACTGCTACTAATACTACTGCTACTACTATTACTACTACTACCACGATACTACTTGTACTACTACTGCTGCTTTTAATACTACTACTACTACTGCTACTACTATAGTTACTACTACTACTACTACTACTACTACTACTACTACTACTACTACTGCTACTACTATTACACTACTACCACACTACTAGTACTGCTGCTGCTGCTGTTACAACTACTGCTATTTACTCTACTAGTACTGGAACTAATACTACTATTGCTACTACTACTATTACTACTACTACCACACTACTAATTGTACTGCTACTACTGCTGCTACTACTACTGCTATTAACTCTACTACTTCTGGGACTAATACTACTACTACTATTACTACTACTGCCACTGCCACCTTCCCACTACTACTTGTACTACTATTACTACTACTACCACGCTACTACTTGTACTGCTACTACTACTACTGCTACTACTATTACTACTACTGCCACTGCCACCTTCCCACTACTACTTCTACTACTAATACTACTGCTACTACTATTACTACTACTACCACACTATTACTTGTACTGCTACTACTGCTGCTACTACTACTGCTACTACTATTACTACTACTACCACTGCCACCTTCCCACTGCTACTTGTACTACTACTATTACTACTACTACCACTGCCACCTTCCCACTACTACTTCTACTACTAATACTACTGCTACTACTATTACTACTACTACCACACTATTACTTGTACTGCTACTACTGCTGCTACTACTACTGCTACTACTATTACTACTACTGCCACTGCCACCTTCCCACTACTACTTCTACTACTAATACTACTGCTACTACTATTACTACTACTACCACACTATTACTTGTACTGCTACTACTGCTGCTACTACTACTGCTACTACTATTACTACTACTGCCACTGCCACCTTCCCACTACTACTTCTACTACTAATACTACTGCTACTACTATTACTACTACTACCACACTACTACTTGTACTGCTACTACTGCTGCTACTACTACTGCTATTAACCCTACTACTTCTGGGACTAATACTACTACTACTATTACTACTACTGCCACTGCCACCTTCCCACTACTACTTGTACTACTATTACTACTACTACTAACATGGAGTGAATGAATACCCCTTCCCTACTGTGTGCAAAGCGCTTTGGGTGACTTGTGTCATAGTTAAAGCGCTATATAAAAACCATTCCCTTTCCCTTTCCCCTAACACGCTACTACTTGTACTACTACTACTGCTATTAACTTTACTACTACTATTACTGCAACTAATACTACTACTCCTGCATTGGTCCCAGTGAGTGCACTTTAGGCCAAACCAACATTCGCTCGTTTGCATTTTTAAAAAATCCTTCCCATGCCACACACTTCTTCTTCTTCTTTCAGTAATAAATGTGCGGTCTTTCTTTTTCTTCTGCAGGTACGGACGGCCAAGGGATTTCACAAGAGGCCCGGAAAGGTAACGTAGGCACAACTTCTGCCCAATTTAAACCGAGACAAGATGGTAGAAGGAATTTATTTGACAGACAGTATAACGCTCGTACGGGGAACATCTGGCAGTCATATATTCTGCTTCTTGGGGGTAAACAAGAAAAAAAAAAAGATTGTTGCAGAAATACTCAGATGGAAGTGATTATGATGTGGAATTTGTCAATGCAGTGCTTCTACTTCATTTCTGTGCTAGTTCATTAATAGTTGTAGAAGTACTTTGGAATAATATTACTCAAGTAGGACTTAAAGTATTTAACATAATTGGAACTCGAGGAAAAGTAGAAAAGTGTCAATTGGAAGTACTGCTGCTGTTTCTTCTGCTGCTACTAGTACTACTAATGTTATGGTTGCTACTACTAGTATACTATTACTTCTGTTACTGCTTTTACTACTCCAACTACTATTACTGCTACTAGTAATGCTACCCAAACCTAGACATTTTCATCAAAAATGTACTCAAAAGTATGTTCTATTGCTGCTGCTACTACTACAACTACTATTTTACTACAACTGCTACTACTAGTATACTGTTACTACTCTTACCGCTTTTACCTCTCCATCTACTACTACTACTAGTAGTAGTACTGCTACAACTAATACTACTTCTTCTCTGTACCCAAATCAGGTTTTCTTACTCAAAAATGTACTTTTATGTATCTTTTCTTGCAGCTACTACTACTACTACTGCTGCTACTACTACTACTACTACTACTACTACTGCTGCTACTACTACTACTACTACTGCTGCTACTACTACTACTACTACTACTACTACTGCTACTACTACTACTACTACTGCTGCTACTACTACTACTACTACTGCTGCTACTACTACTACTACTACTGCTACTACTGCTGCTACTACTACTACTACTACTACTGCTGCTGCTGCTGCTGCTGCTACTACTACTACTACTACTACTGCTGCTACTACTACTACTACTACTACTACTACTACTACTGCTGCTGCTGCTGCTGCTACTAATACTGGAACTATTACTACTGCTACTCATACTAATACTGCGATTAATACTACTGCTTTGTGTACTAATACCACTACTACAGCTGCTACTACTACTACTACTGCTACACTACAACTGCTACTGGTACTCCTGGTATACTGTTACTACTTTACTACTCCTTGTACTTCTAAGTACTGCTACAACTAATACTATTTCTACTCCTTTCCATATCTGGTCTTTTTCCTCAACAATGTACTAAAAAGTATATGCTACTGCTACTACTACTACTATTGATACTAATACTACTTCTACTGCTGCTGCTACTATCAGTACTACTTCAGCTGTTGCTATGCACCCAAACCCTGTATTTGTCCTAAAACTATTACTTAAAAAGTATGTTCTATTGTAAGAAACGCTGCTCAGAAATTGTACTTGAGCACCAAATACGACTACCACCACCACTACTACTACTACTACAATGAAAAATACTTGAGTAAAAGTAACATGTTTCCCACTGAATTATTGAAGTCAAAGTACATTTCAGATAAAAAATACTCCATCTTCCATGTCCATCTTCTTCAAAATATGTACTAAATAGATAAACCGAATGACCTGAGGATTTAATCGTATCTCCCATTAGACATTATTTCTGTTTAATTAGCTTGTCTTTATTTAATGGTGTTTTTTGTAAGTGCTTTTTCATAAAGAGCCACTGCTGTGTAGCTTTATGTTGGTTAATTAGCTGGTGTGACATGTTTACACTGCAGACTTTTAAAGCTCCCTGCGGTCACAGTAATAGTGTTGTATTTCTCTTGTATACAAAATGAATAATTAACATCGTGTGGCCTAAAAAAAAGGAGTGATGTTAGTGGCCATGACGTCCCATTATTTCTGCTACTGTTGCTGCTGATACTACTACTACTGATACTGATAGTACTGTTACTGATACTAGTACTACTACTGTCACTACTACTGCTTCTATTTTAAAAGAACCAATGCTACTACTGCTACTAATAGTGCTGCTACTAATACTACTGTCCTACTACTGCTGCTACTGCTACTAATACTGGAACTATTACTACTGCTACTCGTACTGATACTATGACAATACTACTGCCATGTGTACTAATTCTACTACTACTGCTACTACAGCTACTTGTACTGCTTCTACTACTACTACTGCTACTACTACTACCGCTGCTTTTACTACTACTGCTACTAATACTACTGCCGTTACTACTACTTGCTACTGCTAATACTACTCCAACTACTACTGCTGCTACTATACTACTCCTACTTCTACTGGTACTAATACTACTACTTCCACTACTGCATAATACTACTACTAATATTACTACTGCTACTGATACAAATACTAATTCTAGTGCCACTACTCCTGCCACGACTAGAGCTACTACTACTACTGCCACTAATACCATTATTAATACTACTGCTGCTTCTACTAATACTACTACTACTATTGCTACTACTACTCCTATTTAAAATTAACTAATACTACCACTGCTAGTACTATTACTACTTCATGTTTACACTCCAGACTGTGAAAGCTTCCTGTGATTATAGTAATAGTGTCATCGTGTGTGAAAATAAATTAGTAACACACTGCATCTCCTAAAATGAAAGTGCTGTTAGTGCCTCTTATGTCCTGTTTAAAATTCTGGCGTAGTGCATTCTGCCATCATTAGATCGTGTCATAATTAATGTGTGTTTTCACCCGAAACCTCTTTATCTTGACGCAGATGCTGTTGTCTGAAAGGGCTCCGTTCGAAGGCCAGGTTTACGAGATTTTCCGAGATGTAGAAGACGCCACTTCGCTGCAGTTCTCTCCTCTCATCTCCGTAAAGGTCATCCGAGGATGGTGAGTAGACGACTCGAGAACAACGCCGGGAAAAGGCCAAGAAATCTGTGAATTAGTGTCAAGTGGTTGTTAGACCTTAAGTACAAAGACCAGCTTTTTTCTCTTGTCTTGTGTTAGATTTAAAGTAGATGTATGTTTCTTTTATTCGAAAAAAAAAGGGGTTAACTACATAAAGCAAAATTGAACAAAATGGGGGCGAGAGTAGCAGTGTTGTGTGGTTTGAAGTAGAGCCCGACTGATATGGATTTTTTTTTTTTTTTTTGAGGCCGATGTCGATACCGATATTAGGTGACCCCAAAAAAATTCCGATATCCGATACATCGGCTGATACAGTTATACATTGAAAAAAAGTATTTTAAAGCATTTTTCTTTCTGCTCTTGTTTACATGAATATGGCGCGTACACCCCAGGCCACTTTATTAGACTAAACATCTTTTTAAAATGTTGTAGAAAGCTGCTTATTGTTCTTTATGCTGATTGTTATGTAGGCTGCAGTGGGAATTGGTGTGGGGAGTATTATGATGTATTTTATGTATTATATTTATTTATTTTATTTAGCTTTAACTAAATGTTTTAACTTAAATTTCATTTAAAGTTACTCTGCAAGTAGAGCATAGGAAGAACTACAAAATGCATTTTGAATTTTTGTTCTATGAGGTTTTATGGCAGAAAAATTTGCTAAATATTTTTATTGCCTTTTTGAGCTTTTCAGGCCATGAGAAGGCGATTTGGGCTGTTTCCTATGAACTGCAGAGTAAAAGCCCAACTGTTTGGAAACACCAGCGGCCTCTGCTGCACAAATAGCAGAAGGCCATCATTTGCAAGTAAACAGGTCTTATTCCAGCACACAGTAAAATAGTATTGTTTATATCGGCAGATATCTGCCAGATTTCGGCTGATAACCTACAATTCGGGTTATATCGGCCGATAATATCGGCAGGACGATATATATCTGTCGGGCTTTAGTTTAGAGACAGTGGCTCAGAGAAACAGAGACGACACAGAGCTGGAAGTAGCAGAGGTTACCTTGTACAGCAGCTGGGTTGTTGTGACATTTGTGAGTTCACAAACTCACGATATCCATTTTGTCACGCTCTAGAGGATTGGTTTGGGTCCGGGCCAGTGGCGTGGCAGTATTTCCGTGAGTGGGCAGGTTTTAGGTTTGCCCATGGCGACAAGCACTTTTTTAGCGATACATGTTAACAACATGTCGACGCCGAAAAACATAATGTTTGCTGCTCTACATATAAAAAACAGCAAAAGTCTATTAACGTCTTTATTGTGTTGTTTTACTGTCGTAGTGGTTTGTTGTTTAGCTACGGAGCGGGTGCTTTAACCAATAACCAATAAGTATTCTACTGAAAGTCCCACCCCTTTACAAACGTTTTCAACTGAAGGCATTCCAGATTGATATAAAGCCAGACTGCCATAAAGTTAGCAACTCTTAGCTTATCGCAATCTAGCTTTTGCCAGGTTACATCAGACTTCCAGATCAAGATGGTTTGGACACGTGCAGAGGAGGAATAGGGAATATTAGGGCTGTACAGTATATTGCGAAATTATCATTATTGCAATATTGGCAAACGCAATATCTGTATTGAAAGAATTTAAATATATCCATCTGACAGAGATTTACACTAAAGACAAATTTTCCTACCAGAGCCTTAAATGAGTCTTGTTTTATTTCTGGTTAAGTCTCTGTGTGTCTGTGTGTTTGATTTTTCGTTTAACTTACTGTGTAGTAGAATAGTAAAATATTGCAAAAGTATTGTTGAGGTTAGAGCTGGAGAGGGTTCGCTGTAGCCACCTCTGAAGGAAACCGCTAATTGGAAAAGAAGAAGAACCACTTTATAGCATAATGTGCAAAACAAAATAATACCATGCATTGTTGTGAAGTTCCCATTGATTATTTGTGTGCACGCCGAAAGAAAGTGGTGTTGGCTCTGTACCTGCACACTGGGAAACAGCACATTCACGAGGTGTTTAACAAGGTGGAAATAAATAAGAGACAGCACTGGAACTGGGCAGGAAATAGTAGTGCAAATTTAGACGAAACAGTTATTGTAAGCAACAACCGCTAAAGCTCGTTCAGGAGTTAAGTAATCTCAATAACAGAGGCAAATAAGTCAGAACACGAAGGTCATCAAAAAAAAATAGCTTTTGTGTTGCCTTGGCACCGAGGCCATGCGAGACTTCAGCCTCTGGGCTTATGTTATTTTTCCCAGGGAGCGGCAAGATCATAAAGGTCAAAGGTTATTTTTATCCAATTGGAAGGTTTTCAAGACCGTCATGCTTCAAAGAAACAGAATAAACAGTAAAATAGAGACATATTTTAGGTTAAATGAGCTGTGTCAAACAGATTTCAAATTTCTTATTGTGTTTACATTTGGGTTTATTGAGAAAAAAACATAGAATAACCAGTAAAATTGTGAAAGGTATAGGTGCCCTGGTGTTCCATATGTTCAATGTACACCAATCAGGCATAACATTATGACCACTGAGAGGTGAAGTCTTTTTGTCATGGCACTACTAATAATAGGTAGGTGAGCAGTGTATTTTGGTTTGAGGAAAACGTTTTCTGTTACAACACAAATCTGTTAAGTTCAAGTGTAAGTTAGTATAGCACAGCAGTTCTCAAACGGTGGGTCAGGGCCCTAAAGGGGGTCACAAAATGCTTCAATATGCTATAGCAGCCAATAGTGTGTTTAGCTCATTTGAAGCCTATAGCATCACATTACAGTAAATCTCTAAACTACTAAGCCTAATTTAGAAAAAGGTTTTTGTTCTGTGAAACAGTGGGTTAAATATTCTTTTTTTTCGTTGACCCAAATTGTCACAGGTAGTACTTTTTCCTGCAAGGTTTGAAGCGCAGGTAAAAAGCTTAATTTGTGTGAGACCTGGCCTTAAGAAGAAAAAATGGAAATTAGTGGTCGGTTGCACCAAAAAAAGCCATACTGGTCCCAAACTCGGATAAATGTTGGGTTGTGGAAGAGGCTTAAAAGTAAAATAAAAATAAAAGTATCAATGAGAATGAATCACTGTGAAGAGAAGGGAAAGAGACCATCTTTTATGTTGACACAAAATACGGTGGCCCTCCTTCGCGTATTTTCTCCAGGATGTGGCTCTTGAAGAAAAAAGTTTGGACGCCCCTGACTTAAATTAACTGAAGCCTCCATGGATGTAATCAATAAAATGTTTACTAAATAAAACATAAAGACGAGGTTGGGCAGGGTGACAGTTTAGCAAAAAAAAAAACAACAAGAAAAGGTTAAATAAAAGCTATCATGGATATTTCAGTCTGTTTATTTGACCTTTATTTAACCAGGAAAGGCCCCTGAGGTGAATTTTGCTTAGGGCCTCAGAAAGGTTAGATCTGACTCCGGCTACTGGTGAAATTAGCAAGAGGGCATTGTGGGTCAGAACATCCAAAGTGCCTAAAAACATTAAATATAATAATAATAATTGCTTTGCCTCTTTAGGGAGCTTTTAAGGCAAGACTGGCTTTTCTTTTGGTGAAGTAACTTGACATGGCCTCGCTCTGTCAGCTTTGGGGCAGTTAAGCAACATTTTAGCAATTAGCTGTCGAGATACAAGCGTTTAATGTACAGTGCTGCCTTCGTGCTTCTGTAGGAAAAGACTCCAGTAAGAAACACTCATTAGCCTCACGCCAACAGTGACGGATCCTGGTGTAGTTCTTTCAAATGCAAATGTTCTTTGTTTTGTGTCTTTGAAGCTGTATGCTCATGTCTTCCTATGCATTTCTATAAATCAGTGATTTTCAAACTTTTCACACCAAGTACCACCTCAGAAGATATTTGGTTTTCCAAGTACCATCTTTGATCTAAAATGATCATAAATCTGGACTAACCAAATTCTAAGCCAAGGAATAAAATAAGTGTTAACTCCAAACCAAAAATGTATTAAACTTATGGCTAAACCAGGACTAATCCAGGATTACAACCAGAGCCAAACCAGGTCTAAACCAGGACTGAACCAAGACTAAAACAAGTATAAACAAGGACTAAAGCAGATCTAAACCAGGACTAAAGCAGATCTAAACCAGGACTAAGCCAGGTCTAAACCAGGACTAAACCAGGTCTAAACCAGGACTAAACCAGGTCTAAACCAGGATTAAAACCAGGACAAAACCAAGTATAAACAAGGACTAAAGCAGATCTAAACCAGGACTAAAGCAGATCTAAACCCGGACTAAAGCAGGTCTAAATCAGAACTAAACTAGGACTAAATCAGGTCTAAACCAGAACTAAACTAGGACTAAACCAGGTCTAAACCAGGATTAAAACCAGGACAAAACCAAGTATAAACAAGGACTAAAGCAGATCTAAACCAGGACTAAAGCAGGTCTAAACCAGGACTAAAGCAGGTCTAAATCAGGACTAAGCCAAGTCTAAACCAGGACTAAGCCAGGTCTAAACCAGGATTAAAACCAGGACAAAACCAAGTATAAACAAGGACTAAAGCAGATCTAAACCAGGACTAAAGCAGATCTAAACCAGGACTAAGCCAGGTCTAAACCAGGACTAAACCAGGTCTAAACCAGGACTAAACCAGGTCTAAACCAGGATTAAAACCAGGACAAAACCAAGTATAAACAAGGACTAAAGCAGATCTAAACCAGGACTAAAGCAGATCTAAACCAGGACTAAGCCAGGTCTAAACCAGGACTAAACCAGGTCTAAACCAGGACTAAACCAGGTCTAAACCAGGATTAAAACCAGGACAAAACCAAGTATAAACAAGGACTAAAGCAGATCTAAACCAGGACTAAAGCAGATCTAAACCCGGACTAAAGCAGGTCTAAATCAGAACTAAACTAGGACTAAATCAGGTCTAAACCAGAACTAAACTAGGACTAAACCAGGTCTAAACCAGGATTAAAACCAGGACAAAACCAAGTATAAACAAGGACTAAAGCAGATCTAAACCAGGACTAAAGCAGGTCTAAACCAGGACTAAAGCAGGTCTAAATCAGGACTAAGCCAAGTCTAAACCAGGACTAAGCCAGGTCTAAACCAGGATTAAAACCAGGACAAAACCAAGTATAAACAAGGACTAAAGCAGATCTAAACCAGGACTAAAGCAGATCTAAACCAGGACTAAGCCAGGTCTAAACCAGGACTAAACCAGGTCTAAACCAGGACTAAACCAGGTCTAAACCAGGATTAAAACCAGGACAAAACCAAGTATAAACAAGGACTAAAGCAGATCTAAACCAGGACTAAAGCAGATCTAAACCCGGACTAAAGCAGGTCTAAATCAGAACTAAACTAGGACTAAATCAGGTCTAAACCAGAACTAAACTAGGACTAAACCAGGTCTAAACCAGGATTAAAACCAGGACAAAACCAAGTATAAACAAGGACTAAAGCAGATCTAAACCAGGACTAAAGCAGGTCTAAACCAGGACTAAAGCAGGTCTAAATCAGGACTAAGCCAAGTCTAAACCAGGACTAAGCCAGGTCTAAACCAGGATTAAAACCAGGACAAAACCAAGTATAAACAAGGACTAAAGCAGATCTAAACCAGGACTAAAGCAGATCTAAACCAGGACTAAGCCAGGTCTAAACCAGGACTAAACCAGGTCTAAACCAGGACTAAACCAGGTCTAAACCAGGATTAAAACCAGGACAAAACCAAGTATAAACAAGGACTAAAGCAGATCTAAACCAGGACTAAAGCAGATCTAAACCAGGACTAAGCCAGGTCTAAACCAGGACTAAACCAGGTCTAAACCAGGACTAAACCAGGTCTAAACCAGGATTAAAACCAGGACAAAACCAAGTATAAACAAGGACTAAAGCAGATCTAAACCAGGACTAAAGCAGATCTAAACCCGGACTAAAGCAGGTCTAAATCAGAACTAAACTAGGACTAAATCAGGTCTAAACCAGAACTAAACTAGGACTAAACCAGGTCTAAACCAGGATTAAAACCAGGACAAAACCAAGTATAAACAAGGACTAAAGCAGATCTAAACCAGGACTAAAGCAGGTCTAAATCAGGACTAAGCCAAGTCTAAACCAGGACGAAACCAGGTCTAAACCAGTACTAAAGCAGGATTAAAGCAGGTCTAAACCATAATTAATTAAGACCTGCAGTCGTAGGTACACAGATTCATCCATGTTCTGTTTGTGTTGCATGCATATTGTCTCCATAGCAAGCAAATATATTTTAATTTTAAGTATATTTCAAAGTTTTTTCTAATGTTGAAGGCACATCTTTGTTTCCTCTTTTTCTCCACGAGTGACATAATCAAAGAAACTTCTCTTTGGTGACAAGAATAGTGTTTTTTCGACATTTATTTGTACACAGGAGCTAACTACATTAAATTAGACCTTTTAGCCTGTAAGCAGTGGTGTGTTTGTTTACAGTTGGTTGCTGTATGAGAAGCCCGGTTTCCAAGGACGAAACATTGCTCTGGAGGAGGGCAGTCTGGAGCTGACCAACGTTTGGGCCGAGCCTGGTCCCGACCCGGAGGCCCCGAGTGAAACGCCGATGCAGATCGGGTCGATAAGGCTGGCTGTGTCCGTGAGTGCGCTGTTAATATTACTTCAGTAGTGTTCTAAATATCCTGTCTATTAATTATTGTTCATTCGAGCAGAGGATTAAAGTTAAACAGTGAAGCGGCTATGGGGAAAATATTAAAATGTCTAATTGGGTTTATTCATTTTAATACATTGGGGAAAATATAAAGGCATCTGCACATTTTAATTAAATTATAGCAATAGCATAGTCAGTGTTTTTCCTCTGCAAAAGAGAAGGAGAGGGCTTTTCAGTATTTCTCATTTATTCAAGAAGTTTATATTAAAATGTCAACAATATAATGAGTTTTACAGGGCTATATTCTGCAAAATCAACTTTTCTGAGCTTTTTACCATATTATAGCATTCCTTCATCAAAAACACACATGGAGTTGTGTTTTGCTTCATTCATTTCCTTCATTCATGTATTCTCTGAATTTTTGAGGCCTCAAAATGCTAAGTGACACAAGCCTCTCCCACGAAGCCCCGCCCACTCCAGGAAGCACTGACCAATCAGCAAGCCCTCTACATCCCGTCTACCCTCATTCATTTATCAAAAAAAAAAACAACGTACAGCTCTGTTTCCACTGATTCCTCACAGACATTTTTCATTTTCTATTAAAATGGCATCATACAAAATGTTTAAGGAGGTTAAAGGCTCTTTTTTTTATGTTCAAAAGTACGCTGCCCTCTGCTGGTCTTCACCTGTTTCTGTATGGCACCAGTAGAGTACTTATTAAAAATGCTTTCTTGTAGTCAGATAATGTTTTTAAAGGTTTAAATGAAGCTTTAAAATTATGAATAAAAGCACCATATTGCCCCTTTAAATCTTGGTGTAGAAATAGAAACCTACTGACACGTTCTCTTTGGATATGCTACGGTTACATAGGCATTAAAAAAATGGTTTTCCACTTTGACAAAACCCACTCAGCCCTGAAATCCCATTATAGATTGTATAGTCTCCCCAGTTTGCTGATCATATCCGTGCTTTTGTCTTCGTGTCTCCGTAGGATTACAGCGTCCCACACATCGACCTGTTCACCGAGCCGGAGGGGCGGGGGAGAGTCACGCCTTACCACGACGACGTGCTCGAAACCGGGTCCTTCGGGATCCCACTGAGCACCGCCTCCATACAAGTCCACTCCGGGGTGTAAGCACTGACCTTTTGAGCTTGTTCTGTTTTTAGGCAGTGGTACTAGGGCTGCACAATATATCGCAAAATTATTATCGCAATATCAGTAAACGCAATATTTGTATTGCAAGAATCTAAATATATCGCAATAACGCCATGGTCTTCCATCTGACAGAGATTTACACTGAAGAATCATTTTCCACCAGAGCCTTAAAAGAACATGTGTTGTGACTAAATAAAAATGTTTAAAAAGTCCAGTTTTAGTGGTAATTTAATTAATTTAGTCACAGCTTAGCCTTGTTTTATTCCTGGTTTAGTCTGTGTTAAGTTTTGTAAATACAAGAACTTACATTTTTGTGAAATGTAGTGAATTTAAATTACTATGTTTGAAAAATAGGCTCTGTTTTCAAATATCGCAATAATATCGTTATCTCAATTTTCAATACAGTTATCGAATATCGCAGGTTTTCTCCATATTGTGCAGCGCTAAGTGGTACTATCCATTATTTTGCACTGAAATGATTGTTGCTGACTATGACTTCTGAGATATTATTGTGAATTGAAAAGATTGTGTACACTTAGGCCTTTATTTTTCTTTTATCGGATAATTTTAGCCCATTCGTTTCCTAAGTAGAGAGGAGCCACTAAGGTTAATACATTTATTTATTGGCTTGGTGAGTGTGAGCTCTGTCTGGGTGCTTCAGCTTTCTCTCACTGTTCAAACATGTGCTTTTGTCAGTGAAGTGGTGACTAAATGTCCTCCTAGTGAATGAATGTGAAACTGAATGGTTGGCGGTCAGTGTGTCATTGCTCCTGTTTGCTTCTCCAAACGGTCGATTCTCCAAACAAAAGGCTGTATTGACAATTAGGGCAGGGTATTTGGACACCTGTAATGAGGCTTTATTTACCATAGACCAGGGCTTTACAACTATATTTTCCTGTGTCCCAAACTCATTCCTCTGTACTATTACTCTCATGTTGGATGTACAATTGACACAAAGCACCACCACATTTTTAACATTTTTATTTAACACACAACACATAAAATCACAGCCACAGCAACTGCTGGGTTTTAGTGTTAAGGTAAAAAAAAAAAAAAAAAACGTAGGCAGCTGATGGTTTAATAAGACCAGTCTCTGTAACTGCTGACTTTAGTGATGCTAACTGTCAGAAAATGGCATATATAGTTTAGTGAATATTACATTTATTATTTATTTATTTTTATATGTATTTACTTATTTGTTATTTTTTTATTTATTTTTATAGTTTTTTATTTGTAAAATTTTTGGTTTTTTTTTGTTGTAATTCGTAATTCGTAATTATTATTTTTTATTATTTTTATTATTCTATTATTATCTATTTATTATTTTATTATTATTATTATTTTTTATTTTATTATTATTTTTATTTTTTATTAATGAGTTGAGGGCCGGTCCAATTTGATTGATGGGCACCTGTTGTTATTGTTGAATAACCCTGCCATAGACATATTAAAACTTCAATTGGATTTTTTATTTATGAAGCAATACAAGGTTCTGGACTCACAGAAGACTAAACCAGGTCTAGCCCAGCACTAAGATCTAAACCAGGACTAAATTAGGAATAGATATTTGGTTATAATACATTTTGTCTGGATATTTCTCTAATCAACAGAGTGGCGATCATAAATTTTAAACGTATTGTGCAGCCTCACTGACATTTACCTGCTTTCTCGAATATCCCTTATCTTTTCTCTCAGGCTAGACCACAAACCACGCTGACATGGGTCGGCCGGTGGTTTGAGTGCATCGTTTGCTCTTGCCAAATATCTCACCTGGACCATAATCATTACCTCTGTTTGCGCGCTGTCTTTGGGCTTGACTCTCACTCGTCTCGCCTGCTCAGGAATTCCTGCCTTGCCGTTGCTTGTTAGAAAGGAGCTGGGTGTGGGCGAGTGGGCAAAGTAGACAGGACTAGAGAAGACCTTGTTGAGAACTGAACAGTACTGGGAATGTTGGGTTTTTTTTACAGACAGAGGTATTCGGGACATTCTGAGCCCTGCCCTGATCTGTAGACAAAATGTTTTCCCACATGGAGTTTTGTCAGTTTGCAAAATGCCACTCATAATTGCACTCACGTGGTGTTTTATCTTCTTTTGTGATCTCACATCGGTTTGTTTGTTTGTGTGAGGCAGCTGTGAGTAATGCACTGGGCTGCAACAGAATGCTTTTATCTCACTGTATAAGACTGAATATAGAACCTGCAGGGTTTTTTTATTATACATGATACAGGTTTGTTCAGAGGGGGAAGAAAACTCTAATACTACTTTCTTTTACTACTGCTACAACTACTACTACTGCTGCTGCTAATGCTACTATTGCTACTTCTACTCTCTCTACTACTTCTACTACTATTACTTTGTCTTCCACCACTACTACTACTGCTATGGCTACTATGACTACTACTAGTACTACTACTGCTGTTGTCGCCGCTACTTGTGCCACTACTACTAATATTGCTACTACTACTAGTTCCACTACTACTACTACAACCTTTGTTTTTACTGCTACTACTTCTACGACTATTTATTTTACTACTACTATTGCTACTATCTCTACTACTGCAAGGGCTATGACTACTATTAGTACTGCTACTGCTGCTACTTCTACTATCTACCACTGCTACAACTACTATTCCTTTTACTACTACTACTATTGGTACTACTGTTGCTACTTGTACAACTGCTATGGCTACGACAACTACTACAAGTACGACTACTGCTGCTGTCGCTACTTCTACTCACTACTACTGCTACAACTGTTTCTTTTACGACTACTACTACTATTGCTATGGCTACTAAGATTACTACTAGTACTACTACTGTTGCTGTTGCTACTTTTACTATCTCTACTACTGCTGCTACTGCTATTACTACTATTGCTACTGCTACTACTTCTACTACTGCTATGGCTACTACGACTACTACTAGGTCTACTGCTGCTGCTTTCGCTACTTCTATTATCTACTACTACTTCCACCACTACTATTTCTTTTACTACTACTATTGGTCCTACTACTGCTACTTCTACTAGTACTACTACTGCTGCCACTACTGCTACTACTACTGTGGCTACTACGACTGCTACAAGTACTACTACTGCTGTTGTCGCCGCTACTTGTGCCACTACTACTAATATTGCTACTACTACTAGTTCCACTACTACTACTACAACCTTTGTTTTTACTGCTACTACTTCTACGACTATTTATTTTACTACTACTATTGCTACTATCTCTACTACTGCAAGGGCTATGACTACTATTAGTACTGCTACTGCCGCTACTTCTACTATCTACCACTGCTACAACTACTATTCCTTTTACTACTACTACTATTGGTACTACTGTTGCTACTTGTACAAATGCTATGGCTACGACGACTACTACGACTACTGCTGCTGTCGCTACTTCTACTCTCTACTACTGTTGCTATCACTACTACTGCTACGACTATTTCTTTTACTAGTACTTCTACTACTGCTATGGCTACTAAGACTACTACTAGTACTACAACTGTTGCTGTTGCTACTTTTACTACTGCTACTACTTCTACTACTGCTATGGCTACTACGACTACTACTAGGTCTACTGCTGCTGCTTTCGCTACTTCTATTATCTACTACTACTTCTACCACTACTATTTCTTTTACTACTACTATTGGTCCTACTATTGCTACTTCTACTAGTACTACTGCTGTTGCTTTTGCTACTACTATGTCTACTACTGCTGCTATTACTATTACTACTACTACAAATACTACGCACCCAGCCCCATGAATTGCACTGTGGTTTGGCAATTTTTTTACTTTAACCCCCTTCAAAAAACTATACTTGAGAGAAGTATCTTTGTACTTTCCATCTCTGAATCTTAACACGCCTTGGTTCAATTCAAAGTCCCCAGACAAATATATCTCAAACAAGCAGAGTCCTCCAAAAGCAGAGAGTACTACAGCTCGGGAGAGGCAGTGGTTTATGAGAGCGTGTGTGTGTGTGTGTTTGTGTTTGGAATATTTATGTGTTGGGACGTCCTCCGGCTCAGTGTGTCTCTGTGTCCGTCCTTCAGATGGCTGGTCTTCAGTGACCCGGGGCTTCAGGGCTTGCTGGCGGTGCTGGAGACCGGAGTGTACCCCTTCCCCGAGACCTGGGGCTTCCCATCGCCCTTCGTGGGATCTCTCAGACCGCTCAAAATGGTACGTAAGCAATGTGATGTGATAAAACCAGTACTATTACATAGGGCTGCACACAATATATCGTAAAATTATCGTTATCGCAATATCCGTATCACAAGAATCTAAATATATCGCAATAACGCTGTGGTCTTCCATCTGACAGAGATTTACCCTGAAGAATCATTTTCCACCAGAGCCTTAAAGAACATGTGTTGTGACAAAATAAAAATGTTTAAAAAGTCCAGTTTTAGTGGTAATTTTATTAATTTAGTCACAGCTTAGCCTTGTTTTATTCCTGGTTTAGTCTGTGTTAGGTTTTGATTTTGTCGCTGTTTCTGACTTGTAAATACAGGAACTTACATTTTTGTGAAATGTAGTGAATTTAACTTACTATGTTCGAAAAGTAGGCTTTATTTCCAAATATCGCAATAATATCGTTATCGCAATTTTCAACATAGTTATCGAATATTGCATGTTTTCTTTATATCATGCAGCCCTACTATTACAAATCTTTTTGTCTATGGTGTTAGCCTAGTCTGACACCATTAGGGATCATTTGTGTACATTTTGTGGATTTTTTTTAATTTCATGGTCAATTATTCTTATTTTGTTTAAATGTTAGAGGCATGAAAATCTCCAAACAGGGCTTGATGTTAACTTTTTTGCTCACCAGCCACTGTGGCAAATATCTTTTAAATGTCTTTTGGGATTTTCACTAGCCACAATTTAGGCTAGTTGTTCAAATGTTTATGTACTGTATGTAAAGTATAGTATATGATAAGCTGACAGAAATGTGCTAAAATTTGCTTTTAACACCACTGAACAGGAAGCTTTTGCATGCACAACACCTCTTAATTCATGTTTTTAGATTTCACTGAAGGCACTGTTAATGGCTAATAATATTTTTCCTGAAACCATGAGGCAAAAATATATATTATGTGTTCTATAGTTAAAATATCTGTACAAAATCCAACTGGCCCAAGTGTTTTGTTGGAGTAAATGTATAACTAGCCAAAAATGGAAAACCAATTGCATTTGGCTGTTTGGCTAGAGTCAATGTCAAGCCCTGTCTCCAAATACTTTAAATACGTTTTTCACCAAAGTTTAAAATTACATCACTGAGTATCACAAAAACTGCACCCTCGTACCATTAAGGACCAAAAGTGTCCCATTGACTTCCATTATTACTATAACTACTATAGTTTAGATATAATATAATGTGACACCTATAAATACCACATCAATCTGAGCTTTTGGTTTGAAAATGTAATAATTTAAGCTTTTGAAAGTACAAAAAAAAATGAATCTATTAAATTTTAATTGCACATTTTAGATCTGGGTACCATTTGTGACACTCCTATTCTTAACCTCTTAAACCTGAATAGAGCCCGACGGGGCTCCGCCCCCTTGCGTCCGCTTGTTGGGACCATAGCGGGGAGATACAACGGCTGACACACACATGTTTGACTTCCTCGTGTTCGGACAATTCGTGGCAACAAAACTATCTGCTTCAATTTCTATTCAACAGTTGGATTCCGCCTGGATTTTTAAAAAATAAAACATGTATATCTTTCCATTACTTTGTTTATTTGGCACAAATTTTGCTGCAGTAGACCAAGATATGTGAAATTTTCAATTTATGTTGTTATTTGCTTCACTACAGGAAGGAAAAAGGCTTTTTTGGAGGCAAATATGTGTTGTTTTTTTCAGGCGGAAATTAGAATAATCCATTTCAACCTCAATTTATGGTCAAATGATATAATTTATTAATATTATTTCTCTTCCACAGTAATCCCCAAAGTCCACCAATTAATTTGCTACCAAGGTTAGCTATGTACACCTAGTAAATGCTAAGTAAAACCTTAATAAATGTAGATATAGAATTTTCGGGAAAAAGGCCTCAGAGCTTAACAGGTTAATGTTTTAATGTTAGAGGCATGAACCTCTCCAGATACTAATGTTTTTGACCAAAGTTTAAAATTTTACCTTCAGCTTTACATCTCTGTGTACCACAGACACTGCACGCTTGTACCATTAAGGACCAAAAGTGTCCAATTGACTTACATTATAACTTCATTTTTTGGTCCTACTTCAGTTAATATAATGTGATACCTAAAAATACCATAATAATAATAATTTGAATCTCTGAAAGTACAAAAAAAATGAATCTATTTAATTTTTATAGCACTCTCTAGGTACCATTTGTGACACTAATGGTGCAAGCGCAGTATCTTTTTAAAGGGTGTCAGAGGGTTAAATATTAGAAATGCTATCATTAAGTCACTAGCACAGAGAATCTTTAGCTGTCTTTTGTAGCCTACCATCATATATGACTCATATGTGCCCTATGTTATTTATTTTCCCTTTATTGAAACACCCCTTCACTAAGTAACTCACCTTGCAAATTCACTTTTAAATTGTTTTTGCTGGCCATTACCTGATGGTGTTTAAAGACAAAGGTTTAAACAGAAATAGTTTAGCTTAATTTTAGGTTAATTCTGTGGTTCAGAGCTGCTGACAGAGTTGCGACATCTCAGTTGACTCCTGTGCGGACGTTTTTCACACAAATAGTTTAAAGGAATAGGTCCCAGAAGTGAGCTGTTCAGGCTTGTAGGGTTGTACAGGGAGGTCCGTGTTGTATTTTCGAAGGGTAAGATTTACAAAATTCCCACGAATGCATGTGAGTGTCTACTTCAATCACGTTTACTCTACACTGCTCTGTTTGTTCAATTTTACTAGCACTAAACATATATCGTCCCCCCCAGAATTACAGGGTTCTATCTGAGTTCGGAGTAGTTCTGAGATATTTTTTTTATTTATTTATTTATTTTTTTTATTTATTTATTTCATTATATAAAAGAGAAAAAAACAAAGCAGAAATGTTTACATGACAGCATGAAGTTTGAATGAAAAGGAGCAGAGAGAAGAAAAAAATCTTATATTTTCTGCCCCTTTTTAACAACAAAAAATATTTACATTTCACATTTAATTTTCATTTTAGCATCTCAACATAACTGAATTTAATTTTTAAACTTCGTCAAAACTTTATCACAGACCACTACTTTAATTTACATTTTGATAACTATTTAATACACTTATAGACCTTGATTCTTGGGTTTCTTTATTAAGATTATATTATATATATAAGATATTTAGGTTTATAGTTTTGACCATAAAAATAGCAAAACTGATACATGAGGAACACATTTCTTTAATACAAGGGAATTAAAGGCACCTTTAAAGAGAATGTTTGCATTCCAAAGACTGGTACCAGAAGTCAAAAAAGACAATAATACATTTTTAATGGACCAATTAGCGTTAGCCAGCAAAAAACTTTGCAAATTAGGAATAATTAAGTCAGGTTTGGCAGCTGACAACCGTGCGATCTCATGTGAGTAATATCAGAGCCTGGTTTCATAACATTACTGAGCGTGTCAATTATAAGGTTCTATCTTACAAAACAAACAAAAATCAATAAGTTTCATTTCAGCAGAGGACTTATTTTTATAATTTCACTGTTTTTTAACACTACATCACACATTTGAAAGTAAAATGAATGACATGTAAGCAATAGCTCTATATTAGAATGTTTAACATGTACTTTTTTATACTATGCTTATACTTTTCCAATTTAAAAATAATATAAAGACTTAACACTTTTTATATTTTCAGCTCTCATTTTCCAGACTGATAAAACTAACTAGCCTTTTTTGTGTCTGTTCTTAAGTTGAGCTCCAAATTAAGGTTTGACATTACAGACATTTGACATTACCCAAAATGGATAAAACTTTGAAAAACACTTGATATAATGTAGAAAAGGTATCTAGGAGCAAGAATATACTGTATTTATAACTAAATTTTCACAAAAATGTCAGATAGAACCCTATTATTCTAAGGGGACGATTTATTTAGTTCACCTGCATGTGCAGCTTGTACGCCTTAGCTGACAGACGCTTTATAAAACAAAACTCTTTCCTATTCTTCATGACAGGAGTCTGTATGTTTATCATTCTGGCTCTGGTCATGCTGCTGCAGATCTCGTATCACTGACTCATCAAGGTCCACTGTAGTGCAAACTTTGACAACTAACTGGAGAATAAGGGTGCTCCGATCGATCGGCCGCGATCGGTGATCGGCCGATCATGGCTAAAAATAGAGTGATCGGTGATCGGTAAAATGGGCCGATCAAATTACAATAAACACGCGAGGCTCTCACATTTACTGTCCTGCAACTCTGGTTTGATTAAACAGCAGTAGTGTTATTCTAGCAGTGTTTTTAAGTTAAGCCCTGGTTATAACTAACACAAACCTGCCCTGGAGCTGCTGCTTTGTGTCCCCGCCTGCTTTAGGAGCGCACGGGACAGAACCGAGGCGCAGCAGTGCGTGTATTTGCAAACGCCAACGTAAATAGAGCTACAGCTAACCCGCTAACAGTTACGTTAAAAGCATTAAGAAAGTTCAGAGTCTGCCTGTGTCTTGTTACGCAGAGAAAACTGTGCGTTTTGTGGCTTAAACTGCACCAAATGGCTGCTAATGGAAAGAGAAAGTAAAAAGGCAGCCCATGTGTCCGTGTGTCTGAGAGGAGCACCTTTCATCGTTGTCTTCTCTGCTCTCTTTGCACGTTTTCTTCATTCAGACGTTGTCAAAACTGGCAGCAGGAGCTGTCTGCTCTTTAGTCCACTGTGTTTCAACCTGGTTTGGCTGCACGTTACACGGACGCAGGCGCTGCACGCGGACTCGCATTAAAGGAACCAATTAAGAACAGCTGATTTTTACATCAGCGGAGCATTCAAACAAAGCCACAGACACTGGGCACACATTAAAGGCCGATAATGCAACAAAACCTCTTCTAAAACAAAAATAAGTAGAATTTTGTTGTACTTTTATATTTACAAAGGCTACAGTATTTTTCAAGTGGAACTAATAATAGCCTGCATACAATACATTACTACACTGAAGACCATGTGATCGGTATCGGCCATGATTGGTATCGGCCGATCACAGCAAAGGCTGATCGGTGATCGGCCTCAAAAATCCTGATCGGAGCACCCTTACTGGAGAATACTAATTTTGTGCACAAAAGGTTTAGGTCCCTATGAATTTATTTGGATACACGTACACACAAGTTGGTTTGCCAAGTGTTAAATTTGAATCAATCTTATGTAGGATTCAGTAAGCCTTTGGAGAGCTTAGAGATAGAATAAAACACTAGAGTGGACACTTCAATGGTGAACTGCAGTAGCTGACTCCAGCGCAGAGCCATATTATGAATGTAGACATACAACCAAGTGCTAAGTAAACAAACAGGGAGCTGCACTTGCTTTCATTATATATTTTTAATTTGTTTTGTTCATTTGCTAACTTTTTTTGTATTTGTGCTTGATGTAATGTCTAGTTTTTCTTTAATGTATTTGCTTCAACACAGAGACATTTGCTCTGTTTCTTGGTATAATGGCATATTTTAATTCATTGTCATTATTCTCTTATACTTTGTCATTGCTTTATTATGAGTTCAAAACGATTAGAGCATCACAGCGCATTTTATAACTGCAGAGGCTCACACGCCACACAGCAGCAGGTTCACAGAGAGCATGGATAGAAGTGGATAGAAATGGGATTTCTGGCTCTCGAACGTGAGCTGAATCTTTGAGATCTGTTCCTTTTAAAGAGCTTTTCAAAAGACCGGCTTCTTTAGGTTATTTTAAGAAGCCAGTCAGTTCATTCAGAAAATAAATGCTGGGATGAGTGATACATTATAATATTAATCAGAATAAAATGTATTCTATTGGTGGGACATTGTTATTGTCGTAGTCATTGATGATAATAAAATTAGCATGTGTGGACTAAATTCTCTAATGGTGATGTCATAAACCTCTGCATAGAGACCACCATTTAGGATTTATTATATGTCCAAAATGTGCAAATGTGTGACATTTACATATGTCCATGCAAAACAATGTCAGTAAAAACTAAGCAGGCAACAATAAACTTTCATGCACACACACTGTTTACAGCTAGCGACTTCTGACTAATGTGTGTCTGAGCTGTGCACTGCTGCTCTCCTCTCGTCTCTTTCCGTATGACTCTCTCTTGAACTTGTATTCTACGCATTCTGAGGTTTTTTTTTTTGTGGTTGGCAAACAAAAAAGCTTCTTATTTTTAAAACAAGAGTTAAAAAAAAGAAAGAAAAAGAACGGCTCCCGCGCCACCATGACTCGGCTCTTATCATTCGTTCATGAACATCTCTAGTAATGAACAACGCATGGGAAAATAACCCACGAGCTGTTAATATTATTGTAGTTATATTTTTCACGTTTTAGTAACGCAGAGCGCTGCCATGTTGGATTTTCTAACTCGGGGTTGGCGACCGCTACCTGAGTTTCCAAGTAGGAATTCCGAGATCAGAGGGCGTTCCAACAGAAATGTACAAATCGGAACTCGGAAATTCCGAGTCAGCAATGCAGCATTAGCCTCATCCTACTGTCACAAGATGGCTGCTGGAATTGCCACCAAGGCGGTCGCCATGGCTTCTTTAGTGTTTTGTTCTATCGCTATGGTTACGTTTACCTCATGAGCTACTGGTTGGAGACCCCTGTTCTAGAATCTATTCCATTTTGTAACCATAGAAACAGTAAACAAACTCTAACTAACTAAAGTGCTCTAACGTCAAAACATAAAACCAACAAGTGCAAAAACTGCTACTAACTCTTAAAGTTTCTCACATTCTCTATTTTTCTGTCTTATATTTTGACACCAGACTATTTTGACTGTTGTTACCGTAGCAACATGTGTTTAATGTATTCTAAACAATGAACAGATGGGCTCTGTTTATGCATTTTTTTATGTTTAATTTTCCACTGTTATGACTTTGTTTTTCTGGCAACAATATGTCTCAGTCAGGAGTTAGCATATTTTGTGGATACATGCTTCTCCTTATTATTACGTGAGGTATTTTCTGAGTTCTCTAACATCATCGTGCTAACTCTTTTTACTCTTTTTAAGTTAGTGCAGAGCTGATTTTCTTGGTTACCGTGGCAACAGTTCATGAACCACAAAACCACAAAATCAAAGGTGATGCTTAAGGGCCATGATTCACTGCTCCCAGCTCTGTCCAGTGCATGACAATTTGCATGGCATTTAAATTCAACAACGATAGGTCTAAATGCAGAGTTGGCATGTTTTTAACTAAATGCTGTTGATAAATGTGATGTATGACTCATATACAGCTGACCACATGAGCAACTTCTCTTTCAATCTCTTTCAATCTACTGAAAAAAGTATTTTTAAACTAAAGACAAGTTATATGCTTGTATATTTTTGGAAACAGTTGCTTCATTTTATATTTAACTCTCCAATGGTACTGTATCTTTACTCTCCTGTACAACAATTAATTGTTAGTATTGCTTTCAATCGATTATGGCCATAATTCCTATTAATTAATTAACTGATTAACCACGAACACCTTTAATATTTATATATAATCATTTTGATTATTTGTGTTTTTGTTGATTGATTTTTGTGGTGTGAATTATTACCTTAAGACCTTTTTGTTTTGTGTTTTGCATTTATGGTAAAAAGTGACATAAGGTTGAATTGTTAAGTGTGGGTTTATGTTCAGTTTTAGTCTTCTGAATTGATGGGAAACACTGCAAGACAAACATACAACAGCCCCTTTCTATCGGAGGAGGAGGAAAATTGCCTCCAGACTTTCCTCTGACCTGTGTATGTTCATAAAGTCTCCAGAAACAAATATTTCTGTACACATAAGAACAGAGTAAGTCGAATGTGGCTTCAGTAGTGTAGCTGCAATGACCTGTGTTTACAACAAGACGCTTGAGGCAGTGTCAGCAGTTAAAGCCCTAAAATCGATAATTAATGTACTTAACTAGGCTTATATATGAGCAACATTATGCTTTAGGCCAGCTGCTCAGAGTACAAGGCTTCTAACAGGATATACTCAGAGTGAGAAAATTGTGGTCATATTTTTGATGAAGTCTGGAGGATGGTGCATGTGTGAGAGGAGCTATAGAAAACAAAGCACGGCTCTCATTACCAAAGCTTGTTTTTGATCTCTGTGTCTCTCTCGTTTTCAGGGTGGATTTAAAGTGGAGAATCCCAATGAAGTCAAGGTAAGAATCATTTGCATGTCTGTGTAAAGCTATATGCAAAAGTAAAGCCAACGCATAAAAAAAAAAAGGGTGGAAAGTAGCTAAATACTTGTCTAAACTCATTGTTTTTGTGCAGCATATTTTTAAATTGAACAATATCAGAACAGCGGCATTGCTAGATCAAATTATACAAAAACAGACTGCTGGATTTATGCCAGAGCAGCTTAAAGGGCCCATATTATGCTGTTTTTTTGTGTCTTTTAACTTAATATAGGACACCTCTAGATCAGCATCTTATATTTTGTCGCTAAGAAAAAGCAATAATTATTGAAAAAACCCTATTTGAGGAAGTCAGCGTAAAAACAGGCATGAACGAAACAAAAACACAACTCCAGGTATGTTTTTGATACAGGAACAACATTAAAACATGTTAGAAAGCTCAGAAAAGTCGATTTTGCATAATAGGAACAAAAGAGACACCTCAGGGAGAAACACAGAAGGAGAATTCACGCCCAGGACAGACAGGCTGTGACATAGATGTGTCAGGACAGTTGTACGTACTATAGGCCTTTTAGTAATAGTTTTAAGATGAGTACAAGCCCATATGACATCCAGCATGAAGAGCACAGACAGTGATATGCAATACTAGTGTTGTAGCGCCCAAGACCCGTCTTGGTCTCATCTTAGTCTCGGCTGCAGTTTTACTCGGTCTTGTCTCAGCCCCAAATGTGATGGTCTCTGAGATTTTATTTATCAAACATTATAAGAAAACGCTATTGTTCATAATTTAGGAGTAATTAGTTTTCCGCATCAGAAGAGCCAGGAAAATGTTTTGTTTTCTGTTTGTGGAGTCTGTTGCATTGGATCATTAAAATGATATTTTTGTATTTGAATTACTTTTTTAACTTTATTTAGTGTTAGTTCACTGGGTTTCGTCTTGAGCTGGTCTCGGTTTTCTGTGGTCTCAGTATTGACTCGCTCTCGGTCCTTAAAAGTCTCGGCCTCGACTTGGTCTCGAACCCTGAATGTCTTGGTCTCGGTTCACTCTGGACTCGAACCGGTCTTGGTCTCGATGAGTACGGTCTTAACTACCACACTATGCAATACTTTGTTGGTTTATGCAAATTAGCCATGTGCTTCTTTTAACAAGGCTTGATATAGCTTTACATCAAAATATATATATACTTGTCCTGGTATACAGAGACAGCGAGGATTAAACTCAAAAGACATCCAATATAAAATGATTTTTTTAGGATACTGCAAATTGGCTGGTGCTGCATTGTTTTGTGTTGGCACTGAACATAGAAAAACTAATTATGAAATATAGAGTTACTAAAAAGCCACATTGCGATGCTTTCAGAAATGGGAACAAATCATGAAGTGTTATTTGTTAGATTTTGAGTGACAGGACTGAAAAGCAGTGCTATTCTCTGCAGTTATTTTGGCAAACCATTTCTCGCCCCAACAGCCCATTTGTCATCCCTGTGTGAAAATATCTCTTTTTTATGATTTATGTAACGACTACATGTGTGACGAGCGTGTCAAAAAAAAAAAAAAAACGTGAATAGACGAGCTCAAGGACAAAGTGTGGATTATCTTTTGAACATACAGTACTTTTGCAAATGCGTGCTGTCTCTCCTGTACAGGCTGTGGTGTATGAGAAGCCTGGGTTTGAAGGCCCCTGTATGGAAATAGAGACCGACGTCTTCAGCTTTAGTGAAGAAGATGATGATGATGGCAGCGCAAACCTTGACTCTGAAAATCTCAAGTCTGTTGGGTCATTGAAAATTCAAGGAGGACTGTAAGTACTGCGCCTGCGTTTTTCTGAATATATATATATATTTTTGATACTTATATTGAAACAGACACATGTAACTTTTACCTTCAAATATATACGGTCATATAGAAAAGCTTTGGCACCCATCTGAGGTTGCATAATAATTCACGAAAAAAGATTACAGAGGTATATCATTCATTTTCTAGTGACATCTGAGTTCCATGGGGTTTTCCGAACAACAATTTTTAGTGAAGCAGTATTTAGGTGTATGAAATTAAATGAAATATCCTCCAAAGACCTACAAGATCATCTTGCTGCAGATGTTTCTGTACATAGGTCAAAAATTCAGCACCGTTTGCACAAAGAACAGCTGTATGTGAGGTTGATGGCACGCCACAAACAGAGTCGCCTGAGGAAGGCAAAAGCTCATTCAGACAAGCCAGATTCTTTTTGGAATAGCAAGGTGTGGACTGACAAACCTCAAGCGACTCTGTTTGTGGCGTGACATCAACCTCACATACAGCTGTTCTTTGTGCAAACGGTGCTGAGTTGTTGACCCATGTACAGAAACATCTGCAGCAGGGTGATCTTGTCGGTTTTTGGAGGTGATCTGTTGATCTGTGTCTTTAACCATTCTCACCATTACTATGTCTATTACTACTATGTCTCTCTGGTATTTTTCTTAACATCAAATCAGCAAACTTATAAGTGCCCAAACTTTTGCACAGGCATTTTTTCACATTTCATTTAATTTCATACACCTAAATACTGCTACACTAAAAAATATTGTTTGGTAAACACCCTAGAACTCAGGCGTCACTCGAAAATGAATGACATACCTCTGAGTAAATTATTATGCAACCTCAGAGGGGTGCCCAAACTTTTGCATATGACTGTAATTTCAAATTCATTATTACTGTGCGTTCTCTCTGGGTGCTTCGGCGTCCTCCCATCACTCATAGACATCCATGTGTGTAGGCGAATTACTGAGTGAAAAAATGAAATGAAAAAATGAAAAATCACAACAAAAGGTTTAAAAAGAAGTCATCTGGATTTGTTTTTTCTGTGAGAGTGAATAGTTCTCTGTGCATGTCTTTAAAGGGGCTATATTATGGAAAAACGCTGAAGCTACTTTTTTAAGCTTTCTGTCATATTATAATGTTGTTCCCTTGTCGAAAAAATACTTGGAGTGGTGTTAATCCTGTATTCTCTGGCGCTGAGTTTCTGAGGCATCAGAACACTCGTTTCCACAAGCTCCCGCCTCTCCCACAAAGCCCCGCCCACTCCAGGAAGCACTGACCAATCAACAAACCCTCCACATCCAGTCTATTTTCATTCATTTATCAAAGAAATAGTAGTTTAGCCCTGGTTTAGCCCTAGTTTAACCCTGGTTTTGTCCTGGTTTAGCCCTAATTTAGCCCTGGTTTAGCTCTAGTTTAACCCTGGTTTTGTCTTGGTTTAGCCCTAGTTTAAACATGGTTTAGTCCTGGTTTAGCCCTAATTTAGCCCTGGTTTAGCTCTAGTTTAACCCTGGTTTTGTCTTGGTTTAGCCCTAGTTTAAACATTGTTTAGTCCTGGTTTAGCCCTAATTTCGCCCTGGTTTTGTCCTGGTTTAGCCCTAGTTTAACCCTGGTTTAGTCCTGGTTTAGCCCTAGTTTAGCCCTGGTTTTGTCCTGATTCAGCCCTAGTTTAACCCTGGTTTAGTCCTGGTTTTGTCCTGATTTAGCCCTGATTTTGTCCTGGTTTAGCCCTAGTTTAACCCTGGTTTTGTCCTGGTTTAACACTATTTCAACTCTGGTTTAGTCTTGGTTTAGCCCTAGTTTAGCCCTGGGTTTGTCCTGATTTAGCCCTAGTTTATCCCTAGTTTTGTCCTGATTTAGCCCTAGTTTAGCCCTGGTTTAGTTCTGGTTTAGCCCTAGTCTTTGTTTAGACCTGGTTTAGCCCTAGTCTAGCCCTGGTTTAGCCCTAGTCCTTGTTAAGACCTGCTTTAGTCCTGTAATAAACCTATCTCAGTCCTCAGAAATGCATTTTTCTGTTCATCCCTATTTGATCCCTTGGTTTAGCTTAGTCCAGATGCAGGCTCATTTTAGTCCATTAAAGCTGGTACTTTTTAACCTGATATTTCTCTTTGGGGCATTTATATTTTAACATCCTGAAAGATTAGGTAGACCTTTAGATCATCTTTTTTCAGAGTTTTTATTTGTTAACTTCAACATCTCTGTGTGTGTTAACAGCTCTGCATTTACTCTCTTTATGTCCATTATTGTAGGCATGTCAACAAATGAGTACAAACAATTAGGTACATAGAACATACACTACATAATACACTGGCACAGAGACAATAATGCACTCTGTTTTGTTTTGTATAGCTCAGTATCACAACAACAGCTGCTTTAAAGGGCTTTACAAAGTGCACAGATCAACAGACTTAGCCTTAAAGCCTCTATCAGGGCAAGGAGAAATAAAACAAAAAACAACCATGAGAAAAAACAGAGAAACCTTGGACAGATGCATTGAGTAATTTCATATATAGTCCATCTTAAATCCCAGTTTGTGCAATATGAGCACAAACTAAACTAAAAGCACAGATGGGGTCAGCTAAGTCTAACTTCTTCAGCCAATTCCAGTTGTAGAGGTTGTCGGTGACTGGAGTCTGTCCCAGCAACTATGGGCCTTAGGCGGGGTACATCCTGGACAGTGGGTGTTCAGTTGCAGGGCTGACACCACAGAGACGTACACAGACAAACTTTATCGAAATCAGAATCGCCAATTTACCAACACAGTAAAGCATTTAGAGTTAAAGGTCCCCTATTCTGCTAAATTGACTTTTTTGAGCTTTTAACCATGTTATAATGAATGAATGAATTTATTATTATTGTGTCTTGCATTCAAACATGCCCAGCCCTTTACTTGGGCTTATAAGACACCGTCAACTAAACCAAAAAACTAGTTGCCAGACAGTATATATACACAAAAATATACAATCCAAACAATTTCATCTAAATTAACACGACTGCCGTTTTCTCCAGGCTTTACAAACAAATGTACCCAATTTATACACATTCAAATTAAATAAGCATTTCATCTTCTCATCATCAGAGCTCCAGAACATCTCAGGTTTTTGGACAAACATCCCATTTAACAAAGGGATTCGAAATTCATCATAAAAAGGACAATACAAAACAAAATGAGTTTCACTTTCCACTTCCTCCAACTCACACAGCCCACAGAGTCAGTCTTCTTCTGAAGTTTGGTTAAATCTCCCAGTTTCTAAGGCCAGAGGAAGGATTCCTAAACGCAGCTGAGCAACCAAAGACCTTATAATGTTGTTTCTACCTCAAAAACATACCTGGAGGAGTATTTTGTTTCATTCACTCTAATTTGAGTTATAATGTATGCTTAGCCCATCACCAGGCTCATTCCAATAATTTCAGCGCTTAAATTACATTGCGTCATGTTGCTAAAAGCCGTGCTAATTAGCCATTTTATGCTCTGTCCATTCTCCACCGTTGCCAGCAGGGGGCCACAGACGCCTAATCCAAGCGTTCTCTGCAAATTGAAAGTAACAGCTCCCCAAAAGAAGACGTTTTCCCTGCATGTACATCATTCTAAGTTCTAAAACATGAAATACTAAAGGTGTAAGGTGTCCACAATTATTTCAAAAAGCCAGAAAAAAAGCATAATATGATCCCTTATAAGATGGACCTTCCCAAAAACTATAAAAATGTCTTTCCAACTTTTAGCACAAGTCATAGGGTCTTGGCTTGGGACAGTGTTTCCCAACCAGGGGTACAGGAACCCCTAGGAGTACGCAAGTATGTTGCAGGGATTATTTGATAATTGATAAGAAAATATTTTGATTATTTTCATACTGAAGTGTTGAAAGTCATGAAAGATGAAAGTTTTTACTAATAAAAAGGAGGCTAAACTGTAAATTTATTAGTATATTATATTATTATATAATTATTATATTTTTAGGTGTAATACTTTCTTTCAAATAGGAATTATTTTACATAGATTTATGTGTAGTAAATGTATTGAGTTTAAGATTATCTTTTATATTTTTAGGTTTATTTTGAACATAAAATATATAGTAAAATAAGTAAATAATAGGAATTAATGGGCAAGGGGATTTTTTTTTTTACTTTAAATGTTTTGTTTTTTATGTGAAATTTGGGTTTAAAAGAAAAAAATGCAGGAGAACTCATATTTACAAGTAAAAAAAAATCTTTTATTGACGAATAATGAGGGGATACTCATGGTATAACATAAAAGCCCGGGGGTTCATGAGACAAAAAACCACTGGCTTAGGGCATGTACTCAAGGCAATGGATAAGAAGATCAATCACATTACAAACTTACGATACTTTTTTTGTATTAGTGTATTGGCCATTTAAATTGATAACATTAAAATCACGTAACATATAGTCCACATTGGTAGAAATTACAAATAAAATTGCTATGTTTGGCTTTTTTGTTCAGTAATTTGTCTTCTAGCCTGGCCAGACAGCTTGGCTCCCTTCGCATTCCTAAATAAGAAGCAATAAAACATTTTCTGAAACCCATATAGCTCACCACTGGACTCAAAATAGAACAATAAGGTGGAATATCTCCAAAATGTGTTTCTAAAATGCCTTAATCTTCTGTATTTTTGTGTTTACAGTTGGGTCGGTTACAGTGAGCCTGGATTCGAGGGACAGCAGTACATTTTGGAGGAAGGAGAGTATTTGGACTCCAGTGAATGGGGCGGGCTGGAGATCCTGTCACTCAGACCCATCATGGCGGTAAGAAACAAACTTACCTACACTGTATATACTTGTACTTATACTCAGTTTTAGAGGAAAAATGTTGCTTTACTTGAATACTAGGGGTGTAACAATACAGTAACTGTATCGATGTATCGATTTTTTTTCCTATGATACAACTACATCGATACACATGACCTTGTATCGAATCATATCATTTTCTAGGAAGTGAACATTGATACACATGAAGTATCGATCGATAATATCGGAAATATCGAAATTAGAAATTTGTATGTTAAAATAAAACCAGATATGGCTTTTTGGAGATACATTTTGTGTTTTTAATTAAATAAAGTGTTATATTCAACTTTTCTTCACTCTCTGTGTGCTGGACATAATCAACCCCGGCCGCAGTGCTACATTTGTGAGTAAACTTTTATGATTTTTGGCAAAAAGTTGCTGTATCGATTATCGATACGAAGGTGTTGAATTGTATCGAAACATATTGTTCCAAATTAGCCAATATCGTTCTTGAATCGTATCGAAACACTTCTAATCGATACATATCGTATCGTTGCAAAAACGTATCGTTACACCCCTATTGAATACATCTTTAAAGTACATGAGTAAAAGTATTTTTTGGCCTCAGTGGCAAAGTGGGTTGTAAGTTGCTTGGTGATCAGAGGTTAGTAAGTTTAAGGTTTGGGACAGTAGTAGAAGTAGTAGTTGTAGTAAGAGTAGTATTGGTGGCTGTAATAGTAGCAATAGTAGCGATAGTAGCAGTAATAGTTGTTGCAGTAATAGTGGTAGTAGTAGTAGTAGTAGAAGTAGGTGTAGCAGCAGTAGTAGTAATAGTAATTGTTGTAGTGATAGCGATAGTAGTAGTGATAATAGTACTAGCAGTAATAGTCGAAGTGTAGTAGTAGTAGTAGTGATAGTGACAGTAGTAGCAGTAGTGGTAGTAGTTTTAGGAGTAGTAGTTGTGGCAGTAGTAGTAGAAGTAGAAGTAGGTGTTTGTAGTGATATTGTAATTGTAATTGTTGTAGTGATAGCGGTAGTAGTAGTAATAGTAGTACTAGCAGTAATAGTCGAAGTGTAGTAGTAGTTGTAGTAGTGATAGTGACAGTAGTAGCAGTAGTGGCAGTAGTAGTAGAAGTAGTAGTAGCAGCAGTAGTAGTAATAGTAATTGTTGTAGTGATAGCAGTAGTAGTAGTAGTAGAAGTAGGTGTACTAGTATTGGTAGCAGCAGTAGTAGTGGCAGTAGTAGTAGTAATAGTAATTGTAGTGATAGCGGTAATAGTAGTGATAGTAGTACTAGCAGTAATAGTCAAAGTGTAGTAGTAGTTGTAGTAGTAGTAGTAGTGATAGTGACAGTAGTAGCAGTAGTGGTAGTAGTTTTAGGAACAGTAGTTGTGGCAGTAGTAGTAGAAGTAGAAGTAGCAGCAGTAGTGGTAATAGTAATTGTTGTAGTGATAGCGGTAGTAGTAGTAGTAGAAGTAGGTGTACTAGTATTGGTAGCAGCAGTAGTAGTGGCAGTAGTAGTAGTAATAGTAATGTTGTAGTGATGGCGGTAATAGTAGTGATAGTAGTACTAGCAGTAATAGTCAAAGTGTAGTTGTAGTAGTAGTAGTAGTAGTAGTAGTAGTAGTAGAAGTAGGCATACCAGTATTGGTAGCAGCAGTAGTAGTAGAAGTAGTACTAGCAGCAGTAGTAGTAGTAGTAATTGTAATTGTAGTGATAGCGGTAATAGTAGTGATAGTAGTACTAGCAGTAATAGTCGAAGTGTAGTAGTAGTTGTAATAGTAGTAGTAGTGATAGTGACAGTAGTAGTGGTAGTAGTTTTTGTAACAGTAGTCATGGCAGTAGTAGTAGAAGTAGGTGTAGCAGTAGGTGTTGTAGTATTGGTAGCAGTAGTGGTAGAAGTAGTAGTATTGGTAGTATTTTTTTTATTTTCACTTTTATTCAAGTTACAGTTTGGTTAAATACTTTTACTTCTCCTTGAGTAATATTATTTTGAAGTAATGCTTTTACTTGAGTACAGATTTTAATTATTATTCCACCTCTGCTAAGTCACCCTGAGATTTCTTTCTTTCTTTCTTTCTTTCTTGTGTGTAAAAACCTGCATGCCAGTATTCAAAGGGTTATTATTTATCTCAAGTATTGGCACAGCACAGGTTTCGCAACAGCAGCCAAAGCATTGTTCTTAATGAGAGCCAGAAAAATGTCTGGAAGCAATGATTTCTACCAACGCTGAGTAAAGGGAGGAATAAAAAAATAAAAAATGCATTTACTAACAGGGCTCTGGGTTTCTGTCCTTGCAATGACTTGGAAATAGCTTGAATGGTGTAAGCGGTTTGGAAAATATTTTTTTCAGGATAGATTTGTGACGTTGTGTGGGCTTTTTGTGTGAAACCTGATGGCTGTAGATGAAAAAATGCGATGTAATGTTCTGTAAAACTAGTGATTTTCAGCTGTTCAATGTAGTAATGTAGCGTCTTTTTTTTTTTTTTTACGTTCTTGGTATACTCTCAGTCTAGGCTGCAGTTTTATTCGGTTTTGGTTTTGGTCTCGGATGTGGCGGCCTCAGAGATTTTATTTTACCGAAAACATGATAAGAAAATGCTGTTCTTCATAATTTTTGAGTAATTAGTTTTTAGAAGAACAAGGAACATGTTCTGTTCTCGTTTTGTTTGTGGAGTCTGTTGCATTAAATCAGGGCTGCAGGATATGGGGAAAACATGCGATATTCGATAACTATGTTGAAAATTGTGATAACGATAATATTGCGATATTTGAAAATCGAGCCCACTTTTCGAACACAGTAAGTTAAATCCACTACATTTCACAAAAATGTAAGTTCCTGTATTTACAAGTCAAAACATCGACAAAATCAAAACTTAACACAGACTAAACCAGGAATAAAACAAGGCTAAGCTGTGACTAAATTAATTAAATTACCACTAAAACTGGACTTTTTAAACATTTTTATTTAGTCACAACACATGTTCTTTTAAGGCTCTGGTGGAAAATTATTCTTCAGTGTAAATCTCTGTCAGATGGAAGACCACAGCGTTATTGCGATATATTTAGATTCTTGCGATACGGATTTTGCGTTTGCTGCAATAATGATAATTTTGCGATATATTGTGCAGCCCTACATTAGATCATTAAAATAATGACTAAAACTACTTTTTTCCCCCTTTATTTAGTCTCGGGCTTGTCTTGGTCTTAGTTTCAATTAGTACAGTCTTGACTACAACACTACAATGTAATATATCTATGTACAGCATATATGAAGTCTAAATATTGCTTTAATTACATGGAATGATGATTGTCGTAGCAGTAGTTGTATTAGTAGTAGCAGCAATATTACGAACAGTAATAGTAGTAGTAGTAGTAGTAGTAGTGTTGGTAGTAGAAGTACCAGTAGTAGTAACAGCAGTAGTAGCAGTAGTAGGATAAGTAGTAGTGTTGTAGTAGCAGCAGTATTACTAACAGTAACAGTAGTAGCAGTATTAGTAGTAGTAGTGGTAACAGTAGTAGTAGTAGTAGCAGCAGCAGTAGTAGTAGTTGTAGTGTTGGTAGTAGAAGTACCAGTAGTAGTAACAGCAGTAGTAGAATAAGTAGTAGTGTTGTAGTAGCAGCAATATTACGAACAGTAATAGTAGTAGTAGTAGTAGTAGTAGTAGTAGTGTTGGTAGTAGAAGTACCAGTAGTAGTAACAGCAGTAGTAGCAGTAGTAGGATAAGTAGTAGTGTTGTAGTAGCAGCAGTATTACTAACAGTAACAGTAGTAGCAGTATTAGTAGTAGTAGTGGTAACAGTAGTAGTAGTAGTAGTAGTAGTAGCAGTAGTAGTAGTTGTAGTGTTGGTAGTAGAAGTACCAGTAGTAGTAACAGCAGTAGTAGCAGTAGTAGGATAAGTAGTAGTGTTGTAGTAGCAGCAGTATTACTAACAGTAACAGTAGTTGCAGTACTGGAAGTAGTAGTAGTATTAGTAGTAGTAGCAGCAGCAGTATAGTCGTAGTAGCAGTGGTAGAAGTAGTAGTAGTTGTAGTGTTGGGAGTAGAAATACCAGTAGTAGTATTAGTGGTAGTGTTTTAGTAGCAGCAGTATTACTAACAGTAACAGTAGTAGCAGTAGTAGCAGTAGTGGTAGCAGTTGTAGTTAAAGTAGCAGTGGTAGTAGTCATAGTAGCAGTAGTAGTAGTAGTTGTAGTGTTGGTAGTAGAAGTACAGGTAGTAGTAACAGCGGTAGTAACAATAGTAGTATTAGTTTTACAAAATGCATAACACTAAAATGATCAGGAACAAATTTGGGCCCCACAGTCAGACGAGTTGTGGTTTTTAGGCTTTTGAGTTCTGTCCCTCGAGGGCTTCTGTAGTTTGTCAGTGGTGAGAACTTTAATGAGGAAAGATATAATGATAATATTGGCAGGAGATGTCTATAAAAGCAATTATGGCGTAGGCTATTGAGCAAAAATACTTCTGACGCTTTGCAACCATTAAAGGCCTGTGTCAAACTCATATCAAACTATATATACATGATTTGTATGCATAAGATGACTTGTATATACAGTATAAGATGTGTTGAGAGTGGTATTAATCTGGGATGTTTCAATGAGCTTTGTATTTTTTTGGTAAAACTTAGTATGTAGTTTTACTTATTACATTGTTATTAAAGTTTTAGATACATTTTTAAGTCATAATATCCCAGTATTTATTGTTAAGTCTATTTGTTCTCAACCTATTATTTTATTTTTACCCACTTTTTACAGAACCAACCTTAGTTTACAATGACTTTTAAGGCATTTTAAAATTCTTTCAGTGACCCACTTTCCATTCCAGACCCACCATTTGAGAATCACTGGTTTATTCGTTAATTTATTGCTATTTGCATTTGCAGTCTCATCTTGCCACTGCTTAATAGTGTGTAGATATTAAACAGTGTCAGCAATTCATTACAAATGATGCCTTTACGACATTGCGTATTTGAAAAAATGACTGAAAAACACACAATTTGACCATAAACATGTTTTCTGTTGCAGGATTTCATGTCTCCCCATCTCAAAATGTTCAGCGACAAAGACTTTGGCAAACTGGGATTAAACATCGACCTGACTATTCCTGTGATCAACATGGAAGAGACGGGCTACGGCCTGAAGACCCAGTCAATGGACGTTGTTAGCGGAGTGTAAGTAATTTCATCTGGAAACTGCCGATAATACAGAGAAAGTGGCTATTCTGTTTCTGACCAAAAGCCCAAATAAAAAAAACATACATTGAGAAAAAGTGAAGCATGTTTACGAAGGATAAATATTGGCAGTTGATGGCAGCAACACATCTCAAAAAGTAGGGACAGGGTCAACAAAAGGCTGGAAAAGCCGGTGATAGTCATAAAAGAAACAGTTAAATCAGCATCGTAACTAATTAGGTTTGTTGGCAACATTTCAGTGAGATGTCTGGGTATTATTATACAGTTTTTTAGTTCTGGTTTAGTCCTGGTTTAGCCCTGGTTTAGTCCTGGTTTAGCCCTGGTTTAGTCCTGGTTTAGCCCTGGTTTAGTCCTGGTTTAGCCCTGGTTTAGTCCTGGTTTAGTCCTGGTTTAGCCCTGGTTTAGCCCCGGCTTAGTCCTGGTTTAGCCCTGGTTTAGTCCTGGTTTAGTCCTGGTTTAGCCCTGGTTTAGTCCTGGTTTAGCCCCGGTTTAGTCCTGGTTTAGCCCTGGTTTAGTCCTGGTTTAGCCCTGGTTTAGTCCTGGTTTAGCCCCGGTTTAGCCCCGGTTTAGTCCTGGTTTAGCCTTGGTTTAGTCCTGGTTTAGCCCCGGTTTAGCCCTGGTTTAGTCGTGGTTTAGCCCCGGTTTAGCCCCGGTTTAGTCCTGGTTTAGCCCTGGTTTAGTCCTGGTTTAGCCCCGGTTTAGCCCCGGTTTAGCCCTGGTTTAGTCCTGGTTTAGCCCTGGTTTAGTCCTGGTTTAGCCCCGGTTTAGCCCTGGTTTAGTCCTGGTTTAGCCCCGGTTTAGTCCTGGTTTAGCCCTGGTTTAGCCCTGGTTTAGTCTGTGTTAAGTTTTGATTTTGTCGCGGTTTTGACTTGTAAATACAGGAACTTACATTTTTGTGAAATGTAGAGAATTTAACTTACTATGTTCAAAAAGTAGGCTCTATTTTCAAATATCGCAATAATATCATTATCGCAATTTTCAACATAGTTATCGAATATTGCATGTTTTCTCCATATCGTGTACCAACTGTGGCCCAACTAATACTTTTTAGATGATTTAATGAAAGTAGAACGTGCCGGCGGCTCCAAGAAATGGCTCACGAGAGCTCCCTGAGAGATTCCGTAGCTTCTAAAATTTGTACGATTATCCTACCGTGAAGTATCGTGAATCGATGTATAATCGGTTTCTACTGACATCTCTAAGTTCTTGTTTAATCCTGGTTCAGTATTGGTTTAGATCTGGTTTTGTCCTGGTACAACCCCAGTTTTGCCCTTATTGAGTAATGCATTTTTCTGTATTAATCCCTATTTTATTCTTTGGTTCAGACTTGTCTTAGTCCTGATTTTGGCTCATTTTACTCCAGCAATAATGGTACTTTGAAAGCCAAGTCAAGAGACTCACTACATAAAACAAAAGCAGGAATGGTAGATATGCTGATATTGTGAAGCTGGATTTGTTCTAGGTTAAAAAAAAAGCTGTTACTGTCCCGTTAAGCCTGCATAAATCAGTCAGTGAGCACATTTCTAGTGAATAGTTTTGGCTCAGGTGTGTTGTGGCGCTAACAGACGCTCACACAGCCACACCCGCTAACAAGCCCAGACACATTCACGGTCCTGCCACTCCTGACTTCCCATCAACGTTAGCAGACTGACTGAAACAGAAAAAACTGTTATATAAAATAATAATAAAGTAATGGAGCGTGGAGACCTTCCAAGTTTAGTAAATGCTAATTAGAAAAAGTCTGTGTGTGAATGGCGCGATAGCAGGATGGGACATGAAAGTTTATTTTGTGGCGCTGTAATGCTTTTAAAAGATGAATGATTATCTGTGTAATGTTAGGTTTAGTTTATTTACCATTTGCTGTAAAGACACATTGGAAAACAGCAGTAATAGTAGTAGTAGTAGTAGTAGTAGTAGCCTGAGTAGTGTTGTAAAGTGAAAGCGGGAAGTTTGGGTTTGCCTACTTAATAGATGAGACATACAAGGTGTGTCCAGAAAGTAATGAGAATGATATTTTGTGTTTTGAACTCCGTCAGGCATAAAATTAATTAAAAATGCTTATGCATCCATACAGCATTATCTCGTGGTAAAACCAGAGGTGCAGGAAGTAAAACTAGTATTACATTAAAACAGTTTTACTCAAGTATAAGTCAGAGTTAAAGTAAAAGAAGTATTGGAATGTAAACTTCACCCTCAGTACACGTACATTTTTCTTCCTTTTTTAACCCTAAAATCTACTACTCTCACCAAAAATTATCAAAATAATATTACTCAATTAAAATAATTCAAAATTAATTAAGTAATCAGCATTAGGTGTAAACTTTGCTTCAGAACAAAGTCATTTAAAAAGACTTTTTTAGGTTGCACAGTAAAATCTACTGCTGCTAAAATCTACCCAAGTACAAGTGTGTTTCAGAAAGTACTTATTCTAGTAATTTACCTGAGTAGAAGTAATTTATTTATTTATTTATTTTTAAGTTGCACATTAAAATCTACCTTTTTTACTCAACTAAAAGTGTTTTTCAGAGAGTACATACATATACGTACATAAAAGTATCTGGAATATATTAACAGTTATTTATACTTTTTCCACGTCATCTTAGAAAAGCATGAACTCTGTAAATATTTTAGCTCTAAGCTCCAGAACGGCAGATGACAGAAGTATGCAAACTCTGCAGCTGTGTTGGCGAATTTGCATGAAACTGTTGGCGAGGGAAAAAGGTGCAGTGTAAGCTCCTTCAGTCAAGGCAAGGTCACCACAAAATAACTGTCTTTGTGATTTAAGAGCGAGACCCTCGACAGAAAACCTTACAGTAATGGATAATTATGGGTTGTACTTTAAAATCCTCCTCCAAAGCGTTTAGTTCATTAAAGTTGTTAATTGCTGTTTTATTTCTAAACTTATGACTGTGAACAATTGCAAATAAACCTGATTAATTACGCTTTTATTCATATTTTTAAACCAATTCTTGTCACCTTCTAGAACAGCACTGCACATTTCACAGCCTTTAAAAACATTATCTGACTAAAATATGACTTTACTGTACAGGTGAAGTGATGAGCAGAGAGCAGCAGAGTGCATAGCTGTTACGGTCTTTTGAACATAAACATAGAAAAATATTTCCTTAAACTTTTTGTTTGATGCCATTTTACTACAAAATGAGCTTTGAGGAATCAGTGGAAACAGAGCTGTACACAGATTTACTCAACCAGGTTAAAGGCTCAACAAAGTTAATTTTCCAAGATATAGTCCCTTTAAAATAAACTACGGAAAAAAAATAGACTTTTCCACAATATTATAATTTATCGGAGTGCCACCCGTACTTTGTACTAGGGCTGCACGATATGGAGAAAACGTGATATTTGATAACTATGTTGAAAATTGTGCTAACGATATTATTGTGATATTTGAAAATAAAGCCTACTTTTCGAACATAGTAAGTTAAATTCACTACATTTCACAAAAATGTAAGTTCCTGTATTTACAAAACTTAACACAGACTATACCAGGAATAAAACAAGGCTAAGCTGTGACTAAATTCATTAAATTACCACTAAAACTGGACTTTTTAAACATTTTTATTTAGTCACAACACATGTTCTTTTAAGGCTCTGGTGGAAAATGATTCTTCAGTGTAAATCTCTGTCAGATGGAAGACCACAGCGTTATTGCGATATATTTAGATTCTTGCGATACGAATATTGCGTTTGCTGATATTGCGATAATTTTGCGATATATTGTGCAGCCCTACTTTGTACCAGTGGTTCCCAACCTTTTTTGTCTCGAGTACCCCAAAAACTTTTTGTTGTACCATGAGAACCCCCTCATGCATATGCGTTGATAATTATTCCCAAAAAAATCATACAAAAAACAAAAACATTCTTCTCACATGTGTTATTGTAAATGCTAATCCTTCTGCATGCTTTCTTTTAAACTCATGCTACATTAACTTATTTGCTTAATTTACTGTATACTCTATGCATAAAATAAACTTTAAAAAACAAAAAAAAGTAATAATCTTAAACTCTAATAAATTGACGATAAAGAAAAAAATACAATTACTGGAATCACTTCTTTGAAACAAGCTGTTAGCAGTTTCGGCTTCTTTTACATTTCAATAGTTCAATTTGAAAAGATTGCAGATATTTTCTCATCATCTAGGACATTAATTATGAAATAAATCCACCCTACAAAGCGCTCGCGTACCCCTAGAGGTCCCCGTACCCCTGGTTGGGAACCTCTGCTTTATACATTCTTGCGGAAATGTCTTCAACTTTAAAAACCAAATGACTTCTTGCGTAGCTGTAACCAGTGACTGCCCACCTCTGCAAAAAACATGACTCATGCCAACCTCAGAGGATTACATTTGATTGATTTAGGCAGGACTTTGACAACCTTGGCTGTTTGTTCCTTGTCCATTGCCAGCGTGATACTCCGCCGCTGGACCTCGCCCATGTTGTGTGAGTCTGATTGGCTCGGCGTGTTGTTTTAGCGCCGCGCTGAGAGACCTGTTCACAGCCCTGCACATTTCAACAAGCCCTACAAATGTAAACACAGCCCCTGCCAGTCTGCGAACCGAAAACATCTCTCCACAAAAATCTGCACTGAGAGCTGAGTAAATCAGTTTCACGAGCTGGGACTGCGACCAAAAACCATCGCCTTGCATGCCATTGTGAAGATTTGTGGTTTTCTTTTGCATGGACACCTCAAAGGCAGCGCTTCTCTACTAATTAACTCGACATATGAAAGAGCGAGATTGAAAATGTAGCTGTGAAATTAAAGGATTTGTCTTTGTTTGTCTGCCTTGTCTCTTACAGCTGGGCCGTGTTTGAACAGCCGGGATTTTGTGGCGAGAGTTACATTTTGGAGAAAGGCCTGTACGGAAGCCCAGAGGACTGGGGAGCCACTCTGCCATCCGTTGCCTCAGCTATGCCCGTTGTTCTGGTAAAATAATGACAAATTAATCAGTATGTGTGCTGTCCACTCTCAAATAGGATGTGTTTATACAACTGCAGATAATCACTGTGAAGTATAGGCCTTTTCCATTCATTTTGATGAGAGAAATCTAAACAAACAGCAAATATGATGTTTTTCGGTGACAGAATGACTGGCTGTTGTGTACATGTTTGCAAAAATGGACATTCAAATAACAACACAGAGATCTAGTAGACATTTAATTTAATTCAATGAAGGTTACATGCTCCATTAAATTAGGATCTCTGGGATTTGATAAATCCTGGCCTACAGTAACTCTAGTGGTACTCGGGAGTCTTTTGCAGTTCATTTAGTTTAATTTTTGTGTAAAGTTTAGACCACTTAGGTTTTGATTTTGTCCTGGTTTAAGGCTCATTTATACTCCCATTTTTTACATAAATAGATCGGTCTGTTCCAAGCATCACAGCATTTAGACTTCCAACCGTTTTCTATGTCAGCGTGTGTATTATGTTAAATAACCAGTAGGGGGCGATCAGCGGCAGTCAAAGATTTTACTAAGATGGAAGAAAAAGAGCAACAACAATAAGAAATATTGCGGCGCTGATGGAGGTTTTTAAGCCACGTTTATTTCAAAACAGCCAAGAAAATGAGGCAAAAATAGTTGGAGTCTTTTCAGCCATTTCTTCTGCTGTGACTTGTTGAGCTGTGTTCACTTGCGCCCTCCAATGGTCAACACATGTACTGCTCCGTGCGTCCATTTCCGCAAGCTCTGGGAAAACGGACCAACGTACGACAGAAAGAGCTCCGTCTGTATCCGAATGTGTATCTAGCGTAGAGTATAAACGAGCTTTTAGAGTTCTTAGCAATTTTTTTTTCGGCATCAAACCCTCCTCAGTTTCTGGCTTAGGCTCATTTTAGTCTGTTAAAGTTGGAGCCAAATGTTTTCTGAGGTGGTACTTGGTGTGAAAAGTTTGAGAAACACTGAGTTAGCATTTCTGAAACTTCTTTATTTTCCCAAAATAACAATAATTCATTGACTTTAGCATGTAGCTTTTAGCCTCTGTAGCTCTAATTGTTCCGATCTTCTTATTTCCTTTCGACGTTTTCCTTTCTGGGGTCGCCACAACCAATTATCTGCTTCTTAGTGCGCATCATTTGCATATTGATTTGGCATACTTTTTTCAATACCTGATGCTTCGTCTGACGCAACCTTCGCCATTTATCGAGGATTGGGACTGGCACAAAGAGTACATTGACTTGTGACCCTGCTGGACTGCTGATTGTTCTTATGCAGCTACATATCTGGCTATTTGCTAATGTTCTCTACCCAGACACTGACATTACACACATAGTAGGTGGCTTATCCATGCATTTAAATTGAAACTATCATGAAAGAATTGCTGCCTGCTGACTTTAGTTCAACTATATTTTTCACTTCCTGTTTACTGTCCTCGCTGTGTAAATGCGCGTGATTAGAGCATTTTCTACTCAATCAAAAGCAGAAGTTAGAAAGTCCCTTGTGCCCTTAATTCCATGTGAAATGGATCTCCCTCGTGCACAAAGGAAAATATTTGTCATAAGACTAGCTCATCCTGGTTGATGAGTCATAGGCAAGTAGTTTTGGTCAGAAACAAGCTAAAGACAAACAGAGATGGCATATTTTAGACTGAAATGACTTATTGTTAAAATATTTAGCCTGTTAACATTGTATTTAATGTTACAGTGCGTTCTCTCCTCTTCTTTTAATTCGTCCAAAGACATGCATGTGCAGTTGAATTAATTGAATTTATTCTTTATTTGTCAGGGACCTGGTACAAATATACTAACCTCACAAGAAATTAGATTCTTTGTACCAAATTTAGCTACAAGCTTTTTTTTCCCCACCTGCAGTCGTCGGGCAGGTGAGCACAACAATAAAACATACCAGAGTACGAAATGAACATGAATTCATAGTTAAAATACTTACTATAATTGTTTAATATTCAATACAAACGATTTTCTAAAAAGGCCGTTTAACCTAAATGATTATTAAAATACTCAAGTCATGTTGTTTGGTTGTTTTAAATGAAAAGGTCGATTATACAAAGACATCTTTTAGGAATTATACAGTTTTTTTGTGAGCTGTGGGCCGAGATCTTAGTGAATCTAAATCTCCCCGAGTGAATAACTGTGATTATCTGTCAGGGTCTGTAAGTGTCTGTCCTATGAGCTGTCCTATGAGCTGTCCTATGAGTGTTAATGTGCAGGGTGTACCCCGCCTCAGGCCCAGAGTCACAGATTTTCAGACAATTCTCTTATCGGCATAAATAGTGATTTCAATATAGGTTTATTATTTTTAAATGAGATTATTGCATAGTTATATTTGTTTGCTAAATGCCCGTACAAAACAGTGAAGCAGCAGCAGTGTGCATTACTCTCACAGTGACATCAGTGAAGACTTCTTTCTCTGTGATTATCAGTGTTTTTAGCATCTGCAGCGTCTCCACAGTCAGTATTTAAACTGCTCTGGGAGCGAGCAGTAGCATTAGGCACAACACAGAAAACAGTGTGGTGCTTAGAGGATGCTAATTCAATTTTATATTTCGGCTATTTTTGATGTTGTCTAAAATCAGAAACGCCCAGCTTTACATTTAACCCAAGTTGGTTTGTAAATGACCTAGGTTTTTTATTCTAAATACATAAAAAAGGAAGGGCATCCAACATAAACGTTATGCCAAATGAATACGCAAATCATCACACACTAGCTGGCAGATGTGGCGACCCTGGGAGAGAAAAGCCAAAAGTAAAGAATAAGTGCTAAAAACATCAATGTGCTTCGCCTCCAGCAGTGCTTAGTTTGTCTGCTCCGGAAGTAAAGAGCCCTTTTCACTTATTGTTCATGTCCTACCGTCTATTTTAAATTTTTTTTTTTCCTAAATTTGACACAAGAATTTACAAAACAGACAAAATGCCTCTCAGCTGTTCTTTACCCATTTTTCCAATCAATACATTCAAATTATTCTCATTATCTTTTGCTTTTCTTTCCAGGAAAACTTCGAGAACACAGTCAAATTCAAGGTACGTCTTTGTTATTGCCTCTCCTTTATTAAAAAACAGCCTGAATGACAGTCGGGGTGGCACTAATCTTTGTGAGATATCAACTGCAGATATTCTATATTGTGTGTGGCGTGAGTGCAGCGGTGGGTGACTCAGGCCTCAATATTTTGATCCTCAGGTGCAGCTTTTCTCCGAACCGGATTTCCAAGGCTCGTCTCTGATTTTGGAGGATAGCGAAGGTTTACTGCCGGACGGTTTCTCTGTGACGTCATGCAAGGTTTTGGCCGGAAGGTGAGTAATTGGCTGCCTGTGGGTAAAATATTGATTGTTGTTGTATAATGGATGTCTTAAAGCGTACATGTTAGGAGGAAATAGCATGGGGAGATTACAGAGAGGTAGCAGTGTATAGTATAGAGGTGCATAGTTTGATGAGGAAAGTATGTTCTCTTTTTCTCTCCTCTTCCTCCCACCATCCAAAAACATGCATGTGTTAGGAGAATTGGAGAATTGCCCCCAGTGCAAGTGGCTCTTTAAACCTGCTCTTGCGGCTCTTTGGGCATCTAACGTGGTTATGTAAAGTCAATAAAGACAACTTTAAAACAACATGCATCTGCATCATCTTTCAAATAAAACTTTCTCCCTGTTTTCCAGAATATGGTATGGATTTATAATAAACCTCTGTAGCCTTTTATTCAATTTAGTGCAATTCAAGTGGCCTCAAAGGGCTTCACAAACAGTTAATCAAACATAAACACACAATCAGACATAACACACTCAAGCATAAACAATACCTACACTAAACTAAACAGACCCAGGACATCCCCTGTCCTTAGACCCTCCTTCTCGGTCAGGAAAAACTCCTAAAAAAACCCAGCTGTGGGAAAGAAACCTTATGGAGCCCATACTGAAGGAGAGATTCTCTCCCAGGACGGACAGGCAACATGTGTCTAAGACTGTTAAATAAAGTCCATTAGCTCATCTATAGGATCATAGTTCAGGTCTGCAAGGAGGTGGGCCTCATCCGGACAGGGGAGTGGGGGTGAGGTAGGGGTCCGGGAAGTCCATAGGAGGTGAGGTTGAGGGCCCACAGGTCGGGCTGATTTGAAGTGCACCAAGACATAGTTACTGGATGTAGCGCCAGTTCTCTGAGTGTGCGTGGCTCCTGTATAACGCTGTTGTTTAGTGGCCTATGAAAAGAAATTAGGAGTGTTTACTGCCTATATGATATATTTCAGTCATAGCCTAAGCGACTTTTGTGCATTATAATTTGGCTCTATACAGATGCAAATTTAGTATTTTTGGCAACAATTGGCTCTTTGGATCCAGAAGGTTGCAGACCTCTGCCCTTGAAAATAAATATGAGGGTAAAGTGAAGAGTTGTCTCTGAGTGTGACTCTGTGACTAACTGGCCATTTACCAGGGTTTACCCCATCCTAAGGCCCATAATTGCTGGGATAGATTTCTGTCACCCACACTATATGAATATGTTGATGCACAAACAGTATTTAGACCAACTGAACCATTTAACATAAAAGACCAAGACTTTTTATTTAGCACTTCAGCTGAAAAGACACTGAACTCAAGCTTAAAAAAGAGAAGGAATGAGCCTGTCCACAACATAAAATAAATAAAAGTACAAATATTCATGCATGCAGTTTTATATATTGATTTTTTGGCTGTAGTTAACCACATTTGAATGGCAGGTAAGCTATAGACAGCTTCACAGTGCCTTGTTCAACTTGGTATTTATGCTATATTTGTACAGCATCCTTCTTTATACATACAACTCATTAGTCATCAGGATCAGCTGCAGGTTCTCATAGACTCTTTTGATTACCTCCTTATCATCACCGCATTCACATACATAAAGAGTCATGAATAGCTAAAAGCTTTAGATTACATGTAATTCTGCATGTTCTCTGCCGTTGTTCTTGTTCCTCTGTAGATTGTCAACATCATTATGCAGCCAGTATCCAATTATCCTCCTCCTCAGCTTCTTGTTAATCAATCAGCTTGTGCCTGGTTTATGTAAGTACATGTGTCATTGATTAAATTTGCAGTTGGTTGGCGTTCGAGGGACAGGATTTCTCGGGCCGGATGTACGTTTTGGATGAAGGCGGTTACCCTGACCTGAGAGCGATGGGCTGTGTCAATGCCAGCGCTTCCATCTCATCACTGCAGATCGTCGGATTTGTAAGTTTGGTGTTAAAAGTTTGTAGAAAATATGGTCCTCTTTCTCATGTTGGGTAAAACAGCCAACACCAAAGCTATTAAAGTAAAAAGACAAAGGCTGCATTATTGTGATACCACTGTTTATGAGTTTTGAAGATGTATTTTAGACTTGGCTTATGCACATTTAGTTTAGAAAGTAATTTTGTTTACAATAAATCAATAATTAAAGAGACTGTAAGCAGCATGCGCTTGTACTAATTTAAAAACGGTACTGCAGTCTAAATTAAAACAATGGTCAGTAGGTTGCCAGTCACAGTGAACTCTTTTGCCACCTGCTTTTGTAGCTCGGCTGTGAGCTGTGTCCACAACTGCTGCATATAGATATATAGATATACACATATATATATATACATATAGATATGTGGCAACCAGAGCCTGGAGCTCTGTCCACTTTTCTGATTGGACGATCAGCGACACAGGTGTTTGGGTAGAACCCCCAAAAACATAAACAACATGGCCATTATGTAAAATATATTTTTAATAGTGAATAAATCAGCTGTACCATTGTTATCAGTAAAACTAATATTTATTTAAAAAAAAATTTTTTTTTCTTTATTTTGACCTTTATTTACCGTATTTTCCGCTCTATAAGGCGCATCGGTTTATAAGGCGCACCTTCAATGAATGGCCTATTTTAAAACTGTTTTCATATATAGGGCGCACCACATTATAAGGCGCATCCACTAGATGGCGCTGCGCTAAAGGGAATGTCAATAAAACAGTCAGATAAGTCAGTCAGTCCGTTCACTCCCAAAACAAGTTAGTGCATTCACAATACGGTAGCGTACATACGGTAGCTCTTATTGAAAACAATGTATTTCCAACTCCATTTGTCACAGTTCAAAGCTACATGAACAGCGTTCGAGCGCTCAGTTTTCTGTCCCCTCAATGTCGCAACTCTTCTACTGAGATGGAGCAAAGGCCGCGCCTCCTTGTTCTTTTGCGGCAGGATCCATAAACACGCCTATGGCACACATGAACAGCTGGGACTGGAATTCCCCTTTACCGTTTTTACCGCTGTCACTTTGGCGACGCCCCCTGAATACGGTAGCCATAATTAACCAACATTGATCCATATATAAGGCGCATCGGATTATAAGGCGCACTGTCGGTTTTTGAGAAAATTAAAGCCTTTTAGGTGCACCTTACAGTGCGGAAAATATGGTAACCAGGAAAGTCCCACTGAGATTCATAATCTCATTTACAGGGGAGTCCTGGCCCCATGTTTTTAGCGGTAGGGGAAACATGTTTACATCTCATCTGGGGACACGTGAGGATCATTTTTACGAAGCATTTAAAATATACGGCTCATAGTACCTTTAATTTGATTTAGTTAGTTTTTTTACTTAAACTGAGGTGACTAGTCAGTATCTATATCTGCTGCTTCACATTTAGCAAACAAATATAACTATGCAATAATCTCATTTAAAAATAATAAACCTATATTGAAATCTCTATTTATGCCAATAAGAGATATAAGGAAAAATTTATGCTACTGTTAGCATTAATAAATATTGTTAACACAATTATTGCTAAAAATATTTAGTTAAAAGACTATGTTATTGGACAAAAAAGAAAAGCAAAAAAAACTACTGATACTGCAACTACCAGAGTCTTAACTGGAAGCGAGAGGGGCACAGTGGCTTAGACGTTCGCCGGTTTGAATCTCGCACCAAAGCGCATACTGTTGTTGTGTCCCTGGGCAAGACACTTCACCCGAATTACATATCCCAGTCAGAGTATGTGGCTGGTTGCAACACAAAGGGTATCTGGTGTAAAAACCTGCCAAATCACGGTGCAACCCTGATAAGGGAAAGTAAAAGAAAAACTGTAGAATAAGTAGAACACTGTATATTGTAGTATAAACACAATTTAATTTAGGAGAAGTAAATTGACTGGCCAGATGGTCTTTTAAATCCTAAATGAATGAACAAAGACTAGGTTGTTTTGATGAATATATCTATTACTAGAGCAAAGGTATGTTGAGTACTTTAGTTCTGACAGTGGTCACTTTCTTGTCAAACCTAAAACATGTCCATAACCGTCAGCACTGCTGCACAGCTGCTCTGAAAATGCTGTGATTTGTCAAAATAACAAGGCTTTAGATGGACAAGATTGATTTTTGTGACTTTGTGAACTCGTAAATCTCAAGAGAATCCAGCTGCTGCGCGAGGTAACAAGAGGAGAAACATATATTGCTTTTAACGGTGAAGCAAGTGATGTGGAGCTCAAGGTAGATTTGATCATTATTACTTTGTCAAAAGCCTAAAAGAAAAAAATAACAAAAACAGTAGCAGCACTAGAGCAGAGAAACAGCAGTGAAGCGTGAATTGGAGCTCACGGTAGATTTTATTATTATTATTATTATTATTATTATTATTATTATTATTATTATTATTATCATTTAAAACTAGACTGGATGAAAAATAACAAGAACAGCAGCAGCACCAGAGCAGAGAAGTTGAACTGTGGAGCAACTGGTGCAAAAATGACCATAACCTTTATTTTAATGGAGATGATTGGCTTCATTATGGCTTACAATTAAAGAAAATAAGAATATACAAATTCTGTATCTCAAGCCAGTGTACTCTTTGTGCCAGTTCCAAGCCTGGATTAATGGAGAGGGTCGCATCAGGAAGGGCATCTTGCGTAAGCCCTATGTCAAATCAGAACACAAATCACTGCACAGTAAGAGGCAGATGATCGCTGTAGAGAAGGGGGAAAATCGCCTCTGAAAGTATTTCTGTGCTGAATCTATTTGTGAGTTTGCAAAACAAAACTGGAGATCCAAAAAAATCTAACAGCACAAGGAAGAGTACTTTATTTTAACGGCTAAATCATTAAAAAAGCCAACATGTTTCGACCTGCTCAAGGCTCACATAAAGGTTGTGAGGTGGGTGTGGCCATGTTTAAATACTGGCCAAACAAAGCCAATGAGAGACACAGGCGTTTCTTTCACACCTGTGTTGGGACATTAAAATAAAGGCCTTTTAAAGTAGTCTTCCTTGTGCTTTTTTGGAGTGCCTGGAGTGCCTTTGTTTGAATACCAAGAGCAACCAGTTACTTTTTTCTCTATTTATGAGTTTCTTGAATTGAATTACTGAAAAAATATATACTTTTCCACGTTTTCTTTAATTTATTGCAGTGTGCCTGTTGTTTTCAGCCGTTTATTACAAGTCTGCCTTCTCTAATGTGTCTCTGAAGCTCGAATACTTTGAACTCTTACATAAAGAAGTGCATGTAGTTATCTGTAGTTATCTCCACTGCAGAGAAGTCCCCACCTGTTCCAGTTCACACAGGGACATTTGCAAGCCTGACTTTGGTTTCCACAGTAACGTCTAAATAACCTTTAATTTAAACCTGCTGACCCGCCGCTCTCTGCCCACGTCTCTGGACTCTAATGCGCTGTGTGTGCTTTGTGCCCTCGACAGGAGTTTTCTCTGCCGTGCATCACTTTGTTCGAGCGCTGCGGGCTGAAGGGGAAGCGGCTGGTGCTGGAGGACGGGACGGTGAACCTGCAGATGTCCGGAGGAGGAGGGAGGGTCCAGTCTGTGCTGGTGGAAGGAGGAATGTGAGTCACGCACAAGCAATGTTTACCAAGGTGGACTGTGTCATGTTAAATGTGGTGCATTTAAGATGACGTTTATTACACTGGTCTACAAATGTTTGGACTCGATCTGCTTCCGAGATAAAAGTGGCTAAATCTCATTTATTTTGATAAGATGAACTGAAAATCAATTGATAACTGTGCTGTTAGCTAATGTATTCAAGATATTTAATGATATTGTTTCACATCAAAATCGCATCTGTTTATACAATAGATTTAGGCATTTTTGCTTAAAAATAATATTTATATTTTGAAAATATTTAATTTCTCTGCATGCATGCATTTTGTCCACTTTCAAGAGAGAGATTTCTGCAAATAAAAACAAAACATTTTATGTCAAAACTCTAGACATATTAAAATGAATGTATTGAATGTGCAGGCAGCTTTCAGATAGAACTGGTTGCTTGTAGCACTGTACCTTCTGATAAACTACCGTTTTTGCCTTATTTTGCATAAATTTCCTATTTTGACCCAATACTGTTTCTTGGAAACTATAGCCAATCTGCACTTTTGACTCCTTTTTTTTTTATTAGTGACCTAATCCAAGAAAAATTTCACTACTTTTGTTCCGGAAGCATTTTGCTGTAGACCGGTGTTACAGATGTGGCAGAGTGGTTAGTGCTCCAGCCTCTAAGCAAAGAGGTTGTGGGTCTGAGTGGAGTCTGCATGTCCTATCTGTTACTGTGGGTTTTATCCAGCTTCCTCCCACAGTCCAAAGACATGCATGTGTAGGTGAATCATTCACTCTTAATTAGGGCTGCACAATATATCGCAAAATTATCGCAGTATCGCAAGAATCTAAATATATCACAATAACGCTGTGGTCTTCCATCTGACAGAGATTTACACTGAAGAATCATTTTCCACCAGAGCCTTAAAAGAACATGTGTTGTGACTAAATAAAAATGTTTAAAAAGTCCAGTTTTAGTGGTAATTTAATTAATTTAGTCACAGCTTAGCCTTGTTTTATTCCTGGTTTAGTCTGTGTTAAGTTTTGATTTTGTCGCTGTTTTGACTGTAAATACAGGAACTTTTTGTGAAATGTAGTGAATTTAACTTACTATATTTGAAAAGTAGGCTCTATTTTCAAATATCGCAATATTATCGTTTTAATACATCAGTTTTCGACATAGTTATCGAATATCACGTTTTCTCCATATCGCGCAGCCCTACTCTAAATGTCCCATAGTGAATGAATGTGAGAGTGGATGGCTGCTGTTTCCAAACCTGCCCAGATCCCATGACCTTCGTTGTCACAGGGTCCAAAATATACCTTTAGGGTTCTTTCACACGTACGCTGTTTGGTTTCATGTTTGGTTTGGACCAAATTCTCAGGTGTTAAAGCTCCCACAAACCATGGCTCAGTCTAAACAAGGTCTGACTCTGGTTCGTATCTGGTGTGAAAGTGTGTTTTGTGACCGTTCAGCAAGTGACACAATCAAAGAAACCAAAAGTTAGCTAACCAAACAAACCTTATATAACAAATTTTGAGTTCCAAGTGCAGACCTTGGTGTGGTCAGACTTAAGGTAACATTTTCTCCTACAAAAATTTACTAAAAAAGTATGTTTTGGAAAATGTGCTTAGAAAATACTGTATATATTGATCAAAATGTACTTAAGAAAATTACTTCAGTAAAAGTATTGAATTACTTTCCATCCAGTGGCGATTGCTCACTGAGGGAAGCTGAACTTTCCCTGAAATTTCATAAAATGAATGGTCAAATATGCACTTTTGAATTTCATGAAATTAGATTTTAAGTTACATTAAAAGTACACTAGAATACGTTTAGTTTCATGAGTATGTCGTTCATTTATCAGCTGTTTAATCTGGTTCCCTGACGCAGTCCTCCAACATCAGAGCTGCTCAGACACTGTATAAATTTACTGACACCAAGCTTCAATTGTTCTCTATGGGAGGGAAGAGAGTTGTTTTTTTTTCATTACACAAAAAGAAAGACACTGATAAATGCACCAAAATCGTCCCGCAGCATGCCGTGATGCTGGCCGACCAATGATGATTGGCAGAAGATTTTGACAGACAAGTAATCGACATTTACTGCTTACTTTACATTATTTGTCCGGAGCGTAAAGTGAAGTGATTTACCTAATTTTCACAGTTTGTGCATGTTACATTCTAAATAAACAAGGCTAATCATCGTGCTGTTGAGTTTGCATCTTGTTTAAGTTCGGTTAGTTCATTCGTTTATTCAGTAACTAAACTAGCTTCTAGTTTGCCCAGGGTTAAATGTTATGAGCTTCCTCTGTCTGAAAGCTCTGCAGCTGCCTCTGTTTCCAACGCTGGCACCTCAACACTGATGCTGATTGAAATCTCACTAGGCTAGAAAATGAGAATCAAAGCAGAAATACAGTACAACGTTTTTTCAATAAGTTTCTCACCTAAGTTTTATTCCTAAAACAGACAGAAAATCTTGTCGATGTCTCACTCAGCAGGTAGTGTAATGTATTCCACAGCAGCACCAGCAGAGAAGAGGCACAGATTTCTGTTCTGTCATTTCTGTGGATAAACAATCCCCAAAATAGCCCATATGTAGAGTACAAATGGATATGTTTTTGTTCAGGTTAGGAGCTCCCTGGACTCCCTTTATAAAACAGCAGGCAACATTATATAAAGACCACTGTAAACTAACTTTTTTATGCTAAAGAAAGCTTTAGAAACGGGGAATTAACGATACATCTCTGACTTTGTAGTGCAGCTGAATGTTGGCTACTTCCATTCACTAGTTTGTAACAGACCATTATGATGTACCACCCCTTGTGCTCTTGTCTTCATTTGTTGCCACATGGATGACATTCTGATCTGGTCTCTGCTCACTTTTCCAGCTTTTGTCGAGCTTTGGCAGTGGTCAGAGTAAGCCCTGAGTCTGTATGAGCTGCTTTGTGACAAGCCAGCCTCTACTTTCTTTCCAAAATCAGCTGCAGGACAGTCTGGCTCCTCACTCACTGCGAAGCGTTTCTCTCCAGTCAAATTGGAACTGGCCTATCACAGCCGTTTATCTGCAGCGCATCTTCCAAATACAGAAGCTGAGCAAATTTAATAACTTCTCTCACACTATTAGCAGCGTTTAGTGCTTTCCTTTGTCACCTGTTGATTCTGCTGAAGACCGCACTGTTGTTTAGTCCTTTTTGTCTTGTTACTAATTTTTTACAGTAAAGTCTCATTGAGAGTAGGGCTGCACGATATGGAAAAAACATGTGATATTCGATAACTATGTTGAAAATTGCGATAACAATATTATTGCGATATTTGAAAACAGAACCTACTTTTCGAACATAGTAAGTTAAATTCACTACATTTCACAAAAATGTAAGTTCCTGTATTTACAAGTCAAAACAGCGACAAAATCAAAACTTAACACAGAAATAAAACAAGGCTAAGCTGTGACTAAATTAATTAAATTACCACTAAAACTGGACTTTTTAAACATTTTTATTTAGTCACAACACATGTTCTTTTAAGGCTCTGGTGGAAAATGATTCTTCAGTGTAAATCTCTGTCAGATGGAAGACCACAGCGTTATTGTGATATATTTAGATTCTTGCGATACGAATATTGCATTCGCTGATATTCTGATAACGATAATTTTGCGATATATTGTGCAACCATAGTTGAGAGCGGCTCATAATACGCAGTATTCTGGTGCAAGAACTGCAAGAAGCCACCATATTTGTTTTGATTACAGGTCTGTGGTGCACTGTAATGTCCCGCCCTTTGTTTCTCTGATTGGTTACTCCGCCTGTGATCGTTCTGCCCATAGAAACGAAACTTACGTGAAGAGATAACAGACTAACTTCTTTGAATATATAGAATATGTCTTATTGACATAGTATAGTGCAAATTTTTGTCCCTCAAATGTGTCAATGTGCAAATCTATCTTAAAGTAATACTTTCTGTGGAGCTATTACTCAGCTTTATGTGTTAATATCTGGAAAAAGCATTGATTTTAGGGGAACATTTTGCAAGACCGGTTAGCAGTCCTGCCTCTTAGCAAAGGGTTTGTGGGTTTGATCCTCGGACTAGTTGCGTCACTATTTCTGAGTGGAGTCTCCATGCCTCTAAACGTCAGCGCTGTGTCCATGATACACCACCTAAGGCCCATAGTTGCTGGAACAGACTCACAATGAAAATAGGCTGAAGATGATGCATGAATGTTAGCAATAGCCACCTGGGACTTTGGGAATCAGAAAGTACTAGAAAGGCTACACTGTGCTTTATAAAATGTTACAAAAATGCCTTAAACTTCCTTTCACAAGTCTACCACAGCCGTCATGTGGATAATTTACAACACAGAAACTACACTGCCTCTGTCTTCTCCCTTTGTGTGGGTTCATGCATTACCCAGTACGTGCCCAGCTGAGCTCACAGTGAAAGTGTCAAAAACATATTTCTGCTCTGAATATTGAAACTTCAAAACAAAACCGATCTCCCGCTGGCTCCACACTGAAATCCTTCTGATAGTTTCAGCTCTTTTAGTCTCACACAATACTGACTGCCACGTATTTTCCTAAGCCTATTATCATTCACTGCACTTAGACCTTGGACTGTGCCAGTGCTGTGTGAAAGACCAACACAGTATTCAGGTAAATGATAGTTAATTTCAGGCAACCTTTTTTTATAGAAGTTTGTCAAATGCTCGGGCACTTGTCTTGTTTGAATACATGAGTACTTTCAATGCAAAAGTAAAGGTTTTTAGACCTTTTTTACAGAGAGTACTGTTGGCTAAAATATATGGCTCTTCGTGTACAGAGGCTGAAAATAAATGTTTCTACAAAAATAATTTACCGTATTTTCCGCACTATAAGGCGCATCGGATTATAAGGCGCACCTTCAATTAATGGCCTATTTTAAAACTGTTTTCATATATAGGGCGCACCGCATTATAAGGCGCATCCACTAGATGGCGCTGCGCTAAAGGGAATGTCAATAAAATAGTCAGATAAGTCAGTCAAGCTTTATTAATAGAATACAAACCAGCGTTCTTACAACTCCCTCGTTGAAAACAATGTATTTCCAACTCCATTTGTCACAGTTCAAAGCTACATGAACAGCGTTCGAGCGCTCAGTTTTCTGTCCCCTCAATGTCGCAACTCTTCTACTGAGATGGAGCAAAGGCCGCGCCTCCTTGTTCTTTTGCGGCAGGATCCATAAACACCCCTATGGCACACATGAACAGCTGGGACTGGAATTCCCCTTTACCGTTTTTACCACTGTCACTTTGGCGACGCCCCCTGAATACGGTAGCCATAATTAACCAACATTGATCCATATATAAGGCGCACTGCCGGTTTTTGAGAAAATTAAAGGCTTTTAGGTGCGCCTTATAGTGCGGAAAATACGGTACTTAAAGGTTGCCTGTTGTCCTAAATCAACTTTTTTTGAGCTTTTAACCACGCTATGTTTGAGTGATCCTTTTAAGCCCGTCTCTTCTGAAGAGCTGAAAACGCTCGGTCTCACAGCTCTACATAGACACGTAAAACCAGAAAGCGCTCCCGTGCGTTTCTAAAGCCCATACAGTGTCACCGAACTCATTCTGATCATTCATCGCTTAAATTGTCATCACTCCGAGGCAGACAGCTCATTTCCGTATCTATCTGCTAGCATTGTGTTGCTGATAGCCATTTTATGCTCCGTATATTCAGCGGCGTATGCATCCAAGCGTCCTCTGCAAACTCAAAGTAACAGCTCCCCAAAAGAAGACATTTTTCATACATATACTTTATTTTAAGTTATAAAAAGTGAAATAAAATGGTGTCCAAAACTATTTCGAAAAGGGAGGAAATCTGCCACTCCATTCAGAATTGCAGAAAAACCTGCTGAAGTTTAAACAAGCATCAAAATGGAATAAAAAGGTACTTCAGAAGACTTTGAATGTGGCATAGTTGTCAAAGCTGATTCAGAACCTGCTGAAACTATTTCTATGGTTTACAGAGACTGGTCCACAAAACACCAGCAATTTGCCTTTTTTTAACTTTAAAATGCTCCTCTTAAAAAATCTCAGAGCTTGCTGAGTTACCACTCAACGGAGCAAGAGTAAAAATATGCCTCCTGAATAGCAAATTTAGCGAATACAGTCATGTTCTCTGAGTGAAAAGGTGGATGCAGACAGAGAGACAGAGAGACTGGAAGAGTAGCACGTCTTTGTTTGGCTGCATGACTTTTTACTGACAGGATGGAAACTTGGGGCTGGTGTGTGAGATTCAGAAGGCAGGTGTGAGTTTAGGAAGAGGAGACACAGCCAGAGTGGAAGATTATTATTACTGCAGATGCTAGTGGTTCTCACACTGTGGGACAAGTGCCAGTAGTGGTACATGGACAGGTTCAGGTAGACTCTTTTTGCAGTTAAACCCCTGATTTAGTTTATTTTAGTGCCAGTTTTATTCCTGTTTTAGTCCTGCTCACGGTTGCAGCTTACATTTGAAGTTTAGGCTTGAAATGCATAGCTCTGGTTTAGGCACAGTTAAGTCCTGGTTTAGTCCTGGATTCATCCTGGTGTAGGCCTGGTTTAGGCCTGGCTCAGCTCTGATTTTGTCACTGTTTTTGTCCTGATTTGATCTGGTTTAGTTTTAGTTTAGTCCATGTGTAGTCCTGGATTTAGTAATTGTTTTGTCCTGCTTTAGTCCTGGTTTAGTCCTAGTTCAGTCCTCCTTATCCTGCTGGTTTTAGTCTTGGCTAAGACCTGGTTTAATCTTGGTTTAGTCCTAGTTTAGTCCTAGTTCAGTCCTCCTTATCCTGCTGATTTTAGTCTTGGTTAAGACCTGGTTTAATCTTGGTTTAGTCCTAGTTTAGTTCTGTTCAGGCTGGATTTGTCCTGTTTTTTGTCTTGGTTAAGAACTGGTTTAATCTTGGTTTAGTCCTGGTTTAGTACTAGTTAAGGCTTAGTTCAGTCGTTGTCTAGTCCTGGTTGAGTCATTTTGTTCTTGGTTTAGACCTGGTTTAGCCTGGATATGTATTGGTTCTCTCTTGGTTTAGTCCTGGTTTATTCCAGGTTTAAGTCCTGGTTTAGTCTTGGTTTAGTTTTGTTTAAGTCCTGGTTTAGGCCTGGTTTAGTCTTGGTTTAGTTTTGTTTAAGTCCTGGTTTAGGCCTGGTTTAGTCTTGGTTTAGTTTTGTTTAAGTCCTGGTTTAGGCCTGGTTTAGTTTTGTTTAAGTCCTGGTTTAGGCCTGGTTTAGTCTTGGTTTAGTTTTGTTTAAGTCCTGGTTTAGGCCTGGTTTAGTCTTGGTTTAGTTTTGTTTAAGTCCTGGTTTAGTCTTGGTTTATTCCAATCATCTTAATATTTTCTTACTTGGTGTGAAAAGTTTGAGAATTTTAGCCAAACCAGTCTCAAGGTTCAGAAGCTCCATTTATCTGCTGCAATGAAGTAGGCACTTTAACTCCCTATATAATATAATATGATATAATATAATATAATATAATATAATATAATATAATATAATATGATATAATATAATATAATATAATAGTGTTATTTTTATCTTCTTGGCTGTCTGTGAGCAAAGCACTTAGAATTTCCCAAACAGCTGGAGGTCAAAGCTCTCTTCAGTGCCTCTGTAACTAAAGTGGTTGGTGGCACTGCAATTCAATTTACAAGTTTTAGATTTAATTGACAACAAAAGACATGCCACGGTGCAAGGAAATTACTGGTATATGCCAAAGGAGAGTATATGCCAAAGGAGCACTCAGCAAGGGGGCCGTAGGGTTTAAAAGACATGCATGCTCTTACATTTTCTTACATTTATCAAATTATCTTGCCAGACATCGCACAAGATCAATCCTAACATTCAGCTGTGCATTAAAACCAGTGGTAGCTGTTTGTTTTTTACATTTGGTTTATTTTGTTAGTTTGGTCTGGTTCAAGAGACGCATTTTTATGGTCAACCACTTACAACACTATTTCAGAAATCCTTCTTAAAAGAGTTCGTCGATGTCTATCAGAGGTCTCCATGGCCATCTTTTTTGTGATGATAAATTGTCCAAAGTGTGATTATTATCCAGTAAAGGTTGTAATTTTGACAAAACATGTTAGCTGCTTACACTTGGGAACCCTGGGAATACAGCAGCTGTGTCTCATAAAATCAGAAAAGCTACATTATTTTTTATTTATAAATGTACAAAACACCTTGAATTTATAAGGGCCTGTACATTGCATTATAAACAGCCATTCAAAAGTGAAACCTGTTACTTAACTGTGCTAGTACTAATGGAAATTTAAGTTAAAGTATGGTTCTTTGTGTCCAGGTGGGTGTTGTACGAGGAAATAAACTATCGAGGAGCTCAGATCCTGCTCAGACCTGGAGAAGTCCCCGACTGGAGAAGCTTCAGCAACTGGAAGAAAATCGGATCGTTACGTCCTCTTATACAGGTGAGTACTTATCAGAGGTGGAGACGAAGTACTACACTACTTGATATGAAGAAAATGTGCTTTATGTTTATGTTTTTAACACCGTGCTTTTACTTGAAGGAGGGAAAAATGCATTGTACTTTGAAAATTTTAATATCTGTGAATGAGTGTTAAGTATTTTTTAAGTATTTCTCGCTTTACAACCAATAAGGTCCTGTACTCATGTCTAAGTAGTAGTAGTAGTAGTAGTAGTAACAGTAGTAGCAGAAGTAGTAGTAGTAGTAGCAGCAGCAGTAGTAGTAGTAGTAACAGTAGAAGTAGCAATAGTAGTAGTAGTAGTAACAGTAGTAGCAGTAGTAACAGGAGTAGCAGGAGTTGTAGTAGTAGTAACAGTAGTATCAGAAGTAGTATTAGTTGTAGCAGTAGTAGTAGAAGTAGTAGTAATAGTAGCAGTAGCAGCAGTAGTAGTAGTAACAGGAGTAGTAGCAATAGTAGTAGTAGTGGTAACAGTAGTAGCAGTAGTTGTAATAGTAGTAGCAGTAGTAGTAGTAACAGGAGTAGCAGGAGTTGTAGTAGTAGTAACAGTAGTATCAGAAGTAGTATTAGTTGTAGCAGTAGTAGTAGAAGTAGTAGTAATAGTAGCAGTAGCAGCAGTAGTAGTAGTAACAGGAGTAGTAGCAGTAGTAGTAACAGTAGTAGTGGTAACAGTAGTAGCAGTAGTAGTAATAGTGGTAACAGTAGTAGCAGTAGTAGTAATAGTGGTAGCAGTAGTAGTAAGAGTAGTAATAGTAGTAGAAGCAGTAATAGTAGTTGTTGTTGAAGCAGTAGTAGTAGCAGCATTTGTAGCGGAAGTAGTAGTAGTAATATTGTAGTAGTGTAGTAGTAGTAGAAATTAGTAGTAGTAAAATTACTTTGCTCTTAAATAAACTTTACATTTAATACTTACATGTAGTAGTAAGTTTATTTACTATTATTTACTTGAGTACACAGTTGGAGTACTTTATCCACTTTTGGTCTTTGTTTTCAAATCTTTACCGTTGAACTAAATCTTCCATACTCTTCCATGCACTAACGACTGTTGTGTTTTTATGTTACTCGGACAAAAGTACAAAGCAGTTTGAAATATTGTACTGAGGATAAAGGAAAGCATTTGTACACAGAGCTGTTTTTATCGAGCATGAAAGAGAAAAGCTATTGTTATTGTTTTTTTCTTCTGCAGTAAACATTGATTTCACCATTCAGCGCGGAGCTTGGAGCGTCTGAATGAGTAGAACTGAAGTACTATAAATGTCCCCCCTGATATTCACTCAGGAGATCCAATAATACTGCATTTTAGCTCGAGTTGGGTTAGAGTAGTAGTAGTAGTAGCAGGAGTTGGAGTGGGAGCAGTAGCAGTAGAAGTGGTAGCAGTAATAGTAGTAGCAATAGCAGTACTTCTAGTAGTAATAGCAACATTTCTAGTAGTAGTAGTTATAGAAGTTGTAGTAGTAGTAGCATTAGCAGTAGTAGTAGCAGGAGCTGGTGTAGGAACATTAGCAGTAGAAGTGGTAGCAGTAATAGTAGTAGTAGCCTTACAAGTGTAGTTGCAGTAGTAGTAGCAGAAGTATTAATAGGAGCAGGAGTAGTAGTGTTCATAGCAGTAGTAGTGTGGTAGTAGTGGTAACAGTAATAGTAATAGCAATAGCAGTACTTCTAGTAGTAATAGCAACATTTCTAGGAGTAGCATTATAGTAGTAGTAGTTATAGAAGTTGTAGTAGTAGTAGCATTAGCAGTAATAGTAGCAGTAGCAGAAGAAGTAGTGGTAGGAGTAATTTTAACAGCAGCAGCAAATGTAGTAGTAGTAGTAGTAGTAGCATTAGCAGTAGTAGTAGCAGGAGCTGGTGTAGGAACATTAGCAGTAGAAGTGGGAATAGTAATAGTAGTAGTAGCCTTACTAGTGTAGTTGCAGTAGTAGTAGTAGAAGTAGTAGTGGTAACAGTAATAGTAATAGCAATAGCAGTACTAGTAGTAGTTCTAGTAGTAGTAGCAACATTTCTAGTAGTAGCATTATAGTAGTAGTACTTATAGAAGTTATAGTAGAAGTAGCATTAGCAGTCGTAGTGTGATAGTAATAGTAGTGGTAGCAGTAATAGCAGTAGCTGTTGTAGTAGTAGCAGCATTTCTAGTAGTAGCATTAGCAGTAGTAAATAGTGGTAGCAGCAGTAGTAGTAGTAGTTACAGAAGATGTAGTAAGAGTGGCAGCAGTAGTAGTAACATCAGCAGCAGCAAAAGTAGTAGTAATAGTTATAGAAGTTGTAGTAATACTAGCATTAGCAGTATTAGTGTAGTTGCAGTTGTAGTGGTAGTAGTAGCAGCAGTACGTAGTAATAGTAGTAGTGTAATAACAGTAGTAGCAACAGTAGTAGGAGTAACAGTAATGGTAACAGTAATAGTAATTGCAGTAGGTGTAGTAGTAGTAGTGGTAGTAGTAGCAGAAGTAGGTAGTGTAATTGCAGTAGTAGCAGCAGCAGTAGTACTGTGGTAGTAGTGGCAACAGTAGTAGTAGGAGGAAGAGTGGTAGCAGTAATAGAAATACCAGTAGTTGTAGTAGTAGTGCAGTAGTAGTAGCATTAGCAGTAGTAAGTAGTAGTAGCAGTAGCAGAAGTAGTGGTAGGAGTAATTTCAACAGCAGCAGCAAATGTAGTAGTAATAGTAGTAGTAGTAGTAGCATTAGCAGTAGTAGGAACAGTTGCAGTAGAAGTGGTAGCAGCAATAGCAGTAGCAGTAGATGTAGTAGTAGTGGTAGTAGTAATAGCAGTAGTTGTAGTAGTAGTGGTGGCATTAGCAGTAGTAGTATGGCAGTAGCAGCATTTGTTGGAGAAATAGTCGTAGCCGTAATAGTAACAGCCGCAGTAGTAGTAGTAGTAGTAGCAGATGAAACTACAAAATAAGCTGAAGTATTGCAGTGAGGATAGCAGAAAGTATTTTTGTACAGACGTTGGACTTATTAAACATTGATTTCACCGTGACAGAGCTGTGAGTCTCTGTGTGCAATAAAATCCTACAAATATCTCTGTTATTCACCGAGAAGATCCAATAACGCTGTGTGTTTCTGTGTGTGTGTGTGTTTCTGTGTTTCTGTGTGTGTGTTTGTGTGTTGGTTCGGAGCAGAAGCAGGTGCACTTTCGTCTGAGGAACAGGCAGACGGGCAGCCTCATGACTGTGACCGGGGACCTGGACGATATTAAACTGCTGCGGGTCCAGGACATGGAGGAGACCGGCGGCCTCGAGCAGATCTGGTTCTTCCAAAATGGACACCTTCGCTGCAAGGTATCAGCGCAACAATCCCTCTTAGACTGTGACATACTGTTCCAGTCCAACCCACTTTATTTCTGTAGCACATTTTATAAACGGATAGTTTCCAAATTGCTGCACATAGAACATTATAAAAACACACACACAAAAAACACAAGCATTCAGATTCAGATAACTTTATTTATCCCACCAGGGGGCAATTCATTTGAGCATCAAGATAAGACAAATAGACAAAAAACACTAAACACACAGCAATACACAACAAATACAACAAATACAGTGGAGCTCAATAAATAAATACTAATTATATAAACTCTAAAATAATTCAAGTACCGTATTTTCCGCACTATAAGGCGCATCGGTTTATAAGGCGCACCTTCAATTAATGGCCTATTTTAAAACTGTTTTCATATATAGGGCGCACCGCATTATAAGGCGCATCCACTAGATGGTGCTGCGCTAAAGGGAATGTCAATAAAACAGTCAGATAAGTCAGTCAGTCAAACTTTATTAATAGAATACAAACCAGCGTTCTTACAACTCCCTCGTTGAAAACAATGTATTTCCAACTCCATTTGTCACAGTTCAAAGCTACATGAACAGCGTTCGAGCGCTCAGTTTTCTGTCCCCTCAATGTCGCAACTCTTCTACTGAGATGGAGCAAAGGTCGCGCCTCCTTGTTCTTTTGCGGCAGGATCCATAAACACGTATCGTTTTTACCGCTGTCACTTCGGCGACGCCCCCTGAATACGGTAGCCATAATTAACCAACATTGATCCATATATAAGGCGCATCGGATTATAAGGCGCACTGTCGGTTTTTGAGAAAATTAAAGGCTTTTAGGTGCGCCTTATAGTGCGGAAAATACGGTAAATAAAAGTAGTATTAAAAAATTAAGTAGATTACAAAGACGAATAGCTGTTGGAATAAAAGATTTAGAGTATCGATTTGTTTTACAGTAGGGTAAAACATAGCGACGACCTGAAGGCAATAAACACAATTCACAAGCATTTCTTAAACATTAAAAACATTCTTGAGTTACAAACTGTTGAATTCTTGAGTAATAAGTTCGTGTAAATGAGTGCAAAAATGATTTAGTGTTTATCGATGGGGCAGAAGTCGGTAGAAACGTTCGCCCACCAACCCAAAGGTCGTTGTGTCCTTGGGCAAGACGCTTCACCCGCGTCGCCTGTGTGACTGTGTCAGTGTGACTGTGTGTGGTGGTGGTGGTCGGAGAGGCCATAGGCACAGATTGGCAGCCACGCTTCTGTCAGTCTGCCCTAGGACAGCTGTGGCTGAGGAGTGAATGAATGCACCAAACTGTAAAAAAACAACCTTGAGTGCCATGAAAAGCACTATATACGACTAATTCATTATTATTATTGTTGTTGTTGTTAAAATATGGTTAATTGCATATTTATTAATGCTTTATTACTTTATTACAATCCAAAATCAACAGTTAAGCCATGTCTTAAAAGGAGTAGGATGATGTGTCAGCCTATGTTTAGGCCATTTCAACTATTTAGTACTTTTTTTAGTTTTGATTTTTGATTGCTATTAGTAGTAAGAGTAGTAGTAGTAGTAGTAGTAGTAGCAGTAGTTATAATAGCAGTAGTAGTAGTATAGTAGTAATCGTAGCAGTTGTGATAGAAGTACTGGCACATGACGCTAAATAGGGTTATTATGGGAAAGTTAAACTATTTTCAACAATAAAACATATTACACTTCATAATAACTACACAAAATAAAACATTAGTTAAGTATTTATAATCAGTAAATGTATTTATAAACATTGTTATTGAGTAATACACTGCCACCAGACTCATTCTGATCATTTCAGAGCTTAAATTGCCATCGCTCTGAAGCAGCTCATTTATCTGTTAGCTTCATGTTGCTAATAGCCATGCTAAATAGCCATTGTATGCGCTGTCCAGGGGGCGACAGACAGCTAATCCAAGCGCTCTCTGCAAAGACAAAGTAACATCTCCCCAACAGAAGACGTTTTCCTTACATATACATTATTACAAGTCATAAAACTTGAAATATTAATGCAAATGTGTCCAGAATTATTTCAAAAAGTGGATATTATTAATTGGGCAGAATATATTTTCTACAATCCTTGGTACAGCACAGACATTTACACACCAAGGCCAAATAGTTGTTGTGTTTTCTTGGTATCTTTATGGAAACACTTTGTTTTGACCACACATTTTTGTATAAAACATATTCAATAATATTCACTTGTATTTATCTCCAGCCCTTAACTCAGCTTTTAGACAAGGCCTGGTTTCTGCGGTGCATTCAACCTAAGTCTCAAGGACAGAATAGAAGACACTAATAATAAAGGCAGCAGTCTGAGATGAGAGCAGAGATGGCCAGACTTTCCTCTCCCCAGAGTATTTAAATATTTAGGTGACAAGTTTCTCTTTGTTCATGGCGAGGGTAGAATTGGAGTGAGTCAGAAGGACAGCTCATGTTAGATATTTTTTGGAGATAAAGTCAGAGAGGTCAGAATGAAATGTTTGGCCTAGATGAAGTCCAGAGAGGAGATTTATGACAACAGATAACATAATAATGGCCAATAATGTAATAATTTTGGCAATTTTAAAAGTAATAAACCCAATAATGTAATAAAGTTTTTGAGCAAATGACATTGGCAATGCAGCGTCCAACAGAGACACTGACAAAACATAGAAAGTCTCAACACAAAACATCTAAAACTCGAAAAGCTGATTTATTTTTAAACTTTTTACCTTGTGATGTAGACAGCTCGGATGACTAAGAGTCCTCACAGACATACTTCTGCAAATTAATAATATTCTGAAGAGAACATTTGGTACGAGGAAAAAAACTGTCAAACTGGCTCTTGCAGTTATATTTAATTATGTCATCCAATAAACCTATTTCTGATGAGCAAACTGCACAAAACATTCAAAATATAAATAAATAAAAACAAAAACAAAACATCTTATTTCCAAGGTAAATAGTTCTATTGATGTATTATTGCATTATGGGCTGCAGTTATTATATTTTCAAAGCAACATTAAGGCAAAAAAACACAACACTCAACTATTAAGCAGTAATAAAGCTTTAATAAATGTGTAAGTAACTATATTTTAATCAATAAAAAGGTTATAGATACATTATTGACTCAGGAATTCGACAGTAATAACAATGTTTCATAGTGTGAGTTATTCTAAAGTGTTACCAATAAAAGCTCTAGGTCCAGATTGAAAGTTTAAAAATATAAAAATAGTGCCAGGAAGGGCATCCAGGGTAAAAACCCATGCCAAATCAACCTTCAAATCACGAAAGGAAAGCAGAAGACTCTAAAGCGTGCTAAAAATATGAATTGAATTTGATAAAAACGAGTGAGAACGAGCTGAAACTAAGCGTCCTGTGTGGTCCCCTCAGCTGCTGGAGGAGTGCTGCCTGTGTCCCAGCACCAGCGTGACCATCGCGGGGGCCAGAGTGGGACTAACCCCGGCTCTGGACGACGAGACTCACCTGTGGAGCGTCACACCTGAGGGCTTCATCATCTACACGGCCGGCCAAGACCTGGTGCTGGAGGTCAAAGGTGAGACTCAAGCGCATACTTAGTCCTGGTTAAGTCCTCATTAAGTCCTGGTATGGGCCTAATGGGAGTACACGCTGGGTTAGTGCTGGTTAGCTCTGGTTTAGATCTGGTGTTGTTGTTTGGTTCTAGTTTAGACCTGGTTTGGTAATGGTTTAGTCCTGGTTAAGTCCTGGTTACAGTATATGCTGGTTTTGTGCTGGTTAGACCCTAATTTAGATCTGGTGTCGTGGTTTGGTTCTAGTTATGTCCTGGTTTAGACCTGGTTAAGTCTCTGCTTGGTCCTGCTTAGTCCTGGTTTAGTCCTGGTTAAGTCCTGGTTACAGTATATGCTGGTTTTGTGCTGGTTAGACCCTAATTTAGATCTAGTTTAGTCCTGCTTTAGTCCTGGTTTAGTCCTGGTTACAACATATTCCGGTTTAGTGTTGGTTATGTCCTGGTTTAAACCTGATTAAGTCCTGGTTACAGTGTAGTCTGATTTTGTGCTAGTTATGTCCTGGTTTAGAAATGGTTTAGTCCTGGTTTGGTCCTGATTTAGACCTGCTTAGTCCTGGTTAAGTCCTGGTTACAGTATATGCTGGTTTTGTGCTGGTTAGACCCTAATTTAGATCTGGTGTCGTGGTTTGGTTCTAGTTTAGACCTGGTTTAGACATGGTTAAGTGCTTGGTCCTGCTTAATCCTCCTTTAGTCCTGGTTTAGTCCTGCTTAAGTTCTGGTTACAGTATATGCTGGTTTTGTGCTGGTTAGACCCTAATTTAGATCTGGTGTTGTACTGTAATCTATATCTAGTTTAAACTTGGTTTAGTCCTGGTTTAGACCTGCTTAGCCCTGTTTTAGTCTTGATTTAAACCTGATTAAGGTCTGGTTACAGTATATGCTGGTTTAGTGCTGGTTAGAACCTAATTTAGATCTAATTTAGACCTGATTTTGTCCTGTTTAGTCCTGCTTTAGTCCTGGTTTAGTCCTGGTTACAACATATGCCGGTTTAGTGTTGGTTATGTCCGGTTTAGACCTGTTTAGTCCTGGTTTAAACCTGATTAAGTCCTGGTTACAGTGTAGTCTGATTTGGTGCTAGTTATGTCCTGGTTTAGACCTGGTTAAGTCTCTGCTTGGTCCTGCTTAGTCCTGGTTTAGTCCTGGTTAAGTCCTGGTTACAGTATATGCTGGTTTTGTGCTGGTTAGACCCTAATTTAGATCTAGTTTAGTCCTGCTTTAGTCCTGGTTTAGTCCTGGTTACAACTTATTCCGGTTTAGTGTTGGTTATGTCCTGGTTTAAACCTGATTAAGTCCTGGTTACAGTGTAGTCTGATTTTGTGCTAGTTATGTCCTGGTTTAGAAATGGTTTAGTCCTGGTTTGGTCCTGATTTAGACCTGCTTAGTCCTGGTTAAGTCCTGGTTACAGTATATGCTGGTTTTGTGCTGGTTAGACCCTAATTTAGATCTGGTGTCGTGGTTTGGTTCTAGTTTAGACCTGGTTTAGACATGGTTAAGTGCTTGGTCCTGCTTAATCCTCCTTTAGTCCTGGTTTAGTCCTGCTTAAGTCCTGGTTACAGTATATGCTGGTTTTGTGCTGGTTAGACCCTAATTTAGATCTGGTGTCGTACTGTAATCTATATCTAGTTTAAACTTGGTTTAGTCCTGGTTTAGACCTGCTTAGCCCTGTTTTAGTCTTGATTTAAACCTGATTAAGGTCTGGTTACAGTATATGCTGGTTTAGTGCTGGTTAGAACCTAATTTAGATCTAATTTAGACCTGATTTTGTCCTGTTTAGTCCTGCTTTAGTCCTGGTTTAGTCCTGGTTACAACATATGCCGGTTTAGTGTTGGTTATGTCCGGTTTAGACCTGTTTAGTCCTGGTTTAGACTTGTTTAGTCCTGGTTTAAACCTGATTAAGTCCTGGTTACAGTGTAGTCTGATTTGGTGCTAGTTATGTCCTGGTTTAGACCTGGTTAAGTCTCTGCTTGGTCCTGCTTAGTCCTGGTTTAATCCTGGTTTAATCCTGGTTACAGTATATGCTGGTTTTGTGCTGGTTAGCCCCTAATTTAGATCTGGTAATCTATATCTAGTTTAAACTTGTCCTGGTTTAGACCTGCTTAGTCCTGTTTTAGTCTTGATTTAAACCTGATTAAGGTCTGGTTACAGTATTTGCTGGTTTAGTGCTAGTTTGGTCTTGATGTAGACCTGTTTTAGTCCAAGTTTAGTCCATATTTTCCCTTATTTAGTAATGCTCATTTTAGTGATTTAAAGATGGTTCCTAAAAAAGCTAAATATTTCCTATGCTAGTGCCTGGTGGTAAAAGTTTGACAACCACTACTATAGTCAAATTAGAATGGCGTTACTTCCAAAAATAAACAATTACCGAGTACATACCTTTGAGAAAGTACTTAGCTGGGTGTAAACCTCTGTACTGACGGGTATTTAAACGGTATATGGTATGTGCACGTTGTCTTTAGCGCTGTGGGAACATGTTAGAAGTTGTCAGATTGTGTGCTGAACTTGTTGGCCCGTGAACACGCCACGAATGATAATCACAGCAATTTTGTAGTTTTTGAAATGTTAATTATTGTGTTTTATGATGAAGAGCCCAGAAAGGTTAGCGACTTCTATAATGGGAGGTAATACGTAGACAATTAAGTCTTATCCAGGCTTAGTGTGGCCATAAGATTAGCATTACATCCACACAATCTAATACAAAACAAGAGTGTTTCCCAACTGGTGGGTCAGGACCTAAAAATGGGATGTAGAGAGGTTGAGCGTTGTGTTTTAATGACATAAATGCTTCCTATTTGCAGTAAATTTTGGCAAATTTCTTTGAAAAGTTGCTCAAGGCTTTCATTTTAAAGGGACAAAATAAACTTTTCTGAGCTTTCTGCCATGTTATAATGCTGTTCCCTCATCAAAAACATAGCAGGAATTGTGTTTTCTTTCATTCAAGCCTGTTTGATTAACCCTGCATTCTCTGGCGCTGAGTTTCTGATGCCTCAGAACGCTCAGTTGCACAAACATCCAGCCCTCTCGTTCATTTATCAAAAAAAAAAAACGGCGTACAGCTGTTTCCACTGAATCCTCACAGACATTTTTCAAGTTTAAGATAGTGAAGTGCTCTTTTTGTTTGATTATGTTCAAACGACTGCAACACTCTGCTGCCCTCTGCTGGTCTCTTCACCTGTTTCTTTATGGCACCAGTAGAGTAAGTTTTCTTTTAGGCAGATAATGTTTTTAAAGGTTGCAAAATGTGCAGCGCTCTTCTAGAGGTGACCAAGATCGGTTTAAAAATATGAATAAAAACATAATGAAGCCCTTTAAAAGTCAAATTTATGAGAATAATTAGTCATATTTTATGGAGACTAAATGAAATATAGAAGTGTGTAGGAAGAAAACCTGCATTAGCTGCCAGTGTAAGAAATAATACTGTTGTTAATGACGGTGGCTGTCTTGTATGGGGCTTGGTAATTAGTTTGACCTTAATACAATTGAATTTAATGAAGGCCTTATTTTTCCTGGTTTACATCTTTACAGGGCATCTGGAAGAAAAAGCTAATGTGCTGTAAGTCAGTAATTCTTAAACTTACCAGAACTAAACCAGGACTAAACCAGGTCTAAGCCAGGACTAAACCAGGACTAAACCAGGTCTAAGCCAGGACTAAACCAGAACTAAACCAGGTCTAAGCCAGGACTAAACCAGGACTAAAGTGGGTCAAAACCAGGACTAAACCAGAACTAAATCAGGACTAAACTTTAACTAAACCAGGACTAAACCAGGTCCAAGTCAGAATCAAACTAGACCTAAACCAGGTCTAAGCCGGGACTAAACCAGGTCAAAACCAAGACTAAACCAGAATTAAATCAGGACTAAAGTGGGTCAAACCAGGACTAAACCAGAACTAAATCAGGACTAAACTTTAACTAAACCAGCACTAAACCAGGTCCAAGTTAGAATCAAACTAGACCTAAACCAGGTCAAAACCAAGACTAAACCAGAATTAAATCAGGACTAAACTTGGACTAAACCAGGTCCAAGTCAAGTCAAAAACAGGATTAAACCAGGTCCAAGTTGGGATTAAACTAGGACTTAACCAGGTCTAAACTAGGACTAAACTGAGTCAAACCAGGATTAAACCAGGTCTAAGCCAGGACTAAACCAGGACTAAAGTGGGTCAAAACCAGGACTAAACCAGAACTAAATCAGGACTAAACCAGGTCCAAGTCAGAATCAAACTAGACCTAAACCAGGTCTAAGCCGGGACTAAACCAGGTCAAAACCAAGACTAAACCAGAATTAAATAAGGACTAAACTTGGACTAAACCAGGTCTAAGTCAGGCCAAAACCAAGACTAAACCAGGTCCAAGTCAAGTCAAAAGCCGGACTAAACCAGGTCTAAGCCAGGTCAAAACCAAGACTAAACCAGAATTAAATCAGGACTAAATTAGGTCTAAACCAGGATTAAACCAGGTCCAAGTCAGGACTAAACCGGATGAAACCAGGACTAAACTAAACTAAAGTAAGTTCAACTCAAACAAATAAAACTATTACAACATCACAAGAGAAAGCAGTGTATTATTATCTCCTCTGCAAATAGTTCTTCTTTTAAAACGCACTTGTTTTGAATCATACTTTTAGATATTTTTGTGTCTCTGTGATATCATCTTTTTGCATTTATTTTTGGAGCTATAAAAACTAATTTGAAGACATGTTCATATTCAAACGCCTGTGTTTCTAGCTGTTCTGCAAAGTTGGCTGTTAGTGACCCCTAGTGGACAGACGGAGTTGTGTAGTTGAATGTATAGAGTCTGAGCCACATTTATCTGTTTCTTGGTATTTGCTTTGTATTTTTTTCTTCTAAATGTTTTTGAAATCCTATTTTTAGAGACAGAGTGCAGCAGTGTGGGTCAGAATAACCTGCTCTAACAGAATAAATGTTGTTGTGCACTTAATTAGCAGCTGACTCATAGCTGCAGTATGGGATTTAGTGCAATGCTGAAATTGGGTTTTAAGATCTTGGTATGTCTTCTTAGAATTACTAAATTATGCACATTTAAAAGGGGTCGCACAATATTCATTTAAAAGTTGAGACATGAAATACTTGGAGGTAATTTATACAAGGGTGACCAGATTTCTAGACCCAAAAACCAGGACATATTTTATTTTTCACAGACCCCAGTGCTTTTGAATTTAACCAAGTGACAGAGACGCTTCAGAAATACTGAAAAAACAGTGACGCGGGAAATGCATTTAGTGACTAAAGGACTAAACCAGGTCTAAACTAGGTCTAAAGTAGGACTAAACCAGGTCTAAACTAGGACTAAACAAGGTCTAAACTAGGTCTAAATTAGGACTAAACTAGGTCTAAATTAGGATTAAGCCAGGTCTAAACTAGGTCTAAAGTAGGACTAAACCAGGTCTAAACTAGGACTAAACAAGGTCTAAACTAGGTCTAAATTAGGACTAAACTAGGTCTAAATTAGGATTAAGCCAGGTCTAAACCAGGTCTAAAGTAGGACTAAACCAGGTCTAAAGTAGGACTAAACCAGGTCTAAACTAGGGCTAAAGTAGGACTAAACCAGGTCTAAAGTAGGACTAAACCAGGTCTAAACTAGGTCTAAAGTAGGACTAAACCAGGTCTAAAGTAGGACTAAACCAGGTCTAAACTAGGTCTAAAGTAGGACTAAACCAGGTCTAAAGTAGGACTAAACCAGGTCTAAACTAGGTCTAAAGTAGGACTAAACAAGGTCTAAACTAGGTCTAAATTAGGACTATACTAGGTCTAAATTAGGATTAAGCCAGGTCTAAACCAGGTCTAAAGTAGGACTAAACCAGGTCTAAAGTAGGACTAAACCAGGTCTAAATTAGGACTAAACCAGGTCTAAACTAGGTCTAAAGTAGGACTAAACCTGGTCTAAAGTAGGACTAAACCAGGTCTAAACTAGGACTAAACAAGGTCTAAACTAGGTCTAAATTAGGACTAAACTAGGTCTAACTTAGGATTAAGCCAGGTCTAAACCAGGTTTAAAGTAGGAATAAACCAGGTCTAAATTAGGACTAAACTAGGTCTAAATTAGGATTAAGCCAGGTCTAAACTAGGTCTAAAGTAGGACTAAACCAGGTCTAAAGTAGGACTAAACCAGGTCTAAATTAGGACTAAGCCAGTTCTAAATTAGGACTAAATTAGGGCTAAACCAGGACTAAGCTAGTTCTAAACCAGGTTTAAACAAGACTAAAGCCAGTCTAAAGGAGGACTAAACCAGCACTAAACTAGGACAAAACCAATTTTAAAAAGGACTAAACCAGGTCTAAAGTGAACTGAACCAGGACTAAACCAGGTCTAAACCAGGCTTAAACAGTACTAAACCTGGCCTAAAGTGGCACTAAACAAGGACTAAACCAAAACTAAACCAGGACAAAACCAGGTGAAAACAGAGAAAGCAGGGAACACCGAGGCCATAGTGCAATGGTGGTCAGTAAGGTTGCTTTAATGGAACAGACATAGCAGACAGAGATGACAAAGATCCCGCTACTACTGCTCACTCCTACATGGTTTGCAAGTCTGCCCCCTCGAGTGTCTGTGTGTTCCCCCCTCGAGTGTCTGTGTGTCCTCTCCTTCCCCAGTGTCTGTGTCCCATCAGCTTATATAGGATACAGGAGATGTAAATATGTAAATGTCCCTGGGTTTACATATAGACTGGTCAAGGATGGACTAAGATTAGCTGGTTAGGGTTCACCTTTCATGCCTAGGAGACAGTGGACACATGTCAGCTAACATCTTATGTTCCAACATGGAAAAGGTCAAAACAACAGGTCACAGCTGCTACATACAAGTCAAGAGAGCAGGAGACATTCAAAAATTCATGATATAACCAGGCCTCAACCAGGTCTACACCAGGACTAAACCAGGATTAACCCAAGACTAAACTCGGTCACAACCTAACACGATGGACCTCAGTATTTCTAAATTTCTGTGCACACCACAGCCTAAAAAAGTACAATTTCTTCTAAAAATGTACGCAAGTAACTTAGATGAGTGAAGTTACTTTCCACCTTTGAGAGTTGCACAATAATCTGATTAATAATCCATCATTATTTGTTTCTTCCAGGTGGCCACAACTACGACAAAACCCAAATTATTCTGAACACGCTGGACCCGAAGAAGCCGCAGCAGCAGTGGATGGTGGAGGTTCTGTAGACGACGATCTGAGGAGCTCTGACAGAGACTGACTCTTGGGCTGTGCCTCTGAGCTGAAAATCGTCCACAAAGGAGGCAGCGTTTGTTTATCTGCCAGACTGTAAATATTTCAGTGGAACTCTCCTTCTGTCTTCTCCATGAATATACTGTAATAATAACTTGACCAGTGTTAAAACTTTTCCTATGTTTAATATAAAACGTAATAACGCCTTTACTTACAGCTGCTTGTATAGGAAAAAAAAACCTCATTTATCAACTCAAATGACAGTGCAACAAAGCAAATGTTCATAATATTTTGTCAATAAAATACATTTCTTAAATAACATGTTTTGGGTTTACTTGGGGCAGCAGATGGCCAGAAGAGTTTAAACCATATCTCACTGCAGATAAACAGCTTGATAGGTCAAATACAAAACATATTTGTGGAAACAGCTGCCTATGACCGAGGTTCCAGACTAACTTCTCTGCATAGAATAGAAAGAGAAAGTAGTGTGGCTGACCAGGCGAGGTCGGAGAGGCCTTTGGTGCGATGCGGCTGCCACTTCACTGTCAGTTTGCCCCAGAGGAGCTGTGGTTCTAAAGTAGACTTTATCAGGGTTCACGCAGGTTTAATTTAATGCTTTTTAATGCCATTGATGAAATTTAAAACATAGGGTGCACTGTGGCAGAGTGTTCTCGCCTCACAGTAAGGAGATTGTGAGTTCGATCCCCGACCAACACACCATCACACGAACTCTCTGGGTGGAGTCTGCCGTGTTACTGCGGGTTCTCTCACATGCCTGTGTTTGGTGAATTGCCCCTAGTGAGTGAATGGTTGTCTGTCTGTGTTCGTCTCTGTGTCAGCCCTGAGACAAGCTGGCCCCTGTCCAGGGTGTACCCCACCTACAGCCCAAAGTTACTGGGATAGGCTCCAGTCACCCGCGACCCCTAACGGGAATAAGCGGAAGAAAATGAATGACACAAACAGCCGCGGCAGTTTAAAATGTAGAAATATATTTTGTTTTGTAAAAATACAATTCATAAAGCACCAATAATGTTGAAAATCACACAGCTGATGTTTGGGAATTTGGTCCTAGTGGAAGCAAATTTGTTCTGCCCATCTACTACGCCACTGCAAATTATCTTTTATATGCTGCGAAGCCCGAAATTACCGTATTTTCCGCACTATAAGGCGCATCAGATTATAAGGCGCACCTTCAATGAATGGCCTATTTTAAAACTGTTTTCATATATAGGGCGCACCGCATTATAAGGCGCATCCACTAGATGGCGCTGCGCTAAAGAGAATGTCAATAAAACAGTCAGATAAGTCAGTCAGTCAAACTTTATTAATAGAATACAAACCAGCGTTCGTTGAAAACAATGTATTTCCAACTCCATTTGTCACAGTTCAAAGCTACATGAACAGCGTTCGAGCGCTCAGTTTTCTGTCCCCTCAATGTCGCAACTCTTCTACTGAGATGGAGCAAAGGCCGCGCCTCCTTGTTCTTTTGCGGCAGGATCCATAAACACGCCTATGGCACACATGAACAGCTGGGACTGGAATTCCCCTTTACCGTTTTTACCGCTGTCACTTCGGCGACGCCCCCTGAATACGGTAGCCATAATTAACCAACACTGATCCATATATAAGGCGCATCGGATTATAAGGCGCACTGTCGGTTTTTGAGAAAATTAAAGGCTTTTAGGTGCGCCTTATAGTGCGGAAAATACGGTATTCATACTCCTGGCAAATTCTGACTTAATGTTACTTTCATTCAACCAACATGCCACTTTTTGTTCAAATGTAAAAAAAAAAAGCTGAGAAATATTTTTTTTCCACAATGATACCTCTTGTACGTCGTCTTATTATCTTTTGGGAGAAGCCTGTGTCATTTCCGGACAAAAAAAACTTGCTGGTTGAATAAAAGTAACTTTAAGTCAGAATTTGCCAGGGGTATGAATAATTTCAGGCTTCACTGTATACATATTCATATTTACGAATAGAAATAATAATGTCAGCAATTTTACTACAAAAGGATTTTTACATTTTAATGCCTGCTGGAATCAAATTTAATACTTTTTTTTCAATTTAAGGTCTTAACTTCGCAAAAACCCTGTTTATCGTCGCTGTGGGCAAATTTGTTCTCGCTGGGGCAACCTGTCAGGAGCAGTGGGCGACCGCAGTGAGGCGCCCTGGGACCCTTCCCCAGATTTAGAGCCAGGATCCTGGTCAGAAGTTGCCAGCTGAAGGATTAGCCTACTGTGCATGATTTAGATTGATGGGAGAAACCGGAGCACTCGGAGGAAGAACTTGGGACCTTCTATGCTAACCACTTAGCCACCGTGCCACCGCAGACTTTGGAGTGAATGAATATTGTCTAGAAATGTCCTATATAATTCCAATTCAGTATTTATTATTACAAAAATAGACAATACAAAGGAGATTCATTGGTACAACACAAAAACATACGCTTCAGTGGCTTATGGTGCTTTCCTTTTACACAGGCAATAGAGAAAAAATATCAAGGCGTTTCTCTAAATGTGTTGACACCTAGTGATAATTTACAAAAAAATATACCTAGGAGACTCATTATTATTGTTTCCAAAATTACCCTTTGCACAACCCAATGGCTTTCGCATTTCTTTTAGTGACAAGATTGGAAAAAAATGACAACAAATAACATGATCATCACTTCACAAGTTGCAATATTATCTTTGTTTTTTTGTCGATTACCCACAACAATGGTACAGTGCAATACAGTACATATAGCTCTTTGTATTGTAACAGGAGTCCCAGTCTTTTGGGACATTTCCAATATTTCACATTGGTAATTCAGACCAGCATTTTGTCATTGGTAATCATAAAACAGTTTTATTTCGATATTTTCTACACAATTTTCATAAATATGTGTAGCAATCGCTGTCTTTTTGGTTACAATTTACAAACAATGTAGGGTCAAACTCACTCAAACGCTATGGCTCCTCAAAAAGTCCAAACAAAAATGCACTTTCTGTCAAAAACTCAAACTACAGGAGCCTTAGAGGGTTAAAATACGCCATTGTTAAGGTCCCAGAGTGAAATTACAAGCCTTAAAACTACAGCAACCACAGAGGGTCAAACTTCAAATTCACAAAAAAAGACAAACGTGCGATATAATACCTGATACCTGAAGGCAGACTGGTTTAAAACAAATGTGTCACCATTTCACTCGCGGCATGTGTTGTGACGGGAAGGGCATCTGGCATAAAAACTTGCCAAATCACTTGAATAAGAAAGGAAGCAGCCGAAAGACGGAAAAAAAGTACATTTTAATAAATATGTAGGTCATTTTAAAGTATGCATAATGGCACATACTTGAAAGAAGATGGGCCAGTGTTTTGTTAAAGAAGAGCTATGTAACAAACCATGGTAACTTAGTCCTGACAGCAGATAATTATCAGTACACCACCAGTTTGGAGAAGCAGACAGGAGCAATAATTCAGGCTTTGTGTAAGGTATTGGCTGCTATAAGGATTTGTGTTTTTTCTTTCATTTAAACAACCCCAGAGCATTTTTTTTTTCCAAATTGACTTTTTTATAGCTGGGCTGACAGTTGCGGACCCACACTGTCTACTTAAGTCACAGTGTGTGGCTGGATGTAACAGGAAGGGCATCCGGCGTAAAAACCTGCCAAATCACTGTTTATAAATAGTTACTTTCCAACTCTGTGCAGGGAATAATCTTATTTATCTTTACTGGGTCTAAGCCAGGACTAAACCAGGACTAAATCAGGACTAAACCAGAAGTAAACCAGGACTAAACCCAGGACTAAACCAGGACAAACCCAGGACTAAACCAGGACTAACCCAGGACTAAACCAGAACTAAACAGGACTAACCCAGGACTAAACCAGAACTAAACAGGACTAACCCAGGACTAAACCAGGACTAATCCAGAACTAAACCAGAACTAAACCAGGACTAAACCAGGACAAACCCAGGACTAAACCAGAACTAAACCAGGACTAAACCAGAACTAAACCAGGACTAAACCAGGACAAACCCAGGACTAAATCAGAACTAAACCAGGACTAAACCAGGACAAACCCAGGACTAAACCAGGACTAAACCAGGACTAAACCAGAACTAAACCTGGACTAAACCAGAACTAAACAGGACTAACCCAGGACTAAACCCGGACAAACCCAGGACTAAACCAGGACTAAACCAGAACTAAACCTGGACTAAACCAGAACTAAACAGGACTAACCCAGGACTAAACCAGAACTAAACAGGACTAACCCAGGACTAAACCAGAACTAAACAGGACTAACCCAGGACTAAACCAGGACTAAACCAAAACCAGGACTAAACCAGAACTAAACAGGACTAACCCAGGACTAAACCCGGACTAAACCAGAACTAAACCAGGACTAACCCAGGACTAAACCAGAACTAAACCTGGACTAAACCAGGACTAAATTATGATTAAACTGTACTTAAACCAGTTCTTAGCAGTGATCTACACAATAAATTTAAGCCCAAACCAGAGCAAGACTAATCCAGGACTAAAACCAGCTCTAAAAAGATGACCCAATTAAATGGAAATGAAATAGTTAAATGTTAATCGTTTTAAATCAGAATTTCTCCTACAGCAGCGCATTGTTTAATCTGTGTTGATGCTCCTGTCTGCTTCTCCAAACTGGAAGCACGCGGACAACCATCTACTTGAGGAAATATAGGCCTCCAAAATGTGTCTGACAGAACCACGCTGACATTTCCCTTTAAAACACTGAAACCCAGCAGAACAAAATGAAAAACAGCATGCTTTCAGCCGCTCTCTGTATTACTCTCGCAGTCTCCCGCTGTCAGGAGGCGTGTCTGCTAAAGGTCGGCTCCATCACCGCTCCGGGCTCCAGCTTTGATTTAATACCTTTTGCTCTTGGGGCTCGGGCTGTGCGGCGTCTGAGGGACTGCTCTGCGCCAGCTCGTCCGCCCGCGCGCCGTCTTCGTCCGCCACTCTCACCACGGTCTTCCCTCTGGCGTGGCCCCGCTCCAGTTTCAGAAAAGCCTGCGGCACCTGGGCAAAGGGGAAGTGAGCCTCCACCACCGGCAAGATCTGAGGGGGGAAAATACGACAAGCATTAGCAACCGTTGTTAATATTATAGACTATTTTAGTGTTGGCCATTTGTAGACTTTGGGAAATTAATTTATTGAATTAAAACAAATCACAATACCTACAAACGGTAGTTTTCTGGATTGTGGCAAATGAAAACCAGTTGACAAAACGTGCGTCCAGTCAGTGAGTTGGTTTTTAACATTCACTTTTAGGACTGCAACTAATTTAGTAATCGATTAATCGCTATTTATCTGTGGTATTTTTAGTCTTTGAAATAGGGATGCACGATATGGAGAAAACATGCAATATTCGATAACTATGTTGAAAATCGCAGTAACAATATTATTGCGATATTTGAAAATAGAGCCTACTTTTCGAACATAATAAGTTAAATTCACTACATTTCATAAAAATGTAAGTTCCTGTATTTACAAGTCAAAACAGCGACAAAATCAAAACTTACCACAGACTAAACCAGGAATAAAACAAGGCTAAGCTGTGACTAAATTAATTAAATTACCACTAAAACTGGACTTTTTAAACATTTTTATTTAGTCACAGCACATGTTCTTTTAAGGCTCTGGTGGAAAATGATTCTTCAGTGTAAATCTCTGTCAGATGGAAGACCACAGCGTTATTGTGATATATTTAGATTCTTGCGATACGGATATTGCATTCGCTGATATTCTGATAACGATAATTTTGCGATATATTGTGCAGCCATAGTTGAGAGCGGCTCATAATACGCAGTATTCTGGTGCAAGAACTGCAAGAAGCCACCATATTTGTTTTGATTACAGGTCTGTGGTGCTCTGTAATGTCCCGCCCTTTGTTTCTCTGATTGGTTACTCCGCCTGTGATCGTTCTGCCCATAGAAACGAAACTTACGTGAAGAGATAACAGACTAACTTCTTTGTATAGAATATATCTTATTGACATAGTATAGTGCAAATTTTTGTCCTTCAAATGTGTAAATGTGCAAATCTATCATACAGTAATACTTTCTGAATGCCAGTATCAAGTGTTTGTGGAGCTATTACTCAGCTTTATGTGTTAATATCTGGAAAAAGCATTGATTTTAGGGGAACATTTTGCAAGACCGGTTAGCAGTCCTGCCTCTTAGCAACGAGTTTGTGGGTTTGATCCTCGGACTAGTTTTATTTAGTCACAACACATGTTCTTTTAAGGCTCTGGTGGAAGATGATTCTTCAGTGTAAATCTCTGTCAGATGGAAGACCACAGTGTTATTGTGATATATTTAGATTCTTGTGATACGGATATTGCATTTGCTGATATTGCGATAACGATAATTTTGCGATATATTGTGCAGCCCTACTTTGAAACATGCCATGTGCTGATAGAAGAGATTTTCTTACCAAGACAGAGCAGTAAAGCCACAAAAACAATAAAATGTGTTTTTTTTTATGATGAAAACATGAAAAAAACATTATCCACTAACTCACTTGAAGCTTCATCTTGTTAAAATTTTGTAAAAATCTAGCTAAGCCAGAAGGTAATCATGCATTTGCTCGCGCTTTGCTATCCACTTATTAATCCATTATCAAAATAATCGTTAGTTGCAGTCCTTGTCACTTTTTACTGAAATGCAGTGCACCGTTTTCGTAATTATTAGGAGAAGGCCCTCAATGGATTTATCCATGGAGAGTGCAGAGGCGAAAGTAAAGCTGAGTGTTTTTTTGTCTTTGTCAGTTTCAGGATTGATTTGTCTAATGATATTTTTTTTTAAAGCTTGAATGGCCTGGCCGCTGAAAACCTGACTGAGATTTTGTCCCGTCACAGTGAGGTCAGCAAAATCAGCTGCTTTTAAAACCAGAACACGTCTAAAAACTCGAGACAGGGCCTTTGCTCGCTTTTTAACAACATTTTTAAACCTGCACAAAAACCCCCATCTCTTTGGACTGGCTTTGTTTTATTTGTTTTATCTGAAATGTTATTTTAGTGCATGTTTTGTGTTTTTACATTGCTTTTATCTTGTTTTAGCCATTTAATCTATTTGCATGTAAGGCCTGTAAAGCACTGACCAGAAAAAAAAAAAGCTGAGAACATTTTTTTCCCACAATGATACCGCTTGTACATCGTCTTATTATCTTTTGGGAGAAGCCTGTGTCATTTCCGGTCAAAAAAAAAAAACTTGCTGGTTGAATAAAAGTAACTTTAAGCCAGAATTTGCCAGGGGTATGAATAATTTCGGGCTTCACTAGATATATTTGCATTTTGGTAACAGAAATCAAGAAATAAATAAATGTGGGAATAAATAAAAGGAAAAAATAAGTAATTAAATAAAGCAAAAATAAGTTAAAGCACAAATGAATAAAAGTACAAATAAATACAGAAAGGGAATAACAGGGAATAACTATTTATTTTAACCAAAACTCACATCTTAATTTAAAAATATATATTGTTTGTCGAATGAGAGCATTTATGTATTAATTTATTTATTGATGATTTGGCAGTTTTAATGTTTTTGACAGCTCTTAATAATATATTGGTGGTTCTTCTTGTCTAATATGTATTTTAAAGCCATATCATGTAACTAAAACAATATTAAGCCTTCAAATAATCCAACCACTAACTTTCTGTGCTGGTCCCAGGCCCAAGGAATGGAGCGGGTTAAGTCAGGTAGGGCATCCGGAATAAAAATATTGAAACCACTGCACACTAGGAAGCAGATAATGTCATTCATTGCGACGACCTCAAAAGAGAAAACATTTAAACTATACTCAACCTCTCTGTGTCCCACTTGTGAGTCCTGACCCACCGGTTGGGAATCCCTGTGCTACATCGCGCGGGGGTTTCATCTCTGTGACGAGGGAGTGGCTGAGAATGTGATGAGGCTGAACAATCCTGGGCCGGGGTTTGTTATTCTGGTCAGCATCTCTGGCTCTGCTTCACAATGAAAGGGAAGCAGCCGCCGCAGCTCGCAGTGAGAATAGGAAATGTTGTTTTAGCGCGCGTGTGTCCGTAGCTTCCCGCCAGCGACGGGACTGCACAGTTTGCCGTAAGCCCCGGAGACAATAGCGCAGAGGTCCCGCGTGCTTTTGGCTGCTCAGCACAGTTTCGAAAATCCATTCACGCTCCCCTGGGTCCCGGCTACAAATTGCAAGCCTGATACAGTCGAAAAAGTCGCTTCTTCAAAATCCCACAAGAGAGACTTAATACAAGCTTGCATAACAATCCTTAGTTCGTTTTCCCCATTCATCAAATATCTTCTTCTTGCCTGTTCCGCTTCAGGGGTCGCCAAAGCAAATCCTCGGTCTCTATCCAACCCTCTCCTCTCTCACAAACTAACTTCATGTTCTCTTTCACCAGATCCATAAAACTCCTCTCTGGTCTTCCTCTAGGCCTCCAGCTCTAACCTCAGCATCCTTCTACCCAAATATTCACCATCCCTCCTCTGTAGATGTCCAAAACCAACTTAATCTGAAAAACTTTCTCTAAAACAGCCATTCCCAAAGTCAAGACTGTCATGGCCCCCTTAAATTTCTGAAAATCCCTCGCGGACCCCCAACGATAAAACTTCCCTCTATTCAAAAGATATTTTTCTCCATGTTTTTTTTATTTTTTTTTATATAAAACATTACAAATACACTGATTATTGACTAAAAGTTGTTTTAAAGTAATATTTTAAACAAGTATACAACTGTAATTAATTTCAAATGTTTTTTTATGGTACTTAATATTAATATTTTCATTGACTTTCATTGATTTTTGTATGTTTTATTTGTTTTTATGAACCAAAACCATGTGTCTGAAATAATAATAATTAAAAAAATATAATAAATTCAAATTGAATTTAATTGGGGGGCCCCCTGTAGTACCTTCGTGGACCCCACTTTGGGAACCACTGCTCTAAAACATCAAACATAACTTGTTTAAGCTTTTAACAATGTTATAATGTTTGCACCTCAAATACCTTGAGCAGTATTTTTTGTTTGTTTGAGTAATCCTGTTGGCTGAGCCCGTTCTTTCTGGAAAATCTTACAACGCTCAGTCTCAAAGCTCAAAGTAGTTATGTGCATCCAGGAAGTGCTCCATACATCGTCTCAAAACTCATTCTGATCATTTCAGAGCTTATATTGCCATCACTAAAGCTGTAAGCTCATTTATCTGTCAATGTCATGTTGCTAATAGCTGCGCTAAAAAGCCATTTTATGCTCTGTCCAGTCCCCTCCATTACCAGCAGGGGGCGACAGACATCTAATCCAAGCATTCTCTGTAAAGTCAAAATACCATTTCCCCAAAAAGATGTTTTCCATACATATTATATGTTATAAACCGTGAAATGCAAAAGTTTCCAAAACAATTGCATAAAACCTAAAAAAAGCTTAATATGGGACCCTTAAATAAAATTAATACATATTGTAAGGCTGCACAATTAATCAAAATTGAATAAAAATTGCAATTTAAACTGTCGCAATTAGCAAATCGCAAAGGCTGCAATTATTTAGATCAGCCATTCCCAAAGTCAGGAGCATCACGGCCCCTTAAATTTACCAAAATCCCACGCTGACCCCCAACAATACGACTTCCCTCAATCCCAAGTGTTTTAAAGTTATATTTTTAAACAAATACACTGTAAAAAATAAATAAAATGCTGCAAAAACTCAATAACTCAAGGCAAAGGATCCCTCAAGATTTTTGGGGCCAACTCAAAAACTCAAGTTTTCCACACTTTCACTTAATTTGATGTTCATTCGTCTAAAAACGTTTCTAATTTTTAAGTTTTTCTCTCATTATTTTTTTACTCATCTTACAGCCAACTTACAGAGTTCAGAAAAAGTTATTCTTTTGTTAAATGTAGCATATTTAGTTTTTTATTATTATCAATAATACTTTTTCTGAACAGTGGAGTCAGTGGCTGCAAGATGAGCTGGAAAAAATAAAGATAGCGAGTAAAACTTAAATAAAATGAATATATAAATTTCAAGTTTTTAGACGAATGAACGTTAAATTTGGTGAGTAAAAAAAAATTAGTTGTTGAAAACTTGAGATTTTGAGTTGATCACCAAAACTCAAAAATCTTGAGGGTTGCCTTGAGTTTTTGCAGCATTGTATTTTACAGTGCATTTCAAACTCAATTTCTTTTTATGTCCTTAATATAGACAGCCTCTGGGGCCCCCCTGCAGTATCTTTGCAGACCCCCAGGGGGCCCCGGACCCCACTTTGGGAACCGCTGATTTAGGTGATATAATGTCCTCTGCAGAGAACAAAACAACCCATCTCCACAGGGTCCTAATGTGTACAATTTGTGCTAAAACTGTAGTTTAGATCTCTACAGACCTGATCTGAAAGGCACATAAGTCCATGTTATTAGATCAGCCGTGAAAATTTCAGTGTCAATGCTTCGATCCTCCTCCTGTCAACTAAACAGATCAATTTTACCTCATATATGTCTGTGAAGACTCTCACTCGTCCAGGGTAAATGCATCGCAACAAAAGTTAAAAAAAGCAGTCATCTGGATTAGAATTTTCAAGTTGAAGACGTTTCACCTCTTATCCAAGAGGCTTTCTCAATTCTGAAATGAACTGGTAAGAGAGCTGGTTTATATTCTTCTAGGAAGGAGGAGTTTAGACCTGAAACTAAATTCTATTGGTCAATGTGACCATGAATAGCCTGAGTGGTTTCGGGTCATTAGGAGTCCTTTGTCCTCAGCTGGAGTGAGAGTCGTTAACCCTCCCCAGCCCAGTTCATTTCAGAATTGAGAAAGCCTCTTGGATAAGAGGTGAAACGTCTTCAACTTGAAAAATCTAATCCAGATGACTGCTTTTTTTAACTTTTGTTGCGATTTACCTCATATATCGCAAATCTCATCACCTGTCAGAAAAATCACAATTAGATAGTTTTCCTAAATCGTTCAGCCCTAATATATTGTTATATTCACTAATGGTTTCTAAGCAACCTCTGACATTACACGCACTGGTTGCCAGCTGCCAAAATCATCTTAATTATTCATATTTTGTAATGAATGCTAATGCTAACTCCTCTGCAGAAAATGCACTGAGGGCTGCTTGCCTTATGGGACCGTTCTTGTTTCTTATTGCAGCCATATTGTTTACAAACTCTAAAAAAAGGGTCTACACCAAACGGCAAGCCTTGTGCACCAGGGATCGCAAGCCTCACTTCTTCACAAATCCCAAAGGGCCGACTTCGTCCAAGCTTGCATAACAATCCCCAGAGCATTTGTATTCAATTAGCCACGAGCTCTTCATCCCTGCATGAATTTCACAGCAGCCTCCAGGCGCTCGCTGACTGGAAACGGCAGGATTCAATTATTATTCAGGCCGTGTGTAAATGTAAGGGCGCCAGCGTTATCAGACTGACACGGCAGAGTACAGTACCTTCCCCGAGTCCACGAGTCTGCTGACGTCGTCCAGAGCGGGGCCATCTGGAGCGTAGAACCCCCAGCGGTAGAAGACTCCACTGGACAACATGCTCTGGATGAGAAGAAGAGAAAAGGACAATAAGGGAGGGAGGAAGAGCTTTACTGGCCTCAAAGTATGTGTCATTTCTTCAAAAAGTACCTACAAAAATCTCTTTTTAAAACATTTTTGAAAAGCCAGGTTTATCTAGTGAAATTTAAGACCTTTTTAAGACTTTTTAATGCAACTTGAATTCAAATTAAATGCCAAGATTGACAGCAAAAGAACAATTATCTAGATGTTAAACTAAACATACCTACATTTTTTTAGAAATTTGATGACTTCATGTTTAAAACTAAATAAAGATCAAATAACGGCATCAAAAAAATCTTAAAACAGAGTCATTAATATCAGTAATAAAGTCAAAACTCGCAAAAAATACATACTTCTGTAAAATTAGTTACCAAATATACAAGTACAAGTACATACTTCATGTTGGGGTGTTACTTCTAATTACACCTAAATAAAGTTTGCTGGCATACATTTACTAATCTATATATTACAAGACTTAGATGTTTCAGATGTTGACAATTTAATACCCAGATGAACAAAATTTAATACCTGCACACGGGATTTATTACTTTTAAGACCTTGATTTTGACAGCATTAAAATTAATAAAGTTTTAAGATTTTTAAGACACAAATCTCATGAAGCTAGACATGAGATTGGACAATGAAACACGATTTTTTGTTTATAATTCAAAGAATAAATAAATTAATGAACAATAATAATAGTAATTTTATTCCACTAAAATCTAAAAATGTAAAAGTATTTAGACGCATTATGAAATCAATAAATAATGAATAGTATTTACTTCTAATATCTGAATTATATGCAGTAACAGAACATAAAGATGAAAAAGTGCAAAGAGAAAATGATAACAAGATCAATTTTCACCTTCAGGAGAATTTGGTCACACCCCTAAAACCCCATATCACTTTTTTCCCCTTATACTGTTTTTAATTACATTAAATTATGAAACAGATCTTAAAATACACATGCCATCAGTGCCGGTCTTATATATTTGGGGGCCCTAAGCAAGATAGGTTTGGGGACCAAGTAAAAATGAACTCAGTATATTGTTATTTTAATTTAAGAATGCTTTTTTGATTTGCAAACTTTACCAACTCAACAAAAGGCGGCGCAGGTAAACAGAGTAAAAGGCCTTGATGGCATTAGTCATGTAAACAGTGTTAAAGTATGGGGGCTCTCTGATGCCTGTGGGGCCCTATGCAGTTGCTTACTTTGCCTGCAGGAAGGGCTGGCCCTGTGTGCCATAAAAGTCATAGTAAAATGTTGTTTTTTTAAATAACTAAAAATATAATCACAATAAAATGATCATGGGTCTACAATCAGCTATGTAAGGAAGTCAACACATGTAGATTCAATCAGAAATGCTCAACATCCTCACCTTAAAAAAATATATAGTGATGTGAATAAAAGATAACAGGAATAAACAACAAAAACTTTTTACTGTTATATTGGAGTTTTTTTGAGTTTTTCTTTGCGGGGTTTGTATTTACTCACTTTTTTGTTGACAGCTTGAATTTAACTTTTAACCTTTCTGTAAACTGATGTTACCATTAGCGACAGGAAGTAAGTAGTTGCATGCTTATCGTAATAATTCGTAATATTTTTTACAATATCAAAAACCTTGGGATACGCGGCACTTGAGAATGTCTGATATGAAATATTATGATAAAAAGCAAAGGTGCATTGTGTGAAAATGTATTGTTGCAAAGTATTAAACAACATCCGTTAACACTTCATATTAAAACACTGCATTTAGTGAAAGAAGACGTTACTTCCTGTTGCTTTGTAATAACCTTTGTACAATTATTCAACAGGTAATTCATCATTTCAGACTATTTTATGAGAGCTTAGGGTCAGGGTATCTCCAGGTTTTGTGTTGTAAAATTAAAACTTTTTTAAGTTTAATGCCACTTAGAAGCCAGCATCGTCAACAACAGAATAATAACCTGTATGAAGTTTACACAAAGGAATTATCTGTGCTACTCTCTGAAACTCGAGGGTTTTATTTTTAGAAATCTAATACTGATAAAAGAACTTGAGCTGCATTAAAAAATTATGAATAAATGAATCATGCATTTCAATAGGGCTGGGTACTGTTAAACGATACCTTTATGACATTGAAAGAAAAGTTACAATCGAAATAATATTTTTTATTTAATACCTAGTGGGATCTTTAATGTTCCTTTGCATGTATGAATCAAATAATGAACAGAATAAATCAAACAAACTACTGGTTTAAACTTAAATTTTGTTCCAAAAATGTTATAATTTTGTACAGGGAAAAATTAAGCATATTTTGGATTATAAGTCTACTTTTATACTCTTCGATGGTCTTTCAATCCATTTATCTTATTGCGTGGAAATATGGAGAAACACATACAAAACCACCCTGCAGCCACTATGTATACTGCAAAAAAAAGTACTTAGGTTAGTTTGTAACGTAGGATTTAGAGAACACACAAATGTTTTATTTTTAAAGTCAAAAGTACTGAAATTTATGGATTTAATAAAGTTTAAAACTGCTCAAATAATGTACAGGAAACATACAACACACGTTTAAACAAAGAGAAGGGGGCTACGTTACTTTAAAAAAGTAAAAGTACGCACAACAGTAAGACAAATGAGTACAGCCATACGTGGAGTACATTTGTGGAATAGTCTTGAAGAGACGTTTAAACAATCCAAAAACATATTTCAATTTAGAATGATGTACAAAAAAATCATTATTAGAGAAATACCCGAGTGAAGAAAGGTGTTAAGACTTTTATTGATATCGTTACAGTGTGGTTTGTTTGAAAACAGTCTGACTCTGTGTAGGCAGTTTTAGTAGATTTTGTTTGTACATATTTCTGATTATGATCATGGATAACATAAAAAATGTATAAAAGGGGTAGAAATAAATAAGCTTAGCTTCGTTCTGCTCCTTCTGAACATTAAATACTTTTTTCCCCTCTTTAAAATATGAAATGTATACGTTATCTCTGTACACCTCAAACTAATGACTCTAATTTTGGGGGATTTTTTGTTAATGTAAACTGTATTTATGTTCAATAAATTCATTCATTTATTCATTCATTCATTGTGTTTGTGACTGCAAAAGATGAATTATCTCACCATAGACATCAGAAGAAAGTATCGCTCCGGTACCGGTATCGAAAACCAGGTATCGTTTAAGAACTGGTATCGGAAAAATGTGAACGGTACCCAGCCCTACTTTTCAATAACATTTCTTCCCTAAATATATTTTGTTTTTTCAGTGACTCTACTTTTTGGTAATACCAACATAATGTTTTGACAAATTTTAAGACCTAGATGAACAAAATATAAAACCTACTCACAATATTTTACACTTTTAAGGCCTTGATTTTGACGATATCAATTTTAATACCTATTTATTGCTTTTAAAACCTTACTACAGTTCTTCTAATTTACTGCTGTTAAAACATCGTCCACCAGAGGGCCCCGCAGCGCCGCGAGACTGCACTGATGGAGCAGTTGTGTCATGTCTGGTGTCTAAGGGTGTGACCACAGTGTCCAAACCAGAGCTGCACCCGACTGACCAGCTGCTGCTGCGCCTAACGACAAAGAGGCCCCGCGTGTGTTGGCAAGAAACACACACACACCAACCCTAACAATAACACTGGGGATTTGCAGGGAGGGGAGATGGTTGGCTACGACCTGCACATGCACCGAATACTGCAGCATCAGCAACGCACACAAACACACACCACCAAAGTCGACTGAAGCATTCACAAAGAAACAAAACTATGTAGTGCCAAAGAATTAAAGCTTAAAGGTCCTGTATTATGCTTTTTTCAGGGTTTTTGGAATAGGTTTGGACACCTTTGAATTAGTTTTTCACGTTTTATAACTTAAAATAATGTATGGAAATCGTCATCTTTTGCTGTTACCTTGAATTTGCAGAGAATGCTGAGATTAAATCCCTGTCACCCTCTGCTGACAACGCTGAGGAATGGACAGAGCATAAAAGGAATATTTAGTACGGCTATTAGTAACATGACACTAGCAGCTAGAAAAATGAGCCACATGGCGCAAACAACATTATAACACAGTTAAAAGATCAAAAAAGTCGATTTAGCAGAATAGGGAACATTTAACTACTTCAATATATTGTTTCCAGTTTGGAGAAGCAGACAGGAGCATTAAAGGAGAAAAACTATGCAGAGACAGAGAATTTAAACTTAACTACTTCATCATTACCGTATTTTCCGGACTATAAGTCGCACTTTTTCCATAGTCTGGCTAGGGGTGTGACGTATACTCAGGTGTGACTTATATATTAAAATATTTCAGGTGTTGGTTAGAGGGCGCTCTAGGCTTGTGTACCAGCATCTGCTGCACCTGTACCACTGACAATTTAAAATGTAAACATTACCACTAACAACTTAGGCTATAAAGACAACTGAGAAAGAGCGGAATAATTGGAAATGGAACTGATGCTGAGTCTGACGACAGCCACGCAGAGGAGGAAGCGGCGCTTCGTCTACCTCCGGAGTTGGCGGAGTTGTTCAGAAGCGACACCGAGGATGAAGAATTTAAAGGATTTAGTGATTAGGAGTGAGATGGTGAGTTTGGTGAACTTGTTATATTATGTTCTTTATGCTATAGTTATGTGAATAACTGTTAATATATTACGTTAACATACGAGACACCTATTCAGTTCGTTGTTTATGCTTCATGTAGCTGAATAACCATCAATGTGTTACGTTAGCAAACCGCACACCTATTCAGCTGTTGTTCTCTATTCTATTATTACTATAACTTGCCTTTCAAGATGAAATGTCTGTTCTTGGTGTCGGATTTTGTAAAATAAATTTCCCCCAAAAAATGCGACTTATAGTCCAGTGCGACTTATATACGTTTTTTTCTTCTTCATTCCGCATTTTTTGGCTAGTGCGACTTATACTCAGGAGCGACTTATAGTCCGGAAAATACGGTAAACCATATACTGCAAATTTATTGTATCTGCCTGGTTTCCACCCAGTTGGGTTTCTTTTGAACAACTTGGGCTGGTTTATAAAATTTGGGCTGCTTTTCACAACATTTGGAAGGTTTTTAGAAAATATTCTTGAGAAAATACCAACAGAATGCTAGTCGTTTTTGGCAAACAAAGTAGAATTACACATTTCAATAAACTGCTGTGTCCTCGCACTCATATCATCAGTTCATTTGTTTTAAAATAAGTGACTCATGTTTGGTTGCTCACATTTCATGTTGGTATTTCTTAAGTTTTTGTGGTTTCTTCGACGCCCTGACCAGGAAGGCTTTGGTCATCAGATTGCACTCTTTGTGGGGAAGATGTTTTTGTTACTTTTTTTAGCGCTGCGGTTAAGTTTTGTGTTATTTCTCATGTACAACGGTTTTAGCATTTAGAGTGGTTGTATTTTGGGATGTTTTTTATTGTGGTGGGCTGGTTTTAAGTTGCATTTGGGCTGGAAACTGTCAGTGAGATCTGGCAATCCTGTTTGACATCACTTGTTTGCGACGGCTTATTGTACTTAAGCTGCTGCAACGATGCGATTTCCCCACTGAGAGACTAATAAAGGCTTTCTTATTGTTATTCTAAGCAACAGAATAATCAAAAGAAAATTTAATCACAAATTTGTTTTCATATGATCTCATTACATTCAAAAGAGCATCGCATTTAGCCCTTGGCCCTCTGAGGGAAAAAGTTTTGGTTTAAGCACTGGTTTAGCCTCCAGAGCCTTGTATTCATTAATAAAAATGTAAGTGATCTTTTAATATGTCTATGTGGTAAATAAGTAAATATAAATATGAGGCTACTGAAAGATGTTCTGTTAACCTGTGTACTTTGACATTATATAGACCCTGATGACTTCTGTTTTTATTTTTCCCCATGTTATTCATTATGTTAAAACAACACTGCTTTGTCTTTTCACAACTGTAAAAACTGGACAGCTCTATTGCAGATGAATACAGGCACAGACCCCCCCCAAAAAAAGTACTCTGATGACATTGTGATGCTTTACAGCCAGATTTATGAACTCCCCGAAGGTTTTCTCTCAACGCATGGAGCAAAAACCCAAATATGCGTGTCACGACCTGTCATTACACAATTTTTCAGAGGCCTGTTTCGAATGCGCCGAGTTTCAGCTGCTTAACTGAACGGAAATAAAACCATAACAGAAGTCTCTATGGCCAATAACAAAAACAACCTTCATTCAGCAGAGTCACTCGGTGTCACTAAGGATTAAGTATTTAGCGTTATTAAGGAGTCAACTGTGGCCTACACCCATAACACTGATGCAAGTCTAAGTAATGTTGGCCTCAAAGCAACATATAAATGACATTTATATTAAGGTGGGTTCATTGGGATCTTTGCACCTCACATTTTCACACCATATAAATCTGTTTTCATTTGGGGGAGTATGTATATTCCAGCCCAAGAGCTTTCCTTGACGCAATGTTCATGCCTGAGCGTTGTCTGTTCAGACGTCACCACAGCAAATCTTCTACATCCTCTTCTCTCACCAATTCACTTCATGTCCTCTTTCACTACATCCATAAATCTCCTCTTTGCTCTTCCTCTATGCCAGCAGTTTGCAACCTTTTTGGTTTTGTGTACTCCCAGGACCTGATTTAGTCCTGGTTTGGACCCATCTCAGTCCTGGTTTAATCTAGACTTTGACCTGGTTTAGACCTGGTTTGTTGCTGGTTTAGTCCTGGTTTAGTTCCTTGGTTAGTTTTGTTCTGGTTGTAGGCATGGTTTAATCCTGGTTTTGTCTTAGTTTAGTCCTGGTTACTTTAGACCTGGTCCAGACTTGCTTTAGACTTAGTTTAGTTCTGATTTAGATCTTGTTTATTCCTGGTTTATTCCTGGTTTAGACCTGGTTTGTTAAAAAAAGTTACACTGTGTAACTTTTCTCCTAAATATGTGGGGCATACTGACTTGTTTTTGTGATTTTTTGAGCAATTATAAGGCCTGAGGCGCGATCTGTTGCTCCGAGCGGGGCTTCTGTACTGAGAAACCGCTCTCGCAACTTGGCCGGGAGCGCTCCGCTGTTCAGGAAGAGTCACGTGACAGGAAACGACTTGCTTTACGGCATTCCCTTCTGCTCTTATACCTGAGGCGCAGGTATAACCAGGAAGCTACTTTTAGCGTTGTTATTTTCGCCAGTTCGTCAGGGCCGAAGGACACAAGAAGATGAAGACAATGTCGGACGAGGCAAGAAAAAGAAAATGTGAAAGGGACCGCACCAGATCGCAGACAAGAGTCAACATCGGACAGACTTTTGCTCGCTGGCGTCAGATGAGAGACAGAGAAGGCTGCAAATCGGATCACGTTTTTGCTTCTTTATTGTTGGGCAGGTAAATTAGCCTCTTTATTTTTTCTTTAGAACGTGCTTTTTCATACAGTTATTAGTTGTTTTTACTGCGACCATTGCGCGATATTTGTTGATAAGCTAACGCTAGCGCTAACTCTATAGAAGATCCAGTCCAAACTTCCAAAGGTAGCAGCAGGTCAACTAAAGTTGAAACAATGATGGAAATAGACGCACCTCGCACAGTTTCAGAAGGAGGAGGGGCCCTAGTGTTTACGTTTTGCGACGGTGCAGTGGCACCTGTGGCCTCTAGAGGCGCAAGACCGGGAATCTTACACAGTGTAACTTTAAATTGCAAACAAAAAAAAATGCCTCCCTCCCACTCAGGGTTAATAGAAGATATAATGAGACATTTGCAACTGGAAAAAAAATGTATTCTTACTAAGGGGAAAACTGGAAGAATCTCACTTGACTTGGCAGCCTTTCATAGACTTTTTTAGCACAACAAAGGTATAACTACTGGAGTATTATATGTAATATCCTCTGATTAATGTTCATGGTTCTTTTGTTTTGTTTTGTTTTTACTTATGTCTGTACTTGAAAAAAGAGATTAAAAAAAAATAAAATTTTCAGCCGTTTCTTCTGCTTTGACTGTTAAGCTTCACTTTTGTTCACTAGCACCACCAACAGTCGACGGATGTACTGCTCCGTTTGTCTGTATCTGTACGCTCTGGGAAACTGTACCAACGTATGGACAGTATGTACGCAGAAGAGGGACAGAGCGCTCCGTCCGTATCCAAATGCGTATCTAACTTAGAGAATAAATGAGCCTTAAAGCCACACTAACACCCAAGTCGGAGAAAAAAAAGTCCTATCTTTTGAAGGCAGAAAAATCATTATAAGGCCAAAGCAAAGGTTAATTCTAATAGTGGCATAGTATATTGCATGTTTGCCCTATTTTAGTTTCTGTGTGTTTTAATAAAGTACTTAGATTAGATTTCTGCTGACTCATACATCACTGGATATTAATCTGTCATGTTTTACAAATGTCTTATGATTTCGTTGGCACAGACAGCTGCATATGGAAGATTTAGGTTGTTATGTGCTCCAGCTTGCTAATCACTCTGATAGGAGAATGTTTTTCGAAGACTTATCCTACCAGCAGGAGATATCTTTGGTCACTCTGAGCGCTAACCCTAGGCCAGAGATAACACTGCCTTCTGACATAAGCTGAACTTGCCACTGTGAGATCGAAGCCAAGCCCAAGGCAGCCCCCACCGATGCCAGCTGAAGGCCAACTGACTCCCAAACAAAATGTATGCTTATCAGGTGCAATGTCCGGATCCTCCTGTACTTGGGAGATACTTTACTTGGACTGAAACTTATTTTGATCTAAACATGACATAATTGGAGGTGGGCAGATGATCCTTGAAACGGGGGCATTCGGTGATATCCCAAGATGTCTCGAGACTTAGTTCTGTACTTTGATCTACCACTATCCTGTACACTGTATTTTGAATCAATTTTGAATCCTGAAAACCTGTATTTTGATCCTGTGGTTTTAATAAACCTGGGTGGCATTTAACCTGCAAACCTTTCCCAGTCCTCGGTGTCATTTATTGACAGAGAGCACGCAACAGGTACCTTCTGTGAACGAGGTCTAATAACATCAAAAAATCCTGTACAACACTTTGCAGGGAAGAGTTTTCGAGTTTGAAGTATCTTGAATCCTTATCTCAAAATGGTACAAAATTGTCAATTATAGATAAAATTAAAGTCTTTATTAATTAAAGGACTCTTAGTTAACAGCATTTTTACGCCTCACTCTGTGTATTCTGTCACCACCAACTCCTAGTCACTGTGGATTATGTAAAACACACACAGGGTTTACTACAGCAGGTGGATTTGCCAATAACATATTTCACATTTCCTAATTGTCCTTCGCAGCAGTAGTGTTTACCTGTATGGCCTTGTTGTTGAGAGTATACCCAGCTTGAATGGTCCCAGAGAGCAGTCCCATGTCGTCAGTGGTGGAGAGTAAAGGTGTGACCAGAGTGACGTATTTGGATCCAGACCAGGACTTCAGCAGACCCAGCGCCCACTGCTCCGTGTCTCCACCCACGTTGTCCAGGATGACGTCAAACCTGATGGAGCAACGTGTTTTTATTAGTAATGACAGCGATATACAAACTGCCTGTGATGAGAACTGGGGCCAATGAAACTCTTAAAATGTCAAAACTTTAATTAATAACATTGCTAAAGAATTTATATTTTGGCAAAATATGTAGAGGAAACCATGGCTGCATAAGCATTTAAATTATAGTTGCTAAAATATGCAAAAAATATACTACAGGTCAGTGGTTCTCAAACTGTGGCACAGATACCACTGGTGGCACCCAGGCTTGTTGTGTTGGGACTCAGAGGTCTTTTCCAGTTCAAGTCCTGATTTAGTTTCATATAGAGCCAGTTTTATTCCTGTTTTTGTCCTGCTTTAGTTGGGGATTGTCCTGGTTTAGCCTTGGTTTACTCTTAGATTATTCCTGGTTTAATCCTGGTTTAATCTTAGATTAGTCCTGGTTTAGTCCTGGTTTAGTCCTGGTTTAGTCCTGGTTTAGCCCTGGTTTAGCCCTGGTTTAGCCCTGGTTTAGCCCTGGTTTAGCCCTGGTTTAGCCCTGGTTTAGTCCTGGTTTAGCTCTGCTTTACTCTTGGATTACTCATGGTTTAGTCCTGGTTTAGTCCTGGTTTAGTCCTGGTTTAGTCCTGGTTTAGCCCTGGTTTAGTCCTGGTTTAGTCCTGGTTTAGCCCTGGTTTAGCCCTGGTTTAGCTCTGCTTTACTCTTGGATTACTCATGGTTTAGTCCTGGTTTAGCCCTGGTTTAGCCCTGGTTTAGCCCTGGTTTACTCTTGGATTACTCATGGTTTAGTCCTGGTTTAGCCCTGGTTTAGTCCTGGTTTAGCCCTGGTTTAGCCCTGGTTTAGCTCCGCTTTACTCTTGGATTACTCATGGTTTAGTCCTGGTTTACTCTTAGTTTAGTCAGGTTTACTACTGGTTTAGTCCTGGTTTTAGTCATGTTTTAGCCCCCGTTTACTCTTGGATTAGTCCTGATTTAACCCTGGTTTAGACCTGATTTAGACTTGGTTCAATCTGTTTTAGTACTGTTTTAGTCTTGATTCAGGCTCAATTTAGTGCATTTAAATAATACTGCTGTGAAACGTGTGAGAATGATTGCTCTAGGTTTTAGCTTTCTTAGTTCATGCACTTGAATTAGAATTGGACACATCAGCAAATTAACACAAAATCATATTTATATATGTAGATTAACACTTAAGAAAACTTTTAATTGCTAATATAACTATAATTTCTTATTTCTAGTTTTTAGTCAAATATTTATGCCTAGTCATTTCCTATTCTGGTACTTCTTCACCAAGCTCTAGTTCATGAGTTGAATCATTTTTATATAGCAGACTAGCAGCTTTAAATTTACATCTGTTCCCTGTTATTTTTCTATTTACATTGAGCTCTATCCTTAGTTATGACTCACCTCTGGTCCCTAAAACTCTTCATCCTACTTGGCCCACATATGCTCCTGTCTTGACAGCAATAATCAGCATTATTAAACTTAATTACTATTCGTTTTGCTGCATGCTAATTTTGTGTAGGGGGGACAATAAGGTGCAGCCACTTAGGCCTCCATATCCATGACAACTGGTGGGCGCTGTGTGCTGACAAAAACACATTTACCACATTTTAGAGAGGTCTCAAGCACAACCAGTCCGTGTAGATGACAATTCCCTTTCATCTGCATATTCATCAGTCTAGCATTGATGATTAAGATGCGTGATTAGGCCTAGAACATGCTGCTCCCTGCCCTATTTTAACACAGCTTTCACTTAAGACAAGATGTACCGTACCGTTGGAGCAAAACAAAAAAAGCTACCTTCCCACTGAGATACCTGTCCATTACTTCCAGCTGTTCGGCCTCATCTCCCGCTGTGTAGTCCACAACCTCGTCAGCCCCCAGTCCTCTAACAAGCCCCTCCGCGTTGTGAGAGCAAGTCACGGTAATGTGCGCACCCCAGGCTTTCAATAGCTGCGAGAAAGAGGAAAAGAAAGGAAGGAAACATGCTGTACATACATACAAGCGAGGCACAGCGAGAAGCCTCAAACATGAATGCTTAGAGAGAGAGAGAGAGCACTTACCTGTATAGAAAATGTCCCCACTCCTCCAGATCCGCCGGTGATCAAAACTCTAGGAGGAAAAGCAGCAAACAACACGCAGAGTCATTCAATTACTGTGTGAGTCATTGGGAAAAGCGGGGAGCTGCTGCTAAAAAAGATACAGAAAACCTCCAGGGATGAAGAAGGATTTGTCAGATTGGAAGCTATTAGATTAAAGGAGGGGAGTAAAAAGGCAAGGTTTACAAAGCCGCTGGTGCCAATTAGGGCAAAACAAGTCAAGTGTAAGAGATTAATTAAAAGAGTCTCTAGGTAAAAAAGATTTCCTCAGAGTCACAGTCTATGTTTTATCATATTCATATCTTCGTCTTTCCCTTTGACCCATTTGTTTCCTAACATCCAGTGATTTGCATTTTGATTTGACATAGTTTTTACGCTAAATGGCCTTTCTGACGCAACCCTTTCCAAATTTATCCAGGCTTGGGACCGACGAAGGCTTGTGAACACCTGTGGCTGGATTAATAATACATCAGTATACTAATAAACTTATTTTTACTAAGTGGAGTGTGTGGTTTTTGATAGCAAACAGTGGTGAGGCTGCTCTCTTTTTTATAGTCTGTGAGCAACTACGGTAGCTCTGCAGGGACATATAGTGGTCTATGAATAAGCCCAGTGGAAATAGGTAAAATAACAAGTTTGTGTTGGACAAGTTGGAAACAAAACTGTAGTTCCTGGTATATCCCAAGCCTTCATAGCCTACCCGCGTATTGTGAAACTCGTTCCCACGCTTTAAGGACTTGAGGCCTTGTGTTACTGATTTATTTTTCTCATGTCCTCTCCGCGACGCCAAAGCGATCACACTTGCACTTACCTTTTATTTATCACATTAGTAGTTCGTTAGTTTCAGGGTTCATACACTTTTTTACCAAGAATTTTACATGGCTTTTCTAAGGAAATTAGTCAGTTGAGGGAAAAAACTGTTGGGGCTTCTTCCCCCCAAAATATATTATTCTATTAATTTTATTGATTTAAGCCTACACACCGGTGATCAAAAGATAATTATGCTACATTAGATATGTACTAATCATCTATCTTGTTTTAAAGCATTACCAAATCCAAAAGAGCCAAAGACCAGCAAAAAAATGATTTAGTTCAATTATTCTGACAAAAAAACAGATAAAGGTCACTTTTTCCTACAGTGAGAACAAGAAGAGGCCAAGAAGACAGCGTTTCTACAGAACACTTATATTTACTGTATTCTAGCTGGCGCAGGTTTAACCAGGAGTGTCGTGGCCCCTTTAAAAATCAGAAAATCCCACGCGGACCCCCAGCAGTAAAGTTTACAACTATAACATGTTTTTTCCCATAGTAAAAATAAACAGTAACACTTTAGAATAACTTACACTATTGAGTATTATTTAAGTATTAAGTATTGTGTTTTTAGTATTGTTTAATTCTGTCTATTTATTGTGCTTTTATTTTTACACTGTTTCATTGAACCTGTACAGGACTTTGGGCAGTAGCGGCTGCTGTTAAATGTGCTATATAAATAAACTTTGACCTTAATCTATTAGTTAAGAGTTAGTGACCAGTTAATTGATTATTTACAAAACATTATTTAACATTTATAAGTTTAGAGTAATAAAGATTGTTATTATTGTTTAGTTCTTTAGTAATAAGCTCAGGTAAAGATTGTAAACATCAGTGGTAATTCAGGATCTAAAAACTATTTATTGTATTTAATGGTAATTATATGGTTATTAATGCTTTATTACTGCTTCATAGTTGCAGGCTGTGTTATCAAAAAACACACTGTTGGCTAAAATAGCTTCAAAGCAGTATTTTAAATAACTATATAACTGTACTTAATTGTAATTTGTTTACAAAGTCATTTTCTTTATATGTACTTAATGCAAGCAACCACTGGGCCCCCCCTGCAGTACCTTCGCAGCCCGCCAGGGGGCCCCAGACCCCACTTTGGGAACCACTGCTGTATGCCATTATGTTGGATCACAAATAAGCATCATCAAGCTTATAACATCAAAGTTTATATTACATCTGCTACCAGTGAGGACACATTCACCCATTCATAACAATACAAAATTCTCTCGACATTTGATGGCAGCAAAAGACTTGACAAGAAAGACCACTAGGGCTGTACTTAAAAAAATCGATACGGGGATATATTGTGACGATACATGTATTGATACGCATGCTGCTGTATGTACACATGCTGCCATATCGACACAGCTGTTTAAATGACGTTAATATGTTATAAACCGGCAGTTTTGAAGCTGTTTCCTAAGATGCAGTACACATTTCTGCCATAAATGGCAGCACAGCAGCACACAACAGCAGCATGCATCTAGTAAACAAACATGGAGGAACAAGGAGGTTTTTTCAGTCAGCCAAACTTGAGTGGCTTTATCAATTTTGAACTTTTAAAACACCAAGGAAACAGGAGTTAGACCTGGATCATGCAGTTTGTAGGCTGTTACTGCAGCAACATAACTCTACAGATCTCTGTCTTCACACTACGCTGATCTGCTGCTAGCAACAGGTAATGTTAGCACAACACAAAGCCAACATGTGTCACTGAGGGGAGGGAGCACAAAGTTACTGATCCTCTTGTGCCTAACTTGGCATGGAATAATCACTGCATCCAGAGTACAGAGAGAGTATGCTCCACTGCTGGGGACGTCACAGCTCAGCTCAACCTGCAGATAAATTAAGTTTCTTCACAAAAACATGACAAGACGTAGATAAGCCATAGCTGCCAGTTAAGGCAGTTAATAAGGTTATATTAAAGCTTGTTAAAATGTGTATTATTTTAGTGCTGTCAATTGATTAAAAAAATTAATCAGATTAATCACACTCTTGGGCTGTGATTAATCACAATGTTTAACTTGGTAGATTTTCCATGACAATATGCAGCATTTAAGTAAAAAACGTCCAGAGAGGTTGAGTGTGTTTTTACTTGGATAAAAAATGACATCTCACAAATAACTTCTGAATATTGTGAGAGAGCCTTTAAGTCTGTGTAGTAACTGAGATAGCAGTGTCTGCTGAAATGTGCTCTGCATTAAATCTACTGCAGACACCTGAGCCTCTCCTCCTCTCAGCGCCCGGACAGGGGCGGGGCACGGTCACCTGTCCGCAGTGAGGCTGCCGCTCTGAGTCCAGAACTGATGCTTTATGGAGAAAAAAAAAAAAGAATCGTTTGTAGGAGTTTGTGGCTTGTGGCTACTTAAGTTCAGGGATGGCCATGGATCGCCCCCCCTCTCACCGCGGGTCCAGGACGCACAGAAAGCACAGCTCCCAGGAACGCGCACGGACAGAGGCAGTGAAAGGAAGCGATATAAAAAGCACACGTAACTTTTATTAGTAAAAGGTTTTACACGAGACTCATGAGGGGAGGGAAAGGGGAAGGCTGCAGCGGCCAAAGAGGTGGACTCGTCCTGAAGTCCAACCACGGGTAAATGTGTGTGAGGCAGCTTTTCTCTCCTCTGTAGACGCAAGTCAATGTTGTGATATACGCACATTTCCAAGACGGTCACGCGCCCCCGACACGGCTTCACGCCCTACAAAATGCTTTGAGAAGCGCTGCTGTTACGGCAAAACAGATCGTGTGATTAATTTGCATTAATAAATTTTAACGCGTTAATTTTTTTTTCTATTAATCACATGCGTTAACGTGTTAGACAGCCCTAATTATTTTATGTACCAATTGTTGTTATTGCCATGTTGGTTAGGTTGTATCACTCACAGCCAATATACAGAATATAAAACATCCATTGAGTAAACTTGTTTGACTCTGTGCTTTGCTCAAAATGTATGGGGATACATATTGTATCGTGAGGTTCAGCCCTAGATCATACTAGCTCTTACCTTTTACTGTTTGCCGTATCTGGACACAGACCACCAGCATTAACCAGCGCCGACAGAGCGGTGTTGGCCACATAAGGGATAGACGCTGCTTCCGTGTGGCTCAGAGACTTTGGCTTGTGTGAAACCTGCACAAAACAGCAGCAGCACAAAAAACACCAAAACTATTAATATTCAAATATGTGTGGACAATGTTATCTGAGGTTTGTAATTAAAAACTCAAGTCCAATTACGGTGACTACTGGTGGGAGGATAACTTGTTATGAGCTGCACAAAGCAATAGACAAAAACATAGATCAATTTGAGTGTAATTGCTGTCCTTGTTAATTCTGTTGCGAACTTATCCTAATTAAATCCCAGGCTGCAGTGTTATGCAAGAGGATCCACTTAATCCAAAATCTAATATGCTCTTTACAATTCAAATGAGAGAGCTTAGTCAGTTATGTCAATGGTAAACACAGAATGAACTGGCGGCTAATTTAGAGCAGAAACAAATTAGCTCACCTCGTACTCGGACAGAGTGACGAATTCTGCAAGACTGCCCTGCTTCCAAGGAGGAACAGCGGCCCAAACCTGAAACACAAACGTAATGTCTGAGGTAGCCTTGTGATTAATGGTTAATTGTTTGTATAATGATGAGAAAACAAATGAATGCTTAACCTTAAATACTATCCTTATAGGGGTGTAACAATATTGGCAATAATCTTGAAATTGCAATATCAAACGTCTCACAGTATCATCGTGGACTTTTACAATATTGAATGGTGAGCTCACAAAGACCATGATCCTTTTTCCGTTTCAGTGCAGTCAACATGACGAAGTTATTGGTATTAAACACTTATTTAGACTTACTCTTTTGAAATATCATAATAATCAATGCACTAAAGGCTAGCCAGGGCATTTTTAGAGAATATGTTTTGTTATTGTGATCATTCCTACAACAAAAAGAGCCTCCACACAAAATCACAACAAATGTCATACTGTGAGATAAATATGATAATAATACTGTACTGTGAGATTTGGATATCGTTACATACCTAATGCTCTGTGCCGTGGCATCATCCCAATAGAAATTCAGATAAACTTTCATTAAATTGTTTAGTTACAGTTCACCACCAAAGTTCAACAGTCAAGGTCAAAATATACTTATGATATTATCTATTTTTTAACCTCATGATCATAAATGAAGATGTGTACTGTGGGAATAGATCTGATAGTGAATTTATTACAGAAAGCAAAAACAAACTGGTTCATACATAAACATACTCTAAATCTGTGGTCCTCAAACTTTTCGCACCAAGAACCACCTCAGAAAATAGTTGTCGATCCAAGTTTCACATTTAATGGACTAAAATGAACCTAAACCAGGACTAACCCAGGCCAGGACTAAACCATAACTAAACCAGGTCTAAAGTAGGACTAAGTCAGGTCTAATCCAGTCCAGGACTACTAGCCCAAGTCTAAACCAAGTCTAAAACAGGTCTAAACCAGGACTAGCGCCAAGCAAAGCAGGACTAAACCTCACTCAAAATTAAACTTAATCATGACTTGAACTGCCAAAGACTCCTGAGTACCACCAGAAGAAAGCCAGCGTACTGCACATGATACCGGTACCACAGTTTGAAAACCATTGCTCTCTATAACAAATGTGCTCCCTCAGAAGAGCTGTTCGTCCCAAGATAGAATATAGCATTAAAATTCCAACTATATTTGAATAAGAGCCATGCTAGCCTTTTTTTATCTGTATTTTTAACCCTAGTACCCACCTCATCTCCTGGAGCAAAATGTGTAACTTCAGATCCACAGTCCACTACCACACCGGACACATCCCGTCCCAGGATCAGTGGAAACTCACTTTCACTGTTGGTCAGGGACAAAGGATCTCTTCTCAACTTCAGCAGTTTAGCTCCATAACCACCTATAGGACAAAAGAAAACAAATACATGTACACAAAGCAATGCTAGTTTAATTCTCAGTGAATCTTGCCATTACTTACCCCTCATGGACAGGTCAAGAGGGTTCAGACTTGTAGCATAGACTTTGACCAAAACATCAGTGGGACAGGAGACAGTAGGGGCGGTGATCCCCTCTGTAAATCTCAACACAGCGTTAGTCCCATACTGATCAATGACCCAGGCGGACATGCAACCCTGCAGCCTCGAAGTTGAGCTGCTAAAGTCTCTCCTAAAGCACGCTTTCTTCGCTAATGTTCTGCTCAAGCGCGGTGCCAGAAAATAAAATAATCTAGCAGACGCCATTGCCGTGAGCAAACGTGTTTGTTTATTCCGCTGTCGGACGTTTGCATCCACCAAGGTCAGTATTGTAACATATGGAAGTTATGGCGTTAGCTTAGCTTGCCGGCTAGGCTAACTCCCTGAACAAAATGTTCACAGATAACGCAAAAATGTACAAAAATGCGTTAGTCAGATGCAACGAACAAACGCGTATATACGTGCAGCACAAAACAGGTGACTGGCATCTAAGTTATAAGGACAAATGTTTAATAATAAGACAAAAAGTTTCCCGGTTGTGGCTAAGTGGCTACATAACATGCTAACCTCTGAACTCACAGCAGGAACCAATCAGAAGAAAGCAAGCGGAATCGTAGCCAATAAACAACGAGAGTCAACTTTGACTAAAAAGAGAAACCAAAACATTATATAATTATCATACATGTAACTGTTGTAATAAAAAGTATGACGTAGATTTAACTTTAGCTTTCATAAATTATTAAATTATTAGATTATTAGATTTTTATATATACATTTTTTTCATTACTTTTTTGTGATCAACTAATAATACTTTAATGGACAACAGATCTAATTATTTTAGCCTTTTTCTAAAGTCAGGCTGTACACAAGTTCCCTCAAGACATCAGATGGTACATTGTCCCATGTATTTTGGTTCTGCTCTTCATTAACTGGTTTCTGGTCTAAAATATTCGACTGGTATTGCAGGGCCTATAAAAAACTCAGGACTCTCCATTTTTGGTTGCTCACAGACAATCAAGGAGACTCCTGCAACAATACAGCAACCAGTGGATCTGGGAATGATAGTGTTCAAGAGAAATCTCCTACTGCCTCTGTTTGCAGTATGGGTCACTGATATGTTGAACCTGCTCAATGAACACTTTTTCAAAGGCTTGGACTCCATTTCTCTCTCACCTGGAGGAGTTTAGATTGGAATTAGGTATAAATAAAGAATTAAGCCACGCCCCAATCTCCGGCCTCTCTCTTGTACATCTGTTTAAAACAAATTATCCTACATACACATCTGAGCCTTTGTTTGTTTGTTTGTCCATGTATTGTTTATAAATTAAAATTATAAATAAAATATAAAAACAAAGAACATTAGCCTGCCTTTCTAGCTCATGCTAAAAAGCTAATTTAAGAAAATATGCTGTTTTGCAAAGCCTTAGAGTGCCTGTATTATTATATTTCTGTTCTAATATTGATCATTGCTGTGGTCTAGGTCCAGGCCGACGTTCTTTTACAAACTCATATGCTAGCTGTTTTAATTATCAGTACAAATGCTGTCATGAAAAAGTCATGTTCAGAATATGCCTGCCCCTAAACTTCAGATGGACCACTTAAACATAATGTGGCTGCTGAGCGCTGAAGACCAGCACATGGAGGTCTAATGGTCCATTTAACATGCCAGGCAAGCAGGCAGAAAACATTATGATGTGGAGTTACAGTGTGGTTGGTCATAATAATGATAGTGACGGTCCATAACAATAAAACACAAAAAGCTTTGAAAGGTTTACTGGTGAATGTGGTCCAGGGTGATAATGTCATAGGCTCTCTCATCTCTGCATAAACTGTTGCTGGATGCTTGGCTTTTTATTGGTTCTACTAATAGCCTCTTTGAACTGATGTGGGTTGCAAGTATCTGAATACTGCCACATTGGATGGAGATGTTTTAGCAGCTCATAAGAAGACAATTATAATTTAGGCCTATTATAATCAATGCACAACATCAACCGTGTTTATGTCAAATAAAAATAATGCAATGTAGAGTGAGAGTGAATGGTTGTCTCAAAGTGTCAGTCCAGAACGTGCCCGCCTCAAGCCCAAAGCTATTGTCTAAAAGCAGTACAAGTATCTTTTTGACATCATTCAGGCAGTGATGTGGCTGAGAAATACGTAGGTGCCGTGTCCATATAGTGCTCTTTCAGATAATACGTTATCATTATATGCTTTTGACATAATAATCCTGAACCTATGTTCCAGCTGAGCCAAAGAACACAGTGTATGTTCTCTTTATTGCTCATGCTGTTTGACATAATACTGGACACGACGTGAGAGAATATAATTAGCATAGAGAAGAACTTTAAAAGAGCCTTTAGTGTCATCCTGTAATTGGTGGCCAGTAATAATGTGTTAATGTGCTGACTGTCAGGAAAAGTACTGCTACTTTTTCCTACTGTCCAAAGACATGCATGAGGGTATATTGTCCAATCAATTCAATTCAATCAATTTTATCATTTAAAGGAAAGTATGAATCTATGATTTATGAGAATTATGCAGCTCTGGAATGAGTCTTTGTATATTTGCTCCGTCGGTGCACACTCTAGGTTTGTTGCTTGTTGTCTGTTTTTTTATTTCTTCTCCACTTTTTCATTGTCAAATTCTTATATTTACGTAGATAATTTGAATTATTATTTTGTAATCTTCTTGTAAATATTTTGCTGTCTTGGGAAAGATCTATTTTTTTGTTTTGTAAATAGGTTGGCATCATAAGTATGTATTACTTCTGCTTAAACCTTTTCGGTCAGTATGATTTTGTCATTTTGTCATATTATCAAACTGTATATGACCGAATAAACTAACTAACTAACTAACTAACTAACTGGAAATTGCTCTTTCTGAATAAATGTGAGTCATTGGTTGTCACTGTCAATCCTGTGGATCCTGGTCATTATCCAGAGTGTACCACATCTTCAGTAGGGCTAGGTACCGGTATAAAAAGAAAAGTTATAATACTACCGGTATTGAAAAGGTATTTTTTTTAAATTAAACACCAAGTTTCAATACCTAGTGGGACCTTTAATGATCCTTTCCATGTATGAACCAATTAAATAACACAGAATAAATCATACAAGCGACTTATTTTAACTTAAAGCTAAAAATGTAGCTCCAAAAATTGGTCTTTTATTCAGTATTACTGTGATTTATGATTGTAGAAGAGCAATTAGTGCACCATAGGTATCAGAAAAAGTATTTCGCAGGTACAGGTATTGAAAACCAGGAATCATTCAAGTACTGGTACTGAAAATATCTAAATGGTACCCAGCCCTAGTCCTCAGGAAAGGACAGGATTACTCAAACATGCGAGAATAAAATACTACTTCAGGTATGTTTTTGAGGTGCAAACATTATGATAAATTGACTTTTTGAAACGTATAACCATGTTATAAGTTTCAAAAAGTCAATTTATCATAATAGGGAACCTTTAATCCATCCACAAAGAGTCACGAGCCAACTCTTTGTGTCTGTCCCAAGCTCGGATAAACAGTTAGGGTTGCATCAGTAAGGGGCATCCACATAAAATCTATCACCTTATTTGTTATCCATAAAAAAATCATTAATTACAATTTGACACAGCTAGATTTGTGCACTTTAGACTGACTTAAAACCTGACTGTAATTTTAATGCTGAAAACAAGGAAGTAATTATTCATTCACTTTAAAAGGCTCAATTCATTTCAGTATTACAGAGTTCTAGATGTAGGCACTTAAAATGATCCTTCCAGTAAAGTGCGTTTCTGCAGACGGGAGAACGTGCGGAGAGAGAAGAGTCCTGTGGCAGTGTGACCTGTTGCTATGTGATTGTAATTCAGCTCGAAACCAAGCAACAAACAGCAGTGCCATCGTGATTACCGCTCATGCAGGGCGAGGACAAACTGGAGCTGTCTCTGTCTGTGTGTGTGTGAGTGTGTGTGCGTGTGCGTGTGTGTGTCTCATTAAAGAGGATATGTGGGTGAATTATTCCCCCGGCTGATTATCAGAAGGAAAAAAACCTTACACTTACGACTGTAGCCTGGACAGAGTAGGATATATTCTTGGTACAAAACATTAAAGAAAGTAATGGCTGTCAAAAGATAAAAAATGTAGAAGTATTGTAGTAGTAGTAGTACTGATGACAGTTATTGAAGCAGTAGTCATACTATAAGCATGAGTGGTAGTTACAGTAGAAGTGGTAGTTGGTAGTTAATGAGTTGTAGCAGCAGCAATAGGAGCAGTAGAAGTAGTTGTAGTAGTGGTAGTAGCAGTAGTGGTGACAGCAGTTGTAGTAGTAGTAGTAGAAGTAATATCAGCACTATCAGTATTACAGGTAATGGCAGTAGGAGTTGCAGTGGAAGTGGTTGTTAATAGGAGCAGCAGCAATAGCAGTATTGGTAGTAGTAATATCAATAGGCTGGAGTCCACGAAGGTACAACAGGGGGGCCCCCAGAGGCTGTCTATATTTCAATTTGAATTTTTATTTTTATTTTATTTTATTTTTTTTATTTTATTTTTTTTTATTTTATTTTTATTTTTATTTTATTATTATTATTATTATTTCAGACACATGGTTTTGGTTCATAAAAACAAATAAAACATACAAAAATATAAAAAGTCAATGAAAATATTAAGTACCTAAAAACATTAAGTACATAAAAAGCATGTAATTTGAAATTAATTACAGTTATATACTTGTTTTAAAATATTACTTTAAAATAACTTTTAGTCAATAATCAGTGTTTTTGTAATGTTTTTATTTTTAAAAAAAAGCATATGGAGAAAAACATGGCAGAGTCTTTTGAATAGAGAAAAGTTTTATCGTTGGGGATCTGCGAGGGATTTTTGGAAATTTAAGGGGGCCACAACAGTCCTGACTTTGGGAGTGGCTGGCCTAGTAGTAGAAGTGGTAATTGCAGTAGAAGTGGTAGTTCAGTTAGTTGTAGCAGCAATTGTAGTAGTAGTAGTAGTAGTAGTAGTAGTAGTAGTAGTAATAGTGGTGGTAGTAGTGCTAACAGTAGTGGTATTGTAGTTAGTCGCTGTAGAAGTCATAGCTAGTTGTGTAGTAGTAGTAGTAGTAGTAGCTGTTCGGCAATAACTGAAGTAAAAGTAGTGGTGTAGCAGTATGTGACTGAAGGGCTCCATCTTGTAGCAGTTTGGGCTCTTACGCTGCAGTTCATAGGAAACATCCAAAATTGCTTTATCTCGGCCTGAAAAGCTCAAAACTGCAATAAAAAGATTTTGCTCATTTCTCTGGAATAGACAAAAAAATAAGCATTCTGTAGCTCTCCCTGCACAGAGAGTTTGACTGAGATAGCCCTATTGGTTTTCTAAAAAAACAAAAAAACAAAAGAAGAAGCTTTGGGAAGTCCTGAGAAGTGAGCTCAGTGCATCTCCAACCATTTTTTAGCAGTTGGAGCATCTTACTCTGCAGTTCATAGGAAACATCCAAAATCACTTTATCTCAGTCTGAAAAGCTCAAAACGGCAAGCTCTCCCCAAGCTCTGTGAGAACGCCTTAATGCAGTGTTTCCCAACCAGGGGTAGGGGGAACCCCAGCGGTACGTGAGCACTTTGCAGAGGGTACATGGTATTCTTTTGTCATTTATTTCCAAAATTAAAAAAATCTTTTCATAATGAACTACTGAAAAAGACTACTAACACGGCAAAAGAATATTATTTATATATTGTTAAATATTTTTAGGTTTAATAGCTGATTTTCAAAGGGGAGTTTTTCTTTCTTAAATCTTACCTTGTAGTAAATTTATGATGGGTTTAAGATTACGATTTATTTATTTTTTATGTATAGTTTTTTTTTAGGTTTATTATGAACCTAAAAAAATATATTAAAATAAGTAAATGTTTTTTTTTTTTGTTTTTTTTTTTTAATGCAGATAATATTTTTTCTTTTCTTTTTTGAATTTGAGTTTAAAAGAAAAAATAGGATAATTAGTATTCTCAATAAAGCAAATATAAAATGTCTTAATGTCATAATAAACACATATGTTTTATACTTTTTGAAGGATCATCAACCTGTATGAGTGAGGGGGTACTCATGGTGTGACAAAAAGCCAAAAAGGTTGGGAACCTCTGCCTTAATGGTTAAAAACAAAACTCCGCTTTAATGTTTTGAAAAGCATTATTAAAACAAATCGCTATATTATATTAATTTCCTTGACAAAATTAAGAAAATTGGCTTTGCATATTACTCCAAATAAATCTGCAGTGTTTATCGGCCATCCGCTGCATGGTTTGAATTTTAAAAATCGGCATCGGCCACAGAAAAACCCATATCTCCTAACCTCTATTAACTAACCCATGTCCTTTTTCCTTGTCAAGTCTCGGCCTGCATTCGTGTTCCAAAGTGACGTTTGACCCCTTTGTGCCTGCCTCAAACGACCCAATTACCCGCCACGGCTCCAGCAGCTCGACGGCGGTCCTTCAGCGATCCCGGTACAAAAACACCAGGGGGGTAATGACGGTACAAGCTGTGTCTGTGATTGTAGTAGTACGCACTCACACTCACACACACCTGCTGCTTCTGACACACACCAGGCTGAAGAAAGAGACCCTGGCACCAAAACACAGGGATATTTTTAGAAAGGCTCCTTAGAAGGTGACCTAGTTTTACTGCATGGGTCAGACATTGGGAGTTGGTGGTGACGAGTGTGAGGAAAATAAAAATGTGTTATAAAAAAAAACAAGCAACACAATCCCAAGCATTCATATCAGTGTATTCATGAAGGGATGTAACAGTATTAACGATATCGCGATAGCAAAAGTTTCTCGATATCGTCGTGGTCTCGTTACAGTATCAAACAGTATTCTCCCTGAGCAAAAATACATAGTTTTGTTGCAGTGGCGTGATAAAAAGCAGAGAGAACTACATAGACCATGATCCTTTGCTCCAACAGCGTTTTCAGTAGCTTTAGCAAGATAAATCAGCAAATATCAAGACTCACGGCTGTTTTTTGTAGAGGAGGATTCAAAAGGTTAATAAATACACTCAAAGTTATTAAATAAACTTTTTACGTTCATACGCGGCACCGCAACGCTTCACTCGTTCATTTCCTCTCTCTCCTTGTCTCTGTGCGCTTGTGGAGCGGGCTACAGGCTCGGACTGGACTCGCGCTTGAAAACTATAAACTAACTCTAGTGTCCAGCAGAGGGAGGCTGTGAGCAGGAGTTTGTGGATAAAAGCAAACAGTGAACACTCTGCCCCTGTGCTGACCCCAGATCAGTGATGTCTAAGAAAGTGCTCTTTGTTTACAAGAGCCTGTCCGTTGACATATAAGAAGGGGAAGTTCCTTATATGGTCATTGCTCATGGCACCTGTTTGAGCTGCTGTTTAAAGCTTTTTGTTGTCAGACCAAACTGTCACACTTTAGATCAGAAAAACATGAAATATGCCAATAAATGTTGTTATCGTGAGCATTTCCACAATACCCTGAGCTTCCCCACAATATTGTAATAAATATCATATCGTGAGGTTAATATCGTGATAATATCATACCGTGAGATTTGGATATCGTTACATCCCTAATCATTAGAAAGTATGACTGTACTCTTTATAAATTTGGTATTGCTTTAAATGAGCTATATTATGTAAAATTTCAGAGCTTTCTAACATGTCATGATGATGTTCCTTCATCAAAAACATACCTGGAGTTGTGTTTTGTTTCATTCACGCCTGTCTGGCACAGCTTTTCTGAGGCCTCAAAATGCTCAGTATGCTTTTTTGTGAGTATTTTAAGTTAATTTAGCACACATCTAGCACAGCAGCTTGCATTTTGTTGGTCAGAAAACGCAATAATTTTTGAAAAAACCTTGCTCATCATTTGACTCTGTGAGAAACACTCAGAATAGGTCTCTGTCCCTTTAAGAGCCCTCCCTCCGTGCTGTCCCGCTGCTGACACACCCCTTCAGCGTTCTTCACAAAAACATGTACCGGTGCAGATGCAGTGTTTAAGTGTTGTCCGCTGCAGTTTGGGGGTGGGTTTGTTTGGTTGCTGCGGGAGAGGCGTGAGCTGTGACAGTGCGTCCTTAACGGGACCGGGCCATGATGGGGGGAGGGGCGTGGTCAGAGGAAGGGGCGTGGTCAGGTGGAAAATGCAGACACTGGTGAAAGGAGCCTTTTTGGCCTCTCACAAACTCAAACATGCATGAATAAAACAAAAACACAACTCCAGGTATGGTTTTGATTAGGAAGCAACATTATAACATGGTAGAAAGTCAATTTTGCATAATATAGCCTCTTTAAGGAAGAAAAGTGCTGTTTTTCTTTGATTATGTTCTAAATACCTCAACCGAGCTGCACTCTGCTGGTCTCTTCACCTGTTTCTTTGTGGCACCAGTAGAGTTGATCGAAAAACAAGATTAAAAACATTTTCTTTTATACAGGTTGTAAAATGTGCAATGCTGTTCTGGAGGTGAAAAAGATTGGTTTAACCCTCAGGTCCTCCTTTTAAAAAATCAGATTTTTCCTCTTTAAGCCCTTGTAGGTCACTGGGTCACATTTAAAAATATAAAACATGACGAAAAACTTTTCTTTGTTTATCCCCTGTCCTCATCATACTGAGCAAAAGTGAATAAATGTTCATATTTTTAACCCCTAAATGCCATTTTGTTTGCATAATTCCACAATTATTTACTATTTAAAGATACAGTGTGTTTTTTTGTTGTTGTTGTTGTTGTTTTTTTTTTTGTTGTTTTTTTTTGGGGGGGGGGTTGTTTTTTTTTTTGTTTTTTTTGTTTTTTGGTTTGTACAGAGATTACCAGTCACTGATTAGCCCTAACACTGATTTTGAGACATTTTCCCTTTTTGTGCCATTACAAAATTGCCTTTGACTGTCTAGAAACACGCTAGACCAATGCATTACTATTAATTAAATGTGTTTTGTTTTGTTTTTTTATGCCAGATGCCCTTCCTGATGCAACCTCCTCCATTTATCCAGACTTGGAACTGGCACTCATATTGTGACTGCAGGTTTTGACCCCATAAACGGATGACTCTGATACAGTGACAGGTGACTCATCCATTTTACACCAACAGTAATATTTGGCCCAATTTAAAAATAGACACCGTTTGCCAAATGGAAACCCACAGCCAAAATCTTGTCTTCTTGGTCCTATTGATTCTCACTTTTGCAGGCTAGACATTAGGTCAGCAGGAATCTTTATTATTGGCATAAACTGGGCTGATCCCCTTATCAGGACATGCATAAAAAGGGTATTAACATTTTGAAGACAACCAGAATTTTTTTTCATTGTCTAAGTGCCAATCCTGCTATCACTGGACAAAATGACGCCTTACTTGCTTTTAGTTTATGAAAAATACGGAAACATTAAAGCACCACAAAGTGCAAATACAGGACATTAAACCAAAGTTCGGAGCTTAATCAAGGTCAGAATTTGGCCCCACACTATAATCCCAGTTCAGTTATTTAGGTGGGTGAGTGAATATTTTTGGAAATATAGGGCCATATTTACTAAGACGGGTGCTAAACTGCGAGTGCAGTGAGAAAATATGTGGCCGCTATTAATGTTTGTGTTGCGCATGAATTACTAAGACAAACTGCGTGGTCGGTGACAGTGCAAACAGATGGGGTGGAACTATTTAAACGGCATCATTGCGTGTTTTGTTTTGTGTCATGGAAGGTGCGGAAGTGGAACACAAACGAAAGCAAAAATTTAACCAAGAAGAGCTGAAAGTGCTGGTGAATAATTTTTTCCTCCATCATGGCAAATAGAACTGCACGCGTGGCAAACACTCTAACCCTACGCATTTCTTCATTTCTTCTCCTTCGTCTCACACGAATCACGGCAGCCATATCTGTACAAAAGATTAGCACGTCCTTCTACAACGTGCTAAATTTATACGCTATTTTCGCACGCAAAGTCATGGTGAGCCTTGATAAATAATATTGCGGGCGGTAAATGAATGAATTTGCATTTTCTCCGCCTTCCATTTTTGCGCACTCTGGGAAGAACGCCTCAGTTTACAGATTCATTAGGTCATAGGAGCAAAATCTGCATTGCGTTCGCTCTGCTCCTGTAAGACACGCAAATCTCAACTGCGTCTGGGTTTGCTCCAATTTTAGCGCATCTTATTCAGTTAGCGTGCACGCAAACCTTTGATAAATCTGGCCCATAGTGTACTTTATTTCAAACATTTTTATTATTATGAATATAGACAGGTAAAACAAATCAATATTCATTCTGTTCAGCACAACTCACATTCACAGCGTAATAACGAGCTTACGCTGGTTAAAAAAAAAAAAAAAAAAAAAACTGTAAAATTAAAATTAAAATTATTATAATAAAAAAATCTACTTAAAATGTAATTAAAAGTGAACATGATTTCTTATGATTAGGAGAAAGCAATGCTCAACAGTTGGTGGAAATAAGTACTTGGTTCTGCTGTGGTTCTAAGCCATGAAGAGACTTAAACACAAGCAGAGCCATTTTAATAGTCCTATATTCTTCTTTTTTTAGGCTTTCTGAAATAATTTTTGGCACCTTTGCGTTAGTATTTCGCGTTTTATAACTTAAAAAATATATATATGTATGGAAAATGTCTTCTTTTGGGGAGCTGTTACTTTGACTTTGCAGAGAACTGTGCGGCACCGCTGCTCTTCTCAATTTACCTGCTCCTCCTTGGTGCTTTACTGGACACCCATCAAGTTTTTTATCACTTTTACGCTGATGACACTCAAATCTACACAGCTCACAGCTCACAGTTCACTCGCTGCATTACAACACTGTTTTACAGATGGAGGGCACATCGTTTATTATTTGATTCTAACTTGTCTTTTAAAGGTCAAATAACTAGTGTGGTCCAATCTTGTTTAAACTTATCTCTAAAATTAAATCGTTTTTATCTCCTCCTGATTTAGAGAAGATTATTTATGCTTTTATTTACTCAAGACTAGATTACTGCAGTTTACTATTTGTTGGCCCCTCACAAACCTCTCCTCACCGCCTACAGTTGGTAACAACACGGCTGCCAGACTCCTCACAAACACTGTCACTACACTGCTTCCCATAAAATTTCGTATTGATTTTAAAATTTTACTTTTGACTTTAAAAGCTCCTAATGGTTTATCACCACACTGTTTATCTGACCTGTTTTTACTCTACGCTCCCACCAGATCCCTTCGCTCAGGACGGCCATTTGCAGTTTGGGGCATATCAGATGTCTCAATTATTGTTTTATTGTTTTTAATGTTCTGCCATCTCTGTTTCTTACAGTTTTATTCTACTGTTGTTTTATTGTCTTTTTGTTGGATTGTTGAAGGGTCCGTTATGGGTTTTAATGTACTTTTGCACAATAAAGCATTTAATAATAATATTAATAATAATATTAAAAATAATAATAATAACACTGGTCTACAGCAAAATGCTTCTGGAACAAAAGTAGTGAATTTTTTCTTGGATTAGGTCACTAATAAAGAAAAAGTAAGTCAGAAGTGCAGATTGGCTATAGTTTCCAAGAAACAGTATTGGGTCAAAATAGGAAATTTATCCAAATTAAGGTAAAAACGGTAGTTTATCAGAAGGTACAGTGTCTACAAGCAACCAGTTCTATCTGAAAGCTGCACATTCAATACATTAATTTTAATATGGCTAGAGTTTTGACATAAAATGTTTTGTTTTTATTTGCAGAAATCTCTCTCTTGGAAGTGGACAAATGCATGCATGTAGAGAAATTAAATATTTTTAAAATATAAATATTATTTTTAAGCAAAAAATGCCTAAATCTATTGTATAATCAGATGTGATTTTGATGTGAAACAATATCATTAAATATCTTGAATACATTAGCGAACCAGCACAGTTATCAATTGATTTTCAGTTCATCTTATCAAAATAAATGAGATTTAGCCACTTTTATCTCGGAAGCAGATCGAGTCCAAACATTTGTAGACCAGTGTAATAATAATAATAATAATAATAATAATAATAATAATAATAATAATAATAATAATAATAATAATAATAAATATTGCATGTTGTAGTGAATCATTAATCCTGGGAATTAAAAGATTTTAATCATTACATAAATATTCTCTTTAACAGAACAAAATGACTTAATCACTCAGGTGCTGTATCCAAAGTGACAGCTCTGGTAACTGTTCCGTCCTAAAGAAGGGACTCGATATGCAAATCCTTTTTAGATTATTTACATGTTGTCAAAGACTGGCGCCAAAGAAACAGTGCAGACTTCCTCTAATATATTAGGGCTTGGTGATAAAAATCTTATGATGATTTTTTTTTTCATATTGGTCTGTCCTTATTGCTCTATTTGACTTTGTTTCCTGATTAAAAACAAATAAACATGGCTAATTTATGGTTATTGTGAGAAGTGAATAATGATATGAGCCATAATTCTGACAAAATGGTTCAGTTTCTTAATAAAACCTAATATCGCTGGGCCCTGGTGGATCTGGGCAGCTTCACCGGCTGCACCTCAATAAAATCAAAGACAGATCACAAGAAGAAGAAGAAGAATTTGTATGTACAATGATGAGGAGCAGTTGGGCTGATTGCTATTGGGACAAACTGAATTGTTGTGGATTGAGAAAAGTTTCTAAAGTTTTGAATGGGCTGTGGAAAAAGAAAGAAAGAGAAATTGGTTATCTCTTGTAAATGTACTTTATGAATCAGATGAATGGGTTAATTGTTTTGGTAATTTTGCAAAAACAAAAAAAGAAAAAAAAGAAACTGAATAAGTATATTTTTGAATGAATTTACTTTGACAGTTTAAGGTGCTATAATGTTAACAGTAATGTGTACTGACAGTTTGTAGACCAAAAAACACTATGTATATAATAGGAGAAGATAAATGAGAAGGGGGTAGGGCTACATAAGTTTTACTTCAACCTACTCCTTTTTGAACACTATGGGCCAGATTTATCAAAGGTCTGCGTGCACGCTAACTGAATAAGATGCGCTAAAATTGGAGCAAACCCAGACGCAGTTGAGATTTGCGTGTCTTACAGGAGCAGAGCGAACGCAATGCAGATTTTGCTCCTATGACCTAATGAATCTGTAAACTGAGGCGTTCTTCCCAGAGTGCGCAAAATGGAAGGCGGAGAAAATACAAATTCATTGATTTACCGCCCGCAATATTATTTATCAAGGCTCACCATGACTTTGCGTTGCGAAAATAGCGTTAAATTTAGCACGTTGGAGAAGGACGTGCTAATCTTTTGCACAGATATGGCTGCTGTGATTCGTGTAAGACGAAGGAGAAGAAATGAACAAATGCGTAGGGTTAGAGCGTTTGCCACGCGTGCAGAACTAAAAAAATTATTCACCAGCACTTTCAGCTATTCTTAGTTACATTTTTGCGTCCGTTTGTGTTCCACTTCCGCACCTTCCAAAACAATACACGCAAGGATGCCGTTTAAATAGTTACGCCCCATCTGTTTGCACTGTCACCGGCCACGCAGTTTGTCTTAGTAATTCACGCGCAACGCAAACATTAATAGCGGCCGCATATTTTCTCTAGTATTTTCTTTAGTAAACATGGCCCTGTATAGTTTGTTTGTTTGTTTTTATTATCTTTTTATATAAGTTCAAAATAAAAATCTATCAATCAATGAATGTTTTCGAGGTGTAGACAACGTTAAAAGCTCAAAAAAGTCAATTTAACATATAAGGGTAAGTACATTGACCTCACACTGTATCTCCATATACGCTCCTGTTGTTTTTACTGACACATATCAGTAAAATAACAGCCACTTCGCAGGAAACTGAGTGCGCCCTGCTGTCCTCCTCACTGATACGATCTCATCTGTCCCTCTCACGGATGCGATCTCATCACTTCCTCCTCCTCCTCCTCCTCCTCCTCCTCCTCCTCCTCCGCGCTGTGAGGACTGTGAGGCCAGCCGGGACAGAGTGTATTAAGCTGTTCTGTCTCTGTTTGTCCTGAGGATTAAAGGACTCTGTAGACGCTGTATATTCACACGACGGTCCGGGGCTGTCTCTGTGGACCAGCGTGCACGTACACGCACACGAAAAGTGGTTTATCGTGCACGTGTTCATATGAAACTGTCAGCAAGCAGTGTCTGCGCTATCACAGGGATCAAGGCTTAAAATTAACTGAAGTGTATTTTTTTAAGACTGCTTTTGGTTGCAAAGTTGGTGGCACTGCCTTACAACAAGAAGTAGTAGAAGTACTAGGTGGTAATAGTGGAGGTAGTAGTATGTGGTAATATTGGTGGTAGTAGTAGTAGTAGTAGTAGTAGTATGTGGTAAAAGTCGAGGTAGTAGTAGTAGTAGTAGTAGTATGTAGTAAAAGTGGAGGTAGTAGTAGTAGTAGTAGTATGTGGTAAAAGTCGAGGTAGTAGTAATAGTAGTAGTAGTATGTGGTAAAAGTCGAGGTAGTAGTAGTAGTAGTAGTAGTAGTATATGGTAAAAGTGGAGGTAGTAGTAGTAGCAGTAGTAGTAGTATGTGGTAAAAGTCGAGGTAGTAGTAGTAGTATGTGGTAAAAGTCGAGGTAGTAGTAGTAGTAGCAGTAGTAGTAGTATGTGGTAAAAGTGGAGGTAGTAGTAGTAGTAGTATGTGGTAAAAGTCGAGGTAGTAGTAGTAGTAGCAGTAGTAGTAGTATGTGGTAAAAGTGGAGGTAGTAGTAGTAGCAGTAGTAGTAGTATGTGGTAAAAGTGGAGGTAGTAGTAGTAGCAGTAGTAGTATGTGGTAAAAGTGGAGGTAGTAGTAGTAGTAGTATGTGGTAAAAGTGGAGGTAGTAGTAGTAGTAGTATGTGGTAAAAGTGGAGGTAGTAGTAGTAGCAGTAGTAGTATGTGGTAAAAGTGGAGGTAGTAGTAGTAGTAGTAGTAGTAGTAGCAGTAGTAGTAGTATGTGGTAAAAGTGGAGGTAGAAGTAGTAGTAGTAGTAGTAGTATGTGGTAAAAGTGGAGGTAGTAGTAGTAGTAGTAGTAGTATGTGGTAAAAGTGGAGGTAGTAGTAGTAGCAGTAGTAGTATGTGGTAAAAGTGGAGGTAGTAGTAGTAGTAGTAGTAGTAGTAGCAGTAGTAGTAGTATGTGGTAAAAGTGGAGGTAGAAGTAGTAGTAGTAGTAGTAGTATGTGGTAAAAGTGGAGGTAGTAGTAGTAGCAGTAGTAGTATGTGGTAAAAGTGGAGGTAGTAGTAGTAGAAGTACTAGTAGGTGGTAATAGTGGAGTTAGTAGTAGTAGTAGAAGTAGTAGGTGCAGTAGTAGTAGTAGCAGTCGTTGTAGTTGGTAAAAGTAGTTGTAGTAGTAGTAATCTTACAAACAGTATTAATAGTATTTTTTAAATAATGTGTCATCTTTACATCCTTTACTTAGTTATTTGTACAGTTACTTCTTCTTGAGTATTTTGTATTTTGATGTAACAGTACAAAAACAGTAGTAGTAGTTGTAGTAGTAGCAGTACTGTAATAGAAAAAGCAGTGCTGTTTGTGGTATGGATATTTGTATTTTAAACATTACATTCAACATTTTTGTAGTACTTGAACACATATTTTGAGTACTTCTACTTCAACCTCAGCATGTTAATAATGTAGCTTTATTTTTATCATTTAGCTTTATAGAAATTACTGGGTTAAATCCAATGATACCAACACAAAATAAGCTCCTACTTTGCAGATATTCAGCAAAAGCAGTGAAACCTGCAGTAACATTGGCCAGACTGCAGGCAGACAGAGACACAGTGACTTGTCTCTTTAACTGAAGGCACAAAAACAGCGTGTCACGTCCAATTAAAGCGTTAAATTGTATTAGCCGTTCTTGGCAGCGGTAATGTGGACGGACATGAGCCAGACCTCCGCGATAAACAACAGCAGTGACAAAGCATTTATTTAAACACCATCGCTCTCCATCATTTTAAAACCTGTCCCGGCAACGTACACAGCCCACGTATGTATGTTTCTGTCAGGAGAGATGCTGCCAAACTATCAGGTACAGTAGTTGTATTTGTAATTCTATTATCAGGACAAATGGAGTGGGATTTTAAAAAAAAATGCAGTTTTGGCCAAATACTGCAACTCATTATTGTTTGAATTGCCAAGTCTTGTGTGATGAGCAAAGCACATCCTCACACTCACTGGGAAAAAAATATAAAATTAAAAAAAATCTTGCGAAAACTCAAAAACTCAAGGCAACAGGGTCCCTCAAGATTTTTAAGCTAATCTCAAAAATATACACTGTAAAAAAAAAAATCTGTAACTTTTATAGTAAAAAATTGGCAGCTGTGGTTGCCAGAATTCTACCCTAAAAATTACAAGAGGCCTGTATTTCATTTTGCAGTATAATATTATCACAAATGTTGTTTTTACAGTTTTTGACTTGAGTTTTTATTATTATTTACTGTAAAATGTAAAGTTATTCTCTTTCAAAAAATAAATTAACTGTATATTTTAGTTTGTGACTTTTGTTTTAATCAACATTTACTGTAAAATGTAAAGTTATTCTCTTTCAAAAAATAAATTAACTGTATATTTTAGTTTGTGACTTATGTTTTAAACAACATTTACTGTAAAATTTAAAGTTATAATCTTTTAAAAAGGTGTTAAACTGTAATAAACACAGGACTCAATTAATTTAACAGTGCTATACTGTATAAATTACAAAAAATAAAACTAAAAAATACAATTTTGCCTTATTTTTAATATTACAGTTAATTACCGTAACCAAAACTGTATTTTACCGATATATCAATTACGGCATTTTACTTTTGATATTTTACAGATTTTTACCATGAAATGTACAGATATTTTTTACAGTGTATTAGTACTACTCACCTAATTTGATGTTCATATGTCTAAAAACTTACTTAAAGCTGCACTACCTGAAAAATGAGACTTTGAGGTCACCTGTGGGCTGTATCATAAGGGTTTTTGTTTTAGAGCGAGGGAAGGAACAGTTTAACCAATCACACGCTTTCATAGGACAGGAGCGCTCTGATTGGTCGATACATCCTTTATCTATTCAGAACTATAATCTATCAGGAATAATGTGAAGGAGCTATTGTTTTAGTTCAAAATTCATAGCTTATTCTACAGTGGACCTGAGGAGCAACAACAAAATTAAAAGCAGATGTAGATTTAAAAAAAAATCTTGCCTTAATATAAACCCATCCCTCAAATAATAATAATAAAAAAATACTGAAAAATTAAATAAATGTCTATATTCAAACAGATTTTTGAATATGTTGCCTAAAAAAATAAACCCACCTCTAAAAATTAACAAGTCAGTTAAAATAAAGCCACGTGTCAATTTTGAAAAAGCTTGTTTAAAAAAAACAAACCTCACTCATCAAAATAAAATAAACTTTTGTAAAAATGAAAATATCTCCTCAAAATAAAAAAGCATAGCACAAAATAAAAATAAGCATTGTTCTATTAAAAAAAAAAAGACGTTCCACTATTTAAATAAAGTTCATCTAACAGCTTCAAATTAAAAGAGGGCGCTGTTTCCCCAAAATATCTGCCCCTTTTAAATTAAGGCTGCCACAAAAAGAAAACCATGCTTCAGTTTTTAAAAGGGTTCAGCTAATGTGCTTCTTTTTCTTTTGTGGAAATTCATACTGTCTTCTTAAGTAAACTACTGTTCAAAAGTTTCTTTTAGTCAGACAGGAGTGTTTGTTTACCTGCTTTACTAGTTTCGGCTACTTCCTGTAGCCTTCGTCAGAAGCGTCACGTGATGTCGCTGTGACGTGTCTTGTAGGCTGCTTGTGTTGTTTTGTCAGACAGTAGGGAAAGCTTGCGCAACACCTTATCCCACACCTGGGATGCGGTCCTGAAGAGGGTGTCAGACAGTAGGGGGCGCAAGCTTTCCCTACTGTCTGACAAAATAGAAAATACGGTACTGTATATTGTATTGAGAAGCCAGATTCTTGCCAATACACAGCCCTAATATTAATGATGCAGTATTTTTTTCCTCAATTCAATATCTGTTCAGAAAATCCTATAAATTATTCAACCGCCAGGCCAGTGGGGGGCGCTGCAAGCAACACCCTTGTGTGATTTTCATAGTACAAATAAATTCATATAAATAAACCATGACAGGAAAACATGCTGAAGTCAGTTTGTTCTTAACCATTAGAAATATTGTACATATTATTATTAAAAATATTGGCAGTTCCTTAATTATTTGTGTATTTACTTATTATTGAATCGATACTGAATCATGAGTTTCTTAACAATTCCCAGCCCTAGTTAGTATGTTAGATACAATTTAGTAACTTGGACAAGACACAAACCAAGGGGATTTGACCCCACAACCCTTTTTGCTGTGGGAGAGTCATCCACCACCTCCATTTAATTTCAGATACAGTGTTTACAGTAACATTACTTTAATCCACTCAGCTCTGCTCCTGTGGGTGCACAGTGTCTCGCAGCTAATTGGTGCGACTTTTGAGCTGAAGCAGATTCATTATCCAGATGTCAGAGTCTGGTGTGGGAGTGTGGGCAGCAGAGGAGGAGCGCTGGGCTAAGACAGGCTGCTAATGAGGGGGCTACAGGGAAAAAACCTTCATCTGCTCTTAAGAGACTGGGACTGAGCAGACAATACAATGTAGGCAGTGTGGATTTGTCCATTTTACTTTCTGTTAGTCGTTTGTAACATTCACTCAAGAGAATTTATTTTATATTATAAGTGCTTGGGTTTAAAGGTCCCATATTCTGCTGAATTGACTTTTTTGAGCTTGTAACTATGTTATAATGTTTGCACCTCTAAAACAGACCTGGAGAAGTTCATCCATCCATCTTCTTCCACTTTATCTGGGACCGGGTCGCGGAGGCAGCAGTCTAAGCAGGGACACCCAGACATCCCTCTCCCCGGACACTTCCTTCAGCTCCTCTGGAGGAACCCCAAGGCGTTCCCAGGCCGAGAGACATAGTCCCTCCAGCGTGTCCTAGGTCTTTCCCGGGGCCTCCTCCCGGTGGGACATGCCCGGAACACCTCCCCAGGGAGGCGTACCAGGAGGCATCAGGAACAGATGCCCGAGCCACCTCAGCTGGCTCCTCTCGATGTGGAGGAGCAGCGGCTCTACTCCGAGCTCCTCCCGGGTAACCGAGCTCCTCACCCTATCTCTAAGGGAGCGCCCAGCCACCCTGCGGAGGAAACTCATTTCAGCCGCTTGTATCCGGGATCTTGTCCTTTCGGCCATGACCCAAAGCTCATGACCATAGTTGAAAGTAGGAACGTAGATCGACCGGTAAATCGACCCGGAGAAGTATTTTGTTTCATTCACGCATGTTTGAGTAATCCTATACTGAGGCAGTCCCTTCTCAAGACCTAAAAACGCTCGGTCTCACAGCTCTACGTAGTCAAGTGAAACCAGGAAGTGCTCCTGCGTGTTTCTAAAGTCCAGACGCCGTCACCGGACTCATTCTGATCATTTCAGCCTTAAACCGCCATCACTACAAAGCAGCCAGCTCATTTAGTATCATGTTGTCAATAGCATGTTCACAAAAATGCTAAAAAGCAATTTTTAAACAATAATATTCTTTCAAACAAATAAAATTAGAAATATCACTTCAAAGGGGAAACTGGAGACAACAGGATTCTTTCCTTTACAGGAGACAAAAAAGGATTCCATTGTTTATAAAATGCGTTGGTTTGTCCTCGCAAAGAGAACTTTATCTTCTCCAGTTTTAAAAAGAAAAGTAGATCATGCACCCATTGCACAAAAGTGGCAGGGGATCTTTCCACCTAAAAAGAATAATATGACGGGCCAAGAGAGTGGCAAAAGCAACAGAATCTAATTCACTTTTGGATAACACCAAATCAGAAAAGGGAACTCCAAAAATAGCCAATAGGGGACAGGGTTGGACTGGTTTACAGAGCAGTACTAATTAAAGTAAAAATATAATCCCAAAATTGATTAAGTTTAGAACAAGACCAAAACATATGAACATGGTTGGTAGGAACAGCACCACACCTGTTGCAATTTGGGTAGACATCAGGAAAATTTTTGCTAATTTTTGATTAGAAAGAATATTATTGTTTATGCCCTTAAGATTTTCAACAATACTTTTTGTATTTTTATTTTTTTTGTGTGTTTTTTTGTTGTTTTCTTCCTACCATTTTTACTTATTTTTGTTGTGTATTACCTGTAGTTTGTTTATTTTTGTGTCTCCTGTGTTTATTATAATAAAAAAAAAAGAAAAAAAAAAAAAGCAATTTTTAGCATGAACAGTTCACGTCCATTCCCCACTGTTGCCAGCAGGAGGCGACACACACATAATGCAAGCATTCTCTGCAAAGTCAAAGAAACAGCTTCCCAAAACAAGCTGTTTTCCATCTCTAAATATTATTTTAAGTTATAAAAAGTGAAATACTAATGCAAAGGTGTTCAACACTATTTCAAAAAGCCCAAAACTGTTTTATACTGCATTTTTAAATCCATTATATAGCATATGACAGTATGATAGCAGTCCAGGCACTAGATGTAACTCCAGTGTGCTTTTTGTACCAGTCCCAAGCCCAAATAAATGGAAAGGGTTGTGTCAGTAAGGGCATCCTTCTTCAGTTAGGGATGCTCATATAGACTATAGTTTACATTGCTTGTCAACCCAATTGAGCAAGCACACAAGAGCTTTTAATAGATAGACATAAAGGAAAAAAAGATTGATGAATATTGACGAGGAATGTTCAACGAGTTATATAGGATCAGTGGTCTAATTCTGGGGAAAAATTACATTAATATTAACATTAATTCAACCAGGAGCTTAGTGTTGATGATGAAGAGGAGGAAATGCAGAGGCTGAGGAGGCTGATGGTTCTGCTGCTGCGGTGGAGTTGAGGAGTGATACAGTATATGAACGGCTTAGGAGGTGATTGGATGAGCGGCAAAGGTGTCAGGCTTAGAAAAAGTCAAATGTTTAGCCTTTATTTCAGTACAGTATACACACTGTCAGTGAAAGACATTTATCTTCTTATCTCTATACCTGGATCTGGCGCTGAATAGTTAAATACACAGTAAATGTCACGTGCACTGTAGCTGCGAGACACAGTCAGCAGTTCACGGTGAACATAAAAGAAACGAAGGAAGGAAAAAATAACACTATAGGATATTTCTTTACCAGAGTTTTGACATTGTGTTCCTATGTGTTCGGCTGTGTACTAAAGAAAGTCTAGAAAGTCTAAGTCTCGGTCCTGTCAGTCCAGTTGGTGCGGTGTGGACTCACAGAAAACAGTTTACAGACGTGAGCTGAAGTAACAGGTTTTTGTAGGAAGTGTGAAAGTGTGAAATCCTCGCAGTCAGCAGCTCTTTGGACTCTTTTTTTCCACTCGGCCTCGCTCTGATCCTGAATGAGTTTCCTGTTTTTAGGGATGTGTCCCGCTGTTCACCGCAGGAACCACTCAGCAGTGCCACAACAACACGGCGTGCAATTAGTTCATGTTTGAGTGTGAAAGTGTGAAAGAGACATCTTAAATATCACTGTAAATATTAGTCTTTAGGGTGTATCCTGTATGATGTTTGCAGGTTTGGGTGTGTTGGTCTATTTGGCCGTTATAATGGGAGTAGGTTACATAAAAAAGGTCTCATATTGTGCTTTTTTTTTTCAGGCGTTCTGAAATACTTTTGAACACCGTTGTATTAGTATTTCACGTTTTATAACTTAGCAAAATAATGTATATGAATGGAAAACGTCTTCTTTTGGGGAGCTGTCACTTTGACTTTGCAAAGAAAGCTCGGATTAGGGCTGTGTCCGAACATCAGCCCTAGCCCCTCACCCCTCAATCACTATACAGCGGACTATAGTGCACTCATTTTGTGAATGATTCGGACACTCGCACACTATTTTTCTCTCACCGGTGATCATGTGACTCTGACGTCTGTGTAAAAAAAGTTTGTTGAAACTCCGCTGATAATGTTCTTCTGTGATAAAGCCCAATCAGACTCACCTGATGTTTTAGTATTTATAGATAAATAATAGTCATACGTGTGATATTTAACATGAAGTATCGCTATAATGAATAAAACGGAGTGGATTATTGCAGCTCTGTGCCTTACGTGGGGAGGCTGAACGCTGGCTAAGCTAACGTTAGCAATTTTACACTGCAACGGTTTATTTAAGAGCTTTTTATTTCTGATTACGACGTAACAGAAGTAAAAAAAGGCGTTTCTAACTGGTTTCATTCAGACGTGTTGTGTTCAGTTTAAAGACCTGTCCAAAACTCGCAAAGCATTCTGGTCTGCACTGACCTCTAGTGACCATCGCTGTCCACTACTTTTCAAAATACATTGTGGGAAATTTTGAGTGCACTAATTTTTATCCATTAGACATTCAGACACCACTACAAAATGGCGTGACCACTACAGAGTGCACTACAGAGGGATTAGGGAGGACGTTCGGACACAGCCTAGGTGTCTGTCGCCCCCCGCTGGCTACAATGGTAAATAGACAGAGCATTAAATGGCTAATTAGCACAGGTATTAGCAACATGATGCTAATAAATAGATAAGTGAGCTAACTAGGGGTGTAACAATATGTGCAACGATACAGATTCAAGAATGATATTGGCCTATTTAGAATGATACAATTCGACCTTCATATCCATACAACTGATACAGCAATTTTTGGCCAAAAAATCCTAAAAGTACACTCTCAGATCTATAGCATCACAGCTGGGGTTGATTATGTCCAGCAGACAGAGAAAAGCTGAATAAATATGATTTTATTTAACTAAAAACACAAAAATTACTTCCAAAAAAGCCATATCTATTTTTTTTGCACATTTCTAATATCGATTTTCCAATGTTATTGATTCTTTTTGCATGTGTATATCAATATACACTACCAAGAAAACAATACATTTATAAAGAACTGTATCGTTACACGCTCATCATCATGGTGTATGGGCTTTAGAAATTCCTCTGCCTCCTTTGTGCAGTGATTAGCAAATTAATTCAAAATAGGTTTTATGTTGGTTGTTCTTCCTGACCCTCTTCATTTTTGGGACTGGCACAAATGGAGCACTGCCTTGTGACCCTTTGTGGCTGGATTACAGAACGCATAGCCCATCCATTGTTTGTTGTGGCAAAATTGAATAAAATGCATTTGTCTATATGGCAAGTATCTTTGGTAAAACTTGCTGTCCTTAAACTGTCAGTTTCTCAGATATTTCTGGCTGTAGTACATTGCAGCTTTAGGACAACCACACTTTCCCTGTCTGTCCCTCATAGAACAGATGGCACCGGGACACTATTCTCTCTCTCTCTCATGCATCAGTTTATTCATCAGTCATTGTGGCTCGGATTATAGTTCATATACAAAGAAAATATACCTCTCTTGCCACAATGTATTCAGACAGACAGACAAACAGACAGCCCGGGGGTGGATGATCTCCTCAGCAAACAGGTGCAGCATCAGGTGTCCTACTAAAGGTTATGCATGGAGAGGAACGATTTGTCCTAGATCTGCGGTTATATGGACAGTGGACACGCGCAGGTCTCTGAGGACAGAGAGTTAGGAGCCGATCGCAGCAGGGAAAGTGGCGGCGCAGGGCTAAAAAAAGGACGCAGCCTGATTTGCTTATGAAATCAGGTTAGCTCCGTGGACCGCTGTCAAATTAAGGAGGTCATGGGAGGGATGAGGCTTGTTTTCAATACAGCTCTCACAAATATATGAAAACAAGATTGTAAACAGAAAGTGTGCCATTGTTCTTGTATTTATTTAGTATTTAGTATCACAACAGTCACCTCAAAGGGCTTCGCAAACAGTTAATGAAACATAAACACACAATCAAACATAAAACAATAACTACACTAAACTAAACAGTCCCATGACATCCCCTGTCCTTGGATCCTCCTTCTTGGTAAGGAAAAACTCCTAAAAAAAATGCCAGCTGTGGGGGAAGAAGAAACCTTACAGAGACCACATTGAAGGGTCTCTGTATCAAATAGCAATATTTATGTCAGAAGTAAAATATAGGAGCTTATTTGTAAGTTCTGGCTTATTTTAACTTCAAACTAACACCGCAGTCAAACAGGGCAGAATTCAGCGTTGGTGCATCGATGTCCACCTCCCGTGCAGTAGTAACACGCGGCGCACCTCCCTCGTGACCTCCTCGTGGACCTGTCCTCTGTCCTTCGCGTCTGAACAGAACGAACTGTTGACTCCTGTGTGCGTCCATGCAGCAGTCAGCTGTGAGAACGATCAGAGAGACGATGAGCGGTGACTTGAAGCAGCGCGTTTGAAAGTGAAAGAAAAATGACGCTGGTTGGGTGGATACAGCAGTTACCTGTAGTGCAGTCTGTGGCACATTATCCAACTGTTCACAGCTGAAATCCACTCACATTTGGTGTTTTGGTCGTGTGGATGTCCAGCCCTGGTTACTGTGCACCAGAAACTAGGTCACTGAGACTGTAATTAATTAATCGTGATTGACGCGTTAAAGTCCCAGCCCTAATAAAGTCTATTAGCTCATCTATAGTGTCATAGTTTAGATCTGTAAGGATGCACTTTATTCTCATGTGTGAACTTACAGGTCAGGATAGGATTGGGAGGCATGAGATGGTCTGAAGGTGTTGTTTATAAAGGGCTTAAGAAAAACTGCATTTAAAATATATATATATGTATGTTTATTATTAGATAAATCTAATCGCAGAACTTGCAGTGGTCTAACACTGAGTTAGAAGTTTAAAGGTGCTATGAGCAGAATATATTCTTTATATTTCGTGAAATGACCTGCGTGTGTCCACACAGCAATGTAAGACAATAAAATCAACAAAGAAAAGACACGCATGCAAGAGTACATTTAGCCAGACAGAAGTACAAAAATAAAAAGTCATAGTAAAATAAATAAATAAATAAATAGGTTATAAAAATGCCAGCCGATAAAAATGCGTTTTAAGAAGTGATTTAAAAGATGACACCGATGGTGCCAGCCTTATCTTCTCAGGTAGGTCGTTCCAGAGTCGAGGGGCTCGGACCGAAAAAGCTCGGTCACCTTTTGTCTTGAGTCTCGACCCTGGAACAGCTAAAAGGGACCTGCCTGAGGATCTAAGGCTGCGGGGAGGCTCGTAGGGTGTCAGCAACTCTGCAATATAGCTGGGTGCCAAACCTAAACGAGCTTTAAAAGTAATCAGTAAAATCTTAAAATCAATTCTAAAACGCACTGGGAGCCAGTGCAGTGAGGCTAAAACAGGGGTAATGTGTTGGTGTCTGTTAAAACCAGAGAGAAGCCTAGCTGCTGCGTTTGATATGAGGTAAACATGTTTAAATCAAATATGAGTGTTACTGATAACAATGGTACAGCTGATTTATTCACAATTAAAATTATTTTATATAATGGCCAAGATCAATCCAATCAAGAAACCCACAGACCATTGTTTTGATTTAGACTGCAGTACTGTTTTCAAACCAGTAGAGGGCATTCTGCTTACAGGACCTTTAAGAGGAGCGCTAGTAAGTTGAGATCTTTTACTTTTTCAATAAAATAACAGGTAGTACCACCCCTCTGCTGTTGTTCTGAAGTCATTTTCAGAAGTAATAGTAGCGCAAATATTTTTACATACAAATATCAATCCTCCATCTAACCCTTCCTCCACTCCAAATAACTTCATGTCCTCTCTTTGTCTCCTCTTTGCTCTTCCTCTAGGCCTCCAGCATCAGCAAATAATCCCATCCATCCTTACCATTAACAGTGAGCACCTCTACATCTTCATCTTTGCCTCCTGTCTGTTCCTCCGAGCCGCTGTCACTTTAAACCACACTAAAATATGAGAGAAGCCCATTTATTCCACACACAAAAAAAAAAAAAAAACGCTTCATAGCCCGTCTCATTTTGCAGCAGGACTCGACATCGCTCCTCTATCTCTTTTTCTATTTCTCGGTTGCCGTGGAAACCCAGATATGATTCGGTGTCGCAGACAGGAGCCGGGGATTCGTTTAAAGCCCCTAATTGACAAGCAACATGTCATTGTATTAAATGAGAGAAACGACGGCTTGCTTCGGCGCCGGCTGTAAACCTCGGCGCTAACTGATCCACTTTAGTTTTTGTGTTTGTTGATTTAAGTGGAAGGCAGACGCTGGGATTTACCTAAAAAGCGCCAACAGGAGATGGGGAAATGGGAAAAGTGCATCGAACCATCTGGAGGAAGCATCTTTCTGCAGAATATTAACCGTGACTGTCCACTTTTTTTTCCATTTCCTTCCTTTATTTGAGCTCATTACGATGCTAGGGTTTCAGAAATGTTCCTAAAGCTGGTTTTGATAATGCGTTTACAATTGATTTCATTGCACACGGGGATCACTTAGTGGGCGTTTGTATGTTGTTTTGCGCTTTTTACACAGATTGATCAGCGGAAGTTCTTCATACATGTGTGCGCTGTCCATACAGAGTACTGTGACTGGTAATGCTGTGGGTTTTGTGTGAAAGCCTCATGATTTATTCACACAGGCGTCACCCCACAGCGTTTTCCATTTCAAAAAAAAACTTTTTCCAGGCTCGAATTTCAATGTTTCTCAAAGGATTTGACTGAGCGTATTTGACAAGGAAGAAACTGTATCTTGTGGTTCTTTTATAAACCTTTTGGATAGCTAGTTCAAATTTGGAGAAGTAGACAGGAGCAAAACCACATAGACTCAAACTGGGTTGAGGGTCCATGAAAAAAAAAAGTATTCACTGCTAGTAATTTATAACACTGATCTACAAGCAAAGTGCTTCCAGAATAAAAGTAGTGAAATTTTTCTTGGATTAGGTCACTAATAAAGAAAAAGTAAGTGAGAAGTGCAGATTGGGTATAGTTTCCAAGAAACAGTATTGGGTCAAAATAGAAAAGTTATGGAAAATAAGGCAAAAACAGTAGTTTATCAGAAGGTACAGTGTCTACAAGCAACCAGTTCTATCTGAAAGCTGCACATTCAATACATTCATTTTAATATGTCTAGAGTTTTGACATAAAATGTTTTGTTTTTATTTGCAGAAATCTCTCTCTTGGAAGTGGACAAAATGCATGCATGTAGAGAAATTAAATATTTTCAAAATATAAATATTATTTTTAAGCAAAAATGCCTAAATCTATTGTATAAACAGATGTGATTTTGATGTGAAACAATATCATTAAATATCTTGAATACTTTAGCGAACCAGCTCAGTTATCCATTGATTTTTAATTCATCTTAGCAAAATAAATGATGCAGATCGAGTCCAAAAATTTGTAGACCAGTGTAATCATTACATTTGTTGTGGTATATCATTTTAAACATTTATAAGGGATAATGAGAACAACAATGGCAAAAAAACAAACATTCTGAGCGTATAACTCTCACTTATTTTTGGTTTTCAGACATTTTAAACTCCTGATGATTGGTTACCATTACTCCACTGACTGTCAGCTGAAGCCATTTATTCAGGTTCGATCTGTGTTTCTACAGAATCTCATCAGAGAAAACTGACTCCAAAATAATGTCTGGTTCATATGACACAATAATTATGCAAATTTTTGACCCGATTCTCCCCTTCCGACAATCTTAAGGACGCCCCGATTATCGTACTGGCACTAAAGATAATCAGATCAGATATTCCTGCTGTGTGTGGTGAGTTAAGAGAGCTCTGCTTTGCTCAGAATGACGTTGGGACCGCGCCAATCTCAATATTCAACATGTTGGATTCGCAGCGTGTGTGGTGCGTCCCGAGGACAAACGAGCACGCGCCCTGTTGAATGTGACGTGTAGCCAATCAGAAAGCGAGGTGACGGAAGCACGGAGGGGGCTCCAACATCAAAACAGCTGTCATGGCGCACCAGAAAGTCCAGAAAGTCCTTTAACCAACGCCTTTCATTTTGTATTGTTTTTTCTCTGTGAGACACTAACTATAGCAATTGCTTCCTTGTCGTCCGCCATGTTTGTGTACGCCGAAATCACGTTTAATCTCGTGAGGTTTTGCGTCTGACCTGGGAATGTTCGTGAGTGAAATCTGTGAGTGGTGTGTTGTTTTTGCCACACACTGTAGCACCAAACCCATTGCCATGTGTGGGGTCTCTCTGGTTTTGAACAACACATACATTTAAACATTAGATTTCTTAAAAGGGCTTGTAATGATGAAAAACAAATGCCCTTTCTGTACGGCGGGTTGATGACCCATCCTGACTGAAAAAACAATGTCTGATGTGTTTAAAAGTTTGCTTTGAGTCACGATGGCAGAGAGGGTTTATGAAGTCCAGCTCTGGCAGAGACCTGGCTGCTGTCAGCGACTCAGGTCCCCAGTAATTATAGTTTTAGTCATATTGTATTTTGTCCTGAGTTGTCAGGCCAGCTAAATACTTATTTGGCTGGAGTGCGTACCTACAGTATGTTCCCCAGTTTTTATGGACCGGAGAACATACTGCGAAGCCTGAAATTATTCATACCTCTGGCAAATTCTGACTTAAAGCTACTTTCATTCAACCAACATGCCACTTTTTGTTCAAATGTAAAAAAAAAAAAGCCAAGAAATATTTTTTTTTCCACAATGATACCGCTTGTACATCGTCTTATTATTAAATTTGGGAGAAACCTGTCATTTCCAGTCAAAAAAACTTAACTTTAAGTCAGAATTTGCCGGGAGTATGAATAATTTCGGGCTTCACTGTTGGTACCTGAGCATTTGTAAAAGGACCCATGTTCCCTGGTTTATAAAAAACAGGGAACATAGGTACTGCAGAATGTGTTTACTTGCATAATTCTGCTAAGTCCCTAACCTTAATATTCCCTGGGGTACGTGGGGCTGCCTCTTCTTGTGCCTGCTGAGCGTCGCCATGTTTGCTTTTGCCCTCCAACAGAACAAGAAGTCACGTGACTGCAAACTATAAATAGTGAGGAACTTCCTTCTGCACCTGAACTGTTGAGATAAAATTATGTAAAATATGACATCGGAGCAGAACGCACCTGCACCTGTAGTCAAACTTAGACACAGCCAGAGACAGAGGATTTACAGAAAAACAATGTGAAAGTGCAAAAGGTTAAACTATTTATGTTAGTATTAATGAATGTGAGAATATCTGTCAGTGTGAGGCTTGTAGGAAACATTTGTCTTGCTAAGGGTAAAGCTAAAACCACATATTCTTACATGTTTTGCTTAGTTTATGCTTCAGAGGAGTTACCGAAAACGATGTTTTGCAGCTGTTTTTTGAGGATAAACTTTGCTGTGTTGATTCAAATGGCATAGATTTTGCCTCAGGTGTGTATTTTGGATGAATTTTCAGATTTCAGGAATTTATTTATTTTTTAATCCTCTTAAAAAGGTGTCTAAAAAAATAGTTACACCTTTACCCCAAGACTTTTTTGTGCCATTGTTTCCCATTAAAACAACATTTTTTTATTATACACTGCAATATAATTTTACATTTTTTTAAAGTATTTCATGGATTCATGATAGTGAGGAATCGGAATTTTAGTTTTTATTGTTTTTTACTCGGTGGCGCCATTTCCCCATATATGGTAGACAGAGGTATAAATTTGGAGACAGCCACATTAGTGTTTGTATAAATCAGCCATTCCCAAAGTCAGCAGTGTCACGGCCCTCCTTAAATTTACCAAAATCCCACGTGGGCCCCCAACAATACAACTTTCCAAATTTTATTTTCATGTTTTTTTTCATATATTTCTATAAAAACATTACAAAAGACACTGACTATTGGCTTAAAAGTGTTTTAAAGTTATATTTTTAAACAAATACACTGTAAAATATAAATAAAATGCTGCAAAAACTCAATAACTCAAGGCAAAGGCATCCCTCAAGATTTTTGGGGCCAACTCAAAATCTCAAGTTTTCCACACTTTCTCTTACTTTGATGTTCATATATCTAAAAACTTTTCTAATTTTGAAGTTTTTCTCTCTATCATTATTTTTTTACTCATCTTACAGCCAACTTACAGAGTTCAGAAAAAGTTATTCTTTTGTTAAATGTAGTATATTTAGTTTTTATTATTATCAGTAATACTTTTTCTGAACAGTGGAGTCAGTTGGCTGTAAGATGAGTTGGAAAAAATAAAGATAGTGAGTAAAACTTACAATTTCAAGTTTTTAGATGTATGAACGTTAAATTTGGTGAGTAAAAAAATATTAGTTGTTGAAAACTTGAGATTTTGAGTCGATCACCAAAACTCAAAAATCTTGAGGAGTGCCTTGAGTTTTTGCAGCATTGTTTTTTACAGTGCATTTCAAACTCAATTTCTTTTTATGTACTTAATATAGACACCCCCCCTGCAGTACCTTTGCGGACCCCCAGGGGACCCCAGACCCCACTTTGGGAACGATTTGGTTGTGTTTTAGGGTTGTCATAAATCAGTGTGAAAGTGTTTGTTGAGAAATTAGTTTGTTTGTGTTTGCGTGAGCACAAATCCAAAATGTAGTTCTTACAGCACCACATAAACTGGAATTTAAGGGGTTAAATTTCATAAACAGGATTAATTTTTGCTGTGTATGGTGAGGACTGAAGTTAATCATTGTAACCATGACCCATAAATTAAGGATTAATGTGATACTTTTACTTTTACCTGACCAGTTTTTTGGTTGAAGGACTAACTCTGCAGGTGAGAAGTAACACATGGAGGTTTGTATACATGGAAATATTTGTAAATGACTTCGACCTAAATGCGTTCATTGTCTCTTGTGTGTTTACTGGCACATTTGGTTGTCCTCCTGTGTATTTGAATGTGTTCTTAAACAACGACTGTGTTCTTTATTCTCCTGCCTCGCTCTAACTTTAGAAACTTCACAGAAATTCACTGGAGCTTATTTGTTTGTCAAGGAAAAGTATTATTTACGTTGCTGTTGTCAAAACATCTGTACTGTATCTGTGTACTGTATCTGTGTACTGTATCTGTGTACTGTATCTGTACTGTATCTGTGTACTGTATCTGTACTGTATCTGTGTACTGTATCTGTGTGTACTGTATCTGTGTGTACTGTATCTGTGTGTACTGTATCTGTACTGTATGTGTGTACTGTATCTGTGTACTGTATCTGTGTGTACTGTATCTGTGTGTACTGTATCTGTGTACTGTATCTGTACTGTATGTGTGTACTGTATCTGTGTGTACTGTATCTGTGTACTGTATCTGTGTACTGTATGTGTGTACTGTATCTGTGTGTACTGTATCTGTGTACTGTATGTGTGTACTGTATCTGTGTACTGTATCTGTGTACTGTATCTGTACTGTATCTGTGTGTACTGTATCTGTGTACTGTATCTGTGTACTGTATCTGTGTGTACTGTATCTGTGTGTACTGTATCTGTGTACTGTATCTGTACTGTATGTGTGTACTGTATCTGTGTGTACTGTATCTGTGTACTGTATCTGTGTACTGTATGTGTGTACTGTATCTGTGTGTACTGTATCTGTGTGTACTGTATCTGTACTGTATGTGTGTACTGTATCTGTGTACTGTATCTGTGTACTGTATCTGTGTGTACTGTATCTGTGTACTGTATCTGTGTACTGTATCTGTGTGTACTGTATCTGTACTGTATGTGTGTACTGTATCTGTGTACTGTATCTGTGTGTACTGTATGTGTGTACTGTATTTGTGTACTGTATCTGTTTGTACTGTATCTGTACTGTATGTGTGTACTGTATCTGTGTGTACTGTATCTGTGTACTGTATGTGTGTACTGTATCTGTGTACTGTATCTGTGTGTACTGTATCTGTGTGTACTGTATGTGTGTACTGTATCTGTGTACTGTATCTGTGTGTACTGTATCTGTGTGTACTGTATGTGTGTACTGTATCTGTGTACTGTATCTGTTTGTACTGTATCTGTGTGTACTGTATCTGTACTGTATGTGTGTACTGTATCTGTGTGTACTGTATCTGTGTGTACTGTATCTGTGTACTGTATCTGTGTACTGTATCTGTGTACTGTATCTGTGTGTACTGTATCTGTGTACTGTATGTGTGTACTGTATCTGTGTACTGTATCTGTGTACTGTATCTGTGTGTACTGTATCTGTGTACTGTATGTGTGTACTGTATCTGTGTACTGTATCTGTGTGTACTGTATCTGTGTGTACTGTATGTGTGTACTGTATCTGTGTACTGTATCTGTGTGTACTGTATCTGTGTGTACTGTATGTGTGTACTGTATCTGTGTACTGTATCTGTTTGTACTGTATCTGTGTGTACTGTATGTGTGTACTGTATCTGTGTACTGTATCTGTTTGTACTGTATCTGTGTGTACTGTATCTGTGTACTGTATCTGTACTGTATCTGTGTACTGTATCTGTACTGTATGTGTGTACTGTATCTGTGTGTACTGTATCTGTGTACTGTATCTGTACTGTATCTGTGTACTGTATCTGTACTGTATGTGTGTACTGTATCTGTGTGTACTGTATCTGTGTGTACTGTATCTGTGTACTGTATGTGTGTACTGTATCTGTGTACTGTATCTGTGTACTGTATCTGTGTACTGTATGTTTGTACTGTATGTGTGTACTGTATCTGTGTACTGTATCTGTGTACTGTATGTGTGTACTGTATCTGTGTACTGTATCTGTGTACTGTATGTGTGTACTGTTTGTGTGTACTGTATCTGTGTACTGTATCTGTGTACTGTATCTGTGTACTGTATGTGTGTACAGTATCTGTGTGTACTGTATGTGTGTACTGTATGTGTGTACTGTATCTGTGTGTACTGTATCTGTGTACTGTATCTGTGTACTGTATGTGTGTACAGTATCTGTGTGTACTGTATCTGTGTACTGTATCTGTGTACTGTATGTGTGTACTGTATCTGTGTACTGTATCTGTGTACTGTATCTGTGTACTGTATGTGTGTACAGTATCTGTGTGTACTGTATGTGTGTAGTGTATGTGTGTACTGTATCTGTGTGTACTGTATCTGTGTACTGTATGTGTGTACTGTATGTGTGTACTGTATCTGTGTACTGTATCTGTGTACTGTATGTGTGTACTGTATCTGTGTACTGTATCTGTGTACTGTATGTGTGTACTGTGTGTGTGTACTGTATGTGTATACTGTATGTGTATACTGTATGTGTGTACTGTATCTGTGTACTGTATGTGTGTACTGTATCTGTGTACTGTATCTGTGTACTGTATGTGTGTACTGTATCTGTGTGTACTGTATGTGTATACTGTATGTGTGTACTGTATCTGTGTACTGTATCTGTGTACTGTATCTGTGTACTGTATGTGTGTACTGTATCTGTGTGTACTGTATGTGTGTGTACTGTATCTGTGTGTACTGTATGTGTGTACTGTATCTGTGTACTGTATGTGTGTACTGTATCTGTGTACTGTATGTGTGTGTACTGTATGTGTGTACTGTATCTGTGTACTGTATGTGTGTACTGTATCTGTGTACTGTATCTGTGTACTGTATGTGTGTACTGTGTGTGTGTACTGTATGTGTGTACTGTATGACTGAGTTAGTAGTGAGAAGTTTAGGAGAAAGTATCTGAGGAGGAAAAAGTACTCAAGTAAAGGTACTGTTACTTCAGAATGAAATCAGTAGAGGTCAGCTAAATTATTATTTGAGTAAAGTAAACCATTACTTCTACTACTACTATCACTACTACCACAACTATTACTACCATTACTACTACCCCTACCACCACTACTACTATATTACTCCTATATTACTACTATTCCTCCTCCTCCTACTACTACTACCACCACTACTGATACTATTACTACTATTACTACTAAAGTACGACTATCACTACTACTACCACCACTACTACTGTATTAATACTTCTACTACCACTACTACTGCTACTATTACTACTACTACTACTTCTACTACTACCACTACTACTACTACTGTTACTACTAAAGTACTACTATCACTACTACTACCACCACCACTATTATATTAATACTTCTACTACCACTAATACTTCTACTACTACCACTACTACTACCACCACCACTACTACTATTACTGCTATTACTACTAAAGTAGTACTATCACTACTACAACTATTATTACCATTGCTACTACCCCTACCACCACTACTACTATATTACTACTACTCCTACTACTGCTACTACTACTACCACCACCACCACCACTACTTCTACTATTACTACTATTACTACTACTACTATCACTACTACTACTACCATTAGCATTACTGTGCGTTTAGGACATTTTTTAACTTCTTACTAAATTATTTGTTGTTCCCTCTTGGTTTGTTCATAGACAACAGCACGTCACTACCATAGCTGTTCACATGCTCTAAAAAGAAGAAGTGTGTGTGGTTCTATGTAACAACGGATACTTTTACTTTTACTTCACTACATTTCAGAGCAAGTATCTGTACTTTTTACTCCACTACATTTTTTGAATTAGTTTGAAGTACAAAGTATTTTGAGTTTTGGTTTAAAATAATTAGTTTTTGTCATGGCCTCATTGTAGACCCACAGTACTTCAATATAACAACTGCAGTAAAGTAGTACTTCTTAGAAACATCAAAATAAAAGACAGAAGATTTAGCAAAATCCCTCACATTTAACACATTCATGAGTTGAGTCGGAGAGAAATACTTTTACTTGATTACTCACAAGTACATTTAAATCAGCCATTCCCAAAGTCAGCAGTGTCAGGGCCCTCCTTAAATTTACCAAAATCCCACGCGGGCCCCCAACAATACAACTTTCCAAATTTTATTTTCATGTTTTTTTTCATATATTTCTATAAAAACATTACAAAAGACACTGACTATTGGCTTAAAAGTGTTTTAAAGTTATATTTTTAAACAAATACACTGTAAAAAATAAATAAAATGCTGCAAAAACTCAAAAACTCAAGGCAAAGCATCCCTCAAGATTTTTGGGGCCAACTCAAAATCTCGTTTTCCACTTTCACTTAATTTGATGTTCATACGTCTAAAAACATTTCTTATTTTTAAGTTTTTCTCTCTATCATTATTTTTTTACTCATCTTACAGCCAACTTACAGAGTTCAGAAAAAGTTATTCTTTTGTTAAATGTAGTATATTTAGTTTTTATTATTATCAATAATACTTTTCCTGAACAGCAGTGGCTGCAAGATGAGTTGGAAAAATAAAGATAATAAAAAGTAAAACTTACAATTTCAAGTTTTTAGATGTATGAACGTTAAATTTGGTGAGTAAAAAAATATTAGTTGTTGAAAACTTGAGATTTTGAGTTGATCACCAAAAATCTTGAGGGATCCTGTTGCCTTGAGTTTTTGCAGCATCCTTAATATAGACAGCCTCTGGGGGCCCCCCTGCAGTTCCTTCGCGGACCCCCGGGGGCCCTGGACCCCACTTTGGGAACAACTAATTTAAAAGAAAGAACTTTTATACTTTAAGTAGAAATTTCAAGGTGATACTTTTACATTTTCTTGAGTAAATGTTTGCATCTTTATCTGTACTTTTACTTTTTTTAAGTAAAGAAATTGAGCACTGGTTCTATTACAACAAACAAAAAACAAACCACTTTTTTACACAACATATAAAGTTGTGTGAGTTGGTTTTGTGCTGGGACAGGACAGGTCTGTGTCTCCGAGTGTCCCTGCGACGCTGCCCGGCCACAGTCTGAATAATGCATGAAGACAATCAATGATTAAAGGTCCTTTGGGTGTCACACTTTACAGAGGCGAGGTTCCTCAGAGTCACTGACGGTAAAGGAAGGGGACGCTGTAACACACACTTTTTTTTTGACCCACGTCATCAGCGCCTCGTCGAACGCCGTCCCAAATGCTTAAAGGGGCTTAATTCTGCAAAATCGACTTTTCTGAGTTATGTTAAAGTGTTGTTTCCTCTTCAAAAACATACCTGGAGTTGTGTTTTTGTTTCATTCATGCACGTTTGAGTACCGTATTTTCCGCACTATAAGGCGCATCGGATTATAAGGCGCACCTTCAATTAATGGCCTATTTTAAAACTGTTTTCATATATTGGGCGCACCGCATTATAAGGCGCATCCACTAGATGGCGCTGTGCTAAAGGGAATGTCAATAAAACAGTCAGATAAGTCAGTCAGTCAAACTTTATTAATAGAATACAAACCAGTGTTCTTACAACTCCCTCGCTGAAAACTAGGGATGCACCGATACCACTTTTTTTCAAACCGGTACGAGTACGAGTACTTCCATTTGAGTACGTACCGATACGAGTACTTATATAGGGGTAACTTTATAGTTTATACAGTCACAATACTGTATGTCATTCATCCCATACTGTGTCGTCTTTTTGCCGTCTATCCCCGCTCTGCGATGCTAAGTTATTTTTACAACAGAGTGGTTTGAACACAGCTAACCATGGCTAAAATTTGCTGAATATGGACATGTTATACCTCATTTTAAAGCTTAGATTCTCCTCTATTCAGTCGCTAAAATAATTTTAAAGACAGGTTGAGCATCTGTGCATCACCTGCGGAGATTCGCCATTACATACAGGAGCTAACACAATTAGCAATGGTACTTCTTATGTTTTATCAGACAACAACTGCTTCAGACTCCGCACTTATATCATTTTCAGGACAACTAGGACAACAAAAGGACAACTGCTTAAGTTTTAGGACTCACGTATGATTTGGGATAAGTCTGGTTGAGCAGAATGAAGAGCCAGCTTTGCTTTTAAAACCTGTCACTTCGGCGACGCCCCCTGAATACGGTAGCCATAATTAATCAACATTGATCCATATATAAGGCGCATCGGATTATAAGGCGCACTGTCGGTTTTTGAGAAAATTAAAGGCTTTTAGGTGTGCCTTATAGTGCGGAAAATACGGTAATCGTGTTCTTTTACGATGTCTGCTTTAATTAATTATTGCGTTTTCTGACCAACAAAACGTAAGATGCGGCTCTAGATTCATTTAAAAGACTCACAAAAAAAGCATAAAATAGGTCTTTTAAGTCCCCCCACGTCCTCTGTTTGGAGACTCACCTGCGGCGTCGCCTCGCTGCAAATTACCCACAATGCACTGCAACCACACCCATTTTTGCGAACTTTATTTAACAATTAAGACAAACCTGAATGCGATATTAAAGTCCCTACAATAAAAATGAATAAAACACTATTCACATTAAACATTAAAGGCTCTACATGGAGGAAAGTCACTTTTTAAAATAGTTTAATAGTTTTTGCTGTTTCTTTTTCTTTTCTTTTTTTTTTTATTGTCAGACATTTACAATTACAGAAAACAGCCCCTTAACAAAAAATTAACACAGAAAAAATGTGCATGGATAAATGGATGTGCACAGTGTAGCAATATATGAACTTTGCACTTAATATTATAATTCAATAGCAACCTAAAGTATCATTATGTTTATCAACAGTATATGCTGCTTCTAATTATTTAAGTTTTAACTTATTTTGCTCTAATTATATCCTTATGTTGATGTACATTTGGTTACAGAGACAAGTTAACTGCTGACAGGTGATTTTTGGTTTAATATGACAACTTTTCAAATATTCTTGTAAGATCTGTTTTTTTTTTCATCACACCAAAATGTAAAGACACGGGGAAACTCCACAAAAACACGAAATAATGAAATAGTAATAATAAAAAGAAATAATGCGGTGTGTGAAATACTCAAATCTGTGCACAACTAAAGGTACTGCTGCTACAAAATAATATCACTGTTGAGTACAAATAAAAGTCAATTAAGTAGAATTAAAATTTGCTCATCAAAAGTAAAAATATTTGTAAAGTTTACTTAAAGTTACACTGTGTAAGATTCCCAGTCTTGCGCCTCTAGAGGCCACAGGTGCCACTGCACCGTCGCAAAACGTAAACACTAGGGCCCCTCCTCCTTCTGAAACTGTGCGAGCGTGCGTCTATTTCCATCATTGTTTCAACTTTAGTTGACCTGCTGCTACCTTTGGAAGTTTGGACTGGATCTTCTATAGAGTTAGCGCTAGCGTTAGCTTATCAACAAATATCGCGCAATGGTCGCAGTAAAAACAACTAATAACTGTATAAAAAAGCACGTTCTAAAGACAAAATAAAGAGGCTAATTTACCTGCCCAACAATAAAGAAACAAAAACGTGATCTGATTTGCAGCCTTCTCTGTCTCTCATCTGACGCCAGCGAGCAAAAGTCTGTCCGATGTTGACTCTTGTCTGCGATCTGGTGCGGTCCCTTTCACATTTTCTTTTTCTTGCCTCGTCCGACATTGTCTTCATCTTCTTGTGTTCTTTCGGCCCTGACGAACTGGCGAAAATAACAACGCTAAAAGTAGCTTCCTGGTTATACCTGCGCCTCAAGTCGTTTCCTGTCATGTGACTCTTCCTGAACAGCGGAGCGCTCCCGGCCAAGTTGCGAGAGCGGTTTCTCAGTACAGAAGCCCCGCTCGGAGCAACAGATCACACCTCAGGCCTTATAATCGCTCAAAAAATCACAAAAACAAATCAGTATGCCCCACATATTTAGGAGAAAAGTTACACAGTGTAACTTTAAGTTGAAAGTACTTGTTACTACTGCTATTAGAACTAGAACTACTTTTAATGCTCCTGCTACTACTATTATTACTGCTACTACGACTGCTGCTTCTCCTACTACTACTACTACTTATTTATAGTATGACCACCACTGCTACTACTACTACTACTACGACTACGACTATTACTATTACTACTCTCTTTGCCAAAATTTTACAAAGAAACAAAATTTACTTGAGAAAAGGTACATTTTTTTACTGTAATTTGAAAGTATGTTGTGAGAATTGTACTCAGAAATGTACTTTAAGAAATTATTTGAGTATAAGTATCCTGTTACTCTGTACTTCTACAGACTCTGCGGTCTCTGGAATTTTATTTACCAAACATAAGAAAACCCCATTCTTCATAATTTTGAGTATTTCATTTTCTGCATTAAAGAACCTGGTCTCAGCCTCTGTTTGTGAAATCTGTTGCATTAAATCCACTTTCTTTTTACTTTTCCTCTTTATTCATTGTTAGTTCACAGGGTTTGGTCTCAGTTTTCCTTGCTCCCGCTCCTTAAAAGTCTGGAATTGGGAAAGTCTCACCCTTGTCTTGGTCTCGGTTCGCTCTGGACTCGGACTGGTCTTGGTCTCAGTTAGTCCGGTCTTGACTACAGCACTAGAACACAAACAAACGGCAGAGTTGTGGCGTTAGCTCGTGTGTTATTTGCGACTGTTCTTTGTCTTAAACTGGAAATAGCGGTTGCTTGTTTGTTTTCTGGGAAGTGAACAAACTTCATGAGGAAAATTGTCTCTTTTTTTGGTTTTCGCTTTGCCCACTTAAAGGCACAGTAGCTTGTTTATTTGGAACCAGTGTAGCTCATTTTGTGAATGAAAATGTCTCTAAAGGTTGGCGGTTCAATCCCAACTACCAGGATTACATAGTGCTGTTGTGTCCTTGGGCAAGACACTTCACCCACCTTGCCTCCAGTGTTTGTGGCTCTGGTGTACAATTATTATTATTATTATTATTATTATTATTATTATTATTATTGTATACTAAATCTTTATTCATTGAGTCCTCTATCTCTGCTACTACTACACTGTAAAAAAAAAAAATTTTGACTCAAGGCAACAGGATCTCTCAAGATTGTTGAGTTTTGAAGCCTACGCAAAATCTCAAGTTTTATTTTTTATTTTTTCAATTTGATGTTTATTTGCTTAAAACCTTTAAATTTTATGTTTTACTAATTATGATTTTTTTAACTCATCAAATTTATATCCATTGTTCAGAGAAAGTATTATAATTGATAATAATATAAACTTAATATACTAAATTTAACAAAAAAAAAAAAAAAATTCAACAACTTTTTCTGGACAAGGGATAATCAGTTGGCTGTAAGATGACTTAAAAAAAATGATATTGCATAAAATCAGGTGAACAAAAAATTATTATTGGTTGAAAACTTGAGATTTTGAGTTGGCCCCAAAACTCAAAAATCTTGAGGGATCCTGTTGCCTTGAGTTCTTGAGTTTTCGCAAATTTTGTTTTACTACTACACAATATTTAGTTCCACTGAATACATTAAAAACACATTTTACATTTTTTGGTAAACATACAGCAGATTTACATAAGCTTTTATTTAGAGGCAAAAATCAAGTAGGAAATTGCCAATCTTTCAAATTAAATGCAAAATGGCATATAAAATAACTTTTGTGCTTGTTTTAAAATGGATACTTTTTTGTTTGTTTGTTTGTTTGTTTGTTTGCAGGTTCTGGCATTGAACCCACAACCTTTTTGCTGTGAGTCAATCATTTTTGCTTCATATTTTAAGGACACTCAACTATTTCTTTCCTTTTGACTTTTGGCATGTTTATCTGGCATTTATGCTGGATGCCCTTCCAGATGCAACCCTCTTGATGGCGGCACTGTGGCAGAGTGGTTAGCACTGGTGCCTCACAGCCAGAAGGTTGCGGGTTTGACTCTGGGACAGTGAGGGGTTTTCCTGTGTGGAGTTTACATGTTTTCCCTCTGCTCTTGTGAAAACATTACTTTTTTTCTTTGTACAAAACTTATGTACGTATGAATACATGGCTACACTGTAAAAAAAAAAAAAAAATGTTGCAAAAACTCAAGGCAACAGGATCCCTCAAAATTTGTGAGTTTTGTTGCCAACTCAAAGTCTCAAGTTTTCAACAATTATTTTTTTGTTCACCTAATTTGACGTTCATATGTCTAAAAACTTAAAATTTTAAGTTTTCATCCTTTTTTTTTTTTTTTTTTTTTTTTACTCATCTTACAGCCAACTTACTATCCATTGTTCAGGAAAGGTAATAATAAAAATTAAATATACTAAGTTTAACAAAAGGATAATACTTTCTCTGTACAATGGATGGTAAGTTGGCTGTAAGATGAATTTTTAAAAAATGACAGTGAATTGAAAGTTTTTAGACATAGTGTGAACAAAAAATTGTAGTTATTGAAAAAAAGATTTTGAGTTGGCCACAAAACTCAAAAATCTTGAGGGATCCTGTTGCCTTGAGTTTTGAGTTTTCACAGCATTTTATTTCCAAACAACATATACTACAAGCTCAAATGAACAGTGCGTTTTTTGTTTTTTTTTGTTTTGTGTGTGTGTGCTGTTTTTCTTTTATTACGTTTATGAAATTACGTTATACTCTTGTTTTTACAGCGCCTAAGCAGAAGTAAAAGACACTGTTGCCATTTACAAAGCACCTTGTTGTTTGTACACAACAACCTCGGCCCTTTTTCAGACCCGGAGGTGATCCTTGGAGGGCCCTAGAGATATTTCTGGAGCGATGAGATGTTTGTAAGCGCCGCGTTCTGGAGGCGACGCCCGGCTCATGTTTGTCATCAAATCCTCCCGACGTCCTCGGCCGACTTCATCCTGCCGCAGGTGCGCACAGGTCAGGAGAAGCTCGGGGGACAGGCCTGCAGAGACGTTTGTAAAGGGTTTGTGTGTCTTTCCTGGAAACTCAGACTCAGGTCAAAGGTGATGTTATTTAAGTCTCTGGGTGGTCACATGACACACTTACAGTGAGTGTAAACAACAACAGAGACACAGCAGCTGTTTGATCTATGGAGAGTCAAATTAATACAATTTATAAATATGCAATCTTTGTTCTTGTATTTAAGGAAAACTGATGAAAAATAATAATGTTAATATATTTTTTAGTTTAATCCTTTCAGGACACCATACAATAAAACCTATAGTACCACATAAACATAAATAAAATGTGCACAGCCTACAAATAATATAGATTTGAACAGATATATTTTTAAGTTGTTCAGTTGAATGCATTTAAAGTAGAGGTGTAACGATACAGTAACTGTATCGATGTATCGATTTTTTTTCCTATGATACAACTACATCGATACACATGACCTTGTATCGAATCGTATCGTTTTCTAGGAAGTGAATATCGATACACATGAAGTATCAATCGATAATATGGGAAATATCGAAATTAGAAATTTGTATGTTAAAATAAAACCAAATATGGCTTTTTGAAGATAAATTTTGTGTTTTTATTTAAATAAAATGTTATATTCAACTTTTCTTCGCTCTCTGTCTGCTGGACATAATCAACCCCGGCCGCGGTGCTACATTTGAGAGTAAACTTTTATGATTTTTGGCAAAAAGTTGCTGTATCGATTATTGATACAAAGGCGTTGAATCAAATTGAATCGTATCGTTCCAAATTAGCCAATATCGTTCTTGAATCGTATCGAAACTCTTCTAATCGATATATATTGTATCATTGCAAAAACATATTGTTGCAGCCCTAATTTAAAGCCTGTTGAAGTAGAAAGAAATGATCTATTAACTCTTGTGCCCCAATGAGGACAAAAGTGTCCTTTTCAAATTTAAATTTTTAATTTAATTTAATTTTGATAACTTTGCAGTGGTTCTTATCTTTTCTATGAAATGTGTCTCAGGTGTGTATTTGATTACTAATGTTGATATTCTAAACACAAACCTAATATTACTTTATTTTTACACTAAATCTGTCAGCTTGTTCCTGTTAAGTGACAAAACAAAAAATGTATACCTTAATTTTTTCAACTTTTTTTGCATATATCTTTTAATCGTAATAGTATTGGATTTTTTTTTATTTATTTTTTTGTAAAAAAACAAAAACACACACCAAAAAATATATATTTTTTAATATTCTCAATGCAGAGTTGATTTTTTTATTTAGAGGGGTTATTACAGCCTTGGGTATGTCATAGATTACCAACAACAATGATTAAAATGGATTTAGGATTTTTTCATATTTTATTTGTTGGTCAGTCAGTTTTAATGGGCTTTAATGGAGGTTGGTAATCTTTGACAAACCCAAGGCTGTATCTCAGATGACTTTTTAAAACTGGGGCATAGGGGTTAAAAAAAACTGAATCCGTCATGTGTAGGCTTTATTTTCAAGCACCCATTTGTTGGACTACCCCACTTGTCAACGCAGAATTAACGCTGATAATACAGAGGATGTGTCTATTTCAACAGTGGCCTCTAAACTCACACAGAGAAACCGCCCAAACAACAAACAAACCTCTCTCTGTGTGACTCCGATACTGATCACAGCCCTGACTCTGCACTCACCACTTCCTCCTCCGTCTCTGAGCAAACTAAAACCTGAGACAAAGAAGGAAGTTCACAGTTATCTGGAAATGTTTGTTTTGTTTTTTGTTTTATTGGATGTTCTCAATTTGCTAAGACAAAATAAGATCTGTAAAAGCCTTTTTATGTAGTATGTTGACAAAATTAATCAAGAATTTTACACCTGTCTCTGTCCAATATTCAGAATTTGTTGAAAAGTGTGAAAATGTGTGCATTTTTAAGCATATATTGACTAATTTTTAAAAGTTGCGAGACATTTTTAAGTATGTTGATGTAGTAATCACACTGATATTTGTTAGTTAAAAAAAAAATCCTTTTACCTGCTGTGTCTCGGCTTAAAGGCAATGACTCAAAGGTTTTAACAGATTTGGGGAAAATGTGGAAACAGCTTTTCAGCAATTTTGTACAGTAAACTTTCCTTTGTTTGTGCTTCTGCATCTCTACAAATGAGGTTGTGGGTTCAATCCCTGGGCTGGCCGACTACAGTCTCTCTGAATGGCTTCTGTTTCTGTGTGAGGTTGGTGTGTGTCTGTGTGACGTTGGTGTGTGTCTGTGTGAGGCTGGTGTGTGTCTGTGTGAAGCTGGTGTGTGTCTGTGTGAGGCTGGTGTGTGTCTGTGTGAAGTTTTTGTGTGTCTGTGTGAGGCTGGTGTGTGTCTGTGTGAAGCTGGTGTGTGTCTGTGTGAGGCTGGTGTGTGTCTGTGTGAAGTTTTTGTGTGTCTGTGTGAGGCTGGTGTGTGTCTGTGTGAGGCTGGTGTGTGTCTGTGTGAAGTTGGTGTGTGTCTGTGTGAGGCCGGTGTGTGTCTGTGTGAGGCTGGTGTGTGTCTGTGTGAGGCCTTTTGTGTCTGTGTGAGGCCGGTGTGTGTCTGTGTGAGGCCGGTGTGTGTCTGTGTGAGGCTGGTGTGTGTCTGTGTGAGGCTGGTGTGTGTCTGTGTGAGGCTGGTGTGTGTCTGTGTGATGTTGGTGTGTGTCTGTGTGAGTCTGGTGTGTGTCTGTGTGAGTCTGGTGTGTGTCTGTGTGATGTTGGTGTGTGTCTGTGTGAGGCTGGTGTGTGTCTGTGTGAGGCTGGTGTGTGTCTGTGTGAGGCCGGTGTGTGTCTGTGTGAGGCTGTTGTGTGTCTGTGTGAGGCTGGTGTGTGTCTGTGTGAGGCCGGTGTGTGTCTGTGTGAGTCTGGTGTGTGTCTGTGTGACGTTGGTGTGTGTCTGTGTGAGTCTGATGTGTGTCTGTGTGAGCCTGGTGTGTGTCTGTGTGAGGCTGGTGTGTGTCTGTGTGAGCCTGGTGTGTGTCTGTGTGAGGTTGGTGTGTGTCTGTGTGAGGCTGGTGTGTGTCTGTGTGAGCCTGGTGTGTGTCTGTGTGAGGTTGGTGTGTGTCTGTGTGAGGCTGGTGTGTGTCTGTGTGAGGCTGGTGTGTGTCTGTGTGAGGCTGGTGTGTGTCTGTGTGAGGTTGGTGTGTGTCTGTGTGAGGCTGGTGTGTGTCTGTGTGAGGCCTTTTGTGTCTGTGTGAGTCTGGTGTGTGTCTGTGTGAGGCCGGTGTGTGTCTGTGTGAGTCTGGTGTGTGTCTGTGTGAGGCCAGTGTGTGTCTGTGTGAGTCTGGTGTGTGTCTGTGTGAGGCTGGTGTGTGTCTGTGTGAGGCTGGCGTGCATCTGTGTGAGTCTGGTGTGTGTCTGTGTGAGGCTGGTGTGTGTCTGTGTGAGCCTGGTGTGTGTCTGTGTGAGGTTGGTGTGTGTCTGTGTGAGGCTGGTGTGTGTCTGTGTGAGGCTGGTGTGTGTCTGTGTGAGCCTGGTGTGTGTCTGTGTGAGGTTGGTGTGTGTCTGTGTGAGGCTGGTGTGTGTCTGTGTGAGGCCTTTTGTGTCTGTGTGAGTCTGGTGTGTGTCTGTGTGAGGCCGGTGTGTGTCTGTGTGAGTCTGGTGTGTGTCTGTGTGAGGCCAGTGTGTGTCTGTGTGAGTCTGGTGTGTGTCTGTGTGAGGCCGGTGTGTGTCTGTGTGAGGCTGGTGTGCTTCTGTGTGAGTCTGGTGTGTGTCTGTGTGAGGCCGGTGTGTGTCTGTGTGAGGCTGGTGTGCTTCTGTGTGAGTCTGGTGTGTGTCTGTGTGAGGCTGGTGTGTGTCTGTGTGAGGCTGGTGTGTGTCTGTGTGAGGCTGGTGTGTGTCTGTGTGAGATTTTACCTTGCACAGTTTAAACTATAGAGCAGTGTTTACCAACCAGGGGTACGGGGACCCCTAGGGGTATATGAGCACATTGCAGGGGGTACATGGAATTATTTGATTGATAGGGACACTAAAGAAGTACAGAACAGGGACTAAGCCAGGACTAAACCAGGTCTAAGCCAGGACTAAACCAGGTCTAAGCCAGGACTAAACCAGGTCTAAGCCAGGACTAAACCAGGTCTAAGCCAGGACTAAACCAGGTCTAATACCAGGACAAAGCCGGGTCCAAACCAGGATTAAACCAGCAACTAACCAGGTCTAAACCAGAACTAAACTAGGTCTAAACCAGGTCAAACAAGGACTAAACTAGGACTAAACCAGGACTAAGCCAGGTCCAAAACCAGAACTCAAGCAGGGGAAAAAAAAAAAAAACACAACAAAACCAGAAACAATCCACATCTAAACCAGAACTAAACTAGGTCTACACCATGTTTAAATCAGGACTAAACTAAGACTAAACCAGGACTTAAGCCAGATCCAAACCAGGACTAAGGCGTGTCCTGGGGGCGCACAAAACCAAAAATGTTGGAAACCACTGCTATAGAGCATAACACTTTTATCATGCAGCGTAATCTACCAACACCCTGAAACTATCCCTACACCAAAAAATATGAAAAGTGGGAACAGTTCCTTCACAGATAAAGCCTTAAATAACTGCACCACGCCTCATGTTGTGTGGTGACGGGACGAGTTACTCTCTGTGTAACCGTAACCCAATACAAAAAGTCTGGAATATTCTGTTGTTGTTAAGTATTGTCTGAATAGAAATGCCCCCGTCTTTGTCTTGTCCCGGGTTAAGTTTCGCACCTAAATGCCACCCATAAGCGCTCCATTCAGAGTTGGGAAGCAATGGATGAAAGAGCACTTTGAGGAAAACATGCTGGAATACTACTACTACTACTACTACTACTACTACTACTACTACTACTACTACTACTACTACTACTTCTACTCAGTGCATTTTTGCTTTATCACATTTATGCATAGTTTGTGCACCTAGTTTTTATTTCTATGTCTAATTGTCCTGTTTTATGCCCTGCTACTCAACATGCCTTGAATTGCAAATAAAGTTTTTTTTAATTTGAATTTGAATTTTATTTAGCAGCCAAATTGAGTATAGGAAATTACAGGTTTTCCAAATTAAATGCAAAATGGCAAAAAATAAAATACATTTTTGTTTGTTTTACTTAATAATAATAATACATCAATTTTATATAGCGCTTTTCACACAACTCAAAGTCGCTTTACAATTTTTGATCTATTATTCATTCACTCCTCAGTCACACTCGGTGGTGGTGAGCTACTTCTGTAGCCACAGCTGCCCTGGGGCAGACTGACGGAAGCGTGGCTGCCAATCTGCGCCAACGGCCCCTCTGACCACCACCAAACACAGCCACACTAACACATTCACACAGGCAAGGTGGGTGAAGTGTCTTGCCCAGGGACACAACGACAGTATGCGCTTCAGATGGGATTCGAACCGGCTACCCTCCGGTTGCTGAGCTTAACCCACTGCGCCACCATCGCCATCACTTGTTTAGTAAAAGTGTTTGCTGGTTTGGGCATTGAACCCACAACCTTCTTGCTGTGAGGCACTATTTCTTTTCGACTTTTGGCAGCGATTGCATGTTGATCTCGCCTAGGATTTATGCTGGATGCCCTCCTTGATGCGACCCTCTTGACGGCAGCACAGTGACAAAGTGGTTAGTCTGTTGTCTCGCTGCAAGAAGGTCGTGGGTTCGATTCCAGGAGCTTTCCGTGTGGAGTTTGTATGTTCTTCTCGTGTCTGGGTGGGTTTCCTTCGGGTGCTCCGGTTTCCCCATCAACCTAAAACATGCACAACGGATCTGGAACTGGATTGCTAATAATTACTAACTTTGTCTAGTAGTGACTAAATACATACTTACATACAGGGGCGTAACATGCATGGGGGCCAGGAGGTATAGGGGCCCATTAGAGGGGGTCCATGTTCATCTATGGTCAAGTCTGTGTTTAAAATATTCATAATAATTAGGGGCAGCACAAACCTTTGTTGCAGGCCTGAGTTTTTAACATAAATTTAACTTGAAATCCTGTGAAATTTGTAAACTCATAACAAAAAGAACAAAAAAAATCATGTTTTTAAGATAAATACACAATTGGAATAAAAATAAAAATAATAATAATACATTTTATTTATAAAAGCGCTTTTCATGACACTCAAAGACGCTGTACAAGGGTAAAACAAGAGAAACAAACAACAAAACAAGCAAACAAATATTAAACTTTAAAAAACTTTAAAAAGTCTAGTTTCACAAAATTGTCCCTAAATATTAATAAATAAGCACCTGTTTTTATAAATATAGATAAAACTCCAACAAACAGCGACATTTTATAAATTAAAAAGCTGCATGAACCTGAAGTACTGAATGTGCTTCATAATGTTGGGGCCCATTCTGAAATCCTGCACTGGGGCCCCACATTACCAAGACACACTACTGCTTACATATATATTTATATATTTAGATTATAACCTTCACTATGACCAGTGGTGGACAAAGGACTCAGCTTCATTACTTGAAAAAAACTAAAAATAACAATGTTTTTCAAATAAGTGCAGTCAAGAATTTGTCGAATACATTCAAGTCACAAATGTGCAGCTCCTAAAATATGAATAACATACATTTTACATCATTTTAGTGAGAAAATGTGAACTTAGAAATCATAATAGATAAGATTGTTCTACAGCAAAAACAAGCCATACTTTTTATTTTAAAAAAGGCTGGGTTTTATGATCAAACTAATAAATTATTATTTTTTTAAATTGGTTTATTATAGAATCATGCAAATAATGTTCAAAGCAAAAGGTAAATCACTTCCAGATTGTGTCCAGAGGTTCTTTTTAGTTCCTGAGAGCAAATATGAGCAGTATCATGCAGTAAATGATTATTTTTAGGCTGTAAGTCAGTTGTTTTTCTGTTTTAAGAAGTTGCAGAAGTTGCTTTTTTAGAAATGTAGTGGAGTAAAAAGTATTATATTTATCTTTTAGATGTAGTGGAGTAAATGTAGTAAGTTACCCCTAAAAATACTACTTAAGTAAAGTACAGATTCCCCCAAAACTATACTGAAGTACAATACTCAGTCTGCTCTTCTAAGAAAATGGTGAGAGATTTTTTTTCTCTGTGTTTTTTGAATCCTCTCTCAGGACTGAGTGGTGCTCCAGATTCTACGCAGTCTGCTTTTAGATTTTCTGCTCTAGATACTGTTCCTGAACACACTGGGCCTGAGCTCAGGCCACGCTCCGCTCCGGACTCAGTGAGGGGTTCACTAAAACCCGAAAACTGACGCTGTGCACAGGAAACATTTAGGATAATGGCTTCAATTATAAAAATGCATTAGGTCTGTGAAATATTGTGTTCTGTAATAAGTCTGCTGAATATTAAACTGGGAATAAACCAGGAATAAAGAGCGATACCAAGGCTGAACCAGGACTGAACTAAACCAGGACTAAACCAGGGCTAAACCAGGACTAAACCAAGGCTAAACCAGGGCTAAACCAGGACTAAACCAAGGCCAAACCAGGACTAAACCAAGGCTAAACCAGGGCTAAACTAGGGCTAAACCAAGGCTAAACCAGGATGAAAACAAGGCTAAACTAGAACTAAACTGGGACTAAACCAAGGCTAAACCAGGGCTAAAGTAGTACCAAACTAGCACTAAACAAAGGCTAAACCAGGACTGAATCAGGACTAAACCAGGGCTAAACCAGGGCTAAACCAGGACAAAACAGAACTAAAGCAGGACTAAAAAGGCTAAACCAGGACCAAAGTAGTACCAAACTAGCACTAAACAAAGACAAAGCTAAACCAGAACTGAATCAGGGCTAAACTTGGACTAAACTAAGGCCTAACAAATACTAAACCAGGACTAAACAAAAGCTAATAAACCAGAACTAAACCTGAACTAAGCAAAGGCTAAACCAGGACTAAACCTAGGCTTAACCAGGACTAAACCACAACTAAACTAGGACTAAACCAAGGCCCAACCAGTCCTAAACTAGGATTAAACAAAAGCTAATAAGCCAGAACTAAACCTGGACTAAACAAAGGCTAAACCACGATTAAACCAGGACTTAACCAGGATTAAATCAGGACTAAACCACGACAAAACTAGGACTAAATCAAGGCCCAACCAATCCTAAACCAGGACTAAACAAAAGCTAATAAACCAGAACTAAACCTGAACTAAGCAAAGGCTAAACCAGGACTAAACCTAGGCTTAACCAGGACTAAACCACAACTAAACTAGGACTAAACCAAGGCCCAACAAATCCTAAACCAGGACTAAACAAAAGCTAATAAACCAGAACTAAACCTGAACTAAGCAAAGGCTAAACCAGGACTAAACCTAGGCTTAACCAGGACTAAACCACAACTAAACTAGGACTAAACCAAGGCCCAACCAGTCCTAAACTAGGATTAAACAAAAGCTAATAAGCCAGAACTAAACCTGGACTAAACAAAGGCTAAACCACGATTAAACCAGGACTTAACCAGGATTAAATCAGGACTAAACCACGACAAAACTAGGACTAAATCAAGGCCCAACAAATCCTAAACCAGGACTAAACAAAAGCTAATAAACCAGAACTCAACCTGGACTACACCAGGACTAAACCAGGATTAAACCAAGGCTAAACTAGAACTAAATCCTATTGTGCAGCCATAAAATGCATTTATTTTTTTACTGTTCTTTATTTTCTGGTACAAAAAAAAAATAAAAAAAAATAAAAAAAACTTGAACCTTTCTCCAGGAATCGGTGAGTCATTCCGCGGTAAAAAGGCATTAGTCAGTTTCTAGTGAAGTGCATTTACATTTTCCCAATAGGACAGGCAGCGGTGCAGGACAGTAATGGATCGATCCGGAAGCGGGATGGTGAGGGAGGGTTTTTACAGAGGGAGGGGTGAGGTGAACGGTGCAGAGAGGATCAGGGGAGACAAAGGCTGGGGCTTTCACAGACGCTGAGGCATTTCCGAGCTGCATCAGAAAACACAGCCCCAGAGAGAGAGAGACAGCTGTGGTCGGGACTCATGAACACAATCAGCTGACTGGAATACTGTCACAAGAAAGTAAAATGTGTAATCTAATCTAGAATTTATTACAGAGCTGTCATTAATTGGTCTACATTACATTTGTTAAAACAGCTGCTGATGGTTAGTGTTGTAACCAAGACCAAGATCAGGCAGAGGAAATTAAATTATTAGGTGTAATTGTTAATAGTAAGCTGATTTGGAACAGTCAAATAAACCAAATTTGACAAAAAATGGGCAGAAGTATAGCCACGATTGGACACAGTAGGAAATTAATTCCGTGTTGTTTAACTAAACTCATTTCTCACTTGGATTATGCCTCAGTTGTTTGGTCAAACACAAGTGAAAACAATTTAAACAGACTTAACCTGTTAAGCTCTGAGGCCTTTTTCCCGAAAATTCTATATCTACATTTATTAAGGTTTTACTTAGCATTTACTAGGTGTACATAGCTAACCTTGGTAGCAAATTAATTGGTGGACTTTGGGGATTACTGTGGAAGAGAAATAATATTAATAAATTATATTGTTTGACCATAAATTGAGGTTGAAATGGATTATTCTAATTTCCGCCTGAAAAAAAACACATATTTGCCTCCAAAAAAGCCTTTTTCCTTCCTGTAGTGAAGCAAATAACAACATAAATTGAAAATTTCACATATCTTGGTCTACTGCAGCAAAATGTGTGCCAAATAAACAAAGTAATGGAAAGATATACATGTTTTATTTTTAAAAAATCCAGGTGGAATCCAACTGTTGAATAGAAATTGAAGTAGATAGTTTTGTTGCCACGAATTGTCCGAACACGAGGATGTCAAACATGTGTGTGTCAGCCGTTGTATCTCCCCGCTATGGTCCCAACAAGCGGACGCAAGGGGGCGGAGCCCCGTCGGGCTCTATTCGGGTTTAAGTTAAGGTTGCTCAAAACAAAGCAGCTCGAATTGTTTTGGGCTGTCCTTACAGAACCAGTGTGACTACTATGCGTGATAGTTTGGCTTGGTTAACTGTAAAACGTAGACTGAAGTATTTCCTACTAACATTTATGAGAAACATCATTGTATCCAAAACTCCAGAAATAATTTATAGTAAATTGTCCTTTTTTTCAGATACACATAATTACAGTACGAGACAAACAGATGAGATGCTTTATCGAGCTATGGCGGCATGGAACTCATTACCAGGATTTTTGTTGCTGGAAAATAATAAAAAATGCTTTCAAAAGAAGTTAAAACTTTTATTGTTCATGCGGTGATCACTGATAAGTTTGTATTTTGATTAAAACTGATGCTTAACCTAATGATTTAGTTTTGTTGTAATAATAGAATATGTATTGTAGTGTACAATGATACAAGAAATGAGCTGTTTTTGAGTTTTCTTTTCTTTGGCATTGAGCTGCTATGAACTCTTGTATGTATTGTTATTGTGTGTGCAGTTGTGTGAATGGTGCAAAAATATAAGAAAAACATGTAATGAATATTGAGGAAAAATAGCTACTGTTGTTTCAGTGGCTAATGGGGATCTTAATAAACTAAACTAAACTAAACCAGGCCAAGTCCAGGTTGAACCGAGACCAAGACAAGGCCGAGACTTTCAAGGTTCAAGACCGGGTCAAGACCAAAGCAAACCGAGACCAAACCCTGTGAAGTAACACTAAATAAAAATAAAAAGCTAAGATAAAGTGCTTCAAAATACATTAAGGATTATTTCAATGACTGAATGCAACAGACTCCACAAAAAAACTGAGACAGATCATGATCCTGGTTGTTCTGATGTAGAAAACTTCAAACTCCAAAATTATGAAGAATAGTGTTTCCTGATGATCGGTAAATAACACATTGAAGGAAAATTGGATTAGAGACCAAGACCAAGAGTAAAACTGCAGCCGACGAGACCAGGACTGTAAAAAACATTGTCTCAATGACTGGTCTTGGGTGCTACAACACTGCTGCTGATTATACAGAGAAAATATAACTTTGCAATTATTTGTATTTTTGTATTATTTGATTTATTTTGAGCAAGTGAATAGTTCATGGTGTGCACTTAACAACAAAACACAAGGCTGAGAGAGAAAAAAACAACATAAAATAATTAATCACTGTGTAATAATATTCATAACATTCATTTTAGCAAAACAATAAGTTATCATAATAAACCATACAGGTAAAACTTATTTAATCCCACCCTGTCTCCAAAATACATAACACAAAGACAGCTGTGTCCTTAGACATCACCTTCCCTATGGACACCAAGCCCAAGATTTATCAGATAATACAACAATAACTAAATAACCATATGTACTATTCTTCCATAGGCTGTTAGAAATAATATTTAGCCATTACATCAAAATAATTTAGGGTAATTTGTTAGAATATAATTCAAAAGGTAAGATATTTAATAATTAATAAGCTATATTCTATTAAATATACTGTATATGTACTATAAATGAGTCTCACAATGCTACCCCGAGAAACTAACAATTGTTATATAATAAAAAAATTGCATTATAATGAACAAAAGCACAAACCAACAATGTTAAGACCAGAGTCATGAATGTAAAATAACATGACCATTAAGTCCCACCCTCTCTGTTCTGTGACCAGACCATATTTTTGTAAAGTCTTCATTTATACGTTTTATATTTATTTCTATAATTCATATTTTATTTTATTTTATTATAAGTAAACACCCAACATTCCCCAATGAGGACGCTCTTGGTGAAAACCCTGCTATTACCGAGGCAGACCCCTGAGTAAAAGTATTGTTATTTCAAAATGTTATTACTCAAATAGTAAGTGAAAGTCGTCAAAAATATTATTTATTTGCAACTGCACAGCAAATCTGTGTTGAAATTGCAAGCACTTTGCCATAGAAGTAAAAGAATGCAGAGCTGTTAGCATAGAAAAAACACACTTCCTTAAACTTTTTGTATGATGCCATTTTACTACAAAATGAAAAAACAAATGTCTATGAGGCAAACAGAAGCTGCACACTGTTTTCTAGATAAATGACTGAGAGCAGACTGGATGTAGAGGGCTTGTTGTTGATCGGTCAGTGCTTCCTGGAGTGGGCGGGAGCGTTCTGAGGCCTCAGAAACTCGGCACCAGAGAATACTTGTTTACACTAACAGGCGTGAATGAAACAAAGCTGTAACTCCAGGTATGTTTTTGATGAGGGAACAGCATTACAGCATGGTATGCAGCTCAGAAAAGTCAATTTTGCAGAATAAAAAAAGAGAGAGAAACGCTGTATCTTCTTCTTATATCTTCTGTAACATGACATTCCATACGCTTGACTGAAATCATCTCTGCGTCTATAAAACCTTCCTCTCTCTGCAGCTGAGGGCTAGGTAGCGCCCAGCGGCCAAACAGACTGATCAAACACGACTGGAGTCTCCCTTTGGGCTGTGTGAATAATTTAATCATTACTGAGCACATATCTCACTTCAGCAGGTTTCTTCATGATGTTTGCTCTGAGATCACTTCATTTTTTTCTCATAAAGTGTCAAAATTTCACAGTAATTCGCTGCGGTTGAAGCCAATGCACTCAAAGTAATGATGCCAAGTGTGTCATAAGGGTTCCTTGATTGGTCAGCTGCTATTTTCTGCACAACTTTACTTTCTGTTCTGCAACTTAAAACTTGAAAGCCTGTTTTAGTTTTGATGTTAAAAGCCACTTACTATATGGACAAAGGGAAATTGGGAAGACTTCTAAAACAGTCAGTGCTTTTGGGTCAGCGTAAATCTTAAGGCCATAGGCTGAAATCACAACAGCAAAGAAGAAAATGGTGGTCAAAACAAAAACAAAAAAAAGAAAATCTGTTTAAAAATGGTAACTTTATAGGCGTCATCGCTGTCCAGTATCAATCTGTGGAGCTTGGCGTCGGTCCAGGGATGACTCCGGTTTTAGGGAGGTGCTGGTGAGTGGTGGTGGTGGTGGTGATGGGGTGGAGGGGGCCCAGGGGAATGCTGGATCCATCGCTGGCCCGGAGCTCGGCAGCTGACTGTCTAGACCCACTGGCTGCTCGTCACCACGCCCATCCATTCATCCATCCATCCTGGTTCTGTAAGTGCTGTGGTAAACGAGACTCGGCTTTGGACTTCACAAGTACAACTTAGACCTTATATTTATGCAACCAAGAACATTAACACCTCGTCCTATGAAGCCTTTTTTAAATGCATAACAGTGGCCAGGATGACTCAAACACTGCCTCCAGTATTAGAAGCTGACCAGCCATGACTTTGTTCATTTTGCAGTTGATTTCCTGAATTTTCTTCCTTTTTATCAGGTTCTCAATTTGAACCTGGTCCCAACTCTCAGCCAAATAATTTTAGTTCTGGTTTAATCCTGGTTTGGCCTCGGTTTAGTTCTGGTTTTGCCTTGGTTTAGTCTTGGTTTAGTCCTGGTTTGGCCTTGGTTTAGTCCTGGTTTAGTCTTGGATTAGTCCTGGTTTAGCCTTGGTTTAGTCCTGGTTTAGCCTTGGTTTAGTCTTGGTTTAGTCCTGGTTTGGCCTTGGTTTAGTCCTGGTTTAGTCTTGGTTTAGTCCTGGTTTGGCCTTGGTTTAGTCCTGATTTTGCCTTGGTTTAGTCCTGGTTTAGCCTTGGTTAAGTCTTGGTGTAGCCTTGGTTTAGTCCTGGTTTAACATTGGTTTAGTCCTGGTTTAGCCTTGGTTAAGTCTTGGTTTAGCCTTGGTTTAGTCCTGATTTAGCCTTGGTTTAGTCCTGGTTTAGCCTTGGTTTAGTCCTGATTTTGCCTTGGTTTAGTCCTGGTTTAGCCTTGGTTAAGTCTTGGTGTAGCCTTGGTTTAGTCCTGGTTTAACATTGGTTTAGTCCTGGTTTAGCCTTGGTTTAGTCCTGGTTTAGCCTTGGTTAAGTCTTGGTGTAGCCTTGGTTTAGTCCTGGTTTAAACTTGGTTTAGTCCTGGTTTAGACCTGGTTTACTTTACACTTGTTTTAGTCCTGATTTTGCCTTGGTTAAGTCTTGGTATAGCCTTGGTTTAGTCCTGGTTTAGCCTTGGTTTAGTCCAGGTTTAGTCTTGGTTTAGTCCTAATTTTGGCTTGGTTTAGTCCTGCTTTAGACTTGGTTTAGTCCTGGTATAGTATTGGTTCAGTCCCAGTTTAAACCTGGTTTACTTTACACTTGGTTTAGTCCTGGTTTAGCCTTGGTTTAGTCCTGCTTTAGACTTGGTTTAGTCCTGGTTCAGTATTGGTTCAGTCCCAGTTTAAACCTGGTTTACTTTACACTTGGTTTAGTCCTGTTTTAGTCTTGGCTTAGTCCTGGTTTAGTCCTGGTTTGGACTTGGTTTAGCTCAGACCTTGTTTAGTCCCAGTTCAGTCTTGGTTTAGTCCTGGTGTAGCCTTGGTTTAGTCCCATTTTAGTCCTTGGTAAGTCCAGGTTCAGTCTTTACTTTGCTCTTATTTAGTAACGCTCATTTTAGTCCAGTGAAGAAAGCTGAAGACAAAAAAATCAAAAAAACAAGGAGTCATTCAGTTTAATTTGTAATAATTTATTATACATTATTTCTTCCATATACCCAAACTAATAAACATACAACATTTGCATTTATACAAAATATAAACTATAAGAGGGGGATATATGTACTGAAATATAATCCTATGGTTTTACATACAGATGGTTGTTGGGTCTATCCCGTGGGCGAGTGGGGGAGGTGTCAATCAAACCCTCATTTAGAAAAGACTATTTAAACTCACAAGGTCGAACTGACACAGTCCCGTGGCAACTTCGGTGCTACATACAACTCCAAAAACCAACTAAAAACGTCATCCCGCTCAAACTTTTACTTATGCGTGTTGAAAAGACAGACAAAGCCATTTTTGTGTATATTAGAAGGAACTGAAGCCACAAGAAATCTTTGTACAACAGGTATGGTCCACCTTACATTCAGCAAACTTCTCCAAAATGGCCACCCCAAATTTTAAAAAAAAGACCTCTTCATCAATCCAACATTCAAAACTAGATCTTATCCTCCGACTTGTAAGCTCCAAAAAAGTTCAAAAAGTTAGAAATTGTCCATCCATGTTGCTGTCTTTGCGGTAGAAAGGAGAAGAGAAGCCATAGGGACAGAAGAAGACGAAGACGAACTGTGGTGGTATTTATTTATTTTCGGGGTGGGGGGGTGGGGTGAGGGTGGTCTGGCCTTGAACATTCAGCAGTAGCGGTGCAGGACGACGAGCAGAGGGGCGAAGAGGGCGACTGTCCCGGCCTGTAGAGGGACGCCTGCTCCGGTGGGGGACGTGGTGTTGGTCGAACTGCCGTAGGTGCCCGGGGACATTGTGGTGTTGAGGCTGGACGTCACGTTCCCGTTCGCAGTGGTCGTGTTGTTCTGGGCCGCCACCTGAAGGAGAACAAGGAGAGTCAGGAGTTTGTCGTTTGTCGTTTGATCTGGGTCGTGTTTTAAGCAGCGCTATGCAGTTTTTGGACTTGAAATGGACTGAAAATGATGTCAACTCTTAACAAACTGCCCCTCTCTAAGGCTGGGTACTGTTAAACAAAACCTTTGTAGTATTAAAAGAAAGGTTATAACACTACTGGTATCAAAAAAATATGTTTTATATAACACCAAGTTTCAATACCTAGTGTTCCTTTGCATGAATAAAATAAATAACTAATAAATAAATCATGCAAACTACTGGTTTTAACTTAAAGCGAAGAATTTTGCTTTGCTTTTATTTCAATTTGTGCAGAATGCTGAGCCTACTTTAAATGTTATCATTATAAATATTGTAATAAGTTTATTATACGAAAGAAGGACACTAAAAATTAAATTATTATGGTTTTAATACTGCCTACAGGAGATATTTATACTCTTTTTTTTTTGTATTGTCTGTTTGTTGTTGTTTTTCTTTTTTTATTTGGAGCAATTGTGAGTCTAAAATAAAGATTGATTAATTGACTGACTGAATATTTTTGTGTTTTATGATTGTAGAAGAAGAATTAGCGTGCCATAGGTATAAGAAAAAGTATCGCTCAGGTATCGGTATCGAAAACCAGGTATCGTTTAAATCGATTGAAAAAATCTGAACGGTACCCAGCCCTACACCAACCCCAAACCCAGAGTGCTTCTCGTTATCGTCCTCTGTCGGGAGAGCGGGCAGGTTGTCCCATTTGGAGCTAGCTGGTGGCTAACTATGTGAAGCTTTCTGACATTTTATTTTCAGAACCAACGCCACTGCAACACCAGATCAGAGAGCGAAGAGAGTTTTATCAAAGGAAGGAAAGAGGGAAAGCTTGTAGAGAAACCAAACCGGGGCATTTTGTACCATTAAGAGTTAAGCTTCTACAAAAATACATCTTTAAGGTCCAAATTAGAGCTGCACGATGTGGGAAAAACATGCAATCTTTGATAACTACATTGAATATTGCGATAACGATATTTTTTGCGATATTTTAAAATAGAGCCTGCTATTCTGACACAGTAAGTTCAATTCACTTAAAACAAAAAAGTAAGTCTCTGTATTCACAAGGCAAAACTGCGTCAAAATCAAAACTTAACACAGACTAAACCATAAATAAAACAAGGCTAGACTAAATTAATAAGGAAATTTCCACTAAAACTGGACTTTTTATACATTTTTATTTAGTCACAACACATTTTCATTCAAGGCTTTGGTGGAAAATGATTGTTCAGTGTAAATCTCTGTCAGATGGAAGACCACAGCGTTATTGCGATATATTTAGATTCTTGCGATACTGATTGCGTTTGCTGATATTCCGATAACAATAATTTCGCGATATATCGTGCTGCCCTAGTCCAAATACTACAGAATGTTGCTTTAAAGGTAAAACTTAATTCATTTCCATTACAAGTTGTTTGAATGCCCTCATGGATGCAACCATCTCCATTTATCTGGGCTTGGGACTGACACAAGTGTGAGCTTGGTGCTGGACTTTCCGCCACAGGGAATCCTGGTTTTCAAAAGTATTACGAACAGATGCATCTTAAAAAAATGTGGATATCATATGAAGCGAAGTGCGTGTATTTGATAGACTCAAGTCACAACTAAAATAAATTAACGCTTGAAATATTTTACTCCGTGTACCGAAATTATGTATGTGTGTGGCACCGAAGACTTGTTTAGCATGGAAGGAACCCCCCCTACAATTTTCACTAAGGTTTTACATTTTTGATTATTATTATTATTATTGGATTGTTCTTTATGTTTTGTGGCACTCGCACTTAAATCACCTGTTGAAAGGATTAATGGGTTTATAGTGCAGTACCTATGCTACGCCAATAGATGGCAGTAATGGCACAGAAGTTCAAGGTCCTTACGCAGAAGCAGTTCAGTCGTAAGCTGCGTGTAGAGTCAGTCCAGTGAAGCCATTACTCATTAAAACTGTCGCACACTACCCTTGTCCCTCGTCCCGTGTGTAACATGTGCTTTACTTTTTAAATAAAACTACTGAAATATTTTCCACACATCTGTATACAGTATCCATCCATTCACCTTTGCTTATTTCCGTTAGAGTCTTGGGCGTCTGGAGCCTAACCCAGTACAGAACAGATTAATCAATAAATCTTCACTGAGGGATGTACCCCGGCTCACGCCCCATGTGACCCATAAAGAGGAATATAGGGTTAAATAATGATTTCAAATAAAATAATGATTAAAAATAATGATTAAAATATCAGGCTGTGTCCCAAATTCACTCCCAAGTCTGGGCTATGGATGACTTTGTAAGATAAAGAGTATTAAATGTGGTTTGTGTCATTATTTTCATGCATAGATTTGGTCAGTAATGGGCTAATTGTTACAGGGATAGATTAATTTTGTACAGCATTTACCCCTGAACTAGAAGATCCCCAGTTTAAGCTCTATATCTTTACCACTGTCAGATAAAAGTTTGTGAATAAATGAATAGAGCAACTAGAAGATGGTCCGGCGCACTTTATCTTTACTTTTGTGAGATATCAACGGCTTTATCCATGGATAGAGCATTTACCCCTGAACCAGAGATCCTGTGTCTTGTCTTAGTGACTGGGGACTGGTTTGGACACTCTCTGTGTATCAAACAGTAGCTACGTTAGCGAAGCATCTTAGCTTTTTTTGCTGTAAGCGACTGCAGCATGACATTGTGTTTTCCAATAAAATGACTCCCAGCAGGTTTTGGTGAACAAATTATTACTATTGCCAGTGGCGCCGCAGGGAGAGGGGAAAGGTTGGGATGATTCCAAGGGGCCAAGACTGACAGGGGCCCAGAAAAATCTTAAAATAATAATATAAAGTTATCTTAGTTTGCAATGATAGACCCCAGTGGCATATATTGTATTTTAAAGGGGTGAGAACATCAGGCAGTGCCCCTGACTATTGCTGTTTTTTTAGAAAGTTTTAGTATTGAGTGGGATGTTAGCAATTTATATAAAAAAGATGACATTATTTCAAAAATAAGTACCTTCAAGAGTCTACTTTGCAAAAGCTTTATACTGTTATTCTAATGTTTACATAAAAACACACACCAAAAAATCTTGTCTGAGGCGCAGATGCAGGAAAACAACTCAAAAACAACATCGCACACTCTGCCATTCCATACGTCCGCGATTTTATTTCACGTTTCCACTCAAAAGCCTTCATCAGATCAACAATTGCTTCAGCATCTGTTAAAGGCTGTTGATTTTTGAGTTTTTAAATAATGCCCTGTAACATTATTTGTCTACCAACTTTCCAAGATTTGCAACCTCAAGAGGACTTTTCTCGAATTCATTCATTTGCTTCTGCTTTTGACCATTAGGGGTCAGGGTACTGGAGTCTATCCGATAACTTTGGGCCTTAGGACAGTGGCCCATCACTCTCACATTCATTCCACTCGGGGCAATTTAGAATCATCAATCCACCAAAACATGATGCATGTGTTTGGACGGTAACACGGAGAGGGCTCCACCCAGAGACAGCCTGAGGATCGAACGCACGGACTTCGTTTCTGGGAGGCGAGAGCATGAACCACCCCTTGGTTTTTGCGAATTCAGAGCCATTTTTTAGAGCCATACTCCATGTTATTTAAGTCTGTATTACCATTCGTGCTATGCTGACACCTGTCACTTAACAAAATGAAGTAGCAAACTCTAAGTCTTATGAAAGAGGAGTTAATCTCATTGCCGTGTGTCTCTGGGCTATCAAATTAACTCTGATCCGCAGTATAATTAACCAATGGCATCGGTAATGGTTTTGAGGCGACGGTGAAGGCCACAAACGGGAGGGTCGGCGGTTTTAGAGCGCATGCTGTCGCCGTGTCCTTAAGCAAGACACCTCACCCGCGCTGGCTACTTCTGTCACAGTATGTGGCCAGTTGCCATAGGAAGGGCAAGTGGTGTAAAAAGCTGCTGAATCACCGTGACGCTGGTTCACTGTGGCAACACCGAAGATGACAAATGGTATAGGTTGGTTTAATGTATTTCTAAAAAAAGATCCCAAAAAAGTACTTATTATTTTTGTTTAACTTTAACTTAATCTTAAAACAACCTAAGTCTATGTTAATGTTATGTTCACTCTCTATTATTGCTGTTACTTATCATAATGGATGTTTTCTAAATGTTGGTGATTTCTAAAGTAACTAGGTTTTTACTAAGTCCACTTACATTAATTCATTTAGCGTCGTAAAGAGATTTGGAACTTACTGTACTTATATCTGCGTACTTTTTTATCTCCTCTACCTCCCCGCCTTCCCTTTTAGGTGCACACTATCAGATCAACACTGGATACTTTCCATAGAAGACAAATTAGCTCCTGTTCCAACACTTAATATTCACAACGGACTTACGTAACAAGACCAAAATCAGCCAATTAAAACGTGCGCCACGACTATTTTTTCCTCAATTTATTGCTTTTTTATTTGTTTTGTTTTTTATTTTAGTAGATACGATGAGACATATTACTTATATCCGTGCGTATTGGGTTACATTTGGCACAAGGTAAGGTGATGTAACTTAATATGGTCCCCCGCAGCCAGACAATACGCCCGCACCTGAATCTTTTATAAACAGGAGCGGAGGCCAATAATTAGCTTTCAAATAGAGAAGGGTTAAAAATATGGTTCTATAGTCGGCTTTTAATCAAGACGCGCACCGATTTGGGAACGGCACAGTTGAGCGCAGAGTCAAAATCCCATGAGAAGTTTAGTCTAGACGCCTGTTTTCCATTTTATTTTCTCATTACAGCGCATTATTACAACTCAACAACGCAAAAAAAGTCACGTACATCCCGTTAACCGCCCTTGCTCGCTTAATTAATAACAAAATATGAATAAACGTGGATTTAATTAGCAAGATAACCCATGTAAAAGCCAAAAAAAAATCTAATTCTTCCTACCTGTGTCGTTAAACATAAGGCGACAACGACCACTCCGAGCTGAAAGATGCTCATTTTCAACATGTTTTTTCTTTTTTTGTGGGGATGATAGTTGGTCCTAACGGAGGAGAGAGGATGCCCGTGGACGCTGCCTCAGTCTAATGTGCGCCGTGCGTAAAGGCGGAGCTTTTTATACGAGCCGCTTCCGTGACGCGCGCTGGTCATAAGGCGACGTCCAGGAAGGAGCGCGAAGGTAATAATTCGATTTATAGCGCCAAATGTAATCAGAGAAGGCGTTATGGCCGAATGTACCTCGATAATACAGGTAATGACAGTTTAGGTGACAGTGCGAGATGAAACGGTGGGTTAATTTGGAATGGCACGGGGAGCATTGCGCATGCTCCGTGGCTGTTGACAAACTAAGTGTTCAAGTGGCTTTATGTTTGTTGTTTGTAGCCCAGAGTCCAAGATTATCTGCTCTAACTTTGCCAATCAAGGAGAAACGAAACTACCCACTGCGTAATTTGAGCTGATAGTTAAAATATGTGCCTTACGCATTTTCATGAAGGGCCCATGTAGGTGACTAGGTAATAAAATCGTGTGGTGTAACGACAGGAAAAGTCTAGAGAGCCCACAACCTGTTGAAAAAAAAAAGCAAATGCAGATTAATATAAGTGAAGCAACAGCGACACCCAGCGTTCAACACCAGAAGTCCAATATTATATTTAAGCTCCTGATACAGACTGTACTTATGAGACTTTGGGCACAGTAATAATCAGAGAAATAACATTTTTAATAACACTGACTATGTAACATCCAACAGAGACACAGACAAAACATAAACAGTCTCTTGGATAAGACACAAAACATCTAAAACTCGAGCTGATTTATTTTTAAATGATTTTTGTCGTGGATGATTAAGAGACTTCAGAGTCAAACTTAAGCACATTAATAATATTTTGAATAGAATGTTTTATACAAGACAAATTTCTCAAACTAGCTCTTCATTCACATCCACACAATCACAATCACAATTAACTACGATGTGTTCACTGCAAAAACAAAAAGCAAGCATCTTATTTACAAGAAATGCAGTCTTATTGATGTATTATTACATTATAGGCTGCAGTTATGACATTTTCTAAATATTTTATTAATGCTAGGCCAATCATTTATTACATTATGGGCAGGTTGTTACATTATCGGCTTATTACTTTTAAAATTGTCAAAATGATTATGTTACTGGCAGCTATTGCATTACATTATCAGTTGTTACAGGTGAACATTTTGTCCGCAAAGTTGATGTGTTAGAAGCAGGAAAAATGGGCAAGGATTTGAGCGAGTTTGACAAGGGCCAGATTGTGATGGCTACAGACGACTGGGTCAGAGTGTTTCCAAACTGCAGCTCTTCCCGGTCGGCAGGGGTCAGGATCTGTCAAAAGTGGTCCAAAGAAGGAACAAAGGTGAAACAGTGACACAGTGCACTGCAGATGGGCAGTGAGGAAGTTAATAACACATAAAAAACACCAACCAGAAGAACTTCCCTTGGGTTTAGAGCTGGGGTGACCAAATGCGACCGTTTTTTATAGTTTTCCTTCTCAGTTGGCCCAAATTGTTGAAGGTAGTAGATAAAAATGTGTTTATATGCAGTAAAAAGTCATAGTGCATAGACGTCTTTCACTTTTTCTACTACCCACTACCCCAGAATTAGCCCTTTTATAGTTCAGTTATATATAGCGGGGCCTCCACTCAAAAGGGTTTTGTCCGGGGCCCGATCAAGTCGATCTACGCCTTTAGCCAGGTCTCAGTTATTACCCACACAGCCGTTACGTACAGAGCTATTTCTACACATCAATAGCTCCATAACAAACTTGTTTTTGTGTGAGATGGAAGGAAATTAGTGGTTGGTGAAGCCTAAAAAATGTTCAGCCATACTGTCATCGATCGAGGATAAATGTGAATTCGGCGTCCAAAGTAAAAGCCATGCCAGAAGACTCACTGAGTGATTCAGTGTGGAGACATCTTGGGAAAGGGCTCAGCCAAATGAGATTTGCTGTTATGATGAGGCAAAATCTACAGAAGCAGACTTGTTCCATCAGATTTTAGATTTTAAATGCCTTTTGTTTTTTTTGTTTTTTTGACTCCAATATGAAAAATTACATAAATAACAAAAAATTAAGAAACATTTTAAAGATATGTATTTTTATTGTCTCACTTGTTAAAATCAAGTACAGCTTATTTAAAATATAAGTAAAGCTTCTATAAAATATAAGTAAAAAACACTATAACTAAAATACCTTGCCGAAAACATTTCTGTTTGTGCATGCACGTATGGATATTTAATGAAATTTTTTTATGGTGTATTTTAGACTCTGATTTTGAAGACTCACATTTTTTTATTCTGATATTTTGATGACTAAAAAAAATAGTGAACATTAGATACAGAAATTTTAGTGACTGAAATTCAGAGGAAAATAATTAGACTCTTATTTCAGTGTTAACAAATTCAAGGCATTGAATTAAAAATTAAGTAAAGTAAAAATTCAAAGGCATTTAAAATTCAAAATCTGATGAAACTAGTTTGCTTCATAAAAATCCGTCCTCTCTTATCAGTGTCCCATGCATTTTTAAGCACGTAGCTTTCAATGACAAATGTTAGGTCACCCCTGGTACAGAGCTTTCTTTTTTAGGCAAATAAAAACGTATTATTGTTAATTATAAACAAATTAAAATATAGCTTTTGCATATTGTCCCATACTCTTTACTGCAACCTTTTACATAATCCATCTCTAACACTGTGCCCCATTTACTCTGCACACACAACACAGATTACTCACTAACTGGCCTATTTGCTTGTACTTGGGGAAAAAAACTAGAGACACACCTTTGCTCTAAATCCATAGATTAACAATTACACACTGCCCTCTACTGGCCACCCCACGACACTGCTCATAACCTATAAGAGACCCCATACACTTTACATCACTCATACACGTTTTAAATCATCTCCTAAAGTGACAGGGGAGCTTCTTTGTTCATGTATTTCTGGACACGAACAATAACAGACAATGTGGCAAGTAATTTTAACTCACTCCAGATGTGAATATGAAACTTAAAACTCCAAATACTCCAAATAGGGGGCAAGCTGGGAGTCGCTTGTATCTTGGGGACTATATACTTGAGACTTTTCTTGAATTTTTTTTTTTTTTTTCTTGCCAAAAGGGACACGGCTTCCCCACAGAGGCAGCAGATGTAAGCTGTTATGGAGAAACACAGAGAGAGGCGAGCATCAGATAAGCCCCGTTCCCAAAGCTGGGCCGGATCGGGTGTCATCCGCGGGTCTACGAGGGGGCGAAACACAAGCCCGGCCGACTGGATCAAGTTTCTGTTTACACGAGTGCGCTGCCTGGATTCCTCCCACCCACAGGAGAGGAGAGAGGGAGGGAGAAAGAGGAGAGGAAAGAGGACAGAGGAGAGAGGAGAGAGGTTTGTCTGTCTCTGCATGGGGCAAATAGTGGAAGTTGTGCACAAAAAACAAAGATTTAGAACATGTTAGGATGTTAACCCCTGATGATAACCCTCCTAAAAACCTCAAAATGATTGTTTGACAACTTGGGGCTTACCTTAAACTTGTAGCTCTGAGTTAGGCCGATGTGATTTCACTCTAGAAGTAAGTCCAGAGTGCTTAGGAAGGTGCTCTTTGGTGCTTGGGAACAAAAAACCTGCAAAAAAAGTGAAGAAAAACCAAGGCACTCTTCATTTACCTAAAATATAAAACACTTTTAGCTTTTTAGCTAAAAGAAGGAGTCCTACCGAGCCTGGCTGGCTTGTGGGACGCCGACACGTCTTCCGTAGAGGAAGGGGACTTTGTGATGGACTCGACTATCACCCAGGCTGAAGTCATCGAGGTGCTTAAAAAGCTCCCCGGTGGCAAGGCTTCGGGGGTGGATGAGAGCCGCCCTGAGAACCTCAAGTCTCTGGATGTTGTGGGGCTGTCGTGGCTGACACGTCTTTGCAACATCGCGTGGCGGTCGGGGACAGTGCCTCTGGACTGGCAGACCGGGGTGGTGGTTCCTCTTTAAGAAGGGGTACAGAGGGTGTGTTCCAACTACAGGGGGATCACACTCCTCAGCCTCCCCGGGAAAGTCTATTCCAGGGACTGAGGAGGAGAATTCGGCCGATAGTCGAACCTCGGATCCAGGAGGAACAATGCGGTTTTCGTCCCGGTCGTGGAACAGTGGACCAGCTCTACACTCTCAGATGCTCGAGGGTTCGTGGGAGTTCGCCCAACCTGTCCACATGTGTTTTGTGGTTCTGGAGAAGGCGTTCGACCGTGTCCCTCGCAGCCTCCTGTGGGAGGTGCTCTGGGAGTATGGAGTCCGGGGCCCTTTGCTAAGGGCTGTCCGGTCTCTCCGGAGCAGGAGCTTGGTCCGCATTGCCGGTTGTAAGTCAGACCTGTTCCCAGTGCATGTTGGACTCCGGCAGGGCTGCCCTTTGTCACCGGTTCTGTTCATTATTTTATGGACAGAATTTCTAGGCACAGCCAGGGGCCGGAGGGAGTCTGGTTTGGGGACCACAGGATTTCATCTCTGCTTTTTGCAGATGAGGTTGTCCTGTTGGCTTCATCAAGCCAAGACCTTCAGCATGTGCTGGGGCGGTTTGCAGCCAAGTGTGAAGCGGCTGGGATGGGAATCAGCACCTCCAAGTCCGAGGCCATGGTTCTCGACTGGAAAAGGGTGGTTTGCCCTCTCCAGGTCGGAGGTGAGATCCTGCTTCAAGTGGAGGAGTTCAAGTATCTCGGGGTCTTGTTCACGAGTGAGGGAAGGATGGAGCGTGAGATCGACAGGCGGATCGGTGCAGCGTCTGAAGTAATGCGGTCGTTGTATCGGTCTGTTGTGGTGAAGAAGGAGCTGAGCCGAAATGCAAAGCTCTCGATTTACCGGTCGATCTACGTTCCTACTCTCACCTATGGTCATGAGCTTTGGGTCATGACCGAAAGGACAAGATCCCAGAAGCAAGCGGCCGAAATGAGTTTCCTCCGCAGGGTGGCTGGGCGCTCCCTTAGAGATAAGGTGAGGAGCTCAGTTACTCGGGAGCAGCTCGGAGTAGAGCCGCTGCTCCTCCACATCGAGAGGAGTCAGTTGAGGTGGCTTGGGCATCTGTTCCGGATGCCTCCTGGACGCCTCCCTGAGGAGGTGTTTTGGGCATGTCCCACCGGGAGGAGGCCCCGGGGAAGACCTAGGACACGCTGAAGGGACTATGTCTCCTGGCTGGCCTTGGGGTTCCTCCAGGCGAGCTGGAGGAAGTGTCCGGGGAGAGGGAAGTCTGGGTGTCCTTGCTCAGACTGCTGCCTCCACGACCCTGCGGAGCGGAAGATGGATGGATGGATAAAAAGCTTTTACTTCATGTGGCCATATGATTATATAAAATCTTTGAAAAACTTTAAAAACATAGTGTGCTGGGTTGTACTTAGACCCACGCGAACTGCTTCAGGAGGATTCACTGCTGTCTGTAATCACATCTGTGCCAAATGCAGGAATGTTTCTTTTTTTCCTGGCATTAGTTCAGGAGGTACAGCTGGTCGCACTAAGTCAAAGCTTGGTACTGCCATTGTGTCCTTGGGCAAGACACTTCACCCACTTTGCCTCCAGCGTCTGTGGCACTGGTGTATGAGTGTATATGAGTGTGATTGTGTGTTAGTGTGTTAGTGTGATTGTGTGTTAGTGCGATTGTGTGTTAGTGTGTTAGTGTGACTGTGTGTTAGTGTGATTGTGTGTTAGTGTGTTAGTGTGATTGTGTGTTAGTGTGTTAGTGTGATTGTGTGTTAGTGCGATTGTGTGTTAGTGTGTTAGTGTGACTGTGTGTTAGTGTGTTAGTGTGATTGTGTGTTAGTGTGACTGTGTGTTAGTGTGTTAGTGTGATTGTGTGTTAGTGTGTTAGTGTGATTGTGTGTTAGTGTGATTGTGTGATTATGCGTTAGTGTGATTGTGTGTTAGTGTGACTGTGTGTTAGTGTGATTGTGTGTTAGTGTGTTAGTGTGACTGTGTGTTAGTGTGTTAGTGTGATTGTGTGTTAGTGTGATTGTGTGATTATGTGTTAGTGTGATTGTGTGTTAGTGTGACTGTGTGTTAGTGTGTTAGTGTGATTGTGTGTTAGTGTGTTAGTGTGATTGTGTGTTAGTGTGATTGTGTGTTAGTGTGTTAGTGTGATTGTGTGTTAGTGTGATTGTGTGTTAGTGTGATGGTGTGTTAGTGTGATTGTGTGTTAGTGTGTTAGTGTGATTGTGTGTTAGTGTGATTGTGTGTTAGTGTGATTGTGTGTTAGTGTGATTGTGTGATTGTGTGTTAGTGTGTTAGTGTGATTGTGTGTTAGTGTGTTAGTGTGTTTGTGTGATTGTGTGTTAGTGTGTTAGTGTGATTGTGTGATTATGTGTTAGTGTGATTGTGTGTTAGTGTGATTGTGTGTTAGTGTGATTGTGTGTTAGTGTGATGGTGTGTTAGTGTGATTGTGTGTTAGTGTGACTGTGTGTTAGTGTGATTGTGTGTTAGTGTGTTAGTGTGATTGTGTGTTAGTGTGATTGTGTGTTAGTGTGACTGTGTGTTAGTGTGATTGTGTGTTAGTGTGATGGTGTGTTACTGTGATTGTGTGTTAGTGTCATTGTGTGTTAGTGTGATTGTGTGTTAGTGTGATTGTGTGATTGTGTGTAAGTGTGATTGTGTGTTAGTGTGATTGTGTGTTAGTGTGATTGTGTGTTAGTGTGTTAGTGTGATTGTGTGTTAGTGTGATTGTGTGTTAGTGTGACTGTGTGTTAGTGTGATTGTGTGTTAGTGTGACTGTGTGTTAGTGTGATTGTGTGTTAGTGTGTTAGTGTGATTGTGTGTTAGTGTGATTGTGTTAGTGTGACTGTGTGTTAGTGTGATTGTGTGTTAGTGTGACAGTGTGTTAGTGTGATTGTGTGTTAGTGTGATTGTGTGTTAGTGTGTTAGTGTGATTGTGTGTTAGTGTGATTGTGTGTTAGTGTGTTAGTGTGTTAGTGTGATTGTGTGTTAGTGTGATTGTGTGTTAGTGTGTTAGTGTGATTGTGTGTTAGTGTGATTGTGTGTTAGTGTGTTTGTGTGTTAGTGTGTTTGTGTGATTGTGTGTTAGTGTGATTGTGTGTTAGTGTGTTAGTGTGTTAGTGTGTTAGTGTGATTGTGTGTTAGTGTGTTAGTGTGTTAGTGTGATTGTGTGTTAGTGTGTTAGTGTGATTGTGTGTTAGTGTGATTGTGTGTTAGTGTGACTGTGTGTTAGTGTGATTGTGTGTTAGTGTGATGGTGTGTTACTGTGATTGTGTGTTAGTGTCATTGTGTGTTAGTGTGATTGTGTGTTAGTGTGATTGTGTGATTGTGTGTAAGTGTGATTGTGTGTTAGTGTGATTGTGTGTTAGTGTGATTGTGTGTTAGTGTGTTAGTGTGATTGTGTGTTAGTGTGATTGTGTGTTAGTGTGACTGTGTGTTAGTGTGATTGTGTGTTAGTGTGATGGTGTGTTACTGTGATTGTGTGTTAGTGTCATTGTGTGTTAGTGTGATTGTGTGTTAGTGTGATTGTGTGATTGTGTGTAAGTGTGATTGTGTGTTAGTGTGATTGTGTGTTAGTGTGATTGTGTGTTAGTGTGTTAGTGTGATTGTGTGTTAGTGTGATTGTGTGTTAGTGTGATGGTGTGTTAGTGTGATTGTGTGTTAGTGTGACTGTGTGTTAGTGTGATTGTGTGTTAGTGTGTTAGTGTGATTGTGTGTTAGTGTGATTGTGTGTTAGTGTGACTGTGTGTTAGTGTGATTGTGTGTTAGTGTGATGGTGTGTTACTGTGATTGTGTGTTAGTGTCATTGTGTGTTAGTGTGATTGTGTGTTAGTGTGATTGTGTGATTGTGTGTAAGTGTGATTGTGTGTTAGTGTGATTGTGTGTTAGTGTGATTGTGTGTTAGTGTGTTAGTGTGATTGTGTGTTAGTGTGATTGTGTGTTAGTGTGACTGTGTGTTAGTGTGATTGTGTGTTAGTGTGACTGTGTGTTAGTGTGATTGTGTGTTAGTGTGTTAGTGTGATTGTGTGTTAGTGTGATTGTGTGTTAGTGTGACTGTGTGTTAGTGTGATTGTGTGTTAGTGTGACTGTGTGTTAGTGTGATTGTGTGTTAGTGTGATTGTGTGTTAGTGTGTTAGTGTGATTGTGTGTTAGTGTGATTGTGTGTTAGTGTGATTGTGTGTTAGTGTGATTGTGTGTTAGTGTGTTAGTGTGTTTGTGTGTTAGTGTGTTTGTGTGTGTGGTGGTGGTCGGGGGGGCCGTGGTATGGCAGCCACACAAAACAACAATACCTCTGTGGTGTAGACCAAAGGCTCCTGTACTTAGTGGTATGGAAAAAACCTAGGATTTTCTTTCAGTACCAAGTAAGTTTCAGTACGGAGCGAGTTATGAGTCGGCGCTACACAGCTACACGTTAGCCACATCACATTTACTTCCATATACTGTACAGAGTAAGACTTTTGCAAAAGTTTACCCAGACGAAGCTACAAGTTTTCTACATCTAGTTAAAGTATAAATACAGGTATAGATATTTTTTTAAATCAAAAACACACAATGTATATTTTGTTACAGTTTCTGTGGATTTACTTGGCAAAAAAAACAAAAACATCTCTCAGCACATGAAGTGTTTAAAAGTATACAATATATTCTGAAAATGATTAAATGATTACTATTTTAATAATCGATTACAATCAATTATTGATTAGTTGCTGCATATGGAGTCAATAAAGGGTCGGCTGTAACGTAAACATAAAAGAGGTATCGTAAGCGTAAGTAACTAAAAATCTAAAACTGTAAACCTAACTCTTAAATCGTAAACAAAAACATGATCATAAACAAAATAAATGGATTGTGGAGAGAAGGGAAGTTGTCATCATTATATGACACCGGCCCAAAACAACGCGCCCCCTCTCGACGTAGGAGTGCACAAAACTGCAGGTTGCGTTATTAAATGTTTATTGCTATTAACTGATGAATCAAATCAAACAGATCTCTCTCTCTCTGATGAAAAATGTGTAAATAATATAATATACCTCCAAAGACGAACGAATGTCTCCCATTGCGGTGTCTCGGAACTATGCGACTTCAGCCCAAAACAACCCGCCCCCTGACAGTAAACAGAAGTCGGTGTCACATAATGATGACAACTTCCTGTTTCTCCAACCAATGGGCATTGAGCCCAACCCCAATAAAAACAGGGTCAGAAATACATTTTTATTAACTGTAGCTTGTGAGTTGTAATCGTAACTTGTGAAGTGATAAATGAAAAGAAGTAGCGTAAATGTAAGTTTTATGTTCACAATCTGTTTCTTTCGTTTATGATCATGTTTTTTGTTTTTTATATTTTATAGCTATGTTTACAGTTTTAGAGTTATGTTTACGATACTTACAGCTTTCGTTTACAATACCTTTTTTATGTTTACATTACAGCTGACCCTTTATTGACTCCATAGCTGCAGCCCTAGTACTGAGCAGAGTTTTCAGATTGACCGAGATAGGACATCCCTGCTGTTTGTTCCTCCACGCCGCACGGGACAGACCCATAAATCCTCACGAGTTTATTTATTAACTAAAACAAAATAAGAGCTCCCACTAACCTGCTGCTAAAGGGATAACGCAAACGTAAAAAGGGAATGTGCATGGCTAACCAATCCATTATGGTTATTATATTTTGATTGCTTTTGTTTTCTGTAAGTCTGTAAGAATATTTTCCATAAAACTTTCTGCTATCATTATCTTAGTGTTGACAAGCCATGTAGACCAAAAGCCAGTGAGCATCTCCTTTACTCCAGACCCCTTTGCATCTTAATTTATCTAGTAATTACAAAAAGCACTGTTGCGGATTTTAGTAGGTTGTGATTAAAAATGCCTGCATTAAAAAAACTTGTCATGTCACTATCTACCACTAGATGGAGTCAAGAGCTATAGTTACACACTGTTAGCACACAGACAGTAAAGACAGTAAATTGTGTTTGCATGATGTTTCTGAATAAAGTTAGCCTGCTAATGCTAAGGGACATGAAATATTGTCTCATGATACATTTTGTACATAAGTTTGGTCGTCTATAATGGATGCTGCTGTTTTCTTTACCCTTAAAAAAACATACTCTAAGGTTCAGCGTATACAAAGCCTGCAGTATAAATGTACGGAGGGCACAGTAACAGTTTGTTAGTGTTGTCAAATGAAACTGTACCCTGAGCTCTCACCACCAGCTGTGTCACTGGATACTGTAATAAATAATCTGGAGTTGGTATCAGAATAAACCGTGGAACAAATGTTGACGTTGGGTTCAAAGCTGTAGTTGTGTGTGTCTCTCTTTCTTTCCTCCAAATGGAAATATAGGACTCGGGCATCTGCTGCAGGACCTCAAGCCAAGCTGTTTGTCAGGTCATGTTTGTGTAATATTTGGTCAAAGTTAAAAGGTTGAATAAACTTTAAACTGGTTTTGAATTTACTTTTGTCAAAAAAAGTAGACAGAATGACACATGAAAGGTCCCTTGTTCTGCTAAATTGACTTTCTTTGAGCTTTTAACCATGTTATAAGGTTGTTTCCACCTCAAAAACAGACCTGGAGTAGTATTTTGTTGAGTAATCCTGTATGCTGAGCCCGTCTCCTTCTGAAGAGCTAAAAACGCTCAGTCTCACGGCTCTACATAGAAAACCAGGAAGTGCTCCTGCGCGTTTCTAAAGCCGCCGTCGCGACAAGGCAGTCAACTCATTTATCTGTTAGCGTCATGTTTCTAAAAGCCGTGCTAATTAGCTATTTTATGTTGTTTCCATTCCCCACTGTTGCCAGCAGGGGGCAACAGACACTTAATCCAGGCAAAGTCAAAGTAACAGCTCCCCAAAAGATGAAGTTTTCCACATATACATGATTTTAAGTTATAAAATGTTTCAAAATGCCTGATTAAAGCATAATATTGGACATGAATATCCATATCTACCTGCCCAGACAAAATGAGCACCAGTAGTGGGATGTAACAAAGTAAAAGTACATAGTTACTTTACTTAAGTACATTTTCTATGTATCTGTACTTTACATGGTTAATTTTCCAATGGTTACTTTTACGTCACTACATTTCTGAGTTGTTTTGAAGTACAAAATATTTTGAGTTTTGGTTTAAAATCATGTGATTGTGTCGTACCCTCATTTAACACACACAGTACTTAAATATAACAGATGCAGTAAAGTAGTACTGCTTTAGAAACATCAGAATAATAAAGACTGAAGAGCTCCGGGACAGATTCAGTCTTTTCTACTGCAGCAGTTTGTTCATTTCATCAGGAATCAGCAAAATCCCTCACATTTAACTCATTTAACAGTACTTTTATACTTTTACTTAAGTAGAAATTTTATGATACTTTTACTTTTAGGGTTAGGTGTGTTAGTGTGATTGTGTGTTAGTGTGATTGTGTGTTAGTGTGATTGTGTGTTAGTGTGTTAGTGTGATTGTGTGTTAGTGTGATTGTGTGTTAGTGTGTTAGTGTGATTGTGTGTTAGTGTGATTGTGTGTTAGTGTGATTGTGTGTTAGTGTGATTGTGTTAGTGTGATTGTGTGTTAGTGTGATTGTGTGTTAGTGTGATTGTGTGTTAGTGTGATTGTGTTAGTGTGATTGTGTGTTAGTGTGATTGTGTGTTAGTGTGATTGTGTGATTGTGTGTTAGTGTGATTGTGTGTTAGTGTGTTAGTGTGATTGTGTGTTAGTGTGTTAGTGTGATTGTGTGTTAGTGTGATTGTGTGTTAGTGTGATTGTGTGTTAGTGTGATTGTGTGTTAGTGTGATTGTGTGTTAGTGTGATTGTGTGATTGTGTGTTAGTGTGATTGTGTTAGTGTGATTGTGTGTTAGTGTGTTAGTGTGATTGTGTGTTAGTGTGATTGTGTGTTAGTGTGATTGTGCGTTAGTGTGATTGTGTGATTGTGTGTTAGTGTGATTGTGTGTTAGTGTGATTGTGTGTTAGTGTGATTGTGTTAGTGTGATTGTGTGTTAGTGTGATTGTGTGTTAGTGTGATTGTGTGTTAGTGTGATTGTGTGTTAGTGTGATTGTGTTAGTGTGATTGTGTGTTAGTGTGTTAGTGTGATTGTGTGTTAGTGTGATTGTGTGTTAGTGTGTTAGTGTGATTGTGTGTTAGTGTGATTGTGTGTTAGTGTGTTAGTGTAATTGTGTGTTAGTGTGATTGTGTGTTAGTGTGATTGTGTTGGTGTGTTAGTGTGTTAGTGTGATTGTGTTGGTGTGTTAGTGTGTTAGTGTGATTGTGTGTTAGCGTGATTGTGCGTTAGTGTGATTGTGTGTTAGTGTAATTGTGTTGGTGTGTTAGTGTGTTAGTGTGATTGTGTGTTAGTGTGTTAGTGTGATTGTGTGTTAGTGTGATTGTGTGTTAGTGTGATTGTGTGTTAGTGTGATTGTGTTAGTGTGATTGTGTGTTAGTGTGATTGTGTTGGTGTGTTAGCGTGATTGTGCGTTAGTGTGATTGTGTGTTAGTGTAATTGTGTTGGTGTGTTAGTGTGTTAGTGTGATTGTGTGTTAGTGTGTTAGTGTGATTGTGTGTTAGTGTGTTAGTGTGTTAGTGTGATTGTGTTAGTGTGATTGTGTTGGTGTGTTAGTGTTAGTGTGATTGTGTGTTAGTGTGATTGTGTGTTAGTGTGTTAGTGTGATTGTGTGTTAGTGTGATTGTGTGTTAGTGTGTTAGTGTGATTGTGTGTTAGTGTGATTGTGTGTTAGTGTGTTAGTGTGATTGTGTGTTAGTGTGATTGTGTGTTAGTGTGATTGTGTGTTAGTGTGTTAGTGTGATTGTGTTGGTGTGTTAGTGTGTTAGTGTGATTGTGTGTTAGCGTGATTGTGCGTTAGTGTGATTGTGTGTTAGTGTGATTGTGTTGGTGTGTTAGTGTGATTGTGTGTTAGTGTGATTGTGTGATTGTGTGTTAGTGTGATTGTGTGTTAGTGTGATTGTGTTAGTGTGATTGTGTGTTAGTGTGATTGTGTTGGTGTGTTAGTGTGATTGTGTGTTAGTGTGATTGTGTGTTAGTGTGATTGTGTTAGTGTGATTGTGTTGGTGTGTTAGTGTTAGTGTGATTGTGTGTTAGTGTGATTGTGTGTTAGTGTGTTAGTGTGATTGTGTGTTAGTGTGATTGTGTGTTAGTGTGATTGTGTGTTAGTGTGTTAGTGTGATTGTGTGTTAGTGTGATTGTGTGTTAGTGTGATTGTGTGTTAGTGTGTTAGTGTGATTGTGTGTTAGTGTGATTGTGTTAGTGTGATTGTGTGTTAGTGTGATTGTGTGTTAGTGTGATTGTGTGTTAGTGTGTTAGTGTGATTGTGTGTTAGTGTGATTGTGTGTTAGTGTGTTAGTGTGATTGTGTGTTAGTGTGATTGTGTGTTAGTGTGTTAGTGTGATTGTGTGTTAGTGTGATTGTGTGTTAGTGTGATTGTGTGTTAGTGTGTTAGTGTGATTGTGTTGGTGTGTTAGTGTGTTAGTGTGATTGTGTGTTAGCGTGATTGTGCGTTAGTGTGATTGTGTGTTAGTGTGATTGTGTTGGTGTGTTAGTGTGATTGTGTGATTGTGTGTTAGTGTGATTGTGTGTTAGTGTGATTGTGTTGGTGTGTTAGTGTGATTGTGTGTTAGTGTGATTGTGTGTTAGTGTGATTGTGTTAGTGTGATTGTGTTGGTGTGTTAGTGTTAGTGTGATTGTGTGTTAGTGTGATTGTGTGTTAGTGTGTTAGTGTGATTGTGTGTTAGTGTGATTGTGTGTTAGTGTGATTGTGTGTTAGTGTGATTGTGTGTTAGTGTGTTAGTGTGATTGTGTGTTAGTGTGATTGTGTTAGTGTGATTGTGTGTTAGTGTGATTGTGTGTTAGTGTGATTGTGTGTTAGTGTGATTGTGTGATTGTGTGTTAGTGTGATACGACACATTTAACAGAGTACTTTTATACTTTTACTTAAGTAGAAATTTTAAGATGATACTTTTAGGGTTAGGGTAAATACTTTTACTTAAGGAAAGTAACAGAGTACTTCCTCCACCACTGATGAGCAGCAGCTTAATCATGTTTTACTCATAATCTAACTTTTAATGACTTTTATGACTTTTAAAGTTTCGTCCCTGCCTCTGAGACGTTGGAAAACTTGGTCCTTGGGAAACTCTTTGCTCCGTGCTGCGTTCACGGACACAAAGTCACATCCTGGCCTTGATCAAGCAGATGTCCCGTGAGTGAGAAAGCCCCTGCCCCGCCACATTTGACCGTGGTCGGTGTCGTTTAACGCGCAGCGCACCCTTTTCATCTCTTATATTTTAAGACCGCAGTACTACTACACGAGTACACACAAGACTACTGCAGGAGTACACACAAGACTACTGCAGGAGTACACACACATAGAGACACACACAGACAGCGCTTGTACTGTGTCCCGCAGATAAAACACAGTCCGCGCATTCCTGATGAAATGGATCTGCGCAGATTTGGGGAGGGGTGGGCGCCAGGTGTTGGGTTACATCAAACCAGCTCCGGGGCCCGCCCTCCCCTCGCGCTTCACTCCAGAGATGGGACAGGCGCTGGGAAGTTGGACAGAGGAAGGTGGGAGACGAGAGGAAGTGAGGAGTGTGGGATTTCAGAATAAAAGAGCTGCTAATGAATGGATTAGATGTTCCCCAACCAACAAATGTGTGATCTTTTTACATTGAACTAATGAAAAGACAAGCTCAAGAGAGTAAAACTGCTCAAGGATGTTATTAGAAGATTGTATTTTGTTGCTTTTAAGATTAATAGCTTGTTTTCTTTGTAGTAAATTTGAGTTATTTCATTATAATAAATAAATGCAACAGGAGTATATTTTATTTTAAAGACAGGAAAATTATATTTAATTTTGAATTTGAGTTTCAACAAAAAAATGCCAGAGAATAAACATTTACAATAAATTAAGTATGAAATAAATGGAATAAAAAATGGGAAGCTCTGGAATGGGACTGATGCCATGTTCATTATTAATTTTTTTATTTTTTTTTACTAAATGTAATATGTATATAAATTATACAACTACAGTTAATAGACTTCACAGTACTTGTAAGTTTTGTTTTGTTTGCATATAATTTATTTTTATTTTTCTTTATTATTATTATTATTATTATTATTATTATTATTATTATTATTATTATTATTATTATTTATCTTGGTTGTTTTTGTTGTGTTCTGTTGTTATTGTCCTATTTGTGTTATTTGTAATAATATTTTTTTTTTTTTTTAAAGTATGAAATGTCTTTAATCCTTTTATTTTTATTACAATTTTTCAGAATTATCAGCGCCTGTGAGTGTGGGGATATTTGTGATATGAAAAAGCTCAGGAACCACTGATTTTTTTTACTCTGATCCAGTGACATCTGGTGGAATGTAACAAAGAAAAAGTAATTAATTACTTTAGTACAATTTTCATGTATTTGTACTTTACTTGAGTACATCACTTTTTTTCTTTCTCTTACCTTTTTAATCTGGCTTTAATTAGGCTGATTTTGGGAGCTAGTTTTCCCTTTGTTTTGTGACTTTTGTCTGGATGTAGTTTATCACTTCCTTTTTTATTTTATATTTTTTAAACCATTGTAACCTATTCTTCTGTTTATGGCATAGCTTACATTTTAAAAGGGGTACTTTGACTTTTACTTCACTACATTTAAGAGCAAGTATCTGTACTTTTTACTCCACTATATTTCTGAGTTGGTTTGAACAGATTCATTCTCTTCTGTTGCACCGTTAACCTTTAGTTTTCAGCAAAATCCTTCAGATTTAAGACATTCATGAGTTCCTGAATCTGTGCGAAATACTTTTACTTTTTTTACTCACAAGTACATTTGAAAGCAAGTACTTTTCTACTTTTACTTTATCCTTTATCTGTACTTTTAAAGTAAAGAAAGATATTGATTGCCTAAAATTATTTATATAGACCAAGGAATTGCAGAGATAAACTCATTTTATTTTTAGGCATTTCATTATCAAGAAAAGGGTCTAGGGCAGTGTTTCCCAACCAGGGGTGCAGGGACCCCAGGGGTACGCGAGCACATTACAGGGGGCTACATGGAGTTATCTGATCATTTGTAGTACTTTTTGGCTTTTTAAGACTAAAATAAACCTAAATCAGGACTAACCCAGAACTACAGAGAGGAATGGGACAGAACAGGGACTAAACCAGGATTAAACCAGCTCTAAAACCAGGACAAAGCCAGGTTTAAACCAGGATTAAACTAGAACTTAACCAGGTTAAAAACCTGAAGTAAACCAAGTCTGAACCAGGTCAAACAAGGACTAAAGTAGGACTAAACTAGGACTTAACGTGGGTCTAAACCAGGACTAAACCAGGGCTAAACCAGGGCTAAAACAGGACTAAACCAGGACTAAACCAGGGCTAAAACAGGACTAAACCAGGACTAAACCAGGGCTAAACCAAGTCTAAACCAGGACTAAACCAGGTCAAACAAGGACTAAAGTAGGACTAAACTAGGACTTAACGTGGGTCTAAACCAGGACTAAACCAGGGCTAAACCAGGACTAAACCAGGACTAAACCAGGACTAAACCAGGTCAAACAAGGACTAAAGTAGGACTAAACTAGGACTTAACGTGGGTCTAAACCAGGACTAAACCAGGTCTAAACCAGGGCTAAATCAGGTCTAAACGAGGTCTAATGCCAGGACAAAGCTGGGTCCAAACCAGGATTACACCAGGAACTAACCAGGTCTAAACCAGGACTAAACCAGGACTAAGCCGGGTCCAAAACCAGAACTCAACCAGGGAAAAAAAAAACACAACAAAACCAAAATCCATGTCTAAACCAGAACTAAACTAGGTCTACACCATGTTTAAACCAGGTTAAACCAGGACTAAACTAAGACTAAACCATCAGTAAGCCGGGTCCAAACCAGGACTAAGGCGTGTCCACTGATCCTTGGCTCTCTATGGTCCCAGAGGCTAATTGCCTTTACGCGTAGTCTTACTTTGAAAGGGTGACAGGAAGTCGTGCGTCCTGTCCTCGCGGTGCTGTTGTGGCTGTGAGCTGAGAGAGCGAGGCTTGTTGCGCTGCGGAGCCTGAGCCCGGAGCATGTTCACTGGAGCCGAGAGCAGCGCACGCACAGCGGGGCAGATGAGGAGGGACTGCGCGGCCGCTGAGGGGCATGACAGCCGCCGTCCCCGGGAGTGACAGCTCTCAGACCGCGACAGTACTGCCATAAAAACTACTACTACTACTACTACTACTACTACTACTACTACTAGAACTCCTCTGATAATCCGCCACCGAACTTTGATCCGAGCGGGGGGATCCAAACACTCAAACACTGGGACTATGCCCGAGATGGAGAAAGGCAGACCACCGGAAAACAAACGCAGTAGGAAACCCGCGCACCCCGTGAAGAGGGAGATCAACCAGGAGATGAAGGTGGGTCGTTTTTTGTTGTTGTTGTTGTTGTTGTTTTTTTTGATGTGGATGAGATTTGTCCCGCGAGATTTTGCGCAAGCGACACCAAACTTTTGTAGGCTACTTCTTGTTTTAGAGCAACTGCGCACAAGCCAACGCAGGGAGGTTCAGTCAGGTTCTCAGCTTTAATGAATGCTCCCTTGTGTCCCATAGGAAGTCAACTCAACAGGACAAGAACTTTTGCAGATTTAATGGGATACAAGTTTGGTTACGCTTTTTGTTTTTTGTTTTTGCAGCTAGTTTAAAGTGTCCAGGCTGAGTTAGATCAAAGATGTCAGCGGAGGAGAGGCAGAGGTTGGTTGGCCTTTGACTTTTTGGTGACGCCATGTCCAGACCAGCTGTGGCCGGACGTGCACTCGGCTGCGTCCAGATGTGCGTCACTTCTTCTTTCCTCTTAGCCACTTGCTTCTGATGCTCGCGGCTTAGTTTAGGAGGAGGTTATGTCCGCAGTTGACATCAGGAGAAGACGAGAAAGGTATTTTTGGCATGTGACTTGTTTGGAAAATGGCTTTATTCAAACTTAAGCGCACTCTTGTCGGGCAGCGCTTGGTTAAAAATCACAGTAACATACTCTCTGACTGCTACTACCCTCCCACCATTATGAGCCCGGTGCTGCTTTGGAAACTAATGCTGGGGTTGTCTTTTGTTTGGGTTCGGACACTGGCTATTTGAGAAGGGAGGCTGCGGTGTGGTAAGGGATACTGCAGGCTCCTTCAAGCTGCAGCTGGAAATCTAAAAAGACAAGCAGCTTTTTTTTTTTTTTTTTTTTTCTTAGAAGAAGAAGAAGAAGAAATGATCCTCTGTGAGACAGGAAATGTGAACTTTTTTGGCGTAAGTGGTTTGGGTTGTAGTAGAGTTTTGTACAAATGATACAAGGTTACTGTGGGGTCCAGCCGGATTTGTGCCAAGTGGTTGTGAAGGGAAGGGATTCTAGACCCATTACACCGCTTTGATTTGCTTTTAGATCCGTGATTCTCAGACAGTATCATCTTGGGAGCAAGTAGTAACAATACTCTTGGTCCAGCAGGATTTAAAAATGAATGGCCATTTATTGATTCTCAGCAAGTGTTTCCTTATCATTTTTTTAGGGCCAACTTTTTTTTACATCATTTACAATCTTGTCTACAACCTTATCTTAGTCGAATGTGACTCCTGCCTTGTGTTTGAGTTGTGTGTGGCGACTGATTTTGTTTGGAGTCACGCTCCGTTTCTTGCACCGCTGTTCTGTCGAAATGTAGCCTAGAAATCTAGACGCCCCCTAGTGGCAGAAAATATGTTTTTCCTAGTGGGTTGGTCTAGTAACACACCATAGGGGCCGATCTTGGACCAATCACAGCGCTCTATCTGTGTAGCGGGTGTGTAGCGAATGGAGTAGGCGGGGCTTAGCACGATGACGACAGCGCTGGGCGACGGTGCAGAGCAGAACAACTACGATGGCTGTGGCTAACGAACAGCGCTCGTTTGAATCGGCCTTGACATCAGTTTGGGAAGAGTTAGATTTGGGTTTTTCTTTGAAAGTGGAGCAGAAATCAAATCACTCAAATCATTCATCTTAAAGAAGGATGGATTTGCGGTTTTGCCGACCGGCTATGGCAAAAGTCTCATATACCAGCTGGCTCCGCTATACTATACATTTAATGTTATAGTCTGGCTTGTCAGGCTAATCGAGATGTGCTGCTTTGTCGAAATAAGCTACCTCCATTCAATTTCTATGGAGCGCTAACCCCGCCCCCACCCTAACCCTAACCATAGTAGGGAGTGGCTAGTAGTTATGGACGGGTAGCACTGGACAAACAAACTAATTACACTCAGCACCTAGCATGTGCTAGGGTAGGATGACCAGATGTCCCTATTTATCCGGGACAGTCCCAGTTTTAGGCTCCATGTCCCAAGACAGATCTGTAAAAACACTCCCAGTTTTCAACAAACCATGTCCCCATTTTAAATAATAGAAACACACAGGAAACAAAAGACTTTTGTCACTGAAATTATTCACAATCCATTCTTTTTATTAATAAATTTACGTTAAAATTCAAAACTTAAACCCTAGTGTCATGTACTTTATTTACAGAAAATTGTATAGATTTTGGAAGCTTTTTTGTCACTTGGTGAGTTCAAACACACTGTATTAGTGGAAAAAAAAAATATGACCCAGTTTTTGGGTCTAAAAATCTGGTCACCCTATGCTAGCAGATCTCCAGCTCAATCTATACAAAACACCATGTTAGCCTACCATCGCCTGTCTTTGTATTATTGAAATGATGTAACTAGCACCATTAAACGTTGTATAATGTCATTATAACAGCTCCAGTACAAGTGCATTATCATTCATTGTTCAAACAAAGAAGACAGAAAGCAGCATATGATCAAAATAAACTTACAAAATAAGGATTACATTGGATAACAAAACTAACCTCTTCCCAGTGGAACAAAGGTAAAGGTAAATTTGGTGTGTATATAGGTGAGAAGATATTTGGGAGACATGAAGAAGAAGAACCCAGTACAGAATATACACTGGATCTGTCAGGTATGAAAGAAAACAAAACCAAATGAACAACTAACCGGCCTCTTCAGTGCAAGAAGGCTTCTCATGGGCCAATTATAATCAAAAATATAAGAAGAGGAACCATTTCTGGGCCCCTCTGACCCTCAGGCCCGGGACAGCAGACCCCCTTTGCTCCCTCCTCCTCCTCCCCATCGACGGTCCTGGTCCAGGGTGCACCCCGCCTAAAGCCAGTGGTGGACAAAGTACTCAAAAACCGTACTCAAAATAAAATAATAAAATAATATTACTCAACAAAAAATGTATCTCAGTATAAGTAAAAAGTATTGGGTATAAACTGGTTAAAAAAATAAGGTAGGAAAATGGTAGGAATTATTAAAAAGCCTTGTCTCAATGGGAAACTTGATTTTTCCCCATTCCTCTAAATTATTGCTCCTATACTTAGCTACTATATGTCTATTTTTGTATACAGTGTGTAAATTGAAAGTTGATATGAAATTATGATGTATAGTAAAGAAAATTTGTCTTATTGTTTATATTTTTTAAGTAATGAATTGTTATACGTTGTAGACTTTAATGTTTACATCATGTGACTGTGTGCCAGCCGCTTCTGTGACCAAGGCCAGGTTTAAAACGCGTTGGCATCAAAAGGCTTTTTAATAAATCCTACTTTTTGAGTGCCTCAGTTTCCTCATTTTTTACCAGTGTTGATGATTCCTACACTGAAGCGCACCAAAAGGACATCATTTAAACAAACTTATTACATCTGAGTAGCCCCCTGCATGCCATGTATTGCGTTTAAAATGTACTTAACTAAAAAAGCACATGTAAATGTTTTGGTAAATTCTTCTTCTCTGAGTTTTGAACCCAGAACCTTCTGATTGCAAGTCAGATGTGCAACCCACTACACCACAAAGGACAAAAACTACCTTTACTTCCTTAGACAATTTAAAGTTTTACTCAATTAAATGTAAAAGTATGTTCAAAATGTACTCATGAAGTACTTTTTCTTCCAAAAATGTATTTAAGTAAACTATTTGAGTAAAATTATCTAGTTACTGTAGGCTCCAGCTCCCCATGAGATGGTGAATGAATGAATGAATGAATGAAAGTAGTAGTAGCAGTGGTAGCAGTAGAAGTAGTTGCACTTGTAGCAGCTGCAGTAATAGAAAGTACTTAAACTCAACTCCTTTTTACTTTTACTCAAGTAATACATATATTTATTTTTTGGGAGTTGGAGAAATGATCTTCCGTGAGACAGGAAATGTGAACTTTTTGTGTAAGCGTTTAGGATTGTTGCGTCCGATATCCAGGGGAGGTGTTCCGTTACAACTTAACTAATTTTAATCAAAACACGTGAAACGCGATCCGCCTCTTGATGTAAGCACAAGGCCTGGTCCCGGGACTGGATCTCTCAGGGTCGGGCCCTGGGTTTGTTGCCTTTGGCTGGGGCTCGCGCTGTGGTTTGGGATATGGCTTGTCACTCTCACAAAGCAGATGTTTGTCTGAACTGCCAAAAAGAAACAAAAACAACATTGTGGGAAGTGAGGAGAGTGAGCGGAGGAGTGGGCGAGAAAAAGCCAACATGAAAACAGAAATATTACATGACTGATTTGGACGAGGGTAAGGAACTGGACATTCGAGATGAGGCAAAATATAGCTCTGTGTGATCTATCCTGATGCCAAATGTAAAGATAATTATTACAATATGAAGCATTTTAACAGGATTTTACCTGCACATTATGGCTTTTTCTAATGCTCATAAAGCAGTCTTTGCTGGGAACATAGCGTGAGATGGCCTTGATTCCTGCTTTTATGAACCATCACTTAAAGAAAATAGTGCAGTGATTAATTCAGGATAGATTTTACATGGATCCAGGCTTGGGACAGAGATAAGAAATATAACCCTTTGTTGTTGGATTTGTCAGGAGAATCCATTAATCTTCTGCTTATCAGGAGTAGAGGTCAAAAGGAAGTGTCTGTGGAGAGGGGAGTCTGGGCATCTCTGCTTAGACTGCTGCCCCCGCCCCAGATAAGATGGATGGATGGTTGAAAGATATCGGGCTGATATTTGCTTTTTTTAGTCAATCAGCAATCAGACGATCCTTGCACTTTAATCCTGATTTTTGGTCAGGCATATGTCCAGACAACCATGTGACTGAAAGACCTCAGCTTCCTGAAACATCTTTTATGTAAGAACTCAAACTGCTAAAATGGCAATAAAAAGATTTTGCTAATTTCTCTGGAACAGAACCTCATAAAACAAAAAGTAAAAATGCATTTTGTAGCTCTCCCCAAGCTCCACTCACACTGCAGTTTGAGATTGGTTTTCTCAAAAAACCCATCTTTAATTGTTCTCACCGCCTAATTCTAACACATTTGTATACGTTTTAATAAGCATTACTAAAACAATGGATATGTTATATTAATTTCTTGAATAAAATTAAGAAAATCGGCCCCACATATTGTTTATCGGCCATCAGCTGCTCTGGATTCAGAAAAACCCATATCAGTCGACCTCTAATTAGGAGTCGCAGATACTGGAGCCTATCCCAGTGACTATGGGCCTTAGGTGGGGCACACCCTGGACAGTGACACAGTAACACACACAGGCAACTAGGGCTGCACAATATACAATACATAATACAAGCTTATCACTGAGATTGACCCTGTACTTAATCACGATTCAACTTTAAATTTGTATTAGTTGTACTACCACTACTAGCCCCTGGACATTGCCCCTACTAGGGCTGCACAATATATCGCAAAATTATCGTTATCGCAATATCAGCAACACTGCAAGAATCTAAATAGATCACAATAATGCTATGGTCTTCCACCAGAGCCTTAAAAAAAGAGTATAAATGCACTGTCTAATATAATTGGGGCTGCATAATATATCGCAAAATTATCGTTATCGCAATATCAGCAAACGCAATATTAGTATCGCAAGAATCTAAAAGTCCAGTTTTAGTGGTAATTTAATGAATTTAGTCACAGCTTAGCCTTGTTTTATTCCTGGTTTAGTCTGTGTTAAGTTTTGATTTTGTCGCTGTTTTGACTTGTAAATACAGGAACTTACATTTTTGTGAAATGTAGTGAATTTAACTTACTATGTTTGAAAAGTAGGCTCTGTTTTTCAAATATCGCAATAATATCGTTATCGCAATTTTCAACATAGTTATTGAATATCGCATGTTTTCTCCATATCATGCAGCCCTACAGACAACTATTTACTCTCACATCATTCATTAGAGACAGTCTGGAGTCAGGAAGTTACCAAGGCTTTATTATTAAGGATTTTATTAGGTTAGGATCAGGATGTTAAGGGCAAGCGATGGCCAATCACATTCTTTTATATTGGCCTGATACCATTCATTCAAATAAAGGACGCTGTCATTGGCTGGTCTTTAAAATGAAAATAAAAAACAAAATCATAATAGTATGAACTCCTATTACACTTTTTATGTTATATTTTATGATCAAAGTAAACTTAAAATAACAAAAAAAAAGAATAATCTAATCTAAGAACATTTTAAATAATCTGAATAACTTTTTGAAACAAGCTATTATGAACGCATTATCTGTGTAACAAAGGAAAATATTTTTTAGCACCTCCTTTTTCATCAGCCATAAATAAAAATAAAAAAAAAATCGCAAATATTTTTTTATCATCCAGGAAGTAAATTGTGATGTTTATAATGTTTTAAAGGCTACTACTATACGTTATATGTTATTTTTTTGCATTTTAGCGTTAAACTGTCCAGTGTCATGCGGTGTGACTGTAATGTTTTCAAAATACAAACATTTCCAAAATAAGTCTCTATAGCATCTAGGACAGTTCGTAACATTTTTAGCATAACGGCAAATATTTGTACTTTTCTAAAACAACACGTTTAACTTTTTTTCTATAGTAAAAATTAAAATGATGTCTAAATGGCGTCGTGAAAAAGTCACACCACAGGACAATGTCAAAATGTGTAGTAGTAATAGAGTTATGCTTAAAATTATGAATTGCTTCTGAAAAAATCTCTTTTTGTACAGCTGATTTATATTTGAAATTGTTGTTTAATATTCTTTGTATTGAACTTGAATGTTGTGTCACACTGCAGGACCAAAAAAATAAGGTCGTCAACCACACAATTCTGCTTACACATCAAAACAGACGACACAAAAGTAAGAAAAACAGACATATAGAAAAATATTAGCATATATTGGGTGAAGGGAGATGTTTATAGTCGTTGCAGATTTAAATAAAACTCAGTAAATGCCTGTACTTCCTTGTTCTTGGCCGTTTAGGGGAAAGTTACACAGATATCAAAGTATGGCATAACGGCTCGTCTTACAGTGGCTCGGGTGTCATGGAAACACTATAGGGTAATAGTATACGCGTCATAGTACACACGAGTAGTACACAGCTCTGACTCTGAAGACTTTTGATGAGAAGTGAAGCATCTTCACTGTGACCTTTAGTTGCCTGCGTGCTTTTTGTCGTTCTCTTTTAAGAACTACACTTCAGTGGTTTTGGGTTGGATTTTAAAGGGAGCAGTGTGAGTAATTGCAGAGTAAACTACCGCTAGACCCAATTAGTTAGACGTACAACCAATCAGAGAAGCGAACTTTTGCAAAAGTACACCACATTTTCAATAAACGTTTACTGTAGGTGCAAAAGGATTCGCACCAAGTGGTAACGGTTGTGAAGGGAAGGGATTCCTGACACATTTTTCACAGTGAATGGGTGTGACTTCTTAACCTTAACCTCATCACAACCTAATCTAACCCTTGTAAAATGTACAGAATGTCAAACAGGGCTGGAAAGTAACTCAGAACCTTTATTACAAGTAATTTAAGTAGCAGGATTACATGTAAGAAAAGTAGTAGTAATACCGGTTGCAGTAGAAGTACAGGGTGTCCATGAAGTCGCTTTGCAATTAAAAAAATATATATTACAAAAGCAAATGAACAGACAAATGTGTGGAAATTATTACAAAATGAGAAGTAGATATTGAAGTTTTTTTGCCTCCTTTAATCCACCTCTGTATGGGCAGCATTAGTTGCAGGAGGCACATTAAGACAGCGCTGGATTCCTTGTCGTGTTCTCTGCAGCAGAGCCTCATCAGTGATGATCCCACAGCACACGTTCAGCTCTGGACGATCTCGGTGAAGCTCCCGAGTCACATGGAGCTGTTCTGATCCCACATTCTCACATTCTGTGTTCAGTTTCCCTCATCACTAAAACAAACTCATGTGAGGAACGTTTCATCTTCAGAAAATGGTTCCAGTATTAACTACAAACTCATTTGGTCTTGGGTTATCACTTGGCTCGAGTGCAGCTGTAAGTGTCTGGTCACGAGTTCTTGTGTAGGACTTTGTGCAGTGTTGAAGGTGGAGCTGTGACTGTCTGCAGCAGGACGGATGTGATTAAAAACTTTGATAACCACTGAGTACATACAACAAATCTGATCATGATATCTCATCAACTGCCTTTGTAATATTAAATTGTAAAGAGACTTTATGGACACCCAGTAGTTCTAGTAGTAGTAGTAGTAGTAGCAGTGGTAATCATAATAGTCATAGCAGTGGAAGTAGTGGAAGCAGTAACAGTAGCAGTAGTAGTAGTAGTAGTACTAGTAGTGGTAGTTGCAGTAACTTTGCACTAATACTTTTTAACTTTGACTGAAGTAATTGTTTTGTTGAGTGTTTTTACCTTTATTATGTTGAAGTAACAGTACTTTTGCCTAAAATGGGAGTACCTCTTCCAACTTTGATATTATTGACTTTTGATATTAGATTATAATGCCCATCTCTTAGTTTGAAAAAGGTCTGAATGTCTGAAGGTCTATAAAAAGTTATTCCAACTTCATTTATTATTCTTATTGCTCTTTTTTTAAATGTAACTATTGGATCTATATTTGTTTTACTTGCATCGCCCCAGATTTCACAGCAGTGTAACAAATAAGGCATTACAAGCGATGAATACATACTATACTTAATAACTTAAAGTTAAACCAACAGTTTTTGATCATTTATGCTTGATGTAGCCTACTGTACTCTCTGTGTGGTTTCCAATAAACCTTTTCTTTGTTGCAGAGTTTAGACTAGGAATATGATCAATTTTAGGTACGAAGTGCAGGGTTTCCCAATGATTTATATTCTCTGGAGGTTCATTTAAAAAATATATATATAATTTCAGATTCAGCCAGATGTGATTTTTTTAAATTATTATTTTTTTAAATGTTTTTATAAATATTTTGCATTTTTTATGAGTTTGTTTTATACTATTTTATTAATACTAGTGTTAAAAGTATTCCAGTAAACACATTATTTTACTTTTTAGTGTCTAAAATGTATATATATATGTTATTTATATTGATGTATATATGTAGCATCAGTAGACATTGAAAAAAAAAGTTTTAGGCAAATTTTTAGACTATGGTGGACAAATTTAGACCTTGGTGGGCCGCTGTTATCTTCTGAACTAATAGGAAACTCTGAAGTGTTTATCTTATCCATTCCTATCTTGTTTAAATGGTTAAGTCTGACAGATGTTTAACTTGAGAAAGGTCAGTCCAGAGACACACAGGAAGCCAGTCTCCCTGCAGCTGAGGTCCTGGCAGCCCCGTCCCGTTAGTCAGCGCGCGTACATCTGTTTCAACACCGCAGTCCAGGCCCACTCCCTCCACGTCAGCCCCGCGGAGCGCCTCTGGACACCGGATCCCTAACTTTAATCATCGTTAGGCATATTTAGCTGCACACGATACGTCCTCTCCTCGCCCACGCCGCTCTCCTCCCAGACGCGCAGCAGAAAGCGAGCAAACCGAGGGGACGAGGGATACATTTCGGCAGAGGCCCTAGCCGTGGTGGAGGCGATGGAGGTGGTAGAGCAGAGGTCGAGAGAGGAGGAAAGTATAAGGGGAAAGAATGTGCAGTGTGTATACTAGCACCACAGCAGCAGGGTTAGCAGACTGGCGGTGCTGTAACCTGAGAGGCTGAGGCGGCTCGGGTGTCAGCGCTGGAAGGTGCCTGGGCTGGTTACACACAACCACGTCTCGGACACTTTTCACAGCACTTTTACCTTTTTCAGTCTTTACCGAGCTGGAGAGAGATTTTTTTTTTTTGACATACACTTACATACTGTGCTTAAAATAATGATAAATGAAGTGACTGGGTTAGAAGATGGCAGTCATCTTCTTAGCCTGTCCTAGGGTGATACCAACTGTGTCCTTGTCTTGTTAGCCCAAATGATTTCTTAGTTTGTTTTAGAGCTGCAACTAACAATTATTGCGATAATTGATTAATCAGACGATTATTTTTACGATTAATCCAGGGGCGTAGCATCAGGCAGTGCAGCCCACTGCAACTGCACTGGGGCCCAGGAGGTTTAGGGGCCCATTAGAGTGTGACTGTGTCGAGTCTGTCTGTCTGGAGCAGCACTAACACTGTCACAGAACAGAGTTTTTAATAGGGCTGCACGATATGGAGAAAACATGCGATATTCGATAACTATGTTGAAAATTGCGATATTATTGCGATATTTGAAAAACAGAGCCTACTTTTTGAACATAGTAAGTTAAATCCACTACATTTTACAAAAATGTAAGTCAAAACAGCGACAAAATCAAAACTTAACACAGACTAAACCAGGAATAAAACAAGGCTAAGCTGTGACTAAATTAATTAAATTACCACTAAAACTGGACTTTTTAAACATTTTTATTTAGTCACAACACATGTTCTTTTAAGGCTTTGGTGGAAAATGATTCTTCAGTGTAAATCTCTGTCAGATGGAAGACCACAGCGTTATTGCGATATATTTAGATTCTTGCGATACTAATATTGCGTTTGCTGATATTGCGATAACGATAATTTTGTGATATATTATGCAGCCCTAATTATATTAGACAAGCTTTTCCTCATTGTGTTAGTACTCACCAATTTTGTTTTTCTCAGTGGGACATAAACCTGGTAGGGCAGTGCACCCAAAACCTAGGACTTAGGACCCCATTCCTCACTTAAGACCTAAGTTTAAAAGCCAAGATAAACTTTACATCTGAGGCCTGTGCGGTTCAGGTAACATACTTTACATAGGAAAATTTGTTCTCTACATTTGACCTTTCCTTCAAAGCCTCTGGGACGCCCTGTCAGGACCATCTTAGCCAGGATCCTGGTCAGGACAGGACAGGAGCACCCAGCTGGAGGATTAGTTCATGTATTAAGTGATTTTGTGGAAAGATTCCTTGTTAGATACATTTTTTCTCAATAACTGGGGCTTGTGTTAAGGTACAGTACACAAAACTTAGGTTAATATTAATGTTTAGAGACTAACAGGGAGGAGGTGGCGTTGAGAAGATGCCACGCTAACTCTTTTGCTAACCTTAACACGCTCTGGTTAAGGTTAAGAGCCATAACCGTAAGTCATTTGTGAAGACTTTGACAGATACTGACACCTGCGCTCTGTGCTGTCAGAGCTGCTTTTACTCACAACTCATTTTGACCTCTTCAGATTCTGCCACAAGAGCATTATGACTTTTTGTTCCCTACATATCACGAAATGTAGATAAATATTGACAAAAATAATAGAAGTACAGCAAAACTCATGCTCTATTGAAATTTTAAAAGGCAGAAAGTCAAAGGTTCTGGTTTAGTTTCCCTCACTCCTCTACCTACATGTCCTACTTTTGGGTCCCTACCCACCAGTTGTAGGTTTTAGACTAGGAATGTGATAAATCTTAGGTATAGTGCACAGCGGAGGTTCCCAAAGTGGGGTCCAAGGCTCCCTGGTGGGCCGTAAAGATACTGCAAGGAGCCTAAGGAGCCTATTTTTACTAAGTTAGTAAAAATAAATTGAGCTTAAAATGAAGTACAGCTATATACTTGTTTAAAAATATTACTTTAAAACCATTTTTAGCCTACAGTCAGTGTTTTTGGTAACGTTTTTGTAGAAATCTATGGGGGAAAAACTGACAGTCTTTTGATTAGAGTAAGTTTTATAAGGATGTGCATGGGATTTTTTGGAAATTTAAGGAGGCCGCAACACTCCTGACTTTGGGAATGGCTGGTGTATAGTAATGTTATCAAATTGTAGCCCTTTTGTAACTTCTTCTGTCCTTTCAGCTTTTCCCTTTCTCGGAACTCCACTAGGGGTTTTTGTGGTTAAACAATTAATCGGCATTACGGCCATTAAAAGAAATACTAACAATTAAAGCTGCACTACCTGATTTTGTGACTGTAAAAGTGATGTGTCTAAAAAAAAATGTTTCACAGTCTCACACAAACCTGGAAGTCTGTCCACAGCCAGGAGCTGTCACAATAACACAGCACAGATCTGGAGTTTACTTTTAATTCTTTAAAATAAAAAAATTAAAATACTGTGAATAAGCTATGAATTTTGAACTAAAACAATAGCTCTTTCACATTATTCCTCATAGATTCTAGTTCTGGATTGATAAAGGATGTATCGACCAATCAGAGAGAACAAAAACCCTTATAACACAGCCCACAGGTGACCTCAAAGTCTCATTTTTTTCTCAGATGACTTCTGTTATGCTGCACTAATAACTAAATTATTATCTTTACCAAAATACAAGGAAAAAGAAATCAGGTAATGCAGCTTTAATGGTTATTCTGTACAGTAGAGTAAAGGTACAGTACCATTGGAGAGTTATGGCAAATTAAACATAAAATTAAGCAACTGTTTCCTAAAATATACAAGCCTATAACTTGTCTTTAGTTTTAAAAAAGTTACTTTGTTATTATGGTCCACGACTTTGAATTTAATAAAGAGCTGTTTTTTATTAAATGTAATGATAGTTGATGTCAGGCCGGTGGTTAACGGTTAATCGATAATCGTTTGTTAAGACTAACGATTAATCGATTCAAGAAAATGATTTGAATGTGCCTCAAATATTTAGAAAATAGCTCTTATATCTCTTTAACATTCACATTTATGAAGTACTCGCAGTTATTTAGACAAGTACCCAGTGTCAGCATTCGTGACCTTTGTGTACAAAAATGTGCACAGGGGAACATAAGGGTTAGGGTGCAGGGTTAGATTCACCATTTCTCCTGTAACCAGTGGTGGAATGTAACAAAGTAAAAATCAGAGCTGCACGATATGCAGAAAACATGCGATATTGGATAACTATGTTGAAAATTGCGATAACGATATTATTGCAATATTTGAAAACAGAGCCTGCTTTTCGAACATAGTAAGTTAAATTCACTACATTTCACAAAAATGTAAGTTCCTGTATTTACAAGTCAAAAAAGCGACAAAATCTTAACACAGACTAAACCAGGAATAAAACAAGGCTAAGCTGTGACTAAATTAATTAAATTACCACTAAAACTGGACTTTTTAAACATTTTTATTTAGTCACAACACATGTTCTTTTAAGGCTCTGGTGGAAAATGATTCTTCAGTGTAAATCTCTGTCAGATGGAAGACCACAGCGTTATTGTGATATATTTAGATTCTTGCAATACAGATATTGCATTTGCTGATATTGCGATAATGATAATTTTGCGATATATTGTGCAGCCCTAGTAAAAATAATGAGTTACTTTACTGAAGTACAGTTTTCATGTAACTGTACTGTACTTGAGTAGATTTTACAAAGTATATTTTTACTTCACTACATTTTACATTTTAGAGCAAGTATCTGTACTTTTTACTCCACTACATTTATGAGTTGTTTTAAAGTACAAAGAATTTTGAGTGTTTTTGTTGCGCCCTCATTGTAGACTCACAGTACCTAAATTTAAAAGATGCAGTAAAGTAGTACTCACTAGAAACATCAGAATAATAAAGACAGATTCAGTCTCTGCTACTGCACCAGGATTTACCACATTCATTAGTTCTCAGTATTGTGCAAAATACTTTGACTTTTTGACTCACAAGTACAGCAACTTATTTTCATTTTAAGATTGATATAGCGCAATGTCCAGCAAGGTCCACTGTCTCCATTTTGCACATTAAGTTACTCTTTTGACAGTGATTTTTATTTCAGTACACTAAAAAAGCTTCAACTTTGTCAGATCAAGGTCCTGGTCAAAACAATATTCTCAGTCTCTCAGGCGAGACAGTGCTATCTATGGTGAGGAAGTAATGTGTGAGTGTGAGAGAGTGAAAGAGAGAGTGGACACTGGAGACGCTGCTGGAGGAGCGGGGCATTTCCGAGAAGCCTGGTGTAGAGTGTCCCGCTAAGATTTCCTACCCCGTCCCGGCTCAGGTTACCCCTCCAATCCGGTCTGTCCCACAGCCACAGAGTCACACAGCGGTGGGTGGATCAAGAATAAAGACAGAGACCTTTGTGTGTGTGTTGTTTTTTGTTTTTTTTCCTCTTTTCATCTGGTCGTAATAAAATAAGGACCACACTTCCCATCTGTGGGTTTCACTTTTCGCCCCTCGTTTTTTTTTTTTTTTTTCCTAATTAAAATAGATAAACAAAGCATGATTCATAGTTTTCGCACTGGTGTTAGGTTTTAGAGCGGCCCGTCTCAGATTTAGCAAGCGTAAACAACTCGGAAACATCATGGAAAAAATGGTCATACTGTACTCCTCTGTGTCTGCGAACGGGGAAAGAAACGCTCGCATTGATTCAGCCTAAGAACGCCTGATTATGTTTAGCATTGGATAAAAAGTTCCACTAACAACAAGGCCTTATGATGTGTGTGTTGTGTGTGCTCCTCACAGTTTCCAATTAACTTTACAAGCCGAGCAGGGATAAGTTACTCTGTATCCTTAAACATCAAAAACTCATTCTCTTCCTGTGTTTTTCTTGCAGATGTTTGCAGAAATAAACATGAACGAGCAATGATGAAACAAGTAAACCAAAACTGCAAAAGAAAGTGTCAGAAGCTCAAAGCAGGACGCTTGACAAAACATTTGTCTTTTGGCTGCTCCCTTATGGGGTCGCCAAAGCAAATCAATCGCAGTTGAAGTGGTTTGGCAAGTTTGTTTAGGCTGGATACCCTTCCTGTCCCAACCAGCCTCGTAATGTGACTGGAGTAGGCAATGACAGACAACAGCCCCCCCAAAAAAATCAACTAAAGTTAAATATTGGGAAAGAAACACTTGCATAGATTCAGCATAAGGAGTCTGACTTAACAGTAAATGCCAAGTGGAGCTAGAAGCATTCAGGAGAGCACAGACCTCCGCCAAGGCATTGCCCCTATCTCACTATGATAAAGATGGACTTGAATCGGGGATCTTCTAGTTCAGGGGAAAATGCACTATCCATGATTCCAAGTGGCTGGAGTTAGCACTGGATCTGCCACCCTATGTCACAAAAACACAGAATTTTTAGTTTTAATGTTTCCTGGATTCAGACCAAAATCTAAAGCTTACTTTTTGAGTTCTGCTAATATGGATTAAACTAGGGGTGTAACAATACAGTAACTGTATTGATCAATTTATATCAATTTTTTTTCCTGTGATACAACTACATCGATACACATGACCTTGTATCGAATCGTATCGTTTTCAAGGAAGTGAATATCGATACACATGAAGTATCGATCGATAACATCGGAAGTATCAAAATTGTGTTAAAATAAAACCAGATATGGCTTTTTGGAGATACATTTTGTGTTTTTAATTAAATAAAATGTTATATTCAACTTTTCTTCACTCTCTGTCTGCTGGACATAATCAACCCCGGCCGCTTTGCTACATTTGAGAGTAAACTTTCCTGAATTTTGGCAAAAAGTTGCTGTATTGATTATTGATACGAAGGTGTTGAATCGAATTGTATCGTTCCAAATTAGCCAATATCGTTCTTGAATTGTATCAAAACACTTCTAATCGATACATATCGTATCATTGCCAAAACATATCGTTACATCCCTGGATTAAACTGATTTAAGATGAACTGAACTGAAATCTTTTTCTGTCTTTGGCACCGAAATATTGCATTTAACTTCATTATAATTCATAGTCACATGACTCCAAACCAAACATGGCAACACACAGAAGGCCTGAAAAGATGCAGCCAAATAAGTCTTTAGGAGCCCCAAAGCTCCTAAAGGCAGCTTCAGCCATAACACACAGTTGTGGACCCAGGTTGAATATCTGTGCATTTTCTGTTTTTATTTTTATGTATATAGCGTCTCATCCATAGAAGTAATACGTGAAAATAACTACTTTTATTGTTATAGGTTGCGTTCATGTGATGGAGGGCAGGGGCCTGTATAAATTTATAGATGAGGCGCTATTTTTAAAAGAAAAATTCAAACAGAAAATCCACAAATATTAAACCTGATCGTTTTTTGTTAGCAACTGGGTCCACAACCACACCATAATAATCCTGTGGTTTAATACTGAGTCTACCAACAGCAATCTCACCTGTGTGTTTGAATAATATCACCACTTTTTGACATTGTAGTGAAGAAATAACTTTACTTTCGGTCATTTGTGCTAACAGATAAGACCTTGAACATTGTGTCAGTTTTTGTTTCATGTCCATAAGCCCAGTATTTGCAGAGATATTAGCCATAAACCACACCAAGACATCTGCATTTTTAATCTTTAGCAGCAAATTCTATTCTTTAACCCTGTATAGGTTATAAACTGTTTTCATAAGAGAGAAAATCCACAAATATTGAACCTGATCATTTATATTAGTGACAAGGGCCATGATCTCGCTGGATGTATCCTACGACACCGATATCTGCATAATAATAATAATAATAGACACACACTGGGGACTGTAGTGGAGGTGCACACCAGAAATAAACTGGATGCCATTATGGAGAACATTTCCCACCCTCTTCACGGTGTTCTGGCTGCAAAGAGAAGCTACAGCGGCGGGCAGCTCATCTCACTCCGCTGTAGAATGTGCAATATAGTCTATGATTTACATTGTTTTTAATTGTCTCTATCTTTTTATATTGACTAATCATTTATTTATTCTGTTTATTACTGTATGTAAGGCCTACAGGACGCTTGAATTTCCCTTTGGGGATTAATAAAGCATCCATCCATTCATTCGTTTTGCCTGCCTCAACTCCATTAAACACTACAGGCCTATAGAAAGTTGTGGGGCCATCTGAAACCCAGCAAAAGGTTGCGTTCATGTCATGTCATGACATTCGAAAGGGAGCGAATGAGACGGAGCACAGGGTAAAAGTTTATGGTAGAATCTGCTGCTAAAGATTGAAAATGCAGATGTCTTGGTGTGGTTTATATAATATTTCGCTATATTATCTCTGCAATAAAATTATCGTTATCGCAATATCAGGAAACGCAATATCGGTATCGCAAGAATCTAAATATATCTCAATAACGCTGTGGTCTTCCATCTGACAGAGATTTACACTGAAGAATCATTTTCCACCAGAGCCTTAAAAGAACATGTGTTGTGACTAAATAAAAATGTTTAAAAAGTCCAGTTTTAGTGGTAATTTAATGAATTTAGTCACAGCTTAGCCTTGTTTTATTCCTGGTTTAGTCTGTGGTAAGTTTTGATTTTGTCGCTGTTTTGATTTGTGAATACAGGAACTTACATTTTTGTGAAATGTAGTGGATTTAACTTACTATGTTCGAAAAGTAGGCTCTATTTTTAAATATTGCAATAATATATCATAATTTTTAACATCTTTATCGAATATCGCATGTTTTCTCCATATCGTGCAGCGCTACTCTGCCACTATTGTGTCTGTCCACAAAAAAGCAAAATTTAATGTCTCAGCACAGATTATCTAAGGTGGATTTTTTTTTTCCCTGTAGTGTCAAAAAGTGGTGATATTATTCAATCACACAGGCATGCTTATTGTCAGTAGACAGGATGTTAAGCCACAAGATTAATATGGTTAAGTTAAAAGTTGGTAAGAGTTTTTGACCTCATTAAACTCCAGAACGTGGAACAAACATTAAATTCTATTCCATTACGTTCTGTTCTGTTATGTTTAGCACTGGATTAAAAGTTTTCTCCACAAGTCCTATGATGTGATGCTCTCACAGTTTCCTGGATGCCTTAACTCTGTCCCTGCACATCCCAAAGCTAATCCTCTTCTTGTGCTTTTGTGTTGCAGACGTTTGCAGAGAGCACCATGAACGAGCTGCTGGGCTGGTACGGCTACGACAAGGTGGAGCTGAGAGAATCGGAGGCCAACGAAATCAGGAATTATCGCGAGAGGAGGCAGCATGTGTCTGTGCTAAAAGGTGAGGAGAGGAGGCAGCTTTTGTCTGTGCTGAAGGGGGAGTGCAGGTGTGGGACAGCGGTGGCGGTGAATATACATGTATGCAGCGCAGTCGACAGGTCAGGCAGGTTTAGGAGCAGACTCTGAGTCACTGCACAAATTCTACTGTAGACTTCTCCAATTTCAGTCAAATACAGACGCCTTTGTTTTTGTAAAAATATAGGAGAGTATCGTATGGCGGAGTATGGTACTGCTGCAGCAGGTCTGGCTCTGTTTACATGAAAGATATATTAAAATGAAGTAATTTTTTTAGGGTAAAGGTGGGCTGTAGTGGCAACACTTCAGATTGCAGCACATCATTTTGGCCACTGTCCAGGGCGTAATCTGTCTCAGGTCCAAAGCAGATGGGTTAGGCCCCAGCCATCATTGACCTCAACAATGCCTGCCCACTGGAAGTAAATTTTCCATTCATTTTTCCCATAGACTTTTCATAAAATGCATATATTAATAGTTTAAAAGCTCAGCAGGAGCTAATCAGCTCTGTGGAAACTCATGATAATTACACCATTAATTTCTATCAAAAAGATTAACAAAAACTTGAAAATTCAACAAAATGTGTTTGTAACTTTTCCTTTTGACAAGTTTCAGATATGTGATTAGAGCGAAATGAATTGTTTTATGGCCATGAGTTAACACGTAGCTGATTATCCCTCGATCCACTGAACTTTTAATAAATGGATTTTTCAAAAAGTCAGTGGGAAAAATTATTGGGAATTTTACTTTACTTTCTGAGCAGGAAGGATGTTCTAGTTCAGGGGTAAAGCCTCTCTCAATCTATTTTGCCACAAAGCTCTTATATCTTACTGTAGTAAAGAAACAAAGAAGATGAGTTTATTAAAGGGGCTATATTATGCAAAACTGACTTTTTTGAGCTTTCTACCATGTGATGTAGTTATACCTGAAGTTGTGTTTTGTTTCATTCACACCTGTCTGAGTCATCCTGAGGTTTGGAGATCGTAGTCCTGGAGTTCCTGAGCCCTCAAAACGCTCAGTTCCATGAAACTCCACCTCTCCCACGAATCCCTGCTCACTCCAGGAAGCACTGACCAATCAAAAAGCCCTCTACATCCAGTCTGCTCTCATTCATTTATCACAGTGTACAGCTCACAGATTCCTCACAGACATTTTTCTTTTTGTAGTAAAATGGCATCATACAAAAAGTTTAAGGAAATAAAAAGCTTTTTTTCTCTTCTGTGTTCAAAAGACCACAACATTCTGCACTCTCCTGCCCTCTGCTGGTCTCTTCACCTGTTTCTTTATGGCACCAGTGGAGTATTTATTAAAAACCTCTTTAAGTCAGATAATGTTGTTGAAGTGCGTTCATTTTTCTGTTTTTGAGAACACTTGTTTGCATGGAAGTCTAGGGCCCTTGTGAGCTTAATACATTGTATTTCAACTAAGATTGTTCATACTTGTCACCAGTAGTGTTAGGGGTACAATCAAGTTGTTTTTAATAGTGACGAAGATTAAACACCACATGTCTTGATAGAATATACACTTTATTTCCAAAAGTATTAGCTCACCTGCCATTAGACCAGACATGTTTTTTTTACATTTGTGCATCTCATCTACTACTCTGGCTTGTTCTGATTCTGATCTGAAGTTGGTCAAAAAAATAGTGTTTATGTTCAAAAATGTAATTTTGTTGAAACCTGTTTTAGATTTTGTTTTGAAATTTATAGTTTTTTGGCTTTTGAAAAAAATATTTAAATACTTATAAAACAGTGTGCATTTAATTTCTATTGTAGTGTGCATTCAGAAAACATGAGGATGTTGGCCCTTGATCCTTTGCACATCTACAAATCTGTCCCTCTTGGGAAAAAGTTTGGACACCCCTGCATTAGACGCATATGAACTTTACTGACATCCCATTCATAATCCATAGACTTTAATATGATGTCAGTCCTCCCTGTGCATCTATCTACGTCAGACATCCACGTATCTGATGTTCTCATCCTACGTCGGACACTGATGTTGGACGAGAAGACCTGGCTCACAGTTCAGTCAAGTTCTTCCACACCAAACTCTCTCATCCATGTCTTTATGGACCGTGCTTTGTGCAACAGGAAGTGGCCATCCCCAAACTGTTCCCACAAAGTTGGGAGCATGGAATTGTCCAAAATCTCTTGGTGCTGAAGCATTCAGAGTTCCTTTCACTGGAACTAAGCTCCTGAAAACAACCCCACACCATAATCCACATTCAGTTATTTGAGTGGGTGAGCGAATACTTTTGGAAATATAATGTATCTTAAGCTTGTCATTACTGAAGCTTTAGGTCATCCGGCCATAAAGCATTAGTTGACGACATTGTGGGGAGTCTGGTTAACCTCGGAAGCTAACCCTGGTCACAGTGGATCGGTCTGACCTTAGTTTATGATCATTGCTAAGCTTAAAAACAGTAACTTGAGAGTACATCTTTGAAGTTGGTGCCTACCGTGGCCTGAAAGGAGCTGCCAATCACACAATCTTCCATCCATGTAAAGTAGTGTGACAGGTAATCAGCACAGGTATTTCTATTAAAAGTGTGAAAACAGCATTAAAACTATGAAAAATATTCACTTGACTTGCATTTATGGAGCCAAGCACTCCTTCCTCAAACCATCTTTTCAGCAGATGTGGAAACTAACTAGATACTTTTACTCAAGTAGTTTCCATAAAGTTGCATGATGTGTGTAATTATCTGGGCCTTTTCTAGATTTGGTGATATCTAGAAGGAAAAACAAACTGCATTTCTGCATCTCACACTCCTTACTTTAATAGTGCGTAGAGAGGTATGGTAGCTAAATCATACAGTCCGTAATTGCACTACACCTTTATGAAAGATATGAGTGTGCTTCTTTCCAGCGGGGCTCAGTTTGTCCTCTCTGAGCAGTTGTAGAGAGAAAAACATTTGTATACAAACATTTTTAGAGTGGGCTCCCTGTTGGTGAAGTGGATAGTTCCCCACCTTTGGTTTGGAGACTCCTGACAGAGACCAATGTGTAATTACAGGCTGTGTTGCTTTTGTGTTCCAGGGAAAAACTTTGACCTATTACTTTATTACAGATATTTTTGGGACATCAGACACAAAGCTTCTAGTCACATGGGTACATATAGTCACCTGCTCACCCACTCCACTACTCGTCCATCAGATCTTCCACTCATTACCGTCTCCATTACACTTCTGTTCTGTTCCGTAGTTTCCTCAGAAAACTCGTTGCCAAAACCCAAGGACGCCAAAGTCCCTCAGTCCGTCCTGGCCATGAAGAGCGCAGAGAGAGACTCCTCCAGCGTCCCGTCGTCTTCTCCCTCCTCTTCTTCTACAAGTTCCACCCTGACCACGCCCAAAGAGCTCAAGAGCGCCCCCGTCATCGTGCCACTCATAAAGCCATCTGCAGGTACTGGCCCAAAGCAGGGAGTAATAGTACTTATGGTTTGTAGTAGAAGAAATCTAGTATAAGTACAGTATTTTATCCTGTTTTGTCTGGTTTTGTTCCCAGTGGAGGATGTCCAGAACGTCCAGATCGTGTGCGTTTGGTGCCAGAAAGAAGGCGTCAAGCGTTACTCCCTTTGCATGGGCACGGAGCTGAAGAGCTTCTGCAGCGAGAAGTGTTTTGCTGCCTGCAGACGAGCCTACTTCAAACGCAATAAGGTCAGTGGAGATGATTTCAGATCCTGGACTTCTGGAAATATTTCGGCGGTATTTTATTTGGAAAAGAAGAAGCAAGTGGTTTTAGTCAGTTAAAGCTTTTATCCACTCTCAGTGACAGCCACAGATTAAGGATTTAAGTAGAGTTTTGATTTTTGACACTGATAGCTCAAGCCTTAGTGACTCGATTTAGATTAAAGTCATTATTTTTATGGCTCAGGCACAGACTTGGACTCACAGATCAGGACTGGGACTTTTAAACTGATGACTAGGAATTGGACTCATGCATTAACCACTTCTAAAAAAAACTTTATTTGTCATTAAGGGCAATTAAAAGGCGAACAGAATACAGCTGGATGGCATTATGTAATAAATAAATAACTTAAGAAAATCCAGTGCAACATTTATGAAGAGAAGTGGCTGGGTTTGGGAATGAATCAGGTTTATATACTGTTGTAGTCAAGACTTAATCGAGAACAAGACCAGTCCGAGTCCAGAGGGAACAGAGACAAAGACAAGGCTTGTCTCGGGCAGGGTTCAAGACTTTTAAGGACCAAGATCGAGTCAAGAACAAAGCAAACCAAGACCAGGTTGAGACCAAACCCTGTTAACTAACACTAAATAAAGGGGGAAAGTTTTTTTAAAAAGTGGTTCAAATACATTAATGATTATTTTAATTTTTCTGGTTCTTCTAATGTGAAAACTAATTACTCCAAAATTATAAAGAATAGCCTTGTCTTATAATGTTTGTAAATAAAATCTCAGAGACCATCACATCTGAGATTGAGACAAGACCCAGTAAAATTAGATTTGAGACCAAGACCGAGTAAAACAGCACTCTAGACCGAGACAAGACCAGACCGAGACTGTAAAAAATGCTCCAACACTAGGTTTATGCAAAACTAAAAATCCCACTCAACATCCCAGTATTGCCTTTCTCAGAGGTGTAATTATTTTGGTGTCTTGACTTGGACTCGCCTACAGTTTGTTTGGACTTGACTTGGACTTGACTGTGAGACTTTTCTTATTGGCTCTTCTGACTCTAATTTCATGTGCTAATAACTCTACTCAGACTGGACTCTGGACAGTCTTTAATGACTTTAGAGGGACTCAATATCATATTATGTGTTTTTTTTTCAGACAAGAAGAAAAAATTTGCTTTAGAAAGATGCTCCTAATGTAGAAGAGTCCAAAACTTTATAGGAATTGTAACAAGGGCATCTCTGAGCGCACACTTTCTGAGAGCCTGAGCAGAAGTGGCGGAGGAGGGCAAAGTTTGTCCAGGACACTTAGTATCAGTTTCGTGTTAATGGAGTAGGGCCCGGCCATTAAGTGGCTCTGGTCTGACGGAACAGGAAGGCCCGACTACAGAGAGGCGCTCTGATGCACAGCGCTGTGATTTTTCACCTCCTATTAGGAAACAGATACGGTTTGTTTATAGGCACCGGGTGACAAGCGCCCGTATCGCCTTTCCCCTCGTTGTTTATGCCAACGACCGCTTTATTCACACGATAGCGCAGACAAAGAGAAGGGGCTGGAGAGATCTGAGCGCTACAAGCCCTCTAGACTTTCCGAAGCAGGAGGGAAAGCATTGCCATTGGCTTGTCGCTGCTTGTCTGAGGGGAGGAAGGCCAGAAAGCCCGGGGCGAGGTGTCCACTTTCAGCGCATACCTTACCCTCAGCTGCCTCATGTTTCGTAACTCAACACGACTCAATGGGTCACAGAGAACTGGGGGAGAGCTCGGATCCTCACAAGATCCACTTACACGAATCAAGAGGTATTTCCTATATTAATACTGTCAAGGCTGTGAATAACATGACAATACATCACCCGCATTATCAGCCATCTTTGTTGTGTGGAGTCAGATCTGTTTCATAACACAGAGTTTCCTTTGTAACGCTGGCCTGAGGATTGATACAGAGTTCACTGTGTTTCTGACCTTGATGACAAATATTTGCGTCTATTTTCTGCTGGTGTTACATGAGACGATCAAATTTGGTTTAATGGCCGCTGAATTTTTCCAGTTTAGATTTAGAAACAACTGCTCGCAACCAGGACAAACACTGCTTTTACTAAGGTCATGTTCACACTGGCTTCCATCCATCCGACGTGAAGTGGGTCTTTTTAAAGTTTGGTAAAGAACAAAATAGCAGCTAAGAGTGGCATGGGTTAGCAATAACCAACAAGAGAAGATCCTGCTGTAATTGGTTAGGATTAGGGATGCACTTGAGCTAGAAGTTGTATTTCAATACTGACAAAGACAAAAGGTTTTGGCTGATAACCAATATGATGCCGATATTTTCTTAACACTTTTTGGTTATTGTAATTCTCTTTTTTGTTTAAAGGAAACAAAGAAATCTACTTCATCTCTCTGTCACTTCTGAAACTGAATACAGAAGACAGAACTCTTTTTTTACAAATCCACTCAGGGATGATAATAGCGCAAATATAGAGGAGTGTAACAGGTTAACATCGCCTGACTGGTATTCGGCCGATACCGATTTTAGGCCGATATATTAGTGCATCCCTAGTTAGGACTGAACAAGTTATAAAGGTAGCCTACTAGCAGTGCAGCTTGAACGCTATAAACCAAAAAGGAAATGGCAAAATTTTGATGCAGGCACAGCAGCAAGGAAGTTACAATGTCGAGCCCCGTAGATTATCAGACTCATTCTGAAATCGCCATGACTACGAAGCAGTCAGCTCATTTATCTATCTGTTAGCATCATGTTGCTAACAGTCAGTCCAGTCCCCACTGTTGCCAGCAGAGGGCCACAGACGTAAAACTAAATGTTTTCTCTGCAAAATCAAAATCCCCAAAAGAAGATGTTTTCCATACACATACATTATTTTAAGTTATAAAACATAAACTACTAATGTAAAGGTGAAGCTTGAAAAATGCATTTCGTGGGCTCTTTAACTTTTTTGCACAAATTAAAAACCACCAACCACTTTGGCCTTTCCATCACTCGTTTCTAATGCGATACTTTAAAAAATGAGCGGGAAAAAAAAAAAGATGGTGATGGGAACCCAAGCACTTTAATTCAGATTTAGGCCACTTTCAGATGTTTATCTATGTGAATCACTCTCTGATCCGATACTGCCGACTTCTCGCTCTTTAAACCAACACTCTCATGTTTCCTGAACATAATACTGATACGCAGACAGACTTGTTTATGGAAGACGATACACTTACTCATATTATAGGCGGGTTGGTACTGGTTACATACATATCCTTGAATAACTGCGCACTTTTTGTATGCATTTACTGTAAACCTACTTTTAACTTTTATGTTTCTTTTATTCAGGCAACATAAAACATGAGTTTGTAATACCGCTTTAGATGTCAGTGTCAGTCAGTGGTGGCTTCACAATACAAAGATCCTGAGTTAGAGCATCAGCCTGAGTACTACTAGTAGTAGTAGTAGTAGTAGTAGTGGTAGTAGAAGTAATGTTGTAGTAATTTGCTTAACTTTCTTGTCCCACAAATTGTTAGTCTTTAATTGAGTTTTTGTTTACATTAAAGATTTTTATTATACTCTAGTAGTAAATAATCTAGCCACAGAGGATCACACACCAGTGTCCTCTTTGTGCTGGTCCCAAGCCTGGATAAATGAATAAGGCTGAGTTATTAAGGGCATCTGACATCAAAATGTGTTGACAGGTTGTAGTAAAAAAGGTTAAACAAGAAGGTAATCTGGACCATTTGTGCAGCAGAAATCACTAAGCCCTTGTTCAGATGACCTTATTTACCTTTTTATTGAATTCTGGACGACTAAGAACCTACAGAGGTGTTTTGACAGGTTGTGTAGACCACCAGCCAATGGTAGAGCTCCTTATTTGAACGAAAGCAGACAGCATTTATGAAAGAACCTGATTGGTCATTCTTATCTACTAAATTTCCTGATAATCAAAACTTGGTTATGTCCAGAGTTCTTGTTTTCTGAGCAGTGCTTCTCATAGCAACATGCAACAAACAGTATTCCGGTTCAGATTTAGATTCAGATAACTTTATTTATCCGACAAGGACAATTAAGTTTGCAGTCATCTCTCGCAGGAAAAAACATTATTTCAGCACATGGATCATGGATATATTTAGTAAAATCAGTGTTCAGTTTCCATTTTAAGCATTTGATGGAGCACTGACACTGAAATATTCACTGCTGAACTAAAACAAGGAATCACAGGCTTTTCAAATTATGTAAAGGCCTGAACTACAGCTGTAGCAAGATTTATACATGCTAAGATCCAGTGGGGACGGGATATTTTGTTCTCTGCAGAGGACATTATATCACCTGCTGCCTTTGCGATTTGCTAATTGTCACATTTCAAATTGCGATTTTTGATTTTGATTAATTGCAGCAGTGGACTGTAGTGCAATTGCTGATTATAAAAATAAATAAGTGGTAGCAACAGAATAAAAATGGAATTTGTGTATTTATGTGTAGCTCCACCCAGAGGGCATTAAAGAAAACTCTTGTTTAAGGATGTGGTCAGGGTCGCTTATGCTGCTGCTGCTGGTCTGACGGACCACCTGCCTGCTCCTGGTTAGCAGCAGACATGAAGACATGTGATATTCGATAACTATGTTGAAAATTGCGATAACGATATTATTACGATATTTGAAAATAGAGCCTACTTTACGAACATAGTAAGTTAAATTCACTACATTTCACAAAAATGTAAGTTCCTGTATTTACAAGTCAAAACTGCGACAAAATCAAAACTTAACACAGACTAAACCAGGAATAAAACAAGGCTAAACTGTGACTAAATTAATTAAATTACAACACATGTTCTTTTAAGAGACCAAACCGGGGCATTTTGTACCATTAAGAGTTAAGCTTCCACAAAAATAAATCTTTAAGGTCCAAATTAGGGCTGCACGATGTGGGAAAAACATCATATAATCATATAATCTTTGATATATGTTGAATATTGCGATAGCTATATTTTTTGCGATATTTTAAAATAGGGCCTACTATTCTGACACAGTAAGTGAAATTCACTTAAAACAAAAACGTAAGTCTCTGTATTCACAAGTCAAAACTGCGTCAAAATCAAAACTTAACACAGACTAAACCATAAATAAAACAAGAAAATTGTGACTAAATTAATTAAATTACCATTAAAACTAGACTCTTTAAACATTTTTATTTAGTCACAACACATGTTCTTTTAAGGCTCTGGTGGAAAATGATTCTTCAGTGTAAATCTCTGTCAGATTGAAGACCACAGCGTTATTGCGATATATTTAGATTCTTGCGATACAAATTTTGCGTTTGCTGATATTGCGATAACGATAATTTTGCGATATATTGTGCAGCCCTAGTTGTGAGTTTGATTCTCTTGTGGGGAACAACTGCAGCCAAATCCAGGTAAATCCTCAGATACAGGAAAAAAGGTTCCTCACGTCATGTTGAAATCGCTAACCAAAAGCTTTCCTTACTCTGATTTTGCAATAGTAATGTCATTGTGTTTGAGTGTTTGATGCCCTGTATCATGTTGTTGGTTTTCCCCCTTCAGGCCCGAGACGAGGACCTCCAGAGCGAGAGATCCCCGCAGCACTCGCACACGGAGGACTCGCCCAGACTGGTGCTCAAGATCAACAGCAACGTCAGAGTAAGCTCTCGCCGTCAATGTGCCTTTGTCTCCTAATGTTAACAGACTAACAGACCTCTCAGATACTGTTACACTCTGTAAGAGACACTCGCTACAGTTACATGCAGAGCTGAGTGGGAGTGTGCTCATAGCTTGATTAAGTTGTCTAACTGGATTTCTGTCTGTTCAAATGCAAATTTAAAAATAATTTGGTTAAAATAAGAAAAGGAGAGTTAACCCTAAATCTAGAATAACCTAAATTTTGTGATGTAATAGGCTGTGTGGTTGCATAATTTGACTACTTTTTGACGCTGTAGTGAAATAAATCTTTGACCTTAGTTCATTTGTGCAGACAGAGAAGACTTGGGCTGGGTATCTTTCAGATTTTTTCAATACGATTACTTTAAACGATACCTGGTTTTCGATACCGGTACCTGAGCGATACTTTTTCTGATACCTATGGTGAGCTAATTTATCTTCTTAAAACACAATAATATTGAATAAAGACCAGTTTTTGAAGCAAAATTCTGACTGTAAAATAAAACCAGTAGTTTATATGATTTATTCTGTTATCTATTTGATTCATACCAGCAAAGGAACATTAAACATTAAATTAAAGGTCCCACTTGGTATTGAATTTTTTTTTTTCACTACCAGTAGTATTGTAACTTTTCTTTCAATACCCCAAAGGCCTCATTTAACAGCGCTAGAGAAAACGTTAAACTTTGTGCCAGTTTTTGTTGCATGTGGATAGACCCAGTTGTTGCAGGGATATTAGCCTTAAACCACATCAAAACATCTGCATTTTCAGTCTCTAGCACCAGATTCTACCTGCCCTCCACCTCAGTCTCACAACATAGACTCTTTAAATGTTATTACACAATGTGAACATTAAAGACACTCTATTCTCTTCTCTACCAGGCATAAAGCATACAATACTGGATGTAGTTGGTTGGTGCACACAACGTTTTTCATTTGACATCATAAAATGGGTCTATACAGTCACACTAAAGCAAAAAAAAAAGTATTTGTCTACCAGCATGTAACAAAAGTAAAAGCCAAAGACTAGCCAAAATGTTACAGCAAAAATTATAAACTGGCTTTTTCAAATTATTGTGATCTGCCATAGATCTGTTCCTTGTCTAGCGTAACATAACATTTCACTTCCTTAGCATGTAGCTTTTAGCTTAGGTTAGGGTGACCAGGCGTCCCTATTTAACCGGGAGATTCCCAGTTTTAGGCTCCTTGTCCCATGTCTGTGATCTGTAAAACAGTAATATGTCCCAGTTTTCACCAAACCATGTCCCAGTTTTTCCCAGTAGAAAAGCATACGAAACTTAAAACACATTTGTCTAAAGACTTTTGTCACAAAAATTATTGATAATGTCATTATTTTCATTAATACATTTACATTGTTATTCAAAGAACGGATAGTGTTCTTGCCTCCCAGCCAGAAGATGGTGGGTTTGATCCTTGGCCGGCCAACACACAAACAGTGGAGTCTGCATGTCCTCCCCATGTCACCCTGAGGCCCAAAGTTACTGGGATAGGCTCCAGTCACCTGCGACCCCTAACGACAATAAGTGGACGAACATGAATGAGTAAAATTCAAAACTTAAGCCCTAGTGCCTCCTACTTTCATTACATGACATAAAATGTATGGATTATAAAAAAATATGTGTCTCAGTTTTTGAGTTTTAAAATCTGGTCACTCTAGCTTAGTAGTGCTAAATGCACTAAAACTGATTAAATATTAAGCTAGTGGCTAATGTTCTCTACACAGGCACTGGCATTGCACACTTGCACTGTAGCTGGTGGGGTGCCATATGTACAATTTGGGATTTTTTTGTTAGTTTGATCAATAAAAATATGTTGCAGCTGGCAGCACATTGCCCAAGCAAAACCAATAGCGCTATGGTCAGCCGATTATAGACTTATTGCCATTTTTAAAAATGTCTGTTCTGACTGATCTTGCTTGTAATTATAAAATATCTCTGTATTGACCCCCCGCAGTCTCTCTCCCCTGTGTCCCAGGTGTGTGACTGGTGCAAACATGTCCGCCACACTAAAGAGTACCTCGATTTTGGATCCGGCGAGGAACGACTCCAGTTTTGCAGCACCAAATGTCTCAATCAGTACAAGATGGATGTTTTCTACAGAGAGGCACGGGCCGCTCTCACTAGCACCAGCTCTAACTCCAGCCCGGGCAGAGGGGGGTCAAGCCAAGAGGGGCGTCCCGACAGCAACAACAGTAGTAGCGCTGCAGTGGGGCAAAAACTCCTCACCCCAGAGTCTTGGAGCAGCAGTAACGGAGACATTAGACATCGGAAACTGTCACCAAAAACTAACGTGAGAAGTGAGTCGATCTCCCCTTCGGAAGCGTCCTCGTCAAAGGCTCCCGTTTCAGGATTGAGGACCTTGGATAGGCCCATTCAGCCACCTCCACTTCCCCCCGCTGTGGCGATATCACCCCATTCAGCCCCTGTCCCACATCCACACCACCCTCCCCCTCCTCCACCATCTTGCCCCACCATGGAACACCCCCCAGTCCCGCCAATGCCAATGCCATTCATTCGACCTCCGCTGCACGCACAAGGCCTAAAAAGTCCACTTACCAACCCGCCAAGACACCCGGGACCCTCCTCTAGTCCCATCCACAGACCTCCAGCATTCGCCCCACTTGCAGCCCCCCACGGCTTCTACTATGAACCCCCCTGGCTTGATGCACCCATTTCCCGGGGCATACTTTCCAGGATTACACTCACCGCCTCTGAACATGCTGCCAAGGGGGCCTGTCCCACATATACCACCCGTCCCGTTACCTCCACTGATGAACTTCGGTATCCCATCTTTTAGCCCACTTCTACCCCAGCCAACAGTCCTGGTGCCTTATCCCATTATAGTCCCGCTTCCGGTCCCCATTCCTATTCCTATCCCGATTCCGGTACCCCCTAAGACGACGCAAGAAGGTACTAGTCACAGCGGGGTGATCCAGCCTGTCCCGGAAGGGCTAGATCTGGCTAGATTTAGAGCGACAAGACCCCAGTCGCCAGAGGAAGACAGTAGGCTGGTAGTGAATAAATCAGCTGGTTCTCAGGATGTCCCGTCGCCAAATAGCGCCAAAGATTGGGTGAAATCTGAAAGGTCATTCCCTTCGCCCTCTTCGACGCCCAATAATAGCGAAGCATCGTCTCCCAGTTCCGAAATTATGACGTCAGACTATAAGCATGCAGAAAGACATGTCATTCAAAGGGTGCTGCAAAGGACCCAAGTTAAGGTAGAGCCAAGTGCCAATGGGGCGGTTGACCTATCAGGGTTTGGGGAGGCAGGAGCTAGACCGGGACAAGTTATAAGACCTCCTATTTCGCAATCCCCCTCACCGGACACTATCTACCACCTCAAAGATCCGAATACTCTGAGCCCAACACATAACAGCCAGTTGTATGACAAAACATTATCGAAATGCCATGAAAGCGCTCAAAACGGTGTCCCCGTTTCGCCGGCTAGTCCCGATTCACCTTCACCCCCTCGCCCCTCGGACCCCTCCCCTAACGAGCTGGAAGCCGTCAAAGAAAACAAATGCCTAAATGTCGACCCGCAATCGGAGGAACCCATAGTGAATGTAGGAGACGTCGGAGAAGACCCACATGTCCCGGACGAGGACCACGCCTACGCCCTGCCGACTACGCCAAAATCTAGCGGGACCATTACGCCCACGAACCCCAACAGCAACGCCAACACCACCGACAGACGACCCCGCTGCTCCTGCCCAAACTCAGGGACAAGGGGAGCCTGCGGACCCCAGCCACTGCGCCCCCTGCTGGTGGGGACATGGAGCCGGCGCTGAAGAGGAGGTGTCTGCGGCTCCGGGATCAGAATAAGTAAAGAGGATGGAGGTGAGAGATTGGGTTTCTGGGCGGGGCAAAGTTTAGCCAGTGTTACTGTTAGTTGTTCATATGGTGGATAAAAGAAAAAAGATAAGTCTTAGGAGGCAAAGACTACAACACTAGTTACTTTTACTCAAATACTTTTACTTGTGAGTAGCTGGAGCAGTAGTAATAATTGAGTAGCAGGTTATTCCCAAAGATATAATTAAGAGATAATACTGTTTTCCAAAATTTCCCTCAACCCTTGTGCTCCAATAAGGATAAACGTTTCCTTTTGAAATAATTTTTTTTTATAACTTTGTAGTGGTTCTTACCTTTTCTATGAAATATTGCTCAGATGTGTATTTTATTACAACTTTTGATATTCTAAACACAAATCTGATATTACTTCACTTTTACACTAAATTTGTTACGTTTCTGTTCAGTGACAAAAGTGTCCTCATCAACAAAACATCATAAAAAAATGTATAAATTCATGTTTTTATACTTTATTTGCATAAATGTTTTAATCAGCTCCTGCCCTGATCATAAATACCAACTATTTAATTATTTTCAGGATTTTACAGCCTTGAGTATACCAAAGATTAAGTAACAATCTAACTAAATTGGGGTATAAGGGTTAAAATCAGAAGTGTGTATTCCCACTTTTCCTTTTTGTAACATGTGAACAGCTATGGTAGCCCTTGCATATTGATTCAGCATAAGTTTCTCAGTTTATCCGAGCTTGGGACAGGCACAAAAAGTACACTGGCTTGTCATCCCCTGTGGCTGGATTATCAGGTTATCTGCAAGATTTTAAAGTATTAAAAATATAAAATTTTATGTTCCCAAAACGAAAGCCTTAAAATTATTAAATCTTTTGAGTAGGTATTGAAATTTGTTCATCTAAGTCAGCCATTCCCAAAGTCAGAACTGTCATGGCCCCCTTAAATTTCCGAAAATCCCTCGCGGACCCCCAACGATAAAACTATAAGACTCTGCTATATTTTTCTCCATGTTTTTTTTTTATTTTTTTATAGAAAACATTACAAAAACACTGATTATTAACTAAAAGTTGTTTTAAAGTAATATTTTAAACAAGTATACAACTGTAATAATTTCATATGTTTTTTATGGTACTTAATATTAATATTTTCATTGACTTTTTATATTTTTTTCATGTTTTATTTGTTTTTATGAACCAAAACCATGTGTACTGAAATAATAATCATAAAAAAATTATAAAAAATTCAAATAGAAATTAATTGGGGGCCCCCCTGTAGTACCTTTGCGGACCCCCAGGGGGCCCCGGACCCCACTTTGGGAACCACTGATCTAAGTAATAAATTTGTCAAATATTTATGTTAATATTACAAAAAAGTACCACAGTAGCACCATCTACAATACTGTATATTTATTACAGATTTTTTGTACTGGAGTTATTTATTATTATGATTTTGACCTAATTTTCACAGTTTCTTGGAAAATTTATTAAGTGTACATTTAATAAAGATTATTATTCTGTTGCTGATTGATCTAAAACCTCTTAAAAAGGTTTTAAATTTCACTTGACAAAACCTTGAGCCTGATTAAGCTCTTGTCTGTAAACCCACTAAAACTATTGTGTCATTTTGTTGGGATTTTATAGTATTGGAAACATGTACTTGAATGTTTTTACACAGTGCCCCTCTAACTCTGTAAGCTCATGTGTTCGAGACTAATTTAGACTTGGACACAAAGCAGTGAGCCCAAAATGACATAAGTCTCTTTTAAGTCAATAATCTTTGTTGGAGAGCCTGATAGGACGCACTAAAGCCAAGAAAGTAACACCACTCCCACCATTCAGTGCCAATGAGACACTTTTTCCAACGCCATTTTTGAAACGTGATATCAACAAACCCAGAGTGTACTGTAAAACCACAATGTGTCACATGACTGGCTGCAAATGAGATAAACTGCTAATGGCTAAAAAGCCTGTTATTTTCTTTTTTAACATTGTGTAAATATTATATTCTTATAGGAGACAAGGCATCGAGTTGAAATCTGCACAAAAATAGATACTCCAACTTTGTTTTTCTAGTTTCGCTCATGACAGTGATGCAGTATTTTCAGTGGCCATCATGGCTAGTCTTTGTTAAAAGTTTTTAGCCAATAAGTGTTTTTACTAGCCTAGGTTTTTGTGTATTCATTATTTTATAGTATACCATAAGCTTAAAGAATTGTAAAATTTGGTTGAGTTATTTTTATTTTTTTAGGTATTTATATTTTTCTTTCTTTAATCATGATGAATTATTATTAGGGCTGCACAATATATCGCAAAATTATCGTTATCGCAATATCAGCAAACGCAGTACTAATAGTAATAATAGCAGCAATAGTAGCAGTAGTAGTTGTAGACCAAGTACTTTGACTTAAACAGCCCTCAAGTAACTACTTTTGACAAGTATTGTGTCGTATTTTATGAAAATGCTTGATAATAAATGTATAGTGGATGATGTTTCAAGTCGGGCTGCACAATATATCGCAAAATTATCGCAATATCAGCAAACGCAATATCAGTATCGCAAGAATCTAAATATATCGCAATAACGCTGTGGTCTTCCATCTGACAGAGATTTACACTGAAGAATTCATTTTCCATCAGAGCCTTAAAAGAACATGTGTTGTGACTAAATAAAAATGTTTAAAAAGTCCAGTTTTAGTGGTAATTTAATTAATTTAGTCACAGCTTCCTGGTTTAGTCTGTGTTAAGTTTTGATTTTGTCGCAGTTTTGACTTGTAAAGACAGGAACTTACATTTTTGTGAAATGTAGTGAATTTAACTTACTATGTTCGAAAAGTAGGCTCTATTTTCAAATATTGCAATAATATTGTTATCGCAATTTTCAACATAGTTATCAAATATTGCATGTTTTCTCCATAGTCAGTGCAGCTCTAATTACTATATACTAAATGGTGTACACTTAAACAGAGCAACATAAAAGCAAGCCTGATGCTAAAGTTAAGATATAGATGTGCCAAAATGGCTAGTGGGAGTATTTATGTTACCAAAATAAAAATACAAGTGCATTTGGCAGTTGGCAGGTTGGTTAATGTCAAGCCCTGAGTATTTTGATTATAATAATAATAATATATTGATTATGGTTATTCTGGTTAGGGGGTCTCTGGGGGCAGCTGGAGCCTATCCCAGCACCAACTATGGGCCTTAGCCGGGACACACCCTGGACAATGGCCATACAGTCAAGTCAAGTCTAAATATAATCTAGATATGTGATTCCCAAAAGGAGGGTGGGGACCCCAGAGAGGTTTGCTGGGAGGTGTCAGGATGTGCAGCTTATTATAAACTTAATTTTGTTTTAGTTACATAAAGTTACATCAGACCAGTTGTACATTTTCTGCAGATGATGTTGTGATAATATATGTTTTGACTTTGGTGGCCAAGTGTGTAGTAAGCTGTCCTTACAACCAGAAAGTCATGGGTTTAATATTTTGTAGTAGTACTTGTTGTAGTTGTAGTTTTTCTTCTACCTGAATAATGCTATTTTGACGTCAATGTACTTTTTTTTACTGGCTTCTATAAGTTTAGTTTACTTTTTTTTAAGACCATTGTTCAAGACAAATACGGCCCCTCAGAAACCCTGTACAACGGCCATCCCATCATGACTGTAGGCATCAGTATTTTTCTATTACTAGACTAAACCAGATCTAAACCAGGCAAAAAACACGGAGTAAATCAGGTCTAAACCACGTCTAAACCAGGAGTAAAAGTACTCTAAACCAGGACTTATTTAGGAAAAAGACAGGACTAAACCAAGACTAAACCAGGTCTAAAAAAGGACTAAACCAGGACTAAACAAAGACTAAACTAGTACTAAACTAGGTCTAAACAAGGACCAAACCAGGTCTAAACAAGGACTAAATCAGGGCTAAACAAGGTCTAAACAAAGGACCAAACAAGGACTAAACAAGGACTAAACCAGGACTAAACAAAGACTAAACAAGGAATAAACCAGGACTAAACAAGGACTAAACAAGGACTAAATCAGGGCTAAACAAGGTCTAAACAAAGGACCAAACAAGGTCTAAACAAAGACTAAACAAGGAATAAACCAGGACTAAACAAAGACTAAACAAGGAATAAACCAGGACTAAACAAGGACTAAACAAGGACTAAATGAGGTCTAAACAAAGACTAAACAAGGACCAAATCAGGTCTAAACAAGGACTAAATCAGGGCTAAACAAGGTCTAAACAAAGGACCAAACAAGGACTAAACAAGGACTAAACCAGGACTAAACAAAGACTAAACAAGGAATAAACCAGGACTAAACAAGGACTAAACAAGGACTAAATGAAGTCTAAACAAAGACTAAACAAGGACTAAACAAAGACTAAACAAGGACCAAATCAGGTCTAAACAAGGACTAAACAAGGACTAAATCAGGGCTAAACAAGGTCTAAACAAAGGACCAAACAAGGACTAAACAAGGACTAAACCAGGACTAAACAAAGACTAAACAAGGAATAAACCAGGACTAAACAAGGACTAAACAAGGACTAAATGAAGTCTAAACAAAGACTAAACAAGGACTAAACAAAGACTAAACAAGGACCAAATCAGGTCTAAACAAGGACTAAACAAGGACTAAATCAGGGCTAAACAAGGTCTAAACAAAGGACCAAACAAGGACTAAACAAGGACTAAACCAGGACTAAACAAAGACTAAACAAGGAATAAACCAGGACTAAACAAGGACTAAACAAGGACTAAATGAAGTCTAAACAAAGACTAAACAAGGACTAAACAAAGACTAAACAAGGACTAAACAAAGACTAAACAAGGACCAAATCAGGTCTAAACAAGGACTAAACAAGGACTAAATCAGGGCTAAACAAGGTCTAAACAAAGGACCAAACAAGGACTAAACAAGGACTAAACCAGGACTAAACAAAGACTAAACAAGGAATAAACCAGGACTAAACAAGGACTAAACAAGGACTAAATGAAGTCTAAACAAAGACTAAACAAGGACTAAACAAAGACTAAACAAGGACTAAACAAAGACTAAACAAGGACCAAATCAAGTCTAAACAAGGACTAAACAAGGACTAAATCAGGGCTAAACAAGGTCTAAACAAAGGACCAAACAAGGACCAAACAAGGACTAAACAAAGACTAAACCAGGACTAAACCAGTACTAAATGAGGTCTAAACAAAGACTAAACCAGTACTAAATGAGGTCTAAACAAAGACTAAACCAGGACTAAATGAGGTCTAAACAAAGACTAAACCAGGACTAAATGAGATCTAAACAAGGCCTAAACCAGGACTAAACCAGGACTAAACAAAGACTAAACAAGGACTAAACAAGGACTAAACCAGGACTAAACAAAGACTAAACAAGGACTAAACCAGGACTAAACCTGGACTAAACAAAGACTAAACAAGGACTAAACAAAGACTAAACAAGGACTAAACAAGGACTAAACCAGGACTAAACAAAGACTAAACAAGGACTAAACAAGGACTAAACCAGGACTAAACAAAGACTAAACAAGGACTAAACCAGGACTAAATCAGGACCAGTCAAGAACCACTGACCGAGATCTATTAATCCTCACTTTCAACAACATAGTCTATAGTTTTTCCTGTCACATGACCAGACAGTGGAATATGTATGGCGGGCCTTCGCTCTGTGCTCCTCACACTCGGACAAGGCGGCCTTTCTCACAGCTCCTGCAGTATATGTGTGGTCACTAAACAGCATGGCGCCAAAGACAGAGAATCCCAGTAACCTGGCACTCCTCTGGGCTCTAGTGTTACAGCAGTGAGGGGGCGGTGGAGGAGGAGGAGGAGGTGGAGGAGAACCAGCCGCAGAGAACGTCACTTTGAAAGACTATCACCACACCACAAACTGACATTCACGAGGCTTTGTTTGCACAGCCGTCTTGTTTCGTACACACATTTTTAAGACATTTGATTTAGAGGCTTGTGCGCAAAAAAAGAGCTCTAATTTCTACGAGCAGCGACGGTTACGATGTTGAACTTTTAAGTGACAAGCGGTGGCGATCGTGTTTTTAGACGGAGAACAAATGCTGCCCCGTGAATCAAAGCGTGACCTTGAGGTTAGGGGGATGGCCCGACATCAACCTGACACCGAAAACGCAGAGAGATACACCGGGAAAGATGGATACAGACTGACCCCAAAGTCAAACGCCTGCCCACGAAGCAGTTACGAGAAGTCACCGACTGTCGACCTCCGCGCCGCAGTCGCAGTCACAGAGGTATTCAGGAGAAAGACGGGGCAAAGGGACTTGTTCTGATGATTAGATGTGCCGTACTGACTCTGGCTTGGCTTGATCTGTGAGTTTTGGAAGTCACGTTACTCAGTTTCTTGTCGGCGCTAAATCAAAATCTGTGACCTGTAGCATTTTAAAGACCCACAACAACAGCATTAGCAACCATTCCTGCTTTTAATTTGATAAAAAAGACAATAAAAGTTCAATTTTCCAGTACCAGTTTCCATTTTCAAACATTTTTTTTTCTTTATGTTTTTATTTTAAAGGACAATAGACCTTTTTTACACTTAAACATTTTCAACCAGAAGTCGTGTCGCGTTGTGGCGGTACGTAGCATTAAAATTGACGAGCCCAAAATTAAAAAAGTTTTTGCTCTGACATCTCCCAGCCTCTCCACTACATTTCATACGACATACGACACAAAAAAGATGCAATTTATTACGTAATATGACTTAAAATTGGTTATCTCTAGCTCTAGCTTACTGTGAGTCAGCTGTAAATATATAAACTACACTGAATCCTACACTGTTTATCAGCTGTCATCTGTAGTGAGCTAATGCTAATTGTTGTTAGCGTTTCAGTTTTCTTCTTTACTTTTCTCCATAAGCGTGAAAAAAATTATTCATGAGAGAATTTGTAGCCTTTGTCCGCGTTATTGGTGCGTGACTTTGCCTCTGTAACGGTCGCTTTGTCCTCAAATGTGACATTTGGCGAGTTTAAAACATTTTGTCTTAGCGCTAATCGGAAATGAGACAACGCAGTGCTAATTTTCTTTGAGTACTTTTAAGTATACTTGAGTACTTTTCCCACCTCTGCACTATTGTTACCATGATGTGAAAGCATTTTAACATATATATTTTTTGTATTTCACTTGCTCCGTCTGTTTTTAAAAAAGATAGGTCCTCAGTGTATATGAGTATGTAATCAAAAGGCTAAGCAATGCTAATTTCTTGGAATTTTTAGGACATATTATTGTTAAAATCTAATTAATGTCATTATTTTTACTACTCAACAAGTCCAACACGACATAGATGTAACCCTAAAATATTGTACATTAAATTATCTCTAACTATCTCTATCTAGTGACAAGGTTTGAGACTTTTAAGGGCCGAAACCAAGTCAAGACCAAGACCAGGTTGAGATTAAACCTTGTAAACTAACACTAAATAAAGAAGAAAGGTGAAAAATAAAAAAGAGTGGTTCAAATATACACTGTAAAAAAAAGCTGTAAATTTTACAGTAAAAAATTGGCAGCTGTGGTTGCCAGAATTCTACCGTAAAAACTACAAGAGGCCTGTATTTCATTTTACAGTATAATTTTATCACAAATGTTGTTTTTACAGTTTTTGACTTGGGTTTTTATTATTACTTACTGCAAATTAAAGTTATTATCTTTCAAAAAAATAGGTTAATGTATATTTTAGTTTGTGACTTAACTTTTAATCAACATTTACTGTAAAATTTAAAGTTATTATCTTTTCAAAAGGTGTTAAACTGTAATAAACACAGGACTCGGATTTTTTTAACAGTGCTATACTGTATACATTACAAAAAATAAAAATAAAAAATACAATTTTGCCTTATTTTTATTATTACAGTTAATTACCCTAACCAAAACAGTATTTTACTGATATATCAACTACGGTCTTTTACTGTTGAGATTCTACAGATTTTTACCATGAAATCTACAGATATTTTTTACAGTGTACCTTAAAGCACTAAATTCTGCTCTTCCTTTCCTCTCTCCGCTGCCAACCAGATGTTGTTATTAGCGTGCAACACAAAAATCCTTTAACTTTCAGCCCAATCAAAGGCCTCTTTATTCCTCCCTTAGCTTTCGGTTGCTATTGTCCAAAAAAATAATAATACACGTAACACCACCGCCCACCCTCAGCTCTGGCCCACTGGTATCTTTCCATAGAGCTATCACGTTTCTCTGTTACACCGTGTTCTGCCATTAATCCACCGATATGACAAAGCCGGTTTAGGATTTCCATTCCTCTTCCACGTCAGGTGTCGCATCCCAAAGGTCAGAGTTCGTGGCCGCGGTGCAGCTTTATCTCACACACAACACAATGGCGGCTAATAGAGACAGCGCGGCGTGTGTAAACCCTATATCTCTATTTCCAGATGTTGGAGAGAGAGCTGAGCGTTGCGAGATTCCCTTTCACTAAATAGCCTCCCACTGCCGTCTCTGTCATGTGTTGTGGTTTCTCGTGTTCCTTGGTAACCGTCTGAAATCACAGCGTGCTGCGAGTGTCGTGTAGACGGATTTATGCGTGCGTAATGGGAGCAGGCTGTTGTGTGGGAATGGCCCCAGCTCACAACCTCTGTCTCTTTTTAGGCCGCAGTACAGATACATTTAGTAGTATTAAAGTGCATTTAAATGTCTGATGTGTTGGGTAATTAGTTTAGTTCAGCCATTCCCAAAGTCAAGACCGTCGGGGCTCATTTAAATTTCCAAAAATCTCTTCGACGATAAAACTTCCCTCTGTTCAAAAGACTCTGCCATGTTTTTCTTCATATGTTTTTTATAAAAAACATTACAAAAACACTTATTATTGACTAAAAGTTGTTTTAAAGTAATATTTTAAAACAAGTATACAACTGTAATTAATTTCAAATGTTTTTTATGTACTTAATGTTTTTAGTTACTGAATATTTTCATTGACGTTTTATATTTTTGTATTTTTTTGTTTGTTTTTATGAACCAAAACCATGTGTCTGAAATAATAATAATAAAAAAATATATATTGAAATTGAATAAAAATAATAATAAATTCAAATTGAAATATAGACAGCCTCTGGGGGCCCCCCATAGTACCTTTGTGGACCCCCAGGGGGCCCCGGACCCCACTTTATGTGAATTTATTATTTATTTTATGTGTGAATATTTATGAATATTTTCATTGACATTTTATATTTTTGTATTTTTTGTTTGTTTTTAGGAACCCAAACCATGTGTCTGAAATAATAATAATAAAAATAATAATATATTGAAATTGAATAAAAACAATAAGAAATTGAAATTGAAATATAGACAGCCTCTGGGGCCCCCTTCCCGTAGTACCTTCGCAGACCCCCAGGGGCCCCCCCGGACCCCACTTTGGGAAGCACTGGTTTAGTTTATTGAACAGGGAACATTAATCACAGAAAAAAAATATGCTTTGTACCAGATCAGCGATTCCCAAAGTCAGTTTACAAAAAGACTTTATGTTTTTCTCCATATATTTCTATAAAAACGTTACAAAAACACACTTAAATAGTCTTAAAGTAACATTTTAAAACAAGTATATAACTATAATTCATTTCAAACTCAATTTCTTTTTAGACAGCCTCTGGGGGTCCCCCTGCTGTACCTTCACAGACCCCTAGAAGGCCCCAGACCCCACTTTGGGAACCACTGTACCAGACTATTACTGATTTCCATCCGCAGTCCCTGAAACACACAAACACATGTAGTGTTACAAAAACTGTTCAGTGCATATAGAATCATACAAAATACATTTCAGAGTAAAAGCACAGTAAAAAAACGTTAAAAACAAAATAGTAAGACTTTTGGCTACTAACAAAACGGTTTTCAGTCCCCTGTACAGTGTAGCATTAAAATATTTTTCTGGTTCAGGAAAAAACGACAAATTATCAAATTAACGTTTTCAAATCTTTCCATATTTTCAATTCTGTTGGAAGTTTATTATTGTTTTAAATGAGAATACTGATTATCCCATTGCTATTTTTCTTTTGGCTATGGTACTTGTTTAACCTAACCTTAAAAATCAAGCTTAAATTAGCAAATACAACTGTACAATCAAACTTTATCATATTGTATTTAGCAAGTATTTAGCAGTGATTGTATTGTTGTGTTTTCTTTCATTGCATTCAATTCATTGTCAGTCTCTTTCTGCATACGTTGGAGTAAGTTGGTCCAGAGGCAGAAAGTGGCGCAGAGTAACGAATGTAAACAAATGCAAATAACATTATTAAGGATTTCACATTCACCCTGAACTCACTGACAGCACAGTAACACAAGTGACCTGTAGGGGGCAGAAGAAGAGAAGAAACCCCGCCTTTTCATCTGCATATATACCAGTATTATTGTATGGCAGACGTTTATAAATATTTAATGAAGCAAGATTTAATATTTTTGTTGATATATAACGGGTTACAATTGTGTGCATGAAAGAGAAAAACAACATACACATCCAAAATAAATAAGCATTGTGCTGGAACCATAAGTCAAAATTCAAAATTAGGCTCCGCACAACAAATGAAGCGCCCAGATTTATGCAGTAATTATTTTATTTGTCTATATTTTAGTTTGTTTTACTCAGGTGGCTGTCTAGTATAAAATAATAAGTAATAATAATAATAATAATAATAATAATAATAATATAAAAATGTTATTTGTATTGCACTTTATTTGAAAAACAAATCTCAAATTACACAAAATGAGACAGCAGAGTAGCAATGATAATAAAAAACAAATTAAAATAAGCGTCAACTACTAGCTAGGGTAGAAATTTTCTAAAAGGAAGGTTTTTAGTCCTTTTTCAAAAGCATCCGCAGCAGCTTCGAAGGCCCTGTCTCCTACGGTGTGTGAGAAGTTCAAACATTTTGGAGGCTTTTTTGTTATGCGGAGCCTAATTTTTTAATTTTTACAAATGTGTGCACAAAACAGAAAGCGAGTGCGACATGCTCTACTTATAAACTTGTGTGTGATAAGTAGTAGTATTAGCAGTAGAAAGAAGAAACTTGTTAGTAAACCCTATATCCAATACTTTTTAGCATCTTACTCAAATGTTACGTAGGGTACTTGAGTGATTTTAAGTAACAGTGCAGAGCTTAATCGACCTTTGACCTGAGTCTGCGAGCGGCTGTACTCTGGTGATTGCTTAAATTGCGCACCTCTGGAGGAATGGAGGATTTCACCCCAGGAAACGTCTTTTGGTCTCAGTTTTCCCTGCCTTTATTTGGGATACTTTATAGCCCCGTGTAACTGGAGCCCTCCACTTGGGTATTCGCTGAGTGTTTGAAACTAAAGCGCGCTGGGATGGAGGGACTCGAGGACCCTGCTCTGGCCCTTTACATGTGTGGCTCTGTTTACATTTTATTATATATATATATATATGTGTGTGTGTGTGTGTGTGTGTGTGTGTGTGTGTGGAGACAGAGGCCAGATGTTCTTGGTTTGTTGTGCAGCGGTTATCTGAGCGGTGACACCACTAAAAGCGTCAGCGCCTGTGTTTAGACAAGAAACAGTGGAGTGGATGAGCACTGAGCACCGGGATAACAAGCCATCAACTTAAAGGTCGCATTCATATTGGGACACTTACGCGCTGGACATACTGTTTACGAAATTACTAAAGCTAAAGTGCGATCAGTCACAATTACACCACCTCAGAAAGTACAGAAAGTGGGAAGGTTTGGTGGGACGAGGTGAGACGGACTTAAGAAATAAATGTTTTAAGTTGCTCCGGAGTATAAGTCGCACTAGCCAAAAAATGCATAATGAACAAGAAAAAAACGTATCGCACTGGCCTATAAGTTGCATTTTTGGGGGGAAATTTATTTTACAAAATCTGACACCAAGAACAGACATTTCATCTTGAAAGGCAAGTTATAGTAATAATAGAATAGAGAACAACAGCTGAATAGGTGTGCGCTATGCTAACGTAACACATTGATGGTTATTCAGCTACATGAAGCATAAACAACGAACTGAATAGGTGTCTCGTATGTTAACGTAATATATTAACAGTTATTCACATAACTATAGCATAAAGAACATAATATAACAAGTTCACCAAACTCACCATCTCACTCCTAATCACTAAATCCTTTAAATTCTTCATCCTCGGTGTCGCTTCTGAACAACTACGCCAACTCCGGAGGTAGACGAAGCGCCGCTTCCTCCTCTGCGTGGCTGTCGTCAGACTCAGCATCAGTTCCATTTCCAATTATTCCGCTCTTTCTCAGTTGTCTTTATAGCCTAAGTTGTTAGTGGTAATGTTTACATTTTAAATTGTCAGTGGTACAGGTGCAGCAGATGCTGGTACACAAGCCTAGAGCGCCCTCTAACCAACACCTGAAATATTTTAATATATAAGTCACACCTGAGTATACGTCGCACCCCTAGCCAGACTATGGAAAAAAGTGCAACTTATAGTCCGGAAAATACGGTAAGTTGCTTCGGTTTAGGGTAAATTAAAACAAATAATGTACTGTTTTCTGCCTCAAAAAACACGTTTTGCTAAGTAATGTCTTTACTGAGACTTTATTCATTGGAATAAAAAAGCTGGAACAGAAAAATTCAAAGCGCACAAACACAAGGCAGCAACACACCAACCATATATTCTAACCTAGTAGCTCTCAAATAATTCCCAAGTAGCTCCCCAAAGGCTTTATGATTTCTATATTAGAGAAATTAAATTTATCACTCGGCAAACCAACGTGTGTATGTATCCAGTCAAATTCATAGGCGACCACCTCCTTTGGTACAAGCGTGTTAATGCACACATACAAAACGCACACACAGGGAGCTAAATCTTTGTTCTTTTAATGGAAAATGTGAGCTGTGGACACCAACATTTTCTAAATAATCAGGTAAAACGAATTTATTTTGTTTGGGATGAAAGTCGTGCCACTGCCCCCTGTCCAGGATGCACCTCGCCTAAGGCCCATAGTTACAGGAATAGGCTCCAGTTCCATGTGATCCTTAAAGGGAATAAGAAGAAGACGACTCAGGGGGAAAAGGTTGGAGCCCCTCTAACCTATCAAGATGGGATGCGCACAAATATTTATTCTACATTTTAGAAATACTAACCTTTCTTTGTTGTTCTTAACCTGAATCTCTTTTTATAAGATCCACTGAGCACCAATGAAAAAGAGTGACATTATCTTAGAAAGTGGGACGGGGGACAGACGACTAAATATCTGTGCAGAACAACCAAAAGTCACTCTAGGTACAGGCCTTGAGTTATTTCACAATTTCTTTCCAAGATGAAAAACATTTTCTCTTTATATTGAAGTAGACAAGTGTCTCATTGATAGAAATAGGTGAAACTGCTTAAGATTATTATTAGAATAATGTATTTTAAGGTTTAAAAGCTTGTTTCAAAGGAGAGTCAGTGAAATTATTTAAACTTTTCTTTGTAGTAAATTTGTTATGAGTATTTATTTTTATTTAAATTGATTTTTAACATCAAAATATATAGTACAATAAATGTAATAGGGTGTCTACTGTTATATTTGTATTTTATATTTTACTTTAAAGGCAGATATTACCTATTTATTTAGAATTTTAATTTATAAAATGTCTTTTTACTAATAAATACACACGTTTTTTAATTTTTTTTTTTATTACAATTTTAAAGAATTATTAATGCATATGAGTGTAAGGGGTTCTCATGATATGAAGGAAAAGCCCACACGAGACTAAAAAGGTTGGGAGGCATAATGCATTGATTTCACAAATATCTGGGATTCTTAAAAAGTCTAAAAAAGTCTTACATTTTCCAAGATGTGGACTGTTGGGTCTTGAAAACATTTAAACAGGTCTCAGATATGTCACGTACCTTTGATGCAACTACCTAAAAGCTCCAAAGGCATATTATCGTCACCAAAATGAGAGCTTAGACCTTTTTTTTACCAAGACCAAAATATTTTGTGGCAGTTTTTGTACACTGCTTACGAAATAGAGCTTATTCGTCATGAAAAATGGTCTTAAAATATTCTTAAATTAAACTTATTGAAGCCTGCAGAAACCTTGAAATACTGTATTTTCAAAGCCTTTTGTTGGCGTGCCTTTGCCATCATCAAACATTCCAATATCTTTACAAAAACGGTCAAAAACGGCACTGAAATACCCAGAACCTACACTTATTAATCACATTTTAATAATTATTTCACCTTCAAACCCTTTGTGTACTGCTAGAGAGCGCCAGTGCCCACCCCTCAATTTGGGAACCACTGATTTAATTTCTTTTAAATAATAATAATAATGATAATAATGCATTGGATTTGTACAGCACCTTTCTAGATTATCAAAGCGCTTTACATTGCATTATTCATTCCCTCTTTAGTCACTTCTCAGTGGTGAGTTACTTCTGTAGCCACAGCTGCCCTGGGGCAGACTGACGGAGACCTACAGCCTTTCTGACCGTCAACAAACAACACATAATAACACACAATAACACACAATAACACACAATAGCACACAATAACACACAATAACACACAATAACACACAATAACACACAATAACACACAATAAGACAAAAACATTCAAACATAGACTCTGCGGGTTAGTGGGCGAACATCTCTTCTTATTTTAGATTTTTATTTCTCATGTAAAGCATCAATGAGTGTCAAAAAAGTGCTATATAAGTTTGATGTTGTATTATTATTAATTTTTTAAAATTATTATTATTGTTTTTCTCCCCTTTTCCTTTTCCCTTCAAGTGTTCTCAAGCACTTCCAGGTCAACGCTGTAAATAAGAATTTGTTCTTTATGTTCTACCTGGTAAAATAAAGGTTAAAAAAATATATATTATTATTATTATTATTATTATTGTTATTATTATTATTATTATTATTATTATTATTATTATTGCTATTATTAAAAAATAAATTAAAATTAAAATAAAGGTTAAAAAATTATTATTATTATTATTAATATTATTATTATTATTATTGCTATTATTAAAAAAATAAATTAAAATTAAAATAAAGGTTAAAACAATTATTATTATTATTATTATTATTATTATTATTGCTATTATTATTATTATTATTGTTTTTCTTCCCTTTTCCTTCAAGTGTTCTCTAGCACTTCAACACTGTAAATAAGAATTTGTTCTTAATGTTCTACCTGGTAAAATAAAGGTTAAAAAATATATGTATATCTATCTCTATATATTATTATTATTATTATTATTAGTAGTAGTAGTAGTAGTAGTAGTAGTAGTAGTAGTAGTAGTAGTAGTAGTAGCATGTCCCTGCACAGCTATTGTAGATTGTAAAGTCACCAAAAAACTGTACACCTTTAATTGAGTGTTTAGCAATGAACAACAAAAAAAGAAAAAAATCACTAAACTGCAGTTATGTGTTGTTGTTTTTTCTTTCTAATCTGTCTAAAACCGCTCTCCTCCTCTTTTTCCCCACGTGTCCCATGTCCTGCACAGATTCCCTGTTCAACACTGAATGGCAGTGCCAGAGGTGCCGCGCCCTCTAGTGGACAGCGCCGGTTCTACGCCCTCCGCTCCTGCCTGTAGACCAGCAGCAGGGCTCCTCTGACCCAGGGAGCGGTCCACACGGGTCACACACGATCACAGGACGACAGCGCACTCACACTTTTGTCCCGGACCAAAGAGTACTGCTGGCCAACGTTACAGCGAGACCTGAAGCTCCGAATTTACACGGCGTCCATGATGTGACTGGGGAGTTTATGCTTTTAAACGCAGTTAATAGCCAAATGTTTTAAGTCTGCAACATTTCAAAAGCCAAATTTAGCTTTCTATGATATGTATGTTTGACAAAATACCCACACACTACCTAAAACTGTGGCGCCCCCCTGCTGCTTTGGGCTTTAGGTGGGACGGTCACCAGTTAATCACAGGGCTGACACTAAAACTTTACCTAAACCCACTCTTTTTCTTATTTTCTTCCCACTTTTCCCTTCACCTCAGTTCCTCCCAGTGTGCAGTGATTTATTTAGCACCGCTCGCCTTTCCTGATGCAACCCGCTCCGTTTATTCGGGCTCGGGGCTGGCTCAAAGACAAAAAAAGTGTCCAAAAACCCTCCCTAGTCAGTGTATAGTCCTAAAGGTTAAACCATTTTGTAGTGGAGTCCAAATTTCTAAAGACTAGAGCAGCGATTCCCAAAGTAGGGTGAGTTAGCTCCGCAGCTTCATTTCTGTCCTCTCTAAGACTGGGTAGTGAACATCTTTTTTATTCATTACCGCGTTTCAGTACCTAGTGGGAGCTTTAATGTTCCTTTGCATGTATGAATCAAATAAATACCACCAATTTTAACTTACAGCTAAAGATTTTGCTCCATAAATTGATGTTTTTATCAGTATTTTTGTGTTTTATGATTGTGGAAGAAGAATTAGCTCACCATAGGAATCAGTAAAAGGATCGCTCAGGTCCTGCTATCGTTTAAGAACTGAACGGTACCCAGCTTATTTCTCTCCGTCCTCCTCTCTCCGTCCTCCTCTCTCCTCCTCTCTCCTCCTCCTCTCTCCTCCTCTCTCCTCCTCTCAGCCTTGTGTGGTCCTCTCAGATGGAGCCTGAACCTGATCTCTTTCAGGGGGAAACGGTTTGTTTTCTCTCCCCCGACTCTCCACAAAGAACCACATTGTTCGTCTGCACATATCCCACGCTGAGCTCCCGATCCAGGTCTAGAGTTACCTGGGCTCAGACTACACCACCGCTTCCCCCCCCCCCCCCCCCCCCCCCCCCCCTTTTTTTTTTTTTTTTTTTGAGCGACAGCCAGGAATATAGTAAGCTTACCCTCCACCTCTGCGCCCAATCTAAATACAGGACTCAGTAACACACACTTTCAGGGGTTGATTCCTCATAACTGATTGCCTGTGATAGTTTTTTTACTCGAATAACAAATATCTTTAACTTTTCTTTGGGGTGGAAGAGAAATGTAACCTGGGAGTATAACATTGCCTCTGAAGGGAGAGGTCTCAAACTATAGACACATGTGGAAGTGGACAGTTACTGAAAACATTAGCCAGGTTTATGGACAACACTGGATTTCTCTTTGTTGGTTTTGCAAAAAAAGTATTTAACTCAGTCTGTAATGTCCAGTCTTAATTAATGTGATGAGTTTAGATTAATGCCATTTTCAAGAATAGTCTACTATTGTTGTTATGCCATGTTTCTCTGCTGTCACTGCTCAATTTGTGTCTAACTATAGGCTAGAATCTAGCACTTGGACACTCAATCTTTATTCTTTTATTTATATTTTTGCTTGCTATTTATGCTTTTATTCATATTTTTAAACCAAGAGCAAGCATGTTTTGCAACCTTTAAAACATTATCTGACTAAAAGATAAAGTTTTAATACTCGTGCCATACAGAAGCAGGTAAAGAGACCAGCAGAGGGCAGCAGAGCGTAGTCTTTTAAACATAATTTAAAGAATAAAACACACTTCGTTTTACTACAGAATGAAAAATAGCTGTGAGGAATCGGTAAAAACAGAGCTGTACACTGCAGAGTGGATGGAGAGGGCTTGTTGATTGGTCAGTGCTTCCTGGAGTGGGCGGGGCTTTGTGGAACCGAGCGTTATGAGGCCTCAGAAGGTCAGTGCCAGAGAATAGAGAATTAAACAGGCGTGAATGAAGCAAAACACGACTCCAGGTGTGTTTTTGATGAGGTTAAAACTATAATAGAAAGCTCAGAAAAGTCAATTGTGCATAATATATTGCCTTTAATACAAGTCTAATATAACATAGAACATTGTGATATATGTTGAAAGTATTTTTTTTTTCCTAAAACTTTTCTAAACACAATTTTCTGGTAAAAGTTGATTTTAAAATGAACAGAACAGAAACAGAAAAGGCGCAGATGGCAATAGAACTACAAAAGCCGCCTGATGATTGTTGAAGATTGAATATTTGTATGTATATTTTACTTTATTATTCATATATTAAGGCTTTTTGAGCTTTTAACCATGTTATAATGTTGTTTCTACCTCACATGCCTGGAGTAGTATTTTGTTTCATTCACGCATGCTTGTATGCTGAGGCCCTGCCCTTCTCCAGAGCTGAAAACGCTCGGTCTCACAGCTCTACGTAGACACGCGAAACCAGGAAATGCTCCTGCGCGTTTCTAAAAAGCCCATACACCCTCACCGGACTCGTTCTAATCATTTCAGAAGCAGTCAGCTCATTTATCTATCTGTTAGCGCCGTGTTGCTAATAGCCGCGCTAATTAGCCATTCCATGCTTTGTCCATTCCCCATCGTTGCCAGCAGGAGGCGACTAATCAAAGTAACAGCTCCTCAAAATATGATGTTTTTCCATACATATACATTATTTTAAGTTATAAAACATGAAATACTAATGCAAATTATTTCAAAAAGCCTGAAAAAGCTGCGCCCTTTAAACTAGCTAAACCAATGTAGCACTGTTAACATAAATGACGAATACTGAGCAGTGACTAGCAGCACATAAATCATTTTAGTTCAGAAGTTCAAAATGAAGGCTGGTTTAATGTTACAGACTGATCTAAACACACTTTTGTGAAACCAACCTCAGGCTCCTTTACACCGCTCACATCATCCGCCATTTCATTAAAAACAGCCAAAAATAACAGTCGTTGAATTGTTTTATAGTCGCCATTATACCGAACACTGCTATGTCTTGTTGTTCATTGTTTGCTCACCCGCTGGCGACGGACTGTGAGACGTTTCTGGAAAAACTGCCTTGTCGTTTTACCAAAAGCGGTGTCGTTTTCATCGGTGTAATGATCAGTATTACAGTTTTTCTCTCTGTCAGGGGGAAACCTGCTGAGATCCGATACAGCAGATCACATAGAGGCTCAGTCCAGACTCGTCCCATTGTAGGATTTTTTTTGTTTTTGAACCCCACGCCATAACTTAACATTCGTAGCTTGTCACAGAAGTGCTATATTTCTTTAATTATGTATATTTTCTTTTAAAAGGTTGTGTCAAAAGCGTTTAGTGTCAAGCCCATTTGTCTATGAAGTGTCATGTTTGTACTGTCGCCACTAGAGGGCAGTGTTTGCCTTTGTAACCTTGCACCTGCCTTCTGCTTTGAAGAGACAGTCCAGTGTTTTGCAAAAAAAAGGAGGTCTATGACATGCTTTGAGGCAACTTATTCCCTATAGTATATAATTGTTAGCATACTTCCAGTTTGGAGTAGCAAACAGGAGCAATGACAGAGCCTTTTTGTTAAGCAGGGCATTAAAAACAATCTTAAATAGCAACTAACACAACTTTTAAAACTACTATTACTGCGTAGAAGATATTTGCGTCCACTTATTTTAACATATGACTGCTTTTTATTACGTACAAGCGCCTCAATGTGGCAACAGAAGAAGTAGTAGTAGTAGTAGTAGTAGTAGTAATAGTAGTAGTAGTAATAGTAGCAGTGGTGGATGAAGTACTCAATTTCTTTCCTTAAGTAAAAGTACAGATAAAGGAGCAAAAATGTATTCAAGTAAAAGCAAATGTATCGCCTTAAAGTTTCTACTTAAGTAGAAGCATAAGAGTACTCACTTTTAAATGTACTTGCAAGTAAAAAAGTATTTCACACAGATTCGACAACTCATGAATGTGTTAAATGTGAAAAATTGTGCTGATTACTGATAAAATGAGCAAACTGGTGCAGTAGAAGAGACTGAATCTGTCTCTGAGGTCTTCTGTCTTTATTATTCTGGTGTTTCTAAAGAAGTACTACTTTACTGCATCTTTTATATTGAAGTACTGTGCGTCTACAATGAGGGAACAACAAAAACACAGGATTTTAAACCAAAACTCTTAATACTTTGTACTTCAAACCCACTCAGAAATGTAGCGGAGTGAAAGTCAAAGTACCACTTGTAAAATTAGCATTAGCAGCACATGGTTTAGTCTCTGTGTGGCATTGCTCCTGTCTGCTACTCCAAACTCTAAGTCTCCAACAATCTACCATAGGAAATACTACTACTGCAAGTACTTCGTTTTAACCACAACACACTGAACTGTCGTGAACAGCAGGAAGCCCACAGGCAGTATGCTCAGACTTGTACCATTACACAACGCTGCTCTCGTTGCCAGCTCTGACTGAAATCTGAAGCCAATTTCTTTGCTTGGCCAAATGTTGCTGCCATTACTAATATCATTTTACAGCCTTACAATGTTTATGTTAATTATTTTATGCCAAGTATGGGAGACAGTCGGTTACACTTGTTTAGCAGTTTTTCCCTCAATAACTTTATCTCATTTGATGAAACTTGGATCCTGTAGAGCTTTAGTTTTCACAATTTTTTCAATCTTTTTCAAAATATATAAAGAAAAGCACCTTTTTCATGCTGGGAAGTCCAAGTACGAGCTATTGTCTACTAGCCTGAGTCATAATCTTAAAAATCCCGAGTCACAAGGCCTGGCCTTTGAGGAAACGCGTCAGAGTCCGAGAATTTAGACGATAGAGGCTATGCTTTTTATAATTTAGAAAATCTATTTTAGTGGATATTAGGGCTGCACAATATATCACAAAATCATCGTTATCGCAATATCAGCAAATGCAATATCGCATTTGCGCATCGAAAGAATCTAAATATATTGCAAGAGTGCTATGGTCTTCCATCTGACAGAGATTTGTGCTGTCAGAATCATTTTCTTACCAGAGCCTTAAAAGAAAATGTGTTGTGACTAAATAAAAATGTTTAAAAAGTCCAGTTTTAGTGGTAATTTCCTTAATTTAGTCACAATTTAGCCTAGTCCTGATTTGGTCTGTGTTAAATTGAGATTTTGATGCTATTTTGACTTGTGAATACAGGACTTTACAGTTTTGTTTTAAGTGAATTTACCAGAACTAAACTAGGTATAAACTAGGACTAAACTAGGTCTAGATCTGTTTTATGTGAACTTAACTATGTCAGAATAATAGGCCCTGTTTTAAAATATTGCAATAATATCGTTATCGCAATATTCCACATAATTATTGAATATTGCATGTTATACCCATAGGGTGCAGCCCTAGTGGATATAAACCTACCTAAAAATAAAAATAAAAAGAGAAAAAGCTTACTTTAACTGCACACTGTAAAGAATTTGTACAGGACTAGTGAAAGGTTAATGACATAAATCCATACAAAATTATAAACATTATGTTTCTATAAAATGGTTTAAAGCTTGTTAACACCTAATAGTAAGAAGTTATTCTAAAGCAGGGGTGTCCAAACTGCGGCCCGAGGGACAAATGCTGCCCGCAGAGCATTTTTTATTGGCCCCTGGGCTTCATTCTCAATTGGCCCAAAATTGCCAGTAGTGCTTTTTATCCCAATGTTTAACGTTTGGGTAAAAAGCTTTATATTTTTATGAGATGGACCTGGCTTTTTAGGGCAAAAAATGAAAAATAGTGGCTGATAGGGTCAGAAAAGGTTCCAATCCCGGATCAGTGTGGGGTGTGGAAGGGCATCCAGAGTAAAACCTGTGCTAAAGTAGATGTATGAATGATTCACTGAAGGAAAGGAAGCAAATCTGTCACCTCTGCACATACGTATTTTTAGGTGTGGCCCTCAGTGAAAAAGGTTTGGACACCCCTGTTGTAAAGTTTTTTTGTTGATATTGTTAGGCCTTTTTTTTTCACTTTAGGGTGCAGTGCAGTGAAGAAGAGACAGGAAACCATGGGGGAGAGAGACAAAGTTAAGATAGACTTTATTGTCCTCATCTGGAAATTCCTTCTCTGCATTCTTTAATCTGTCCTGGTGCAGCGCCCGGGGACCCTTCTCTAGATCTTGAGCCAGGATTAGGTGGAGGATTAGCCTATAGAGCATGTTTTAAGTTGATGGGGCACCTGGAGACACAGGGAGAACATGCAGACTCCCAACAGAAAGGTCCCAGGTGTCTGAGAATCGAACCCAGGACCTTCTGAGGCGAGAGTGCTAACCACTAAGCCACCTTACCCTGTTGGAGTCTGGATTCAAACCCACAACGCCGTTACTTTAGTTACCCTGTATATGCGCCGCAGCTCTACCAACTGAGCTAAACTTCGGCGGAATTTAGCAGGTTTTGAACGCCAGATGCCCTTCCTGTCTCAACCAGCCCCATACAGTGACTGGAGTGGGCTACGTGGGTGAAGTGTCTTGTTCTGGGACAGTATACGCTTCAGGGTGAGGTCTGAGGCTTAGTGGGCGAACACTTAACCCACTGCACCACTGTCGCAAAAAAAGTCCAATTTTAATATAGAGGAAAAAATGCTGCTTTTGGAAATTGGTAATGGCAAGAAATAACACTATACCAAGAAACACAGACTGTGACTGGCTTAAAGGAACAGTCCATTGTTTTTCCAGACTAAACTATGTTCTGCCCTGATCTTAGCTGAGTTGATGTGTACCTCTCTGGTCTTTGTGCCCTGTGTGCTCTTTGCCTGGGGAGCGGCGCTAATTTGTTAGCATTTAGCTTATCCCTATGGGTCCAAACCCGGCTCAAGTTAGAAGCAACCAAGCTCTTCCATGTTTTCCCGATTTAAATACGGTTACGTGAGTAGTGACATGACCCGAGTACAGTTCCACAAAAATGCGCAGTGATATCTTCACTCCTAAAAAATTCTCTCCCCCCTCACTTCCGGCAACAGAACCAATCACTGGAGGGAATTTTTTAGGAGTGAAGATATCACTGCGCCAATGCCGAAGTGCTCCTAAAGTGTTATTACGCCTTACATTATAGTACCCATTTTTATCCACTTAGAAAATAACCACTTTTCATTTTTGTGCAACTGTACTTGGGTCATGTCACTACTCATGTAACCGTATTTAAATCGGGAAAACGTGGAAGAGCCGGGTTTGGACCCATAGGGATAGGCTAAATGCTAACAAATTAGCGTCGCTCCCCAGGCCCGCAAAGGGCACACAGGGCACAAAGACCAGAGAGGTACGCATCAACTCATCTGAGATCAGGGAAGAACATAGTTTAGTGTGGAAAAACAGTGGACTGTTTCTTTAAAGTGTCATGCTACCCAGGGATACAGCATCAGTCTGCGCTTCGAGCTAGGTTTGAACAGCCGAACCTCTGCTTTGGTGGCCGAACGCCGAGTTTTTCTAAAGCAGTGTCCAGGGCCCCCTGTGGGTCCGTGAAGGTACTACAGGGGGGCCCCCAGAGGCTGTCTATATTTCAATTTCAATTTGACTTTATTATTTTTATTATTATTTTTATTATTATTATTATTTCAGACACATGGAAACTTACGGGGGCCACGACAGTCCTGACTTTGGGAATGGCTCTTCTAAAGTTTTACAGAAACATCTTTTCGATCCAAGTTTTATTAAATGTAAAGTGAGCAAAACTTTAATAGAAAGACTGTCCCTAACTAAAACTGTCATTATCTCAGCCTGACCCTCCCTGCTATCATTCCTGCCAGCAGTCTGTCCATCTATCTATCTGTCTATCTACGTTTGTGTGTGTGTGCTACAGTTTGTTTAAGTGTCTCCCCACTCATTCCAGTCTCCGTCCTCTGCCACTCACGCCATAAAAACACTAATAACATCCGACGTCATCCTCGGCTGGCCAGGGGACTTCTGTCATCGGCTCGTTTTTGACTCACCGCTGACTTCACCGAGTGTAAATATAGCCGTGATGTCGACTGTCAGCCCCGCGCTTCGACATCAGAGGCCCACAGATACGCGATAACGAAACAGACGACACATAAACTGCCTTAGATATTATATTATTATTGTTATTGCACATTTAATTCAGCGCCATTTTGAGTTATGTGTTTGTCAGATGTAAGAAGAAGACGTTTTGTTGCATTGTAAAAAAAAAAAAGAAAGAAAAAAAAAAGAAAAATCCAAAGGTACTTTCTCTCTGACTGTGTAAAACATTTATCTGAATAGTAATAATGTTTGTATGGATAGATAACCGAAGTGCTACGGAGACATGTTTGTAATGTAAAGTAAATAAATAAAAGTTATTCTATGAGCAAAGAAATGAGTTGTTTTAAAATGTTAATGCTGTGTGAATAATAAAATATAGACATTAAAAGTTGTATTGTAACAGAGTGAAAGACAGGGGTTGTCAGAGAGTGGGTCAGGACCCTGAAGTGGTCTAAGGCAGTGGTTCCCAAACTTTTTAATCTCGTGTACCCCAGGACAGGGCTTAGTCAGGGTTTGGACTTGGTTTAGTTCTGGGTTTAGACCTGGTTTAGTTCTGGTTTTAGACCTGGTTTAGTTCTGGTTTTAGAACCGGTTCAGTTCTAGTTTTAGAGATGTTATTTCCTTGTTTAGTTCTGGTTTTAGATCTGGTTTAGTTCTAGTTTTAGGGATGTTATTTCCTTGTTTAGTTCTGGTTTTAGACCTGATTTAGTTCTGGTTTTAGATCTGGTTTAGTTCTGGTTTTAGACCTGGTTTAGTTCTAGTTTTAGGGATGTTTTTTCTTTGTTTAGTTCTGGTTTTAGACCTGGTTCAGTTCTAGTTTTAGAGATGTTATTTCCTGGTTCCTGGTTTCTGGTTGTAGACTTGGTTTAGACCTGGTTTAGTTCTGGATTTAGACCTGGTTCAGTTCTAGTTTTAGAGATGTTATTTCCTGGTTTAGTTCTGGTTGTAGACTTGGTTTAGTTCTGGTTTTAGATCTGGTTTAGTTCTGGTTTTAGGGATGTTATTTCCTGGTTTAGTTCTGGTTTTAGACCTGGCTTAGTTCTGGTTTTAGATCTGGTTTAGTTCTGGTTTTAGATCTGGTTCAGTTCTAGTTTTAGAGATGTTATTTCCTGGTTTAGTTCTGGTTGTAGACTTGGTTTAGATCTGGTTTAGTTCTGGTTTTAGACCTGGTTTAGTCCTGGTTTGGTCCCTATTTTGTCCTTCTTTAGTGTTGCATTTTTTTTTCATCCCTCAGCACAGTCCTGGGTTAGTCCAGATTTAGGTTCACTGTAGTTTTTGAAAGCCAGATAGTTTCTGAATAGGTTCCTGCAATGTGCTCGCGTACCTCTAGGGGCCCTCGTACCCCTGGTTGGGAAACACTGGTCTGAGGGACTGTGTTACATGGATTGATATATAGAAATATATGTGGTGTATAAGTAACTCCAAAAAAAGTCAAATTTGATTTATAGAGAAAAAATGCTACTTTTGGAATTGGTAATGGCAAGAAATAACACTATACCAACAAAAAAAACTACAATAAAATAAAATAAAATAAGAAATATAGGCCTACAAATAAATAAAATAAAACTGCATTTATACTTTGATTATTATGAATGTTGAATGTTAAACAAAATAAATAATATAGTCAACAAAATCACATTATAACAGGGACAAAAAAATGAATAAATAATAATAATGAATAAATAATACTGTATAATGGTGTGGTTTTCAAATGTGGGGCGAGGACCCAAAAGTGGCTCACAGGAGATATTTTTGTAGTTAAAATAAATCTAACTTGGTAAGATTTGGCTACTTATACGTGATATGGATTAACACTATACTGTTAAATAAACTTCATTAAAAGCAAAACATTCAAAAATAAATAAAATAAAATTGCAAGACATTGTTTAAGTATTTTAAATTAATTAAAATATAGCCAATAAAAGTTGCATTGTATCATCCAAAATAATAATAAATAAATAAATAAATAAATAAATGTGGTTTTCAAAGATGGGGTGCAGACCCCAAAGTGGGTCACAGGAGATAATTTCTGGTTTGCCAAATAAATCTAAGTTATTAATAAATCAAAGCAAATATCTATACAAAGTCAAAGTGAAGGTAAAATATCTGCTTTTGGAATATTTATAATGAAATAAAATAAAAATAAAATCATACTCAATACCTAATAAACAACATGCAATTAATGAAAAAATACTGATTTTTGGAAATTGCTTATGGATAAAGCAGAAACATTATAAAGGATATATACAATGTAGGAATGTCAATAAAAAAATCTAATAAAAAAAAAAAAATCAGGAATAAAAATAATAAAGTTAGTACTTGACCAGAAATAATCCCCCTCTCTAGTAAGACCCGATGTCTGTAGTAAGCTTTATTTTTTGCTGGCCTATAGGTTAAGAATAGATGTGATCAAAGTACTGTGGTCCCTGTAAAAAGTACTATAAATAGTTTGTAACGCAGTACTTCAGCATTCCAGGAATACTGCGGGTGAGTCTGAGTCTGAGCGGTGACAGAGAGACTGATCAGTGAGATAAGACAGCAGGAATTCCCCGAGAACATCCGGGACATTTTAGGAAATATCCTATATAAAGACTTTGCTGCGGGTAAAGGTTAAAAAGAGATAAGGCTCAGGCTGAAGTCACACAGGTGCGGAGGAAAATACTGCTGTAAAGTTACTGGAGAGAAGGAAAAACCGGATGTGCGACCTGCCTTCAAAATAAATGTAGGCAGAATTGTTGGCATGTTTGGTAAAAATAATATAAATATTTTAAAAAGTCATTATTAAAACTACAAAGTAAGCAAATACATTACAATAAAAATGGAGTTGCTAAAAAATACATCTATAAGTGTTTTTTGTCACTTTTTGTTAAAGTGGCTGCTATATTATGTCAAATTTCCCTCCATTCATCTTCTGCTTTGTCCGGGGCCGGGTCGCAGGGCAGCAGTCTAAGCAGGGACACCCAGACTTCCCTCTCCACAGACACTTCCTCCAGCTTCCCCCAGGAGGAACCCCAAGGCGAGCCGAGAGACATAGTCCCTCCAGCGTTGTTCTTCTCCAGTGGGACATGCCCAGAACACCTCAGCTTTGGTTGCTTTTTTGCTTTCTACCATGTTATGTTTCCTCGTCAAAAACATACCTGGAGTTATGTTTTTTGTCTTAATTTACGCCTGTTTAAGTAATCCTGTAGGAGTTTCTGAGGCCTCAAAATCCTCAGCTCCACAAACCTCCTCCTCTCCCACGAATCCCCGCCCACTCCAGGAAGCACTGACCAATCAACAAGCCCTTTACATGCAGTCTGCTCTCATTCATTTATCAAAAAAAAAAAAAAAAAAAAAAAAAAAAAAAACAGTGTACAGCTCTGTTTCCACTGATTCCTCACAGATATTTTTTATTTTGTTGTAAAATAGCATCATACAAAAACGTTTAAGGAAATAAAAAGCTCTTTTTCTATGCTTCTGTTCTAACGACCGTAACAGAGCTGCACTCTTCTGGTCTCTTCATCTGTTTCTTTATGGCAGTAATTATTGGAAAATGCTTTCTTTTAGTCACATAATGTTTGCAATCCAGTTCTAGAGGTGAGCAAGGTTTAAAAATCTAAATAAAAGCATAATATGGCCTTTAAAAGAAGTATTTTGGACAATTGTCACTGAAAATATACTTTAATAACTATTATTAACCTCCTCCACCTTTCTGCACTAGGTTTGTCTCTTAATAAAAAATAGAAAGTTCCTTTTAAAGTTTAATATTTATATCTTACCTTTATCTCATCTTAGGATATGTGTTATATTATTAATATTGTCCGGAAGGCGTTATATGAAGTATGTATCTAAATAATAGATATACTGGATTTTCATATTAAATAGCCTAGTCTTTTTTATAATTTACAAAATCTATCTTAGTGGATAGAGACTTACCTAAAAATAAAAAATCCTCATTGACGCTTACAATACTTGACATAATGATGGATGACTACACCTCCCTTTCTAAACTATGGGACCTATTTGTTCATAATGGACGTAGTCAGGGCTTGACATTAACTTTTTTGTTCACTGGTCATTTTGACAAGTGTTCTTTAAAGGTTACTAGGCACTTAGGTTTTTTAGGTTGTTAAAATTTTGGTTAATGACAATAATATTACAATTCTTTTGAAAATTACCCCTGAAAGAATACTTTTTAAATCATTAATTTATCATCACCAAAAAGTAAAAGTTCATTTAGGATCTCTGGAACTGTATATTTTTGCTTTTTTGTCTTTTTTTTTTTTATTTTTTATTTACATGTTTTCATTTAAAGAGTTGAATTTTGTCTCTCTGCTGATGTTTTACTATAGGTTTTACATTATGGCGATTTATAAGCATAGCAGCAGAAAGTCGGGTCTAAAGTAGTTCAAATAAATAAAAATAAAATCCAAAATAAAAATCTACCCGCATTTCCGTGTTGGCTGGTTTTAATGTCAAGCCCTGTAGCGTAGCTGAAATATTTTAAATTATTAAAAATAATAATAATAATATTAAAAAAAAGAAATAAAAAATGTAGAGTAGTAGTCATAATCCATTCCTTTTTTACTTTTACCTACATGCTTTTTTTTAACCATGTTCTTTTGCGGCTTTTATTGTGTCAGCCTAAACCGGAAGCAGCGCTGTTTACGTTCACTGTGCGTGCGTGCGTGCGTCCCAGAGCAGCTCCAGCAGCAGGTCGAGTTTGGGGTTGGACACGTTGTGGTCGGATCAGATTTTGTTGTGCTTCTTCTTCTTCTTCTTTTTCTTCTTCTTGTTTACCTGACGCACCTGAGAACCGAACCCGGGTTTTAACTTTCTTTTTCCGGGTTTACCTTTTCCTGAAAACCACCGGGGGACTTTTACTTTGACAGCGGATAAATAATTAAACCTGACGAGCCCGAGTCCGCGGACATGAGGAGGAGGAGCGGCGGCGGCAGTGTCAGCGTCTGAGCGCAGGGCCTACACAGGTGGATCCAGGTGTATTTTGGGTATTTTTTCTTTTATTTAATGTCATTGTGCTGCTGTGAAAATGCTGGGAGCCGAGGGCAGACTGGAGAGCCGGCTTCTGAAGCTCGAGGCTCTAATGAGGAACCCGCAATGGGCGCTCAACCTGGAAACACTGCTGGTGAGTTTGTGTTTTGTTTTTTGTTTTTACTGTCAGCATAAATTTGGAGAGGCTGACAGGAGCAACTGCACAGAGCCTAAGTCATACAGGCCAAACATGTTCAATATTTGTTTAAATGTGTGTGTTTTAATGATTTTTCCATAATATCTGCTGTTGGGAAATGGGCTATATTTTGGTTCAGAGTCCAACTAATCGGATGAATCATTATTATCGATTATTGATTTAGTATTAATTATTAGCTGTGATATTCATTGACTCTGAAACGTGCCATGTGCTGAGAGACGAGGAAGAAGTAGAGAAATTTATTACCAAGACAGAGAAGTAAAGCAACAAAAAAACTGTTAAAAACAATGTACATTTTGTGTTTTTGATTAAGAATATATTTATGTGTGAATATGCTCTATCCAAATGTCCTCAAGCGGCATAATCATGGCTTCATCTGGTTCAAATTTGGTAAAAATTAAGTGTTTTTTGGTAGAATTGTCCATTTTTTTTTAACAGTAACTATAAAACACCTCAAGTTTTTAACCACTTATTGTTTGATTAACTAAAACAATAAGAGATAGAGATTAATTTAAAAACAAATTAATTTATTAGCAAAGAAATTGTTAGTTGCAGCCCTAGTTCAGAGCCACATTGAGAAGGTTTACTTTTAATACTACTACTACTACTACTTGTACTACTACTGCCACATTGAGGAGCTTGTACTTGGGAGTGCTAACTTCTGGGGTTGGTATAAAAGTGTTCAAAAGTTTTCATTGGCCTCATTAGCAACCGTACATAAGTCTGAGCTTGGGCCTTGCTCCTGTCTGCTTCTCCAAACTGGGAGTGTGGTGGGTGCAGGTCATTAGTTCTCATAGACTCTCTTTTAACTAAATATTAGACTTTCACTTTAGCGGCACTAACTTGTACTTGGCCTACGATACAACTTTAGATAATGCACAGTAGTTTATCAAATCAACTCAAAAATTATTAAAATTTATGATTTGTAGTTCTAGCCCCTTATAATTGATAATTTAAGTAATCGTCAACTAATTTAGTAACTGATTAATCGCTAGCAGGGGTATTTATAGTAGGGCTGCACAATATATCGCAAAATTATTGTTATCGCAATATCCGTATCGCAAGAATCTAAATATATCGCAATAACGCTGTGGTCTTCCATCTGACAGAGATTTACACTGAAGAATCATTTTCCACCAGAGCCTTAAAAGAACATGTGTTGTGACTAAATAAAAATGTTTAAAAAGTCCAGTTTTAGTAGGTAATTTAATTAATTTAGTCACAGCTTAGCCTTGTTTTATTCCTGGTTTAGTCTGTGTTAGGTTTTGATTTTGTCGCTGTTTTGACTTGTAAATACAGGAACTTACATTTTTATGAAATGTAGTGAATTTAACTTACTATGTTCAAAAGGTAGGCTCTATTTTCAAATATCACAATAATAGTTATCGCAATTTTCAACATAGTTATCGAAATTGCATGTTTTCTCCATATCGTGCAGCACTAATTTATAGTCTTTGAAACATGGCATGTACTGAGAGAAAAGGTTTTTATGGGGCTGCAGTTGACCAAAGAAATTGTTAGTCGACTGAAGTTATGCCCAGTTCAGCGATTAATCGGCCAAAATCGACCAAAGAATTAGGGCTGCAACATTTAACGTTTAAACATTTTTATTTAGTCACAACACATGTTCTTTTAAGGCTCTGGTGGAAAATGATTCTTCAGTGTAAATCTCTGTCAGATGGAAGACCACAGCGTTATTGCGATATATTTAGATTCTTGCGATACAGATATTGCGATAACGATAATTTTGCGATATATCGTGCAGCCCTACAAAGAATACAGTATGTGGAGAACTTACCAGAGTCTTGCACAAACCAGTGACTTTACATTAATTAGAAGATAAAACATTTACAAAAGATGGCTGTTAAATATACTGTTATCTGAAAATCATCTATGCTGTGTTAAATAAAATGAAAATAAAAGTTATAAATAAATGAGACCAGCTGTATTGATGCAAAGAGTGGAGCCAACTAATCAACCAATAACATTTTAGTCAACCGAGACCTCTACTGACCGATTAATCGACTAAATCACCAGAGCAGTAAAGCCATAGAAACAATAAAATAAAATATCAGTTTCAGTTTTTTATGATGAAATAACATCCTCAAATAACATACTAATAACTTTGTCTTGTTTGTGAAAATCCAGCTCGTCCAGCAGCTCATTATGCACTCCTCTCTCTGATTATTAACCAACTAATCTAAAAAATAAACTACAGATTAATCGATTATCAAAATAGTAGTTAGTTGCCCTAGGTCCAGGAGTGTTTTAAGGGATTCTGACCCAGACCGAAAATACTAACTTCACTCACTCAAAGAACTAATGAATAGGTTTAGATTCTTTTCTATTGTAAAGTATAAGGGTTTGGACCTGATGATTTTACCCCTGAACTAGAAGAGCTTCGATTTTGAGTAGGGCTGCACAATATATCGCAAAATTATAATTATCGCAATATCCGTATCGCAAGAATCTAAATATATCGCAAGTAACGCTGTGGTCTTCCATCTGACAGAGATTTACACTGAAGAATCATTTTCCACCAGAGCCTTAAAAGAACATGTGTTGTGACTAAATAAAAATGTTTAAAAAGTCCAGTTTTAGTGGTAATTTAATTAATTTAGTCACAGCTTAGCCTTGTTTTATTCCTGGTTTAGTCTGTGTTAAGTTTTGATTTTGTCGCAGTTTTTTGATTTTGTCGCAGTTTTGTAAATACAGGAGCTTACATTTTTGTGAAATGGTAGTGAATTTAACTTACTATGTTCGAAAAGTCGGCTCTATTTTTAAATATCGCAATAATATCAGTTATCGCAATTTTCAACATAGTTATCGAATATCGCATGTTTTCTCCATATCCTGCAGCCGTACTTTTGAGTCTAGGTCTGGGCTCTGTATCTTTACCATTGCGAAATGGTCTTTTCAAGAGCTTTTTTTTAACCTTCTCTTTTTTGTAATGTGTATATTTTCCTTCCTTTGTTCATAACCTTTCTTTAAAAACCTGTCTAAGAGACTTTTGCACCGTACTATTGGCCTATATCACATTTATAATTAGACAAAAATAGCCTGCCTAGCTGATTACTAGCTTAAGCGACCAATAACATAGTCTGGCATGAGTTCTAGTGCTATTATTTTTACCATTAGGACTCAAAACCAGTGCTAACGCCTCTAACCCACTGGCCCACATTTTCTGCGCTCCTCAGCAGGTACAGGCAGAACCTGTTGAAAGAGGCATTCATTAACTAGAATTACCTCCGCAAATGCCGCAGTCTCCTCTCCTCTGTATTTCGATTCTTCTTTTCTTTACGTCTTCCATTGTTGACCTGTGGCGTATCCAGTTCGCCCTCTTTGTGACCTGTCCCAAGAATGTACCAAGATAAGCCTTGGTCCCGTGCAGCCTGTGGCAACAAATAATGTTTTTCAGCCGTTATAAAGTGGCAGATACTGTGTGGTTTCAATATAAAGCAATGCATTAAGTGTTTCCAGGAATGTGGTTACTTGGACAAAATAGCTTTAAGTTCCCATATTATGCTTTTTGGAATAATTATGGACACCTTTGCATTAGTATTTCACTGTTTTATAATTTAACTTTCATAGAGAATATCTGTTACTTCAACTTTGCAGAGAACGCTTGGATTAGGTGTCAGTGGGGCAGTAAAATAGCTATTTAGCAGGGCTGTTAGCAACATGGCGCTAACAGATAGATAAAAGAGCTGACTGTGCTTTGTAGTGATGGCAATATGAGCGCTGAAAGGAGCAGAGCGAGTCTGATGATGGTATAACATGCAGGAGTACTTCTTGGTTTTTCCGTGTCTACGTAGAGCTGTGAGCGCATAGAGCATTTTCCAGCTCTTGTAAAAGAGACAGCATCAGCATATTTACGTAATCCAGGTATGTTTTGGAGGTGCAGACATTGCAGGAGCATTAGTCTTATACAGGCGCTTCTCTAGGCACTCAAAGCCGCTTTGATTTTGGTGCATTGGGATCAAACCGCCAACCTCCATGTTAGCTTTTACATGGTAAAAAGCAAAAAAAAAAAAAAAAGAAATCCTCTAATAAGCAATAGCAAGTAGGGGTGTAACGATACATTTTTGCAATGATACGATATGTATCGATTAGAAGTGTTTCAATACGATTCAAGAACGATGTTGGCTAATTTGGAACGATACGATTCAATACGATTCAACACCTACGTATCGATAATCGATACAGCAACTTTTTGCCAAAAATCATAAAAGTTTACTCTCAAATGTAGCACCGCAGGCCGGGGTTGATTATGTCCTAGCAGACAGAGAGTGAAGAAAAGTTGAATATAACATTTTATTTAATTAAAAACAAAATGTATCTCCAAAAAGCCATATCTGGTTTTATTTTAACATACAAATTTCTAATTTTGATATTTCCAATATTATTGATCGATACTTCATGTGTATCGATATTCACTTCCTAGAAAATTATACGATTTGATACAAGGTCATGTGTATCGATGTAGTTGTATCATAGGAAAAAAATTGATACATCGATACAGTTACTGTATCGTTACAGCCCTAATAGCAGCCCTAATAATGGCCAGTATTGTTTTCTATTTGCCGTATTTGAGTTGAATTGAAATAAAACATTAAAACGATATCAAAGTTCTGGACTTCTGCTGCTCACCTGATTTTTATTTTTTTTTTAGCATTAGATTGCACAAAGATTTAAGGTTAGGCTGTGATTAGGACAATATTTTGATAGTGTGCCAATGTCACTGCAGTGGAGCGCTGTTGTTGTGATAATGATCTTTCAATTACTGATACACACTGTGCAATCTGCTGGATTGTGCTGCCGCAATGTACGTGTTTCTGATTTAGTCACCAGATGAGGAAATACTTTGTAAAATGATTCATCTGCTGGGTTCATAAGTTTGGCTTTAACTTTTAAAACTTCTGAGACACGATGTTATAATAAGTTCAGTGGTCTCCAGCCTGTAGCTCCCCAAAGTCTTAATGAATCCTACAGAAGTTTGATTAGTCAAATGTGATTTATTACTTGTGTGTATATCCAATTAAAGTCACAGGTGCCCACCCCCTTTATGCACAATTTTTTTTTTTGCCAATTAGTTGTCAAAGAGTTGAGCTGCAGTCGAGCTGAAGAGGCAGCGACATAAACCATAAACACCATTTAGTTTTAATGTAAAATATGAGTTGTGGACATGCACCAACATTTTGTAACTCTTCAGAGAAAACAAAATTAATTTTCTTTGTGTTTAAAGTGTCACCTCTGTGCCTCACTGGCCAGTGTAGGGCCGCAACAACTAATCAGATTCATCATTTATAATTGGCAACTAATTTAGTAATTGTTTAATATTTAAGTGGAGTATTCATAGACTCTGAAACCTGCCATGTGCTGAGAGAGAAGGATTTATTAATTACCAAGACAGAACAGTAAAGCAACAAAAAAGTTAACAACAATGTACATTTTGTGTTTTTGATTTTGATTACAAATATATCCAAACATGACATAGTTGTAGCTTTGTTTGGTTCAAATTTTGTAAAAATTGTTATAATTGTCAACATTTTTTATGGTAGCTATGTTTTTAACCACTTTAACCACACACGCATCACTATCTGATTAATCGATTAATCGAAACAATAATTGACAGATTTAACGATTATCAAAATCAATCATCGTTAGTTGCAGCCTTAGTCCAGTTTGTTTCTATGGCCCAGAGTCACTGGGATAGGCTCCCAGGTTCTCTAGAAAGTATGCAATCTTTTTTGTGTTTGAGGAAAATCACAATCTCCAGACTAAATCTAGGCTTTATTGCCAGGGATTTTAATAGATCAGAATAATAATGATCATCAGTTTTTGGCTGTTCACATTAGGGACCGTCTCGTTGCCTGTTTGCCTTTATTCGTTGTCAAAGTTGAAAAATGGCTGCCAGTGATAAAGAGAGTCTATTCCAGAGCTCCATATCTGCTTACTGGTCTTAGAGAGAAGAGGAGCAAAGTAGAATTTGTTTAAACGTCCCATATTATGCTTTTGTCAGACTTTTTTAAATAGTTTGAACACCTTTGCATTAGTATTTCACATTTTATAACTTAAAATGATGTATATGAATAGAAAATGTCTTCTTTTGGAGAGCTGTTACTTTGACTTTGCAGAGAACGCTTGGATTAGGTGTCTGTCGCCCCCTGCTGGCAACGGTGAGGAATAAACAGAGCATAAAATTAGTACAGCCATTAGCCACATGACGCTAACAGATAGATAAATGAGCTTCGTAGTGACGCTGAAATGATCAGAACAAGTTCGGTGATGGTGAATCCAACATTCTCCAAGAGATATATGGACCTTTTTAAAGGGGACCTGTTGTGCTTTTTTAATATTGCCTTTTGATGGGACAAGATGTTCAATCCAACTGAAAAATGTAAAAAAAAACAACCTCTCTAAGCATATAAGTATATGATTTGAATGGTTTACCCCTTTGTCGTTTTTGTTTTGTTTGTCATTATTGCTTTATTGTCATAGCTGCTTGTATTGTTATTTATTTTGGTTATTTATGTGTAAATGTATAAGTTAATAATAATAAAAAAGTTCGGTGATGGTGCATGGGCTTTAGAAACGCTCCGGAGCAATGAGACCGAGCGTTTTCAGCTCTTGAGAAAGAGACAGCCTCAGCATACAGCATTACTCAAATATACGTGAATGAAACTAAATACTATTCCAGGTACAAACATTATAACATGGTTAGAAGCTCAAAAAAAGTCGATTTAGCAGAATAGGAGATCTTTAATCAATCATTTATGGTCTCATGTGTGCAAGGTGTTGTTTATGAGTTTATTAAGTTTGGTATTAACTTTTAAAAGCGCTCTCATCCATCCGTTCTGTCAGACATCCCTCTCTCTTAAGTACCACTTGTGGAGCGAGGATGACAAATGCTCCTGATTCCACCGAAGTAGTCGTTAATGCTGTTTTAATTATCCCTGCATTAATCGTGTGTGGAGTTGGCAGAGCAGCCTGAGCGCCGCCTGAGTCCTGAGTGAGTCTGTCTTTAGTGAGAGCAGCAGCTGTGAATGTGCGACCGGACAACACGGCGTTCGGCCCCCGCTCTGTACTCTCCTGGAGCTCTAACAATGGCCGTGCTACCTAACAGGAAGCTGGAGTCACTTCCTGGAATAGAGCTGGGGATAACCCGCCGTGAACTCGCAGCACTATTTCCTGCTCGTCCACAATGGCCTCTGTGGATGTGTCTGGCTTCTTACTTCATTCATATTCAGAGATTGTACTCATACTTTTTGAGAGCGTTTTCTACAACATGCCACAAATTTAAAGTACAATTTAGTAAATAAACAAACCCTGCAAACCCTGCCAATATTTGCGTGCTCCCAAGAAACTCAGTCATGTTTGGATTTGTTCAGGTTCTTAAGGTTAAAAAATGATCAAACCTGTTCAGTGGAAATGTGGTTTACGCAGAGCATCCCAAAAATGTGCACCAGATAGGCATTGTGTTTTTCCAATTGGGATGATCTCTGAACATGTTCCTAGATGCAACTCAAGAGACTTGTTAGGTAGTTATCATTACCCCTGTCCTCATCATAGAGAGAAAAAGTGAATTCATTTCCATAGTTTTAGCTCTAAATGCCGGTTTGTTTACATCAGTGGTTCCCAAAGTGGGGTCCGGGGCCTCCTGGGGGTCTGCGAAGGTACTGCAGGGGGGCCCCCAGAGGTTTTCTATATTTCAATTCAATTTCAGTTTACATTCATTCTTTATTTCAGACACACGGTTTTGGTCCATAACAACAAATAAACCATTCAAAAATATAAAAATACAATAGAAAAAAATCTATTTTGAATTTTTTTTACAGTTATATACTTATTTTAAAATGTAAGTGTTTTTGTAATGTTTTTTATAAAAAAATATATGGAGAAAAACATGACACACTGCAAAAAATCAATATCTAGCATTAGTTAAAATGACCTGAATTCAGATTATTAACCTTGATTTTAGTAATTTTTTACTAGATTAGATTTATTTACTTACTAGGCTAGATTATTTGACTTGTTTCAAATTACTTCAAGTCAAATCATCTAGACATATTAGTAAATAAATTTAATTTCATAAACCATTACTCAAATCAAGGTTAATAATCTGATCTTTTGTAGTGTAATTTTATCGTTGGGGGTCCGCGTGGGATTTTTGGAAATTTAAGGGGGCCACGACAGTCTTGACTTTGGGAAAGGCTGGTTTACATAATTCCATGTTTATAAACAAAGCATGAATATCTACTGTTAAGATAAAAGTGCAAGGAGTACCAGTCTCAGATAGGTCACCCTTTAGCCCTGACACTGATTTTAATACATTTTTACTTTTTGTGCCATTACAAAAAAAATAAATAAATAAATAAAAAGAGAGAGGGCAGAAACTCACACTCTTCATCTTAAAGCCCTAAAATGCCTGGTCTACAGTCACTTTTATCTAATATATAATATATAATGTATAATTATAAAGCGAATTATCTCCCACAATGCAATGAGAAAATGGTGGATCTGGTGGTGATGTTTTTTGTTTGTGTGTTTTTTATTTTCTGACTGACAGCGTTACAGAGGAATTAACATGATTTAACATTTCTGTATTGTAAGAGTGAAAATAAGTGATTTTAATGTAAGTCAATGCGACCAAAAAGGGCTTTAAGAGGAAGAATGTGAGTTTTTTGTCTTGGCAGTAAAATATTAAGTTGTTTTTTTTTTTTTTCAGTTATGATGCTGAAATTCTAAAATGAATTTATGAATGACCATCTTTGTCAAATATGATCATTGTAGCATAAGAAATACCAAAGCATGGGCATGAATCCTGTCCAACTTTAGATAAACAAATGCCATATGACTGATTTGTAACCAATAAATATTGCTGTAAAAGGAAGGGATTTCAAGCCACTTCATGCAGAAAAGAAATGGGAATGACCGGCCAGGCTATACTTGTAATAGATTGTTTCTTTTTTATTGGTTAAACGTAACGGCAGGTCCATCAACAGGCTTGGCCCCTGGAGAAATAAGACTTCCTATGGACCCATTATAATAGAAAATATAAGAAGAGGGACCTTTTCTGGGCCCCTCTGACCCTGAGGCCCAGGACAACAGACCTCTTTGCCCCCCCTGTTGACGGGCCTGGGTAATGGCATTATGTTTTGTCAGAACAGGGATTCTCATCTGGTGTCACCTCGGGACCCAACATTTTCCCTTCATCATAGGACGCACTTTTTACATTGTTCCATTTCAAAATATAAACCGTATTTTCCAGAGTATAAGTCGCACTAGCGTATATAAGTCGCATTTTTTGGGGGAAATTCGACACCAAGAACAGACATTTCATTTTGAAAGGCAAGTTATAGTAATAATAGAATAGAGAACAACAGCTGAATAGGTGTGTGGTTTGCTAACGTAACACATTGATGGTTATTCAGCTACATGAAGCATAAACAATGAACTGAATAGGTGTCTAGACAGTCAAAACCACGACTGACACATCTGAACCAGGTCTTAACCAAGTCTAAACCAGGACAAGGCCAAGATTAGCAATAGGTCTAAACCAGGATTAACCAGGTCCGAACTAGAACTAAACCAGCTCTAAACCATGTCTTAACTAGAACAAAACCAGAAGTTAAACGAGGACTAAACCATGACTAAACCAGGATTTGACCAGGTCTAAACTCAGGGACTAAACCATGTCTAAACTATAACAAAAATCAGTACTAAACCGGGACTAAACTAGGACTAGATGAGGACTTACCCAGGACTAAACCAGTTCTAAACCAATGTCTAAACCAGAACTAAACTGTATTTAAACCAGAATAAAATCAAGACTAGACAAGGACTAAACCAGCTCTCAACCTGAACTAAACCAGGGCTAAATCAGAACATATTGCGATAATAAATCTGCAATATATTGTGCGTGCTTTTTAATGTTTGTCTTAAGCTTTTATGTTGAAAACCATTGTCGGTTGCGGAGTTATCTTTGCTACATGCACTAACAAGTCTTTTTCCAGCTCCTGCATTTGAGATATGTGTGTTTCAAATAAGGTCAGATTTACATATCATTCAAATCATATTTTCCTGACATTAGCCTCGCACATGTCCCAACAGTGCAACCTTTAATATCAATAACAGTGATAACAGCTTTTGGCAATGACAAAATGCTAGATGCAACCTCTTGGCCTGGTTAAGCCTTGGTTTAGGTCTTTGTTTATACCTGGTTTAGTCCTGGTTTAATCATGCTTTTATTCTGGTTCAGACCCACTTGTAGTCTTGGTTTAGTCCTCCTGGTTTAGTCGTAGTTAGTCATGTTTTACTAATAGATTTATTTTTGGTTTAGCTATGATTTTGTCTTGGTTTAGTTCTGGTATAGGCACATGTCTAGTCCCAGTTTATTGCTGGCTTATTTCTGGATGTATTCCTTGTTTAGACCTGGGTTTGCCTGGTTTAGTGCTGTTTTAGTCCTGGTTTAGTCTAGGTTTTACCCTGGTTTTGTCTTTGTATAGGCACAGTTTAGTCATTGTTTATTACTAGTTTTAGTCCTGTTTTTGTTCTGGTTTAGTCCCGGTTTTGCCTTGGTTTAGTCCTAGTATAGTCCTGGTAAAGGCTTGGTTTAGTCCGGGGCATGTGCTGGTTTAGACCTAGTGTAATTGTATTTTATTAATACATTTTTCCTGGTTTAGCCCTGGTTTAGCCCTGGTTTTGTCCTGGTTTTGTCCCGGTTTAGTCCAAGTTTAGTCCAAGATATAGTCCTGGTTTAGTCCTGGTTTATTTTTTCTGGTTTATTCCTGGTTTAGACCTGGTTTTGTCCTGGTTTATTCCTGGTTTATTCCTGGTTTATTCCTGGTTTATTCCTGGTTTAGACCTGGTTTAGACCTGGTTTAGCCCTGGTTTTGTACTGGTTTAGTCCTGGTTTAGTCCTGGTTTAGTCCTGGTTTAGTCCTGGTTTAGACCTGGTTTAGACCTGGTTTAGTCCAAGATATAGACCTGGTTTAGACCTGGTTTAGTCCAAGATTTAGTCCTAGTTTAGTCCAAGTTTAGTCCAAGTTTAGTCCAAGTTTAGTCCAAGTTTAGTCCAAGTTTAGTCCAAGATATAGTCCTGGTTTAGACCTGGTTTAGTCCAAGATTTAGTCCTGGTTTAGTCCAAGATTTAGTCCTGGTTTAGTCCAAGATTTAGTCCTAGTTTAGTCCAAGATATAGTCCTAGTTTAGTCCAAGTTTAGTCCAAGTTTAGTCCAAGTTTAGTCCAAGTTTAGTCCAAGTTTAGTCCAAGTTTAGTCCAAGTTTAGTCCAAGTTATAGTCCAAGATATAGTCCAAGATATAGTCCTGGTTTAGTCCTGGTTTAGTCCAAGTTTAGTCCAAGATATAGTCCTGGTGTAGTCCCGTTTTAGTCCCTGTTTTGTCCTGTGATCAACGATTTTTTTTCTGTATGTTATCCCTTGGTTTAGTCCTGTGTTAGTCCTGTGTTAGTCCTGTGTTAGTCCAGTGTTAGTCCAGTGTTAGTCCAGTGTTAGTCCTGTGTTAGTCCTGTGTTAGTGCTGTGTTAGTCCTGTGTTAGTCCTGTGTTAGTCCTGTGTTAGTCCTGTGTTAGTCCAGTGTTAGTCCAGTGTTAGTCCAGTGTTAGTCCTGTGTTAGTCCTGTGTTAGTCATGTGTTAGTCCTGTGTTAGTCCAGTGTTAGTCCTGTGTTAGTCCTGTGTTAGTCCTGTGTTAGTCCTGTGTTAGTCCTGTGTTAGTCCTGTGTTAGTCCAGTGTTAGTCCAGTGTTAGTCCAGTGTTAGTCCTGTGTTAGTCCTGTGTTAGTCCAGTGTTAGTCCTGTGTTAGTCCAGTGTTAGTCCAGTGTTAGTCCTGTGTTAGTCATGTGTTAGTCCTGTGTTAGTCCAGTGTTAGTCCTGTGTTAGTCCAGTGTTAGTCCAGTGTTAGTCATGTGTTAGTCCTGTGTTAGTCCTGTGTTAGTCCTGTGTTAGTCCTGTGTTAGTCCAGTGTTAGTCCAGTGTTAGTCCAGTGTTAGTCCAGTGTTAGTCCTGTGTTAGTCCTGTGTTAGTCCTGTGTTAGTCCTGTGTTAGTCCAGTGTTAGTCCTGTGTTAGTCCTGTGTTAGTCCTGTGTTAGTCCTGTGTTAGTCCAGTGTTAGTCCTGTGTTAGTCCTGTGTTAGTCCAGTGTTAGTCCAGTGTTAGTCCAGTGTTAGTCCTGTGTTAGTCCTGTGTTAGTCCTGTGTTAGTCATGTGTTAGTCCAGTGTTAGTCCAGTGTTAGTCCAGTGTTAGTCCTGTGTTAGTCCTGTGTTAGTCCTGTGTTAGTCATGTGTTAGTCCAGTGTTAGTCCAGTGTTAGTCCTGTGTTAGTCCTGTGTTAGTCCTGTGTTAGTCATGTGTTAGTCCAGTGTTAGTCCAGTGTTAGTCCAGTGTTAGTCCAGTGTTAGTCCAGTGTTAGTCATGTGTTAGTCATGTGTTAGTCCAGTGTTAGTCCTGTGTTAGTCCAGTGTTAGTCCTGTGTTAGTCATGTGTTAGTCATGTGTTAGTCCTGTCTTAGTCCTGTCTTAGTCCTGTCTTAGTCCTGTCTTAGTCATATGTTAGTCCTAGTCCTAAAAGTTTGCGCCCCACTGTCCCAGGCCCAGCTATGTCCCACAATAGCGACTGACTCGAGTCTAATTTAAACCACCACCACCACCACCGCCATCGTCCCGTTCTGAGCCTGAGGGAGGGGGGCGAAGATCTCTCCTCACTGCAGCTATTTTCAGTCCCGGGATTGTTCCACTCGCCCCTCATGAACAAACAGTGCTCCTGGGATGACTCGGCTGGGCAGCGGGGGTCACCCTGCGACCCCCCGTCCCACCTGCTACTGCTGCACTCATGCCGTTGGACCGTCAGAGAGGGGCATGCTGGTTGTTTTGGATTTGAAACCTAACACCATTGGGATAAGCTGTGTTGGGACAGTGGGGGATGTTGACGGGGCAGGCGGACGGGCGGCTCTGTTTGGGACGGGGGGGGATTTACTGTAACATCATCATGTGACCCGAAGTTTGGAGAAGCTTGTTTTGTCTGCCTCCGCTTGTGTCTATTGTTCTTCTGGATGTAGCCAGCAGTCAGCAGATCACTGGTTTCACAGATGTTATGCAAAAATAGGTCACGGTCCACGCCCTTTAAAAAAAAAAAGTCATTATTTCTAGTTTTATTTTGGAAACTTATTCAAAAACATTTTCCAGACACCTTTAGATTTCGCTGGATTTGGTTAAAATTTACATAATATTCAAATAAAAAGAAGTTGGTAAACAGAGCGGCTCTTTTACTGCCCGTGCCACTACTTTTGCAACCTCAACATAGACTTGGTAACAGAAAACAGTGGCACACCGGCTTCTTCTGGTGGTACTCGGGGGTCTATTGCAGTTCAAGTCCTGATTTAGTTTAATTTAGAGCCAGTTTTAGCCGCGTTTCAGTCCTGCTTTGGTCAGTGGTTAAATTTGAAGTTTAGATCACAGCTGAGTCCTGTTTTAGACACAATTTAATTCTGGTTAAGTCAAAGTTTAGACCTGGTTTAATTGTGGTTATGTTCTGTTTTTGTCCTCGTTTAGACTTAGTTTAGTCCTGATTAAGTCCTGTTTAGTCCCTGTTATGTCCTTATTCAGTCCATTATTTTAAACTTTTTGAGGCCAGGGAGAGACAAATCCAAAGGACCTCCTTTTAGTGTTCTCCACTTCCGATCAACGTTACCTGTGATGCATCATAATCATTTCAGGAGTTTCAAATGTCCTAAAACCAAATGTAAGTGAGGGTTTTTTGTACAGAATATTTATTTTATTGTCGTAGTGGTTCCCATTAACATTTCTGAATGTTTTAAATGATATAACATAACAAAATTCATGATTACCCTATTTTCCGGACTATAAGTCGCTCTGGAGTATAAGTCGCACTAACCAAAAAATGCATAATGAACAAGAAAAAAACATATATAAGTCGCACTGGACTATAAGTCACATTTTTGGGCGGAAATTTATTTTACAAAATCCGACACCAAGAACAGACATTTCATGTTGAAAGGCAAGTTATAGTAATAATAGAATAGAGAACAACAGCTGAATAGGTGTGCGGTTTGCTAACGTAACACATTCAATTCAATTCAATACTTTATTCCAGACTCAGGGTCAAATAGAAAAAAAAAAAAAAACACAAACAATACAAAAATACACAAAAAAGAAATACAATAGTTACATTGAGGGTTATTCAGCGACATGAAGCATAAACAACGAACTGAACAGGTGTCTCGTATGTTAACGTAATATATTAACAGTTATTCACATAACTATAGCATAAAGAACATAATATAACAAGTTCACCAAACTCACCATCTCACTCCTAATCACTAAATCCTTTAAATTCTTCATCCTCGGTGTCGCTTCTGAACAACTCCGCCAACTCCGGAGGTAGACGAAGCGCCGCTTCCTCCTCTGCGTGGCTGTCGTCAGACTCAGCATCAGTTCCATTTCCAATTATTCCGCTCTTTCTCAGTTGTCTTTATAGCCTAAGTTGTTAGTGGTAATGTTTACATTTTAAATTGTCAGTGGTACAGGTGCAGCAGATGCTGGTACACAAACCTAGAGCGCCCCCTAACCAACACCTGAAATATTTTAATATATAAGTCACACCTGAGTATACGTCGCACCCCTAGCCAGACTATGGAAAAAAGTGCGACTTATAGTCCCGAAAATATGGTATTAATTATCAATTAATCAGTTTTTTTTTTGTTTTTTTTTGCGGACCCCCAACCTATGGTCCAGGGACCCCTTGGGGAGGGCCAAGTATTTTCCAAAGGAAGGCAGTAACATGCAGTACAGCAGTGAGAGGCAACAGGCAGCCCATGGGCCACATCCGGTCCACCGCAGCTTTACATCTGGCTCGCAAAGAATTACTTAAGCACAAACATTGGCTGCTGAGCGATAAACTCACTCTCCTCTTACATTTATAAATGGTTTCATATGCTCCACAGTCACTTCTCACTAATGTCTTTGTTTGGACTTTCCCCCCTCACAATAATTCACAATCATGGCATCATCTCTCAACCATCAACCGTCACAAAGAAGAGGCCGTACTCATAGCAAATAGACAAAGAAAAAGTGTAGACCTCAGTTATCAGACATAGAGCTTAAGTGCAAGCATTAATATATAAAATATTATTATACTACTTACAGTATACATTATATATAGAGTATTATCTGGCCCTCACAGTGTCTGCCGAGAAAAAATTCATGCCCTTGGACAAATGAAGTTGCTGTTATTCTCCAGTTTTCTATGCATTTTGTAAAACCTTTGTGGGGGTTGCATATCATTATTTGTCATTTGGCCTCAGACTGTCCCTTTCTGCTTATTTTAGTGACATTTCCTTCTATATAAACATTTACTTTTATTAGTCTAGTAATCCTATTCCTTGGCACAGTTTGGAACCTTGTCAATATTTGCTCCTTTTAAATGTTACACAAGTCGTCCCTCTTTGAGTCCTGTTTAAAACATATTTAGAAATTGATTAAAAAGACATGAAACCTTGCAGTAATGTTTGCTTTGCTTCAAAAGTTTATCCACAAAAAAGTTATTTTGTTTCCTGCTTTTGTGTTTGCAAAAGGTCAAGGTTGTCTATGTCACAAAACTGCAGCGTACTAGATACATGCTTCAGGTTTCATGTTGTTTTTATTATGTACTGGTCTGTGTTTACTGTGATTAAAATGGATTTTCCTTTCTGTTCTTTATCCCAGGACTCCATTAACGCTTTGGCCCACGACCTGAACTACCCGGCGCTGAGGAAAAACAAGAACGTTGAAGCTTTTCTGAGCAGATGTAAGTGCTACAGAGTGTGCGGCGTGGTGTGTACAAGGTCATAGGGCTGGTAAAAAGAAGATAATACAATGTACTTAATGTGAGTAAGTTCCCCATGACATGCAAAGAAAAAAACCTTTTACCTGCACACCTAGGGAAGTTTATGTTTTATAGAAAGGAGTAAAAGCAGATTTGATATGATAAAACAAGAATAAAAAGTATAGCGTGCGTCCTTTTTGCACATAGCAGAGGTTTGAGGCTCAAACAAAGGATCGTGCAGTATTATTTGTAATTGTAGTAGCTGTAAAAAGCAGCTGTTAGAACTTATTATGTATGTGCTAAAATGGAATTACTCATTGTCTGGATCAGTGACCAAACATTGTGTTGAAAAGCTGGCTTGTCAAGTGGATTGTTGGGTTGATAAAAAAAAGAAAAAGACAAAATAGCCTACCTACGATGATAGTCCTGTTTCATTGCTGGTTTATTCATAGATTAATTCCTTTTTTAGACCTGGTTTAGCCCTGAATTTCCTGGTTTATTTCTAGATTATTGGTTTATTCCTGGTTCAGTCCTCTTATACACACAGTCTAGTCCTGGTTTAGTCACTTGAGTCTTTTAAAGGCACGTTAAAGGACCTGGAAGAAAGACATTGTGTCTGTCATTGTTTTGACTTGTAAATACAGGAACTTACATTTTTGTGAAATGTAGTGAATTTAACTTACTATGTTCGAAAAGTAGGCTCTGTTTTCAAATATCGCAATAATATCGTTATCGCAATTTTTAACATAGTTATCAAATATCGTATGTTTTCTCCATATCATGCAGCCCTAGTGTAAAGGCAGGTGGGCAAATACTTTTGTCAATATACTGTAGTGTGTATATAAAAAAACAGCCTACCTACAATGCTAAACCAGATCAGGAAGTTAGGTCACTGTTTCTAGTTGTGTGTTTATTATTGTTAAACTTATTTAAATTCATGATGACGTGTGTTGCTGACCTCTAGGCCAGGTCACCCTCGCAAAATAGATCTCAGTGGGTCTTTTATCTGGTTAAATAAAGGTTAATAAACAAAAAAAATAAAAGGCAACTATGTTTTGACCAATCAAAAAATGGGTTTCCTGGAAAAAAAGAAAAAAAACACTGCTTTGTGTATGTAAAATTGTGTACCAAGCATCTCATTTTTCACTTAGTATCATTAAACAGTGTACAGTATATTGTATATTGGCTCCTTTTTAGCTTTGATACAGTCATTTTAGCGTAGAGAAAAGCATATACTTATACATTAATAGAAGAAAATCAACAAAACATCTGACAAGAATTCATCAGAAAATACATTGGTTTTCTTGAAGTTTGTTCATTAAATTTACATCTCTCTACAGCTGATAATAACTTTTACTTGTAAGATTTTCATACTACTGCTTTATTAGTAGAATTAATGATTCTTTCTGTCTATGCTTAGGCGTATGTTCATGTCTCTGCTCCTCTGGCACAAAAAAAGTTATATTTTCTCCCATAATTTAACTTCATAATCATAACAAAGCTTGATGTATATGATTCTTGCTATATTATGCATTGCTATCATTTATATTTATGTTGTTATTTTCTGCAGATGAGAAAGCGGTGAGCCAGCTGAGAGAGCTGCACGTGAAGCTCGACGACTTTGAGAAAGTGAAGCTGATCGGGAGAGGAGCTTATGGAGAAGTGCAGCTGGTGAGGAGCTTTCACAGCGTCCCTTTAATGTTACCGACAGGAACAGGATACTTTTACTCAAGGACACTTTAGAGGAAAAAAATAGTACCCTAGGAAATTGATTTGCAGCGTTGATCAGCAGGCATCACGCAAAAACACATGTATTACAGTAAAATATACAACAAAAAAAGGATTCACATGTAATAATCCAGCTGACCCAGTGGCGTTTTAAGATTATTCAGCATTATTTAATTGCCTGAGGAAGAAATTGGATGTTTCGTGCAGTTTCTGGAGAACCAGAGGAGCATTTCCCCTGCACGCTGCAGGAAATGTTTGAGGAGACATTGGTGAAACAGGGTCAGAAAATGGCGGCTGACCCTGCTCACATCCTGCATAAGGAGTTTGAGTTGTTGCCATCTGGAAAACGATACAGAGCCAAACTGTAAGTTAAATAGATCTCTCTTCTAAACCGTAAAAAATAGTCTTGAATCCTTTTGCAGTGCGTATTACTCGATGTAGTGGTGCAGGCCAATTCATGAATTGTGCAGCAGTCTAGCCAACTACTTTTTGCACTTCTTTCGGACGATGTAGTGGATGAAAACTTTTAGACGTGTGCTGTGCAGTGTGTGTCTTTTTAGAATCAGGACTGGGTGCAGTTTTGTGCCTCAGACTGACTGTTGATGAATTGGTATTGTAACTTTTGTCAAGTATCCATGGTAATACTCCCTTGTTGTATGGATGTGGTGATTGAACTGTGTTTTGGTTTTCTGTGTGCCCATTGATTGTCCAAAATGAATTTCTCCATAAGGAGACAATAAAGATGAATCTAATCTTAATCTAATCTAAGGAGCTGCGTGGTGAGCTCGGCAGGATGATCCCTAACAGGTTTCCAGATGTAAAAAAGAATTTGTTCTTAATGTTCTGCTTTGTAACATAAAGGTTAAATGAAAAAGATTAAATGAGAACAGTTTATGGGCTGTGGTCACTGTTCACCTTAGGTCGTTTTTTTGAGCCTCTGTTGCTTTGCTGTACCAACAAATGCCGCAAAAAGTTAAAATGCTCTCTATAAAAGCCTTAAAAACATTTTAATATTGGCATTAGAAGACAATAGTTTCTGTTGGTTGCTAAAACAAAGAATTTATTTTAAAATACTCCTTATTGTTTTTAAACATTTTAGCTGTGGGAGACTTCCTGCCACTTGAGCTACGATCTACTGTCACTTTGTCCTTATTTAATTAAAAAACTATTTATTTTCACACGCTTTTAACTCAATGTGATCTTCCACTTTTGTATTTTTGTAATGCTGCAATGTGCAATGTCTTTTTTTTTTTAAAGCACATTGAGCCTTTGCTGGTCACGTGAAATGTGTTATAAATACCCAGGAGGACTGACTCTATCTGCTCTCAATGGATGAGGTTATTGACTAATAATAGCAGTAATATAGGTAGCTGCAGTAGTAGCAGTAGTCATACTAGTTGTAATAAATATAGTATAAATGTTGTAGAAGTTGTAGTAATAATAATATTAGTAGTTCATAAGTGCTTCCTGCTGTTATTTGCAATGCTTTTTTAAATTTTAAAAGCTATATTTTTTTACTTCTGCTTTAGTACTAATATTTTGAAGTAACAGCAGTACTTTTGCTTCAGCTCAGGTAGTACTTCTTCTTCCGCCTCTGATGTTAACATAGACTCATGGTTTGACCCTAATTAACCCAAGGGCAGGGGAGGTTAGCCCTGCATTCCTGTACGAGAAAGAGGCAATTTACCTCAAAATACCTCACATTTACGCCACCAGGGGGAGCTCCAGCCTGTAAATCTATAGATAACACTTAAAAGTACTGTATTTTAGAGTGAATTCTGTACTTGTTGCTTTAGTTAATGGTTTTGAAGGGAAGGTAACTACTGGGCTGCTAGTTGTTGCTTCCAGATGTGTTTTTCCTTGGTCTAGCCCGAGATAAAATCAAGAGCGGGTGCAAGGAACAGGTCTGGACTGGCTCAGAGAGAAGCAGAGCAGTGATTGGTGCAGTGCGAAGGCTGTTGTGTGTGTGTGTGTGTGTGTGTCTGTGTGTGTGTGTGTGGAGGTGGGGGCTCGCTTGCTTGCTTGCTGCTGCCTTTCAAATCCTGTATAAGCATGTCTTTGTTGGAGTGTGTTAATTATAGGTAAGAAGAAGAGGAAAAATTATGGCTTTCCCCGCTCACGCTGTCTCATCTCCCTTGTTGTGATATTGTTGCAGCGATTGTGCGTATTGTGAACACAAACCTCTTGTTCTTCTTTGCTGCAGGTCCGACACAGGGCCTCTCAGAGAGTTTATGCCATGAAGCAGCTGAACAAGTTTGAGATGATAAAGAGGTCGGACTCGGCGTTCTTCTGGGAGGAGAGGCACATCATGGCCTTCTCCAACAGCCCCTGGATCGTACAGGTGCAGGTTATCAACACTGGATATAAAAATAATAAGATTACAATGTCTAATTAGGTCTAAACTAGAACGAAACCAGGTCTAAAAAGTGACAAAACCAGGACACCAACCATGAAAATAAAAATGTAAAGGTCTTAATAATGATAATAAAGCAGTAGTCTTATATAGTGGTGCATTATTTATTCTATGGCCCCCACCAAACACAGTCACACTGACACATTCATACAGGCGAGGTGGGTGAAGTGTCTTGCCCAAGGACACATCGACAGTGTGCGCTGCAGGCGAAGTTCAAACCCTCCTCACTGTCGCCGGGTCTGAAAATACCCAATACAGTTATAACAGGGTTCCCACAGGGCATTCAAAAGCATTAAAAGTCATTAAATTAAGGCCTTAAATGGCATTAAAAGCATTCGATTCCAACAGGCATTAACCTTTTTTTTATAATTTTGAAGTAAAATCGCTGACACTCTTAGTTTTATTTGTGAATATGAATATATATAAATAACAATTTGCCGTTCTTATAGCCTACAGTAGTGTGATAAATGGGAGGAATGAGTTGAGACTAAATTACCCAAACATTGGATATTTAACTTTAACATTATTGGTGCTTTATGAACTTGATACTTGCAAATACATTTTGACAATTTAAGCTGCTGTGACTGTGTTTGTGGCTTTAAAAATGTAAAAAAATATATTAAAAATGGCATTAAAAAGTATTAAATTAGACTTGCTGATACCTGGAGGAACCCTGTATAATAACATTGCGTTGTTGCACACTCACAACACTTGCAGTATGCAATGCTGGTAGCTGGGATTGAACCACCAACCTTGGGGTTAGCACACACACGAACGTCTCTGAGCCACTGCTGCCCAGGTAGAATCATCATCATCACCTTAAGTTTAGCCCAATGAAAGATTGGCACCTCACATTTCATTAAAGCGCATTAAAAACGTTAAAACAGCAATTAAAAGTTTGCTCAATTACTACAAAATTACGGTCTTAAGTCTGTGTTCTGCAAATACATTTCTCTCCTCTTTTTTTAGATTCATATTTGTGTTGAAAATCCCTCCCTGTTGGTGCCTGCTATCATCGCAGCACTGTTAGAACAAGCCTAAGCATTTTCACGCCACATTACAACATCGCCACTAAAACAAACTCACAGCACTGCTTTTATTCAACACAGCACCGCACTCAGTGGCTTTCTATCAAAGTGTGCTGTAACAGAAAACATTCTCTTTTCACAACAAGCACCGCCTCAGAAAATACAGTAAGGAACATCTTAATGCACTACAGTGAGTGTTAGTAAATAAGGGACTAAACTAGGACTAAACAATGAGAAAGAGAAGGTGAAACTAGGTCCAAGCCAGAACTAAACCAGGTCTAAACTAGGACTAAACCAGATCAAAGCAAGTACTAAACCAGGACTAAACCAGGACTAAACCAGGACTAAACCAGGACTAAACTACGACTAAACTTGCACTACACCAGGACTAAACCAGAACTAAACTAGGACTAAACCAGGACTAAACCAGGACTAAACCAGGACTACACCAGGACTACACCAGGACTAAACCAGAACTAAACCAGGACTAAACCAGAACTAAACCAGGACTAAACCAGAACTAAACCAGGACTAAACCCGGACTAAACCATGACTAAACCAGGACTAAACCAGGACTACACCAGGACTACACCAGGACTAAACCAGAACTAAACCAGGACTAAACCAGAACTAAACCAGGACTAAACCAGAACTAAACCAGGACTAAACCCGGACTAAACCCGGACTAAACCATGACTAAACCAGGACTAAACCAGGACTAAACTTGCACTAAACCAGGACTAACCCAGGACTAAACCAGAACTAAACCAGGACTAAACCAGCACTAAAACAGGACTAAACTTGCACTAAACCAGGACTAAACCAGGATTGAACCAGGACTAAACCAGGACTAAACCAGGACTAAACCAGGACTAAACCAGGACTAAACCAGCACTAAACCAGAACTAAACTTGCACTAAACCAGGACTAAACCAGAACTAAACTTGCACTAAACCAGCACTAAATTTGCACTACACCAGCACTAAACCAGGACTAAACCAGGACTAAACCAGGACTAAACCAGGACTAAACCAGCACTAAACCAGCACTAAACCAGGACTAAACCAGGACTAAACCAGCACTAAACCAGGACTAAACCAGCACTAAACCAGGACTAAACTTGCACTAAACCAGGACTAAACCAGAACTAAACTTGCACTAAACCAGGACTAAACCAGGACTAAACCAGAACTAAATTTGCGCTACACCAGGACTAAACCAGGACTAAACCAGGACTAAACCAGGACTAAACCAGGACTAAACCAGCACTAAACCAGGACTAAACCAGGACTAAACCAGGACTAAACCAGGACTAAACTTGCACTAAACCAGCACCAAACCAGAACTAAACCAGGACTAAACCAGGACTAAACTTGCACTAAACCAGGACTAAACCAGGACTAAACCAGGACTAAACCAGGACTAAACTTGCACTAAACAAGGACTAAACCAGCACCAAACCAGAACTAAACCAGGACTAAACCAGGACTAAACCAGGACTAAACCAGGACTAAACTTGCACTAAACCAGCACCAAACCAGAACTAAACCAGGACTAAACCAGGACTAAACCAGGACTAAACCAGGACTAAACCAGGACTAAACCAGGACTAAACCAGGACTAAACCAGGACTAAACTTGCACTAAACCAGGACTAAACCAGGACAAAGCCAGTGTTACACCATGTGTAAATGAGGTCCAAGCTGGCACTAAACCAGGTCTAAACTAAAACAAAATTGGTTTCAGTAATTAGTTAATTAATAAATACTCACAGTACGCGCCAGTTCCTTTATTAAGTATGATTACTGTACTCTGATAAAGTGTCTGTAAACAACATTAAGGTCCTTTAAGTGTGCATCTAAGTCTTTTAGGAGCGTTTTCTTTCGGACTTTACCTCATTATTATTCTATATCCAATGTAAACTCATCATAAACTCATTTTAAATCTGTTTATCATCCACTGAGTGCTGAATAGTCACGCGCTATTGTCTGCCGTAGCTGTGCTGTGCGTTCCAAGACGACCGTCACCTGTACATGGTGATGGAGTTCATGCCCGGAGGAGACCTGGTGACCCTGACCATGAACTACGACATCCCAGAGAAGTGGGCGCGCTTCTACACGGCCGAGGTGGTCCTGGCCCTGGACTCCATCCACTCCATGGGCTTCATCCACCGGGACGTCAAGCCCGACAACATGCTGCTGGACCAACACGGACACCTCAAACTCGCCGACTTCGGGACCTGCATGAAGATGGACTCGGTGAGAAGAGATGATACACCCGAAAATACATGTTAAATGATCACAAAACACGCATTAAAAGGGATAAATCATGCCTTTTTTAAGTATTTTTAAACAAATCTTGGTCATTTCTAGAAGAGCAGCACATTTTACAACCTTTAAAGACATTATCTGACTAAAACGTTTTTTAATAAGTACTCTACTGGTGCCATAAAGAAACAGGTGAAGAGACCAGCAGAGGGCAGTAGAGTGCAGCCTTTTGAACATAATCTAAAGAATAAAAGGAACTTCACTTCCTTAAACTTTTTGTATGATGCCATTTTACTACAAAATGAAAAAAAAGGCAGTGAGGGATCAGTGGAAACAGAGCTGTACACCGTATTTTTTTTTTTTTTTTTTTTTTTGATAAATGAATGAGAGCAGACTGGATGTAGCGGGCTTGCTGTTTGGTCAGTGCTTTGTGCAACCGAGCGTTTTGGTGGCTCAGAATGACCATGCCAGAGAATACAGGATAACTCAAACAGGCGTGAATGAAGCAAGACACAACTCCAGGTGTGTTTTTGATGTGGGAACAATGTTAAAACATGGTAGAAAGCTCAGTAAAGTCCTTTTTTTTTCATCATATAGCCCTTTTAAATTAAAAAATAAAACTATATCTCTAAATTAGGACACTGCACAAATTTCCTCTTGAAAAATCGCCTATATTTCTCACCCACACTTGCTGCCCGCCCATGTGTTCGTCTGTCCAGCCATTGCTAAAGTCAAGACTGCCGTGGCTCCCTAAAATTCTGAAAATCCCACGCGAAACCCAAACAGCTGGTTGTTTTCAGATCCCTGTATGTGATAATGTCAGCAAGGATGATGATAACAGTAATTATAGTAATATTATAATGAAAACCAATATTAGCTTAGAAGATGTAATCCTGCCTTTTGACTGACTGTTTTTAGATTTTTCCTGTCTTTTCTTTTTTGTTTTTTTAAGACAGTCTCCAAAACTCTTTTTTTTTTCTCTCTCTCTCCCTTGTGCATGTGTTTTATTTTAGTTTATTTATCTTATTTGTTGTTTAGGTGAAGCTCTGTTATTTTGTGTATGTATTTGGACAAAAATTCAAAATGCACAAAAGAAAAAGGAAGGAAAATTCACAAAAGTTGAACCTGGGTCCGTGATCTTGCTGTGTTTATTCAACCACAACAAAAAAATACAACTTTTGTGTGAAATTGTGCTGTTATCTTTCTATGATATTCCCTACTTTTATTTTTAAGTGGAAAAACTGTCCTCAGGACTTTTTCTCCTGAGCTCCAGTGCACCACCAAGTGTCCACAATCTGCATATTTCTCTGCAATTTTCCCATCGAGTTGTTTTTCAAATTTTCAGACGCTGTGTTTCTACCTCATTATTACTGAGCCGCTGTGCCGTCTCCCTCTCGCTCTCTCTCTGGAGTGATTCAGGAAGTGCTGCTTTTCCACCTTTTTTTGTTTTTTTTGTTTTGCCCACAGCAATTTCAAAATAACAACTTCTTCTCGAGTGGGTCCTTAGACTTTAGCTGTCTGCTAAAGTACGGCACGACTTTCCTCCTCCTCCTCCTCGCTTCTACAAAATCCAACTGAGCTTTTTTAGCACATTTTTTCGGTCTTGTTGAAGCAAAAGCAGTTTGTATTATGATTTCCCCTGACAGTGTATTTCTTTAGAGGACATACTTTCTCTTTTTATGTGTTTTTCTGCCCAACTTTGTCACTTTTATGGTTGCCCTGTTTTGTTATTAAATCTTATATTTATGTTATGGGCACTGCTGTGGGCACTCAAGACTACTACTTCTAGTACTTCTGCTGCAACTACTACTAATACTACTGTTAATACTACTGTTAATACTATTGTTAATACTACTACTATTCACTTAATTTATCAATTACTGCTTCTACTTCTACTATTGCTCTGATTGCTACTTGCTATTAAACTACTAATACTACTACTGTCACTGCTACTTCTACTACTGCTGTAAATACTACTTGCTACTACCACAATTACTACAATTAATGGATACTTTACCCCACTTTTCCCTCCATGTCTCTGTTAAATTTATGTGTATACAGACAGGCACGGTGTACTGCGAACTACTACTATTACTAGTACTGCTACTACTACTACTGCTACTAAACCTTTACGTGTTTCATGGTTACTTTACTTTACTTTTCACCCTGTTTTTTGTGTGACATTGTGAAATATTACTACTACTACTGCTGCTGCTGCTCCAGTGGCTGGCTACTATTACTGCTACTACCTCTACTACTCTTTTTTGTGTGTTTTCTGCCAGGTTTGTCACTTTCATGGTTACTTTACCTCACTTTGCACCTCATTCCTCTCATGAAATGTATGTTTTTATGTTTTGTACAGACAGACTCCCACTGTTAGAACTGCTGCTTCCACTCCTACTACTACTACTTCTTCCACTACTACTAAAATTATAATTCCTGCTTCTCCTACTGCTACTACTACAATTATGTTTTTTTTTTCTCTCTCTTTTAAATCTTGTGTTTTTATGTTTTCTACAGACAGACACCTACTGTAACATCTCCTTCTACTACTACTACCTTATTCTTCCACTACTTTTACTTCTAATATTACAATACCTGCTTCTACTACTACTACTACTACTACTACTACTACTACTACTACTGCTGCTACTTCTTGTACTGCTGCTACTACTACGATTATGTGTATTTCTGCAAACGTTGCGGTTACTCTGCTCCACTTTTCATCATTATTTTCTCTTTTAAATCTTGTGTTTTTACCTCTAATATTACAATTCTTGCTTCTCCTACTGCTACTATTACTACTACTACTAATACTACTTCTACTGCTGCTGCTACTACTAGGATGATGTGTGTTTTTTTGCTAACTTTGTGGTTACTCTGGTCCACATTTTACCATAATTGTATCTCTTAAATCTTGTGTTTTTATGTTTTGTACAGACTTATACTGTTACATCTGCTGCTACTGCTACTACTACTACTACTACTACTTCTTCCTCTACAACTAATATTACAATTCCTGCTTCTCCTACTGCTTCTACTACTACTTCTACTGCTGCTGGTACTAGTACAATTATGTGTTTTTTTAAATTTTATCTCTTAAATCTTGTGTTTTTATGTTTTGTTCAGACAGGCATAGTACACTTCTACTACTACTACTACTACTACTACTTGTACTGCTGCTGGCACTACTATGATAATGTGCTTTTCTGCAAACTTTGCGGTTACTTTTCACCGTTATTTCCTCTGGTAAATCTTGTGTTTTTATGTTTTTCACAGTCAGGCATGGTGCACTGTGAAACTGCCGTGGGCACTCCGGATTACATCTCCCCAGAGGTGCTCCAGTCCCAGGGCGGAGACGGCGACTACGGCCGGGAGTGCGACTGGTGGGCCGTGGGCGTCTTTATTTATGAGCTGCTGATCGGTGAGTGACCTCAGCGCGCTCTGTGTACTGCAGTAACAACACTATCGCAGTATCACCAGGCTATGACGCAGTACTCTGAGTATGAGTTAGTCAGCAGTGCACTCTGGCCTCGTATGTTGACATTTTCAAGGTTGTTTGACTCGTTTATCAGCACCAGAGCTGGAAGAAAGTACTTATAACTGTACTACTACTACTAAAAGTACTGCTGCTGCTACTACTACTACTGTCACTGCTATTGCTACTACTAGTACTACAACAACTACTGCTGCTGCTGATATTACTACAGCAACTACTTTTTCTACAGGTGCATTAAGTATTCAAAATGTACTCAAGTAAAAGTACTGTTAATATTAGGACTGTTGCTGCTGTTACTGTACTCTTGCTTCTACCACAACTACAAAAAGTACTTCTGCTGCTGCTACTACTATTACTACTAACCCCAACCCCGGCCGGTCCTACTACTACTGCTGCTGCTACTACTACTACTACTACTACTAACCCCAACCCCGGCCGGTCCTACTACAACTAAACCACAACTGCTAACCTGGTCCTACTACTACTGCTACTACTACTACTACTACTACTACTTTTACAACCTCTACTGCTAATCATGGTCCTACTACTACTACTACTACTACTACTACTACTTTTACAACTTCTACTGCTAACCCTGGTCCTACTACTACTACTACTACTACTACTACTACTACTTCTACTAATACTACTTTTACAACTTCTACTGCTAACCCTGGTCCTACTACTACTGCTACTACTACTACCACTACTACTTTTACAACTACTACTGCTAATCATGGTCCTACTACTACTACTACTACTACTACTACTACCACTACTACTTTTACAACTTCTACTGCTAACCCTGGTCCTACTACTACTACTACTACTACTACTACTACTACTACTACTACTACTACTACTATTTTTCTACTACTTCTTATTCTTTCTACAAAATAGTTTTTAATTAAAAGTTCCTAAATGTTCATCTAAAATGTGATTAAAAGTCGTGTATCTTGTGATTTTCCTGCTCTGCCCAGTGTATATGTGTTTGGGACTTAAACTTTTACACACTTTTTTTTTCATTTTGTTTTGTTTTTCTTTTTGTTTCAGGTGAAACTCCCTTCTACGCCGAGTCTCTTGTGGGAACTTACGGGAAAATCATGAACCACAAAAATACCCTGGTCTTTCCAGACGATGTGGAGATGTCCCAGGACGCCAAAGACCTCATCTGTGCCTTCCTCACTGACAGGTTCCACAACAAGTTTAGTTTTTTTACACTGCACAAGATTTTTATATTGTTTACATGTTAAATAATGTACGATAAATACACAGACATAGACGACAGTAGGTTCCATTCAAAGACATGCCTGTGTGGGTGAATGTGTGACTCTAAATTGCCTTTAGGAAAGAATGCAAATGTGTCAGCCCTGCAATAAACAAGGGATTGTCCAGGGTGTTCCCCGCCTCACGCCCAAAGCAGCTTTGAAAGGCTCCAGCCCCGTGCGCTGTAAAGATAAGAACAGAATGTTTGTAACGCCCAGGGCAGGTTAACAGTGACCCACAGCATGAACCAAAACAAATAGCTAACTACGAACAACTGCGGTAAGATCAGGGAGTGTCAGCCACAAGGCCTAAGGATGTCTGTATGTTTTGATAATAATAATAATAATAATAATCAAAAGCAATTAATTCATAGAGCCAGCTGGGGAATGGTGTTGAAGCAGCCATACAGTAATTATATTTGTGAAATCAGCACAGATTCAAATTGCATAGGAAGAGGTCACAAGCCGGTGTACTCTTTGTGCCATTCCCAAACCTGGATAAATGAGTCAGTAGCCACTTTGTCTGGATGCATTCTTTTTTTGGACTAATTCAAACTATGTTAAACAAAAACACAAACAAAAATACACCAAAAGCAAAAATATAGAGATTTTCTGAGTCTTAAAAAAAAAAAACCTTTGATGATGATAGATTATTGTTTTAAAAATTACCTTTTCAGTGGTAATTTACAAAAGAATGGGCTATATGCACACGTTACTTCCGCGTTCTATGTCAGGAGTCTTTGGAGTTTACCCGGTGTCTACTCGAGCTACCTAAAGTCACAATAAATGATGTTAGGCGCATTGTTCGTCTGTTTAGCTCGACACCACAGAGCAAAATGGAGAAAGGATTTAAATTCTATACATCATCCTACATAGCTAACTTTGAAGGTAAGTTGCTAATGCTAATTAGTATGAGACGAATATTTTAAATGGCTTTCTTTAAACAAACGAAAATGAATTAATAAACAAACTCGTTATTTGTTTCGGGAGGTCGATGTCTACCGTCAGCCATAGCCGGAAGTGACTCAGCGGACTTATTTTTAACCGGAAATACGTCACGCAGTTCTGTGCATAGAGCCCATTGTAAAAACAACAGATTATTGTCTCATATACCACACATGAATCAGCATTTTAACATCTAAACTATGGTTAGCGACAAACCTCAATGGCTAGTAACCTTTAAAGCTTGTTTCTTCGCTGTTTTGCCTTATTTTCATCTACAGAGCTCCCCCTACAGTTTGGAGGAAAGCACTATCCTAAACCCTCACAAGTCCAGTTGACTCCTGTGTCTTTCGTTTTCCCCTCCTCGCATCCATACAACTTTTTTTTCTGGCCGCTCTGCCACAATAAAAATCAAGAAATAAAGCCATCGCTAGCTTGTTGTTTTGCTAACCGCGATGTACCGCTTTCTCGCAAGACCTGAGACTTCTGTGACTCCGGGTTGACGGCGCTCACTGTTGCAAGTGTCACTTTCAGCCCAGAGACAGCAGGGGGAGCTGCTGCACGCTTCATTTACCCCACAACAACTCATTTAACCATCACACAGACTTTGAAACTGTTTATTTAAGGTAAAAAAGTTACTGAGTTCTGCTTTAAAGAAAACTAGTCAACATGGCCAGTGAGGTAAAAAATTAATGTCAAGCTTTGTTTATAACTGTAGCCTATTTCTTATGGTAACACTTTAGTTTAGGGTCCAATTATTAACCATTAACTAAGTGCTAATTAGCATTGTTAGTGGTTAATTAGCTCTTAATTGGTAATTATAAAGCACCTACTAATCCCTTATTCTGTGTGAACATATTCTACAACTAATTAGCAACTAACTAACATTTTCCCCTTAATAAACGTATAATTACTGCTTTAGAATTAGCACTTAAGGGCTAATTTACCAGAAACTAGCATGCTAATTAGCATTTAGTTAATGGTTAATAAGTGGACCCTAAGCTAAAGTGTTACCTTTTTTATATAGGAAAAAAATACATTTCTTATTATTTCATACCCCCAAGTTTGTTTTAAAACTAATGTTAATTTTAGGAAACTGTTATTGCCATAACATACAATTCTACTGTATTTACTCTATAGACACAAAACCACAAAATAACCAAATTGGACCTCAGTGAATTTTAATTGATGACCCCTGCTTGAGACTACTTTTAGTAAAATTGACACTAGACAGTAAGTGTGTATATATTTACTTACCTCTTTGCCACTACACCGCACTCTTACTCCTTCATTTTGCTCTAAATTTGATTGCTAGCTTCATGAAGGAATGTGTGCCCAGCCAAAAGCAAGCCTGACTTCTCCATATTTATAAACCCGAGCCTCGAACATGCTTCCCGTTCAGCAGGACCAGTCATTGTGTAGCAGCCGCACACACACAGACACACAAGTATGCGCAGTATTTGTCGGATGTGGTATTTTTAGACGCCGATGTGCCGTACCTCGTATTTATGGCAGCAGGGCTTTGTTTGTGGCAGCGGCTCTAAATTACAGTGGCCTCTTTCACCACAACGAAAAGAACATGTCGCCCAAGTGCTACACTCGGCTTCACCCCCTGTATTTTTTCTTTTTAATCGTTTTGAACTTTGGTTTGAGACAGAGCAGAGGAGAATACAGGATTTACAATGAAACAAAATACTTCTAGACTGATTTCTTTTGTGAGCTTTCCTTTTGGCTTTTCCCTTTGGGGTCACCACAGCAAATCACATGCCTTCTAGATTTTGCGCCAGATGCCCTTCCTAAGGCAACCTTTTCCATTTGTCTAAGCTTTGGCCCAGCTAAAGGAGCTCAGTGGCTTGTGACCCCTTGTGGCTGGACTCTGTAGGTGCTTGATATTCTGTTTTATAATGTAACTTTTCTGCTCTGACCAATAGACCCTTTTCACGTGACGTCAGACAACTTCCGTTTTGAGACGATGGGATGTATCTTCAGTTCCGGTGCCGCGCTTCTCCCATAAGAAATTCACCCAGACTTTTTTAAAATTGCCGTTTACAAGTTTACACAATATACAGCGATTTTCAAATGAATATTTACCCACAAAATGTTCAAAACTTGCGAAAGGATATTAATTCTTCAACCAAGGATACTTGGATTATGAAGTGAGTGCTTTGTTATGTAGCTAGATAGCATTAGCAACATGGCTAAGTGATAGAGCTGCGCTATAAAACAGTGTTAGATCATGTCATGATCTGAGTTTATCTGAATATTTGACAATCTGCTTATCAGGAAATACCACTGGATAGTACTACAGTATATTTTCATTTAGTAAAGTTCTGTGCTCGAACACTGACTCTGCTGTAGTGATCAATCTGTGACAAAATAATAGACTTTTCAGGTCTAATTAGAAGTTCATTGCAGTACTATGCAGTGAGCCTTTCAGACAAGCAGACTGTCATTCATTTAGATCGTAACATAATCTAATATTGTTTTATCGCACACCCGTTAGACATATTGCTAACGCTACAGCATTAACAACTACTAGCTTTAGCTACAAGACAAAACACTTACCTTCATAATCAAATAAGTAACCCTCAATGAAAAATGTATATCCCTTTTCGAGTTTCTGTACATCATGTAGCCTTATATTTGGCAAATTTTTAAGACTCCGAGTAAATTCCTTACTGGCGAGCAGCAGCACCGGAAATGAAGATACATCCCATCGTCTCAAAATGGAAGTTGTCTGACGTCATCGTGAAAAGGGCCTATTTTGTTAGATGTTAAATCCCTGAACTGTTTTGCATGGCTTTGAAACGTCAGATTATAGTAAATTTTTTATTCCTTTTTTATGTTTAAATGTTCACCTTGAGACCTTCATAGTTGCTATACAATGTCCAGATACTTTCTTTTATACCATGCCCATAACCTTGGCTGGTTGTACCTTAAAAATATCTTTTATGAATGTTCTTGATTGTTTAGTCTAACTTAATGTCAGCTGGATTCCAGCCACAAGCCAGTGTACTCTATAGGCACTTTTCCAGTAGATGGAATGAAACAAAAAGCCGAAATGAAACAAGAATTACTTAATGTAAAAATGGGAGAACATGCAAACTCCACACAGAAAGGCAAACTCCACACAGAAAGGCCCCACACTGTCTGGGAGTCAAACCCGAGGCAAAAGTGCTAACCACATTCCCACAGTGCTGTCGAATTAATTTTAATTAAATTAGCAAGCTTTTTTTTTTTTACACAAATTTAGGAACACTTATAAATACATTCATTTTGTTAATCAATCCCGAAAAAAGCCAAACAAAAAAACAAAAAAAGTTTGATCATTTTCATGAGTATGTCCCTGCAGGGCTACCATAGCTGTTCACCTGCACTAAAAGGATGTAAGGATATGGAATTGCAATGTGTACTTTTACCAGTAGATGTCACACAAAAAGGGCCTCATGAAACACATATTTCACTTTTATGATTATACACTACATTTGTTTAGTTCCTATACACTCAAATTAAAAAAACAAACTTCAATAATGATAAAACTAAACTGACAAGCAAAGCTATGTTTAAAAATTAAATCCCCTCCAATCATAGGAGTCGTGCACTTGACCAATGACCCTTCCCCGTTATGGACACCACTTCCTGTTTACATTAGAAGCCCCGCCCCCTGACCGCGCTCACACACAGGCCCTATTCTACCTCAGCACAGAGCGGCCTTTCATTTTTTCCCCCTCCTCTTCTTTTCGCTCAAGTTTATTTACTTTCTTCTGCTCGCCGCTCGGCCACAGTCAGCCTCTCACACGGGCGAGCGCTGCACAGCCACCCACGCACGTTTTTAAAATACCAACCCTCCACTTACACCGCATGTCACTGTCGCCCTTCTCTCTGCTGAATCACCTGCCAGCATCTTGTATAAGCTTTTTGATGGTGTTTTAAAAAGCCCTCGTCACATGTTTCGTCCATATGTTTTTCATTATTCTGTTTTTTTCCTAGAAAGCCTGGCAATTAAGTTGACTAGTAGTTTTCTAGTAATGGAAAATGCAGCTAATAACATGCCGAGATATAGTTATTGGTTGTAATTAGACACTGTTATGCTTTTTTCAGGCTTTTTGAAATAATTTTGGACACCTTTGCATTAGTGTTTCATGTTTTATAACTTAAAATAATGTATATGTATGTAAGACCTGAGAGTTTTCAGCTCTTGAGAAGGAGAGATGATTACTTAAACATGCCTGAATGAAACAAAATAATACTGCTTTTGAGGTGGAAATGTTATAACATGGTTTAAAGTAAAAAAAAATGATTTGGCAGAATAGGGGACCTTTATGCAACAGGTGTAACTGCTTAATTCATAATTCTAATTTTATTTAAGTGCATCAGTAATCACATTTTCACCATGAAGTTCTATGGCAGGGGTTTCCAACTAGGGCTGAACAATATATCGCAAAATTATTGTTATCGCAATATCAGCAAACGCAATATCCGTATCGCAAGAATCTAAATATATCGCAATAACGCTGTGGTCTTCCATCTGACAGAGATTTACACTGAAGAATCATTTTCCAGCAGAGCCTTAAAAGAACATGTGTTGTGACTAAATAAAAATGTTTAAAAAGTCCAGTTTTAGTGGTAATTTAATTAATTTAGTCACAGCTTAGTTTTGTTTTATTCCTGGTTTAGTCTGTGTTAAGTTTTGATTTTGTTGCTGTTTTGACTTGTAAATACAGGAACTTACATTTTTGTGAAATGTAGTGAATTTAACTTACTATGTTTGAAAAGTAGGCTCTGTTTTCAAATATCGCAATAATATTGTTATCGCAGTTTTCAACATAGTTAGTGAATATCGCATGTTTTCTCCATATCGTGCAGTCCTATTTTCAACCACTCGCAAGCTACCAGTAGCTGTTAACCCGTTTCAGAGTAGCTTCCCAAGGGTTTAATGAATCCTACATAAGCTTGATTAGTCAAATTGGATTTATATTTTATCACTTGGGGTTTAAGGCAATGAAAGACAGAGTTTTGTTTCACGGATAAATGATAAATCTGAGGTGCAGACACAAAATGCACATGCACAACTCAATATTTTGTTGTTTTAATGCAAAATATGAGTTCCGAACATCTCAACATTTAGTAAACGTTCAGGTAAATGTTAAGAGAAAACTAAATACCGTTTTCTCTGGACTATAAGTCACTCCGGAGTTGCATCGGTCAAAAAATGTGTCATGAAGAGGAAAAAACGCATAAGTCACACTGGACTATAAGTCGCATTTATTTAAAAATGTATTTCACAAAATCCAAGACCAAGAACAGACATTTAATCTGGAAAGGCAAGTTATTCAACTACGCAACAGCACACAGAACAACAGGCTGAGTAGGTGTCCAGTATGTTAACGTAACACGTGAACAGTTATTCAGCTACACAACAGCATAAAGAACAAACCTGGGAGGCTGAAGAGACTAAATTAACACAGCAAGCCAGCGACAACAAGGTCCAACAAGAAAGTTACTGATAAGCAAGTTCACCAAGCTCCTGATCTCATTCTGTGTCACTGAAGCCTAGAGCGCCCTCTCGCAGCTGTAGATGGTAATGTTTACTCCTTGATTCATGTTAAATTTGATATAAAAGTTGCACCTGACTATAAGTCGCAGGACCAGCAAAACTATGAAAAAAATACGGTAAAAATACAGTAATTTTCTATGGGTTGAAAGTGTCACCTCTGAAAACTTACGGTCAAAGGCTGAGCCTAGCTATAAAATCATTCATGACAAAGCCTAGAGCAGTGTTTCCCAACCAGGGGTACAGGACCCACTGGGGGTACGTGAGCATGTTGCAGGGGGTAACTGGATTTAGTTCATAATTTGAAAGGCGATGGATATTATTTCAATAGTGTATTTTGTTATATATAATTGCTTGTTTCAAAGAAAAGGTTGTTTTTTTTCATTCTCTTTATTAACATTTTTCTATAAAGATGGTGTATTGAATGGAAACAGATGTATGCTGTACATACAGGAAAAAAAACAAAAAAACATGGAGGATATCACGCACAATATTCCATATCAGTAGTTATACCTTTGTTGTACTAAAAAGTTTATGAAAGGCTGCCAAGTCAAATGAAATACTTCCATTTTACTCTTAGTAAGAATTCAACTTTTTCCAGTTTTAAGTGTCTTATTACGTCTTGTATTAAAACTGGGGAGGCACTTTTTGTTTCCAATTTAAAATGAATGAAAGTTACTATATTAAGATTGTGTTAAATATAAAAATTAACTAAAATAAGTCATTATTATGTACATTTATTTTAAATAGTCTTAAATTTGAGTTTAAAAGAAAAAAACGCAAGAAAAATTGTATTTGCAATAAAGTATATAATGTCTTTGTACTAATAAGACCAAGGATTTTTTTTAAGCACATTTTAAAGAATCATGAACATGTTTGAGTGAGTGGGATGCTCATGCTTTGACACAAAAGTCAAGGTACAAAAGACAAAAAAGTTTGGGAACCACTGGCCTAGAGGACGTCATAAGGTCTCATTTTTGCTATTTAATGCTATTTTTTGTACGCTATCACTGTAAATCTTCTATTTTCCTTTCAGCTTTTCTTTTCTGGACTCGCTGCGACAAATCCTCTGCCCCTCTGAGTTAGCAGTGAAAGGCATAGAAAGGTTTGACGTTGGTTTTTAGACCCGATGCCCAACCTTTCTCCATTTATCCAGGCTTTAGACTAGCACAAAGCGTACACTGGCTTGACCCTCTGTGGCTGGAATATGAAATTATAGTCGATAAATGCGACATATATAAGTTCTACTCAGCACTGTGCTTTTAAAGGGATAGTTAACGACATATTTGATCATGTGCAACAATTTCTGGATGTTATTATTGTGTAAAAACATACTAAAAACATCTGACGCACAGTATGAGGTAAGCATAGACCCTCAAATGAACAACAGCACAGAACTCATTACCTGTCTGGCTGCCATTTTCCATTTCTCCATCCTTCCCTGCAGTAACTTTCTCCTGGGCAGTGACACCGAGCTCATTGGCCAAACTCAATTTATTTAGTCATACAGGCTTTTTTTTTTCCCCTCTCTCTCTCTTTTCCTCTCTCTTGGCTGCGTCTGGAATGTCCCACACGTTGCAAACTTGGCCCGAATTTGCCGCACCCCTTTTTCTTTCCTTGTACCGAGCCACAGACGACCAGAGAGAGAGAAATAGAGAAGTAGTGTGCAGAGATTTTTAGACCAAAGAGGCACTGCGTTGAACATAGCTCCTAAATTTTTGGACATACTGGACGTGCATTTCATGGTCATGTGATCGCTGTAGTCATTGTGGTCATTGGCTAGTGGTCACTGTCCCGGGATGACATGCATTAGGAGAAGAAGAAGAAGAAGAGGAGGAGTTTTGAGTGTGTTTTGAAGTGGCGAACATCACTTTTTTTGATTTTTTTTATTTGATTTTATGGTCGCTGTGTTGTGTCCAGGGAAGTTCGTCTGGGTCGGACAGCAGTGGACGAAATCAAAAGGCACCCTTTCTTCAAGAACGACCAGTGGACTTTTGACAACATCCGAGAAAGTAAGTACGCAAAAAATATGTTTGTGGATGGGCTGCTGTCTTCTTGGGACGCCAAAATGAACCTCATCATACCCTTATCAAACTCTCGCATCACATTCCTTCCCTTCACAACCTGCTAAGAACATGCCCATGGACCATTTTGGGGGCCAGACCCACCAGTTGAGCACGCAGGTTTTGTTGTATTGCATGGAATTTAAATGCATAGTTACCACACTTGGAAATTACTTCTACTTCTGTTGTTGTCCCATATCGGAGTGAACTTTTATACAATGTATAAGTGAGATGTAATTTAGCAAGGCTGTGGTTCTCATAGAGTGGGTCAGGGGCCCAAAAGTTGTACATTGGAAGAGTTTATTTGGGTCCAAACAAAATAATTTAAAATAACGTTTGTGAAAGTCTGTATTTACCTGAAGGGACAGCTGCTTTTGGAAACTAAATTTGTTGAGAATGGCACTTTGACCGATATATTGGGACGATTTTGGGAACTTTTAGACAATTGGACGATTTTTGCACTTTGCTGATTGCTGATTGTTGGTCAGGCTCATGTCCGGGCGACCATGTGACTGAAGGAGCCCCAGCTTTTCTGTCTTTAGCTGACGAAATCGAGGCGCAGGTGGCGGAGAACATCACTGCGTCACTAATTTATCACTTCATTAGAGGCCATTGTTGCCACCCTGTTACAAATCTCTGAAAATTGGCCTTGAGATGCTCTGGGACGTCCTAAGAAGCCAGCTCAGAGCGTTCCCAACCAATCTTTGACATTTTTCATTGCAGGTGATAGGAAACATCCAACATTTCTCAAGTTTGATTGAGATTGCCTTATTGCGGCCAAGACTGTTACGGCCCCCTTAAATTTCTGAAAAATTTCTGAAAACCCCACGTGGACCCCCAAATGTAGAACTTCCCTCGATTCATAAAACTATGTCATGTTTTTCTCCATAAATTTCAATCAAAAAATTTCCAAAAACTACTGAAATAGTTTTAAAGTCATGTTTTTAAACAAGTATATAACCAATAAAGCAAGTAATTCATTTCAAACTCAAGTTATTTTTATGTACCTAACTTAGACAGCCTCTGATGGGGGCCCCCTTCAGTACCGCCGCAGACCTCCAGGGGGCCCCGGACCCCAACTGTGGGAACCACAGCCTTATTGGTTTTCTCAAAAAACTCACCTTTAACTGTTCTCACTGTCAATTCTAACACATTTGTTTCTGTTTTAAAAAGCTTTACTAAAACAAATGGCTATATTATATTAATTTAAAAAAAAGTAAGAAATCAGCCCTGTCTATTAAAAATCTACAGTGTTTATTGGTCATCTGCTTCTCTGAATTTCAAAAATTTCAGCTTCAACCATAGAAAAATCCTTATTGGTAGATCTCTAAAAACTATTAATATATACGTAAACAAGAAATTAAATAGTACGCAGAAAAAGAAACTTAAGCGTAAAATAACTTAAACATAGAACGCCATATTGAAAAAAATCTTCAGTAAAAAATGTATTTAGTCAAAAATCATAATAAAGTTTGCACAAAGGAGCGACATTTGTCCAACCATCGTGTAACTTCTCTCTGTTCTTTGTGTTTTTTCTTCTTATCAAGCCGTTCTCGTCCCTGTTCTATGTTCAGCTGTAGATCACGGTTAGCTCCCACCTCAGAAGACTTTAAAGCTCACCCAGGGTGCACATGCCGTCCATATGCTCTCACATCTCGCACGTTTGGCTTGGCAGAGCAGCGGAGCGTATGGAGCGCGCAGGCAGGTGATAACTAGCTGCCTGTAGTACTGCACTACACACAGTATTTAATGTAGGGCCATAAGAAGTACTCAAAGATTAAATGGTTAAACGTTGAGACCCTGATTGGCAAAAAGGAAGGTTGTGGCCTGCAGCGTTGTATCTCATTCATCGAGTTCATTGTTTGAGGCTTTTTCTGGCCTTGCTTTTAATGCATTCATTGAAAATAATGCTTACCAACTGGTGGGTTAGGAGCAAAAGTGGGTCGCAGGGAGGTTGAGTATAGTTAAAGGTGCCATATTGTGCTTTTTCAGGCTTTTTGAAATAGTTTTGGACACCTTTGCATTAGTATTTCATGTCTAATAACTTAAAATAATGTATGTATGCAGGGCCGTACACAGAATTTTAGAAATATTGAGGTCCGTTGTGTTGAGGCCAAGTTTAGTCCTGGTTTAGACCCATAGTTTTGTCCTTGTTTAGTCATGTTTTTTACTGGTTTAGTCCTGTTGTAGATCTAGTTTAGTCCTGGTTCAGACCTGATTTAGTCCTGCTTTAGAAAAGGTTTAGTCCTGGTTTAGTTCAAGTTTGTTCTTAAATAAACAGGACACACATTGGAAAAATACTGAGGTCCGGACCTCTGTGACCTCTATGGTGCGTACGACCGTGAATGTATGTAAAAATGTTTACTTTTGGCTAATTAGCACAGCCATTAGAAACATGACACTAAACTGACTCACCCGATGGTCCTGCAGGCCTTTGCAAGTAGAAGTTACTTTCAGACAAATGTGTGGCACTGATTTTTGTGCGCCACCTTCCAGTAGTTATCTATTAAGTCATTTTATTTTAAGTAAGGCAACTACGGAAGCGTATTGCTTTCACCTGAAAAAAAAGGTTTCTGTTTTATTGAGCTAAGTTAGTTCTGTTTTTATGAGAAAAGTTCTGTTTTTATGAGTAAAATTTGTTCTGTTTTTATGAGAAAAGTTGTTTTTATGAGTAAAATTTGTTCTGTTTTTACGAGAAAAGTTCGGTTTTTATGAATATAAATAACTTGGGTTATTTATATTCATATTCAGTTATAGTAAACGTTTAGCTCGTATTGAAGAGTTGCTAGCTAAAGAAAGGGCGTAAATGTCCCAACTACTTCGTTTAATACGGTTTTATTTTACTATAGGTGTAGGGGAGATAGCTCAAACTATAAGTGGACTGTAAGGCACTAGACGTATTTAATCCCACCTTCAACCTGGAGTGTCGGCCAGAACACTGCTTCAAGGCCCGGATGCACAAGCATGAGGTGTATTTGACTTATATTGAGTTGATGTCACACAGCAATGGTAAATAATGGGAGCAGAGACATAGAGAGGCTTCACTGGTCTTGTATTTTTGCCACTGAATTACAGATGATGTTAAAAAACAGGTTTCCACACAGGTGTGAGTGTGTCCCAATAGTATACAATTCCAAATATTGATGAGTCGTAGTATGTTGGTATAGGCACATAAGGGTGTAACGGTAGGTATGTGTGTGTGGTCCTACAATACAGAAAGAGAAAATAATCAGTACAATGTACCGTTACTAACTGCATTACATCCTTACATATTGCTAAGTTAATTACAGACACATAAAGGCACAAAACACAGGCTAGCCTCTTATAATTCAACACGAACATGTATACATTTTACGTTAACGTTAGCTAACGTTAAGTGCAGGCACAAAGGAGAGCAGGCTAATGTACGGTAACTTAGCAACAAAAAATAACGTCCCATTAACACTCTTGCATGAAAACAAAAGCAACAGGACAAACTCTACCAACTTAAACTTGTACAGGCAGCAGGATGATACACAGTGAGGCTCCGATGAACTTTTCCTCTCGAACTTTCTACCACGAATCCTAACTGCACGCTCCGTACGTAATGCTACTTCAAGGACAACAGGAGAATGGGAAAAGTGAGCGCTACTCAGGAAATGGCAAAACTACAATATAAAACTATTAACTTGGGGCCTTTTGTACAATAGGCTTGAGACACTTGGAGATTCTGCTTTCGTTAAGTAATATTGACGTATAATCATTAGTTTGTCGACTCTGCGCAGACATCTCAGGTCTTTGCGATTGACTTTGAATTCCTCTCCCCCCAAAAGTGGAACAAGATAATAAGGACCATTATCCACATAAAAACAGAAAATTATTTTGCTCGTAAAAACAGAACTTTTCTCGTAAAAACAGAAAATTATTTTGCTCGTAAAAACAGAACTTTTCTCGTAAAAAACAGAAAATTATTTTACTCGTAAAAACAGAACTTTTCTCGTAAAAACAGAAAATTATTTTACTCGTAAAAACAGTACTTTTCTCGTAAAAACAGAAAATTATTTTGCTCGTAAAAACAGAACTTTTCTCGTAAAAACAGAAAATTATTTTACTCGTGAAAACAAAACTTTTCCCGTAAAAACAGAAAATTATTTTACTCGTAAAAACAACTTTTCTCGTAAAAACAGAAAATTATTTAACTCGTAAAAACAGAACTTTTCTCGTAAAAACAGAAAATTATTTTGCTCGTAAAAACAGAACTTTTCTCGTAAAAACAGAAAATTATTTTACTCGTAAAAACAGAACTTTTCTCGTAAAAACAGAAAATTATTTTACTCGTAAAAACAGAACTTTTCTCGAAAAAACAGAAAATTATTTTGCTCGTAAAAACAGAACTTTTCTCGTAAAAACAGAAAATTATTTTACTCGTAAAAACAAAACTTTTCCCGTAAAAACAGAAAATTATTTTACTCGTAAAAACAACTTTTCTCGTAAAAACAGAAAATTATTTTACTCGTAAAAACAGAACCTTTCTCGTAAAAACAGAAAATTATTTTACTCGTAAAAACAGGATTTTTTCTCTCATAAAAACAGAATTAACTTTACTCATAAAATCAAAACTTTTCTCATAAAAACAGAACTTTTCTCATAAAAACAGAACTAACTTTGTTCATTAAAACAGAAACTTTTTTTTCAGGTGAATGCAATACGCTTCCGTAGGCAACAGATCCATGTCACTAAACATAAAAGCACTATGCCAGTAATGCCACAATTTTAGTCAGAGCCAGTGGTTTGATTAAAAAAAAGTATTGAGCGAAATAAGATGTTGTCTAAAATCTCATGAGAGTCAAAGGCAATGTTCAGACTGCAGGCAAAAGTGGCCTAAACCTGACTTTTTGCCCGTATGTGACCCATAAATGATTTTTTTGTGACAGTGTGAACAGCAGAAATCAGATTTTTTTCAAATGCAACCCAGGCCTAAATCAGATCTTTAACAAGGTGACTGCACTCTGAAAGGAAAAGTCACATTTCATCTCACTTTTACACCCCTGAAATGCAACAGAAAGCACAATTCTGAGCTGGAAGAGGCGAGAAATTGCTCGATCAAACGGTAACAAGCCTGGCAGAAAGCGCTGATGGAGTTGGAAAAGGTAAAAGTGAGGTTTTAAGGCTAATTTGTGTTGTACTTAAAGTGACAATCCTGATGAAGCTAAACTTGAGGGGTAAAATCGTAACTGTTGTGAGGAGAAATAAGAAGAGAAATATCAAGAAATCAGGGCTGAGGAGTGTCGCTGACAGAAATTATGGATAAACTATAACACTATTAATATGAAATTATGGATAAACTGTTTGTTGAACCCCTCACATCACAATCAAAATTCACTTCTGGCTCCATCAAGTCTTTTTTTTTTTGCACATGCAGGCCACTTCAGGAGCTGGAAACAGTTCACACATGAGACTGATGGAGGTCACTTTGAAAATATAATGAACAACCACGCAAAAAAATCTAAAGACCTGCAGTGTGAACATAGCCAAAGTGTTGATCATCTTATCAAACACTCTGTACTAAAGCAAACTAGATACTGGTTATTGTTTTCGCATTGTAAGGCTAAATATTGTAACCAGCTTTTGTTATTATGACATATGTATAATGTGTAATATAGCTTTGCCTGTGGAATTGACCCATGATCTTCTAAAAATGAGTGTAAGTTCTTATTACATACAACATTACAACATAGTAAGTTAAATTCTCTACATTTCACAAAAAAGTTCCTGTATTTACAAGTCAAAACAGCGACAAAATCAAAACTTAACACCGACTAAACCAGGAATAAAACAAGGCTAAGCTGTGACAAAATTAATTAAATTACCACTAAAACTGGACTTTTTAAACATTTTTATTTAGTCACAACACATGTTCTTTTAAGGCTCTGCTGGAAAATGATTCTTCAGTGTAACGTATGTGCGTCCTGAGTCGGACACGCTCACCTTTTGGTATTTTTCTTCTAACAGAGGTTCGTAAAGACGTTAACTGGCTAACGGTAGATAAACAAAAACTCCACATATTGCTCTACCTCTGTGGTAATTTTTGTGTATTTATGCTAAGTGTTTATAAAATAATCATGATATGAAAATAATTTTGATAGGGAAATGTTCAGGGAACGCTCAGGTCACACTCGGGCGACGTTCTTTCAGTGATCTTAGTGTTTTTGTAGCTAACTTTGTCTGTCTTGTGATTTTCTGATTAACGTTAGCTTAGCCCACAATCTTATTTTGAAAGACAGAAACAAGGTACTGGATGTGAAAATTTGTTAACGTAAATATCCCAGCCTTAAATTAGAGCCAATCACAAGCGAAAAATCCAACAAATAAGTCAGAAAACAACAGAAAGGTGAGCGTGTCCCATATTGGAACTTTAGCATTGCCTAGCTTAAACCTCAGGCGATAGCGCTCTTTTATATGGCCACAATAAAATATTTGTAAAAGAAACTATCCAACCAATATATTGTTATAAACGTCAGAAAATGTACTTTTATTTTATACACATTGCATTAATGAAGGTAATGAATGAGCGATTTTATGACTTGTTGAAGATACAAAAGTGATAGAATTTTAGCGGAAAGTGTCCGACTCAGGACACACACACATGTTAAATCTCTGTCAGATGGAAGATTATTGCGATATATTTAGACTCTTGCGATACGGATATTGCGATAACGATAATTTTGCGATATATTGTGCAGCCCAAGCCCAATCTGACATAAAGCAGCAGAAAATAAACAAATGGACCAACTTTAGACTATTTTAAATACCTTCTTTTAACTTTAAACCCAAATATGTCACACCCCTTTAACTATATTCTTCATTGTGCCTTTTTATTTGCTTCGTACAGCCCCAGTTTTAGCTTTAAGCCAGCCTTGGTGTTGTTAGGAAGGAAGCGGGCTGCTAAAGGGAAGTGTGGCCCGTGAACAGGACCTCTCTTTGTGGATACAGTTACACACAGGCGTCTCTCTCTCTCTCTCTGCTCCGGGCTTCAGGTGGATCTGATTAAAGCAACAGAGAAGGCGACCTCCCGATGAGAGGCCTGCACTGTGCGACCAGAGACTGCTGCTGTGTGTCTGACTTCAGCTTAAAACACGGCTCTGTTCGTAATGCGGAGTCCAACAGAGCGGTGTGTCCCTCCCAGGCATGTTTCTCTGCCGCTGCTGTGAACTCAGATCAATTCTGTGTTTATTTGGTTTATTTAAGGTTAAGGAGGCGGCGCGAGAAGCCAAAGTCTCAAGTGTAGAGCAGTGTTATTTTTAAAACAGACCTTTAACTGTGCAACTTTTTTGGTTTGGCGAAAAAATAGAAGAGTTTAATCAGCAGCACAGTGTAGTTTAATGGATTAAGGATCATTTTCGAGGTTAATGATTGTCAAATGGTGGGTCTGGATCCAAAAGTGGGTCGCAGGGAAGTTGAGTGCAGTTTCATCTTATGTTATGTTCACCTTATTTAAAGACTAAATGTTCTTTGAAATGGCAAAACTGATTCTGAATCCACAAACCATAAAGCTGTAACGTATGTGTGTCCTGAGTTGGACACTTTCAGGTAAAATTCTATTACTTTTTTATCTTCAACAAGTCATAAAGTCGCTCATTTATTATCTTCATTAATGCAAATTGTATAAAATAAAAGTACATTCTCTTAAGTTTATAACGATATATTGGTTGGATAGTTTCTTTTACAAATATTTTATTGCGGCCGTATGAAATAGCGCTTTTGTCCGAGGTTTAAGCTCGGCAGTGCTATGGCCCTGAGTCGGACACACGGAAGTTCCAATATCAGACACACTCACCTTTCTGGCTTTTTCAGCCTTATTTGTTGGATTTTTTGGCTCTAATTTAAGGCTGGGATATTTACGTTAACAAATTTTCACACCTGGTACCCTGTTTCCATTTTTCAAAATAAGATTGTGGGCTAAGCTAACGTTAATCAGAAAATAATAAGACGGACAAAGTTAGCTACAAAAACACTAAGATCACTGAAAGAACGTCGCCTGAGTGTGACCTGAGCGTTCCCTGAACATTTCCCTATCAAAATTATTTTCATATGATTATTTTATAAACACTTAGCATAAATACACAAAAATTACCACAGAGGTAGAGCAATATGTGGAGTTTTTGTTTATCTACCGTTAGCCAGTTAACGTCTTTTCGAGCGTCTGTTAGAAGACTGAAAAATAGCAAAAGGTGAGCGTGTCCGACTCAGGACACACATACGTTACATAGTAAAATTGTTGCAATAAACAATAACAATAAAATGATCAGGGATAGAATTGAGTCCCGTAGTCAGACCTAGGCTTTAGTATCACCTCTAAATTGTTCGACTTTGCTTGTTTCTTTGCAGTTTTCTTTACAGAGCTCCCCCTACGTTTCTGAGCAAACCACTATTGTAAAAAAGGTTGACCGCTGTGTGACCCCTTGCTTGCCTTGACTGTCCTTTTATTCACCCTGCAACAACTCATTTAGTCATCACAAGTTCAAAGCTGTTTAGTGTGGCTATATTTTGTTTTTATTCATATTTTTAAATCAACCTTGGTCGCTTCTCATGTTTTATAACCTTTCAAAACATTATTTGACTAAAAGAAACTTTTTTTAATAAGTTCTCTGCTGGTGTTGTGAAGAAACAGGCGAAGAGACCAGCAGAGGGCAGCAGAGTGTTGCAGCCTTTTGAACGAAATCAAAGAAAAAAAGCACTTCACTTCCTTAAACGTCCTGTATCACGCCATTTTACTACAAAATGAAAAATGTCTGTGAGGAATCAAAGCTGTAGACAGTTTTTTGGATAAATGAATGAGAGCAGACTGGATGCAGAGGGCTTGTTGATTGGTCAGTGCTTCCTGGAGTGGGCGGGGCTTCGTGGGAGAGGCAGATCAAGTGTTTTGAGTGCTCAGAACGGCCCCGCCTGAGACTTGAATGAAGCAAAACACAACTCCAGGTGTGTTTTTGATGTCAGAATAACATTATAACATGGTAGAATGCTCAGAAAAGCTTGATTTTACTTAATATAGCCCTAAATCTAAATCTAAAAAAAGTTGCATTTTTCTCCTTAAACTTGGCAGTGCATAGCGATATCTAGCCTGCACTCTGTCTTACTCATGCACTTGATTATAATGTTGTTGTTATAAATAGTTAGCCTGTTTTTTTAGTTTTTTATTCAGATTTCAGGGATAAGATGGACATAATAGGCAACACAATTTGGAAAGAATTAGTCAGAAGAAACGTCTGTGTGGATGTGGAGCCAGGAGCCTGTGAGGCCGCCCCCCAGCGCTGGTGGGTGTGTCTGGGCGTGCATCCTGTGGCGAGTGTCCCTAATGAGAGGCAGACCCGTTCTAGGTGGAGGGGGGGGTGCTCTCCGGCTCCCTCACTCTCGCTGCGGCCGCTCTTGCCTGTCATTACCGGCCCACTATCAGAGAGCATGCTGGGAAGTGGAGCCACATGGGCCTGGATCGGGCGGCCTCTGTCTCCTCAGTCTCACCACACTCGAGGCTTATTTCTGCTTCATCTTCTCTTCGTTTCTCATCCGTGTGTTTGCCAGAGAGCCGTGCCTGTGTTCTCGCCGCCGTCTCGGGGTCACACGTGTCGCTGTGAGGGCTGGAGTTAACGATAATGAGGTTTTTGGGCCAAACCAGGAACACGCTGATCTGAGCAACTCCATACAGACATGTTTTTCCTCTTAATTATGAGCTATTTATAAATGAGAACTCATATTTTTGTCTGATTGGCTCTTAGACATGCACCATACCACACCATAATAATTCTATGCAGGGGCGCCTGTAGGATTTTCATGTTCTGTTTTGCTTTTGGTTCTTTCTAGTGACTGTCGTGGAGCGCGCAGTCTTCTCTGCGTTTCACGGCTCCAGACTCTTATCCTGTGACCCTCAGCAGGTTAGCTCAAGCTTATAGATGCATTTGAGTAAAAGAACAAATATCAAAAAAACAAAATGTGAAAATCTCTGCTCAGATGTTCTTCCAGTTACTAGAGGCGTGCCACAGGGCTCTATTCTTGGCCCGCTCCTTTTTACTATTTATTTAAATGATGTGGGACAAGAAATGCAACTTGTCATTTTTATGCTGATGATATGATTATTTATTCTTTCACATCTACACTTTTCTGAATTGAAACTTTCTCTCAATGTAAACAAAACTAATTTCTCAAAGTAAGAATAAGCTGCTAAATCTTGCCCCGGTAGTCACCCCTTGTTGGATCAGTTATTGAGGTTGTTAACACTTTCAAATACAGGCGCCCCTGATTCTATATACTCTACTACTTTACACTATACTGGTTCCCAAGTTTGTTAGTCTTTTGCCTTTGGTGCAGGAGACCAGAGGTTCGGCTTGGTTCGATTTATTTGGCCAAAAACTCCAGACTCAGTATGTGTCAGTCCTAAGCCTGTATGGATAAATGGAGAGGACTGGTCTGAAAACAGTACTGCAGTCTAAATCAAAACAATGGTCTGTGAATTGCCAGTGTTTCTGCTTTTCTGATTGGACAATCAGCAATTCAGTTTTAGAACCAAAACAAAAAATGTAAACATAAACAACTTATTGTGCATTAATCAGCTCTACCGTTGTTATCAGTAACACTAATATTTGATTTAAACATGTTTACCTCATATCTTGGGACACATCTGGTTAATTTTTATGAATTATAAAAAATATATACTGCTCATAGCACCTTTAATCTCTAGCATTTACAATCACCATTTTATGCCCTTTCAGTAAAATATTATGGTCTAACAGAGGTTTCTCGAACTGTTAATAGACTATGCTTTGTATAGTAGTTAATAACACTGGTCTACAAATTTTTGGACTCGATCTGCTTCAGAGATAAAAGTGGCTAAATCTCATTTATTTTGATAAGATGAACTGAAAATCAATTGTTAACTGTGCTGGTTCGCTAATGTATTCAAGATATTTAATGATATTGTTTCACATCAAAATCACATCTGTTTATACAATAGATTTAGGCATTTTTGCTTAAAAATAATATTTATATTTTGAAAATATTTAATTTCTCTACACTGCATGCATTTTGTCCACTTCCAAGAGAGAGATTTCTGCAAATAAAAACAAAACATTTTATGTCAAAACTCTAGCCATATTAAAATGAATGTATGTAATGTGCAGCTTTCAGATAGAACTGGTTGCTTGTAGACACTGTACCTTCTGATAAACTACCGTTTTTGCCTTATTTTGCATAAATTTCCTATTTTGACCCAATACTGTTTCTTGGAAACTATAGCCAATCTGCACTTCTCACTTACTTTTTCTTTATTAGTGACCTAATATGAGAAAAATTTCACTACTTTTGTTCCGGAAGCATTTTGCTTGTTAGACCAGTGTTACAGATGGCCTTGTAGGTAACTAGCCATTGTCCAGGGTGCACCCTGCCGAAGGCCCAAAGTACCTGAAACCAAATTAACCCCAAGATCCCCCATACTTCACCCACTGTGCCTGTATGAATGTGTCAGTGTCTAGAAAGGCGCTTTATAAGACTAATGCATTATTATTATTATTATTATTATTAAATAGATAAAGCATTTACCCCTGAACTATAACCTTCCTGGTTCAAGTCCGGGTCTGGGCACTATATCACTTATGCCTTTTCTCTTAATTATGAGCTATATATAGACTTGAACCACAGCATACTTTTCTCTGATTGGCTGTTTGTCTGTGGAGGTTTGTTTTGATGAAGCAGAGCGAGTGTTTTCTGAGGTTTGCTGTGTGAAAGCTTCTGTGTGTGAGGCACAAAGCTGCTACTGTATGAAAAATACTGGAGTCAGCGTCCAGCCAACCTGCAAAAAAAAAAAAAATAAAAAAATAAAAAAAAAACTTTACTACTCCACAACTTTACAGGCATTTAAATGGTTTGAGAAACACGCTCAAGGTTTGTAGAGGTTTTTAAAGTAGTCCTAAGCAACACTTTCACATGTATGTAAACTCAAACTCACTTTATGGTTCCTTACATGAAATGGTTAATTCTCTTTCATAGACTGACTATGCCATTGTTAAATACTGCAGTCTATGCCATCACAGTAATATTGTAATATTAAGAGTGTGAGAACTTTGAGAGGACAGCCCTTGAAATAAACATTTCCAATAGAAATCTATGGACACAAGTTGTCTAAATGTATTAAACTAAACACCTTAAAGCTGATTTCTTTTCCTTGTATTTTGGTAAAGATAATTATTTAGTTATTAGTGCAGCATAACAGAAGTCATCTGAGAAAAAATGAGACTTTGAGGTCACCTGTGGGCTGTGTTATAAGGGTTTTTGTTTTAGAGCGAGGGAAGGAACAGTTTAACCAATCACACGCTTTCATAGGACAGGAGCTCTCTGATTGGTCGATACATCCTACAGAATACAGATACAGATACAGAAGTCATAGCTTATTCACGCTATTTTTATTTTTTTATTTTAAAGAATTAAAAGCAAACTCCAGATCTGTGCTGTGTTATTGTGACAGCTCCTGGCTGTGGACAGAGGAATTAGGAAAGGGGAGTGTATCATTCAAACTCAACTTTTTTTTTTTTTTTAGACACATCACTTTTACAGTCGCAAAATCAGGCAGTGCAGCTTTAATTTGTATTGTTGTCTTTTTCTTTATTTCAGAGTTTAAACTACAAGCTAAAGGAGCAAACTGGCCCTAAACTTCAAAATTTCCTGTAGTGTCTCCCCTTACATGGCTGCACTAGTCTCTTGTGAGTTTGCAGCAGGTCACCAGTACTAGGATCCTTCTGAGTGCACTAATCCTGTAGAAGGTCCTCTCTGCTTTATAGTCTTAGTTATTCTAAAGTGTCACTAAAAAGACTGAGCCATACATTTTGTCTTTACTGTCTTTTCTGACGTGTTTATGATAGAGCCCAACCAATATGGATTTTTTGAGGCCGACGCCGATACCGATATTAGGTTACAAATAAATACTGATATCCGATACATCGGCCGATACAGTTATACATTAGGCAGAAGTATTTAAAAGCATTTTTCTTTCTGCTTTTGTTTACATGAATATGGCGTGTACACTCCAGGTCACTTTATTAGAATAAACATCTTTTTAAAATGTGGTAGAAAGCTGCTTATTGTTCTTTATGCTGATTGTTATGTAGGTTGTAGTGGGCATTGGTGTGGGGAGTATTTTTATGTATTTTATGTATTATATTAATTTATTTTATTTAGTTTTAACTAAATTTGTTTAACTTAATTTTCATTTAACCTTGCTTTGCCAGTAGAGCACGGGGAGAACTACAAAATGCATTTTGAATTTTTGTTCTATGAGGTTTTATGGCAGAGAAATGAGCAAAATATTTTTATTGCCTTTTTGAGCTTTTCAGGCCATGAGAAGGCGATTTGGGCTGTTTCCTATGAACTGCAATGTAAAAGCCCAACTGCTTGGAAACACCAGCGCCCTCTGCTGCACAAATAGCAGAAGGCCATCATTTGCAAGTAAACAGGTCTTATTCCAGCACACAGTAAAAATAGTACTGTTTATATCGGCGGATATCGGCCAGATTTCAGCCGATAACCAATAATTTTCTAATGGGCTATATCAGCTAATAATATCGGCTCTAGTTTATGACCATAATTGTGACCAGTCGGATTAAATGGGTGAACTGTCTGTAGTAGTAGCTTGTGAGTTCTTCATGTCTCCAGTGCTCGGGTCCTTCAGAGGGCCCCAGTCCTGAGAAACCTCCTCCTCACTCCCATGTCTCTCTCTCTCTCTCTCTGTGTCTCCCAGCTGTGGCTCCAGTGGTGCCGGAGCTGAACGGCGACATCGACACCAGTAACTTTGACGACATAGAAGATGATAAAGGAGACGCCGAGACCTTTCCACAGCCCAAAGCCTTTGTGGGAAACCAGCTCCCGTTCGTCGGCTTCACGTTCTTCAAGGAGGACCAGTGAGTTTTTGTTGCACTCTGGTGTTTACTTCACGTTGTAGGGATTCTGCTGCGTATGGATAAGTGTGGGGGGTGATTTTACTTATTTTCAGATCAGGAAATTACTGTTGAAAAGTTTTGTGGCTTTCAAAGACTAAACTGAATTTAAATTGGGACTTATTCCAGGACTATACTGAGGGCTAAAACCGGCATTATCAGAAAAATGCAAACAGGGACAAAACCAGAACTAAACTAGGGCTAAACCACATCTAAAACCAGAACTCAACCAAGGAAAAAACAGGGTTAAAAGCAGAGCTAAACCAGAACTAAACCAGGACTAACCCAGAACTTATTCTGGAATAAAGCAGGTTTAAACCCGAAATAAAGTCTAAATCAGGTTAAACCAGGACTAAACTAAGACTATACCAGGACTAAACCATGTCCAAAACCAGAACTAAACTAAGACTAAACCTGGACTAAACCATGTCTAAAACCAGAACTAAACTAAGACTAAATCTGGACTAAACCGTGTCTAAAACCAGAACTAAACTAAGACTAAACCAGGACTAAACCATGTCTAAAACCAGAACTAAACTAAGACTATACCAGGGCTAAACCAAGACTAAACCAGGACTAAACCATGTCTAAAACCAGAACTAAACTAAGACTAAACCAGAACTAAACCATGTCTAAAACCAGAACTAAACTAAGACTAATCTTGGACTAAACCGTGTCTAAAACCAGAACTAAACTAAGACTAAACCAGAACTAAACTAAGACTATACCAGGACTAAACCATGTCTAAAACCAGAACTAAACTAAGACTAATCTTGGACTAAACCGTGTCTAAAACCAGAACTAAACTAAGACTAAACCAGAACTAAACCATGTCTAAAACCAGAACTAAACTAAGACTATACCAGGACTAAACCATGTCTAAAACCAGAACTAAACTAAGACTAAACCAGGACTAAACTAAGACTATACCAGGAGTAAGCTGGGTCTAAACTAAGACTAAACCAGGACTAAACCAAGTCTAAAACCAAAACCAAACTAAGACTAAACCGGGAGTAAGCTGGGTCTAAATCAACACTAAACCAGGACAGGACATAAGAACAGAACAGAATATTGGGGGTAGTGTTAAAAGTTTGAGAACCAACTGAGAACTTTTTTTCTTAAAACATCAACAGAAACTTGTGAATTGTGAATTTAAATGTAGATATTGCGGGGACCGTGCCTTGAGGATACCAGACACTTTGAAATGCAGATTTTCACTCACACACACCCACAGCGTTCGACATTTCCCTCCGTTTAGACTCAGGAAAGGCCTCAAGGACGGCCCTGTTCCTGCAGTGTACAGGCCCAGTTCTGTAACACTGTCGTCCTGTCTGAACTCACACTGCCAGCCTTGTACTCCGCTTATGAAACACGTCTGGATTTTTAAAACATTTTTTTTTTTAAAACCTCGATCACGTTGTAGGAGAAAGTACCACCTGTGTGTAGGCTCCGGTCCTTTAAACAGGCCCGGCTTTTTAAATGGAGTCGTGTGATGATGTTACGATGTTTTGAACGTCTGTGAAGATTTTTGGTATGGTCAAACAAGACAACTGCACGTCTTGGTAAGGCACATTCATCCGTCCAGTTTCAAACAAACTCACAGCTGTTGAGAGAAGTTTGTAAATTAAAGCTGAGGGGAGTATTTTTGGTCTTTTGGTGGCATCTGTGAAGCTTTAAAGGGGCTGTTTTATGCTTTTATTCACATTTTTAAACCAATCTTTGTCACCTCTAGAACAGCATTGCACATTTTACAAACTTTTTTGTGACTTAAAGAAAATGTTTTTGATTTAAAATGCAAAATCAACTTTTCTAAGCTTTCTACCTTGTTATAATGTTGTTCCCTTATCAAAAACATACTTGGAGTTGTGTTTCTCTGGCATGGCCTTTCTGAGCCCTCAAAACACTCAGCCTCTTTGGCAAACCACACTCCAGGAAGCACTGACCAATCAACAAGCCCTCTACATCCAGTCTGCTCTCATTCATTTATCCAAAAAACAGTGTACAAAAACACTTTCCACTGATTCCTCACAGGTATTTTTCATTTTGGAGTAAAATGACATGCAAAAAGTTTAAGGAAGAGAAGTTGCTTTTATTCTTTAAATTATGTTCAAAAGGCCCCAACAGTCTGCCTTCTGCTGGTCTCTTCACCTGTTTGCTAATGGCACCAGTAGAGTACTTCATAAAAAACTTTTTCTTTTAGTCAGATAATGTTTTTAAAGGTTGTAAAACATGTAGTGCTGTTCTAGAAGTGACTGAGATTGGTTTAAAAATATGAATAAAAGCATAATATAGCCCCTTTAAAATACATGTGCCATAGATTTTGTATTAAAATAATTAAGAAAAAGAACTTCTAAACCTGGCTCCCACAGTCAGACCAGATGAGAACCGCTGGCTTAATACTTTTAGCTTCATTCTGATTTGTCCTATTCTCTCATAATTATTCCCAGAGATAGTTTTGGTCCAGCAGCATCACAGAGAGACAGAATTTCCCCAAAGGTAAAATCCAAACAGATGTTCAGAAACCAGCTCCAGGTCTTCTCACTGTGTGGTTTTTCCAGTGTGTGGTTGTGTTTAATGTGGTGCAGGCTGTAAACTCCACTGAATGGAAGTTAGTTTTATAAGACTTTTTATACCAAGTACCACCTCAGAAAATATGCGGCTTTTAATGGACTACAATGAGCCTAAATGCTCCGGAGTAAACCAGGAGTAAACCAGGAGTAAACCAGGAGTAAACCAGGAGTAAACCAAGAGTAAACCAAGAGTAAACCAAGAGTAAACCAGGAGTAAACCAAGAGTAAACCAAGAGTAAACCAGGAGTAAACCAAGAGTAAACCAAGAGTAAACCAAGAGTAAACCAGGAGTAAACCAGGAGTAAACCAAGAGTAAACCAAGAGTAAACCAGGAGTAAACCAAGAGTAAACCAAGAGTAAACCAGGAGTAAACCAAGAGTAAACCAGGAGTAAACCAGGAGTAAACCAAGAGTAAACCAAGAGTAAACCAAGAGTAAACCAGGAGTAAACCAGGAGTAAACCAAGAGTAAACCAAGAGTAAACCAAGAGTAAACCAGGAGTAAACCAGGAGTAAACCAAGAGTAAACCAAGAGTAAACCAGGAGTAAACCAGGAGTCAACCAGGAGTAAACCAAGAGTAAACCAGGAGTAAACCAAGAGTAAACCAGGAGTAAACCAGGAGTAAACCAAGAGTAAACCAGGAGTAAACCAGGAGTAAACCAGGAGTAAACCAGGAGTAAACCAAGAGTAAACCAAGAGTAAACCAAGAGTAAACCAAGAGTAAACCAAGAGTAAACCAAGAGTAAACCAGGAGTAAACCAGGAGTAAACCAGGAGTAAACCAAGAGTAAACCAGGAGTAAACCAAGAGTAAACCAAGAGTAAACCAGGAGTAAACCAAGAGTAAACCAAGAGTAAACCAAGAGTAAACCAGGAGTAAACCAGGAGTAAACCAGGAGTAAACCAAGAGTAAACCAAGAGTAAACCAAGAGTAAACCAGGAGTAAACCAAGAGTAAACCAAGAGTAAACCAGGAGTCAACCAGGAGTCAACCAGGAGTAAACCAAGAGTAAACCAAGAGTAAACCAGGAGTAAACCAGGAGTAAACCAGGAGTAAACCAGGAGTAAACCAAGAGTAAACCAGGAGTAAACCAGGAGTAAACCAAGAGTAAACCAGGAGTAAACCAGGAGTAAACCAGGAGTAAACCAGGAGTAAACCAAGAGTAAACCAAGAGTAAACCAAGAGTAAACCAGGAGTAAACCAGGAGTAAACCAGGAGTAAACCAAGAGTAAACCAGGAGTAAACCAGGAGTAAACCAGGAGTAAACCAAGAGTAAACCAGGAGTAAACCAAGAGTAAACCAAGAGTAAACCAAGAGTAAACCAGGAGTAAACCAGGAGTAAACCAAGAGTAAACCAAGAGTAAACCAAGAGTAAACCAAGAGTAAACCAGGAGTAAACCAGGAGTAAACCAGGAGTAAACCAAGAGTAAACCAAGAGTAAACCAGGAGTAAACCAGGAGTCAACCAGGAGTAAACCAAGAGTAAACCAGGAGTAAACCAAGAGTAAACCAGGAGTAAACCAGGAGTAAACCAGGAGTAAACCAGGAGTAAACCAGGAGTAAACCAAGAGTAAACCAAGAGTAAACCAAGAGTAAACCAAGAGTAAACCAGGAGTAAACCAAGAGTAAACCAAGAGTAAACCAGGAGTAAACCAGGAGTAAACCAAGAGTAAACCAAGAGTAAACCAGGAGTAAACCAGGAGTAAACCAAGAGTAAACCAAGAGTAAACCAAGAGTAAACCAAGAGTAAACCAGGAGTAAACCAGGAGTAAACCAAGAGTAAACCAGGAGTAAACCAGGAGTCAACCAGGAGTCAACCAGGAGTCAACCAGGAGTAAACCAGGAGTAAACCAGGAGTAAACCAGGAGTAAACCAAGAGTAAACCAGGAGTAAACCAGGAGTAAACCAGGAGTAAACCAGGAGTAAACCAAGAGTAAACCAAGAGTAAACCAAGAGTAAACCAGGAGTAAACCAGGAGTAAACCAGGAGTAAACCAGGAGTAAACCAGGAGTAAACCAAGAGTAAACCAGGAGTAAACCAGGAGTAAACCAGGAGTAAACCAGGAGTAAACCAGGAGTAAACCAAGAGTAAACCAAGAGTAAACCAAGAGTAAACCAGGAGTAAACCAAGAGTAAACCAAGAGTAAACCAGGAGTAAACCAGGAGTAAACCAGGAGTCAACCAAGAGTAAACCAGGAGTAAACCAGGAGTAAACCAGGAGTAAACCAGGAGTAAACCAGGAGTAAACCAAGAGTAAACCAGGAGTAAACCAGGAGTAAACCAGGAGTAAACCAAGAGTAAACCAAGAGTAAACCAAGAGTAAACCAAGAGTAAACCAGGAGTAAACCAGGAGTAAACCAGGAGTAAACCAAGAGTAAACCAAGAGTAAACCAGGAGTAAACCAAGAGTAAACCAAGAGTAAACCAAGAGTAAACCAGGAGTAAACCAGGAGTAAACCAAGAGTAAACCAGGAGTAAACCAGGAGTAAACCAGGAGTAAACCAGGAGTAAACCAGGAGTAAACCAAGAGTAAACCAAGAGTAAACCAAGAGTAAACCAGGAGTAAACCAGGAGTAAACCAGGAGTAAACCAGGAGTAAACCAGGAGTAAACCAGGAGTAAACCAGGAGTAAACCAAGAGTAAACCAAGAGTAAACCAAGAGTAAACCAGGAGTAAACCAGGAGTAAACCAGGAGTAAACCAGGAGTAAACCAGGAGTAAACCAGGAGTAAACCAGGAGTAAACCAGGAGTAAACCAAGAGTAAACCAAGAGTAAACCAGGAGTAAACCAGGAGTAAACCAGGAGTAAACCAGGAGTAAACCAAGAGTAAACCAAGAGTAAACCAAGAGTAAACCAAGAGTAAACCAGGAGTCAACCAGGAGTCAACCAAGAGTAAACCAAGAGTAAACCAGGAGTAAACCAAGAGTAAACCAAGAGTAAACCAAGAGTAAACCAGGAGTAAACCAGGAGTAAACCAGGAGTAAACCAAGAGTAAACCAAGAGTAAACCAGGAGTAAACCAGGAGTAAACCAGGAGTAAACCAAGAGTAAACCAAGAGTAAACCAAGAGTAAACCAAGAGTAAACCAAGAGTAAACCAAGAGTAAACCAGGAGTAAACCAAGACTAACATGGCACTAAACTGTAAATAAACTCAGGTCTAGATAATGGCTAAACCTGGACCAGTACAAAAACAGGATAAAACGAGGACAAATTCAGGACTTAACCGGGACTTAACTGAGACTAAACTAGGAATAAACCAGGACAAACCCAAGACTAAACCAGGACAAACGCAAGACTAAACCAGGACTAAACCAGGACTAAACCAGGACTAAACCAGGACTAAACCAGGACTAAATAAGGATTAAACCACGACTAAACCACGACTGAACCAGGAATAAACCAGGAATAAACCAGGATTAAACCAAGACTAAACCAAGACTGAACCAGAAATAAACCAGGTCTAAACCAGGTCTAAACCAGAACTAAACCAGAACTAAACCAGAACTAAACCAGAAATAAACCAGAAATAAACCAGAACTAAACCAGGTCTAAACCGGAAATAAACCAGAACTAAACCAGAACTAAACCAGAAATAAACCAGAAATAAACCAGAACTAAACCAGGTCTAAACCAGAAATAAACCAGAAATAAACCAGAACTAAACCAGGACTAAACTAGAAATAAACCAGAACTAAACCAGGTCTAAACCAGGTCTAAACCAGGACTAAACCAGAAATAAACCAGAACTAAACCAGGTCTAAACCAGGTCTAAACCAGAAATAAACCAGAACTAAACCAGGTCTAAACCAGAAATAAACCAGAACTAAACCAGGTCTAAACCAGAAATAAACCAGAACTAAACCAGGTCTAAACCAGGACTATAGCCCTAACTAAAGCTGGATTAAAACAGGAAAAAAACTAAATCAGAACTGTAAAAGACTCCTGAGAACCACCAGGAGAAGCCTGCGTACCATCAGGGGTACCTGTACCACAGATTGAGAACCACAGGGGTAGACTGATTCCTGTTTGGAAATCCTCCTCTAGGTTAAAGTCATCTGCTGAAACTGAGCCATGTCCCTTTTTCCTGCTGTGTCTCATTTGTCCTGCAGGCTGCTGAAGGGAGGAAGCCTCGAGACTGATCCAGAAAACTGTAAAGACACCGCCGAAGAAAAAGAGTATAGCTCTGATAAAAACAAAGAGGTAAGGTTTTTTTTTTATCCCAGTTTAAGTAAAAAGTTTCATATTGCTAGGACACCTGTACTGAGTGGCCCTTCTCCGCATGGGTTCTTCAGTATGTGGCCCTCAGTGAAAAAAAGTTTGGACACCACTGCTGTACAAAATATCTTTATTGCCTTCTGCAGTTACATTGTTGAACATAATACATTAAAATAAAACATTTGCAGTGTAGCTTCAGCGCCAACCAACAGCTGCTGTGTAAACCCACTGACTGCTCTGAAGGTGTGCTAGTTGATCGTTTTGTTTTGTTTTTATTTACATGTGTTCTTGTCTGTGTCTCTGAGCAGCTCCAGAAGAAACTGAAACAGCTGGAGGAGCAGCTGGACCATGAGATGCAGGCCAAAGATGAACTGGATCAGAAGTGCAAGTAGGCAGCATCATTTTTAACCCTCCCCTAACTTTTTAGTCACCCTAAGCACAAAAAAATGCACCAATAAAGACTAATAATCAGGTTTTTTTTCATGGTTACAATGATTGACTTCAGTCCTCATCATACACAGCAAAATTTCATTCTGTTTATGAAATGTAACCCCTTAAATTCCAGTTTATGTGGTGCACAAACAGTGGCCTCTGCTCAGTCTGGGCACTGTTTCTACTTTGCCCTGATGTGCACATCTCTGTAAGAACTACATTTTGGATTTGTGCTCATGCAAACACAAACAAACTCATTTCTCAACAAACACTTTCACACCAATTTGTGACAACCCTAAAACACACCCAAATCATTTTAGTTCAAAAAATGTTTTTTATTTGCCTTGTAGGCTTGATCATTTATACAAACACTAATGTGGCCATCTCCAGATTTGTACCTCTGTCTACCATATATGGGGAAATGGCGCCACCTAGTTAAAAACAATAAAAACTAAAATTCCAATCCCTCACTATCATGAATCTACGGAAGAGGATTAGGGCCATTGTAAAAAAAAATATATTTTTGAGGGTTAAGTTCTGAGAAAAAAGTCAAAATTCTGAGATTAAAGTCAGAATTCTGAGATTAAAGTCAGAATTCTGAGAAAAAAGTCAGAATTCTTACCCTATGTCTGCACATGTGGTTCCCGTGCACTGCACAAATGAACATGACTCAGGTTTGATCCTTCCAGGCACTTGTAGTGAAACTACGGTAGCCTGTAAGGAAGGCTTCTGCTATGAAATATTACGTATTGTATGTAAAAATTAAACATTTTTACCCACAGAAACATACAAGAATGCACTTAAACACTTATTGGGGAGGTAGTCACCTTTTAGTCATTTAATTCGCTGCTTAAGAATTTGCCCTCTGTTTATTGTTGCCACAGCGACGGCCCGTCCATTACTGTCGCTGAGGCAACAGCGCAAGAGAAAGTGCTCTAGAACGTATAAAAAATGTATTTTCTGAAACAAACAAAGACAACATCACAACCTCATCAATAATAATGCATTTATATAGTTTATTGTATGGATTTTGTACTCTTTTTCTTGCACAACGTCAGTCCTTACAGGCACCCATACTTCTGACTTTAATCTCAGAATTCTGACTTAATCTCAGAACTTAACCCTCAAAAAAATTTTTTTTTTTACAATGTCCCTAATCCTCTTCCGTATGAATCCATGAAATACTTGATAAAAATTATATTGCAGTGACAATGTATAATAAAAATGTTGTTTTAATGGGAGTCAATGGCACAAAAAAACTCTTAGGGGTAAAAGTATGACTGTTTTGTGTCTTTTTAAGAGGATTTTTCGAAAATTCATCAAAAAATTCACACCTGAGGCAAAATCTATGCCATTTGAATCAACACAGCCAAAGTTATCCTCAAAAAAACAGCTGCAAAACATCAAAAAATGTCTTAGGGCTGTAGGAGGGTTAATGCGGTTGTCAAGAAGTAGGTGATACTGGAGCGTACTGTCGTCTGTGAAAGCGTGGTATTACTATAGATCACTGCTACTTTTGGTCTTGAAGATTTAATGCGACCTCTTCGATCAAAAGGCGATTGATTACAGGCATCGTCTGAGGGACTGACGCGTCTTTCTCTCGACAGAAACGCCACAAACCGTTTAGACAAGTTGGTTAAAGAACTGGACAAAGAGGTGAGTTTTGACTGCTGTTATTGTGTTTTATATTCGCGCCAGTCGTGTGCTAAATGAGCGACCGCGTGTTTTCTCTTTTGTGCAGATGAACAGCCGGCAGAGAGTGGAGGCCTCCCTGCGTCAGCTGGAGAAAGAGAGGGCTCTGCTGCAGCACGAGAGCACCGAAAACATGCGCAAAGTCAAGATCGAGACGGACCACAAACGAGTCCTGGAGAACGAATGTGAGACTCTGAAGAAACAGACTCAAAAGCTGTACTATTACTTCAAAAATATTATTACTCAAGTAGAAGTAATGGTACCCAGCAAAAATCTTCAGTAAAAAAGTAAAAACAATGAAATATCCAAGGCACTGTCTCATAAAATTTAAAAAGCCTTTATTATTTAGGGCATGTCACAATAGACTTAAAAAAGCCCCAGCTGTTTCGGCGTTACAGCCTTCATCAGGGGGACAAAAAGTAAAAAAGTATTGCGCATAAAATTTACTTTGTTTTGTTTTCTTCTTTTTCTCCGAGTTTTGAACCCAGAACCTTCTGATTGCGAGTGAGACGTGCTGCCCACTACACCACAGAGGACAAAAACTACTTGCCATATTTTCCACACTATAAGGCGCATCGGATTATAAGGCTCACCTTCAATGAATGGCCTATTTTAAAACTGTTTTCATATATAGGGCGCACTGTATTATAAGGCGCATCCACTAGATGGCGCTGCGCTAAAGGGAATGTCAATAAAACAGTCAGATAAGTCAGTCAGTCAAACTTTATTAATAGAATACAAACCAGCGTTCTTACAACTCCCTCGTTGAAAACAATGTATTTCCAACTCCATTTGTCACAGTTCAAAGCTACATGAACAGCGTTCGAGCGCTCAGTTTTCTGTCCCCTCAATGTCGCAACTCTTCTACTGAGATGGAGCAAAGGCCACGCCTCCTTGTTCTTTTGTGGCAGGATCCATAAACACGCCTATGGCACACATGAACAGCTGGGACTGGAATTCCCCTTTACTGTTTTTACCACTGTCACTTCGGCGACGCCCCCTGAATACGGTAGCCATAATTAACCAACACTGATCCATATATAAGGCGCATCGGATTATAAGGCGCACTGTCGGTTCTTGAGAAAATTAAAGGCTTTTAGGTGCGCCTTATAGTGCAGAAAATACGGTATATCTTTTCTGACAATTTAAAGTTTTACTCAAGTAAATGTAAAAAAAAATCATCCAAAATGTACTTAAGTAAAAATATGTTCTACAAACTGTACTCAGAAATTACTTTTTCTTCAAAAAACTTAAGTAAACTACTTGAGTAAAAATATCTAGTTACTGTCCACCAGTGCATACAAGCACATACAATTTGTGTTTTCTGTACATTTGTCCCACATAGGGATGCACCGATACCATGTCCAAGTACTCGTATTCATAAAATTGGGCCGATACCAACAACCGATACCACTACAGCGCTGTCACATGACATTCACCTCGCAACTGAGTAGAGAAAGACGTGTAGAAGGATTTTAAAGTCAACTGTATAAAGATAAAAGCAAAACTGACTCTAAACTGAGTCCTAAAATTAAGCAGTTGTCCTTTTGTTTATGACACCAGTGTGGAGTCTGAAGTAGTTGTTGTGTGATAAAACATAAGAAGTACCGTTGCTAATTGCGTTAGCTGCTGTATGTCTTGGCAAATCTCCGCTGTTTATGCTCAGATGCTCAATCTGTCTTTAAAATGATTTAGCAACAGAATCTAAGCTTTAAAATGAGGTATAACAAGTTCACAAAAGTAATTCTGTGCTTAGTTTAGTAAGCTCTGTTGTAAAAAATAACTTAGCATCGCAGAGCGGGGATAGACGGCAAAAAGGCGACACGCTATGGGATGAATGAGATACAGTAGTGTAACTGTATAAGCTATAAAGTAACCCCTATGTAAGTACTCGTATCGTTACTCAAATGGAAGTACTTGTACTCATATCTGGTTGAAAGAAAGTTGTATCAGTGCATCTGTAGTCCCACAGACAGCTTTTTCTCTGAGACCTATCTCTGGAAGCATGTAGGCTATTGTGGAGGAGGATGATAAAAAGATAAAAATACTTCTCTGTAAAAACAAGACGAAATGGAAATATCAATAGAAAACAAGGAAATGTCCCGTTTTGAGACAGAGAAGTAAAGTTTCTGTCTCCTGCATTAAAATCAGTGCAGATCTGCATTATGTGCCATTAAAATGACCTCACACGAGACTCAAAAAAGAGAAAGTGCTACTAAGAATATCTACAAAACAAAACTTTGCTTTCAGACCATTGCAGAATCCATTTGAAACATTGCGTCTCACACCACAGATTAGTCAGCGCCACGTTTGTTTTATAGTTTAATGGAGAATAATGAAATAACAGTAGCGTTGTGTTTATTTTTGTGCATCAGTAAACAACATGAGAGACCAGCTGGAGGACCTGAGGCGGAGGAACCAGAACTCTCAGATCTCCAACGAGAAGAACATCCAGCTGCAGAAACAGGTGAGGAGATGAACTTTTACATTAATATGGCTCTGTTGTTGTCCTGTGTTTTATAGTTACAAATAAATCACTGCTGCTACATTCTTGTGTTGGAAACATGAGGAATTATGTTGGTACTAAATGCACATTTTGACACTAAATATATCCTGTACCCTTCCTGACTTGATGGGTAAGTTGTCAACACAGAGATATGCCGAAGCTGAGGTGTTATTAATTCGACTTTTAAAATGTATTCACATAAATAAACTACTTAATTAAATGTTATGCCACCTTTAAAATACAGTTATGAGCAGTTCTTCATATTACATAAAAATTACCCATGTGTCCCAAGACAGGAGGTAAACTGTTCCCTTGTATTATGGATGCACATTTTGTTAATTTTTTTTTTATCAATTATTGTTAGTCTTGGCAAACATTTATTAATTAACCGTTAACCACCAGCTTGACATCACCCATCATTAAGTTTTAGTTTTTTTTAAAGTGCTCTTTATTAAATTCAAAGTCCTGAACCATAATAAAAAAGTGGCTTTTTTTTAAAGTGGCTTGTATATAACAGGAAACCGTTACTTTGATGTTTAATTTGCCCTAATGCTGCCTTCATGTGCTATGGGAATTATGGAAAATACCACTTGCAGAGGTCAAATTTGCACATGAACGCCCCCTTTCGTTGTAATTTCCACTGGAGAACTCGAAGATAATAAATGTAATAAATGTTTTTGCTCATGTTAGCTCATTGTTTAATTATATAGCATACACAATTTTAACATAGTCATTTTAACACAGTAACATTAGCAAACTCGTACAATTCTGTCCTTAAAATTACCATATGATTCATAATCCACACAAAATACAGCACACTTACTGTTTGAGTTTTGATACATCCTGTTGTTGTTGTAGCAGATGAATTAATAAGTCCAGGACTGTTCTACCCATGTAGCAATTCAAGATAAAGTTTCTGTCCGCCATTTTTTTTAAATTATGCTACAACCACAACAGCACTTGAACACAACAACTCGTAATTTCCTATTTACAAGTGGAAAATATCATCTTTTCCATATGACGTGAAGGCAGCACAGCTCTCGAATGGTGCTGAACCTTTACTCTCCTGCACAGCTTAACCATTACCTTATTTTCCAGACTATAATTCGCTCCGGAGCATAAGTCGCACTAGCCAAAAAAATGCATAATGAAGAAAAAAAAAAACGTATATAAGTCGCACTGGACTATAAGTCACATTTTTAGGGGGAAATTTATTTTACAAAATCTGACACCAAGAACAGACATTTCATGTTGAAAGGCAAGTTATAGTAATAATAGAATAGAGAACAACAGCTGAATAGGTGTGCGGTTTGCTAACGTAACACATTCAATTCATTTCACTACTTTATTCCAGACTCAGGGTCAAATAGAAAAAAAAAAAAAACACAAACAATACAAAAATACACAAAAAAGAAATACAATAGTTACATTGATGGTTATTCAGCGACATGCAGCATAAACAACGAACTGAATAGGTGTCTCGTATGTTAACGTAATATATTAACAGTTATTCACATAACTATAGCATAAAGAATTGAGAAACAGAATTGAGAAAGCCTCTTGGATAAGAGGTGAAACGTCTTTAACTTGAAAAATCCAATCCAGATGACTGCTTTTTTAACTTTTTGCTGCGATGCAATTACCCTGGATGAGTGAGAGTCTTCACAGACATAAAGAACATAATATAACAAGTTCACCAAACTCACCATCTCACTCCTAATCACTAAATCCTTTAAATTCTTCATCCTCGGTGTCGCTTCTGAACAACTCCGCCAACTCCGGAGGTAGACGAAGCGCCGCTTCCTCCTCTGCGTGGCTGTCGTCAGACTCAGCATCAGTTCCATTTCCAATTATTCCGCTCTTTCTCAGTTGTCTTTATAGCCTAAGTTGTTAGTGGTAATGTTTACATTTTAAATTGTCAGTGGTACAGGTGCAGCAGATGCTGGTACACAAGCCTAGAGCGCCCTCTAACCAACACCTGAAATATTTTAATATATAAGTCACACCTGAGTATACGTCACACCCCTAGGCCAGACTATGAAAAAAGTGCTACTTATAGTCCGGAAAATACGGTAATTATTAGTATTTCTTTCATAATAATGCTGATTCATCGATTAACTGAACACGCCTACCTTATATATACTCACTGAACTGTTGCTAGTCTTTAAAGTCAAAGGTTCTGAACACGCTACGTACCATTGTACTTTGTCATATGATGTCATCACAAAAGTCAAAATAAGGACACCAAACTCAGAAACTGGGAGCATCTGAGGATCACACGAATGCAGCAAATGAGCAATTTATCATCATTATTGAAATTATTGTCAACTGTAGATAATATAACTGTGTTTTATGAAGAGGCTCACAAAGGACCTTTATTATTCCCTGGGCATAGAAATGAAAAAGAATATTTAATAGTTGGCAATTTCAGATGATTATCCCTCTGCATTACATCTCTTTAATGTTCTGCTCTGTCCCAGTTTTGCCCAAAGGCTGAGAGCTGTAATCTTCTCTGTGTTTTATTATCAGCTGGAGGAGACAAACTCGATGCTGCAGACCGAGCAAGAGGCGGCGGCCCGTCTGAAGAAGAGCCACTCCGAGGTCCACAAGCAGGTCCAGAGTCTGGAGGGCTCTCTGCGGGACAGTCAGGAGCGCTGTGTCCTGCTGGAGAACAGCAAGGAGGAGCTGGAGAGGGAACAGAGGGAGGCGCAGGCCGAGCTGGAGCTGGAGAAGAGGGAGAGGAACATCAGAACCGAGACCATCAACGAACTGCAACGTGAGTCTTCTGTAGCCGCAGCTGTCCCGGGGCAGGCTGACAGAGACGTGGCAGCCTCTCCAACCTCACAATCGCACTGACACATTCGTACACACGTGCTTCCTACATTAGAGGCAAGGTGGGTGAAGTGTTTTGCCCAAGGACACAACGATCGTAAGCATTAGGGGGAGGAAGGTTTGAACCGTGACTGACTCATATCCTATAAGTTGTGTACAGATTCTTGCATAAATTTGTGCATTTGTGTTGTATTTTGTTCTAACGTTAACTGAACAGTTATGAGTTATTGTGAATACGCTATCGTTTGATTTAGCGGCCTCAGATTGTGTTTTTTATTCATGCGTTACAACTGAACAAGTTTGGGAGATATGGTGAACGCGTTGAATAAAGTTTTGTTTCGCCTTTTAGTCCGGAGCGCTTTATATGTGAAAAAAGTTCGAAAATAGACCATTCAATGATAGTGCGCCTTATAAACCGGAGCGCCCTATAGCGCGGAAAATACAGTATTACTTAAACAGGTGTGCATAAAACAAAACACAACTCCAGGTATGATTTTGATGAAGGAACATTATAACATGGGTAAAAGCTCAATAAAGTGAACTTAGCATAAAAAAGGGCCTTTAAGGTATAAAATTTGACCGATTTTTTTGTAACACATTTGCCTGATGATCAGACAGACCCATTCTTGAAGTGAAGGGGGTCTAGAACTCCTCCCAGTCAAACCACCATTACCATCGAACGCTATTTAATCTAACCAATGAAACTAATTAACCAATTAAACCAACTAAAATGGTGCAGCCATTATTCCTGTTGGTTCATTATTATGTATTTTGTAACAGTTGCCTCAGTGGACTTCACAGACATCTGCTGTCCTTAGATCCTCCATCTGGGAAAAAAACCCAGCTTTGTCATTTTAGGGCCAATCAAAAACAGTAGCAAAACTTTTAAAGTGTAATTTCAACTCATAGCCTAGAGACAAACCTTCAGAATTTAGAAAAATAGTCTTTAAATGTGTGATAGTTCTTCCTGAGGCCCAAGAGGGAGATGAAGAGAGCCACACATCATGAGGCACCTGCTCTGGATCTGAAATGACTGTTTTACATTTAGGGCCCTGCTGTGGGAGGCTCCAGGTGAAACGTGCGCAGGAGAACAAGAGGAATTAGAGAAACCATTGGTGCATTTGACTTCATGGCAGGAAGAAACCCCAGAGCAATGTTTTAACACCAGACTGCATTAAGAAGAAAATAAATGAGAAAGAGATGGTCCGTCTTTATTGCATCTAAAATGATGCTATAAACCAAACCACTCCGCGTCTCAACTTAATACCAACACGCACTTTACATAGCGTACATCGATCAAGCATAACATTATGACCACCTGTCTGTTATTGGTAGCTACTTCCAGCTCTGTCCTCACTGTCTCAAAAACATAACATTTCTGGTCTAAACACTGACTTCTTGTACTTGACTGGTTACTCTTCCTATTAAATAAATACACTGCACTGATTTAATTTTCAGGTGTAGGTCCATGCTTAGTCCCAGTTTAGGCACAGATTAGTCCTAGTTTAGACCTGGTTTAGTTCTAGAGCAGTCCTGGTTTAGTCCCCTTATGTCCTTCTGGATTAGTTAAAGATTAGTCTTGTTATGTCCTGGTTTAGACCTGGTTTAGTCCTCTCTTAGACCTGGTTCAGATCTAGTTCAGTCCTGGTTGAGTCCTAGATTATTCTTGTTATGTTCTGGCTTTCTCTTAGTTTTGGTTCAGTTCTGGTTTAGTCCTAAATTAGACTTGTTATGTCCTGACTTTGTCCTGGTTTAGAGCTGGTTAAGTCCTGGTTTAGACTTTGTTCAGTTCTGGATTAGTCTTGTTTTGTCCTGGCTGTGCCCAGGTTTAGTCCTGGTTTAGACCTGGATTAGACTTGGTTTAGTCCTGATTTAGACCTGGTTCAGTTCTAGATTAATCTTGTTTTGTCCTGGCTGTGCCCAGGTTTAGTCCTGGTTTAGACCTGGCTTAGTCCTGGTTTAGACCTGGTTTAGACCTAGTTTAGTCCTAGTTTAGACCTGGATTAGACCTGGTTTAGACTTGGTTTAGTCCTGATTTAGACCTGGTTCAGCTCTAGATTAGACCTGTTTCAGTCCTGGATTAATCTTGTTTTGTCCTGGCTTTGCCCTGGTTTAGTTCTGGTTTAGACCTGGTTCAGTCCTGGATTAGTCTTGCTATGTCCTGGCTTAGTCTTGGTTTAGTTCTGGTTTAGTTTTGGTTTAGACCTGGTTCAGTTTTAGATTAGTCTTGTTATGTTCTGGTTTAATCCTGGTGTAGACCTGGTTTAATCCTGGTGTAGACCTGGTTTACTCCTCACTTAGACCTGGCTCAGTTCTAGTTTAGTCCTGGTTCAGTCCTAGATTAATCTTATGTCCTGGCTTAGTCCTGGTTTAGACCTGGTTAAGTCCTGGTTTAGACCTGGTTCAGTTCTAGATTAATCTTGTTTTGTCCTGGCTTTGCCCTGGTTTAGTCCTGGTTTAGACCTGGTTTAGTCCTGGTTTAGACCTGGTTTAGTCCTGGTTTAGACCTGGTTCAGTACTGGTTTAGACCTGGTTCAGTTCTAGATTAATCTTGTTTTGTCCTGGCTGTGCCCAGGTTTAGTCCTGGTTTAGACCTGGCTTAGTCCTGGATTAGACCTGGTTTAGACTTGGTTTAGTCCTGATTTAGACCTGGTTCAGCTCTAGATTAATCTTGTTTTGTCCTGGCTGTGCCCAGGTTTAGTCCTGGTTTAGACCTGGCTTAGTCCTGGATTAGACCTGGTTTAGACTTGGTTTAGTCCTGATTTAGACCTGGTTCAGCTCTAGATTAGACCTGTTTCAGTCCTGGATTAATCTTGTTTTGTCCTGGCTTTGCCCTGGTTTAGTTCTGGTTTAGACCTGGTTCAGTCCTGGATTAGTCTTGCTATGTCCTGGCTTAGTCTTGGTTTAGTTCTGGTTTAGTTTTGGTTTAGACCTGGTTCAGTTTTAGATTAGTCTTGTTATGTTCTGGTTTAATCCTGGTGTAGACCTGGTTTACTCCTCACTTAGACCTGGCTCAGTTCTAGTTTAGTCCTGGTTCAGTCCTAGATTAATCTTATGTCCTGGCTTAGTCCTGGTTTAGACCTGGTTCAGTTCTAGATTAATCTTGTTTTGTCTTGGCTTTGCCCAGGTTTAGTCCTGGTTTAGACCTGGTTTAGTCCTGGTTTAGACCTGGTTTAGTCCTGGTTTAGACCTGGTTCAGTCCTGGTTTAGACCTGGTTCAGTTCTAGATTAATCTTGTTTTGTCCTGGCTTTGCCCTGGTTTAGTCCTGGTTTAGACCTGGTTTAGTCCTGGTTTAGACCTGGTTTAGTCCTGGTTTAGACCTGGTTCAGTCCTGGTTTAGACCTGGTTCAGTTCTAGATTAATCTTGTTTTGTCTTGGCTTTGCCCAGGTTTAGTCCTGGTTTAGACCTGGTTTAATCCTGGTGTAGACCTGGTTTACTCCTCACTTAGACCTGGCTCAGTTCTAGTTTAGTCCTGGTTCAGTCCTAGATTAATCTTATTTCCTGGCTTAGTCCTGGTTAAGTCTTGGTTTAGACCTGGTTAAGTCCTGGTTTAGACCTGGTTTAGTCCCTGTTGTGTCCTTCTTAGTAATGCTCATTCTCATTCACTGAAGATGGTATTTTGTGTGGTGGGACTTGGTGTGAAAATAAGATCTTTCTTTAATCCAGAACTCATTGCGCGATAGGACCAGTGCCTTGGCAGAGGTCTACACTCTCCAAGTTCTTTGATTATTTTATTTGTAATTCTGTGTGTTATGTGTAAATGAATGCACCTTTCTTTGTTCATTCTCCCCATGTGTCAGATGTATTTACAATTTCAGCTTCTGTGGAACAAAACAAGCTTCTGCTCAGGTTGTTAGTGCCTTCTTAACGTTATAATTCCTTTAAAGAGCCGCTGTAACATTTTATAGCTCTGCTTAACACACTGGCACCCGTCCAGCCATTGTGGGAGCTTTTATGTGATTAACTTTAATTTGGCGTCACAATAGCGAGAGCGTTTTATCAGTCAGGAAAGCCGGCGCACAGAGGAATCGAGAAAGACGCAAACATGTTTTGGAGTAGCAGGAAGAAGCCATTACACAACTCCAAGAGGTGGATTTTTGGACCAAGCTTTGTGGAAATACAGGATCATAGGTGGAAACATTTGAAGCAGAATGTTGTAAAAGTGAAAAGTGTGTTAGAGCCAGCGCCTTTCTGAGAGGCACTGTGGAAACTCAAACGTATTGGTCTGTACAGAGGGGTCATTCAGGACGTCCCGTTAACAGAGTGCTGTGGTGTGTGTCACGGTTCGCTCCCTCTGCTCAAAATCTCCACAGAGAAGAGAAAAAACCATGGGAAGTAATGTTTTTTGTGTATTCCTGCAACTGTAAAAACCAATGATGAAATAAAGGCCAATAACTAAATACATTTAAATAAAACCAATAAAGTAATAACTTGCCAATACTCTAATAACATCCAACAGAGACAGATAAAACATAAACATAAAAACATTATCTCTTTGATATGAGACAAAACACCTAAAACTTTAAAAACAAATCCAGCTGATTTATTTTAAAACTTTTTTGTAGTGATTTAGATCGCTTGGATGACTAAACATTCTAAATAGAACATTTTTCCTCATAATTAACCATGCCATCCACTAAACCTGTCTCTGATGAGCACAAAAAAACATCATCATCTTATTTTTTAAAGAAATATAGTCCTGTTTATGTATTATTACATTATAGGCTGCAGTTCTTACATTTTTTTAAAGGTTGTTTTTTATGCTAGGCCAAAAATGTAATAACTTAGAAGTGAACTTATTACATTATTGGCAACGTTATTGGGTCAAAAATTGTATTACATTATCAGTTGCTACAACATTTATGAATGAGGAGCAATATAAATATGTTTTGTAAGCATTAAAAATATATTAGTCCCAGAGTCTTTGCAAAGGGAGACACCATTACTGGTTTAAACATATGACATGATATAATGGTCCCATATTGTTCTAGGTTTGGATAATGTTCAGTTTGGTCATTTTTCCCTTATTTAATGATAACATAACGTTGTTGTTTTTATTATCAGGGCGGATCTCAGCTTTGGAAGAAGAGGTAAAAGAGGTGAAAGAGTCTATGGCCAAAGTCGAGTCAGAGAAGAAACAGCTGCAAGAGAAGCTGAATGAACTGGAAAAGGTTGGTTTCTTTTATTTAGACACTATAAGATGCCCTCAAACAAGGTGTTACATTTTTAAATCTTGTTTTTTTTTTTGTCTGACAGGAGAAGAGTAACCAGGAGATCGACCTGACGTTTAAGCTGAAGCACCTGCAGCAGAGTCTGGAGCAGGAGGAAGCCGAGCACCGGGCCACCAAAGCCAAACTCGCCGACAAAAACAACATCTACCAGTCCATCGAAGAGGCCAAGTCTGAAGCTCTGAAAGGTGAGAAACAACACAGGACTACCAGAAATTATAGATTATTTCTGGTTATTGGTGGCTGCTTCTAAACCATGTGGTGTACTATATTTAGGGCTGTGGGTTTTATAGAAACACCTTCGATAATGAACAATTAGTTACAGGGCTGACACTTAGGCTGCGTTCACACTGAAGGTCTTATGCTGCGTTCACACTGGACGCGTTTGAGGCGTCTGGGGCGTCTGGTTTTCATGTTAAGTCTATGTGAACGCGCGTCTAGACATCCTGCGGCGCTAATCAAGCGTCCAGCGTGGCGCGAATCGGGTTTTGACACGCGAATTGAGCGTTGACGCGTCTGACGCGCGAATTGAGCGTCTGACGCTCTCGACGCCCGAGTTGAAAAATCTGAACTTTGGCGAATATTCGCGGCGTGTTAACCAATCAGGATCAAGCTCCTGCAGTGACGTGGGAGGACGTAGGAAGCGGAGATCCATCAAAACAATCACGGTGGACTTATCGAAGCTGTCAATGTGAACGTGGAGCTATAAGCTACAGCCTACAGCAGCTCTGCTACGTTTATAAAGACAGCAGTCAAGAAGATAGTAACAAGACATAGAGGGGACCTTTACTTTAGCGTGTGCTGAGCTGAGCTCGTTGGATCAGCAGTTACTGTACTCCCCAAAACAACAGCAAAAACAGTCTGTGTACTGACTGCTAGCCTAGCCTATAACCCACTAAAACCACTAGAGACCGCTATTAAACAAGAAAAAACTCTTCCATATCTCCGCTCTGCTGCTGGTGTTGAGTGCCTAAAAACAGCAGTAGTGTCCTGGGGACATGTCCTCGCGCCGACCCGGGACACAGGTGAGCAAACCGGCGTGGCCTCAGTTGGATTTAGCCCTGAATGAGAGGCCATTACTCTGGGACAACAGACTCCTCCCATGACGCGAATTCGCGTCTGAACACATTTGTTTTGACGCGCGAACAGAGCAAAATTGGACGCGCGAATGAAGCGTCTGACTTCAAAATGTTCAAGTGTCCAACTAGACGCGTCGGACGCGAATTTGACGCCTCAAACGCGTCCAGTGTGAACACAGCATAAATGCTCAATTCTGATTTCTGCACAAAAAAAGCCCTGATGGAGCCTGGAGCAGTGGGACTGTTCATCTGTAAGTTCAGGATATTGTGGAAGACGTTTGAATGCGTCTGTCACAGGGGCGTAACATCAGGCAGTGCAGCCAGGGCAGCTGCACTGGGGCCCAGGACATGAGGGGGCCCCAGTGAGAGTCCAATAATGGTGGGTTATGTTCAGTCTGGGCAGTACAAAGCAGGTATGACTTTTAAAACAAGCCTAAAAGTATGATATGTATAATTCCTTCATATTTTCTTTTACTTAATGTTTACAAAGTTTAGTGCAACAAAAATAAACATCACATTTTCGTGGTACTGACATATTTGAACATTTTAAAGTAAAGTATTAGGCGACTTTAAGAAGTGCCATTTTTGTTACTAAAACTGATATATGCACGTGCGTATAGACTTACTGAAAGTGCTTCATAACTTTAGGGAAAACCTGCACTGGGGCCCCTCATTACCACCATTTGTCTGTCAGTGACACACTTCAGTCCTAATTTCTTAATATTTCTCTTTACATTTCTCCTCAATACATTTATGATATGACCCATCAAGTTTAGCTTCAACCAGGGTGTCACCTTGAATACAAATTAAGTTTAAAACCTCTTTTTTTTCACTGACTAGCTCCATCAGCGTTGTCTGCCAGGCTTTTTCTTCATTTGCTCTGTCCAGTTCCAGCGTGGAATTGGGTTGTCTTTTGCATTTCAGTGACATAAGTCAGATGAAACAAGATGTAAGATGTAAAAGATGAGATGCGTATCTGAATTAGGATTTGTGCTGCTCTCCAAAAAATCTGATATGGGTTAAAAATGGGCAAAAAAAGTCACATTTGGGCCACTTTTACCTGCAGTTTGAACATAGCCTTAGAGACACACACTGACAGACATTCTTTCACTATGGGACATTGAGATATAAACATATAAAGTTTTATCTGCCCAACAAGCAGGTTTTAGTTACAATCATTTACGCTGTTAAAAGTGTTTTTTATTGCTGAGGGAGACATGATGGATTATAAATTATCTTAAGGACTTAAAGACGTAATAAAGTACTTAACTAAAGCTGGAAAGAAATGCGTATTTTTGATTTATTGTGCAGTTAAAATAGAAATCATTACCTCACCCAGGAGCTTGCACACACTCACTCATGAAGGGGAAATGAACATTCATTTCATAAAATATGAACTAAATACAAGTTGGATTGATGTCCAAACAGTAAATCATAATATTTTAAAGCTAATTTAATGAAATATCTATCAATTAATCTCAAAGGAAAGCATAGCAATTGCCTAGATATTTGTCCTTTATATTTTTTACCAGAATGGTAACAGTAAAAATGGAAAAAGAAATCCAGCCACAAAGGGTCATAAACCAGTGTACTGCTCTTTGTGCCAGTCCCAAGCCTGGATAAATGGAGAGGAAACCCAGCATAAAAACTAGTGCTGGGAAAAAAAATACAGTATTCATCAATATTATTTTGTGAGGTGATACTGAAACTGATACTTTGGTTACGATATTGATATTTTTGTGACGTCATGCTTTCTAACGGTGCTGCACTGCTTTCAGTCAAACGTGGCCAAAAGCGGTCAAGTGTTCTTCCAGGACTGTAGAGGGCAGCACTGCACTTCCAAATGCTAACAAGTGCACTGCTGTAACATAAATAAAAATATTTCTAATTACTTGATACCATTCTGAAACTGTTCTGCTGCTCCACGGGAATAAATTAGCCATAATATGTACGTGTGTGTACATAGCCCTTTATAATTATTACGGAAAAGAAAAAACAATGATTTTTTTTTTCTTTAAAAATACAGTGATATATCATCACTATCTTTTACAATATATCGATTATCGCAGTATCGCCATATCATGATATCATTGGTATCACATATATCGTGAGGTACCCATGGCCGTATGCAGCTATGAGGTCCAGACTTCTGTATTTTATCTGATATTCTGATTATGTCCTTGTTAAGTCGTAATTCCGAGGTGTGTGCTACAAGGTGTTTGTTTTTTTTTTATCTTAGGCCCTTTTTCTGGTTTAATTCATTAGGCAAGTTCATTCTCTGCATGAAAACGGTCCATTGTCTCAGTTTTTTCTTGTGACAGACAAATACTAGGGTGACTTTGCTCCTCTGCCATGTGCTAAGCAGCTTTGTTGGACCTCGGTATTTTGAAAAACCTGTGTACAGACCTTAAAATATCCTGTGATTCTCAGCCCCGACAAAAACAAAATATCATGCAAATCACTGCACACAAGGAAGCAGATGATTTGCTGTGGCGGCCCCAAACAGAGAGAAGCCAAAAGGAAGAATAAAACTACTCTGAAGTATTTCTCACTCACTTCTCTTCTGTTCTTGTCTCATAAAGTTTTCTGTACTTCAGGTCCAGCAGTGAGGCAGATCTTGTCCTCTGATGTTTTATTTATTCGTTTTCTCTGTGTTGTCTCTGCAGCGATGGAGCAGACGCTTCAGGAGGAGCGCGGTCTGAAGTCTCAGGTGGAGAACAGGCTGCTGCAGATGGAGAAGGACTACTCCATGTTGGACTGTGACTACAAACAGGCCCAGAACAAACTGGACGAGCTGACGGGACACAAGGAGAGACTCTGTGACGAGGTAACCAGCACTGTTCAGCACTAGTTTCACTGAACGTTGAAATTTGTATTGTCTTTATTCTGTTACATGTTACAACTCAAAGTGTGTCATGAAACGGAGTACTCAAAATGTGTAGCCAAGTACAAGTACTGTAACTAAGAGAAAGTATTGAATTAGTGCTGCACAATATATCGCAAAATTATCGTTATCGCAATATCAGCAAACGCAATATCCGTATCGCAAGAATCTAAATATATCACAATAAAGCTGTGGTCTTCCATCTGACAGAGATTTACACTGAAGAATCATTTTCCACCCGAGCCTTAAAAGAACATGTGTTGTGACTAAATAAAAGTGTTTAAATGTTAAAATTTAACAAATGTAGTCACTGCTTAGCCTTGTTTTATTCCTGGTTTAGTCTGTGTTAAGTTTTGATTTTGTCGCTGTTTTGACTTGTAAATACAGGAACTTACATTTTTATGAAATGTAGTGAATTTAACTTACTATGTTTGAAAAGTAGGCTCTGTTTTCAAATCGCAATAATATCGTTACTGCAATTTTCAACACAGTTATCGAATATCGCAGGTTTTCTCCATATCATGCAGCCCTATATTGAATCAGAATCAGAAGATTTTTATTACCATTGTCAGTGAACAACACCATTCACAAACTAGGAACTTGTTTCGGTGCTAATGTGCAACATATAACACTAATAATAATAATAATAATAATAAATATCACTATGATAAAAAAGAAACTTTAAAAGTATAAAATACAAAGTATAAGGGCATGCAAAGGAATAAATATACTAAGTTAAATAGCCAGATAAAATTAGGCGATAACAACAGAACAATAATGCAATCTGTCAGTGCAAATGTACGTGAATGTAATGTTGACTTAAGTAGAAAGTAGCCTGCTTCTGTAAGTAGTGACCAAATCTACTACTACTTTTTTTTACAACCACTTTTCCCACTTTGACACCAAGGTAACGAAAACACTTTTATTAGAGACATCAAAATACATAAAAGTAAACTTTTTCTAAAAGATTACTATTTTACTAGTATAAACTTAAGTAAATTACTTAAAGGGACTATAAAATGTTTTATTTATATTTTTAAACCCATCTTTGTCACCTCTAGAACAGCATTTCACATTTTACAACCTTGAAAAATATTATGTAGCTAAAAGAGGTCAAAGAATACAGGCGTGAATGAAACAGACCACAACTCCAGTTACCGTATTTTCCAGACTATAAGTCGCTCTGGAGTATAAGTAGCACTGCCAAAAAATGTATAATGAAGAAGAAAAAAATTTATATAAGTCGCACTGGACTATAAGTCACATTTTTGGGGGAAATTTATTTTACAAAATCTGACACCAAGAACAGACATTTCATCTTGAAAGGCAAGTTATAGTAATAATAGAATAGAGAACAACAGCTGAATAGGTGTGCGCTATGCTAACGTAACACATTGATGGTTATTCAGCTACATGAAGCATAAACAACGAACTGAATAGGTGTCTCGTATGTTAACGTAATATATTAACAGTTATTCACATAACTATAGCATAAAGAACATAATATAACAAGTTCACCAAACTCACCATCTCACTCCTAATCGCTAAATCCTTTAAATTCTTCATCCTCGGTGTCGCTTCTGAACAACTCCGCCAACTCCGGAGGTAGACGAAGCGCCGCTTCCTCCTCTGCGTGGCTGTCGTCAGACTCAGCATCAGTTCCATTTCCAATTATTCCGCTCTTTCTCAGTTGTCTTTATAGCCTAAGTTGTTAGTGGTAATGTTTACATTTTAAATTGTCAGTGGTACAGGTGCAGCAGATGCTGGTACACAAGCCTAGAGCGCCCTCTAACCAACACCTGAAATATTTTAATATATAAGTCACACCTGAGTATACGTCACACCCCTAGCCAGACTATGAAAAAAAGTTCGACTTATAGTCCGGAAAATACAGTATGTTTTTGAGGAGGAAACAACATTATAACATGGTAGAAAGCCCAGAAAAGTAGATTTTGCAGCATGTAGTCCCTTTAATCAGTGGTAATGTTTTCCAAAATGCGTTACTAAGTACAAGAGCGAGTCTTTGGTCTCCCTAAAGCAACTGTTAAAAACCACTTGAAATTACAGCTCATTAAATTAAATCTCTGTCTTCCCTCGTCTTGGTTGCTGTTTGGTTTTCATTCGCTGCTGTTTATGACTGGCGTTTTATGCAGAGCTCTCTCCTTCTGTGTATATCCAGGTGAAGTCTCTAAACTCCCGTCTGGATCAGGAGGTCCACAGCCGGACTCTGAGCCAGACCGACCTGAAGATGCAGAAGCAGCAGGTGACGGTGCTTCTGTCCTCAGAGAAGCAGCTCAAGCAGGAGCTGAACCACCTGCTGGAGCTCAAGGCCGTCCTGGAGAAGCAGAACCAGCAGCTGCGCAGGTAACATCATCATCATTATTATATTTGGATATTACGCTGTGTGATATAATCTTTACTATAAAAGTGATTCGTTAATTCTGCTGCTAGAGCTTTACCAGACCTTTACCAGACCTTTTCTTCTATACTTGTGCAGCTTTTGGCACAGATAGTTGACCAATAATTTACTATGGAGGACCAAAACTGCCAAATCAATCAATAAATAAATTAATAAAGAAATGTTCTCAGTGACAAATAACTATTTAAACAGGACAACAAATGCCATAAAGTTGTGGTGAAAGTAATTTATTTTTGCTTTATTTATTTTTTTTTATTGCAGTTTCATATTTATTTATTGATTGATTTCTGTCACCAAAATGCAAATGAAGGTTGCATTTGAAATATATTTTTTTATTTCAGAATTTCTTGTCCTGTTTGAATAATTATTTGTCAATTAGAGCATTTATTTATTAATCTATTTATTGATTGATTTGGCAGTTTTGGTCCTCCATACATACCACACTGCTTTCTTTATTAAGCAGGCATCTTACACAAAGTTTTCAGACATTTTGTATTACATGACTATATGCATTAGTTACAGGGTAGATTCTTCTTCTTTACTTTTGGCTTTTTCCTTCTGCCACTACAGCAAATCATCTGCCCTTTCCGTTTATCTGGGCTTGGAACTGGCACAAGTGCACTGGCTTGTTGTGCCCCCTTAACTGGAATATATAAGAGTGATAAACCACTGTCTGATGCTGCGTTCATGTGCTCCTCGGATGCTCTTGTTTCCCAGATTTTTTACATTCATGTGCTTTTATCTATATCTACATGTAGACCTGTAGAGTTATTGGTCAGTGATGTTATTAATTAGCCTTTAACACAGCTAACTAGTCAGATTTAAGTTAGCCTTCTCACTACTGAAAGGCTGAACGCTAATACAGTTTGCAAATACAGCTTTAGCCAAAGACCTTGGACATTAGGGGTAAAATAAATTAACAGCGGTGATTGGCATTTATAACGCAATTCTGTTATTGTTATGTGAGCAACAACTTATTGTAAACTCATTATTAGCAACCTTTAGTCAAATTAATAAATCGGCTGCTTTTCTGCTCTGTCCATGAAGCAGGTGACGTCAGGAGGGGAAGCTGGGCAGCAGGTTTTGAGTTCCTTTTTCTGACTCGTGCAGTAGAGCCCGATATTATCGGCCGATATAGCGCATTAGAAAATTATTGGTTATCGGCCGATATCCGCCGATATAAACAGTACTTTTTTCACTGTGTGCTGGAGTGCTATTCTGCTATTTGTCCATCAGAGGGCGTGCTGGTGTTTCCAAAGTTGGGCTTTTACTCTGCAGTTCACAGGAAACAGCCCAAATCGCCTTCTCATGGCCTGAAAAGCTCAAAAAGGCAATAAAAATATTTTGCTAATTTCTCTGCCATAAAACCTCATAGAACAAAAATTCAAAATGCATTTTGTAGTTCTCCCCATGCTCTACTGGCAGAGCAAGGTTAAATGAAAACTAAGTTAAACAAATTTAGTTAAAACTAAATAAAATAAATAAATAAAATACATAATACTCCCCACACCAATACCCACTGCAACCTACATAACAATCAGCATAAAGAACAATAAGCAGCTTTCTTCAACATTTTAAAAAGATGTTTAGTCTAATAAAGTGGCCTGGGGTGTACACGCCATACTCATGTAAACAAGAGCGGAAAGAAAAATGCCTTACAATACTTTTTCCGAATGTATAACTGTATCAGCCGATGTATTGGATATCGGTATTTTTTTGCTACCTAATATCGGCATCAGCCTCAAAAAATCCATATTGGTCGTGCTCTATTGTGCAGGTGTTCATGTGCATCTTTTAACTCGAAAAAACGTTTGCTCGAGTTTCCGAGGACCACATGAATGCACCGTGACAACCACACTAGCAGAGCAACTTGCGCATATTTCAGAGACGCTTTTTTTATACGTGACTTTATGCATAACTTATATAGAGCAGAAGAAAAATATACATTGAAATATAATGAGAAATATTGAAAAAGAACTAAAATATAAAGATTTACTAATTGCTTTTCTGCATGGATTTTGCGTTAAGTATGTGCTCAGTATGACATTTTAAAATAGTGTGTCTTTGATGAATTGCCCAGTCCAATGTAATCTCATGCAGACAGCAGTGTTTAGCTAATGCCTGTGTTGTTGTTTGTGGATTTGCTCATTCATTATGTGATTATCTGGTGGAGCTGTGGCTTTAACAGAGCGGGAGTGACGGCTGTTTGGTTTTCTTCCAGGGAGAAACAGGAGGCCGACGGTTTACTAAAGGAACTGAAGGACCAGCTCGAGGCAGAGCAGTATTTTACAGTGAGTCCAAGCATTTGTTATTTCTTCACTCACCTCTGGCAAGGACACAGCAACCTGGCCGCTTTTAGACTTACAGACTCCACTTTATTCATCCACAAGAGAAATGCTGTATTTTTTTTTATGATAAATATGAGTTTATTTGTCAAACTGGTTAAGGTTAGGGTTAGGATTAGTTTATTTTATGTTATTAGTACAAGTATGTGGCACTACAATAACATCTGTCGGCTCATTTATTCTCCCATTTGGAAGATAAATAGACCTGTTTGTTCTAAGCGTTGTTGGTGTCATAGCATTTACACTTAAATTGTTTCTATGTCAACATGTGTGTTTTTACCAAGGCGGGAAAAAAAGAGCGAGAGTAAACAAACATGGCGGCGCTGGAGGAGGTTTTAACAACAGTTTTATTGAAAAAGAGCCAAGAAAATGAGGCAAAAATGGCAGTGGTCTGTTCGGTCTTTGAATAAACTGTGATTAACTTTCTCTAGTTGCTCTTTTAAAAGTTCAGCCATTTCTTCTGCTGTGACTCGTTGAGCTGTGTTCACTAGTGCCCCCAGTGGCCAACACATGTACTGCTCCATTAGTCCGCAAGCTATGAGAAAACAGACCAACTTTATTTGTGAATTTTACAGACAAACCCTGAATTTAGACACTAAAACAGATGGTGGATGTTTAACCTTTTACAATAGAACAATCTGAACCAAACCCTAAAATCTACAGTACATGCCCATTACACACTTACTTAAACAAAAGAGATTAAAAGATACAAAAAGAAATAAAAAGATGCAGCACAAAAAACAATCAACAAACATCCTAATCTGGCACAATCTAGACGGGAATATTCTTGGCGTAGGTTAGGAAGGAGTACCAAATGCTTGCAAATTTATGTTGGGAACCAGATAAACAAAATCTTATTTTTTCACATTTAAGAAAATACAAAACATCTTTCAGTCAATAGGTGTGTGTGTGAGGACCTCCACCACCACCTCAACAATGCCAGCCTTCAAGCCCACAGGGTTGTGAAGGCGAAACTAGGGTTGTCAAAAAAATCGATACCAAGATATTAATCGATACTAAAACGAGTATCGAAATGAGATATTCATTTGGAAAAATATTGATAACGTGATGTCTTTACCTGCGCTGCAGAAACACAAGGCCCCTCCCCTCCAGTGAGTACAGGAGGAGGACAGGCTCAGTCAGCGCAGCACAAAACTTTCCTCCTTCAAAACAGCTCTTTAAATACAATTTGCTAAAAGGTGTTCACTCGCTCGCCGCTATCACCGCTGCGCAAAGACCTTGAGGGCTTTCCGTGGGAGTTTCCGTGGGACATCCCAAGAGGACCGAGCGTGCTCCAATCTGGGAGTCACTGCTCAGTGGCATCAATCCAGACAGATATAAAACAGCTTAAATGTAACTACAAATGTCTCGTTACCAGCGGAGCAAGGAGAGACCTGTTAGTGTTAGCAAAGCGGCCATATTTAAAGGAGCACTGTGGTCCTGACTCTGTCTGACCCGTCACTGTCAATGACTGCAGCCACAATATAAATATGAACCATGGCTACTGCAGCCTAATAACCTTTAACCATTTATAGATAATGGAAACAGGTAAACTGTAATTAAACTTTAGCTTTGAGAAATCATTTATCATAATCTGAAGTAATTTTGGATCACATATATAAACTAATGACTGTATTATTTAGCATTGTGTTGAATAAAAGATCATCATGTAGCTACACAGCTGTGGACTACAGAGGTATCAGCGTGTTGGAGGATAAACCACTGTTTGCATAAAAAATATAAGTTTGAAAAAATTAACAAGTATGCTACAGATATAGTCATAGCCTAATAATATTATTCTATACAAAATATAGTTTGAATAATATGGTGAGGGTAAGAGGGGGCGGTTTGTATTACCTCAAACATTCAATGAAAAGTGGTCATTTTTGTCACCGTGGTATCGAAATCGGTATCGAGGGATTTTTTTTTTATCGGAATAGAGTTGAAATTTTAGTATCGTGACAACACTAAGGCGAACATATTCCTATAAGAAGAAGTGAGACTGAGGAGAGAGGGACAGACACAAAAATGCAGTGACAGCAGCAGGAACAGTTTAATGCCGGTTACTCCCCGGCTTCACCACACTTTCTCCATGCACCATTTTTGACAGATCCTGACCACTGCAGACCGGGAACAAGCGCTGCAGTTTTGGAAATGCTCTGACCATCACAATGTGGCCCTTGTCAAACTCGCTCAAATCCTTTTGCTTGCCCATTTTTCCTGCTTTGAGGAGAAAACGTTCACTTGCTGCCTGATATATTCCACCACTAACAGGAGCAATGAAGAAGAGAGAATCTATGTTATTCACTTCACCTGTCAGTGGTCATTATGTTATAGTATTCTGTGATGCTGTACATTTTAATAAAATAAAAGCAGATATCCAATAATGTTATCCACTTATCTACAGTAATGGAAAAGGAAGCTGTAGGTGGAGAGGCTTTATCCTAAAGGTGGAGTGTAAAATGGAATTGCTGTTTGTTGTTTTTCTCTGTAGACGCTTTACAAGACTCAGATCCGTGAGCTGAAAGACGAGCGCGACGAGAGGAACAAACTGTACAAAGAGATGCAGCAGAGGCTGGTGCAGTACCAGGAGGAGAGGTAACTGTGAACTCTTAAAACCTGCAGCGTGTAAAGAAAAACACAACAGAAAACCTTAAAGTAATAGGTCAGATGTTTGTAAATGGTGTATAAGATTTAGGAGATCAGTGTTTGAAAAGAAAAGTGCATTTTGTACAAGCAAAAATCAGGAAAAAGTTCAGTTGGATGTAGAGTACTGTGCAAAGGTTTTAGTCAGATGTGAAAAATGTGGTGTTTCTTTTAGTTTTGTTGTGAAAATTTAAGGTCACAGATTAGATCCAGGAGTGTTTTAAAGGATTCTGTAACGTTTTGAGATATGGACCAAAGATAGTCACTAAAAAAAACTGTGTGTGTAACAATACAGTTTCGAAATCAGTGTATTCATGTTTTATTTCTATGATACAGCTATATCGATACATATCATTGTATCGAATCATTTTCTTGGTAACATATATCGAAAAACATGGAAAAAAATCTGTATTATCAGAAATATTGATATTAGAAATTTGTATGTTAAAATAAAACCCTCTTTTTGGATGTAATTTTTGTGCTTTTAATTAAATAAAGTGTTGCTAACCTTTCTTTGCTCTCTGTCTGCTGGACATAATCAACCCATATAAGTGTAAACTTTTATGATTTTTGGCAAACAGTTGCTGTATCAATAAGTGTTGAATCAAATCGAATTGTTCCAAATCAGCCAATAACGTTCAAAACAATTCTAATAGAAAAGTATAGTATCGTTGCAAAAACGCATCTTACATCCTTAAAAAGAACAAATGATTAGTTTTAGTAGATTCTTTACCAGTGTGAGATATACAGTAAGGGTTTTGTGGCTTAATGGAAAGAGCATTTAGCCCTGAACTAGAGGATCATTAAGTTGTGCCCAAAGGAAGTTGACTTCTAGTTCTGTTTCTCCCTTTTTTTGTAATGTTGTGTATTTTTGTACTTTGAGACACCTTTCTTTGTTCATACCTTTTTGACTTTTACACAGTACGTCACTTGGAGAATCTTCTTACGGTCTGACCATGTTCCTGAAGGATAAAAGATTAGACCTTGTTCAAAAAGCTTTATAGAGATGTTTTTTTTCTTCAGAAACATTTTCTTGCTTTCACCATATACACCTTTTGAAGTGTTTGAAAGTGTTTCTTCAGAACTGGAGCATCACATTAAAATATTTTAGATAGATTCTGTTGTACCTTGAATTAAACTAAATCAGACATAAGTCACACCAAATAAGAATTAAAAAAGATAAATAAAAAAGGCCAGTTGATAGATATTCAATAAAAAATATTAAAAAACACTATATCACTGCTGTTATGAGTCTAGGCAGGATTTTTTTTTCCAGATAATCCATTGAAGTTACTCCCGTTGCTCACACATTGCTTAAGAGCAGAGTGTTCAGTTTGCACGTTAAAATTTCTGAGGGTTTTTGAGAACGTACCGGTAAAAAGGACGTGTAGTGTTCTGTGGCTGTATGTAACTGTCCCCTCCCTCCCCAGGGACTCGCTGACGTCCCAGCTGGAGGCCAGTCTGACCAAAGCGGACTCGGAGCAGCTGGCCCGGTCCATCGCAGAGGAGCAGTACTCGGATCTGGAGAAGGAGAAGATCATGAAGGAGCTGGAGATCAAAGACATGATGGCCAGGCACAAACAGGAGCTGAGCGACAAGGAGGCCACCATCAGTGCTGTGAGGAAAATGTTCAAGGAGAAATATCACAGGAATTTTTATTTTTTTTTTAGTTAAGTTTTTGGAAAGTGGAAAAATATATAGTCCAGCCAGGGCAACAGTACTGGGGCCCATGAAGTGGTTATTTTGTATTCATAGTAAGAACAGCACTTCATTATAAAAACATTTTTGGTAACACTTTAGCTTAAGGTCCACCTATTAACCATTATCTAAGTGCTAATTAGCATAGTTAATGGTTAATTAGCTCTTAATTATAAAGTATCTGTTAATCCCTTATTCTGTCTGACCTTATTCTACAACTAATTAGCAACTAACTAGCATATTCCCTCTAATAAACTCATAATTACTGCTCATTAGTAGGAAGTAAGGGAGTTGTTGGACATAAAGTATGATCTTAATAAGCTTTTTGTGGCACTATTCCCTAATTACGAAAGCTGTAAGCAGCCATGAATTCATACGAACCTTGTTATCTTGTTATAACGACTTAATTCTTTCGTTTTCTCGAGATAATGGCATCATTTTCTTGTTATAACGACAAAACAAGGTTTGTTTTTCCGAGATAATAACTCAATTTTCTCGTTATAACGACAAAACAGTTTGTTTTGGGAAAACGAACCTTGTTTTCTTGTTATAACGAGAAAATTAAGTTGGTATCCCGGGAAAACAAAAGCATTAAGTCGACGAGATAACAGAACGGGGGGAAAAGAAGTTATGAATCCCTGACCGCTTATGGCTTCCATACCTAAAAAAGCTTATTAAGATTGTAATTTATGTCCAACAACTTCATTACTTCCTACTAATGAACAGTAATTATGAGTTTCAACACATTCTATTAAAAAAAAAAAAGGTTTTCTTAAGAGGTTGTTAAAAAGAAGCTATTCAAATGTACTTCAGACATTTGGGGCCCAGTGTGAAAACCTGCTCTGGGGCCCCTCATTACAAAGTTACGCCACTGGCCTAAAGATAATGATTTATCAAGAAAAGTGTCCTTTGAAAGTTAATTACTGCTGACCAATCTAAGTCTACACAGGGCCTTAAAGTCTTTATTTTACCTGGCAAACCCTGGAGGTGCCTTGAGATCGTTACCATTGAAGACACTCAAGGCAGTTTAGTTAAAAAGTTAAATTTCTCTCACTTTTGGTTAAGAAATCAAAGTTGACATTTGTTTTTCATGACCACTTGACCTTCCTTTTTCTAAAATGGCCCATACGTCCTGCAGGGGAGACAAGCTGATTAATGAATGCTAATTAAGAAGCCTGATTATTGTGCCATTGTGTCTTGGACTTGTCTAAATTACAGAAAGGCTGCTCTAACGTGTAATTTGCAAAGAAAAAAAGACTTGTTTATAGAGCTACTAATGTGCACGGGACATTTTGAAACAGATGAATTGGCTGATTGTTTGAAAACAATGTATAAGTGATTAAAGATAAAAAAAAAGAGAAAAGAATATTAACTTTGTCACGTGTTCTCAGCTGGAAGAGTCGAACCGCACGCTGACGGTGGACGTGGCAAACCTGGCCGGAGAGAAGGAGGAACTGAACAACCAGCTCAAAGACTTAAACCAACGTGAGTGTCGCTCCGATCTGCTTCTTAATGAGAAACACCTCCCCTGGCGAGCCACCTCTCCACAGGTTTTTATATAAAGGTGTTAAAAACTGTCATAGTCGGACATTAATTTATGCAGGGAAACTTGCGAGCCTGTCAGAAAATCAAATATCTTGTTCCAAGTACAAGATGTCTTTATAGTACATTAGTGTCAAAAAGAGACTTGGATAGTCAAGTAAATACTTGAAATAATGAATTTGACTCAGCCTCTGGTGAACTTGTCGGCTGTTAATTTAGTGTTTTGCTTGGTAAATTTTATGTATTTTATGTGTTTTATATATACTGTCAGTGAATGCACCACATCTCCAGCTCTAAATGGGTTCATATCTGTCTCAGTAGAGCAGATTTCCTATTAAGTGTGTATAAAATAGTGATCGACCAATATACAGGGCCAATTTTTGCATTTTTTTGACTGTCAAAGGCCAATTCTTGTAGATTAATTTTGGTCAGGCACATGTCCAGGCAACCATGTGACTGAAGGACCCCAGCTTCCCCAGCCATCTTTCAGCAGTTTGGGCGTCTTACACTGCAGTTCATAAGGAACATCTAAAATTGCTTTATCTCAGCCTGAAAAGCTCAAAACAGCAATAACAAGATTTTGTTCATTTCTCTGGAACAGAGAGGAACAAAAAAATCCAGATGCATTTTGTCGCTCTCCCCAAACTCTACTCACACAGAGTTAGAGACTGAGATTGCCTGATTGGTTTTCTCAAAAATCTCATCTTTATCTGTTCCCATTGCCCAATTTCAACATTTGTTTGCATTTTTAGAAGCATTATGGCTATATTATATTAATTTCTTTTGTAAAATTAAGAAATTCTGCCGTATATACTGTATTGGTCCAAAAAATCGTCAGTGTTTATCGGCCATCGGCTGCTCTGAATAAAATCATCGGCCTTAAAAAAAAACAATATCAGTCAACCTTTAGTATAAAAGCATAAAAAGTCCCCCTCTTTCTTTTTTTTTTCTTTCTTTTTTTGCGTTTTTTTTTTTTTTTTTTTTTTTTTTTTTTTCAGCTTTTTTTTCAGGCTTTATCGATAGAACAGAGCATTGTCAGAAATTGGGAAGGAAGCAGGGCGGGACATTTGGCAAACAGTTGGCGTCCAGGCTCGAACCCACAACCCCGAGGCAGGCCAGTAACTGAAACATACCGCAGCGCCCCTCCTCTTCCCTATTTATTTGCATTTTATTTTATTTATTTTTTCTGTCGTCTTTGTTTTTCTGTTGTTTTGTGCTGTAAGCAGTAGTAAAGCCAGCGCTGGAACTGGTATCTTTCCAGGACTCGCCGCTGCCATTGCTCCAGTGAATAAAGACGAAGTGCGCGAACTCGGACTCAACAATGAAAGTGTCCCTGCTCCGAATAGGACCGCCCCCTTTGTTCTGAGCATGTGATTAGCCAAAACATTTTGCCCCTGCTCTAGTTCCCCCTCTGCCAAAAACGCTTTATAATGAAGCCCAGCTGGGGCCTCAGATAAAGCTGCACAAAATATCGCAAAATTATCGTTATCACAATATCAGCAAATGCAATATCCGTATCGCAAGAATCTAAATATATCACAATAACGCTGTGGTCTTCCATCTGACAGAGATTTACACTGAAGAATCATTTTCCACCAGAGTCCTTAAAAGAACACTGTGTTGTGACTAAATAAAAATGTTTAAAAAGTCCAGTTTTAGTGGTAATTTAATTAATTTAGTCACAGCTTAGCCTTGTTTTACTCCTGGTTTAATCTGTGTTGAGTTTTGATTTTTGTCGCTGTTTTGACTTGTAAATACGGGAACATTTTTGTGAAATGTAGTGAATTTAGCTTACTATGTTCGAAGAGTAGGCTCTATTTTCAAATATCGCAATAATATCGTTATCGCAATTTTCAACATAGTTATCGAATATCGCATGTTTTCTCCATATCGTGCAGCCCTAGTCTCAGAGCTTCATTTTTATTTCCGGGATGACTTCTATTATGCTGCTATTGACTGAATAATTAGCTCAGCTCTAAAAATCTTGTCAGTTTAGTTTTTTAAAAGCCCTAAGCCTTCATCTGACATTGAGTGATTTTCCCTCAGCAGTGCTCAGTGTGACCTTTTGCTCTATATATTTTCAAATGCCTATTTTCTTTTTTCAAAGTGGATATATAAAGAGTGTTAGCTTTGTGACATTTACACATAGAGTCTGTACAGGTAGATGTGCTCTGTGGTTTTAAAAGCTGCACCTTTAAAGTAACACTGCAATTTCACTAGAAGATTATCTGTTTTTTTACTAGAAGATATATAAACAGGGCTTGACATTAACACTAGCCAATCGGCCAAATATGGATAGATTTCAATTTTGGCTTGTAACACATTTAGTCCCATTAGCCTCTTTGTCTGGTTGGATTTTATACATAAATCGTAACTCCTTTATTCACATAAGCTATAATAACTCATCAATGGGGGGAGAATTGTGCTATTAATGCTCCCTAAATTGAAAACATATAAAAACCTTGAATTAAGAGATGTTACACAACAAGCCAAAATATTGTTTACACATATATGTATACCTTCCCAGTGGTGATTGTCAAAAAGGACTGCAAAATCAAATTTTAGCACGTCATTGTACACACACTTATACTACACATTAAACAACATTTTAATGTCTTAATTGTGGTAGTGGAAATGAAATTCGATACACATGACCTTGTATCGAATCGTATCATTTTATAGGAAGTGAATCATTGATACACATGAAATATCGATCGATAATATCGGAAATATCAAAATTAGAAATTTGTATGTTAAAATAAAACCAGATATGGCTTTTTGGAGATAAATTTTGTGTTTTAAATTAAATAAAATGTTATATTCAACTTTTCTTCGCTCTCTGTGTGCTGGACATAATCAACCCCGGCCTGCGGTGCTACATTTGAGAGTAAACTTTTATGATTTTTGGCAAAAAGTTGCTGCATCGATTATCGATACGAAGGCGTTGAATCATATTGAATTGTATTGTTCCAAATTAGCCGATATTGTTTTTGAATCGTATCGAAACACTTCTAATCGATACATATTGTATTGTTGCAAAAACATATTACACCCCTAATATTACAATAACTCTAATTAACAAGACTTTAATAAACAGTTTATAAATACTGGATTACCGCTAATGTTTATACATTTGCATTGTCTCACACACGCTTATGGCTCAAGAATTAAACACTATTAACAATGTTTATAGCTCAGTTGTGTTATATACTGTAGTGAATCAATCCCATTAGACTTGCCAACAATGCAGGTGTACCCGGTTTATTATTAGCTGCAATTCCTAAAAAAAAAAAAAAAAAAAAAAAGAAAAGCTGTGTGGTATTGTTTTAAAATTGCACTGAATGTTAACTTGCAGATATTAATGTTTTTATTTGTGCTGTTTGCAGAGCTGCAGAAGATGAAGGAGGTGGAGAAGCAGCAGAGCGCCTTAAAAGTGTCTTTTGAAAAACAGATACAAAATGAAAGGACACTAAAAATTCAGGTATTTCAGCCCACGCGCCACCACAAAAACCCTGAAATATGTTCAGATTCTGTGCTTTCAATGTCAGCGGTTGTGGCATAATTTTCCTCTTTTATGCACTCTAAATAAAATAAGGGACCACTGCACAATCATTGGTTTCGCAGATTTTGTCTTTTACCAGTGCAGAATGAACAGAACACTTTGCCATATTTTTGTGTTCTGCTGCTGACAATACTTCTCCCAGTTTTCCAATAAAACGTTTGTATTTTAGTGGCAGTGGCTCTCAAATTGCAATTCGATTCAGTTTTATTTCTATAGCCAAGTATCACAACAGCAGTCGCCTCAAAGGGCTTCACAAACAGTTAATCAAACATAAACACACAATCAACACAAACAATAACTACACTAAACAAAACAGACCCAGGACACTCCTCTCCTTCTCGGTAAGGAAAAACCCTTAAAAAAAAAAAATGTTGTGGGGAAAAAAAGAAGAAACCTTATGGAGACCACATTGAAGGAGAGACCCTCTCCCAGGACGGACAGGCAACATGTGTCAGGACTGTTAAATAAAGTCCATTAGCTCATCTATAGGATCATAGTTCAGGTCTGTGAGGATGCAGCAGGTGGGCCTCACCCAGACAGGGGAGTGGGGGTGAGGTAAATCTGGGAAGTCCATAGGAGGTGAGGTTGGGGGCCCACAGGTCGGGACAGGAGCACAGATGGGGTCAGCTAGGGTCCAGTCGTCTCTGGGACATCTGCCAGGAGCCAGGCATCTGAAACAGTGCCCACTCCCCCAGAGGGCAGCGGGACAGAGGGACAACCTGTGAACAGCATTTACAGATATAGAATATGCAGTTATATTAATGACAGAGATAGAACTGATTACAGACATTCATTCATTTATTCATTTTCTTCTGCTTATTCCCATTAGGGGTCGCGGGTGACTGGAGCCTGTTCCAGTAAATTTGGGCCTTAGGCGGGGTACACCCTGGACAGGTGCCAGCTTGTCGCAGGGACTGACACAGATTACAGATATATAATATTCGATTATATTAATGACAGTGATAGAACTATGGTACAGACTGGTACCACTGGTGGTACTCAGGAGACTTTTGCAGTTCAAGTCCTGATTTAAAGCCTGTTGTGTTCCTGGTTTAGTCCTGGTTTTCCCTTCTTTAGTGCTGGTTTAGTCCTGTTTAGACCTGGTTTAGTCCTGGTTTAGTCTGGTTTGGTCGAGATTTTGCCCTAGTTACATCCTGGTTACCTGCTGCTTTAGTAATGGTTTAGTTTTGGTTTAGTCCTGGTTTAGACCTAGTTTAGTCCAAGATTAGTCCTGGCTTAGACTTGCTTTAGTCCTCCTTATTTAGTAAAGCTCCTTTTCGTCCACTGAAGATGGTATTCTGTAACCCAGATATCCTCTGAGGTGGTTCTTGCTTTTAAAAGTTGCTGGTAAACTCACTGTCGGTGCTTTCAAAGTCACACATTTCCTCTTTTATATCTATTCCTGCCAAGTGTCTGTTCTTGCAGCAGAATCGGTATAGTATCACAAATAGAAGTGTGTGGTGGTTTATGTTGCTGTTTTGTCGCTGCTGGCAGGCCGTTAACAAGCTGGCGGAGGTGATGAACCGCAGGGAGACGATCCGCGGAGGACAGAAGGGCACAGACACCACGGTGCACCGCAGAGAGAAGGAGAACCGCAAACTGCAGCTGGAGCTCAGAGCCGAGAAGGAGAAACTCAACAGCACCATCATCAAATACCAGAGGGAGCTGAACGATATGCAGGCGGTGAGTAAACCTCTGCGTCCTCTTCTCTCACACAAACTAACTTCATCCATAAATCTCCTCTTTGGTCTTCTGGACAACCATGTGACCCCAAGTTTGGACTCTTAGCCTTCAGTTTATAGGAAACATCCAAAATCACTTATCTCTTAGCCTGAAAAGCTCAAAATGGCAATAAAAAGATTTTGCTCGTTTCCTTTTCATGGTTGGTTGATCGTCTTGGTTGGTTTTGTTTGTTTTTAAGTGCTTAAATGGCTCGCTCCAGCCTGCCTGACCGAACTTTTGTCTCTTTATGTTCCGTCCAAAACAGTAGTTAATATTAGAATGGCACAGTCTGTAGACACCTTTAAATCTGCACAAAAAAAAACTTTTGGCATTGGCTTTTAACACAAATTGAGCTGAACTTGTTTTTATTTGATTGTGTTTTATCGTTTTTCATGATTAGACTTCACTGCTGTCCATGCTTTTAGTGTATAAGTTGTTTTTTTTAATCTGTAAAGCACTTTGGGCAGCAATGGTTGTTGGAAACGTGCTATTTATAGAGCTGCACAATATATCGCAAAATTATCGTTATCGCAATATCAGCAAACGCAATATTCGTATCAGCAAGAATCTAAATATATCGCAATAATGCTGTGGTCTTACACTGAAGAATCATTTTCCACCAGAGCCTTAAAAGAACATGTGTTGTGACTAAATAAAAATGTTTTAGTTTTAGTGGTAATTTAATTAATTTAATCACAGCTTAGCCTTGTTTTATTCCTGGTTTAGTCTGTGTTAAGTTTTGATTTTGTTGCTGTTTTGACTTGTAAATACAGGAACTTACATTTTTGTGAAAATTTGGCTCTGTTTTCAAATATCGCAATAATATCGTTATCAGCAATTTTCAACATAGTTATCAAATATCGCATATTTTCTCCATATCAGTGCTGCCCTAGCTATATACATAAATTTGACTTTGGTTTTCTCAAAAAAACTCATCTTTAACTGTTCTCACTGTCTATTCATTAGGGGCCATTAACACCCCTGCTACAAATCTGTGAGATGTGGCCTTAGGATGCTTTGGGAAGTCCTGAGAAGCCAGCTCAGTGCAGTCCCCAACCATCTTGTAGCACTGCAGTTCATAGGAAACATCCAAAATCACTTTATCTCAGTCTGAAAAGCTCAAAATGAAAAGTTTGACTGAGGTTGCCTTATAGATTTTCCCAAAAAAAACAAAAAACTCATCTTTCTGTCCAAGTCTAACACATTTGTTTCCATTGTAATAAGCGTGGCTAAAATGAATTAATTTCTTTCATAAAATTAAGAAAATATCAGTCCAAAAAATCTGCAGTGTTTATTGGCTGTCAGCTGCTTTGAATTTTGAAAATCATTATCAGCATTAGCCATAGAAAAACACTTCTAGCTCTAACCTCAGCATCCTTCATCCCTGTACTCGCTGTCCTTCCTCTTGTCACTGATCTCCCCATGACGTATTACGTATGACTTAACTCTGACTTCTGTCTCCTGTGTGTTTTTAGCTGATAGCGGATGAGTCTCAGATGCGTCTGGAGATGCAGATGGCGTTGGACAGCAAAGACAGCGACATCGAGCAGCTGCGGTGTCAGCTCACGTCTCTGAGCGTCCACTCCCTGGACACCACCAGCGTCAGCAGCAGCAACGACCTGGACGCCGGAGGAGAGGGCTACCCAGGTACGCAAGAAATACATTTAATACCATTACTGCGTACTACAGTTACATGTGCGATCAGGCAGTGGCACCTGTTGCTCATTTAGTTTAATTTAGAGCCAGTTTTATTCCTGTTTTTGTACTGCTCTGGTTAAGGAGTAAATCAGAAGTGTGGACCGCTGCTTAAGCTGGGGACACACTACCCGATTTTTTGCCCGATTTTATAATGATTCAGTTACGCCGAGTCTTTACCAGTCAACACTAGTTGAAGGGAATCGTAATCACCAGTCGGCCCTGAAATCTGTTAGTGTGTGATGTTCAAAGACTCGAGTCGGCGCAAAAACCCAGCCTGACATCAGTCGCAAGCAATCAAATATGTTTGAATTTTAAAGCCGACTCTGGACGCACTCCTGTAGTGTGGGACGTTTACATCCAACTGGGAATTCATGGAGTCCAGCGGCCGAATGAAAAACAGGAAATAGCGTCAGGACGCAGACGAAGAAACAGGAAGCGGTGGGAAAATATAAGCGGAAATTTGAAGAAGAAGAAAACATAAACAACCATGGCAAACACCAAAGAAAGTTGAGTGCTATAGCGAAACTAGATACATAGCCCTTTTTTCTCTTTCCCTTTTTCCAAACAGATAGCTACGCACACAAATACAACAGCGACCCAGGTAGCGTCCATGTTTGTTTACCATTTAGTTCTTGCGAGTTCCCCGCAAGCGTTTGTTTGGCGTCAGTTGCAGTTACAGATCTTGTAGTGTGTGAGGCGCAGTCATTAAATGTGTGAGCCCCAGTCTTTCAGTCGTCAGAACTAAATCTGCTGAAACCAGTCGTTAGTGTGTGCTCCTAGTCTTTTCAGAATCTGTAACGACTGAGAAAATCATGTAGTGTGTCCCCAGCTTTAGACCAGAGGGCTGTTCCACAAAAGTATGGCCTGACTTCTAGCTAGACTTATCATAAACATAGGAGTCTGTTCCACAAACACCACTCTGGGCTCATACAGGGGAGCTAACGCCGCTCACACTAAAATGAGCCGCGCCGAGGCTCTGCAGCCCAAGAAAGAGGAGTGAGGATTCAATCGAGCCTCAATGAAAAACTACGGTGAGGAAATGCCCACCTCCATGAGCTTCCCTTTAACTCAGGAGGTAAATGATCCACAGAGGAGTGGCCAAACTAATGCAGAAATACTGCCCCTTTCGCCTCAGTTTGACGGGACAGAGGGAGAGAGGTTGAGAAATGTAATGAGTGTAGCGTTTACTGCTCGGTGCATTAGGAGCATTTAATATCACAAAGTGCAGCGAGGCACCTCAAAGACCAATACGGAGATACTACTAATGCACCAAATGTGCTTAATATAAAATAAGAACTAAAGGTCAGCCTATACCCAAAAAATGACCCATATAACCGGTGATATTTAGGCTTCATCTTTATCAGCGAGCCTTCATATTAAATATCTGATTAAATCAATCATGTAGATCATAAATCATTAATTTTTTTGAAGTTTAGCTAAATGTGAATTTTCCTAAAGTAAAGGTAATAAATCTGACAAAACATTAAAGGGGAAGTGGTAAAATAAGTGATTTTCAGCTTAACTGGTGATAAAAGTGTATGAGTTTTTTAAACCTGCTCTGGACCAGGCTCAGCTGCAGCATCAGTTCCCACAGAGACACAGAGGATGAGCCTGGTTTATGGAACAGAAATGACAACAAAATAAGCCAGACTTATCCAAATAATCCTAGCTTATGGAGTTAACTAGTTTTGTGGAACAGCCCCCTGGTTTAGTCCTGGTTTAGACCTGGTTTAGACATACTTTAGATCTGGTTTAGTCCTAGTTTAGACATGGTATAGTCTTGGTTTAGACCTAGTTTAGTCCTAGTTTAGTTTTAGTTCAGACATGGTTTAGTCCTAGTTTAGACATTGTATAGTCTTGGTTTAGACCTAGTTTAGTTTTAGTTCAGACATGGTTTAGTCCTAGTTTAGTCCCAGTGTAGCCTCTTGTTTTTGTTATATAGTAATAATTCTCATGTCACTCCATTAAAGTACTTTAAAAACCAATTACTTCCTGTGGTGTTAAAAGTCTGAGAATCCCTGGCCTTACAAAATTACAAAATAATTTATTCATGAGTCCCAGATGGAAGATGGTTACAAAATCTCTCATTGTGAGTCCAAAGCGGTGATTATTCAGTACAGCGCACAGACAATAGACAATTTTACCTTTTTAAACCCGAACAAAATGAGCCCCATATATCCTTCTTCCTATGCTGAGAAGTCACATTTGAGATTTCTTATCTTGTAGCAGACTATTAATATCTTATTTTTCATCTGATTTGATATGTATATTTTGAACATGTACATTTTAGCTTATAGAAAAAATAAATAATATATACAGAAACAACAGCAAAGACAAAAAATATTAGATGTGTAAGAAATTTGATTTACCGTGCTTAAAAAGGAGTGGAGAAAAAAGTGTAGCTTAGAATAATTTAACAGTGGAAAAATACATGTAGGAGGCATTATTTGTTGTAGTTTAAGTTTAATTTTTTTTTTTCTATCTGCCTAAACGTTTAATTTTACTAAAAACGTTCATTGTACAGAAGAAGCAATTAAGAACAAGGCTATGTGCTACTACGGCTGCTGCGTTAGTAAACCAAGACTTCTATCAGCATTTTGCATACTCTGCTGATGTTAATAGCATAATCCAGCCACAGGGGGTCACACTTTGTGCCAGTCCCAAGCACGGATAAATGGAGAGGGTCAGGAAGGGCATCTGGTGTAAAACTTATGGCAAACAATGGGCAAATCACTGCAGACCGTGCCAGACCAAGCCTAAATAATCCACTTTTCATTCTCAATGTGCAAACTATTAAGATTTTTTTTTTACATTTGCTATTGATATTGCAGGACTAATGTGATAATAATATAATAATTTATAATCAAGTGTACTTTTTATGCCTGTCCTAAGCCCAGTACAGTACAGTAAATTTTGGACACCTACCCGTTCAATTCTCATAGGACATTAATACTCAAATAATTCACACAAAGTAGCACCTCAGAAAATATTTTGCTTACAAAGAACCACTTTTAATGGACTAAAATAACCTTTCAAATTGGACTAAATCAGGACTAAACTCATAACCGGGACTAAACATTGGTCTACACAAATTTAATCTCCAGAGCAGAACCAAAACAGGAATAAAACTGTCTCTAATATAAACTAAATCAGGAACTTGAACTGCAAAAGACTCCTGAGGACCACCACAGTTTGAGAACCACCGTTACAGGAAAATGTGTCCAAACTTGTGACTGGTAGGGCATCCGACATAAAACCACGTTAATGCCAAATTAAAAAGTGAATTATTATATGCTAGGAGGCGACTCTGGAAAGGAAAAGCCTAAAGAAGAAATGATTGATGTTTTGTAGCCTGTTTGAAATATAAATGCATCCACAATAGTCTGTTTCCAGCAAATGCATGCACTTCTTAATAAAATAACACTTTCTTTCATTTCAGCTCTTTGCTTTTGCACCTTTCCAGTTATTTCTCACCTGTTTCTCCTCCTTCCTCCTTCCTTCCTTCCTTCCTTGCTGCCTCCTCAGTCCGTATAACGCACTCCCAAACCTCAGAGTCCATGTCGTTCACGTACCAGCGCACTCATAAGTCTGTGTGCATCGACACCAGGCCGGATCTCCGGTCTGCCCGCTCTGTCTTTGACTCTGAATCTGAGTCTAGTGAGGACGAGGCAGACCGACCGCTGGCTCTCACCTACCACCAACAACAACAACCACAACAACAACAACAACAACAACAGCAGCTGCCCACTGAGCAACACGAGCCCCAAGGTGACGCTGCATGGAGAGGGTTCATGTGTTAAAGCGAGGTTTCCACAAGTGTGTTTAGCGCTTGAATAAAACTAACCAACTTCTAACTCGAAATACAGTTTGGTCAGTGTACTTTAGCTTAAAAGGCCTATATTATGCTTTTTTGTGAGTCTTTTAAATTCATTTAGGACACAGCTAGATCAGCATCTTACATTTTGTTGGTCAGAAAACGCAATAATTATTGGAAAAATCTTATTTGAAGAAACTCATCATTTGACTTCATGAGAAACGCTCAGACTACCGTATTTTCCGGACTATAAGTCGCTCCGGAGTATAAGTCGCACTAGCCAAAGTCGCATTTTTGGGGGGAAATTTATTTTACAAAATCCGACCCCAAGAATAGACATTTCGTCTTGAAAGGCAAGTTATAGTAATAATAGAATAGAGAACAACAGGCTGAATAGGTGTGCGCTATGCTAACGTAACACATTGATGGTTATTCAGCTACATGAAGCATAAACAACGAACTGAATAGGTGTCTCGTATGTTAACGTAATATATTAACAGTTATTCACATAACTATAGCATAAAGAACATAATATAACAAGTTCACCAAACTCACCATCTCACTCCTAATTGCTAAATCCTTTAAATTCTTCATCCTCGGTGTCGCTTCTGAACAACTCCGCCAACTCCGGAGGTAGACGAAGCGCCGCTTCCTCCTCTGCGTGGCTGTCGTCAGACTCAGCATCAGTTCCATTTCCAATTATTCCGCTCTTTCTCAGTTGTCTTTATAGCCTAAGTTGTTAGTGGTAATGTTTACATTTTAAATTGTCAGTGGTACAGGTGCAGCAGATGCTGGTACACAAGCCTAGAGCGCCCTCTAACCAACACCTGAAATATTTTAATATATAAGTCACACCTGAGTATACGTCGCAGCCCTAGCCAGACGATGAAAAAAAGTTCGACTTATAGTCCGGAAAATACGGTAGGTCCCTGTCTCGTTAAGAGCCCTCCCTCCCCGCTGTCCCACTGCTATCACGCCCCTTTAAAAACACATGCCGAGTGTTTAAGTGTTGTCCGCCGCAGTTTGGGTTTGGGTTTGTTTGGTTGCTGCGGGGGAGGCGTGAGCTGTGACAGTGCTTCCTGAACAGGACAGGGACATGAGCGAGAGGGGGCGTGGCCAGGTGGAAAAGGCAGACACCAGTGAAACGAGCCGTGTTAGCATCTCACAAACTCAATGTAAGAGAATAGAGGGTTACTCAAAAGGCATGAATGAAACAAAACACAACTGCAGGTATGTTTTTGATGAGGGAATAACATTATAACAAGTACACTGACAGTAACTGACAGTAGTTAAACAAAGAAGAATTCAAGTCTTTTACACTGGAAATGTCTAAAATTAATTGCAAACACTGCACAGACCTGTCTTTTACATACTTTTACATATTTATACTGATTTTGACTCGCAGTGAGATCGATGGTGATGTTTGTTAATGAAAACACACTCATTTGTGTAAATAGAGATAACCAATTTTAAGTAATATTATGCAATAAACTATATTTTCTCTCTGTGTCTGTATTGTATGAAATGTAATTCAGGGGCCAGTAGGTGTCAGAGCAAAAACCTTTTTAATTTTGGAGAGAAAAGCCAAAAAGAAAGAAGTTCTAGCATGTATTGTTGACATTATGCAGCCTTAGTTGTATTATTTCTTGCAGAGTAATGTGTTGCATCTGTTGGGATTTTCATTCTTAGTAACTTCTTCCTCCTTGCACCAAGCGCTACACCAAGTTTCATTATGGAGGAGCACAGTTTGGAGCCATGACTTTTGAACTTTAACAGCTGTCGATATGAGTCAGTTCCTAAAATAGACGTAACTCAGAAAATGCATCACTTTGAACTGGATTAGGAACGAGTACATCAGAGGAACAGCTTGTGTTAGATGTTTTAGAGAAAGTTTTTCAGATTGAGATGGTTTGGACATGGACCCCAGAAGGCAAAAGGAGAAGAAAAAGTCTATAATTTCCACTTTTTTTCTACAGTTTTCGTTAATCGTACTACCACTTACCCTTGTTCTCAGTGAAAACACGGCCCTTCACTCCTTATTGACTCATGAACTGCTCTTTTTGCCGCATTATTTTAGTATTCACAGCAAGTCATCGCCAATAACGGCCTGAAAAATTATCTCCAGAAAACAGTCGGACCCCTGTAAACTCCCTCCTTTGTTCTGTAAATCCTCACATTAACAGAGTCAGACCCTGGTCCTGGTCCTGGTCCAGCTCAGACCTAATCCTTGTCTTTCTCTGCATGTGTGTGTGGACCGGGCTTCCTCTGGTCTATAATCCTCTTCTCTGTTCTCTGGACACGGGACGCTCACAGCTGGACTCTGCCTTTGTCTAACGTTTATTCAGCTTCAAAAGACGCGAGGGGAAAAAGTCTTTTAGCCAAAAAAGAGTCGAGTTGTCAGTTTTTCTAATGTCACTTTGAGTCTTTTTCCTTTAAACATACTTTTTACTCAAGGTTTAGAAAGAAAAACCCTTTTATGTTCATGTAACATTTGAAAATATGCAAACAAGTGACTAAATATTTACAATTTACTGTATTACTGCTAACACCTAATAAACAAAAAGATAACATGTATAACTTAACTTTAAAGGCTGCTCTTGTTGAGTGTTCATCGTTTAGTAGGGATATAACAATATTCAAGTTTTACGGTACGATCTTCTCATAATATTAATTTCACGATACGGTATTTATTGCGATATTGTGGGGTTTTTGTGGAAAAGCTCAAGATAACAAAACGTATTCTTTAAAAATGTCTTGACCAACTTTTTATTCAGCCTGCATTCATTTGTTTGCTATTTCCAAAGGTTAGGTTTTATAGTAAATTTGTCATGTTGGCTGCACTGAGCAAAGGGTCATGGTCTTTGTAGTTCACTCACAATGCGTATTATCCACAGGAGCTCACATTCAAATTTTGTAAAAGTCCAGGATGATTTTGAGACGTTTGATATTGCAATATTTTGTTACATCAGTTTATTCTGCCAAGGTAAACCAGTTTTGTTTTGTTTTTTTAATCCCTGCTTATACAGAAAAACAAATTTTACATTCATTTAACGTATTAAATTACAGCTACTAAAGACACTAATCGGCTAGCAACTTTTGACAAATACTAGCCACGGTGGCCAGTGAACTAAGAAGTAAATACCAAGTCCTGAATAGTAGTAGTAGGTATTGTCAATGGTGGTAGTAGTAATAGCTGTGATGATGTAGCATTGCAGTGTTATAAGTAATAGTAGCAGTATTTTTGGTAGTAGGGGCTAGGGCTGCACGATATGGAGAAAACATGCGATATTGGAAAACTATGTTGAAAATTGCGATAATATTATTGCAATATTTGAAAACAGAGCCTACTTTTTGAACATAGTAAGTTAAAGTCACTACATTTCACAAAAATGTAAGTTCCTGTATTTACAAGTCAAAACAAAATCAAAACTTAACACAGACTAAACCAGGAATAAAACAAGGCTAAGCTGTGACTAAATTCATTAAATTACCACTAAAACTGGACTTTTTAAACATTTTTATTTAGTCACAACACATGTTCTTTTAAGGCTCTGGTGGAAAATGATTCTTCAGTGTAAATCTCTGTCAGATGGAAGACCACAGCGTTATTGCGATATATTTAGATTCTTGCGATACAGATAGTGCGTTTGCTGTTATTGCGATAACGATAATGTTGCGATATATTGTGCAGTCTTAGTAGGGGCAATGTCCAGGGGCTAATACTGAAATCGGATTTAAGTTTACAGAAAGTGCAGCTACAGACAAGGGAGAGGCTGAGGTGCGCACTTAGCCTGTGTTTATGGTTTGGGCGCACCTGTTACAGCCTGAGCCAGAGGAGTGGAGTTCAGAGGAATAACCACCTAAAGGGAACCGCTCATTTAAATACAAAAAAGCATAAAAAACAAGCAGAGCACAGCTGTCGTGCGTCATGTGGCGTGCGTCAATGCTGCATTTTGTCACTTGAAAAAGCTTTGTGATCAGAGTTAAAATAGGTGTTGTGTGGTGTTGTGTGGTGTTGTGTGGTGATAGGTGTTTACTGTGAATAGTCTGACAAAATGAGAGAACTGGGGCCAGAAAATGTGTGGAGAGACAGGACAGTCCTATAGAGACAGACTGAGTTTTCCTGCTCTCATCAGACCTTCAGAGCAAGGAACTGGATGGTTTCAGTCGTTTTAAAACTCACAACATATCGGCCTCTTTTATTTGTTTAAATCATTGCAGTCATTATTGTATAAAAACTAAAGCTTGCAATGAAAGACTCTACATTAAACCCCACACTCTCCTGTTAAAATAAAATCTAAGGATAAATCAGAGTCATGATTGTTAGTTTTTAAATGTAAACATAAAATCAAATAAAAAATTGAGATTGAACAATATGGGGGGAAAAAAATCATGATTCATTTTTTTGCCATATCGCCCAGCCCTAACTAATACCCCTACTGCCATGACTAATACTACTACACTACTACTACTACTACTACTACTACAATGTGGTGGCCAGATGGTTAGCGCTGAGCCTCACATCAAAAAGCTCCCTGGTTCAATCCATGCTAAGAGTGGAGCGTTTCTGGGAAGACTTTAAAATGTCCTCCTTGTCTTTAAATGGGTTTTATTTAGGGACTCTCAAATTTCCGTCCTTCAACCTTGAAAAGCACGTTATTGTACGTCTGTGTCGGTTCTCAGTCATCCAGGTGAATTCAGTAAAATTGTTAAACAAGAAGGTCATTGGGACACAGTTTTGTAACTTTAGAAACCTTCTTATTTAACTTTTTTTTAATGCTCTCTATAGGCTACTCCAGTGTTTCTCAACCAGGGGTATGTGGACCCCCAGGGGTACACAAGCACTTTGCAGGGGTACTTGGAAATAGGCCATCATTTAATAAAAAAAAATATTGTCAATCTTTTCATATTAAACTATTGTGAAAAACAAGCAAGCTCAAGTTTGAATGATGAAAAGGTGAAACTGCTAAAAATATTAGTCACTTTTTTATTTAATAGCTTTTTTTAAAGAGGGTTAATTCAGACAATGATAATTATGTTGTAAACATTTTTTGTAGTAAATCTATTTCCTAGTAATGTAAATTGTTTTTGTCATTTTTGTTGTAAATTTGTATGTTTTTTTAATGATGATTTCTTATTTTTAGTTTAAGAGTATTATTTTTCAGTTTGAACATCAAAATAAATAAAAAATATTAATAGACGTTTATATTGCTAAATTTGTATTACTGCCATTTAAAGGTATTTTTTTAATCTTGAATAAATTATATAAATTGAGTATAAAATGTACTAATAAACCGATGTTTTCTTCTGTGACATTTTTTTTTTTTTTTATTAACTTTGTATAGGCTATAATTTTGACAGCTTTTACTTGTGTAGAAAACAGGTAACGCATGCCCAAAAAATGTTTATATAGAGGTGCAGACGCTGGAAAACAATTCAAAAACGTGTGCAATGCTTTTTCTGACTTTTTGAACTTTTACTTGTGTAACATTACTTTATAGAAACTCACTGACCGCTTCTGTTGCATGAGTTGTTAGTGAATTTCCAGCATGTGTTGTACTGAACGACATCCTCCCACCCACTCAATGCTTTTAGCGCAATCAGTGCTTCTCTGCGTGTCTTAAAGGAAAATGCCACGCGTTTTAAAATGTCAAACTTGTCTCTGAAGTGTTTTTTATCATTAACGTCTAGCCTTTTTTTTTTTTTGCTTGCATTAACACTTTTGTTTTCTATTTTACTTTTTCTTGTCTCTCCAAACAGACGCCAGACTCGAAGGTTGGATGTCACTTCCGAGCAAGAACACAAAGCGTTTCGGCTGGGACAAAAAGGTAACGGGGCCGTGGCCGTAATTTACTGTAATCTCCAGTCATTTCCTTCACTTCATTTGCTTTTATTTTTATGCCGCCGCCGTCGTTGTTGTTGTTGTTGTTTTTGCAGTATGTGGTGGTGAGCAGCAGGAAGATTTTATTCTACAACAGTGAGGCGGACAGAGAGCAGGCCAACCCCTTCATGACCCTGGACATCGAGTGAGTTTTATGACCATCACAAAGTTATTTCTTAATTTTATTTTATTAAAACAGTGGATTCCTTTAGTTCTGAGTACATAATACATTTTTGCACAATTGCAAGACGAGTGCCACGTTGAGAGCAGCAGCTGTGGTGGTAAATAAAGATGAGCCTCCCGTTGTGTTTTAAATGGGCCGTGTAAAGCTGCAGTAACATGGCCCAGGACAGAGACTTTTCACAACAAGCACCAGCTTTAATGGACTAAAGTGAGCTCGACTAAACCAGGACTGAGCCAGGACTGAGCCAGGACTGAGCCAGGACTGAGCCAGGACTGAGCCAGGACTGAGCCAGGACTGAGCCAGGACTGAGCCAGGACTAAACCAGGACTGAGCCAGGACTAAGCCAGGACTGAGCCAGGACTAAGCCAGGACTGAGCCAGGACTGAGCCAGGACTGAGCCAGGACTAAGCCAGGACTGAGCCAGGACTGAGCCAGGACTGAGCCAGGACTGAGCCAGGACTGAGCCAGGACTGAGCCAGGACTAAACCAGAAGTAAGCCAGGACTAAAAGTGAGCATTACTAAACCATGACTAAGCCAGGTCTAAACCAGGCCTAAACTAAGACTAAACCAGGACTAAGCCAGGACTAAACTAGGACTAAGCAGGACTAAAAGTAAGCATTACTAAACCAGGTCTAAACCAAGACTAAACCAGGAAAAAGCCAGGACCAAACCAAGACTAAACTAGGTCTAAACCAAGACTAAACCATGACTAAGCCAGGTCTAAACCAGGCCTAAACTAAGAATAAACCAGGACTAAGCCATGACTAAAACAGAAGTAAGCCAGGACTAAGCCAGGACTAAAACAGAAGTAAGCCAGGACTAAGCCAGGACTAAAAGTGAGCATTACTAAACCAGGTCTAAACCAAGACTAAACCAAGACTAACCAGGACTAAACCAGGAGTAAGTCAGGCATAACCAGGTGTAAAGCAGGACTAAACTGTGACTGAACTGGGACTGAACCAGGACTAAACCAAGACTAAACAAAGGACAAAACCATGACTTAGCCAGGTCTAAACCAGGCCTAAACCAAGACTAAACCAGAACTAAGACAGGTCTAACCAGGCCTAAACCAAGACTAAACCAGGACTAAGACAGGTCTAACCAGGCCTAAACCAAGACTAAACCAGGACTAAGACAGGTCTAACCAGGCCTAAACCAAGACTAAACCAGGACTAAGACAGGTCTAACCAGGCCTAAACTAAGACTAAACCAGAATAAAGCCAGGTCTAAATCACTACAAAGAAGTAAGATTATTTTTGTTAGCTCTATTGTTAATCGAGTTTTAAATAAATTCTTGAATACTTTAGCCTTCCTTTACTGGCAGAATAGGAACATATACATTCAGTTCTATACAAAAGCTTATTGTTTTGTCTTTTTCAACCCTCAGTTTTTTTAGTAATGACATCAGAACATTGTTTAATCTCAGCCTTGACTAACACCAACTTAACCATTGCTTTGTATTCTCGTGGAGCTGTGGGCCTCACTCTCTGATCTCTTCTCTTACAGTAAACTGTTCCACGTGCGTCCCGTCACTCAGACCGACGTGTACCGCGCCGAGGCCAAAGAAATCCCCAGAATATTCCAGGTACGGCTCCCCTGTCCCATGAATAAAACATAGTATTTATTTGCAAACGTGGCGTACCACCTCATTCGCCTTTTTTCATTACTTACTCTGTCTCCGGCTTTTGTACTTTTTGAGTTTTGAGTCGTGATTTGAATAAGGGGGAAGTGTATGGCAGGGAGGTACGCAGAGGTAGTAGTAGTAGTAGTACCACCACCAGTAGTACCAGTAGTACTAGTAGTACCAGTACCATCTTAAATGTATTTGGGTTTCTAAGTACCATCTTTAATAGACTAAAATGAGCCTAAATCTGGACTAACTTATTTCTAAACCAAGGGATTAAAATGAAAAATGCCTTTTTAAAGATGGTCAAAACAGGGACTATGTCAGAACTAAACCAGATCTAAACCAGGACTTAAGAATGTCTAAACCAGGTCTAAATCAGGTCTAAACCAGTTCTAAACTAAGGCTAAACCAGGACTAAACAAGGACTAAAGTAGGACTAAACCAGGTCTACACAAGAATAAATCAAGGACTTATCCAGGTCTTAACCCGGTCTAAATCAGGTCTAAATCAGGTCTAAATCAGGACTAAACCAGGATTAAACAAAGACTAAATTAGGACTAAAACAGGCCAATACAATGATAAATCAATTGATAAAACCAGCTCTAAACCAGGACTAAACCAAGACTAAACCAGGACTAAATCAGGATAAATCAAGGACTTAACCAAGGCTAAACCAGGATTAAACCAGGTCTAAACCAGGACTAAAACAGTTCTAAACTAAGGCTAAACCAGGATTAAATTAGGACTAAACTAGGTCTACACAAGAATAAATCAAGGACTTAACCAGGTCTTAACCGGATCTAAATCAGGACTAAACCACGATTAAACCAAGACTAAATTAGGACTAAAACAAGTCTATACAATGATAAATCAAGGGATAAAACCAGGTCTAGACCAGGACTAAACCAGTTCTGAAGCAAGACTAAACCAGGACTAAATCAGGATAAATCAAGGACTTAACCAGGGCTAAATCAGGTCTAAATCAGGACTAAAACAGGATTAAAAAGACTAAATTAGGACTAAAACAGGTCTACACAAGAATAAATCAAGGACTTAACCAGGTCTTAACCAGATCTAAATCAGGACTAAACCACGATTAAACCAAGACTAAATTAGGACTAAAACAGGTCTATACAATGATAAATCAAGGGATAAAACCAGGTCTAGACCAGGACTAAACCAGTTCTGAACCAAGACTAAACCAGGTCTAAATCAGGATAAATCAAGGACTTAACCAGAGCTAAACCAGGATTAAACCAGGTCTAAACCAGGACTAAAACAGTTCTAAACTAAGGCTAAACCAGGATTAAATTAGGACTAAACCAGGTCTACACAAGAATAAATCAAGGACTTAACCAGGTCTTAACCAGATCTAAATCAGGATAAATCAAGGACTTAACCAGGGCTAAACCAGGACTAAACCAAGACTATCCCAGGTCTAAAGCAGGACTTAATCAGGACTCAGCCAGACCTAAACCAGAAGGTAATCCAGACAAATCAAGCATTAAACCAGGTCTGAATAAGGATTAAACTAGGTCTCAATCAGGACAAAACAAGGACTAGAATCTAAATTAAATTAAATCATGACTTGAAATAGTAGAACAGTAGAACAGAGTAGAACAGGCCTGCAGTTTTTTCATTACATACCGAACTTTATCTCCATCTTTTTGCACTTTTCAGATCTTGTACGCCAACGAAGGTGAGAACAAGCGTGACCAGGAAGTGTCCGTGGAGCCGGTGGCGTACAGTGAGCGGCCGTCTTACATCGGTCACAAAGGACACGAGTTCATCCCGACGCTGTACCACTTCCCGTCGAGCTGCGAGGCCTGCGCGCGGCCGCTGTGGCACATGTTCAGGCCCCCGCCGGCGCTCGAGTGCAGGCGCTGCCATTTCAAGTGCCATAAGGATCATTTAGGCAGCAAAGAGGACGGGATCCCACCATGCAAAGGTTAGCGTTTTTAATTATATACTTTTACTCAAATGTTTACTTAGGTAGGCTTTTTGATGCAAATGTAATAGCAGAAGTAGTGGTAATAGTACTCGTAGTAATAATAGCAGCATAGTAGTAAAGTACTTTGACTTAAACAGCCCTCAAGTAACTACTTTTGACAAGGATTGTGTCGTATTTTATGAAAATGCTTGCTAATAAATGTATAGTGGATGATGTTTCAAGTCGGGCTGCACGATATATCGCAAAATTATCGCAATATCAGCAAACGCAATATCCGTATCGCAAGAATCTAAATATATCGCAATAACGCTGTGGTCTTCCATCTGACAGAGATTTACACTGAAGAATCATTTTCCACCAGAGCCTTAAAAGAACATGTGTTGTGACTAAATAAAAATGTTTAAAAAGTCCAGTTTTAATGGCAATTTAATGAATTTAGTCACAGCTTAGCCTTGTTTTATTCCTGGTTTAATCTGTGGTAAGTTTTGATTTTGTCGCTGTTTTGACTTGTAAATACAGGAACTTACATTTTTGTTAAATGTAGTGACTTTAAATTACTATGTTCGAAAAGTAGGCTCTTTTTTCAAATATCGCAATAGTATTGTTATCGTAATTTTCAACATAGTTATCGAATATCGCATGTTTTCTCCATATCGTGCAGCCCTAGTTTCAAGGTCTTGTTTTTTCAACATTCCTATAGATACAGGTTTCATAGTGGGAGGCGTGGTCAGGGATTGGGGAAAACAAACCGTTTCACCCACTTGGAAAACACTTGGAAATTTTTCATTTTTTTTCAGCCTTTTTCCCTGTGACTTGTTTTAAGATTGCTTATTATTTGCATCTTAAAACAAGTCACGTTTTTATTGGTGTTATGACATGAAAAAGAAAGCTAGAACATGAAATAGATTGTTGTCTGTCTGTTAAAAGACTGAGCAGCCTGTTGTGGTCGCGCCATGGTTCAATCAAGCCTTAGCAAATTTAAATTGACAAGTTTACGTTTACAATAAAAATGATTAAACTTATCTTTTTATACTAGAGTAGATTACTGAGTAGATTAGCGTGTTTTAGTCAGTCAGTGATGATATTTTATGCACACATTTGTTCCGTTGAACCACTATGTCCTCCTATGTGTCTCTGCGTCTTTAGTAGGGTAAAATATAAAACTTAAATACAGCATTTGTTCATGTAATTGTTGAGGCAAAAGTGGCAAAGAAACTCTTTTGCATTATTGCGAGTGATTTGTTTTCCCCCACTGAGGAATCAGAAGTGACGTTTTGCCAGCTGTATCTATTACAATAACTCTAATTTAAAAAAACTGGGAGGACGGTGGGAGGAAGCTGGAGAGAACCCACAGTAACACAGGGAGAATATGCTGTTTGTTTATTGCTAAGACTTTAACATATGTCTTTATACAGAAAGTCTGGCATAGGATGACTTAAAAAAAAATACACTGCTGCCAAGCATACAGTATTGTTTGGTTTTTATTTTCTCTTGCCCTTCTTCTCAAGTAGGTTTTTTACTTCCTTCTGTGTGAACCTGGGCCTGTCCAGACGTTCACAAACACATTCTGTACATTTCTCATCATTTAGCTTTAATATTTATTGACTTTTTTCTAATCCCTTCTTCTCTCTCCAGTGAACTACGACATGTCCTCGGCCAAAGACCTGCTCCTGCTGGCCAGCTCTCCCGAGGAGCAGCAGCGCTGGGTCAATCACCTGCTCAAACGGATCCCGAGGAAACACCCCAGCCTCAGCCCGCCGCCTCCGGCCGCGCCCCAGACCCCCGAGACCCAGCCCCGGTCCAGTCCCAGGATCTCCCCCAAAGAATCCCCGAGGAACTCCCCTCGCATGTCCCACCGGGGAGCCATCAAGATCCAGCCCAGCAGGACACAGCAGCAGCAGCCGCCGGGGCCCAGGAAAACCAGGTGAGGGGCCAAAGACAACACTAAATTATAGTCAAAAACATTTAAAACATGTTCTTATTTCTATTGGAGGAGAATAGTTCTGGTTGGGTTTGTTTCCATTCTCAAAAGTGGTAGAAGCGTACCGAATTGTTCTACTTTGTAACCCCCTCCTTTTGGTTTTAGTGTGGTCCACGTGAAAATAGGCGGATCTAAACTTTGGAGTCTGTTCATTGGATGATAGATAAAATAATTATTATTAATATTCATATTACTTAGACTTTTATTCCTAAAAATATGGCTCTTATCTAGCGTCTGTGTGTCCTGAGTCGGACACTTTCGGCTAAAATTCTATTACTTTTTTATCTTCAACAAGTCATAAAGTCGCTCATTTATTATCTTCAATAATGCAAATTGTATAAAATAAAAGAACATTTTCTTAAGTTTATAACGATATATTGGTTGGATAGTTTCTTGTACAAATATTTTATTGTGGCCGTATGAAAGAGCGCTTTTGTCCGAGGTTTAAGCTCAGCAGTGCTATGGCCCTGAGTCGGACACACGGAAGTCTCACCTTTCTGGTGTTTTCTGACTTATTTGTTGGATTTTTCGCTTGTGATTGGCTCTAATTTAAGGCTGGGATATTTACGTTAACAAATTTTTACATCTGGTACCTCATTTCTGTCTTTCAAAATAAGATTGTGGGCTAAGCTAACGTTAATCAGAAAATAATAAGACGGACAAAGTTAGCTACAAAAACACTAAGATCACTGAAAGAACGTCGCCCGAGTGTGACCTGAGCGTTCCCTGCACATTTCCCTATCAAAATTATTTTCATATCATGATTATTTTATAAACACTTAGCATAAATACACAAAAATTACCACAGAGGTAGAGCAATATGTGGAGTTTTTGTTTATCAACCGTTAGCCAGGTAACGTCTTTACGAACCTCTGTTAGAAGAAAAATACCAAAAGGTGAGCGTGTCCGACTCAGGACGCACATACTCTAATTATTTAAAAACAAAAAATGTACGGTGTAGAAAGTTGGAGTAGGAAAAATAAACAAACTAAATTTTCGTATTTCATGAGATAAAATTAACTGAAAGAGGCTATATTATGCTTTTGTTTATCTTTTTAAACAAATCTTGGGCACCTCTAGAACAACATTGCACATCTTAGAACCTTTAAAAACATTATGTGACTAAAAGAGAGCGTTTTTAATAATTACTCTACTGGTGCCATACAGCTCTGTTACCGTCTTTTTGAACAAAAACATAGAGAAAGAGTTTTTTACTGCCTTGAACTTTTTGTATGATGCCATTTTACTACAAAATGGAAAAATGTCTGTGAGGAAACAGAGCTGTACACTGTTTTTTTGGATAAATGAATGAGAGCAGACTGGATGCAGAGGGGTTGTTGATTGGTCAGTGCTTCCTGGAGTAGGCCGGTGGTTTTGATCCCTCAGAAAGGCCACGCCAGAGACTACAGGATCACTCAAACAGACATGAATGAAACAAAACACAACTCCAGTTCTGTTTTTGAAGATTATAACACAGTAGAAAGCTCACAAAAGTCAACTTTGCATAATATAGCCCCTTTAACAAAAAAAGTGTGCGTTTATTCGGTGTAAAAGACGTGCATTTGAAGAATTCATGCAACACTGTCAATGCCTGGACTGCTGTCTATAAACAATAGGTCAGCAATCTCCACAGATGGTACTATACAGCATATCTGAGTCATATTGAATTTAACACAACACTGTAGGCAGGACATTTTAGAAAGATCACTGTCTACATTAGCAGTAAAGATGACAGTCAGTATTTATAATGTAAATGACCAGGCAGCATTTCTGTTCTGCTCCGTTAAGAGTTTAAAAACTGGTCTCTGTTTTAACAATCCCACACATTTTTTTAGCGAAACTGCAGCTCTTTTTGTTTTAAAATGAAAACATATTGCACACAGTCGCACAGTATTTATATTTTAATGTGACAGATGATGAAAAATCTTACTTGAACTTGATTTTGCCGCTGTCCCTGTATCACTATAACCTCTGTGTTGCAGGATGTTGAATGTTTATCACTTGGGTCCAGTTTACCCAGAGCTAATTTGTTGCTGACACACAAATCCTTGTTTAAACTCTTCATTTACATAACGCTGCTGGCTCATGCTCCGTCAGGCCTCTCCCTCTCCCTTTACTCCCTGCCGCTGCCTAATTCAGTAGATGATAATGATCCCTTTTATAAGATGCACTAACTACTGTTCCCTGTTTTTTTTTTAAAAGTCTGCACCCTCTTTGCGCTCTCACTCTCGTCCCTGTAGCTCTGGGCCCATGCTGCGTATCATCCTCCACTGACCCCTGACCTCTTCACCTGCTCTGACCCACACTTTTCTAACGTCTTTCTCTCTGGGAGGCTGTAAGTAGAGCTGTCGCTGTCGCCGTCTGTGAACTGAACTTGACCTGTTGTTAGCTAATGCTCAAATTGTGGACAAATTAGAAAACACGTCTCAGTATTACGGATCCAGTAGTGTGTAATTATGTCAATAAAACACAGGATTTATGTAAACAATACTAAAAAAGGTGTTCAAAAGTCTATAAAAGCCAGAGGAAGTTCAATTATTTTTCCTACAAATGCCTTCACGGGACAAACTGAGCACTGCTAAGGAGGAAACACAGTCTGCCTTCTAATGCAGCTCAACATGAAGAAGAAACAAGAAACTTTAAAAGCTAAAGCTAAATGCGTATAGCAGAATGAATTGTTTTATGGTCAGGAGTTAGCCCACAGTTGATTAGCCTTCCTTTGAGCCGTTGAACATTTAATATACGGATTTTTTAGAAAAGTCAAAGGGGAAATTTAACGGGAATTTTACTTGGAACCGGAGAACGTGTGGGCACTGTTGAGCTCCATTTGGAAACATGACGTTGCATAAAGAATTGGAAATTGATTTAGAAATAAAAGTAAACATAATAATCTCACCTGTTTAGCTGCAATTTGTTGATACACAGCAGTATGTCCCTGTGAGGCTACCATAGATGTTTCCACAGTGGAATATTTGGTGTAATTTTGCACTGTACCTTTGAATTAAGTCAAAATTTAGTTAATAATTTCTAACAGCAAGTTATGTATAATTAGTAGGGATGCAATGCTAACCAAATCCCATGGTACAGTATTATCAAGATATTAAACTCACAGTATGATATTTATTTTAGTATTGTAGAAATGCATTAGATTGCAAAACACATTCCCTGACGAGCCTTTAGTGCGTTAATTATTGTGATATTTCCAAAGGTTAAGACTAAATAAGTCTTTAAAAGCAATATTTTTTTGTTAGCTGCACTGTAACAAAGCAAAGGATCATGGTCTATGTAGTTTCCTCTGCTCTTTTACCATTCTGCTGCAACAAAACTATGCATTTTAGCCCCGGGAGCACAACAATATTGTGAGACTTGAGACCAGATTATATTGCCAATATTGTTCCTTACATAATTTTATATAAATCTTATTTTCTTAATCTTGAAGCCACATTTGTCATCCACTAACATTAAATAAGCAAAAGCATACAAGATACAGTATACAAGGAAATAAATATTATTGTTAAAGATGTTAGTTTTTGGCAGTAAGTGGTGGCAACATTACAGATTTTCAACTTCACCCACTCACATCCTTCCTTTTTACACCCTGAGTGATGTTAATTTCACTTTAGAAAAATGTACAAAATAAATTGAGTTTATAAATAGCAGAAACTAATATAGCTCCTTACATTGGGTTTTATGGCATTTTCAATATATTTTTTACAGCAATGATAAACAATGATAAGTAATGAGCTTCATGCAGCTCTTAAGCCCCTCCTCTTGCTGATTATGAAAAGTCAATAAAATAATAAGTAGACGACCATAAAACAACTTGCATCTGCATCAGCTTATCTATTTAAAATAAATGTTTCTCTCTGTTTTCCAGTACATGCTGGGCTTAACTGGTAAACTGTTTTAGCCTCAGTTCTTCTCAGTCCTCACCGAGAAGTAGTTACAGGATGTAACTCTAGTTCTCTGAGTGAGATAAGTGCAGTATTCTTTGTTCTTTGTTAGTTTGCAATTATCAATGACCACCCGAAGGCTATATTTCAGTCATAGGCTAAGCCGCTTTTGAGGATTAAAATTGGTTGCGGCTCTTTATAGATTCACATTTTGTGTTTTTGGGAACAATTGGCTCTTTGGATTCAGAAGGATGCAGACCCCTGATATAGTTCGTCCAATTGTATTTACAAAATCAATTTATAGCTCTGATTAGCCAAATATATTAATAATAACACATTATTGTAATATGTAATTATATTTATAATCCTAATTTTTATGGACTTGACAATAAAAGCAGATTAGCGTCTCATTTTGATTATGCAAACTTTAAAAGATATGTGCAGAAAATATACAATAAGCTACAAATTTTATATTTGTCCCATAACAGGAACATTAGATTAGATTAGATTAGATTAGATTAGATTAGATTAGATTAGACTGAACTTTATTCATCTCACAGTGGAGAAATTCACTTGTTCAGGCAGCTCTTTGTACAGAATAAAGTGCAGAAAACAAGAAAATAAAGTGAGCATGCAATCAAAAAGGTGCAATTTAACTTATTTACAAGAAAAAGCTAAAGTAAAAAATATGTAACATTATAAATATAAACTATAAAATATAAATTTAACAGTGCACAACGACCACACAGGCTACATACATATTTACATTTAAATTCAGTGGCATAAAATGTCATAACAGATCAAGTTTGATCCACAGAGAGCGCTGTGACTAAAATAGCTTGGCGTTCATGTGTGTCTTCTTAACGGCTTGTTAACCCTCCGCCATGGCTTGTTTAACAGCAGCACTGCACCTAACACCTCTTCTGTAGCTCCCCCTGCAGGCTGCAGCAGGTATCGCGCCGCTTATTTTCCTCCTGAACTTCTTAAACATGAATTACTGTTTTCAGATTGCTTGAGTTCGGCCTCCAAGACTGGACTTGGGCTATGGAGGAGGCCGATAGTGATGATGATGATGATTTCTTCTAAGGAAATCTGAACTAAAGGAGTTATAGGCTGCTAGATGGTAACTGGGCCTCTGCATGAAGGGTTTGTGTGCAGTTTGAAGCATGCAACTTGTGTCCAAATGCAGATTAAAGTTACCCGAAAACATTGTGACACTGTGAAAATGTACATAAAAACAGAATACAGAGGTTTGCAAATCTCATTTAATACCCATATTTTATTTTCAATAGACCACAAACAGCATTTCGGGTGTTGAAACTGAAATATTTTACCATGTCATGAAAAATAGCTCATTTTGAATATACTGGCTGCAACATATCTCGGAAAAAGTTGGGAAAGGACCAACAAAAGAGTGGAAAAGTATGTGGCTTTGTAGCTCAGTGGGTATACAGTTAGCTCCATAGACTCTCTCACTTTGACATTATTCACATCCAAGAGTTTATAAAGCTGCCTCTTTTTTAAGGGCTCAAAAGTAATTGCACAGATGAACATTACCCTAAATAAAATGTTCATTTTTTGTTGAAAACCTTTGCAGGCGGTGACTGCCTAAAGTGTGGACCCCATGGACCTCACCAAACAGTGGGTTTCCATTTTTATGATGCTCTGCCAGGCCTTTACTGCAGCGGTCTTTGGTTGGTGCTTGCTTGTGGGTCTTTCTAACTTTTTAGTTTTGTCTAACGCAAGAGAGGAGGCAGCTGGGTCAGGCTGAGAGCCGGTGACTTCAGAATAATTCACTTCTTTGCCTTTGGATCATGCTTTAGATTTGATTTTAGTATCAGTCCACAGGATGCTGTTTCAGAACTTCTTTGCTTTCTTTAGGTGTTTTTTGGTCTAATGTGGCCTTTCTATTGTTGAGGCTGATGAATGGTGTGGACTAGGGCTGCACGATATGGAGAAAACATGCGATATTCGATAACTATGTTGAATACGATATTATTGCAATATTTTAAAAAAGGGCCTACTGTTCTGACACAGTGAAAATTCACATAAAACAGATCTAGACCTAGTTTAGTTCTGGTAAATTCACTTAAAACTAGGGCTGCAGGATATGGAGAAAACATGCAATATTCGATAACTATGTTGAAAATTGCGATAATGATATTATTGCGTTATTGGAATATAGAGCCTACTTTTCAAACATACATACACACCAGGAATAAAACAAGGCTAAGCTGTGACTAAATTAATTAAATTACCACAAAAACTGGACTTTTTAAACATTTTTATTCAGTCACAACACATGTTCTTTTAAGGCTCTGGTGGAAAATGATTCTTCAGTGCGATATATTTAGATTCTTGCGATACGGATATTGATATTGCGATAACGATAATTTTCATTTCCACTGAGAGACTGTATCTTGTGAGTTCAAGTCCAGACCTTTTACCTGCTCAGTTTATGTTGGGTTAATGATGGAAATTTAAAAATAGCTTTTGTAGCAACTCTCCAAATACTTTTGAGCCCTTAAAAAGAGGCAGATGCACATTAAAAAGCTATAAATCCTAAACCATCCGCCCGATTTGGATGTGAATACTCTCAAATTACAGCTGAGAGTCTGCACTTTAAGCACATATTAATTATATAACTGTATGTTTAATATCTCTTGGTAAATAGGCTAAAACAGTGGTTCCCAAAGTGGGGTCCGCAAAGGTACTGCAGGGGGGCCCCCAGAGGCTGTCTATATTAAGGACATAAAAAAAAAATTGAGTTTAAAATGCCGTGTAAAAAGCAATGCTGCAAAAACTCAAGGCAACAGGATCCCTCAAGATTTTTTAGTTTTGGTGATCAACTCAAAATCTCAAGTTTTCAGCAACTAATATTTTTTTACTCACCAAATTTAACGTTCATACATCTAAAAACTTTATTTTTTCCAACTCATCTTGCAGCCACTGACTCCACTGTTCAGGAAAAGTATTATTGATAATAATAAAAAGTAAATATACTGCATTTAACAAAAGAATAACTTTTTTCTGAACTCTGTAAGTTGGCTGTAAGATGAGTAAAAAAATAATGATGGAGAGAAAAACTTAAAAATTAGAAAAGTTTTTAGACGTGTGAACATCAAATTAAGTGAAAGTGGAAAACTTGAGATTTTGAGTTGGCCCCAAAAAGAGAAAGAGAAGAGAAATCCTTTGCATTGAGTTTTTGCAGCGTTTTTTTTTTTTTTTTTTTTACAGTGTATTTATTTAAAAATATAACTTTAAAACACTTTTTAGCCAATAGTCAGTGTCTTTTTTAATGTTTTTATAGAAATATATGAAGAAAAACATGAAAATAAAATTGGGGATGGAGGGAAGTTGTATTGTTGGGGGTCAGTGTGGGATTTTGGTAAATTTAATGAGGGCCTTGACACTGCTGAGTTTGGGAATGGCTGGGCTAAAATAACAACGCGTGTATCAGTGTCCACTTATGGGCCTAGAACTAGAAGATCCCATCCCATTGCGAGACAGGGCCAGTGCCTTGTTGGAGCTTTCAATGTGCAGAAATATCTCAGCCTTGTTGTTCTCTTGTGACTAATGGAATTTGAAGATCATTGCATTCAGTTTTTTTACATTTTTCACAGTGTCTTAATGTTTTTTTGTGTTTCTGGTTTGTAAAATGTGCAAATTATACATTGTCTTGCATCGCGTGCCCAGTCAATACCTTTCTTATTTAATGTGTGTGTGGGCGTGACTTTGAATCCTTGCCATGTCTGTTCTTTCTTTACTCATTTATATCTGTCTTTTTTATCCCTTGTTTTGCAGTTAACCCCGGCTACAAAAACAAGCTCCATTTTTGCGTTTTGAGACAAGATTTAAGACACATTTAAGACAAATTTTTTGGACAAAGTGGCCTTCTACGTACATGTGTTGTTTTGCTCAAAAGACATCTCCATTTGCACCGAGCCAGCTGCCTGTTGTTGTCATGAGAACGGACTATATTTGGCTTTTTAACAAGAGATGAAGACCAACAAGAACAAGAAGAAGCCGTGTCCTCGTAATGCAGAGAGATTATCGCCGTAATGGGAAAAAATATTCAGTTTTTGCTTGTAATTTGGACGTTTTAACCTTAACATGGAGTTGTGTGATGTTAGAAGTGTGTACATTTGTATATGGGAGTACGTGTAGCCTATGTATTTTTACCAGTACATCAGTGTGTACCTGCAGACAACTGTGTAACTTGTAATGGGTCAGCAGTGTTACTGAATGGGATGTGAATTATCGGAGACACACAATGCAAAAAGATAACGAAGCAGAGGATTGTGAGCAGTGTATTTTCCATTTTCTTGCCGTTCATTCGAATAAAAACTCTGTTACCTTCAAATTGTTAAAAAGGAAAAAAAGGAGGTGTGGTGTTTTTGTTGGGAAAGTTTTCAGGGTTTAAGTGCTGACTGTGTGTACTGGATCTAACGTGCAGCAGGTTATGGAGTGCACGTGGGTTTACGCGGAGCAGCTGGCCGCTCCAGACCAAACATCTGGTCGTCCAAGCCGTCCAAGGATCAGCTCCGAGTGTGAAAAGTGTGTGGGGGTTGTGTACAAACAACCAGCCGCTGCTCAACATTTCAGGAGAGAAGTCTGCTCAGTTTTTCCTCTCTGGGCATTTGTACAAACAGAAAGCAGCGGTGGAAGGTAACGAAGTAAAAGTACTTAGTTACTTAAGTACATTTTTCATGTATCTGTACTTTACTTGAGTAAATTGTACAAGGGTTACTTTTGCTTTTAGTTCACTATATCATATTTTAAAGCAAGTATCTGTACTTTTTCGCCACTACATTTTTGAATTGGTTTAAAGTCAAAAGTGTTTTGACTTCGTTTTTTTATATTAGATTAGTTTATTTGAATTTTTTTTTACCTTTATTTAAGCAGGGAAGTCCCACTGAGATTCAGAATCTCTTTTACAGGGGAGTCCTGGCCCCATGGGGGACCTATTGTACAGGTTTTTTAGTGGCAGGGGAAACTGGAGGAAACCTACGCAGGCACAGGGAGAACACACAAACTCCACACAGAAAGGCCCCACCCGGTCCGGGAAGCAAACCCAGGACCTTCTTGCTGTGAGGCAGGAGTGCTAACCACTATGCCACCATGCCAACAATGCAATTTCATAAAACACATGATAACACATGAGTAAAAAAGACAGATTTGGCCAAAAAGGCTATTTTTCATCTATAGTCCCCTGGCCTTGATGTTAAAAAAGCATCCATCTTCTTCCGCTTTATCCAGGGCCGGGTCGCGGAGGCAGCAGTCTAAGCAAGGACGCCCAGACTTCCCTCTCCCCAGACACTTCCTCCAGTGTCTGGGGAGTTAGCCAACGTGGAAATGTGTTATTTGTACAGCTTCGTGTGAGTTCTGAATGTGTATAAAAATTGAGAAAGAAACCTGTTCAGGAAAACTTAAAAAAGCAAAAATACATCAATAGGACCACACAGACATGCACGGTTAGTAGAGACATAAAACAAGGACTAAACAGTTCCTGACTCAATACAAAGCAGCAACAGATATTGTCAGAGTGTCAGAGAAATATACATAAAGACAAAAGTTCATATCAAGAAATACAAAATATTTACAACACAACAGGTTTAAAATCATGTGTTTTGCTGTGTCCTCATTGTAGACACAGAGTAAAACCTCACTGCAGATTCAGTCTCTTCTATTGCACCGTTAACCTTTAGTTTTTTAGCAAAATCCCTCACATTTAACAGATTCATTAGTTTTTGAATCTTTGAAAGTAAGTACTTTAATGCTTTAAATTTAAATTTTCATGTGATACTTTTACATCGAGTACATTTTTGCTCCTTTATCTGTACTTTTACGTAAGTTTAACAAATGAGTACTTCTTTCACCTCTGACAGAAAGTAATGGCTCCTTCCTCTGACTTTTACAAGACTGTGTATCATGATTTTACACTTTTAACTTTTAACAATAACACACACAGGCATGATGTCTTTTGAAACACGCTTGCCTCTCTAAAAAAGTGAATAAAACAATAGGATAGTAATAAAACTGGCTTAATAACAATGTTTAGTTTCCTGATTGGATGCATATGTCATTCTTTTAAATTGTTCTTTTTATGGATAATTTAAAAAAAACAACCACAGTAGCAATTTTTTTTTGTATCAACAGCTGCCCAAAGGTCCAGCTACAAATCCAGCCACCAGAGTCCCAAGCCAGTGTACGCTTTCTGGCTGCCCCAAGCCCAGATAAATGTGCAATTCATAAACAGCTTCCATACCTGATCAGAGGAGGCAGATGGTTTGCTGTGGCGACCCTTGAAGAAGAAGAAGAAGAAGAAGAAGAAGAAGAAGAATAGGCTGTAGAGAGAGAAAATGACTTACATTTATTAAATCTGTTAATGTTCTCAGATTTTCCACAGTTGGAGAACACAGTTTAGGACCGGCCTACCAAACTTTCACACGTCTCACACCTATAATTCTCCTGTAATGTTTCATGCGTAGGAGGTACTTCGATGTGTTGCAGAAGCTTAAGGAGCTGTATTAAGTGTGCACACAAAGACTGACCTCATGGACCTTTTAAAAACCTCACCCTCTCAAAAAAACTAGAAGTAAATGCTGCAGAAATGGAAAGAAAAGTAGCCAAAACTTTTCACTTAATTTTGCTTTTGACAACCCAACTTTTGGAAGAAATGTTTGGCACAATTTTGCAGGAGTTTTATGCAAATGTTTGTAAACAGACTTGGCTCGTTGGATCTTGCTTTTTTAGTGCTCATCACTGGGGTAAAGGTCAAATCCAGCTTTATTCTGGCTTTTAAATAAACTCCAGACACAAGCTGCACACACCAAAAACAAAAAAAAAGAGAAATTAAAATGAAATGCAATGCAGGCACTTCAACAAAATGGAGTTCATTAAATAAAAAGCCTGGATATTTTTGTTTTAACCTGCAGTATTGTTGATCATATCCATTTGTAGGTTGTTTTTAAGGTTCGAAACTGAGACTTTTAAGAGCCGAGTCAAGCAAACCAATACCAGGTCAAGATCAAACCCTGTGAAGTCTAAACCAAGAGGAAAGGTACAAAAAAAAGTGGTTCAAATACATTAATGATTATTTTAATGTTTTAATAGCAACAGACATTTTGCAGCTTTATCTTATGCTGCAAAATTATAGATGTTCAAAAGTAGGGCTGCACAATATATCGCAAAATTATCGTCATCGCAATACTAGCAAAAGCAATATCTGTATCGCAAGAATCTAAATTTAAATTAGCCTTGTTTTATTCTTGGTTTAGTCTGTGTTAAGTTTTGATTTTGTCGCTGTTTTGACTTGTAAATACAGGAACTTACATTTTTGTGAAATGTAGTGAATTTAACTTACTATGTTCGAAAAGTAGGCTCTATTTTCAAATATCGCAATAATATCGTTATCGCAATTTTCAACATATTTATCGAATATCGCATGTTTTCTCCATATACTGCAGCCCTATTAAAAAGTATAACGTTTGGTTTAAAAAATCCCTAAGAATGCCAAGGCCAAGACAAAACCGAATAAAACTGCAGCCGAGACTGAGGCGAGACCATAAAAAAAATCATAAAAATAATTTAAAAAATTGTGCCCAGTGTGTAGCCTGTGTACAAATGAGTATTTTTTTAATAACACCAAGGCCAGCTAATCCAAAAACCTTTATACTGTAAAAGCACGAAGCAGAGTAGACTTTAACCAGAGCACTCATAGCTTGGGATTTAATCTTACAGATGAACTTTTTCCTTTTAAGAAAACACTGATAAATGCCAAAAAACTTTAGGTTTAAGTACAAATCTTTGTGTAAGAAGGGTTTACGAATGAGGCGAATTGTCTCTAGATCAGTGTTTTTCAACCTTTCTTGAGCCATGGCACATTTTTTTTGTTGACACCCTCCAAATATGTTCCCAAATGACACCATGTAGAAAACATATAAAAACATATAAGTATATATACAGTGTGTGCTTTTTGGATTCAGCTTTCTCACTCACTTTTCTTTCTCATCAGAGTTGCTTGTTTCTCAGAGTGTTCTTGTAGAATCTGTGCTCTTGTTTTGAAGTGACCGGTCTTTTGTTTGGAGATGTAGTTTAACTTTACTTTGGACTGTGGTACGGTAGCTTTTCGCCGCACACTACACATAATACATGCAGTCGGATTCCTGGTAAAAGAAAATCCGACCAACAGATAACTTCTACTCTATTGCCCTGGGCTCACCATTTTTCGTTTATTTTCCCCTAAGGCTTTCATCTGGTTCAGAAGTTTGCTCAGGGACAAGTTCCTTTTCAGATATGTAAACATGGCTTTTTACCACTTTCAGTCGCACACATCAATAACTACTGACTTAAATTAAGAAGGTGACTGCTATACCTGCTGCCACCCCTAGGAGGAGTATTACATGGCCATGTTGTTAGCACATATTTCTCTCAGGCACTCCACAATGGCAAATTATTAGCATTTACTAAATAATGTCTATATAAATCAGTTTCATGGCACATCTGATGATCACTCACGGCTAGGGATGTAATGATTCTTCATAAATCAGCTAAAAATCAGTGCATAAGACAGAAATTTTGAATCAGTGCGGAAAAAAATGAATCGCGATGTCCTTTTAAACAGCGTGCAGGCCACCAAAGTATAATGGTGCGTAGTCTGGCTCACATGTTTGGTGCTAGACATCATCACCTGGCCATTTTACAGAAGAAAAACATGAATTTATATCAAGTTTTAGTTTACAGGACTCGTAAAATCATTAGCCCGATGCACTGGAAATGTGAAAAGACTGCGCACGAGCTTCATTAAGAGCGCTCCCTCTCCTCTCGCACAGACGGAGGAGCGCGCACACAGCGTCCTCATTCAGAGAACAACAACAAACCCAGGGCGGACAGAGACACCTCTGAAGGTTTTATTTAAACAGCACCTGTTTGCTCCGTTTACCATTGTTCAGAAAGTAGCTCGTTGTTAGCAGCGAGCTAAAGCAAAGCTAAGTGGCTAACAACAGCTAAAGTTTATCTTAAGTTTCAGTGGCCCCTCCCCCGGAGCGTTTCCATGGAGATCAGAGCCTTCACTGAGGATGTGTCTTTCCTCTCTGATCTTTTTGTAAGACTTGACTTTTATTAGGCCCATTATAAATGACTGAGGTGTGGATTCATGATGAGCTGCTTCTCTGTGCATTGTTTGCTACTAAAGTGTCTCTGTTTTAGGAGGAGAGTAGAAAGATGTTAATAAAGGTAGCTAACAAATTATTTTTTATATATTTTTGTTAATTTGACATGTCATTGTTTTAATATCTCTTTTTAATTAAATTTCTGTTAAGAATGTACAACATTTAAGTTTGATAAGAAGACACATATAGGCTATGTAAAAAAAAAAACCTTTTCAATCAATCAATTTGTATAGCACTGTTACAACAGTCACAACTGAGCCAAAGTGCTTTCCATAAAAAAAAAGATAAAAAAGATAAAAAAGATCAAATAAAACCAACATAAGTAAAAATGTTATAAAGTACTGTTATGTTTCAAATGCAATTCTAAACAAATGTGTTTTAAGCTTAGCTTTAAACAAAGGCAGGTCATTGATGATCCGCAACTCAAGAGGCAAGGAATTCCACAGCAAATGAACGTTCACCCCACTGTTGGGACTTTGACCTGGGGACCTCCAGAAGATGTTGGCCAGCAGACCGAAGAGCTCTGACAGGATTATGTGCTTTTAAAAGATCACCTAAATATGAAGGTGCAGTGCCATCAACAACTTTAAAAACAAACATTAAAAGTTTAAAATCTACTCTAAAACGAACTGGAAGCCAATGGAGGGAATAAAGTAGAGGGGTGATATGAATGTGTTTCTGAGTGTTAGTCAGCAGACGAGCAGCAGCATTTTGGACCATTTGAAGTCGATGGAGTGAACTCTGGTTTATCCCAACATAAAGTGCATTGCAATAATCAATACGGGAGCTGATAAAAGCATGCATAGCCTTCTCTAGGTCCTTCTGACTTAAAAAGGGTTTCACTTTGGCCAAAAGTCTGAGCTGAAAAAAGTTGTCTCTTACCACACAGTCAATCTGTTTGTCAAATCTGAGACATTCATCAAAGATAATTGTTTGGTCATAATTATATTGCAACTAAATCTGTAAAAAAAAAAATCGTAATCATGAACATAAAATCGTGAATCGAATCGTGACTTAAGTGCATCGTTACATCCCTACTCACAGCACACAAGTGTCCATCGAACTTTACTCGTCTTCTCCAGTTCCTCTCAGATTTACTCCCCCAAAATAAATCAAACCCTGCGTCTTTAGAGTCACATTTCACTGCGCAGTATTTAAAAACACTATCTGAACCTCACCAGAATGAGTCTGACTCTGCCTCTGCACAGGCGGCGAGTGGGCCCCGACTCAATAAATCTTTCAGCGTCGCCTAAAGCAGGTCGGCTCTGCTTATCCATAATGCAGCGCTTCATGGTGCAGCCATCTTCTGTGTCACGCTGGGGCTAAATCCACGCTGCACTGGAGGTGAAATTAGCGCGAGAACGGGGCGTACACCCGGCAGCGCTGACCTCAGGTGGGCCGTCGCACGCGGGGGTAACGTCATGTACCTGCGCGTCCCGGGTCTGAGGCGGGTTTTTGATCTCGGTCTCCAGCAGTGGACGTATAAAAGTCTGTGTCCCGTTCATTACTGGCATCACGCAGAGATTAAGCTCAGAGCGAGTCATGTGAAGATATTAATTTAAAAGCTGTATGGTTGCAGAGGTAACAAAAGATAAGTCATGTTGGATGTTTTAGTCCAGTGTTTCCCAACCTGGGGTAACATGTTCCGGATAAACTCACAGTTACTGCTCATTAGGAGGAAGTTGTTGGACATAAATTATGATCTTTTTGTGGTACTCTTCCATAATAATCCTCATACTCCAAAAATCTTATTAAGATTATGATTTATGTTCAACAACTTCCTAGTATCTATGTTCCCCAGTATCTATGTTCCTAGTATCTATGTTCCCCAGTATCTATGTTCCTAGTATCTATGTTCCCCAGTATCTATGTTCCCAGTACCTATGTTCCCTGATACGTATGTTCTCCAGTACATATGTTCCCTGGTACATATGTTCCCAGTACATATGTTCCCAGTACCTATGTTCCCTGATACATATGTTCCCAGTACATATGTTCCCTGGTACATATGTTCCCAGTACATATGTTCCCAGTACATATGTTCCCAGTACATATGTTCCCTGGTACATATGTTCCCAGTACATATGTTCCCAGTACATATGTTCCCTGGTACATATGTTCCCAGTACATATGTTCCCAGTACATATGTTCCCAGTACATATGTTCCTCAGTACCTATGTTCCCAGTACCTATGTTCCCCAGTGTCTATGTTCCCAAGTACGTATGTTCACAGTACCTATGTTCCCAGTACATATGTTCCTCAGTACATATGTTCTCCAGTACCTATGTTCCCCAGTATCTATGTTCCCAGTACCTACGTTCCCTGATACGTATGTTCTCCAGTACATATGTTCCCAGTACTTATATTCCCCAATATCTATGTCCCCAGTATCTATGTTCTCAGTACCTATGTTCCCCGGTACATATGTTCCCAGCACATATATGTTCCCTGGTACATATGTTCCCAGTACTTATTTTCCCCAGTACCTATGTTCCCCAGTACCTGTTTCCCAGAACATATGTTGCCAGTACATATGTTCCCTAGTATATATGTTCCCCAGTACCTATGTTCCAAAAGTACATAGACAGGTTAAGATTATGGTTTAAGGTAAGGGTTTAGGAAACATCAGGACTTACCAGAATCCACAAGTACCAACGTTTTTCTGTGCTTATCCTCCCTGGTTTCTATGGACCGAGGAACATAGGTACCAGGGAACATAGGTACCAGGGAACATAGGTACCAGGGAACATAGGTACCAGGGAACATATGTACCAGGGAACATAGGTACCAGGGAACATATGTACCAGGGAACATAAGTACCAGGGAACATAGGTACCAGGGAACATAGGTACCAGGGAACATAGGTACCAGGGAACATATGTACCAGGGAACATAGGTACCAGGGAACATATGTACCAGGGAACATAGGTACCAGTGAACGTAGGTACCGGGGAACATAGGTACCGGGGAACATAGGTACCAGTGAACGTAGGTACCGGGGAACATAGGTACCGGGGAACATAGGTACCAGGGAACATAGGTACCAGTGAACATAGGTACCAGGGAACATAGGTACCAGGGAACATAGGTACCAGGGAACATAGGTACCAGGGAACATAGGTACCAGGGAACATAGGTACCAGTGAACATAGGTACCAGGGAACATAGGTACCAGGGAACATAGGTACCAGTGAACATAGGTACCAGGGAACATAGGTACCAGGGAACATAGGTACCAGGGAACATAGGAACCAGTGAACATAGGTACCAGGGAACATAGGTACCAGGGAACATAGGTACCAGGAAACATAGGTACCAGGGAACATAGGTACCAGGGAACATAGGTACCAGGAAACATAGGTACCAGGGAACATAGGTACCAGGGAACATAGCTACACACTTCCCCTTGGAAAACGGTAAAAATTCCTCTGTTACCTTTTTTTGCTTCCTTCCTCTGCAGCTTCTAATTTCTCTTTTGCTATCGCTTTTACCCAAACATAATTTTCAAAATGGCGTCTCCACATTTTCTCCATGTGTCTTTTCCACTTTTAAAAAACTGCTAATTTAAATTCCTTCTGAATCCATGAATAACATCGCCGCACTGCTGAGCTAACACATCGGCAGATCGCGAGCTTAATTCTGTTTGAATATTAGTAAATTACATACATTAGCCACGAAATGCTAACTTTGCATTTCCTCCTCTCCTCCTCCCTCGTGTGTGAAAAACTTCAATGGGAATATTACATGTGATTAAATTCTTACATTCATTTTAATATTGTATGACATTTTCTACAGTGTATCTGAGATAATGAGGTCAGTGGGTCCACCTTTACTGTGTGAGTACATAATGTTGTAACTCTGTGTTTTTGTGAACTTGTACTGGCTGGGACTGTTTACTTAATAATGAATCATTAAAAAGAGGATTTTGGTGCAGAGATTTTGTTGGAACAGCTGATTCAACTCCTCCACGAGAACAGTAAGTTTGTTTTTTTTATTAATTTTACATAGCATTGCAGCTACAGGCGGCAGATCCTGTATATTTGATTTATTTTCAAGTAAGATATGATTTGTTTTTGTGTTAACCTTGAACTGATGGGAGCATAAGATTAGCTGGTAATGGCTGGGCTTAATTTAAACTTTTAATCTTAGCAGCATTTTGTTTCTTTCGACATTCATTCATTCATTTTCAGTGGTAAATGTAACAAAGTAAAAATACTTCATGGTTTCAGGTTATCTGTACTTCAATATCAATCAATAGTGAAGTTTTCTTTTGACTAATTTATTCAATTTACAACGCACATACAAGGCACATATAAGGAAATTAGAATATTGTGAATAAGTGACATTATTTCAGTAGTTCAGTAAAAAAAAAAAAAAAAGTAACATGTTATGATTTTATGAGATTTTTCCACAGCTGCAGTTCAGATCTGGTGAGGGAGCTTTTGCTTACAGGAACTCTTTGCCACCTATCATTAAAAATATTGACACTGTGCTTGTTTTTATATTATTTTATATTATCTTATTATATTATCTTATTTATATATATCTCTTTTAAATGTATCGCTGGTGAGTTGTTTTTATGTATTCGATTTTTGCACCTAAGCACATTGAGTCTATGTGTGTCATAAATAATGTGCTAGATAAATAGTAATAATAATAATAATAATAATAATAATAATAATAATAATAATAATTAATAATAATTGTTATTTTTATTATTATTATTTTATTTATTTATTTTTTATTGAATTGGGACAATGCATATTAATCAACATATCAGCAGGTAAGCATCAATGTAAATACGCCAGAATTAGCACAATAGCTAAATTATTATTATTATTACATTTATTACAAAATGTTTTACATTTATTACAAAAAATATTATTACATTCTAATTATTATTATTATTATTATTATTATTATTATTATTATTATTATTATTATATTTAGATTTTAACTGTGAGCCAAAGTCATAACAATGAAAGTAAATAAATGTGTAAGCTACTGAAACTTTTCAACAATATTCTAGTTTACTGATGAGTGCCTTGTATCTACATTTATTTTAGTTGTATTTTTTATTTCTTTTTTGCTGCTGCACATTGTAAAGGTGCAGTGCCTCAGCCCAATGTTTCCCATTAAATCAGAAGATTACCGCAACCCACCCCCAGAGTCTAAAACTGAACTATACAATAAATACTTAATATAGGTAACATAATTGTACTGAGAAGTTAGATAATGTGGTGTTTAGTGGAATGTTTTTCAACACCAAAATTATAATAAAACTAAATGAATAAAGCAATGGTTCCCAAAGTGGGGTCCAGGGCCCCCTGGGGGTCCGCGAAGGTACTGCAGGGGGGCCCCCAGAGGCTGTCTAAGTTAAGTACATAAAAATAAACTGAGTTTGAAATTAATTATTTGCTTTATTAGTTATGTACTTGTTTAAAAATAAGAGTTTTTAATAATTTTTAGCCAACAGTCAATGTTTTTATAGAAATCTATGGAGAAAAACATGACTTAGTCTTTGAAGAGAAGGAAGTTTTACAGATGGGGGTCTGCGTGGGCTTTTTAGGAATTTAAGGGGGCCGCGACTTTGGGAATGGCTGGAATAAAGAATGTAAAATATGAATAAAAAGCTTTAAATTGGTTTACTAATGAATACAAACAAATTTAAATAAAATCACAAAGATATCCTGAATCAGAAATGCACCATAGACTCAACAGACTCTATATCATTTTCAAGCATATAGAGGAGAATAGTTTGAAGAGTAGAGAGTCTAATCTTCAAAATAATCTTTCCGCACTTTTGCTTTTCTAATACATTTTTCTCTGTTGTAGTAATGGACGCCCGGTTCTTCTTGACCTTCCTCTGCTGCCTGCCCTGCTCCCTCCCCTGTCTCCCTGTCCTGCCCCGCTCTGTGCAAATGCTACTCCAGACGAACCGAGGTGGTGTGCGACTCCGGCCCCATCAACGACTTCCCATCGGACGGCCTCCCCAAAGACGCCACGATTTTAACCATCCAGTTCACCAACATCTCCTCCGTCACCGAACGCCATCTGAACAACACGCCTCTGCTGCGAGGACTGCATCTTTTCAGCAACCAGATCCAAAATCTAGCTCCGCATCTTCTCCGGGGCGTCCCTAAACTCAAAAACGTGGACCTCACCGACAACAAACTCAACGTCCTGCCTGCGAACGTCTTCAGCCATGCGCCGCTCGAAAGTTTGGTTTTGAAAAATAACCTTATCGAAAACGCCGACGGAGAATGGATTGGAGAAAATAGCACGTTGACGTGGCTGGACCTATCTGGAAACCGCTTGACAAAAATGCCGACCAACTTGTTTCGTAAGCTTCCGAATCTCGACAACCTGGACCTTCCTAAGAACCGCTTGGAGAAGATTTCGGCAAATTCGCTGGACGCACTGACCAAACTCGAAAGACTCAACTTGCACAACAACAGATTAGACACTTTGGATGCGAAAGCCTTCCAGAAAACTCAAAATCTAACGCATCTCTTTCTATCTCGCAACAGACTTCAGAAACTTCCGCGAGATTTATTCCGAAATTTAACCCAGCTCAGACATTTGAGCCTGGACGAGAACCAGCTGCAGACGGTGGCTCCGGGTTTGCTGGATCCGTTGGTTTCTCTGGAGGAGGAGGGGCTGGATCTGAGCGGGAATCCGTGGTCGTGTGACGGAGAGATCGAGTATCTCTGGAGGTGGATGCAGAAGAACGAGAAGAAGGTCTTTCTTCCCGAAACGGTCACATGTGCCTCTCCTCCGGCTCTGATTGGACGATCGGTGATGTCGCTGACGCAAAGTGACCTCAGTGTTACTTCGTGATGTTTCGCAGCGCTGTTAAATAAATTTGCATGTGTCGTACAGCAACCAGCGTCTAAGAGTTTTTATTATTGTTAATGCGTATGATGCTCATATCATTTCATCTTCATTCATTCATTTTCTTCTGCTTAAACTGACAGAGGTAAAACTAATGATTCGCTTCCCTTCACAAATTTTGTAACCCATTATTAAAACTAATTATAATTTTACACAAAGCACCTTCAAAAGCCATGAGATAAGCATTACCCCTGGACCTCTGTAATTCGTAAATTACCCCCTGACGTCAGTGTTTTTAGTCGAGCATTCGCGCAGGATAAACGATTTACTCGATTTTACAAACTTTATATGAAGTATTAAAAATCACACAGATTTATAATAAAAATCCCAGATTTCTTTTATGTTTCTAGCTCTACTTAATCCTAAACTACTATCTTTTATGTTGATTTACTGTCCTGACAAAAAATAAACTTTACCTCACGCTACGACGCAGGTCATTTATTATCTGTCGAGATTTCTCTCTTCTTAAACAGCAGGCGTCCCTCTTTAATAATCCATTCACTGCAATTACGTCTCTCTGGATCTAACTTTTTTTTATTTTATTTTTTTTATTTTGTTTATCTTGGCCAGGGTAACATTTTATACATACACAATATACAAAAGAACAATCAAAACTGTAACGTCCAAGAAGGAGTGGGGGGAAGAAAACTTATTTAACCCCACCCCCATTACTCATCTATACATACTGACATAAGTAAAGAAAAAAATCACTTCCATTTTCCCATGATAATTCTTATCTGTTATAAACTTTTTTTTCTTTTTTTACTTGGAGACAAGTAACCATATAATTAAGGATACAGGACCTGAATACTAATACCAGCAATGGTAAGAAAGCACATACAGTACCAGCAATGGTAAAAAAAAAAAAAAAGCGCATACCAGCGATGGTAAGAGAAGCAAGTACCATAAGGTAAGGAAAAAAACATACAATGATAAGCGATGTTCCAGCAGAACTAGTTTTGCAGAAGACAGTGATGGAATTACCTTAAGCTGGGGACACACTACATGATTTTCTCAGTCGTTACAGATTCTGAAAAGACTAGGAGCTCACACTAACGACTGGTTTCAGCAGATTTAGTTCTGACTGAAAGACTGGGGCTCACACATTTAATGACTGCACCTCACACACTACAAGATCTGTAACTGCAACTGACGCCAAACAAACGCAGCAAACTCTGGCGGGCAACTCGCGAGAACTAAATGGTAAACAAACATGGACGCTCCCTGGGTCGCTGTAGCCATTGTGTGCGTAGCTATCTGTTTGGAAAAAGGGAAAGAAAAAATGGCTATGTATCTAGTTTCGCTTGGGTAGCGCTCAACTTTCTTCGGTGTTTGCCATGGTTGTTTATGTTTTCTTCTTCAAATTTCCGCTTATATTTTCCCGCTGCTTCCTGTTTCTTCGTCTGCGTCCTGACGCTATTTCCTGTGTCCCATCAACTGTTTTTCATCGGCCGCTGGACTCCATGAATTCCCAGTTGGATGTAAACAGCCCACACTACAGGAGTGCGTCCAGAGTCAGTGTTTGATTGCTTGCGACTGACGTCAGGCCAGGTTTTTGCGGCGCACACACTTAACGATTCAAGTCTTTGAACATCACACACTAACGGATTTCAGAGCCGACTGGTGATTACAATTCCCTGCAACTGTTGTTGACTGGTAAAGACTCGCTGCAACTGTGAATCGTTATAAAATCGGGCAAAAAAAATCGTGTAGTGTGTCCCCAGCTTTAGACACTCTCCGTATCCTGTGACCAGACCATATTTTTGTAATGTAATTTAAACGTATTGACACTGTGGTATTGCTTGTAGAGTTTGTCCAGACTGTTCCAGAGTTTCACACCACGTACAGACATGCAAAAACTTTTTTTTGGTGGTTCTCACTTTAGGCAATTTGAAGTCTCCAGTCACTCTCAAGTAACTTTAGCACTGAAAGCGTCCTAACTTTCCAAAACAGCCCCATGTTGCTCCCAAACTTAGGCTGTGTCCAAACGTCATCCGTAGCCCCTCACCCCTCAATCACTGTACAGTCCAGCGCTATACAGCGGACTATAGTGCACTATTTTTCTCTCACCGCTGATCATGTGACTCTGGAGTCTGTGTAAAAAAAAGTTCATCAAAACTGATAATGTTCTTCTGTGATAAAGCCCGACCAGACTCACTTGATGTTTTAGTATTTATAGATAAATAATGGTCATACGTGTGATATTTAACATGAATTATCGCTATAATGAATAAAACGGAGTGGATTATTGCAGCTCTGTGCCTTACGTGGGGAGGCTGAACGCTGGCTAAGCTAACGTTAGCAATTTTACACTGCAACGGTTTATTTAAGAGCTTTTTATTTCTGATTACGACATGACAGAAGTAAAAAAAGGCGTTTCTAACTGGTTTCATTCAGACGTGTTGTGTACAGTTTAAAGACCTGTCGCTGTCCCGCTGTTCTCCTCCGAAACTCGCAAAGCATTCTGGTCTATACTGACCTCTAGTGACCATCGCTGTCCACTACTTTTCAAAATGCATTGTGGGAAATTTCGAATGCACTATTTTTTATCCGCTAGACATTCGGACACCACTTCAAAATGGCGTGACCACTACAGAGTGCACTACAGAGGGATTAGAGAGGACGTTCGGATACAGCCTTAGTCTAACGTTGCCATGACGACGAGGGGTGTGTTTCCGGGTCACGTCTTCAACGTTGTTTGTTTACTCTTTTTTGTTTTACTTTTTAATCTGAGAAAAAAAGTAATTGTTTCAGAGTAAGACCAAAGGAGACATCTTTTTATTAAGATAGTTTAAATACAGACGTAAAATGTAGCGTTAAAAGACATTTTGGATCACCGTTACGAACTTTAGGAAACAATCTGCCGACAAAAACAGCCTGAATCACAGACATGGGGATTCGCACGGGACTAGTGTTATCAGAGGACCTCTGTGTGGGCCGAAATATGGTAGGTAATTTTTGAGGGAATTTTTACAGACATTTTTACAGACATGGATGATTCACACGGAATAAAAATCACAGACGACATCGGCGATTATTACAAAATACTGGAGGTCCCTGGGTAACACTGATCCCGTGCAAATAGGGCTAAACACACATTTCTATCATGCTTTTATCATCAGATTCCATATTCCTCACACCTCTCTTTACCGCTTTAACAACTTCTGGACTTTGATGTGATGTGAAAATTTAAAATCAGACAAAAAAAAAAAAAAAATGGAATAAAACCCTGAGCCGTCTGTGCTTCTCTTCGAATTCAAACCCCTCTCTGTCTCTGCGAATCCAAAATGTTTACTGCCGTGCGCTGTTTCATTGAAATTCATTGTTTGTGATTTTTTTTCTTTCTCAGACGAGTCGCCAAGACGATCAGCGTTGGCATGGAAACGGACAGGAAGTTACCGCATGTTTTATCCTTTTCCTTCTTCTCTTCTTCTCTGCTTTGAAATCCTTGCTCTGCCAGACTCTGCTCATTTTTCTTTGTTTTGTTTTTTCCCCGTTTGTTGTTGTTGTCGATCGGTTGCATCACGGATTATAGCATTGTCTTTTGATAACGCGGCTCGTGTGGGAGTTTGCGTGGGAGGCGGAGCGGACGTGCCTTCCAGCTGACCTCCCTGCATTTAAAAATATACCTCCATATACCTCCATATCTCTTTCTGTGTCTTCCTGCAGCCCTAAACTGTTGCATGTGTAGTTTCCCACCGTACGCCGCTGATACAGCCACAGGAGCTTTGATCACGCTGAGTGCAGCAGATGCTAATTTATGACTCTGATAAAATATAAAACATTGGCTGCTCCAGAGGCCGGTACTTTAGAAAATTAAATCTTGTTAGTAGTCGGTCCCCAAAGAAGAGAGAGGAAACTTCACTGCTGCGATGGGGTTGATGACTTTTGATTTTGTGGGATTTTACTGCAGTGGTATCAAATATTTATGGTGTACAATCAATGTCTTCAACAAAGTCAAGAAAGAATCCAGAGCTGCTGCGATATGAGGTCCCATCTTCTGCTTCACTAACCTGGAGGTTGGTGGTCTGATTCCTATGGAGGACCAAAACTCCCAAATCAATCAATAAATTAATAATTAAATGCTCTCACTGACTAAGAATTATTTAAACAGGACAACAAATGCTGAAATATACAAACATATTTTTAAATGAAGATGTAAGTTTTGTTTAATATTTATATTAAATTTGTTTAATGTTTTATAATAAGAATACCTTTATTAGTCCCACAGTGGGGAAATTGCAAGTTAATTATTATAATTATTCCCTTCCTGTGTCTATTTTTGCATTTATTCATTTGTGCTTTTATTTATTTTTGCTTTATTTGATTTTTTCCTCTTTTATTTATTCCCCCATTTATTAATTGATAGATTTCTGTCACCAAAATGCATATGAAGGGGGCGTGTCCTAACGGTGTCATTGGTTGATCTGGGTGCGCTGATAAAGCCTCAGGAGCCTGGTGTTGAACCAAAATCTGTTAAATTTGTGTTTCCAAGACCCACAGCATAGCTTCCTTTCCTGCTTTTATTTTAACAAAATTCTAAATCTGAACAAAATTACCACTAAAAAAATACTAATATACACTATATTTCCAAAAGTATTCACTCACACACACAAATAACTGAATGTGGATTATGGTGTGGAACTCTAAATGCTTCAGCACCAAGAGATTTTGGACAATTCCATGCTAAGTTCATATGTGTGTAAAGGCAGGTGAGCTAATACTTTTGGAAATATAGTGTAAATATGACTGAAGTAACCTGAGTTAGCGTTAGACCCAGTGTTGCCAGACTGAGCTTCTTTTGAAGCTAGAAAAAAAGTCTAAAATTTGGGCTTTTTACAACATTTGGCAGGATTTTAGAAAATATTCTGGAGAAAATACAAACAGAATAGTTGTCATTTCATGGCAAACAAAGTAGAAATACACACCTCAATAATCTGCTGTGTTTTCTCACTCATATATCAGTTCATTAGTTTTAAAATGTATGTGTTTGCTTGGTCACATTTCATTTCATGTTCATATATTTTGTAGGTTTGGGCTGGAAACTGTCAGTGAGATCTGGCAACCCTGGTTAGACCTCTGCCCCGTTAAACGTCTTGCACAGGCAATATTTATTCACTTAATTCTCTGCCTCAATTTTTCTTTTTTGAACATCATTTTGGTCAAAGCTTTATTAGATCGTACAGCGGAGAAGTGACAGGAAACCATAGACGGAGCAGGGAGAGACGTTCAGTAAATCATCAACATTTACGCACACACATGAAGGAAACGCCTTTGACCTTTCCTCTCAGAGTCTCTGCGTCTGACGTGACAATGGCGGACGGATCCTCGTTAAAGAATAATCGCTCGGTAATGGTTTGACATTTATATCGAGTGTCAGGTTAATTTGTGTGAAGGGGACTCAGATAATGACTGGTACTGATTTGAGCACAGATTAATTCAGGCACAGTGACGAGGAAGGAAAGAGAAGCATGTTTACTGCTTCTACTACAGTTGCTACTTTTACTATTACTACAACTTACTACAAACTCTTTTACTATCTCTATACAAAGAGGTTAGTCTGGTGTCCCTTTGCTTAAGTTTTGTTTCTATGGGCGTAGAAACCAATCAGAGAAACGAAGTGCGGGACGTGAGCAGCGCACTTCTGATCTGTAAGCCAAAAAAAAAAAAAAAAAGTGGATTACATTGTTTTATGAGCAGCTCTGTGCTTATTCCTGAACAGGGACAGCAGCAGAAGCCAGTTGTACAAAGTGCTGTAGTAAAAGTGGGTTTGTTTGAATGTGGTCGTTACGTCGGACGTCAGGGGGACTTTACTGTTGTTAAAATGGAAACAAGAGAAAGAAAAAAGTCCCACTGTGCTGCCCTCACGTGACTGTGTGAAGCTAGACGGCCAGTGAACTAATAAAGAAAGCTCCAAGGCGTACTTTTCTTGTTTTTATGGAGGTCTCTTGTATTGATATAGATATTTTAGTAACTGAAACATACAGAAAAAATGTGTATTACAAACTACACTGGACGTTTGGTGTGCTAATACAAGTAGCTAGGTTAGCTTTATTGAATATTTCTAGATATAGCTTTGCGTATTACCATTAAACTTATATTTTGATGTACTACTGCTAAGGTTAATAACGCTTCAACATTAGTAATAATAATACTTTGATTTTATGTGATGTTTTTCTTCTTTCACTCTAAGGTCCCTCTACTCTTAGGTGCATTCCAAATATGGCACAAATAATGAGCGTGCTACAAAGTTATCGGACCCAAGGTTGCAGGGGGGCCCCTGTCGATGGTGGGAAGACTCTGCAGAAACTGAGAACTTTTTGTGGCCCTGCCCTATGCACAAAAAAGTTACTCGAAGCCGAGAAGATAATGCTATGCAGAGATCGTCATACATCGTCATACATAGTATAAAAACTTAGAACACTCCTCCCTCTAGGAGCGCGCTCATTCTGCTGACTGTAACCTTACCTGTGTTTTTACTGAATAAACCTTCTGACTTGATTACACTTCTGAATCATCGTCCTCTTTGATGCTTTCACCCAAAATGAACAAATCCTTACAGCTTACGCACATGTAACACGGTAGTCTTGTTAGCGGCATTAACAACCTCAAGTTTACATCAAATGTTCAAACAAAATACATCTGTAACCTCAAACTAAGCTTGTGAACATACAAATACTTACAAAGACGAAAGTTTCCCAAGGTTCAAACGTTTAGAGCACATTCAGCGTTAATGAGCTGTTTTAGAGCTCACTTTTACCGCGGTTCTAGCTTCATTTTCACCGAGATCCTCTAATGGCGCACAGGAGCGCTTACTCTGCACTGAAACAAAAACAATGTCTCACTCTGACAATTTTATCCGTAACTTTTTTAACAGTTTGCAAAATTAAATGGACATATTTATTTAGCAGTCATGAACTTATTTATAACTTTTAACAAACTTATTAACATTATGAAGTTATCAATGTCTTTTAACTCAAAGACATGACACCCACAGAGGTAAAGGACTAAACGCTGTTTATCGGGAGAAAGAACTTGTTAAAATTACCCAGCCCCATCTTTTGATTATCTTCCGTATTTGTAAAACTCGCTGCAGATAATTGGCTGTGATGGGTCAGGTCCAAATTTACTGAGTGGATACGACTCACTGTGGCTGAGAAACCAGACTCCTGTTTTAGAAAAGAAAGTAGGAAAGCTTGGCTTTGCAGGCTTGTACTTCTATTACTTTTACTGTTACTGCCACTAGTTCCTCGCGTTCGGGCTGAGTGGGGAAAACAGGCCTTTAGCTTTTCCGCTCCTTCTGCTTGAAATACTCTCCAAACTGAGCTAAAAAAGTCAGAACTTGTCTCATTTAAAACCTTTTGTTCCTTTTTATGTAATAGGAAACAAGCGTCTATAAATCACTGTGTTTTTAGTGTTCTACTGTGAATAAGTGCACCTTGTAATCCGAACTACTTGCACCTTATAATTTTTTAACTCTTTACTACTATTGCACTTTCAAATGCCATACTGTTTACAACTACTGCACTTTACATTTGATGTTTATTGTTATTTCTGCTCTTGAGGTGTGTTGTTGACCTCTTGGCCAGGTCACCCTTGATCTCAATGGGTTTTACCTGGTTAAATAAAGGTTAATAAAAGTAAATACTACTGCTACTACTGCTGCTACTACTTCTTCTGCTACTACTACTACCCACTTTGCCATCAAAAAAGTAATAATACTCATTTAGAGATTTTAAAAAGTAGTGAAAGTCAAATTTTGTCCTCCTTTAGTCAAGCAAAAGTAGTAAGAGTTGTGTGAAATGTAATCAGAAAGTACCTTACTTTATAGAAAAGTATCTGGTTTCTTTCTGATGGGCCCTGTGCATTTGAGAGCCGCGGTGATTTAGGAGACTCCGGGATTTTATCTCTGAGAGTGGGGCTGCTGTGGCAGATTTATGGAGGATTGTTCACAGCCAATGACTCCACCTCCAACAGAGTGACTTTGGAAAGCATTGTCGGGCTCTTAACTTAGACGTGCAATAAATAAGGTGATTTTAAAATGTAAGTAACCTCTACCTCTGCTGTGATATTGAGTTTAGTGTGATTGAAACACTGCAGCATGACTCAGATCTTTATTATTTTTATATATGTGTTTTTTTTGCCACACTATTGCATGTGTATGTGGTCTGAGAGGCGTTCAACAGCACTCAGTACTAAACAGGCAGTACAACATGAAGTCCAGTGTTTAAAGCAATAGAGCACATAAGTTGTTTTTTGGTTGTTTTGGTCTCTTTTGTTTGCCAAATAAGTTTGTTTTCTAATAACAACGATCACCGACAAAAGTTTAAGTGCAAAGGAGGTAAAATCATTGTATGCTGAACTAAAAGTTAGAAAATGGCATTACACAGAGAGGCCTGTTAATCAAAACCATAATAGGTCTCTTGACTTAAGAGCTTAAAAGAGCAGCAATTAAATCCATCAGTATTTGACCCGCTCTATAGTCTGTTCAGCGAGACGTAATGATGTCTGTCTGGGCTTAGAGAGCTGACTTAAAGGTCCTATATTGTGCTTTTATCAGGCTTTTTGAAATAGCGTTGGACACCTTTGCATTAGCATTTCATATTTTCTAACTTGAAATGATGTAAATGTATGGAAAACGTCTTTGACTTCGCAGAGAACACTTGTCTGTCGCCTTCTGCTAACAATCTGGAGCCTGGACAGAGCATAAAGTGGCTATTTAGATCACACGGCGCTAACAGATAGATAAATGAGCTGACTGCTTCATAGTGACGACAGTTTAAGCGTTGAAATGATCAGAATGCAGCCAGGACGGTGTATGGGCTTAGAAATGCAGAGGAGCTACGTAGAGCCGTGAGACCGAGCGTTTTCAGCTCTTCATCAGCAAACAAGATTACTCAAACATGGTTGAATCAAACAAAATACTAATACGGGTATGTTTTTGAGTTGCAAACAACATAATAACATGGTTAAAAGCGCCAAAAAGTCAACTTAATAACACTGGATCTCCTACAGTCCTAACTTTTTAGTCACACCTTTTGCCCTAAGCACAATAAAGACTGCCATAGAAAAATGATCTAATGGTCAATAATTCCATTTTTTTTTTCATGGTTACAATGATTAACTTCAGTCCTCATCATACATAGCAAAACTAATTCTGTTTATGAAATTTAACCCCTTAAATTCCAGTTTATGTGGTGCACAAACCTCTGCCTCTGCTCAGTCTGGGCACTGTTTCTACTTTGCCCTGATGTGCACATCTCTGTAAGAACTACATTTTGGATTTGTGCTCACGCAAACACAAACAAACTCATTTCTCAGCAAACACTTTCACACCAATTTATGACAACCCTAAAACACACCCAAATCATTTTAGTTCAAAAAATGTTTTTTATTTGCCTTGTAGGCTTGATCTTTTATACAAACACTAATGTGGCCATTTCCAGATTTGTACCTCTGTCTACCATATATGGGGAAATGGCACCACCGAGTAAAAAACAATAAAAACTAAAATTCCAATCCCTCACTATCATGAATCCATGAACTACTTGATAAAAATTATATTGCAGTGACTGTATTATAAAAATGTCATTTGGGAGTCAATGGCACAAAAAAAAGTCTTAGGGGTAAAGGTGTGACTATTTTTTAGACACATTTTTCAAAAAAAAACCTGAAATTTGAAAATTCATCCAAAAAGACACACCTGAGGCAAAATCTATGCCATTTGAATCGACACAGCAAAAGTTATCCACAAAAAACAGATGCAAAACATCAAAAAATGTCTTAGGGCTGTAGGAGGGTTCAGGCGACATTCAGACTGGGGAAATGTGACAACACAAATCCTTTTTTTTTTTTTTAAATCAGACCCAGGCCGCTTCAGTATCAGATGTTTTACAATGCAACTTCAGTCTGAGCGGCCGAGTAAGATTTTATCCAACTTTTATGTCATTAAAATGTGACAAATGTTACAATTCTGTGGAGGAAGTAGAAGGAAGTGTGGCAGACAACAGTAATGGAGCTATCAGCGGAAATAAAGTGAGGTTTGGACTCATTAAGTATGAAAACAGTTCTGTTTAAGCTAAATTTGAGAGGTTGTATTGTAAATGGGCTGTATTGAGGAGAAATGAGATAAGAAAAAAGGATGAGAAATTGTTGAAAGTATTGAGGAGAGACGCTGACAAATGTATTCAAACATCCTTCCTTGACATTGTAGGACGCCAGATGCCCTTCCTGACGCAACCCTCTCCATTTGGGATAAAGAGTACACTTCTTGTGGCCCTCTGTGACTGGATATAAAGCAATATTACTCAAGTAAAAGTAGCAAAATTATGACTTGGTTAAAAGTGTTTTCCTCAAGTAACAATTTCCCCTGGGACAAGCTGTGGGAGGTGTCTGGGGAGAAGGAAGTTTGCTTGGTCCAGCTCTCTCTCGTGCTTTAAAGGTGCTATGAGCAGTATATATTTTTATATTTCATAAAAATGACCCACATGTGTGCCAAGTGTTTAAATCAAACATTAGTTTTACTGATAACAATGGTACAGCTGAGTTATTAACAACGTTTTACATAATGGCCAAGTTGTTTTTGTTTATACTTTTTATTTTGGTTCTAAAAGTGCATTGTTTTAATTTAGACTGCAATTTTCAAACCAATACAAGTGCATGCTTACAGTGCCTTTAAACCAGATGTGTTCAAGGTGCGGCCCGGGGGCCATTTGTGGCACAGGTTCGAGATTTCATATGGCCCTCAGCTTCTAAAAGAAAATGCATTACTTATGGCCCTTCAGTGTTTCTGTAGGTTTGCCTGTACATTTGTGCATCTTATCTACTTTTCTAATAAGTTTTTTAAAAAGTTGGTTGAGAAATAATTATAGTTGGTTTGTTTATGTTCAAAGATGTCATTTTGTTTGGACCTGTTTTAGATTTTGCTATATAATTTATAATTATTGGGCTTTTGGAAACAAAATACTTAAAAAATAGTTCATATTGTACGTGCGTTCAGTTCCTAGAAAGGAGGGACTGTTGGCCCTTGAACGTTTGCATATCTTCAAATCTGGCCCTTTTTGGGAAATGTTTGGACGCCCTTGCTTTAAACCCACACAAACGGATTAAATGCTGCTGTATCTGAGCTATGAACATACTTCTGAGTTTGCTCTGCATGTAAACATACTGCTCTGTACTGGCTAATACTGCATACAAGATATTTTTAATACAGGATAGAAGCAGGTGGAGGTATTGAGAACACGACTTCATTTACCCATCTTCTTTTATCCTACAGGACACAAACTGAGTGCTCTCTCTCTGTCCACTTTCCTTCTATAAAATATCTCCACGCTTTTATCTCCGCTCCATAAAATAAACTGAATCTGCTGCCAGCTTTATCGCCTCTATCCTCAAAGTCACTGCAACCACAAATAACACCACTCTGCCCCTACAGGATGTATTTAATGTGATACCATCTTTAGCCTCTGTCATGTAACCTTCTCTGTAGCAGCCCGGCTAAAGCTTACATGTAATTAATCATTAAATCCCTATAGCTGCTTTTGAAGATGTATGTTTCTAATAATAACAATGTTTTGTTTTTTTTTCTTTTCGGTGCGAGTGCGTGTCAGGTTTTATCTCTGACCTCGCTCTCGTGTCTTGCAGGTCATAGCTGACTTTCAGACTAATGATAGCAGCTCATTAAAGAAGAGAAGGAGACAGAGGCCATTAGGAAACAAGCACAGAACTGAAAAACACATGCATTTATCAACTTTTTTTTTTAAAGAAAATGTGTTTCTGCAGCTACGATCACTACAGCAAGCACTGCTACTACTGCTACTGCTACTACTACAGCTAGCACTATTACTACTACTACTACTACTACTACTACCAACAGTTCTGCTACTATCACACATAATAATAACAGATTAGTCTTTATACAGCGCTTTTCGGCACTCAAAGTCGCTTTACAATTTGGTGCATTTTTTCATTTTCTCCTCAGTCACACTCGGTGGTGGAAGTGTGGCTGCCATTTTGCGCCTTTTGGCCTCTCGGACCACCACCGACACACGATCACAAAGGCAAGGTAGGTGAAGTGTCTTGCCCAAGGACACAACAGCACAGTATGCAATGCCAGCAGCACCTGAGAGACACTTTTCTGATACCTATGGTGAGCTAATTTAGCTTCTACAATCATAAAACACAGTAATACTGCACCTACTACTACTACTTCTACTACTCGTGCACCTACTACTACTTCTACTACTCTTGCACCTACTACTACTTCTACTACTCCTGCACCTACTACTACTTCTACTACTCCTGCACCTACTACTACTTCTACTACTCTTGCACCTACTACTACTTCTACTACTCCTGCACCTACTACTACTTCTACTACTCTAGCACCTACTACTACTTCTACTACTCTTGCACCTACTACTACTTCTACTACTCCTGCACCTACTACTACTTCTACTACTCTTGCACCTCCTGCAACTACTCCTACTACTCCTACTACTTCTACTACTCTTGCACCTCCTGCAACTACTACTACTTCTACTACTCTTGCACCTCCTGCAACTACTCCTACTACTCCTACTACTTCTACTACTCCTGCACCTACTACTACTTCTAACTCCTGCACCTACTACTACTTCTACTACTCTTGCACCTACTATTACTACTTCTACTACTCTTGCACCTACTACTACTTCTTCTACTACTCCTGCACCTACTACTCCTACTACTCCTACTACGTTTGAAAACATGGTTCATACCCAGGACCTTCTGGCTGTGAGGTGAGTAAAAATTCTTTTATTCATTTAAACAAACAAAAAAAAAAAGTCTTACAAAATGTATTTAAGTAAAGGAAAAAATGTAGAAATGTACTCAGAAAAGAGGAGACAGAGGCAAATAGGAAACAAGCACTTAACTGAAAAACACATGCATTTGTCAAGCTACTACTACTACTACTACTACTACTACTACTGCTTCTACTATTACTAACACTATAATAATACTACTGCTACTGCTGCTACTAATGCTTCTACCAGCGCTAATGCCGCTACTACTGCCACTGCTAATGATACAACTACTACTTCTACGGCTGCTACTTCTACTATAACTAATACTACAACAACAAACTGTTAGTTGAAGTACTACTACCACTATAACTACTACTAGTACAGTAAAGTGCTTTATTTCCTGAGCCACTGCTGCCCCTATGTAGTTTACTAATTTATACTTTTTCCTCTACTACAGAAAGAGTCAGAGGCCAATAACTATACAAGAACTTAACAAAAAAAAACAAGTAATTTATCAAGCTTCAGGATCTGGAAGTGAAGGCTGGTATTACGTAGTTGAATGATAATGATATTGATTTTTGAAAGTACATTGAGCATTGTTGCTGCCTTAAAAACCTCTAGAAAATGTCATTAATAATTGGTCTGACTCATTTCCAGTCACATGTAAAGAGAACGAGATCAAGACGTCATGGCGCGTGAACGTCTGCAGTGGGCGCTAACGCAGAAAAATTGACGTTTTTTGAGCTATGTTGAAAAATGTTGACCTATAGATAAATGTAAATGAGGAACAGAGGTTAATAATTATGTACATGAAATCCATGACAGTGCATTATTGTGTTGTCAACATTTTTATCTCCTGTTATTTTGTAAGCATTTATTTTGAAAGATCATGTTCCTTAAAACTTTTTGGAGAGGACATACCTGTGCTGTATATCATGGCTCTTTTTCTTCCTTTTGCCATCCTCTGCACAGTCTCCATGTAATTTATTTAAAAAAAAAAAAATACAATAAATAATGCTTTAATATACATTTTAAGGTAAGCAAACAAAATAAAAACAAATTTAAATGAAGACTAAAAATCGTTTCAATGCCATGTTCAACCACATCTTACTACTTACTACATCTATTAGATAAAATTACTCGAATACAGATTATTAATCTTGATTTGAGCAAGATTAGATTTATTTATTTATTAGGTAACTTATTACTAGATTATTTGCTTTGTTTTTTTATTCCTAATTGTGTTTTGTTTTTTACATAATTATCTTTTACTACTTTTCATGTTTTATTTTATTTTATTTATTTATTTATTTATTTATTTATTTTTTTTTTTTTTTTTGGTGTATAAGTAATTTTTTATTAACTTGATTTTTAACTTGTAAAGCACTTTGGGCAGCAATGGTTGTTAGAAATGTGCTATATAAATAAAGTTGGCCTTGACCTTCAACTCAAAGTATTTTTTCCTGTTTCAAGCTATTTTTACTTATTTCAAGCAAAATTATCTGTCCATGGGGTAAGATAATTTTGCTTGATATAAGTAAAAATAGCTTGAAAGAGGAAAAAATACTTTGAAACAAGGCAAATAATCTAGTAATAAGTTACCTAATAACTAAATAAATCTAACCTAGTTCTTAGTTTATCTAATGTAGATATTGATTTTTTGCAGTGTTTGTGTTCTGTTCTGTTTTTGCAGATGTTAAAACCAAATCAAACTTTATTTATACAGCACTTTACAACAGCTTAATGGTTTAGAGAAAGCACTTTTAAAACCAGACAGAGTAAAACAAGTAACAAGAAATAACATTAAAGCACTAAAAAATGCAGAGAAACGCACAATCAGAAAATGTCCAGTCACGTCTGCAGGGCATCCAAAGCAAAACATCAGGTATCAGATGCCAGTCTGAATGTTTTTAGCTGTGATCTGAAGCCCGTTAGCTCAGTTATGAACCGTAAATCAGCAAAGGAACAAAGGAAATGTGCCTTAGTGTCTTTGCCGAAACACCAGCATTATTATTCATTTAAAGCTACATAGAAATGAGTTTATTTATTTTTATTTGACCTTTATTTTACCAGGAAGTGGGGAGTCCTGGCCCCAGTGGAGGACCTACTGTACATGTTTTTAATGGAAACCGGAGCAGACACGGGGAGAACATACAAACTCCACACGGAATCAAACCCAGGACCTTCTTGCTCTAAGGCAGGTCCACACCACATTATTCCAAAATGACTCTGGTTTGTCTAAATGAGCTTTTTCCTACCTCAGGCGACTCTGTTTGTGGCATCAACCTCACATGCAGCTGTTCTTTGTGCAAACGGCACTGAATGTGTGACCCATGAACAGAAAAATCTGCAGCAGGATGTTGTGGTGTTTGGAGGTGATCTGTGGGTTGTCTTTAACCATTCTCACATTCTTCTTGGCCTTCCACATCTGGCCTTAACATCAACTCTGCCTGTGTCCTTCCATTTCCTGATAACACAGGTCTACAGCAAAATGCTTCTGGAACAAAAGTAGTGAATTTTTTCTTGGATTAGGTCACTAATAAAGAAAAAGTAAGTGAGAAGTGCAGATTGGCTATGGTTTCCAAGAAACAGAATGAGGTCAAAATAGGAAATTTATGAAAAATAAGGCAAAAACGGTAGTTTATCAGAAGGTACAGTGTCTACAAGCAACCAGTTCTATCTGAAAGCTGCACATTCAATACATTCATTTTAATATGGCTAGAGTTTTGACATAAAATGTTTTGGTTTTATTTGCAGAAATCTCTCTCTTGGAAGTGGACAAAATGCATGCATGTAGAGAAATTAAATATTTTCAAAATATAAATATTATTTTTAAGCAAAAATGCCTAAATCTATTGTATAAACAGATGTGATTTTGATGTGAAACAATATCATTAAATATCTTGAATACATTAGCTAAACAGCACAGTTATCAATTGATTTTCAGTTCATCTTATCAAAATAAATGAGATTTAGCCACTTTTATCTCGGAAGCAGATCGAGTCCAAAAATTTGTCGACCAGTGTTATCACCTTAAATACCTTTTCTCATTATTGAACGCGCCTGTCTATGAAGTTCAAGGCTTAACTCACTAATCTAAAAAGTTCTGTGTTGCAAATAATCCATTTTGAGAAGTTACATGCATTCAAATCAGCAAAGGGTGCCCAAATTTTTTTTTCATATTTAATTTAATTCCATACGCCTAAATAATGCTACACTAAAAATTGTAGTTCGGAAAACAGCCCAGAACTCAGATGTCACTAGAAAATGAATGACACACCTCTGTGATCTTTTTTCATAAAGACAGAGTAAATTATTATGCAACCTCAGAGGGGCGCCCAAACTTTTGCATATGACTGTAAATTCTTCCAGTTATTTAATTAGGTGTTACAGGCGGATGGAGCCTATCCCAGCAACTATGGGCCTTAGGCAGGGTGCATTCTGGACAGAGGCCAGTTAAGCTGGGGACGCACTACAGGATTTTCTGTCGTTACAGATTCTGAAAAGACTAGGAGCTCACACTAACGACTGGTTTCAGCAGATTTAGTTCTGACGACTGAACGACTGGAGCTCACACACTGCAAGATCTGCTGAGGTCGCGACTGACGCCAACCAAACGCAGCAAACTCTCACGAGAACTAAATGGTAAACAAACATGGACGCCACCTGTTGCCGTTGTTTGGAAAAAAGGAAAAAGAAAAAACAGCTATGTATCCAGTTTCGCTTGGGTAGTGCTCAACTTTCTTCGGTGTTTGACATGGTTCTTTATGTTTTCTTATATTTTCCTGCTGCTTCCTGTTGCTTCGTCTTCGTTCTCTGACGCTATTTCCTGCGTCCCATCAGCTGTTTTTAATCGGCCGCTGGACTCCATGAATTCCCAGTTGGATGTAAACAGCCCACACTACAGGTGTTGCTTGCGACTGATGTCAGGCCGGGTTTTTGCGCCGATTCAAGTCTTTGAACGTCACACACTAACGGATTTCAGGGCCGACTGCTGATTACGATTCCCTGCAGCTAGTGTTGACTGGTACAGACTCAGCGCAACTATGAATCGTTATAAAATCAGGCAAAAAAAATCATGTAGTGTGTCCCCAGCTTTAGTTGCAGGGCTGAGACACAGACAGATTCATCCAGTATGGGACACTCAGAGCCACCAGTTCACCAATGCATGTCTTTGGACAGAGGGAGGAAGAGGACATGCGTTTGGATTTAAAACTAATTTGGTTTGATAATTTTGTGCAGGATTCAAAACTTTATTGTCATTATCAACACAACAGACAGAGTTCAAAAGTGCAATCCTAAACTAACAGATATCAATGTGAAACTTTTCCTGTAGATTACTGACATCTACATAGGGAAAAAATGAATTATATTAAGTTTTGGGTCATTGGGGGTGGGTAATGTGGCTGAAGTGTCTTGCCCAGGGGCACAACAACAGCTTACGCACAAAAAAAGAATATGTGAATATTAGATAGAGCCAGTTTTTTCGTTTTTCCAGAGGCAGTTATGGGTATATCTTATTTTGTCTTTCAGTAAATTAGAAAACACTGACAATAGCCTTTGTTTTTCGGAGTATAATGCCCAATAAATTAGGCTTGGAATCACATATCAAGAAATCCCTCTGTAAAAACCTTAATCATTTTGTTAAGTACAAGACTGGAAAATGTGGTGCTTGTAGGAGCTGCTGAAGCGGAGACGTCTGAGTCAGAGCGTGACTCATTTTCAGAAAACCAGGTGAAAATCTGGACACGAGTGACTAAATGTATTCAAACAAACACCTTAATGTGTAATCTGGACATTTTCATTCTGTGTAAAATGTTAAACTGTCCCAAAACCTCAACATTGAAAAAAGAAAAAAAGCACCCGACCCGTAGTAAATCATATTTGTGGACCATAATGCATTGCAGTTTATCAAATCAATTATGAGAGTTAGAAGCAGCCCTGTCCCGTGCATTAACCTGCTATCTTCATTTATCATCATCCCCTGTGCACTCTCGCCATCGCTCTGCCCCGCTCATAAATCACAGGGAATCTGACAACATAAACAGCAACAGGGCCGCGTCCCGCTGCCGTCGTGCCTTTGTGCATTATCTCATTATTGTTGTTTTATGGCCTGATATTGGACGCTATGGGAAAAGCATTAACCTTCAGAGCAGAGAGGAGTTACGAGCTTCAAAACAAATATAACAAATATAATAAATACAACAAATACAACAGGCAGACAGGGTTTACAGCAGAGTACTGTTACTTCAAAATAATATTACTCAAGTAGAAGTAAAATGTATGGGGTGATAAAACTACTCTTGAGTAAAATGTATTTAACAACAAACCAATAATTTTACTGGAGTACAGTTTTTGAGAAATAAAGGTTTGATACAGGTTTGAGTTCAGCGGTGGAAGTAGTTGTGGTAGTAGTAGTATCAGTAGTAGTATCAGTAGTAGTATCAGTAGTTGTTGTTGTAGTAGTAATAGTAGTAGTATCAGTAATTCTAGTAGTAGTATCAGTAGTAGTATCAGTAGTAGTATCAGTAGTTGTTGTTGTAGTAGTAATAGTAGTAGTATCAGTAATTCTAGTAGTAGTATCAGTAGTAGTATCAGTAGAAGTTGTTGTAGTAGTAGTAATAGTAGTAGTATCAGTAATTGTAGTAGTAGTAGTAATAGTAGTAGTATCAGTAATTCTAGTAGTAGTATCAGTAGTTGTTGTTGTAGTAGTAATAGTAGTAGTATCAGTAATTCTAGTAGTAGTATCAGTAGTTGTTGTTGTAGTAGTAATAGTAGTAGTATCAGTAATTCTAGTAGTTGTATCAGTAGTTGTTGTTGTAGTAGTAATAGTAGTAGTATCAGTAATTCTAGTAGTTGTATCAGTAGTTGTTGTTGTAGTAGTAATAGTAGTAGTATCAGTAATTCTAGTAGTAGTATCAGTAGTTGTTGTTGTAGTAGTAATTGTAATAATAGTAGTAGTATCAGTAATTCTAGTAGTAGTATCAGTAGTAGTATCAGTAGAAGTTGTTGTAGTAGTAGTAATAGTAGTAGTATCAGTAATTGTAGTAGTAGTAGTAGTAGTATCAGTAGAAGTTGTTGTTGTAGTAGTAATAGTAGTAGTATCAATAGTAGTAGTTGTTATAGTAGTAGTAATAGTAGTAGTATCAGTAATTCTAGTAGTAGTATCAGTAGTTGTAGTAGTAATAGTACTATGTGACAGTTTGGCCCTGTAACAATGTGTTGTTGTTTTTTATTTTATTTTATTTTATTATATCATTAGTTTGTTTTGTTTTTTTGTGTGGGGTGCCAGTCAGGTCTCTCTCCTGACATAAGATTTTCTATTAAGTAAGTTTTTGTTTGTTAATTTAGATAAAGTCAGTCCAAACGCACACAAGGACATACACTCAAAATGTATACCCTTTTATACCATCAAATGACAAAATAGAGCACATCAAAGGCAACTTCATTTTTTTTTTTTTTTTAATGATTTTCAATATATATATATAAAAAAAACACAAAGAATACACACACCATAGAATAAAGGCCTTTCAAAGGCTGAAAAAGTCCATTCAAAAGTTCGTTATGTAAATGTACTAGACATGCACTCCAATTCCCATCGGCCTCCTCGGGAGCCAGCACTCCAGCACTTCTGGCTTGAGTTTCCCCCCCAGCAAAAAACTCCACAATTTGGGTCAGTCCGAATCTGAGTCACGTGTGTGATGACGCAGTGGGGTCCTGACACGTGGAGCAGAGTGGTTGGAGTGAGAGGACGGCGTTGGATGTGTTCAGGCGGTAACGCAATCGCGAGAGGCTACACGTCTCGTCTTTGCGGTGCTCGTGCTGCGCTGTGGCTGCACGGGGCTCATTGGCACTGCTGTTTTATAAAAGCCAGGAAGGAGTAGATTGAACTGTGGCGCGAGCCGGGGACGAATCAGGGAACGCCGCAGTGGTTACGCGTTGTGGGAGTGGTAAGCATGTTTTTTTGTATATTTTATTGAATGATGACATGCTGGTTGTCCCCAACAAGGCAGGTTGTCACAAGTAGTATCAGTAGTTGTAGTAGTAATAGTACTAGTATCAGTAATTCTAGTAGTAGTAGTAGTATCAATAGTTGTTGTTGTTGTAGTAATAGTAGTAGTATCAGTAGCTGTTATTGTAGTAGTTGTTGAAGTAGTTGTAATATCAGTAGCTGTTGTGGTTGTAGTAGTAATAGTATTAGTATCAGTAATTTTTGTAGTAGAAGTAGTATCAGTAGTAGCAGTAGTAATAGTTGTCGCTATAACAGTTTTGTTTTTTGTTTTTTTGTTTTTTTTATTCCCAAAAAAAAAAAAACGTTACAGAGATGTAACAAAACAACAAATGACGAGGTAATTTTGCACAAACTCTGCAATCAGCGGAGCCAAATATAATCATCTGTGGGAAAAAAACTGTTGATAGTAACAACAGTGCTGTAGTCAAGACAACAGCAAACACAAAACTAAGCTTAAAATAAAAGAGATAAAGACTTATTTTTGGCATTACCCCGCATTATCTGTGATTTCTCCTGTTCCCGTTTCCTTCAGGGATGACCGTAAATCTTACAAAAGTCTTACAAAAGTTAATATTAATCCATAGTTAAAATCCTTACTGTGTTACCAAACTTAAAAATGCGTTTTAGCCTTAATTCATAATTGATAAAAGTCCTTACAAATACAAGTTATTAGTAACAGATAATGATGAATACAGGTAAGCACAAACTAAACTTCAGACTGTGTGGGAGCGGATTCCATTTTGTGATAGTTTTAAATGAGAAGACTGATTGTGCAAAGGCATAGACTTTTCATAAAAAAGTGTAAAAAATGATCTTAACCCCTTAATGGCTGAATTTATTTTAAGCATGTAGACAGACAAACTTATGCATGGAACAGACGGAAGCAGTTGTTGAACATTGCACTGGTATCAAAGGAAAACACGCATTATTTCTGCAGCAGTCTTGGATTAAATGGTACGTAGCGAATTAGCGACATAAGGCGTGAAGGGTTTAAACTTGAGAAATCTGCCAAATACATTTGTAGCTTTGACTTTTTACAAGTTTGAGATATTATTTTCTGTAAATAAATTGTGCAATGGTCATGAGTTACTCCGTAGCCCTGACATTCCCAAAGTCAGGAAGGTCGTGGCCCTCCTTAAATTTCCGAAAATCCCTCGCGGACCCCCAACAAAAAAACTTCCCTCTGTTCAAAAGACTCTGCCGTGTTTTTCTCCATATGTTTTTTTATAAAAAATATTACAAAAACACTGATTATTGACTAAAAGTAGTTTTAAAGTAATATTTTAAAACAAGTGTACAACTGTAATTAATTAAAAAAATTTTGTACTTTATGTTTTTAGGTACTTAATATTTTCATTGACTATTTATATTTTTTTTTAGTTTTTTTTGTTTTTATGAACCAAAACCATGTGTCTGAAATAATAATAATAATAATAGTAATAATAAATAAATAAATAAATAAATAAATAAATAAATAAATAAATAAATAAATAAATTGAAATTGAAATAAAGGGGGGCCCCCCTGTAGTACCTTCGCGGACCCCCAGGGGGCCCCGGACCCCACTTTGGGAACCACTGCCGTAGCCAATCAGCCTCCATAGATCTTTTAAAATACAAATCTTTAGAACAGTAAAATGATTAGAAAATGTACCTCCAGCACCAGAGGGGGGCTAGCAGCACAGGTTTCTCACCACTTTAATTCAGAATCGACTCTTGGGTGAGAAACAAAACATCTGTAACTCTACAAATCACACCCAGACGACTTCTTTTTAAACTCTGTCTTGTTTCTGGGCTGCACGACAGGAAGAGGACGACCCAGGAGGAGATTTACTTTGTCCCTGAACCGCTCCAAAACTTGTCCCGATGACTTCTATTTGACCCTGTTTTGGTTTTTGGAACAGGCCAGGTCTTCCTTTGCTGACTTTTCCAGAAATTGTTGCTAGCCAATGATGCAATTTGTTCTTTCCCTGATTGTCTGTGTGTCCAGCGCCCACTGCCACTGCTGCCCTGGAAGCCCAGCTCAAATCCACAGAATATAAAAGTAAATATGACACAGTCTAGAGTGAACTTTTCTTCCCTTTCGATGCTGAATAAGTTGTTCCGCGTCAGTTTTTAAAACATATTCTGCACTTCAACTTAAATCCCCCAAAGCGGTGTGAAAAGTGTAAGAGAAGTGAGTTTCTGAAGCTCGCTCTCTTTCTCTTTCTCTGTGAAGTTTTCTGACCCCTTTACTTTTCCTCTGGGCGTCTGGATAATCCTCCAGAAACTCACTGTTTATGGAGAAACTGGATTCACGCTGTGCCGAAATAAATTGTCCTCATCCCGCATTTGCACAACACGGAGCCATTTTGTGGACAATAAATCCTTTTTTGGACCAATGACAATGACATGAGCACAAACACTGACACTGACAATGCTTTCCTGTTGCCTGTTTATGTAACATTTTTAAATTTTAATTAAATAAAGCTGTTTATTCCTCGAAATTGCATATTATAGGCTTTGGCTAATCACGTTTACTTACATGACCAATGGCTGGTGATTGGTTGAAGCGTTTCCTTTTGGCATTTCCTTTTCCAGTATCAACAAAGCATGCAGCTATTTAATTTGACGCACCCTTCCTCATTTATCCAGGCTTGGGAGCAGCACAAAAAATACTAACTATACTAACTATACTAGCTTAAAGGGAATATATTCTGTAAAATCAACTTTTTTTTAGCTTTCTGCTATGTTATAATGTCATTCTTTCATCAAAAATATACCTGGAGTTGTGTTTGTTTCATTCCTGCCTGTTTGAGTAAGCATGTATTCTCTGGCGCTGAGCTTCGGATGCCTCAAAACGCTTATTTGCATGAACCTCTGCTCTGAAGCACTGACCACTTAAAAAGCCCTATACATCCAGTTTGTTCTCATTCATTAATATATATTTAAAAAAAAAAAAACAGTGTACAGCTCTTTTTCCTGATTCCTAACAGACATTTTTTATTTTGTAATAAAATGGCATCACAGAAAAAGTTTAAGGAAATAAACAGCTCTTTTTCTTTGGTTCTGCACAAACTGGCATAACAAAGCTGCCCTCTGCTGCCCTCTGCTGGTCTCTTTGCCCGTTTCTTTATAGCAACAGTAGAATAATTATTGAAAAAGCTTTTTGTTTTTGTCAGATGTAAAAAAGAAAAGAAAATATAAATAAAAGCATTAAAAAAAGCTTAAGTCATTGGATTTCATTCAAAATCTTCCTTTGGGACACAGATGGCCTTTGAAAATCATATTTATTTAAATTTTCATCATGTCAATTATCCAATTTCTTTTTTTTTTTTTTTTTTTTTGTATTTTTTTTTTACAAGAAACCAAAAAAAGAAAAAGCAAAGGAATATATATATAGAGAGAAACAAACTTTTGTACATCCTGGAAGAGACAAACCTGTGCATATTAAATTATAAAGAGAGAAGACAAACAACACTGTATGAGATTTATTTGTCTAGAACCTCTACAGGGCTTTACACAACAAAAACATCTTACTTTCTTACTTACTTACTTACTTTTATCTCAGAAGCAGATCAAGTCCAAAAATTTGTAGACCAGAGATATTTGCCTCTGTTTCTAAAGCGTGACTTTCTGTGACTGTTCTTTCTTTCTTCATCTACGTGCTCCATTACCTCCTTAAAAAAACATCCCTCCTCCTCCTCCTCTTCTTCTTCTGTTGCTTCATCACCGCCGCTCTCTTTAATCACTCTCAGAACTACTTTAATCTACCACAAGAGTCTAAAAAACCCTCTTTGCTTCTCCTTTTAGCCTTTTTGCTCGGGTCGTCCCTCTTCCTGCTCTGGCTCCACATCGATTTCCACATCGCGGCTCATTTGTAATCGCCAGATCTAAACAGGCCCGGGACACTTTAATTACCTCTCAGTACACGGACAAGGACAAAGTACTCCATCAAATACTGCAACACACAGTCACGGCTTAATCAGAGACGAAACCAGGACTAAACCAGGACTAAACCAGGACTAAACCAGGACTAAACCAGGACTAAACCAGGACTAAACCAGGATTAAACCAGGACTAAACTAAGACGAAACCAGGACTAAACTAAGACTTAACCAGGACTTAACCAGGACTAAACCAGGACTAAACCAGGATTAAACCAGGACTAAACTAAGACTAAACCAGGACTAAACCAGGACGAAACCAGGATTAAACCAGGACTAAACCAGGACTAAACCAAGACTAAACCAGGACTAAACCAGGACTAAACCAGGATTAAACCAGGACTAAACTAAGACTAAACCAGGACTAAACTAGATCTAAATTAAGACTAAGCCACAACTAAAACAGGACTAAACCAGGACTGAACCAGGTCTAAAGTAAGACTAAACCAGGACAAAACTAAAACTAAACCAGGACTAAGCCAGGACAAAATTAAGACTAAACCAGGATAAAATTAAGACTAAACCAGGACAAAACTAAGAATAAACCAGGACTAAACCAAGACTTAACAAGGACTAAACTAAGACTACACCTGGACTTAACTAGGACTAAACTAAGCCTAAACCAGGACCTAACCAGGACTAAACCAGAACTTAACCAGGACTAAACAAGGACTTCACCAGAACTAAAGTAAGACTAAACTAAGACTTAACCAGGTCTAAACCAGGACTAAACCAGGTCTAAGTCAGGACCAAACCAAGAAAAATCCAGGACTAAACCGGGACTAGCCCTAACTAAACTGACCGGTACTAAACAGGCTGTAACTAAATCAGGACTTAAACTGCAAACTAAGCCCTCGTACCACCAGCAGTACCCGTACCACAGTTTGAGAACCGCTGGTCTAAATCTCCTCCAGGAAGTTGTAAATTTTCCTGTCTGGGCTTCCACACAGAACACAGAGGATCAGACCGGGACCGGGTTTAAGCGCAGTGGGGTTTTCGAGCGGCTATAACGGACCCCTCACCTGTTGTAGGGGCTTGAAGTGAGTCCAGGGCTGTTAAAGTCTGTCGGGTCAGGGGCCGAGACAAGGACAGGGGTCAGGACCGGGGCAGACCGCGGGACACAGGACAGTCTGCAGGTCGTTATCTCTCACAACGCATCGATGAAGAGCTTTGTACTGAAGGCATTTAGTTTAATTAAGTGTATTTTTCTGAACTGATTATGATAAAAATAAAAATATCATTGTACTTGTATTGAATTTATTCTGCAACATCAACTTTTTTGAGCTTTTAATCATGTTATAAAGTTGGCTGAACTTCAAAAAGATGGAGTAGTGTTTTGTTTCATTCACGATTGTTTGAGTAATCCTGTATGCTGAGGCGCGGCCCTTCTCAAGATCTGAAAACGCTCGTTCTTGTGTGTCTGCCTAAACACGTGAAACCAGGAAGTGCTCCTGCGCCTTTCTAAAGCCCATACACCGTCACCGGACTCATTCTGATGATTCCGGTGCTTAAATTGCTATTACTACAAAACAGTCAGCTCATTTATCTATCTGTTAGCTTCATGTTGCCAATAACCATGCGAATTAGCCATTTTATGCTCTGCCCAGTCCCCACCGTTGTCAGCAGGGGGCAACAAACACCCAATCTAAGTAACAGCTCCCCAAAAGATGTTTTCCATACATATACATTGTTTTTAGGTTAGTATATAGGTATATACAGGCTATTTAGCATAGCCATTAGCAACATGGCGCTAACAGTGAAGGGAATTTAAGCTCTGAAATTATCAGAATGAGTTTGGTGATGGTGTATGGGCTTTAGAAACACACAGGAGCACTTCCTGGTTTCACGAGTCTACGTAGTCACATGAGAACGAGCGTTTTCAGCTCTTGAGAAGGACAGCGCCTCAGCATGGTTGAATGAAACAAAATACTTCTCCAGGTATGTTTTTGAGGTGGAAACGACATTATAACATGAATAAAAGCTCTAAAAAAGTTGATTTAGCAGAATAGGCGACCTTTAAAATTACACTCGGATATCTCAAAACGCCAAATCTGAAGTCTCTCCTAAAGAAATTAACATGTGACTAAAAGCTCAATAAAGTGTGCCCTCACTCAACACTTTTTCCTTACCGTGACTACATTTGTCTCTCTATTAAAGCCCTGTTTTCTAACAACAGCCCACTTTGCAGTCGCCCCGGGCTGTGCCGACTGTCACCGCTGTAACAAATGGAGGCAGACGCGTCCAATACAAACCCATTCCCTCTGTACACTCATCACTTATCCTGCAGGAGACATAAACCTGATTAATACCTCTCTAAATGCTGTCTTTACGAGCCGCCATCTTGGATTAATTGTGTCGATTGTGCCCAGGACAAGGATGTTCTGGTCCGTAAAGCGTCGCTGTGTGGTGGATGGGGCGGGTAATCAGTTCGGTGTAAGTCTATCATGAGGCAGGTCACAGAGGAGGCCGTACTTTCTGAAGGCCAATTTCCTTAATGAGCTGTCGCTGCATTTGTCTCAGCTGAGGTGACAGAGGGGACATGGCTGAGGGAGACAGGGGTGGACCCTTTGTGAGGAGTTTTTTAAAAGACGATGTGGAGGGAGTGAAGACGAGAGAATAATGAAAGAAGGATTTGACAAACTGAGTGCTTTTGTGTGGACTGTAAGTAATTATTATGTGATTCAGTGAACTTGTATAATTGGATTACTGAGTTAAATTAATACCTACTCAAATATAATGGCATAATGACATCAATTTACTAAAAAGATGACTTCCACTGATTTAAAAACTCACTCAAACGGCCCATCTGAGGTTAATTAGGCGTCAACTTGGGCCATAGAAGAGTTTTTACTGACTCCACAGAGACCTCGAGACTTCCTCAGCAGCCTCTGTGTTGTTCCCAGAGGCAACTTTTCTCTCTTTTGTCCATCAAATCCTCAAAAACGTACCTCTGCAGTTACTGTACCTCACGTTTCTGTCTCTGACTTAACCTTTGTTAAAGATTTCCTTAATCAACAGAGAGAAGTATTTTTCTGTAGTCCTAGTCTTACAGCTCCAAGTTTGTTTGTTTTTACCTCGTGTGTGAGTTACTTTACTGTTTTGGGAGCACAAGCCACCACCAAATTAACATTATAGTCTCACACTAAAACTTTGGTGACAGCATGAAGGTCCTGGGTTCAATTCCCGGACCGTATGGGGCTTTTCTGTGTGGAGTTGTACCTCTGTCTGTATGGGGTGCCTCAATTTCCCCTTTAAGTTTGATTACAGTCGGGCCAAATAATTTTTGAGCCATCAGGTGTCAGGCCACAAAAATGGACATACAGTTCTCTGTCATGGTTCCTTTGTAGCTTTAAATTAACATATATTAAAATGTTCAATTATGTATACAAAATATATAGATCAACCTTAAAAATAAATGAATAACTACAAATCCTCACCCCCTATTTTGCTACATTTTTACACAGCAAATTAGATAAACATTGGATACTAATTAGACAGAGGTAAAGGTAACCATGAGAGAAGGAGGTCACATGACAGAATGCTTGCTCTTTATTGGTTGGAGGCAACTAAAACCATGAAACCATGACAGAGAGCTGTATGTTTGCAAATAGAGTCTTACACCAGTGTCATTCCCTGTCAGCTAGAGATGGATCTTTCTGGCTTTTTAATGGGAGCTGAATCTTTGTATTCTATGTTTTCTAATGAGTTTTTTTGTGGTTGGCAAACAAAAAAAGCTTGTTAATTTTGTAAAAAAAAAGAAGAAAAAAGAAAGAACGGCTCCTGCACCACTACGACTCAAAAGATTTGGATCATGAATGTCACATCTCTACTGACAGGGTTACATGTTATCAAGTAATAGCAAATAATATATCAGCTAAAAAGTTGACAAGGGCCAACTCTATCTGGAAAGGGCCCTTTATAAGTTTGGCTCCTGACCAGGATCCTGGAGCAAGATCTGGAGAAGGATCCCTAAGCGCTGCACTGTAATCTTCTCCTGCTCCTGACAGGTTCCCCCAGCGGCACTGAAGGATTGAGGAGAAAAGATTAAAAGATTTCCCTACATAGACAATAACATCTACGTTACTTTACCTTGGCTCCTGTGCTCCTCTGTGCTGCTGTACTGTTTCTAATGTGTTCAGTGTTTTTGATACATCATTTAGATAAATCTGTACACAAACTGGTGAGCTCTCCAGTCTGGACCCACTTTTTGGACACCATTTGGCAAAACTTGCAGCTTCTCTTCAAGATCACTTGCCTTTAAAAGCACTTTTTGGTGTTGTTCTGTGCTACAATCAGACGTTGGTACGTTGTCCTCGATCACTTTTTAACTCAGAGGAGCGGGTACAAGCTGCTAATAAAACATGAGCCAAATGCTAATCCTAACTCTAACCAAACCACTGACGATATTCCTGTTATTACTTCAAACTTACAAACTACACTGTAAAAAAAATCTGTAAATTTTACATTAAAAAATTGGCAGCTGTGGTTGCCAGAATTCTACCGTAAAAATTACAAGAGGCCTGTATTTCATTTTACAGTATAATATTATCACAAATGTTGTTTTTACAGTTTTTGACTTGAGTTTTTATTATTATTTACTGTAAATTTTAAACTTATCTTTCAGAAAAATAGATTAATGTATATTTTAGTTTGTGACTTACATTTTAATCAACATTTACTGTAAAATTTAAAGTTATCTTTCAGAAAAATAGATTAATGTATATTTTAGTTTGCGACTTAAATTTTAATCAACATTTACTGTAAAATTTAAAGGTATTATCTTTCAAAAAAATAGATTAATGTATATTTTAGTTTGGGACTTACATTTTAATCAACATTTACTGTAAAATTTAAAGTTATCTTTCAAAAAAATAGATTAATGTATATTTTAGTTTGGGACTTACATTTTAATCAACATTTACTGTAAAATTTAAAGTTATTATCTTTTAAAAAGCTGTTAAACTGTAATAAACACGACTTAATTATTTTAACAGTGCTATACTGTATACGTTACAAAAAATAAAACTAAAAAATACAATTTTGCCTTATTTTTAATATTACAGTTAATTACCGTAACCAAAACTGTATTTTACCGATATATCAACTACGGTCTTTTACTGTTGAGATTTTACAGATTTTTACCATGAAATCTACAGATATTTTTTACAGTGTATGATCTATGACATACACAACCTTTTCTGTTGATGTGGTGGGCTTCTATAGACCTACCTGACAGCTTTCCTTTAGGTTTTGGTCTTGTTTTGTTCTTCCATTTATTCTAGTCTTGTTCATAACTGAATGACTCCAGTACAGTGAGCAGATGGCTGAAACCTGGCCACTCCAGAAAAAACACAAAATGCTCTTAGTTCAAGTCATAAATGTGTTTAGGTGCATGCTCCAGTTATATACTTCATTGTATCTTAGTGTACTTTTTGTGCCTGTGTCGCTGTGTTTTGAGAATTGACAATATGGCCCACAAAAAAATAAATATAAAAAAAGAACTGCAAAACTATTGCTAAAACTCGTATGCAAAGTTTCGGTTTATTTAATTCTATGTGCTTTGAAAAAACAAGTCCAGATGACTTCTTTTTACCTTGCGTTGTTAATCCTAGTTTAGCCCTGGTTCAAAGCCCACATTCAATCTGTGCCATACACAATTAATGTTATTCTCTGTAATTGGCTTTCTAAGGGAAGATTTTTTTTTACCTGGGGCGGATAAACATTATTTTTTACCAACTATCACCCGCACTGAAAACCCCAAAACAAATGATTTTACAAGTCATTTAGATTCCTTTAGATCCTTTTTTTATTTTTCAGACACATGATTCTGGCCCATATCATTAATTAAAACACACAAAAAGATAAAAGATTCATTCCATTAAGTGTCCATTTAGTGTGATTAAAGTTTCTTAACCCAGTGTTTCCTCAGAGGAGATGTATATCTGTAACAGCTGCAGGGTTAGTTAGAGTCTCTGTAAATGTAGCAGTGGCCTGTCCTGAGTCGGACATTTTCGGCTAAAATTCTATTACTTTTTTATCTTCAACAAGTCATAAAATCGCTCATTTATTATCTTCATTAATGCAAATTGTATAAAATAAAAGTACATTTTCTTACATTTATAACGATATATTGGTTGGATAGTTTCTTTTACAAATATTTTATTGCGGCCGTATGAAAGAGCGCTATCGCCTGAGGTTTAAGCTCGGCGATGCTAAAGTTCCAACACCTTTCTGGTGTTTTCTGACTTATTTGTTGGATTTTTTGCTTGTGATTGGCTCTAATTTAAAGCTGGGATATTTACGTTAACAAATTTTCACATCCGGTACCTTGTTTCCGTCTTTTGAAATAAGATTGTGGGCTAAGCTAACGTTAATCAGAAAATCACAAGACGGACAAAGTTAGCTCCAAAAACACTAAGATCACTGAAAGAACGTCGCCCGAGTGTGACCTGAGCGTTCCCTGTGCATTTCCCTATCAAAATTATTTTCATATCATGATTATTTTATAAACACTTAGCATAAATACACAAAAAATACCACAGAGGTAAAGCAATATGTGGAGTTTTTGTTTATCTACATAAATAAAACACAGGATAGTTTAAATGTTTATCCTCTCTGCTTCTAACAATCATAATATTACTCTTAGAAGGATTGTATTTAATGTCAAATGTCGCTGCCATAATAATAATAATAATAATAATAATAATAATAATGATTGACTTTGTAGTCGTGTCATCTGACCTTCGGCCGTGTGTCTTGGACACTCGGGTGAAGAGAGGGGCTGAGCTGTCAACTGATCACCATCTGGTGGTGAGTTGGATCCGCTGGCGGAGGAGGAGGTCGGACAGACTCGGCAGGCCCAAACATATTGTGAGGGTCTGTTGGGAACGTCTGGCTGAGCCTCCTGTCAGAGGGGTCTTCAACTCCCACCTCCGGGAGAGCTTCAACCAGATCTCGGGGGAGGTTGGAGACATGGAGTCCGAGTGGACCATGTTCTCCGCCTCTATTGTCAATGCAGCCGTCAGGAGCTGTGGCCGTAAGGTCTCTGGTGCCTGTCGTGGCGGCAACCCCCGAACCCGGTGGTGGACACCGGAAGTAAGGGATGCCGTCAGGCTGAAGAAGGAGTCCTATCGAGCCTGGCTGGCTTGTGGGACTCCCGAGGCAGCCGACGGGTACCGGCAGGCCAAGCGTGCTGCAGCCCGGGTGGTTGTGGAGGCAAAAACTCGGGTCTGGGAGGAGTTCGGGGAGGCCATGGAGGAGGACTATCGGTCGGCCTCAAAGAGATTCTGGCAAACCGTCCGCCGCCTCAGGAGGGGGAAGCAGTTCTTCACCAACACTGTTTACAGTGAGGGTGGGGAGCTGTTGACGTCGACTGGGGATGTTGTCGGGCGGTGGAAGGAATACTTTGAGGATCTCCTCAATCCCACCGACATGTCTTTCGTTGAGGAAGCAGAGGTTGGGGACTCGGAGGAGGATTCATCCATCACCCAAGCTGAAGTCATCGAGGTGGTTAAAAAGCTCCTCGGTGGCAAGGCTCCGGGGGTGGATGAGATTCGCCCTGAGTACCTCAAGTCTCTGGATGTTGTGGGGCTGTCGTGGCTGACACGTCTCTGCAACATCGCGTGGCGGTCGGGGACAGTGCCTCTGGACTGGCAGACCGGGGTGGTGGTCCCTCTTTTCAAGAAGGGGGACCGGAGAGTGTGTTCCAACTACAGGGGGATCACACTTCTCAGCCTCCCCGGGAAAGTCTATTCCAGAGTACTGGAGAGGAGAATTCGGCCGATAGTCGAACCTCGGATTCAGGAGGAACAATGCGGTTTTCGTCCCGGTCGTGGAACAGTGGACCAGCTCTACACCCTCTATCGGGTGCTCGAGGGTTCATGGGAGTTCGCCCAACCAGTCCACATGTGCTTTGTGGACCTGGAGAAGGCGTTCGACCGTGTCCCTCGTAGCGTCCTTTGGGGGGTGCTCTGGGAGTCTGGGGTCCGAGGCTCTTTGTTAAGGGCTGTTCGGTCTCTGTATGATCGGAGCAGGAGTTTGGTTCGCATTGCCGGTTGTAAGTCGGACCTGTTTCCGGTGCATGTTGGACACCGGTTCTGTTCATAATTTTTATGGACAGAATTTCTAGGTGTAGCCAGGGGCCGGAGGGTGTCAGGTTTGGGGACCACAGGATTTCATCCCTGCTTTTTGCGGATGATGTTGTCCTGTTGGCTTCATCAAACCAAGACCTTCAGCATGTGCTGGGGCGGTTTGCAGCCGAATGTGAAGCGGCTGGGATGAGAATCAGCACCTCCAAGTCCGAGGCCATGGTTCTCGACCGGAAAAGGGTGGCTTGCCCTCTCCAGGTCGGAGGAGAGTTCCTGCCTCAAGTGGAGGAGTTTAAGTATCTCGGGGTCTTGTTCACGAGTGAGGGAAGGATGGAGCGTGAGATCGACAGGCGGATCGGTGCAGCGTCTGCGGTCGTTGTATCGGTCTGTTGTGGTGAAGAAAGAGCTGAGTCGAAAGGCGAAGCTCTCGATTTACCGGTCGATCTACGTTCCTACTCTCACCTATGGTCATGAGCTTTGGGTCATGACCGAAAGGACAAGATCCCGGATACAAGCGGCCGAAATGAGTTTCCTCCGCAGGGTGGCTGGGCGCTCCCTTAGAGATAAGGTGAGGAGCTCGGTTACCCGGGAGGAGCTCGGAGTAGAGCCGCTGCTCCTCCACATCGAGAGGAGTCAGTTGAGGTGGCTCGGGCATCTGTTCCGGGCATGTCCCACCGGGAGGAGGCCCCGGGGAAGACCTAGGACACGCTGGAGGGACTACGTCTCTCGGCCTGGGAACGCCTTGGGGTTCCTCCTGAGGAGCTGGAGGAAGTGTCCGGGGAGAGGGATGTCTGGGTGTCCCTGCTTAGACTGCTGCCTCCGCGACCCGGCCCCGGATAAAGCGGAAGAAGATGGATGGATGGATGGATGGATGGATAATAATAACCAGATCATCAGCGTACAGCGTAAAATTATGAAAATTGTGGTATCACTTTAGTTTAGGGTCCACCAATTAACCTTTAACTAAGTGCTAATTATGTTAGTTCGAGGTTAATTAGCTCTTAATTGGTATTTATAAAGCACCTATTAATCCTTATTCTGTGTGAACATATTCTACAACTAATTAGCAATTAACTAACATTTTTCCTTTAATAAACTCATAATTACTGCTTTATAATTAGCAATTCAGCGCTAATTAACCACAAACTAGCATGCTAATTAGCACTTTGTTAAGTGGACCCTAAACTAAAGTGTTACCAAAATTGTTTATTTATCAATTTGATTTAAAGATTTATTCTTTGCTGACTTAGTTTAAAATTGAAAATGTATACCAATTTTATTTGAGAAGTTGATTTTCCGTTATCATAAATACAGTGCCTACTAAAGAGTTCATAGCCTTCATAGGTCTTGTCTTGTTCTCCATTGATTCTTGTTCATAAGTTAATGACTGCAGTACAGAAAGCAGACTGAACTATTACTCTCTTCCTTTTTATTATTCAGGAAGCACCACACTGAGGAGCCCTCATCCTCTTTCATGTGCTGTTGTTTATAACCTCCTAATTGAAATTCATTAGCTTAATAAGTCTGGCCACAGGGAGTAACATACTGAAACCAAACTCAGACACAAACACTGCGATGTGGAGCTGGAACAAATTCTGCACAAGGTAATTTGTAAAATGGAGTGAGATGTGAAGGCGTTCGGAGCGGGACAAGACCCAACAGCGGCCGCACTCTGTGTACACATCAATTTAATTCATGTAAGTCAATAGAGGAAACACTGGGGTTGTACTGTATAAACAGGAGGAAGTGAGAGGTCTTTGATCATGTGTCAGGCCCCGCCCACATAACACCCCCCTCGGATACTGTTGCCAAGGTGGACACAATCAACTTCCTGCTGAAAATAACCAAAAATCAATCCCTTTCTTGTACAATAAACAATGTGTTAGCAAACCTGTATTGAACAAAAGACACGGTAAAGAAAAGAAGAGGACACGATTTATCTGTGTCCTTCAGTGTGGCTTTGTTAAAAAAAGATGATCTAAAATAGTGTAACTTAAATCTGGTTTACTTAATCCAACCACAAAGGGTCACGAGCCAGACTAAAGTCTTAAAGGAACAGTCCACCGTTTTTCCAAATTAAACTATGTTCTTCCCTGATCTTAGCTGAGTTGATGCGTTCCTCTCTGGTCTTTGTGCCCTGTGTGCCCTTTGCCTGGGGAGCGACGCTAATTTGTTAGCATTTAGCTTTGCCAAGCATATCCCGATGGAACCAAACGCGGCTCAAGGTGGAAGCAACCAAGCTATGTTTTCCCGATTTAATTACAGTTACGTGAGTAGTGACATGACCCAAGTACAGTTACACAAAAATGAAAAGTACCCATTTTTATCCGCTTAGAAAACCGCCACTTTTCCTTTTTGTGCTCTGTCTGTCTTCTGCGTTCATTCTGTCGTACGTTGGTCTGTTTTCACCGAGCTTTTGGACGAACGGAGCAGTACATGTGTTGACCGCTGGGGGGCGCTAGTGAACACAGCTCAACAATCACAGCAGAAGAAATGTCTGAACTTTTTAAGGAGTGACAAGCGCAAGCTAATCGCAGTTTATTCAAAGAGTGAACAGACCGCCGCTATTTTCGCCTCATTTTCTTCGCTCTTTTTCAGTAAACGTTATAAAAACCTTCTCCAGCGCCGCCATGTTTGTTGTTGTTGCTCTTTTTTTTACTGTCGCCAATCGCCCCCTACTGGCTATTTAACATAACACAGGCATTGACATAGAAAACGATTGGAAGTATAAATGCAGAGACGCCAACAACGCTTGGAATGGACAGAAACTATTTACGTACAAAATGGTAGAATTAATGAATCTTCTGTAAATCTTTAAGGACAAAAAAATAAATAAATCAGTGTATATCCAGCTTAAAATACTACATTTACAAAATACTTAACCACCTTTTTACTGGCTCCCCATCAGTAAAGTGGTTAGTTCTCCTGCCTTTGGTGAAGGAGGTTAGGGGTTCAATTCCCCCATGAAGTCTATATACACTAGAACCTATTTTTTCTAATACTTTTTACAGCAGAAAATTGGGTAACATTTAACTGTGGGTTGTGAGTATGAAATAAGTCTTCTACTGAATCATAACCAGTAATAATAAACCATTAATTTCTAATAATTTAACCATAGAAAATGGGTAAAAATTGACTTTTGGCTGCAAGTTTAAAATTAGACATATACTAAATTATTATTAATAATAAACCACTATGAAAAAATGCACAATAGAGAGAATATTAAAACGTTAAATTGCTTTTATTGAAACAAACCAACTGTGAATAAAACCAACTTCTGAGAGCTCCAGGAGCAGAGAACCCAGGAGCTGCTCCTGTGGACAGAGAACCGTTAGCTTAAAAAAATATCAGCTAGCCCCAAACTTAGCTCTGAGGTTCACTCACTGTGGCAGAGGAAAGTTAACATTAGCTAATTCATCAACATCAACTTTCCAGACATGCTCTATTAACTTTAAAGGCATTTTTACAATTTAAAAAATGTTAAAGTTAGCCAATGCTAATGCTAAAAATCGAAGCTAACAAATAGGCTAACGCATTTGACAGTTAGTATTTTTTAGTTACATCAAAATTTAATACAGACAACTTCCTTTTGTGTCTTTGAGCTTAAATAAAGCATAAATATGAATAAAGATGTAGTTTTGACACAGAGCTGTCCCTGCTGTGAGTTTTCTGAAGAAGACGTCTCCAAACTGCAGAGAACAGTTACACTGAGCTCCAACCAATCACACGCCAGCAGAGACAAGCTCAGCCAATGAGAGAGTGACATTTCATAAGAGAGGCGGGACTTGCTTAACTGTCACTAAAAACAGTATTTTAGGCTAAACTTTAACTCATAATTTTGGCGTAAACCCTATCCTGTATTTTGGGCTGGGTCAGGGTTAAGGGCATCTGGTCTAAAAAGTACCGATGCTTATTATTTCCTCTGAGCAAAGCCTGAAAGATACAGAACATCTCAAAGAACTTTTCTTTTACTTTTTAGGTAAAACATTTTACAGTTTAAATTGGTATCTTTAGACAGAAAATGACTAATGCCTTGCTCTAAAATCCTTTTAGCTGTTGTTCACAAAGAAGCCATTACAGGTTTCAGCTGTGTCAGACTCTGCCATGAGTAATTCTGTCAGCTTTAGACACATCACCTCTAACAAAGACAAAGTTTCTGCTAATTACAATATACTTCTGTGTGCGTGGGAGTGCATTTTGTTCCTTTTTGCAGGCGAAAGTGGCGTTGGAAAATGTTTTAATTACCGTCTGGCAAGACATAATCAGGAGAGACTGTGCAAACAAGCAGCACAAACAGCATTCTGAATTGGTCATTATGTTAAAAGCTCTCAGCGTGGATCAGGTTACTCCTGAACAACAATACAGTCATGAAAGAACAAATTATACAGGCTTTTAATGCAGGCTTGTAAACATATGGTCCCTTGTGACAAAAACACAGATAAATCCATAGTTTGTGGAAGTAATTGGAAACTTTAACTCGAGTGATTTAAAGCGGGACTAAGTAATTTTTCTACCTTAACCCTCTCACACCCCTAAGACATTTTTTGATGTTTTGCAGCTGTTTTTTGAGGATAACTTTGGCTGTGTTGATTCAAATGGCATAGATTTTGCCTCAGGTGTGAATTTTTGGATGAATTTTCAGATTTCAGGCTGGTGTTTAAAAAAATAGTCACACTTTTACCACTAAGACATTTTTTTTGTGCCATTGACTCCCATTGAAACAACATTTTATTATACACTGTCACTGCAATATAATTTCACATTTTTATCAAGTATTTCATGGATTCATGATAGTGAGGGATTGGATTTTTTATTGTTTTTTTACTAGGTGGCGCCATTTCCCCCATATATGTTAGACAGAGGTACAAATTTGGAGATGGCCACATTAGTGTTTGTATAAATGATCAAGACTACAAGGTAAATAAAAAACATTTTTTGAGCTAAAATGATTTGGATGTGTTTTAGGGTTGTCATAAATTGGTGTGAAAGTGTTTGTTGAGAAATGAGTTTGTTTGTGTTTGTGCTGGGTTAAATTTCATAAACAGAATTCATTTTGCTATGTATGATGAAGACTGAAGTTAATCATTGTAACCATAAAAAAAAAATGTATTATTGAGTATTAGAATTTTTTTCTATGGCAGTCTTTATTGGTGCATTTTTTTGTGCTTATGGCGAAAGGTGTGACTAAAACGTTAGGGCTGTAGGAGAGTGAAGTAAACTGTTTCAGAGTTCGTGTTTTGGTTAAATGAGCTGTTGTCCGGGGGTCTCTGGGTGAAAAAACCTGCAACAATGATGGGCCCAATGTCCCTGAAGTCTCGATTCCTGTGAAAAAGTGCCACATCGTCAAACAGAAGGCTAACGATGGCTTTATTTCTCAATTTTTATCATGGCAGAGCGGCCAAATGGCAGAAACATTTCTGCAAGGATACGAGGAAGGGAAAGTCAAGCCAAGCGAAGGGTCACACATGAGTCAGTTGGACTTGTGAGTATTTACGACAGTGCTTTACTCCGAAATATAGGAGAAGCGAGCCAAAAATAGCCAAACAAAAAACAAACAAACAAGCAAAGTTACACTGTGCTGCTTTAATATGATACTTATTTTAAGTAATCTGAGTAGAGATGTACTCTGAAGCAGTGGTTCTCTACTGATCTGGCTTTGGGACCCACTGTCACGCTATAATGGCAAACTGTGACCCAAATAAATAAAAAAAATATTTAGGAAAATTAAGAGATAGTGAGAAAAATTTAAAGATGTTTCAGGAAAATTAGGAGATATTGAGGAAAATTAAGAGATATTTCAGAAAAATGAAAAGATACTGAGGAAAATTAAGCAGTGCTCATGTCAACCTTAGGAATAACAATAACATTATAGAACTGGATTTTTTGCTCTGGTTGAGTTTCTCATAATTATGACTTTAAAACTCATTATTATGACTTCCTATGGGGCTTTTTTTTTTTTAAGTCGCAGAAATGGACTTCCATAGTCTCAGCATTAGTAATAAACCTCTAAATCAGCCATTCCCAAAGTCAGGACTGGCGTGGCCCCCTTAAATTTCCAAAAATCCCTCGCGGACCCCCAACGATAAAACCTCCCTCTATTCAAAAGACTCTGCCATGTTTTTCTCCATATGTTTTTATTTTTATTTTTCTAAAAACATTACAAGAACGCTGATTATTGACTAAAAGTTGTTTTAAAGTAATATTTTAAAACAAGTATACAACTGTAATTAATTTCAAATGTTTTTTATGGTACTTAATATTAATATTTTCATTGAGTTTTTATATTTTTGTATGTCTTAATAAACCAAAACCATGTGTCTGAAATAATAATAATAAAAAATATAATAAATTCAAATTGAAATTGAAATATAGACAGCCTCTTGGGGCCCCCCTGTAGTACCTTCGCGGACCCCCAGGGGGCCCCGGACCCCACTTTGGGAACCATTGCTGTAAATAATAAACTAAACTAAACTACAAGTAGAGCTAAATAAACAATAAACAAAATTAGACTGTGAGCAAATTAAATACGCTATAATAAATATGAACAGGATATAGTCTGACAGAGTATGGATATTAAAAAAAATACCAGAAGTAAAGAGTGTAACTACTACGCTGCCCCCTACAGTTTAGGAGGATTGCAGCTAACCACAAGGACAGCTGCATAAACACTACACACATTCTCTCGTCCTGCTTCTCATTTCTGCAGAAAGCATAATCAAGCTTTAACACCAAAAATAAACTTCCAGGGCAGCACTGAAGTAACTCAAACCCAAACATATGTTGCATCAGAAGTGTCCATTGTTACAGTGAAGGAGAAAATAAAGTGGTGAGAGCGTTTCTGCCTGGGAACAACATGCCACCTACAGCACTGCAGTACTGTTTGCAGAGGTGTCAAAATGTGTAGTACTACTAGTTAAAATATTACAACTAAAGTATAATTTTAAAAGATACGGCTAAAACTCCCAACATAGTAAATCCAAAAAGTCAAAGTAAGTTCATTTTTGCTTCTGTCTCTTCACATAAAGCTGGAGTCATGTTTGTGTTTATAGAGGCTACTTTTATTAGAAACCCAGCAACCTTAGAGCATTGATTTATTTTCCTACGGGGATCAATAAAGTCTGCCTTACCTTATTTTACCTTACCTTTATTTTTTTATTAAAACTTTAAGTGAATAAAAAGTGCTGCTGTATTTGAAACCTCCAGGATTTTCATTTCTGGGATTTCTCACTGCCTTAAACCAAATTATTCATTTGTGCTGCCAATATCATGTATTACCTCAGGTCTGTCTGCGCAGGTTTTGCATCAGTGCCTCACACAAAACAAACAGCTCAATGGAAAGTATTTAAAAGTCAAATGAGGTTCCTCTCTTATTAAAATCAAGTGACATACTTGTCCCATTTTTGTGGTTAACATAGCAGTGAACTCAGCAAAAACACTCCTTATTTTGTGGTCAGTGTTTAAATTAAATTGATAAAATTATTGTCACTGCAGTAAATGCACTCGAAGTAAAAAGTGCACTCTGCCTTTAGTGCACTTGCTTTTTATGAAGCAATAAAAACAGTTCTCTGTAAGTAATGTTTTTTGTTTGAGACAATGTCGTGGAGGTGAAATGTTTTTAGACCTGAGTCACTCTGCTTCTAAATTATTGTTTGCTGCATATCCCGCCTAAGGCCCAAAGTTTCTGGGATAGGCTCCAGTACCCACAATCCCCCGGTGTTTGCAACATGGTAGTTAATACAGACAAAAGCTAAATAATATTAACTTGAAGCACTCAGAGAGCACAGACCTCCACCAGCCCTCACTCACCTGAGGAAAACCTCTAAAGGCAGTAAGTTTTAAAGATCTGTGAACATAGCACTGGAAGAGAAAAACCTCACCTTTCATTTGGTGTTATTTGCAAGTCTGTAGCTACATTTGTTATCTTTTTGAGTTATGTTGCTAAAAAACAGACAGAAAGACAAACCAACGCCGCCGAAAACATGACCCCCGCCTTGGTGGAGGTAATAACACGTTAGATTTATATAACAGCTTTGTAGATACTCACAGTGCATTATTCTTTCAGTCCTCAGTCACACTCAGTGGAGGAGAACTATTATCAGCCACCAAACAATGACACTAACATCTTTATACATAGGCAAGGTGGGTAAAGTGGCTTGCCCAAAGACACAATGACAGTATGCAATGCTAGTAGTGGGAATTGAACCTCCAACCTCTGGGTTAGGGGGCGTACACCTTTACTGATTCAGCTACAGCCGCCTCAAAGAAACCAGGCAGACAATATCATTGTTTTCATTGAAGTGTGATTGTTGTACAGTAAGCTGCCTCTGCAGAGCAACTTTGTGTCACGCTGCTTGCAATCTTTTACTTGTTTTAATAAACTTTCTTTGTCCAACCATTTACACTGTAATGAAAAAATGTTCCATTTTGGTCACACCACCTCTGTTCACAAAAGTTTTTAATACAACTGTCAGCAGGTGATGCTTTGTTGGCCGATACAGCAAAATAAATAGTTTTTTGTTTTCAAAAACATTGAAAAAATGCATGCAGAGACTTCACAGTTCATCAGCGCTTTTCCAAAATGTGTCAGTTTTTTCCCATTGCTTTTTCTGATAACTAAAGCCCTGACATTACAGGGGTCCAGAGTGCAGCAGAAACACCTGCAGACATACTGCAGTTCCAGCATCTGGTTGTATTTGGATGAACTTAGTTTTGTGTTTAGGCTGCTGACCAGAGCTGGTGCAATTTAAAGCGCCTCTGTTTTCATGATGCTTTAACTGTAGCTGTACCTTGTTAATGTTGTTAAACCTAAATCCATAATTACACTCAGGACATGAAACACATTTGTGCAGTTTGTTTGATGTATTCCCAAAAAATATGGCAACAGACCCAAAACCACTTGCACGTACATTATCTCATCCTGCTATGACTCAGAAAATCATATTTAATGTTAGTAATTACTGTGGTCCTGTTCAGTCTGGATCCAGTCTCCAATGTTCACCTTCACCACATTAAAAACATTAAAGTTAGAGGCCATTTTGTGCTCAATGACCCTCCTCGAACATATTTTTCCTGTTCGCTCTTAAATCTGACATCAGTAAAATTACCTCTTAGGCCTGGAGCAGAAAATATCCCCTGGAGATAAAAGCTGGAGAGGTAAACCAAAGTATTATACTCCAACGTTTGAATGAATGTCTTTGCTCATTAAAAGATCCATTTGTGATGCTGTTTACAGGCTGCACATTATCTTTGTTCAGTGCCGGCCATCGGTTTTATGTTCTTCTCTGCATGTGGAGTAACATTTGTGTCATTTGCCATTAAATTCAATGCACAGAAGCTTGAGAATTGTGAGATTTTTACATTTACAAACTCACGGAAACATGATACAATTCAGAAACGGAGGCGTTTAGTTGAGGTGGAGGTCGTCTGGTCCCCCCCCCCCCCGTACTCAACAGAGAGTGAAGGAAAGTAATTGGTATTGTCATTGATATCTACACTCAAGGAAAAAAGAAACGCACCACTGCTTTTTTACCACATTTTTGTTTGGTTACTTATTTTTGATGGAAATATTCCATGTGCACATCAACCATATACCCGTCCCTGATATTCAGACCCAATTAATCAATGCTTATGACAGTTTCAATAACAATAACATGACCAAACAATAATAATGCAGCAGTTGTGACATGTGGTCGACCAGATCTGGGACGGTCATTGGAGGATCCAGTGGTGTGGAAATGCTCAGCGAGGCGTACAACAGTAGAGTGATGGACTCCAAACTCCTGGCTACAGCCGTGTGCTCCTTCAGCTTGAAGCAGGCCAATGGCTGCCAATCTCTCTCTGGTTGCAGCAGTCGTGGCGTTGTGAACAAATGTGCTTTTTTTTCCATTTTGGTGTCTTTTTATAGGGAATGGTTGTGCACAATTGAGGACAGGTCCAATTCATCTCTGAGTTTTCCTCATGACCCAGACATAGGTGATTAATACAAAAATACAGTTGTTATTGCTCATCAAAATCAATCAACCGGAACCAGGAAAACAGTCATTTCATTTTGACTCAGAATAGCACTAAACTCATTGTAGTCTGTAATTTTTCACTGGCTGTAATATTTTTTGACAAATTGAGAAAATGAAAGTGGTGCGTTTCTTTTTTCCTTGAGTGTACTTTATCTAATCCCTGACCAGGTAAAATGACATGCTTTTGTAAAAATGTATGTCAAAAATGGTTTGTGGAGACTGCGCTGGTTTTGTCAGGGTGTGGCAGCCTCTGCTGGGTCACCCCATGCCCTGACAGAACTACTGCATAAGGGAACATTATGTTTAGTTTTCAAGTTTGTTTGGTGTCTAGTGGCTGTTCTGTTTTTGTTTCTATGTATTTGTTTATTTAAAAAAAACTAAACATATATTCAAAAAGTGGTTTATGTTCAGACCTTTGGCACAAACACACCTGGCTAATTCAAATGCATCCTTTTGTTGTTTCTTTGTTGTCGTTTTAGCTTTTTTTTCTTACTATAAAATGAGAATTGTTGAATTAAATTAATTAGTGCCAGTGGCTACATAAAAAGGAACTGATTTCTCGCAGTCTAGTGGTTAATTAAGTTAATGGTTTATGATTTTTGGCCAACATAAGCAGAATACTGAAACAGATAAGGTACCTTCTTTGTGCAGCATGTAAGCACATACGGTAGCCCTGCGGGGAAAAGCTGTATGCACAAATACAGTGGAAACCTGACAAATTAGAAAAAAAATCATGCAATTAAATCTCTCCTCTTCTGCTAAATTGAGTTTTTGAGCTTTTAATCATGTTATAATGTTGTTTCCTACCTCAAAAACAAACCTGAAATAGTATTATTTTAAACGTTTGCTTTTTGTTTTTAAAAGCTAAAAACGCTCGGTCTCTACATAGACACGTGAAACCAAAAACCGCTCCTGTGCATTTCTAAAGCCCATACACTATCACCAAACTCATTTCAGTGCAGTGTTAGCTTCATGTTGCTAATAGTCATGCTAATTAACCACTTTATGCTCTGCCCATTCCCTAATCCAAGCGTTCTATGCCAATGCAAAGTAACAGCTCCTCAAATATAAGACAGTTTCTATACTTATGAATTATTTTAAATACTAAATGCTAATGCAAAGGTGTCCAAAACTATTTTAAAAAGCCTGAAAAAATATAACATGGGACCTTTCTCTTTGTATTTCTCCACCATCGTAACCCTTCCCTTACATTATCTGTGGAACATAATGTATTTAAACTATTCAAAGGTCACAGTAAAGGATTATCATTCGTCTTCACTGTTACCTACAGACGACATACGGCCATTTTATTTTTAAACGCAGTCGTCTTTGTAAAGGTCAAGAGAAAAGAGAGAAGCTGCGGGGCTGTGTCAGAATGGTTTGGTGTAATTTAACACTTAAGGCAGTAATAATCCTGTATCTGTGCAGTCAGGCGGCTCTGACTCGTGACTGTGAACGGCTCGGAAACACATGCAAACTCAAAAACACTCATTATTTCATGTATTTGAGTGTGGGATTAAACAAAGCTTGTGGTTTTCCAGAGCACAGAGCTACACAGTATTTCCAGAAGTATTAGCTCACCTGCCTTTACACACATATGAACTTCATTATTAATCCTATGACGTATACATCTATAACAGCTTCAACTCTTCTGAGAAGGCTTTCCACAAGGTTTAGGAGTGTTTATGAGAATTTTTGACCATTATTCCAGAGGTACATTTTTTGGAGCTATATTTGTTTCAATAAAATGAATTGATGCAACAATAAATGTATTGATGTAACTAGAATGATTTATTCAAAATGCCTAATTTGTGACTTGCATGCAGCAATTATTGCAAATAAAATCTAATTTGCAAATACAATATTTGCAATTATTTCACAAATCAATCATGTTTGTCATTTATAAATCTGCAGTTTTGGATGTAAATAGTCCAATCTGCATTTGTGGATCTCTCCATTTGTGCATTCATCAATGGATCTTTTTTATTTATTTATTTATTTACTTATTTACTTATTTATTTATTTATTTATTTATTTATTTATTTGAAAGGGACAGGACAAAAAAACATTGTTACAGTTTCAGATGCAACCGATGCCATGTCCACAGGCCATCTAGCTAACAGCTAATTTGCAGACCAAGTCCCTGAGACAAAACAAACAGTAACAAACAATTAGACAGAGACACAAACATTAAAACATACAATACATATAATACAGAATATTTACAACAAAACACTGGTAGAAATGTAACTCTTTTTGAGACATTTGTCCCGCATTTTGAGACAGCAAAGTTATTCACAAAAAAAATCCTGTTCCAATGACGACCACTGGGCAGCTGTATTGTAATTTGCAAATCTGTTGTAATTATTTCAAAAATGATTTGTGTTTTTCATTTATAACTCTGCATTTTGCGAGTGAATATTTGTGGATTGCCGTGTGTGCATTCAGCTTTTCCAATGCACAAATTCATCACTTCTGCACTTGCGGATAATTTTGAGACGTTTGTTCCTGTTTTGAAACAGCTTTGGATTGATTCAAAGGAAATCCTGTTCCACTGACAACCACTGGGGGCAGTGTTGGCGTTTTCACTCATGTCTCTGGGTACAGACCAACCACAGAGAGCAGCAGCGTGTGTTAGCTGATGAACGATAGCATGGCAGGACGTCAGTATCCACAGTAAACTGGATTTATTTGCAAAAATCGCTTCATCCAAGTCACAAATTAGGCATTTTGAATAAATCATTCTAGTTGCATCTATACATTTATTGTTGCATCAATTCTTTTTAGTTTTGCATCATTTATTTTATTGAAACAAATATAGCTCCATACATCTGTGAGGTCAGACTCTGATGTTGTAGAGAAGACCTGGCTCAGTCTTCGCTCTAATTCATCCCAAAGGTGTTCTGTCAGGTTAAGGTCAGGACTCTGTGCAGGTTCAGTCCAGTTCTTCCACATCAAACTCACTCATCCAGGTCTTTATGGACCGTGCTTGGAAGTGACTGGAACACCTGAATCTAGTTTTTTTGGTGGTGAGTGAATACTCAGTGCTGCCAACACCTCAATAAGAAAAGTCGCTATTGGCTGTCCTAAACGTTGCTAAACTGTCGCCAGATGACGTCATCGCCTACTTTACATAGTTGGTCACATGGATCTAATTGAAGGTGAAGTCGATGCCTGGCAGGTGAGACTAGTTCTCTTTCTATTCTATACAGAGAACTACTTCCTTTGCTAAGAAAGGAATTGGGTATGGCAGGCCAGGCTAGCTGTTGGACACCAAATATCTCCAAATATTTCAAGAATACCTGCATATATATTGTCGGCTTGCACTCGAACAGGTAACTGCATTATATTTACATGCAAATTAGGGACATAATTGGCAAGAAAACACTTTGTATTTTTATTATTATCGTTATAAATGTTTTATGTACTACTGAACAGTGCTGTAATGTCTGTAAAATATTGGTATTATGCACAAATTTGTTGAAAAAAAGCTCCTGCTCTGAGTTGACTGCAGCTGACAGGCCTGCTGCTGATTGGTCTGTGGCAGAGGGAAAGAGGCGGAGTTAAAAGCACAACAGCAGCGAGACGAGACGGAGGGGGAGGAGCTCACGGCGACAGCAGGGAGCTCGAAGAGTAGAGCAGTTCATGAGTCGCCAAAGTCGCTAGCAACACCAGAAAAAGTCGCTAGATTTGTCGCTTGTCGCTTTTTCGAAAATAAATCGCTAGGGAGGTCTGAAAAGTTGCTAAATATAGTGACAAAGTCGCTAAGTTGGCAACACAGAGTGTATCTCGCAATTGCAAAGATATAGTCCCAAGATCTAGACTTGAAACAGTGATCTTCAAGTTCAGGGGTAAATGCTCTATCCATTGAACCACAAAGCCTGTATGTCTCCTGTCAGATGGACAGCTCATGTTAGATGTTGTGGAGATAAAAACAGATTTTATAGATGTACATGAGTCGATACAGCAGCCTTTAGAAAGATCACACGCTGAGATAAAAGGTAGTGTGCTTCTCTTACAGTGGTGCTCAGTTTGTCAAACATATGCAAATGTAAGGACTTTTATTTATCTACACACAATTTAAAAAAACATAGATTGGAGTGATACATTTAGTTAAATATTATGTAGTAAAATCCTTAATAATAAAGCCTAGCTGACTCTCATTGGTTGTTCTTATTATGATACTACTACTTCACACCAAGTGCAGCTAAGACAAAAAGTACCATCTTTAATGAAGTAAAAGGAGTCTAAATCTGGACAATTCTAGGTCTAAAGCAAGAAATATTTATTAACAGAAAACATGCATCACTAAACCAGGTCTAAACTGGGACCAAACCAGGTCTAAACTGGGACTAAACCAGGTCTAAACTGGGACTAAACCAGGTCTAAAGTGAGACTAAACCAGGTCTAAATCAGGACTAAACTGTCTCTACATTAAACTACTTCAGGACTTGAACTGTAAAAGACTGAGTACTAGAAGAAGCCTGTGGACCAGGATTAAACCAGAACTAGACCAGGATTAAACCAGGATTAAACCAGAACTAAACCAGAACTAGACCAGAACTAAACCAGGGCTGAACCAGAACTAGACCAGAACTAAACCAGAACTAGACCAGAACTAAACCAGGGCTAAACCAGAACTAGACCAGAACTAAACCAGGGCTAAACCAGAACTAGACCAGAACTAGACCAGGGCTAAACCAGAACTAGACCAGAACTAAACCAGAATTAGACCAGAACTAAACCAGGGCTAAACCAGAACTAGACCAGAACTAAACCAGAATCAGACCAGAACTAAACCAGGGCTAAACCAGAACTAGACCAGAACTAAACCAGGGCTAAACCAGAACTAGACCAGAACTAGATCAGGGCTAAACCAGAACTAGACGAGAACTAAACCAGAACTAGACCAGAACTAGACCAGGATTAAACCATAACTAGGCCACGACTAAACCAGAACGAAACCAGAACTAGACCAGAACTAGACCAGGAATAAACCAGAACTAGACCACGACTAAACCAGAACTAGACCAGGATTGAACCAGAACTAGACCAGGGCTAAACCAGAACTAGACCAGAACTAAACCAGGGCTAAACCAGAACTAAACCAGAACTAGACCAGGGCTAAACCAGAACTAGACTAGAACTAGACCAGGATTAAACCAGAACTAAACCAGGGCTAAACCAGGATTAAACCAGAACTAGACCATGACTAAACCAGAACTAGACCAGGATTAAACCAGAACTAGACCATGACTAAACAAGAACTAGATCAGAACTAGACCAGGATTAAACTAGAACTATACCAGGACTAAACCAGAACAAAACCAAGATTAAAGTAGGTCTAAAACAGGACTAAACAGGAACTAGACCAGGCTAAACCAGAACTAAACCAAGATTAAAGTAGGTCTAAAACAGGACTAAGCAGGAACTAGACCAGGCTAAACCAGAACTAAACCAGACAAGTCTTGGACAAAACCAAGACTAAAGCAGGTCTAAAACAGGACTAAGTCAGGACTAGATTAGACTAAATCAGGACTAAACCAGAATTAAACCAGACTTAACGAGGACAAAACCAAAGCAGATCGAACAAAGGACTAAACCAGAACTAGACCAGGCTAAACCAAGACAAAACCAGGTTTAAACTGTCTCTAAATTAAACTAAATCAGGACTTGAGCTGCAGTAGAATCCTGCGTACCACCAGTGGACCCTGTACCACAGTTTGACAACCACTCCCATAGTGTAATTAAACAGTTTTCCTACAATATATAAAAAATACATAATTTTAAATGCAATATAACCAAAACACAAGTCATTTAGCTTCAACACAACATGGACTGAGACGGCAGGGAACTTCCCGAACGTCCCACTGAACACAAAACTCTTAAAATGGCTTATGTTCCTCTTCACGTACGTCATAAACCGTGAATTATTTAGCTGCGGACCAGTAAACAGCTGTCCCCGTGCGCTGTCTATATCCTCAGATGTCAGCTCTCCAAAAACATAATCATAAATGTGCAGCACTCTGAATACATTTGCATTACATTACTGACTGTAAAACACAAGAAATTAACCGAGCCTGACGCGTTTCGTGAGGTCTGTTTGCATGATTATGTCAAAAAATGCGTTTTATACATTTATTTTATGGCCTTAAATGTTATTGCTCTATTAAAAGTAGAGCATTTTGATTCTGGTAACAGGGTAATTATGTTTAAAGAGGCGATATTATGCTTTTATTCATATTTTTAAAGCAGTTTTGGTCGCCTTTAAAAACATTATGTGACTAAAAGAGAATGTTTTTAATGAGTACTCTACTGGTGCAGTAAAGAAACAGGTGAGGAGACCAGCAGAGGGCAGCAGAGTGTCACGGTCTGAACATAATCGAAGAAAAAAAGCACTTTACTTCCTTAAAATTTTTGTATGACGCCTACAAAAGGAAAAATGTCTGTGAGGAATCAGTGGAGACAGAGCTGTACAGAAGCCACTGACAGTAGTTAAGATATAGAGGTAATGTGTGTTCTGCTGTCTGTGTTTGGAGAGGAGATGGCCGTTCTTTGTCCTTTTTAGAGCATGTGAACAGCTATGGTACAGCAGAGACATGAAGGTGGCTGTGTACAAATCCAGTGGAACAGATCTAATGGTGCTGTGGGAGTCAGTTTGTCTTTTTTGTGCATTCGAAAGAACAAAAATAATCAAACAAAAAAATCTATTTGGGTTTTATGGAGCTTTAACCCTTATGCCTTAATTTTAAAGATATGTTGTTACTGTCGAGACAAAAGTACCCTATCATAAAAAGTAAAAAAATTCTTTTTTTTTTTGCTATAAATCTTTCACTCGACTTCTTCCCTGACCACAAATACCAAATATTTAATTATTTTCGCAATTTTAACCCTTTTTTGCCAGTGTATGTAAAAGCATCTCCATGTTATAGTAAAAAAAATAGACATAAAAAATGAAATATTGTCAATATTCTCAAAGCAAAGTGAATTTTTCGGGGGGGGGGGGGGGGGGGGGGGGGTACCTTGGGTATGTCAAAGATTGCCAGCATTTACTTTTAGGAATTTTTTTTCTACAATCTCCCATTAAAACCCATTAAAACAAATAAAATAAAATAAAAATCCCCAATCCATCTATATAAGGTTAAATAACTAATAATTATTATAATATATATATATAATTATTATCTTTGAGATACCCAAGGCTAATAACCCCCATCTAAAAAAATCCACTTTGCTTTGAGAATTTTTTAACTAAAAATGTGCACCACCAGGATAAAAATGTGTATAAATTATAAAATAAAATAAAATAATAAAATATTTGGTATTTATTGTCAGGGCAGGAGTAGATTAAAAGATGTTTAAGTTTTGTCACCTAACAGGAGCCAGGAGAGTGTAAAACTCAAGAAATATTTGATGTGTGTTTAGAATATCAACACTAGCGATAAATACACACCTGAGTCAAAGTTCAGAGAAAAGGTAAGAACCACTGCAAAGTTATCAACAAAATAAAATCTGAAAAGGACACTTTTGTTCTCAATGGGGCACAAGGGTTAAAATACTGTTAATGTAGCATTAAATCTAGGAATAAACCAGGACTTGACTCCGCCCACAGCAGGACAAACCCAGAGCTAACCCAAGAAGCCTGCGTACCACCACCGGCCCCACCACCACAGTCTGAGAAGCACTGCTCTAGATAAGAACAGTTGTTTGTTATCTTCACACATGCACAGCTCTCGAGGCACCAGCAGCGAGCTGGAGCCGCTCTCGGTGCTGTTGACTGTTCGTGTTGATGTGATAATCAGAGTAATTTGTCTAAATGCGTCGTTGTGGGTAACGCTCCTTATTCTGCCGCCCACAGAGCGACAGGCTGGAGGCTGACCGACTCGTGGGAGGAACAGGTCACAGTGAGCTGGCACATGTTACCGCTGCAGCGCTCAGAGAGAGAGGTGTGAGAGAAGAGGCAGGCGCAGAGCGTTTGTGCAGCCGCTGCCGCTTGTAAATCTAAACATGAAGTCATTTAGTTCAGTGATTTTTGAATACACAGAGCTGTCGCCGCTTCACCACTGTTCTTTCCTTGGACCACTTCTGATACTGACCTCTACATTTCTGAGTTGGTTTGAGTTTTGTCGTGCGCTCATCGTAGACACACAGTACTTAAATATAACACTGGTCTACAAATAAAATGCTTCTGGAACAAAAGTAGTGAAATTTTTCATGGATTAGGTCACTAATAAAGAAAAAGTAAGTCAGAAGTGCAGATTGGCTATAGTTTCCAAGAAACAGTATTGAGTCAAAATAGGAAATTTATGCAAAATAAGACAAAAACGGTAGTTTATCAGAAGGTACAGTGTCTACAAGCAACCAGTTCTATCTGAAAGCTGCACATTCAATACATTCATTTTAATATGTCTAGAGTTTTGACATAAAATGTTTTGTTTTTATTTGCAGAAATCTCTCTCTTGGAAGTGGACAAAATGCATGCATGTAGAGAAATTAAATATTTTCAAAATGTAAATATTATTTTTAAGCAAAAATGCCTAAATCTATTGTATAAACAGATGTGATTTTGATGTGAAACAATATCATTAAATATCTTGAATACAGCCTCCCAGCAAGGAGGTTGTGGGTTCGACACCATCACACGACCTCTCTGGGTGGAGTCTGCAGGTCCTCCCCGTGTTACTGTGGGTTCTCTCCGGGTTCCTCCCACTGTCCAAACACATGCATGTGTTGGTGAATTGGTGACTCTAAAGTGCCCCTAGTGAATGAATGTGAGAGTGAATGGTTGTCTGTCTGTGTTCGTCTCTGTGTCAGCCCTGCGACAAGCAGGCCCCTGTCCAGGGAGTACCCCGCCTACGGCCCAAAGTTACTGGGATAGGCTCCAGTCACCCGCGACCCCTAACGGGAATAAGCGGTAGAAAATGAATGAATGAATGAATGAATCTTGAATACATTAGCTAACCAGCACAGTTATCAATTGATTTTCAGTTCATCTTATCAAAATAAATAAGATTTAGCCACTTTTATCTCAGAAGCAGATCAAGTCCAAAAATTTGTAGACCAGTGTAACAGATGCAGTAAAGTAGTACTTCTTTAGAAACATCAGAATAATAAAGACAGAAGAGCTCAGCGAATACTTTTTATTTTATACTTTAGACATTTTAAGGTGATACTTTTACTTTTACTTGAGTCAATTTTTGCTCCTTTATCTGTACTTTCACTTTTGAGGTGATGGTTGGAAATGGAACTGATGCTGAGTCTGACGACAGCCACGCAGAGGAGGAAGCAGCGCTTCGTCTACCTCCGGAGTTGGCGGAGTTGTTCAGAAGCGACACCGAGGATGAAGAATTTAAAGGATTTAGCGATTAGGAGTGAGATGGTGAGTTTGGTGAACTTGTTATATTATGTTCTTTATGCTATAGTTATGTGAATAACTGTTAATATATTACGTTAACATACGAGACAGTATTCAGTTCGTTGTTTATGCTTCATGTAGCTGAATAACCATCAATGTGTTACGTTAGCATAGCGCACACCTATTCAGCTGTTGTTCTCTATTCTATTATTACTATAACTTGCCTTTCAAGATGAAATGTCTGTTCTTGGTGTCAGATTTTGTAAAATAAATTTCCCCCAAAAAAGTGCGACTTATATACATTTTTTCTTCTTCATTATGCCTTTTTTGGCTAGTGCAACTTCTTCCACCACTGTTGGAAGGGCATCTGATGTAAACCCACAGTACCCATGTGAATGATTTGCTCTGGTGTCTGCTGTAAGACAGGGAGCAGATGAGGCATTATGTGGTGCTCAGTTTCTCTGATTAGTTGCATGTTTTTCAAACTGTGTCAGTTTATAAAAGTGCTATTGTTATTGCTATTGTTGTAGCCTAGAAATCTAAACGCACCCTAGTGGCAAGAAAATATTTTTTTCCTAGTGGGTTGGTCTAGTAACACACCATAGGGGCCGATCTTGGACCAATCACAGCGCTCTGTCTGTGTAGCCGGTGTGTAGCGAGTGGAGTAGGCGGGGCTTAGCACGATGACGACAGCGCTGGGCGACGGTGCAGAGCAGAACAACTACGACGGCTGTGGCTAACGAACAGCGCTCGTTTGAATCGGCCTTGACATCAGTTTGGGAAGAGTTAGATTTGGGTTTTTCTTTGAAAGTGGAGCAGAAAGAAGAACTCACATCATTCGTCTTAAAGAAGGATGGATTTGCTGTTTTGCCGACCGGCTCTGGCAAAAGTCTCATATACCAGCTGGCTCCGCTGGTAGCTAAAAAATCTCACCTTGTCCGTTGCTGTGATTGGTCAGAGCGCTGGTCTGTTACGTGTGGAAGCAGTTTGATTGACATCCGTCCTCTAGGCTTGAGCTCTGTCTATGGACCGTCCCCAGACTCTACATTTAATGTTAGAGTCTGGCTTGTCAGGCTGCTATTGTTGGCCTTTTAAACAAAAATGAGACAGATTATAGTGTAAATCATTGTTTTTATAACTGGTGTTATACTGAGCCCAGATGCTCAGAGCTAATACTTTTAGAAATATCGTGCCTATGATGCTCCGGACGAGGCCCAAGAGAGGCATCACATCCTTATTCAGTATTCAGCTGCTTTATAAACTTGCTTAACTTTTCATATTTATTGACTTTCACACTGTGCTGAACTTACAGTGGATGCCTTTTTTTTAACTTACTGTACTTATCTATGTTTTTATAGTCAATGCTATGCTCTATCTATTGTATTTTGCTGTCTGTAGTGTTTTTTATGCTTTCTGTGCAAGACAAATCCCCAATAAAGGTTCATTTATAATCAAATAATATCAGAATGGCTGTCCAGGCTGTGTATTTTTTTTAGATTGTGCAAAAACAAAGTCTAGTTCACTGTCAAATGTTTGAGTAGCCACATGGCAGTATATCTTGCCCATCGCACGTGTCTCCAGCAGCTTTCGGTGTGATTTGTGAGTGCGTGGGCGTCGGTAGAGGAGGCTGTTTGTGCACCGCCGCTCGCTCGCTTGTAAATCTAAATCTGAACGTGAAGGTGCATGCGTATCTGCGTTGTTTTTTCGGTTACACAATGCGCGCCTCTGACATTTGCGGCTCAACCTGTCAGCGCGTAACAAAAGGGGACGGATGCGCGGAGAGTGTCCTGGACGGCGGAGATAGGAGAGATGTGCGCGTGGGCGGACGTGACCCCTCTCTTTCTGTCTTTCGGTCTGAGAAAAGCCGAGGATGACACAGGAAGAGCATATGAATCACCGGACGCTCGCTAATAACTGAGACAGACTGACAAATTGACAGGAGAGATGATGGGACAGGGGGAGGCTCATGCTGGAGAGGAAACCGAGGCGATGCCAAGATTTGATTTGTCTGAGTGTTCTCTAAATCAGAGCCAGGCTGGTAAGAGTGATGCAAAAACTGGCATAGGTTTCTCAGTGCAAGTATATTTTTATATTTTGGCATTTTCAGGGCTTTATTAGACAGCACAGTATTACCATGACCAGATTTTTTAGACCCAAAAGCTGAGACACAAACTACAGTGAAGCCTGAAATTATTCAGACCCCTGGCAAATTCTGACTTAAAGTTACTTTCATTCAACCAACCATGCCACTTTTTGTTCAAATGTTCAATTGTACGTCGTCTTATTATGTTTTGGGAGAAGTCTGTGTCATTTCCTGTCAAAAAAAAAAAAGACTTGCTGGGCTTCACTGTATATTTCCAAAACTATTCACTTAACCATCTAAATAACTGAATGTGGATTATGGTGTGGGGTTGTTTTCAGGAGCTTAGTTCCAGTGAAAGGAACTCTGAATGCTTCAGCACCAAGAGATTTTGGACAATTCCATGCTCCCAACTTTGTGGGAACAGTTTGGGGATGGCCACTTCCTGTTCCAACATGACTGCACCAGAGCACAAAGTCCATAAAGACATGGATGAGTGAGTTTGGTGTGGAAGAACTTGACTGAACCTGCACAGAGTCCTGACCTCAACCTGACAGAACACCTTTGGGATGAATTAGAGCCAAGACTGAGAGCCAGGCCTTGACATCAGTGTCTGACGTTGGACGAGAACATCAGACACTGCAGATGTCTGACGTAGAGAGATGCAAAGGGTGGGCTGACGTCATATTAAAGCTCAACTCAGTAACTCTGCTAATTTCTTTGCTCTTTTTGCCTTATTTTCCTCTATAAAGCTCCCCCTACAGGTCAGAGTAAAGCACTATTGTACTCATAATACTCATAAACCCAGTTGACTCCTGTGTGACCCCTCGCTCGTCTTTACTTTAGTTTTCCTCACACAGACACACACCAGCCTCACACAGACACACACCGGCCTCACAGACACACACCGGCCTCACACAGACACACACCAGCCTCACACAGACACACACCAACCTCACACAGACACAGACCAACCTCACACAGACACACACCAGCCTCACACAGACACACACCAGCCTCACACAGACACACACCAGCCTCACACAGACACACACCGGCCTCACACAGACACACACCAGCCTCACACAGACACACACCGGCCTCACACAGACACACACCATCCTCAGACACACACACACACACCAGGCTCACACAGACACACACCATCACACACACACACACACACACACCATCCTCAGACACACACCAGCCTCACACAGACATGCCTTTAGAGTTGTCATATTGTACTGTATTTTATCTTAGTATAAATAAATGTGTGGATAAACTGGGACTTGTGCCATGACTTGGGCTTGGGACTGATAAAAACTTGAGACTTGACTAGAGTTTTTTTCCAAAGACTTAAGACTTGACTTGGACTTGGGGTCGGTGACTTAGAATAGAGTAAAATAGAATAGAAAGACTTTATTGTCTGTCCCAGAAGGTGACAGAAATTCTTCTTTGATAAGGCTCTGTACAGTTAAGACACAATACATTCATAAAGATGCATGTTCAAAACAAACATAATGCATAAGAACGGTTGAAAAGGTTTATTTGTGGCTGTTCAGGGTGATTATTGCAGTGGGGATGAATGACTTTTTGTAAATATTTTTCTGGGCCAATGGGATCTTGTGGCGCCTGCCTGAGGGTAACAGTCTGCAGGAGTCGTGCAGTGGGTGGGAGGGGTCCTGAGTGATCTGAAAAGTGACTGTAAAGTTCTGACAGGGGGGAGTTGGGGGTTCCAGTAATTTTACTGGCCTGACTAATAATACGGGAGAATTTGGATTTGTCTTTGACTGTCAGAAAGTTGGACCATGATGTACTGTTAAAAGTGATTATGGACTCTATTAGTGACTTGTTAACCATTGTTAAAATTTCTTTCTTAACATTAAAAGACCTCAAGACTTGACATGGGTTTTTGGCCAAAGACGTCAGTTCAATTCAGTTTTATTTGTAAAGCCCAGTATCACAACAAAAGTCGCCTCAAAGGACTTCACAGCCAGTTAATCAAACATAAACACACAATCAACACAAACAGTAACTAAACACACCCTTGACATCCCTGTTATTAGACCCTCCTTCTCGGTAAGGAAAAACTCCTAAAAAAAAGCCAGCTGTGGGAAAAAAAGAAGAAAGCTTATGGAGCCCATATTGGAGATATCCTCTCCCAGGACAGACAGGCAACATGCGTCTAGGACTGTGAGTTTTTGGCCAAAGACTTGAGACTTGTCTTGGACTCACTAAGTGTCGACCCATATTCCCAAATATTCCCAAATGGAAGAACACAAAGGAATGTTTTTGCCTATAGTAACATGATTTATCTCATTCATCTCTTCCTATAAACTCTGTTGTTGTCTGTCTGGCCTTCTTTACAATCCAGAAAATTATTTGAAGTTGCATTTTTGTTGTACCGAAGTTACGTAACCTCTCCAGCACTCGATGGTTGAATGCATCAATCACTGCACCATTTCACTGTCGGCCCTTAACCTGTTCCTATTCTCTCCGTCATAAAGTCCTTTGTCCCCGAATCAAAGGCCGCTCTCGTCTGCGCACAATGGGCCCCCATCTCCGGCGCGTGGTGCACAATGAACTCGAGTCAGAGCCGCGGCTGAATTAAAGATGTGGGATTGGTGCTAATCGCTGTTTCCCGCTGCGTTACATGAATATGATTAGGGCAGAAAAATGTGTGTCGATCAAAATCCAAATGTGTGGGCGGCGGCTGATGGAAAACTGCTCAGTCATTTCTGAAAAACAGGGTGGAAAAATAGAAACGCTTAGGAAAGTAAGTGTTAGATAGGGTTAAACCTGGGATAAAACTGAATATGGAATAAAATAGGACTCTTTTAGGGCTTTTCAATTTTGTTTTTTGTTCTCATTTTAGCATTTTTTATTATAGGGGGAAGATATTTGATAAAGAAATTCATTAATAATTGAATTTTAGCATTTCAGCATCACAACTAAAGAAAAAAAACTGAATTTTCTACTGTTTATATAAAAAAAAACCTCATATTCTTCCGCTTAAAGCCCTTTTGGTCTCATTGACTTACATTAAAATCACTTATTTTCACTCTCCTGACATTGCAATACGTTAATGTTAAATAATGTTAATTCCTCTGTAACCCTGTCAGTCTGAGGATAAACAATACACAAAAAAACAAACCAAAAATTTCCACCAGACCCACCATTTTCTCATTGCATTGTGGGAAATCATCTGCGCAATTATCAGGGACTGAACACAAAAACAAAACAAACAAAAAAACACTGTATTTCTAAAAAGTAAATAATTCATGTTTTATTTACAAATATGGAGAATTATGTAAATAAATATGAAAATGAATTCACTTTTGCCGTGTATGATGACGACAGTTTTATATTTTTAAACGTGACACAGGGCTTTAAGAGGAAGAAAGTGATTTTTTTTAAAGGAGGGCCTGAGAGTTACACATATTTTGCCAATTAAAAATCATGAATGCAATTTACAATTATTTCAAAAAGCCTTAAAAAAGCATAATATAGGAAGAACTATCCTCTGACTTAACCAGGACAATTTTATTATCTCAAAAATTACCAAAACGTCACCTTCATTCAAGTCTGTGTGCTTTAAATGAGTGTATCTACATGTAACTTTGACTCTTACTATTGTAAAAAAGCCACATTTGCCACATTTTACTAACTTTTAATATAAAGATTTTCTGTCAATTATTTTTTACGATTAATGGATTAATTATCGGATAGAGGAGTGCAAGTATATGATCTTTTACTATATTTTACCCGAGTAACTTCCCACGATCCTCTGTCGGTTTTATCAGGCTTTTATTGAGAGCCTCTTGTGTTTTTCCTTTTTTTTTTTCTTTTTTTCTTTTTTTTTTGCTGGTTTACCTGCCTCACACTTGAAGACAGTCTTAATCGTGTTGTTAAAATCTGCTCTAAAATCACAGGAGTGCAGCAAACTTGACTTCTTTCTGCTTCTCTTTACTTGAATTATTTTAGGGCTTATAGTTAGTATTTATTATTTGCTGTGTATTTGTTGTGTGTTTAGTGTTTTATCTAATTGTCTTTTCCTGCTGCTCAAATGAATTGCCCCCTGGTGGGATAAATAAAATCATCTGAATCTGAATCCAGATGAAGCTCTTCGTTTGCTTCTTGAGGACACCTGGATAAAGCATATATACAAATACAGATATTTTTACAAGCAAAAGCACAAAATGTATGTTTTGTTACAGTTTCTGTGGATTTACTGCTCCGACTTGGCAATAAAATCACTTCTCTCAGCACATGAAGTGTTTAAAAGTATATATATATTCTAAAAAAATGTTTAAACCATTACTGAATTAGTTGATGATTATTTTAAAAAGCGGATATAATAAATGATTAATCCTATTAGTTGTTGCAGCCTTGTAAAAGTGAAAGTAAAAGTCTGCAAAATCACCTTTTCTGAGCTTTATAACATGTTATAATGTTGTTCCCTTGTCAAAAAACAAACCTGGAGCTGTGTTTTGTTTCATTCAGCCCTGTTTGACTAATCCTGTATTCTCTGGCGCTGAGTTTCTGAGGCCTCAAAACGCTCAGTTCCACAAATCCCCGCCCACTCCAGGAAGCACTGACCAATCAACAATAAGCCCTCTTCACTCAGTCTGCTCTCATTCATCTATCAAAAAATAAATAAATAAACGGATTCCTCACAGCTATGTTTTCATTTTGTACACTGTAAAAAAAAAATCTGTAAATTTTACGGTAAAAAATTGGCAGCTGTGGTTGCCAGAATTCTACCGTAAAAACTACAAGAGGCCTGTATTTCATTTTACAGTATAATTTTATCACAAATGTTGTTTTTACAGTTTTTGACTTGAGTTTTTATTATTATTTACAGCAAAATAAAGTTATTATCTTTCAAAAAAATAGCTTAATGTATATTTTAGTTTGTGACTTAACTTTTACTCAATATTTACTGTAAAATTTAAAGTTATTAACTTTTGAAAAGGTGTTAAACTGTAATAAACACAGGACTCGATTTTTTTAACAGTGCTATACTGTATATACATTACAAAAAAATAAAACAAAAAAATAAAATTTTGCCTTATTTTTAATATTACAGTTAATTACCGTAACCAAAACAGTATTTTACCGATATATCAATTACTGTCTTTTACTGTTGAGATTTTACAGATTTTTACCATGAAATCTACAGATATTTTTTACAGTGTAGTAAAATGCTAGCATACAAAAAGTTTAAGGAAGTTTTTTTTTTTTTTTTTTTTTTGAGTATGTTCAAAAGACGGCAACACTCTGCTGCCCTCTGCTGGTTTCTTTATGGCACCAGTAAACTTCCTTTTTGAGTCAGATAATGTATTTAAAGGTTGTAAAACATGAAATTCCGTTCTAGAGGTGACCAAAAATATAAATAAAAGCATTATACCCCCAAAAACATTAGCATACATCTTTAAAGCAGGACCAAACCAAGACCAAATATTAAAAACATCGTCCAAGACATCTTTTATTTCAACATAACTCAACATTGTTCCCATTCACTTACACTTGTACATTCATTAGCGCACATTTAGTCCCGCTCCAGCTCGTTGCTCCTCCCCACAGTTCCAAGAGAGAGGGTCCCACCAAGAAGCCCAGTGTCCCGCAGCCAAAGAAGACAGCTTGTATATTATGCCCAGAGTATCCCGTTACAGTCGTCCTCCCAATGGACCCGCCCCTTCGCTTCTAACATTCAGTTCCGCGGGAGCCTCTTTTTAATGTCCGCGATCATAAGAGTCTCAATTACTTTACAGAATTTACACCGGGACAGAAATAGGCGCGATGATGACGCGTCCCGAATGGAAACCTTATCTCACTCTTCTGTTGAAAGCGCCGTCTTTTACAGCCTGCTGACAGGGTTTAGCATTGGAATATATGGGACAGATAGCGCACAGTGGGAAAGATACAGGGGCTACCATTTAGGGAATAAAGGGGGGTCATGGGACGGGATATGGTTTTTTTTTTTATATATATAATGGGGGCATGACCTTAATTTTGAGTGCCGTTCACCTCTAGGTATACATTTATCAGCTTTTAATAACCAAGAGACCTTTTTTCCCCTTTTGGCGTCTAACTCCTTGTCCAAACACAACATTTTCCATTTATCCGAGCTTGGGACCGGATCAAGGGAGTGCGCTGGCTCTTGACCCCCCCTTGTGGACAGATTAATAATAGCCATGTTACCAAAAGAGTTTGTTTAATGCTCAAAACAAATTCAACTAAAAATGAAGGGCTAAATAAATATCCATTATAATGTAATGTACTCCTGCCACAAGGGCGGTCTCTTTGTGGTGGTCCCAAGCCTGGATAAATGGAGAGGCCAAATCAGTATGCAAATTGTGTGCATGATAGGGGAAGGAAGATTTGCTGTGGCGACTCCTGAAGGGAGAAGCCAAAGGAGAAATTCCCTGTAAGTGTAACGTAAATCTTTCACAGATTTATATAACGATTTGATTGGACGGAAGAGTATGGGTCGTGTCAGTACGGGACGGTTTCGTATCGCTAGCCCCAAAACAGCCTTGTGTTTCCATGACTCCAGGAGACCGGCGACATTTGTGTACCTTTAAACCATGATATAATGCTGTTTCCTCCTCAAAATCGTAGTATAAGTATATCTATGTAGTATTGTAGTAGTATTTTGTAATCTAATCCAAGCGTTTTTTGCAAAGTCAAAGTAACAGCTCCCCAGAAGAAGACGTTTTCCATACATATACATTATTTTAAACGTGAATGCAAAGGTGTCCAAAACTATTTCAAAAAGCCTAAAAAATAAAACAAGCATAATACTGGGACCAGTTGAGTGTCTTAAATGAAAACATCCTCATTTTTTGAACTTTTTCCAAATACAAAGCTTATGTTTATTGTCGACAAAAACAACAAAAAACAGCTACAATGGCATTAAATCAGATCTGAAAGTTGTCTTAATTCTTTTCAACAGAAATAAGGCTTGTATCTCCTTTAAAAAATGCTCTCAAGACTTTTTTTCTGTCTCTTTTCCTCGTCAATAAAATAAAAATCCCCCTGCCATCGCTGTATAAGTAGCCTATAGGAGGAATGCAGTACAGTGTGGAGTGGCAGCCTCCCGGGAGTCCACAGAGTCTCGCAGCTCCGAGCTACGGCTCACCGAGTCAATAATATCTCTCACATGTGCGTTTTTTAATGGGAAAGATTAGGCCCAGTGCATTATGGGCCTTCAGGGAGCACCGTCCTTTCGTGTCTGGGCTATTTACAAAGTGTTTGACCCCGGTTACTAAGGTAAATAAAACCAATGTAATGATAGCGTGTTGGGGAAAAGGAAAGTCTCTGAGAATTGTGTCGAGATCAGAGGTTCTCAAACTTAAAGTGTCATCTTTAATGGATTAAAATGAGCCTTGTTAAATTTGGGAAAAACAGGGAGTTAACCTGGACTAAGCCTTGACTAAACAAGGACTAAATTAGGTACAGACCAGGACTAAACCAGGACTAATCTGTTGCTAACCAGGTGTAAGCCAGGACTACATCAGGGTTAAACCAAAAAATAAGGACTAAACCATTGCTAAACCAGATCTAAAACAGGGTTAAACAAGGTCTAACCCAGGACAAAACCAAGGCTAAACCAGGCCTAAACCAGGTCTAAAACAGGACAAAACCAGGCCTAAACCAGGTCTAAAATAGGACATAAACCAAGGCTAAACCAGGGTTAAACCAGGCCTAAACCAGGTCTAAAACAGGACAAAACCAGGCCTAAACCAGGTCTAAAATAGGACATAAACCAAGGCTAAACCAAGACTAAACCAGGCCTAAACCAGGTCTAAAACAGGACATAAACCAAGGCTAAACCAGGGTTAAACCAGGCCTAAACCAGGTCTAAAACAGATCTAAAACAGGACATAAACCAAGACTAAACCAGGGCTAAACCAGATCTAAAACAGGGCAAAACCAAGGCTAAACAAGGCCTAAGCCAGGACTAAAACAAGGTCTAATCTAGGGCTAAATCAGGTTTAAACTACATCAAAACCAGGACTACACCAGGTCTAAAACAGGGCTAAACCAGGACTTAATTGTGCCTAAACCAAGCCTAAGCGGTAGTCTATCTGTACTTCAAATTTAAATCCCCAACCAGAGCAGGAATAAAACTAACTCTAAATTAAACTAAATCACTGACTCTTGAGTACCACCAGAAGTACCAGCACCACAGTTTGAGAACCACTGGTCTAGTCACTGTAACCTTTCCAGAAATCACCAAGACATGGAATAATAATCAACTCAACCTACTGTAAAGTATATTTTATCCCTGTTTACTGTTTATCCCTTTACTTCATTGTTTGGTTTTATTATGATATTGTTATTATGCTACAGTCGATTATTGTCAGCACATTCCCGGTTTGGAGAAGCAGACAGGAGCAAAGCTAGACTAAAATAAAGCTATAAAGAGTGGCATAGAAGATTGGATTTTATGATTTAAATGGGTGGATTTTCAAATGTGGTCCATATAGAGGATATTTACAATGAGAAATGTTTCATATTTTGGTTCAGAGCCACAATGAGAAGCTTGTACTGGGGAGTGTTAAATTCTGTGGTTGTACTGCTACTATTACTAATACTACTACTACTACAACTGTCACACTTAGTAATAAAAAGCATATGTCAAAATAAATGGCTGTAAATCCCTTCCTGATGCTTTGTTATTTGATAAAATGTGCTTTCTCTGGCCCCATTAGCCACACAACTTATAACACAAAGCCTGGGGCATTGCTCCTGTCTGCTTCTCCAAACCTTAAGCTGACAATTAATTGAAAAGCCCTTTCATCTTCTGCTTAATTCGGATAGTATCATAAGTAATCTATTCAACGGGACGACTATTGTGACAGATCATTCATAAAACGCGGGGAAACTATAATTTAAAAACAAAATTTAGATTTAAAGCAGGTGGTTATAAGTTCAGAAAATCATGTCTAGAGAAGGAAAGTAAATAAAGTGTATATGTTGCTATTTTTTCTTATAAAACGTTAATATTCCGGGTATCACTAACTTCTGTAAACGTTAATGATGATCTTAAAGCTGGGATTTGGTTCATGAGTTGAAGAAGTCCGCTGCCTCCGCTGTGCTCTCAAAGCTCGTGTCCGCGCTCGTGCTCCTGACCCCCGCCGCTCCTCGTGGCTCCTTCAGTAGCGGGGTGAAAGTGTCGCTGTGGCACGGCTGCACCACGGTGTTTCCGTCCCAGACCCCTGCTGCCCCGCTCGCGCTCCCTCCGCTGCCGCTGCTGCCGCTGCTGCTGCTGCAGATGTGTCTGTGCGAGCCGTGCGCGGAACCGGAGAGCTCGGCTTGGCACGAGCGCAGCGCCATCAACTCGATCTCGTGCTTGGCGGCGGTCTCGAGCACCTGTTGCTTGTTGTAAAACAAGACGAAATTGTTGATGATCGGGTGAATGGGTAACGCTATGGCTATGACGCCGCAGAGGAAGCTGATGGCGGCGTTACACCTGCCCAGAGTCGTCTTGGGATACACGTCTCCATAACCCACCGTGGTCATGGTGATCACCGCCCACCAGAACGACTGCGGGATGCTCGTGAAGAGAGTGTCCGGGTGGTTCTGTTCCATGGTGTAGCCCAGAGCGGAGAACAGGAACACCCCTACGCCCATGTACATCAGCAGGAGCCCTAACTCCTTAAAACTGCTCTTTAGCGCCGATGTGAGCGTTTGGAGCCCGGAGGAGTGGCGTGCCAGCTTGAAAATACGCGCAATGCGCATTATGCGTAAAGCCTGCACCGCCTGCTGCACATTCGCCAGCTCCATCACCCCGGCGCCAAAGGAGGTCAGGACCAGCACCACGTAAAAGGGCATGATAGCCATGAAGTCAATGATGTTCATGAAAGCGAGGGAGAATTTGAGTTTATTTGGTGAGGATATAAGACGCAGGATGTACTCAATAGTGAACCAGCCAATGCACACGGTCTCTATCATCTCCAGAACGGGGTGCTCCGTTAAGTTGCCCTCCTGCGTCCTCCACCTGTAGGTCCGGGATGGTCCCTATGCACATGACCACGGAGGAGACGAGGATGAAGATAAATGAGACTATGGCGATGATGTGCGCCGGCAGAGAGGACTCGGGTTTCTCCATGAGCCTCCATAGACAGATCTGAAAGCGCTGCCAGCCTCCCGCGTTAGGATCACCTTCTCGGTCCACTAAAATAGTCCTCACCTTCTCAGCGATCTCCGCCAGCTCGTCCTCCACCTCCTGCAAATGGCACTTACAGCACTCGTCCAAGAAATCCGCGCCTATTCTCCAGAATTCCATCTCCTTCATGAAACAAATCGGACAAATGCCTCGCTTCATGTGGATCTCTCCGTAATAATACAGTTCTATGATGCATTTAAACGCCTCCGGGTCTCTGTCAAAGTAAAATTCGCCTGTTTCAGAGTCGTAGTCGTCACACAAAGTCAGTATTTCCTCCTGAGTCCGGAGCGAGCAGCTGACCAGCTCCGCGAGCCGAGTGTCCGGGTAGCGGCTTAACACGTCCCCGTATAACACCTGTTTGACTCCGCCGATGTTCACCACAATCTCCGTCTCCTCACTCGCTTCGGAGCCGTTGCAGTCCGCATAACGCGACCTCTGGATCCCCCACATTATGTCTTCCTCTCCAAAAAATGCAGAAAAAACTAATAAAAATGTCCACAGGGTGCGCCTATATCCAAAAGAAGCGTGGGCGTCGTGCGTAAAAGCGCATCCTTACAAGGTTTTCGTGGTAAATAGACGTTCACTTGGCGGTGAGGCGACGGCAGCTCGGAGTCATCTCGTGTCTAAAAGCGCTGTTTGTCACTGTTACAGTGCGCCTGTGCGCTCGAGGAAAGTTGGCAGTGAAGTGCGCGTGTTGTCAAGCGAGGCAGTGTTAACAAAGGAACTTCCGGAGTTCGCTTTTAGTCCAAAATAAGTGAAAACAATAAAACAGAAGAATGCCAGTTTTTTTTTAAGTGTCAAATCTGTGTCATTAAGTTAATTTAGCATCTGTGTAACATTATATTTATATTAGTTAACCAAAAACAAAACAAACAATGATACCCAGTAATTTTTTAACTTTTCACACCAGACACCACCTCAGGAAATATTGAGCTTTACAAATATTATCATCTTTAATGGACTAAACCAAACAAAAGGCACACAGAAAAAAGGATTACTAAATAAGGAGCAATCAGGGACTAAACCAGGACTAAACCCAGGTCTAAACAAGATCTAAACCAGGTCTTAACAAGGTCCAAACCGTGTCTTAACAAGGTCTAAGCCAGGACTAAACCAGGTCTTGACAAGATCTAAATCAGGACTAAAACAAGCTCTAAACCATGACTAAACCAGATCTAAACCAGGTCTAAACCAGGACTAAACCATGATTAAACCAGATCTAAACCAAGTCTAACCCAGGACTAAACCATGACTGAACCAGGTCTAAACCAAAAACTAAACAAGGACAAGTCAAGAACTAAACTAGCTCTAAATCAGGACTTTGAAGTGCAAAAGACTCCTGCGTACCACCAGCAGTACCTGTACCACAGTTTGATCATTGAGAACCACTGGACCATACCATGATAAAGAATATTTACAGGGTGGACTGTTCTCAAGCAAAACTTGCTAGAAATGCCAATTTTGTTTTATAATTTCACAAACTATTGCCAAATAATAGTATTTTTTGGCAAATGTACCTACTACCCTACTGCTGATACTAATACTACGAGACTTAGACTTTATTGATCCACAGGGGAAATTACTTGGTCACAGTAGCTCAGTTGCACTTATTAAAAACACAAGTAAAAGGTAAAATAGGTAGTAAAAACAATAAAATATAAATAATTTACAAAATAATAGATAAAAAGATATGAGGTTTGCATTTGTACAAATCTACAAAAAATAAAACTAAAAGTAAATATATAATGGTATCTAATTAAAATATGATTGCACTTGTTTTTATGATGAATAATAGTAAAAATATTCGAGCTACAATCTGTACACAACTTGAATTCTATATAGCTTCCTATGCTTTTATTTTCATGCGTAACTTCCGGTCTCGCCTTCTTCTGTGCGCGTGTCTTGACGCAGCTTGGTGCAGTGAGCGCAGCGCATCATAAACCTGAGCCGTGTCGGTGATGAACAGAGGAGCGGCGGGAGCGCGGACATCAGGGAGCCGCGCGACCTTTCCCGGGGATTTTTTACGCGCCACGAAAAAACAAAAACCGGGAAACCGTGAAAATGATCCCGAGACACGCGCTAAAGCAACAAATGGGAATCTGTGTACATCCCTACAACAGGCCGAGATAGGTATTACCTTAAATACACCCAAAATATTGCTGTTTTTATTATTTCTACTACTACTACTACTACTACTACTACTGCTAGGGCTAATGCTAATATTACCAGTACTACTGATACTACTAATTCTACTTCTATCCAACTAATACTACTAAAGCTACTATTACTACTACTGTCACTGCTACTATCCAACTACTTCTTCTTCTACTACTATTACTATTACTACTGCTAGTACTACTACTTCTACTAGTAGTTTAAGACTATCACTTTTACTACAACTACTACCACTACTACTTCTGCTGCTAGTACTAATACTACTGAGTTTTACTACAGCTACGGCCACTACAACTACTTTGACTACTACTACTGCTTCTACAACAACAACAACTACTACTTCTACTACTGCTACTACTACTACTACTACTAGGGCTAATGCTAGTCTTACCAGTACTCCTGATACTACTAATTCTACTATTACTATTCAACCGCTACTGCTTCTACTACTACTACTACTCTACTACTACTATTAGGGCTAATGCTAATATTACCACTACTACTGATACTACTAATTCTACTACTATCCAACTGCTACTACTAAAGCTACTATTACTACTGCTAGTACTACTACTTCTACTAGTAGTTTAAGACTATCACTTCTACTACCACTACTACTTGTGCTGCTAGTACTAATACTACTGAGTTTTACTACAGCTACGGCCACTACAACTACTTTGACTACTACTACTGCTTCTACAACAACAACAACTACTACTTCTACTACTGCTACTACTACTACTACTACTAGGGCTAATGCTAGTCTTACCAGTACTACTGATACTACTAATTCTACTATTACTATTCAACTGCTACTGCTTCTACTACTACTACTACTCTACTACTACTATTAGGGCTAATGCTAATATTACCAGTACTACTGATACTACTAATTCTACTACTATCCAACTGCTACTACTAAAGCTACTATTACTACTGCTAGTACTACTACTTCTACTAGTAGTTTAAGACTATCACTTCTACTACCACTACTACTTGTGCTGCTAGTACTAATACTACTTAGTTTTACTACAGCTATGGCCACTACAACTACTTTGACTACTACTACTGCTTCTACAACAACAACAACTACTACTTCTACTACTACTACTACTAGGGCTAATGCTAGTATTACCAGTACTACTGTCACTACTAATTCTATTACTACTATCCAACTACTACTAATAAAGCTACTATAACTACTACTAGTACTACTACTTCTACTAGTAGTTCTAATACTCTCACTTCTACTACTACAAATTCTACTACTACTACTTCTGCTGCTAGTACAAATACTACGTAGTTTTACTATAGCTATGGCCACTACGACTAGTTTGACTACTACGACTACTACTACTTCTAGGGCTAATGCTAGTATTAGCAGTACTACTGATACTACTAATTTTACTACTACTATCCAACTGCTACTGCTACTAAATCTGATATTACTACTGCTAGTACTACTACTTCTACTGCTTCTAATAGTTGTTCTAATACCATCACTTCTACTTCTACTACAACTAATTCTACTATTAATGCTATTACTACTACTACTACTACTTCTACTGCTACTACGACTAGTTTGACTACTACTGCTGCTTCTACAACAGCAACTACTACTACTACTACTACTACTACTACTACTACTACTACTATTACTGCTACTGCTGCTGCTCATTGAGTGATTGACTTTATTTATTTCAAACTTGGTTATATAAGAATATAAACAAAACAAAATAACAAAATAAAAACAAACAAAACATAACAATAGTGTTCGAAAAGGAGTAGGTTGAAGTAAAACTTATGTAACCTTACCTCCTTACTACTGCTACTACTACAGCTACTACTATTAGTACTACCACTTTTTGAGCTACCTTATTACCAAGGTCAGGATAACTATTAGTAAACAAAGAGAGGACAATAGTTCAAGCTTAATTTTAAATTATTCTGTAACAATTAACAAAAACATTGCCACTTTATTGAGCACATAATGTAAATTCGTATTATTTTTAGTTATTTCTTGCAGAGTTTTAGTATTTTTATTTTATTTATTTATATGTCAGTTCTGCAGTAGGGTCTTATTGAATGACAGGGCTGGCTGCTTTAACGTCTTACTGTTTGTCTCCCTCTAGTGGCTAAAACCTATTTATATTATACTTTACCAGACTACTATGGGAGGAGTACAAAAAACTTTTACTGTCAAAATGTTATTGATTGTCAAGTAGAAATAAATACTCAGTTATTTAATGCAAAAAAAGTATAGGAGATAAATTTAACTTAAAATTGAAATAGAGAAGTGGATGCTGATAAAATAATAATAATGATTCATTTATTTGCTCTTCTTTCTTTTCGATCCATTTCCCAGTAGCATTATTTCAGTTTTACTAATACGTTTTAAGCATCATTTAAGCACTGCAACAGCTTTAGTGAAGTGAGAAAAATGCTGTTAATAAGTGTTTTAATAAATACATATTATTTTTATTTTTATTATGAAAATGTCAGGAAAGGGCCAAATGTGTAGCCCCTCCCTCCTTCTTTATTTTTTGACCTGATTAACGGCATTAAGTTCTTCCTTTTGTCACCTGTTGGTTCTGCTGAACTCTGCGTTGTTGTTCAATCCACTGTGGGACTTTTTTCTTTGTTTTATTTCCAATTTAACAGCAGTAAAGTCCCGTTAACGTCCGACGTAACGACCACATTCAAATAAACCCACTTTTTTTTTTTCCACAAGTTTCTGTACAACAGGTCTCTGCTCACTGTTTGGCTCCAGGAGTGTTTCTGTACCATTTTGAGACGCAGAATGAAGATACTAACTCACCTCACCACTTTACCTTTGTGAGAGTTTTGTGGCTCAATGAAAAGAGCATTTACACCTGAATTAGGAGATCTTTGAGTTTCATGTCAGTGCTGTTAACCTGAGCAGAAACAGTAGAGCTAAAATAAAACAACAGGATCCGTCAAAGCAGTCGCGCTGGGATTTTCCGTTTTTAATTTGACCCAATCATAATTCAGGATCAGGATCGTCAGTATCTCGGTAACAGTGTCTCTAGAGAAAGTGAAAGTAAAATAAAGTAAATAAAGAAAGTAAAGTAAACCTGTATTAACGCCAGTGTAGAGAAGTCAGCCACTGTAACGTCCGGCTCTGCAGTAACGATGGATGAGATGGGTTGTTGGGTTTTCCGGGTTTTCCAGTTTCCATGCACAGGAGGCAAATCCTCCAGTTGCTCCCGAGTCCTGATCCAGATCCTGGCTTTAGATCAGAGGGGCCCCCGGACGCTGCGCTGCTCCTGTCATGGGGCCCCAGCGCAGCAGAGCACAATAAAAAGGCTACCCTTTAACTTAACCTTAGTATTATAACCTTATATTTACATCTATTTGTTTTTAAATTTGTCCTTTGTACGTGGCCTTTACATATCTTATTTTTTTTACTTATTATTTTCTTCTAAATGAGTTACATTCCTTATTTTTATTTCCATCTCTCTTAACTTTATTTTTGCAAGTGTTTTGTGAGCAACTACTACTACTACTACTACTAAGGCTAGTATTAATAGTACTACTAATCCTACTACTGCTACTACTAAAGCTACTACTGCTAGTACTAATACTACTTAGTTTTACTACAGTTACTGCTACTACGGCTGCTGCTTCTACAACAACTACTACTATAACATCTACTCCTAGTACTAATATAACTTCTACTGCTGCTAGTTCTACTACTACTACTACTGCTACTATGAGTACTACTATTTTTATGAGCTTCTTTATTAACAAATTGCCCCAAAACCATTTGAAAGCTCGTAATAACTATTAGTAAATAAAGAGAGGACAATAGTGCAAGTTTTATTTTACATTATTCTGTAACGTTTATCAAACTTGTGCCACTTTTTGAACACATAATGTAAAAGCGTATTATTTTTACAGTTAGGCCAATGCACTAAATGTAAAGGATTTGTCAGTTCTGCAGTAAGTTTATCTTATCATCTTGCTGTTTGTCTCCCTCTAGTGGCCAAAACCTACTATAACAGTCAAGAGACGCAAGAACTTAGTCAAATAACAGAGTAAAACAAAATTATGATAGTTTATTTTTATTTTTATCATTTGATCATTACATACTTACAGTATTTTGACATGCAAAGAAGTGTTCCTGTGTGTTTCTAAAGCCCATACACCATCACCGGGCTCCTTTTTATAATTTCAGTACTTAAGCTGCCGTCACTACAATAATATAAAAGAAACTCAACCAGACCAAAAAACTCAGTCCTATAACATTATGCCTAAGTTTGACGTAATGTTGCTAATAGCTGCGCTAAATAGCCATTTTATGCTCTACCCAGTCCCCAAAGTTGCCAGCAGGGGGCGACGGACACCTAATCCAAGCTTTCTCTGTAAAGTCAAGAGCATGTTTTCCATACATATACATTTATTTAAGTTAGAAAACGTGAAATGCAAATGTGTCCAAAGTTATTTTAAAAAACCCTGAAAAAAGCATAATATCTTCAAATAGATGATCTTCAAATAGGTTTCTCTCCAAAAAAAACCTTGAGGTTGTTCTCATATTGGAGAATTTAGTTTGTCTTTAACGTCAGTATCACTTGGAGCTGTAAGAAAAACTGAATATACAAAATAAAGTATATAATTATTAATTACAGCTACAACATGGTTATTGTGCAAGTATAATAAAATGAGACATGTCGCTTACCTGGTGAAGAGTGTTTTCCTGAAAAACAATGTAAAAGGTCAGTTTAGTTTTGTATGTTTACATCAGTGGTTCTCAAACTGTGGTATGGGTACCACTGGTGGTACACATGCTTCTTTTAGTGGTACTCAGGAGTCTGTTGAAAGTCTGATCTTGTTTAATTTGGAGACAGTTTTTTTCCTGTTTTAGTCCTTGATTTCTTTTAGTTTAGTCCTGGTTTAGACTTAGTTTAACCATGGTTTTGTCATGGTTTAGTCCTAGTTTAGACCTGGTTTAGTCCTAGTTTAGTCATAGTTTTGACCAGGTTTAGTCATAGTTTAGACCTTGTTTAGTCATAGTTTAGACCAGGTTTAGTCCTAGTTTAGACCTTGTTTAGTCATGGTTTAGACCTGGTTTAGTCCTGGTTTAGTCATAGTTTAGACCAGGTTTAGTCCTAGTTTAGTCATAGTTTAGTCATAGTTTAGACCTTGTTTAGTCATAGTTTAGACCAGGTTTAGTCCTAGTTTAGTCATAGTTTAGACCTTGTTTAGTCATAGTTTAGACCTTGTTTAGTCATAGTTTAGACCAGGTTTAGTCCTAGTTTAGACCTTGTTTAGTCATGGTTTAGACCTGGTTTAGTCCTGGTTTAGTCATAGTTTAGACCAGGTTTAGTCCTAGTTTAGTCATAGTTTAGACCTTGTTTAGTCATAGTTTAGACCTTGTTTAGTCATAGTTTAGACCAGGTTTAGTCCTAGTTTAGACCTTGTTTAGTCATGGTTTAGACCTGGTTTAGTCCTGGTTTAGTCATAGTTTAGACCAGGTTTAGTCATAGTTTAGACCAGGTTTAGTCATAGTTTAGACCAGGTTTAGTCATAGTTTAGACCAGGTTTAGTCCTGGTTTAGTCATAGTTTAGACCTTGTTTAGTCATAGTTTAGACCAGGTTTAGTCATAGTTTAGACCAGGTTTAGTCATAGTTTAGACCAGGTTTAGTCCTGGTTTAGTCATAGTTTAGACCAGGTTTAGTCATAGTTTAGACCTGGTTTAGTCTTGGTTTAGTCCTGATATAGTATTATCATTTTAGTCCATTAAAGATGGTACATGGAAAGCCAAATACTTCATTTCCTGAGCTGGTACTTGGTGTGAAACATTTGAGACAAACATTGATTTCTTTATATTTTCTCACCTTTTTTCTTTTTGTAAATGAAAAAACCAGCGAGAGAAGCTACAACAACAACCAGCACCGCAGCAGCAACGAAGACGCTCGCATTACACTTCTCTGTAAAACAAAAAAATATAAATTTATACAATTACAGGATGACAACTGGTCAACTCATTAATCATACTACTACTACTACTACTACTACTACTAGGCTACTACTTGCTATTAGTACTACTACTGCTACAGCAACTACGACTACTTTCAGTGCAGCTCTGTGATACTCTGGCCATTTTCCAGTGTGTTTTATACTAATGCTACTGCTACTATTACTTACACTACTACTACTACTACTATTGTTACAACTACTACTACTACTGCTAATACCAATCGTCTTGTCGTCTGTTGTGAGTGTATGTCTCTATTTGGCCATAGTCCAGTGTGTACTACTGCTGTGGCTACTTTTACTGCTACTACTACAACTACGCTTATTACTTATACTGCCACTACTCCTACTACTACCACTATTGCTCCCACTGCTACTACTGCTAGTACTACTACAGCTAAATCTATTGCTTCTGCTGCTAACACTACTTCTACTAATGCTACTACTGCTGCTGTTAATACTACTACTACTACCACTACTGCTACAGCATCTAGTACTACTACTACTACTGCTTCTACTACTACACTTATTACTTCAATTGCTACTGCTTCTACTACACTTATACTTCAATTGCTACTGCTTCTACTACTACTACTGCTACGACTACTACACTTATTACTTCAATTGCTACTGCTTCTACTACACTTATACTTCAATTGCTACTGCTTCTACTACTACTACTGCTACGACTACTACACTTATTACTTCAATTGCTACTGCTTCAACTACTGCTGCTACTACTACTACTACACTTATTACTTCAATTGCTACTGCTTCAACTACTGCTGCTACTACTACACTTACTACTTCAATTGCTACTGCTTCTACTACTACTGCTACTACTACTACACTTATTACTTCAATTTCTATTGCTTCTACTACCACTACTACTACTGCTACTACTCCTAGGCTACTCCTACTGCTAACACTACTACAAGTAATATTATTACTACAACGGCAACAAATACTACTGCTACTACTTCAGCTACTGCTACGACCACTACTTGTGCCCACCACTACTACTAAAGTACTACAACAACAACAGCAGCTACTACCTATATCACTCCTACTGCTGCTACGACTACTACTCATTTAACGCCTTGGTTGTCTGTCAGCCATTCTCCATTGTGTACCCCGCCTCAGGCACAAAGTAGCTGGGATAGGTAAGTATAAAGTTTAAAAAATGAATACAAAAATGACATAAAACCATTAGACCCCCAGTCTCACCAATGATGAAGATACAGGGTCTCTCCAGTGTCGTGATGATGTCCTCCGAGACTCCCGAGAGCTGAAACACACACGCGTACCTCCCCCAGTCTTCAGGTTTGACCAAGGACAGGTCCAGGTTTGCGCTCATCTGGAACGTCCCGTCGTGGTTGGGCAGGATCTCCCCGATCTCCACGTCCTCATACACCTCCTCTCTGTCTTTAATCCAGAGCAGTGCAGCGTTGTCGGGGTAGAAACCTGTGGCGTGGCAGGTGACGAAGGACGAGCACGATTTCTGCAGGAGACTCACTGTGGGGAGCTCTGGAAAGAAAAAAAAACAAAAGTCATTACCGGGGTGAGTCACTTTGGCAAAAGTTAAATCAGAGGCCAGACATTGTTCCTCCAGTTCCTAGCAAAGGCTTTCCCCGGGAGACTGACGTTCATAAAATCAACAAAGACAACCCCATAACATTCAGAAACTTGAGGTCACACTTCTGTGTTGTACTGCATCTCACTGTGTATTAATATTACCGTATTTTCCGGTCTATAAGTCGCACTGGACTATAAGTCGCATTTTTTGGGGGGAAATTTATTTTACAAAATCCGACACCAAGAACAGACATTTCATGTTGAAAGGTAAGTTATAGTAATAATAGAATACAGAACAACAGGCTGAATAGGTGTGCGCTATGCTAACGTAACACATTGATGGTTATTCAGCTACATGAAGCATAAACAACGAACTGAATAGGTGTCTCGTATGTTAACGTAATATATTAACAGTTATTCACATAACTATAGCATAAAGAACATAATATAACAAGTTCACCAAATTCACCATCTCACTCCTAATCGCTAAATCCTTTAAATTCTTCATCCTCGGTGTCGCTTCTGAACAACTCCGCCAACTCCGGAGGTAGACGAAGCGCCGCTTCCTCCTCTGCGTGGCTGTCGTCAGACTCAGCATCAGTTCCATTTCCAATTATTCCTCTCTTTCTCAGTTGTCTTTATAGCCTAAGTTGTTAGTGGTAATGTTTACATTTTAAATTGTCAGTGGTACAGGTGCAGCAGATGCTGGTACACAAGCCTAGAGCGCCCTCTAACCAACACCTGAAATATTTTAATATATAAGTCACACCTGAGTATACGTCACACCCCTAGCCAGACTATGGAAAAAAGTGTGACTTATAGTTCGGATAATACGGTAATTGAAATAAAAAGATTGGAAAACAAACACTGTAAACAATAAAACATAGTCTTTCTTTGTGTATAAAAGTAATAACTAAATGTTGTTGGCAAAACGTTCAAAGTTTATGTAGAAAGTGTTACCTTTCCGCATCAGAAAACTGTTTCCTCCTGTTACAAGTATCTCCAGCCACTCGGGACACACTCTGGTCAAGTATTCATTCCAATCGGCATTGGCGTCAGTTTGTTTGTCAAATATCTCCTTGGCCTTGACAGCGTCTTGTTTTTCAGCGATCCACGTCAGAGTGTCCTGGTCGAAAGTTAGGAAGTCTTCTCCGTTAACCCCGTACTGTAGGAAACCTTTCACATTCCCGGTCTCAGGGTTCCACTCACAGCCCGCCATCTCCTGGACCACATCTGAAGAAACAACCGAAAAGTCAAACATAAAACATTATTATGGCAACAAACAGGAAGTCAGCCATCTTGAACTGAATTTAGAAAAAAGAGTTACCATTTTTGTGCACTTGGCGTTTAAATTAAATGAGCTAAGATGAACAGTACATTTTCTTTTGCACCTTCTTATGTACTTCTCGGATTATTATTATTATTATTTCAATTTCAGGATTAACAGAGGAACAGACAAACCTCCAGTCCGGTTGCTGATGATGTTTTTCAGGCTCTGCTGTAACTTCATAATGATCTTGGTCTGGCTCTCCCAGTGACTTCGGTTCTTTTCTGCTGCTTCCTTGACCCAGTCCTGTTTAGGAACCATTGTCCTGCTGTCCCTGTCATAGTGAACAACCTGAACATCATCCACCAAAACAACAGCAAAGAACTCTGGGAGGTTGGTGCATAAAGTCTTCACCAAGTGGGTCACTGCACAAAAGACAACATAATATAAACAAGTTAAATAATGTCTTTTGGAAATCTCTGTGTACATAGCCTATGCAAGAAATACTTTTGTAGCCAAAACCTTGATAAAGCAAAGAGAACGGTGAACACTGTTTGCCTGGAAAATCCAGACTGATGTCTCTGTGTTATTCCACAGAGAAATATCAGTCTGGTCACCCGCCGTCCGCAGTGGTTTACTCAAATCCAAACCGTACCGTGCATTTTGTTTGGTTTATTTAAGTCACGTGTTCTTTGCGAGCAGCATCACTCGTACGCGTCTCCTCACCGACAACAATCAAGATGGCGCACCGAGGAGCCGAGAGTTTGTTTCATTCAGTGGTATGGTACAGTAATGTTGAAATAACTCCCTCGTTCCTCCCTCGTGGCTTCACTACTCCGTTTGTTTACTTTCTCACTTTTTTGTTGCTTTGTTAACGTCACGTCCGCCATTTTCTGATTGGCTAACTCCGCTGTCCGTTAACTCGGGTTTGCTCCGCCATAGAAATCGAATTGATTCTAAGGCGACCAGACTCATCCGCTGGTACAGCGGTGAGTCTGGAATTTCCAGGCAAGAACACTGCTACTATATTTCACAAACAAGTTGCCTTTCTCAACAAGCAACAAAATGGAAGTGCTGCCAGAAATTTGATTTTAATAAATTACAGAAAATACTTATCTATCTGCGAATAACTGTCCAGGACGTACCCCCTTAAGGCCCATAGGTAAATGGTCACATTTATATCCCGCTTGGGCACTGCAACTGCAAACCTTCTCGTCAGCGAACAAACACCCGCATAGAAAAGCAGGCACAAGGTCTCACAAGCCAGTGTACTATTTGAGCTGGGCCCAAACCCGGATAAACAGAGAGTTATTCACTTCCTGGGAGTGTCCTAGCTGTCCTAGTGTGCAGCGACTATGCCAAATAAATGAGAAAGTCATTGCTCAGCTGTGGCGTAGCCACGTGGTGGCCTGGGGTGGCCCAGCTCTGACCAACAGGGGCCTCCCCCCTGAGTGGTCCTGCGCGACGGGCTACGTAGGTCCATAATGACGCTGGCGTGAGTGACTGACATTACGGCTTTGCGCAGCTTGTAAAACAAACAGCTTGACACAGAGACCTGCAGCTAAATCCTCCTGACAGATAAGACTTCAAGCTTTGTGTCAGTTTTTATTTCACGTTGATAGGTTCAGGAATCACAGAGATATGCACCGTAAAGTTTGTAAAAGCATTTAGGCTTCATTACAAGACGCGCGGTTTATTACCGCAGTGTCTCTTTTACTCAAAAACTATTACAAAAGAGATCATTATTTCCAATAACTTTGTTATTGATTATGATCAAAAGTAAGAGGAGAGATGGAGAAGAGCAGAGGAGGAACTGCAGCTGGATGGGGAAGCACTGTAAAGTTTCTGTTAACAGCAATTGACTGCCTCTTGTGACCCTTCAAAATAAAGCTTCATCCCTTTTCATCAGCAGAAACAACTTTATTGTGGCAGAGCCTGAAAGGACAGAGAATTAGAACTGTACAGAGGAGCAGACAGGAGCAGACAGGAGCAGTGAGGAGCAGACAGGAGCAGACAGGAGCAGTGAGGAGCAGACAGGAGCAGTGAGGAGCAGGCAGGAGCAGTGAGGAGCAGACAGGAGCAGTGAGGAGCAGACAGGAGCAGTGAGGAGCAGGCAGGAGCAGTGAGGAGCAGACAGGAGCAGTGAGGAGCAGACAGAAGCAGGCAGGAGCAGTGAGGAGCAGACAGAAGCAGTGAGGAGCAGACAGAAGCAGGCAGGAGCAGTGAGGAGCAGACAGAAGCAGGCAGGAGCAGTGAGGAGCAGACAGAAGCAGGCAGGAGCAGTGAGGAGCAGACAGAAGCAGGCAGGAGCAGACAGGAGCAGTGAGAAGCAGACAGAAGCAGGCAGGAGCAGTGAGGAGCAGACAGAAGCAGGCAGGAGCAGTGAGGAGCAGACAGAAGCAGGCAGGAGCAGTGAGGAGCAGTGAGGAGCAGGCAGGAGCAGTGAGGAGCAGGCAGGAGCAGTGAGGAGCAGACAGAAGCTGGGCTGTGCCACAGCAGCGAGGCTGCAGCTGATCAGAGCTCACTCTATAGTCAGCTAAAACACTCTAAAATGCACCAGGATACAGCAAATATTGTCTATTATATTGATTTTTCCCCTGGGGGAGGACCTCCAGACCCCCCCTGTATATTGTTGTATGTGTTTTGAACATGATCAAGTTTATAATGAAATGGTGTCCAATGTGAAGAAATGTATCTGAGCTAATCATGTGACCAGGACCTGACCCAGACTCAAGATGCCGCAGGAAGTGCAAGAGAACAATCTGATGTCTGAGTGTGGCCTTGATGGGAGCAGAAGTGATAACAGCCCCTCCCTTACAACATGCACTGCTCTGCCTGAGAACTGGTTCAGATCCTGGACTATGCCCATATCTGGAGTGGGTGGTATGAAGTTGAGCCTGGGCATATGTTCAGTGTGATAGGGACGGTCGTTGTTGGCCCTGAGTAAGACGTAGGCGGTAGGGACAGATCCAACCCAGAGCTCTGTAATTTGGCTTATGCGAATAAAAAGACAAAAGAAAAAAAAACTGATTGGAGTCTTTATTGATTAGAAAAAGAACACGACAATATTTATTTACATACTTAACCCCTGTGAGTCAGGACCTGCTCTCATCATGGCTCAGCTCCTAACTTCCTCAAACCATAAAAAGCTCTGTGACTCCATCCAAATAAATGGCTTAGCTAAAACAGAAGCTAATTCACATTTTTTTGTATTAGTCCTATAATAATAATCTGCCATGTGCCCCCAGTAAAAAGATCTTAGCTCCGCCCCTGTTGCTCAGTACAAAACAGGTGATCTGCAGTGGTAATCCCAGAGGGGAAGCAAAAAAGAAGAAATTAAACATTTCATTGCATTACATACAATGAAATGTGTGAGTATTCATTCACTCTTTAACACGGGTTGGCTATTATTAAAATGTAGAAAAATAGAAGTGTTCAAAAATAAAAAGTTGATTAATAATAGTATATTATCCATTTGTGTTCTAACGCACCTCAGTTAAACCATGTATTAACCACAGCAATATAATAAACATCAGTTAATAAAATGAATGAAGTAGGCCCATCTAAACCTACATAGAGGCTCTTATAGTGTCTACACAAAATAAGTAAATGTAAAAGAAAATCATCACAAATCGACTCACTTGAAGAAGAGATGTCCTGTGGAAGCACCACCAAAACAAAGAGAAAAATGTAAGCTCTCATCTTGGTAAACTCAGCTCTAAACAGAGCTGTTAACCTGAGCAGCAACAGTAGAGCTATAATAAAAATAACACGATCTGACAAACCATCCAGGCTGGGATTTCCGGTTTTTAATGTCAACCAATCGTAGTGCAGGAACGTAAGTGTCTCTATTTTGTAATGAAAGTAAAAGTAAACAAGATGATCAGATAGGATGCGCTGGGAAATTCCATTTTTATTTTGAGCTAATCATAATTCAGGATCAGTAGTTGGTCAGTATCTATGAAACAAGCTCTACAGAAACAGAAAGTGAAATAAACCTGTATAAAACCTGAAAAAAATATATAATATAAAAAATATGTTACTCCATATGTTTATGCTCCTTATACATCCATTTATTGGTGGGTTTTCCAGGTGCTCGAGTTTCCATTCGCAGACTTTTCAGACAGTTCCTCTTATGTTTTATTCCAAACACGAACACGCCCAAAATTAAGCCAACAGTAAACAGGTTGTGGGTCATCTGTGGGCCACAGAAAAATGAGAAGTGGGAAATGACCCAGCCTTTGAAGGATGGCTCAAATGCAGAGCTCAAATTCGCCTAAGGGGAAAATAAAGAAGGCTATACGTTAAATTAACCCTTTTGTACATTTACATATCGAGGGCTTGGAACCAGAGGGGCGTAAGTGGCATTTTGGGCGAAAATGAGTTCTATAAATCAAATTAAAGGTCTTGATGTGTCAAAAAGACGCATCAGAAATCAACCTGTATTGTATAAAGCACAGGTGTGGCCCGCGAGATCATTTCCATTTTATATTAATAATAGCCCGCCGATATATTGTGCTCGATCTGTTTGAACTACATCTCCCATAATGCACTGCAGAAGCGGCGCTGCTGCGCGCCTGCACTGCCCCTCCCCCGCTGTTTTAGCGAGCGGCATTTAACGAACCGCAGGAGCAGAGAGAGAGTGAAGGATTCTCCAACAGGAAATTTAACTTTCCACAAAAGAAATGAGCAAAGAGGGCTCAGTGAGAGCAAGGAGCTTCTTAAACAGGTGGGACTCTCTGTAAACGCTCTACACTTTGTTTGTTGAGCTCATGTAGCAGTAATAAAACCACGCTCCAACCGCACAGCAGTGTAAGAACATCATCCTTTACAAACCGCGTCTTTAAAAACAGCACTGCCCTCCGTCGCTCTTTTTCCTTTCTCTCTGTCGCTGCTTGTGCTCTAATGCTCTCATTAACACACAGCGAGCTAAACCTGCCCACAAACAGGTATCATCCTGCTCACACTGTGTCCTGCAGAGGACAGAGAGGTGGACAGTAGTTTGCTCAATACAAGTAAAGTAGGTATAATACGTGTTTGTGTGTAGGAGCTGACTCAGCTTAAAGTTGTGCTGGGCTTACATAAGGGGCATGACATGCACCTAAATATTTATCTGCTGGTAGTACACTGTCACAGTAAAACAGAGTGGGCCTGATGAAAACACCTGTCTTATATGAGGAGTTAGGGTAACTGTGGCAGTAAATAATACTTCATAAATAAATAATTGGCCAGTGTTAGTCAGTAGTCTGTGGCCTATTTGTTGTTATTTGTTGAGTTCCAAGTTCTGATTTAAAACAAAACTACAAAGCCCGTTAAAACCACAAATCTACAGCTGTAGTTCTGTGAGGAAGTATTATTCTATGTTAAAAAGCCTAACTGAGAACAAAAATACAGTAGGCTGGCTTTATTATTTATACAATTATCTTATTCAGCCCACGACCAAGACTGGTTTTCTAATTTTGGCCCCAGCTCCGATTGAGTTTGACACCCCTGCTTTATACTGTCTTACAGTTACATCTGGCCCTCTGAGGGCAACCATTATGCTGATGTGGCCCTCGGTGAAAATGAGTTTGACACCCCTGCTTTAGAAGAACTGGAAATGTTTGGTGCCAAAAAGGCGTATCTGATGTTTTTGCCATATTTTTAAGATTTTACAAGGTTTTAGAATATGTTCATTGTGTTAATATGCCATAATATTTTTACTTAAGTACTAACTCATATAAGAATGTATGTGGTTGCAATGTTGTGATTGAAGGTTAATAAATACAGTTGATTGAAGTGTGGTCAAAATTTTGTTTTGGCTCTCCTGTAAAGTTTGTCAAATGCCACTTACGCCCCTCTGGTTCCAAGCCCTCGATATATTTCTTTTTCTAGATTTGTCTTTTGTACGTAGACATGTCTTATATTTTTAAACTTAATTTCTATTAAACGACTTAGTATTGTATTTTATAATGACTTTATATATAGCATCCATATCTTTTTTTTTTTTTTTTTTTTTTTTTTCTATCTCTCATAACTTTATTTTTGCGATTGCTTTGTGTGCAACTGAGGTTCTGAAACCAAGTCATGTCCTATGCTGATCAATAAAGTTCAAATCTCAAATTCCTAAAATACCGTCTAAAACCATATCTGTCTAAATCCTTGTCATAAAAAGCTACAATTCCTAAACATATCATTCATATTTGTTTGTTTTGTGTCTCTCCTGCCTCCTGCGTGATGCGCCAGCGGCAGACAGCTGTTGCACGCTACTTCCGTTGTCCCGGTCCACTAAACTACACGGCGCGCTCTGATTGGCCGAGCCGCGGCGTCGCCTGGTGACAGCCAATCAGCGCGGGCCACGGTGAGCCTTTCCCCGACGTTACTCTTCTGGCAGGAGCAGCAGCGGCCGCCAGTGCGCGTTTGTCCGAGGGAGCGAGAGTTTACTCCGAGCAGCTACCGCCATGGCGCCGATTTTATTTGGTAAGTCACACAATTTCCACTCCTTTCACTCGGATAATGCGCTGAAAATCGCCTTACGAGTGTTGCGTTTCATTGCGGGTTAGCTGCTAGCTTCGTATGCTAACTTGTGTTACACTATTGGCAGGGCCCCATTCATCTTTGATTCAACACATTTTTCGCCTTAAACATGTTAAAGCACTGCTACAAATTACTCATATTTTGCATGCTTGCTCCCACAATTTTATTACTTCTAAATCTGTATTTTTGTACCGTATTTTCTGCTGTATAGGATTGCTGGGCTGTTCCCTGGTCCTCTCTGTGCAAGCCTTGTATTCTCCTGGAGATGATGTTGTTGAACTAACTCCGTCCAACTTCAACAAAGAGGTCCTCCAGAGTGACAGTCTGTGGCTGGTGGAGTTTTATGCCCCGTGGTGAGTCTGTGCAACCTGTGTGCTCAAAAGTGTAGAGGTAACAAGTGTCAGGATACTCTGCCATTCTTATATAAAAAGGCTGTATAGGAGGGTAGCCCCCCAAGGTCTTAAAAGCAGTATTAAATTCGATATTGTCAAAATCAAGGCCTTAAAAGTGTTAAATCTTATGACTAGGTATTACATTTTGTTCATCTAGGTCTTAAAATGTTATTTTAATATTACAAAAAACAAGAGTCACCCACTAACAAAGCATATTTATTGAAGAAATGTCATCATTGAAATGCTTGATTCTTTTATACATTATTTTTTTAATGCAGCACTGGCGTTCTTTCATCTGTATTGGACTTTTAAAATAAAACCCTTGAATCCCCGTTAAATTAATATAGATTATTGTTCTGTTGTTGACGATACTGGCATTAAAAAGTCTATTTTATCTAATTTGTGTAAAATTCATACATATTATTGTTCTTTTGCTGGTGATCCTGGCATTAAATTTCATTCAAAGTGGCAATAAAAAGTCTTAAAAGGGTCTTAAATTTTACAAGACAAAACCTGGAGTTACCCTGAATAACAAAATATATTTTTTGAAGACATGTTATCACTGAAATGCATGATTCATTCATGATTTTTTTTTTTCTTTTAATGCAGCACTGGAGTTCTTTCATTTGTATTAGACTTTTAAAATAAAACCCTTAAGTTTCAGAGTAGTGCGGATAATTCCTTAGTGTGAAATTCATACAGATTATTGCTCTGTTCTTGACGATTCTGGCCTTAAATTTCACTCTAAGTTTGAAAAAAAAGGTCTTAAATTTCACTCGACAAAACCTGGAGCAACCCTGGTACAGACAGTGTCAGTTTGAATGCATATTATCTGAAATTGTTTTGTCTATTTGTCAGCCAGGCGTAGCTGGAGGATGGTTGTCAGCTTACTCCCAGTTTAGAGAAGCAGACCACAGAGACTGAAAAATGTACCATTTAACACATCCATTTTTGTGTTACTTAGAGGATATTTGCCTAATATATGTACAGTATGTTCATGTCCAAGTTCTGGTCTAGACACAGTCCACACTGAAGAGCTTTTACTGGGAAGTGCTAAGTTTCTTGGTTGTGGAAGTTGTGTAAGCCTTGTTTGTTATAAAAGTATGTTTTTAATGACCCATTACACAAAGCCTGTGTCATTGCTCCTGTCTGCTTCTCCAAACTGGGAGTGTCCTGACTCCTGACGTTTATCTACTTGTGTGAAGTTAAGGGTGGAGCTTTTATTAAGTCATAAAACTTAACATCTATGTCAAATAAAAGAGGTTCTCACAGCACTGTAAAGAAATAATAGTTAAAATGAGTTACCTTCAGTGCATTGTCCTGGTTTGACAACATTACTTGAGTTTATTTGCAAATGGTTATGATAAAAATGTAGTATTCTGGTATATTCTGGTATGGTAATATTTTTATATCTAATGACCAAGTTGTGACTTCTTTTTTAGACCAAACAATAATTGACATTGTTATTTGAAGCATGATATAAATTGTTAATATCAAATTTGTTTTTTATTGCTTTTTCATGATACTTACTTTGAGTGGCAGGTGTTTTAATAGAAAAACCTTTGAGGAGAGTTGGTGTATGCTCAAAACTGGTTTACTCTAGAGGAAAATTAATTTTCTTTGGCTTGAAATGAGTTTTAATAATAAATGTTACGTAGCTCAGAGACGGTAATTGTGCCTTATACAAATTCTGGTCCAGTGGGATGCCCAAACCGTTTATTTCCTTACCGGTAGTTGAACATTTCCTGTTGGATATAAAAGACTGATGCAACAAAAATCTGCATTTATTTGAATCATCATTTACATTTTTTTTATATATTTTTTTAATTTCATCACAGGTGCGGTCACTGTAAGAATCTGGCTCCAGAGTGGAAGAAAGCAGCCACTGCCCTCAAGGTAAACGAGTCACCATATTGGTTTAAGACTTAGTTAAATCTCATCTATAATGGAGGAAAAAGACACAGTGTAGTTTGATTGACCTCAGAAATTTGTGCAGTATCAAAGCCAAAATCCTAAAGAGATCTATACGCTAGTGATAAGTTTGTGTGAGACGTCTGAAGTTTCTGGACCTTAAGTTAACATGCTGTCAGTTTGGAGAAGCAGACAGGAGCAGCACTACAGGAAATATAGACTGCTGTAAATGTAAATCAAAATGCAAAACCTTTTTATTGTCTTACTGCCAAGTGCTAAGTTCTGGAGTTGTACTATTACTAAGTACTACTGCTACTTCTACTACAACTACCAATGCCACACTGAGGAGCTTGTACCAGGAAGTGCCAAGTTCTGGGGTTAAAATGGAAAATGGTCACATTTATATAGAGCTTTTCTACCTTCGTGGGTACTCGAAGCGCTTTACATCAACACTGGAGGCGAGGTGGGTTACGTGTCTTGCCCAAGGACACAATATGCAACAGTGGAAGTGGGGTTTGAACCACCAACCTGAGCTACTGCCCTGCTTCATCTTCTTCTTCTACTTCTTCCACTACTTCTTCTTTTACTACTACTCCTTTTTTTCTTTTACTACTTCTTCTTCTTTTACTTCTACTTCTTCTACACTGAAGTTGTAGATGTTACTTGTTATAAAATTATTTTATTGTTCCAATTACCAGCCACACACAACACAAAGCCTGTGTCATTGCTCCTGTCTACTTCTCCAAACCAAAAAGTGTGCTGACAGTTATTAAGTATATCATAGATTTAAAAAAAAAAAAAAAACCTAGATGCACTACTTACAAGTACTTAGGAGTATTCCTACTATCACAAAAACAATGGTGTCGCATTTGAACCAGGAAATGTTATTAATAAAGTTGAATTGAATATTATTGTTGTGTATTAAATGAGCAAAAAGCAGTGAGTAACGACTTGGCCTCAGTCACATTTCCAGCTAAAATCAAATGCACTGTAGTAACAGATCTGGCATCAGGTTTATATCTCCTACTGTAAAGCCATAAAGTACTTCCTGGTTGTTGGAAACACCTGAATATACTTAAGTTTGTTCTATTAAAAACAAAAATGGGTATTTTGCGCTCGAATAACAGTGAGTCTGCGGGCAACAAGTGTTACTAATTTATATTCAGTCGGAGCATAAACAAAAGTGAGCGTTTACCCCGTCTGACTTGATTTTACAAAAGATTTATTAATAAGCTATACGTAGAAATGTGACATCATGAAAACCCAGTGTGGCCCGCCGTCCACAGACATTCATGCGTTACTTGGTTACTCTAAATTTGCCCAGGTATTGTAGAAATGTGAGAGTAGGGATGTCACGATGTTAAATGTTTGCGTCACGATTATTGTGAGATGAAATTTTCACGATTATTGACACCATGGAAGGAAACACTGACCATTTTTTATGAATTGTTGCTAAACCTGTCCATTCTTTAGATATTGTTATTCCTTTTATTATTTTATTGATTAGCTGCAGGGACTATATAAACATGTACCAACTACTCTTATATGGATATTGCTACAACTAATACTTTTTCCTGTTAGTAACTGACGTCAAACAGCAGTGAGATAATGGCACATGCAGAGCTACGTCCACGCAGCACAGCCTCACCAGGAATCATCAGCCCCCCCCCCCCCTTTCCTTGTTTGAAAATCAAATAAAAATTTGATCGCAAAAAAAAAAAATTCACCCGTATACCGTATTTTCCGGACTATAGAGCACACCTGAATATAAGCCGCGCCCACTAAGTTTTTTTAAATGTTTACTTATAAACCTGATTGTTTCTGAACAGTGCCTGTAACTCTGCAGTAAAAGTGCTGATCAAACAAAACAGAAAAGTAATTGATGGCTTTATTCATCTTCCTCCTGCGCACTGAAACCACTGAAGTCGTCTTCTTCAGTGTCGTTTTTGCACTTCCTGCTAGAGCGCCCCCTAGCGGCTGAAGAAAAATCCATAGAAAAGCTGCATCTTTGTATAAGCCGCATGGTTCAAAGCAGTGGGAAAAAAGTAGCGGCTTATAGTCAGAAAATACGGTATTTAGCGCAGAACAGAGCAGTCGAGACAAAAAGAAGCGGCGCGAGCAGACATGAGTTTGACAGTGCCCTTGAGACCTGGAGGAGCCGCTGCGGTAAAGCACCAAGCAGAACGTACCGGGGCTCCAAAAAGTGACATACCACAGCTTCTAAAATTCTTAGTTATCCTACTGTGACATTTAGGTATAGGTTAATTCTGACAGCCCTATGTGAGAGTGAATGGTTGCTTGTCAGAGTGTCAGAGCCCTGGTTCTTACTGGCCCCTGTCCCCAGGCCTAAAGTCACTGGGACAGGCTGTAAAGGTGCCTTACTCTTAACGTTCTCCATTTTCACCCCTGTCTGTTTGCTATTGTTTAAAATACAAATGGCTAATGCCTGGAAAATGTCATATTGTAATCTTTTTCATATGGATCTCATATTTGTTTATATGTTGCACCCTTAAGTATAATAATATGACTGTTACTTTTGTTAAAGGGCGTAGTGAAGCTCGGTGCAGTGGACGCAGACCAGCACAAGTCTCTGGGAGGACAGTACAGCATCAGAGGTTTCCCCACCATCAAGGTCTTTGGAGCCAACAAGAACAAACCAGAAGAATACCAAGGTACAGTAGCATTTTAATGTATGCAAAAGGTAACTCATAACTCGCCTTAGACTTATTTTTAACCTGTATTTTGTCTTCAGGTGGTCGCACCAGTCAGGCCATAGTGGACGGAGCCTTGAATGCTCTGAAGTCTCTGGTAAAAGACCGGCTCAATGGCAAATCTGGAGGCTCGAGCTACAACAAACAGGTAGATATAATGGTTAAATGTGTTTTAAAAGGGTTGTGTAATTCTGTAAGTGTAATAAAACGGTTATTGTCTTGCAGAGCGGTGGTGGAGGCGGAGGCAGTAAGAAGGACGTCGTGGAACTCACAGACGATAACTTTGATAAAATGGTTTTGGACAGTGACGATGTGTGGATGGTGGAATTCTTCGCGCCCTGGTGTGGACACTGCAAGAAGTACGTTCACTAAATCCTTCTGCACCACAGCGGGTTTTTAATTTACTCTCAAACAAGACTAAAGATTTAGTTTGTGCTACTGATGGCCTTGAACAGCCTCAAGGCTGCATTCAGTTTGTTTTGGATAACTATGACAGTGTGACCTGCCTGCTTCTATAAATTTTAAAGCTAAGTCAAGACCCAAATAGTACAAATCTGTCACACACATTTTAAACTGAGAACTAGCTTAGTGTAACTTGCACATCTAGATTGATTAAACTATAACATAATGAATGAATGAATGTGAGAGTGAAGTGTCAGTGTGTGTCAGTGTGTGTCAGTGTGTGTCAGTGTGTGTCAGTGTGTGTCAGTGTGTGTCAGTGTGCGTCAGTGTGCGTCAGTGTGCGTCAGTGTGTGTCAGTGTCTGTCAGTGTGTGTCAGTGTGTGTCAGTGTGTGTCAGTGTCTGTCAGTGTCTGTCAGTGTCTGTCAGTGTCTGTCAGTGTCTGTCAGTGTCTGTCAGTGTCTGTCAGTGTCTGTCAGTGTGTGTCAGTGTGTGTCAGTGTGTGTCAGTGTGTGTCAGTGTGTGTCAGTGTGTGTCAGTGTGTGTCAGTGTGCGTCGGTGTCTGTCAGTGTCTGTCGGTGTGTGTCGGTGTGTGTCAGTGTGCGTCAGTGTGTAGTGTAGTGTGTGCCGGTGTGTGTCAGTGTGTGTCAGTGTGTGTCAGTGTGTGTCAGTGTGTGTCAGTGTGTGTCAGTGTGTGTCAGTGTGCGTCGGTGTCTGTCGGTGTGTGTCGGTGTGTGTCGGTGTGTGTCGGTGTGTGTCGGTGTGTGTCGGTGTGTGTCGGTGTGTGTCGGTGTGTGTCGGTGTGTGTCGGTGTGTGTCAGTGTCTGTCAGTGTGTAGTGTAGTGTGTGCCGGTGTGTGTCAGTGTCTGTCGGTGTGTGTCAGTGTGTGTCAGTGTGCGTCGGTGTGTGTCGGTGTGCGTCGGTGTGCGTCGGTGTGCGTCGGTGTGCGTCGGTGTGCGTCGGTGTGCGTCGGTGTGCGTCGGTGTGCGTCGGTGTGTGTCGGTGTGTGTCGGTGTGTGTCTGTAAACAACAACCCTGCGACTAACTGCCCGCTGTCCACAGAGTATCCCCGACCCTTCGTTGCTGGGATTGGCTCCAGCCAGGAAGAAGATAAATTATAAAATTGTTGCTGATGTGTAAACCTTGTGGCTCCATCTTAAATCTTTGTTTTTATTGTTTCTTTATCTCCAGCCTGGAGCCTGAGTGGGCCGCCGCAGCCTCATCTGTGAAAGAGCAGACCAAAGGGAGAGTGAAGCTGGCAGCAGTGGACGCCACGGTGCACCAGGTCGTGTCCGGCCGATACGGGGTGAGTCCCAGCAGTCTACAGATTAGATATTAACACATTTATATCGTCTATAATGTATTATTTATCATTACTGAGCTGACCTTTTTTACCCATTTCGTTGTCTGTGCAGATCCGAGGATTCCCCACCATCAAGATTTTCCGTAAAGGAGAGCAGCCCGAGGACTACCAGGGGGGGCGCTCTCGAGACGACATCATCAACGCCGCTCTGGACCTGTTTTCTGACAACGCCCCTCCTCCTGAGCTCATCGAGGTCGGCGTTTACATCATCTAACCCTCTCTCGCACCAGCTAACCTCATGTCCTCTTTCACTACGCCCATAAAGCTTTTCTTTGGTCTTCCTCTGGGCCAGCTCAAACCTCAGCATCCTTCTACCGCCATATTTTCACTATCCCTCCTCTGTAGATGTCCAAACCATCTCAGTCTGGAAATCTCTTCAAAACATCTAACATAAGCTGACAAAAATGACTGATCGGTGCATAGATTCCACTTGCTGATGCTACAAATACACCATTAACTTTAAATAATTGTGTTGTTGTTTTTTTTCTTTTCTCAGATTATCAACGAAGACGCCTTGAAGAAGACTTGTGAGGACAGTCAGTTGTGTGTGATCGCTGTTCTGCCACACATTTTGGACACAGGTAAGATTATTTCTATAAAATACTGCTTTGTCCTAGCCTAAAATAGTAAAGTGTTAAGAAAAATAAGCATTCTTTCCTAAAATTGCCATCCTCTTTGCGTGTGTGTCCAGGTGCCGCTGGTAGAAACGCCTATCTAGATGTGATGTTAAAGATGGCCGACAAGTACAAGAAGAAGATGTGGGGGTAAGGTTCTAATATTAACTCTCTATGTAGACCCCTTGCACAATTTTTCACAAGTGACATCAAGGTTATAAATCATCATAAACTATTCATTGACAATATGCCTAATTAAAAAAATAAAATAAAATGTCTGATGCACTTGAAAAGCAGAAGTATAAAAGGCAATTATATCATGCGAAATCAACTTTTTTTTTAGCTTTCTACTATGTTTAATGTTGTTTACTCATCAAAAACATACCTGGAGTTGTGTTGTGCTTCTTTCACGCGTTTAAGAAATCCTGTATTCTCTGGCGTTGAGTTTATGAGCCTTTAAAACGCTTGGTTCCACATAACTCCGCCTCTCCCACAAACCCCCGCCCACTCCAGGAAGCACCGACCAATCAACAAGCCCTCTACTTCCAGTCTGCTCTCATTAATTTATCCAAAAAACGGTGTGCAGCTCTGTTTCCACTGATTCCTCACAGACTTTTTTTTTTCATTTTGTAGTAAAATGGCATCATACAAAAAGTTTAAGGCAGTGAAATGCTTTTTTCTTTGATTATGTTCAAAAGATCATAACACTCTGCTGCCCTCTGCTGGTCTCTTCACCTGTTTCTTTATGGCACCAGTAGAGTACATATTAAAAACACACTTTTAGTCAGATGTTTTTAAAGGTTGCAAAATGTGAAATGCTGTTCTAAAAATATGAATAAAAGCATAATATAGCCCCTTTGTATGCATACAGAAAATATAGGACAAAAAACAATTGAATAACAAGTTGCATAAAAGAGGATTGCTTAAACTGCTCAAATGTTATAGAAAATGTACATTGTTTTGCTGTTGCTGTCTTGATTAATAGGAACCATGTTGATTATGAAAAACCAAAGGTCAGGAGCGTCACGACCCTCCTTAAATTTACCAAAATCCCACACGGACCCCCAACAATACAACTTCCCTCCATCCCAAATTTTATTTTCATGTTTTTTCTTCATATATTTCTATAAAAACAGTACAAAAGACACTGACTATTGGCTAAAAAGTGTTTTAAAGTTATATTTTTAAACAAATGCACTAAAAAAAATAAAAAAAACGCTGCAAAAACTCAACAACTCAAGGCAAAGGATCCCTCAAGATTTTTGGGGCCAACTCAAAATCTCAAGTTTTCCACATTTTCACTTAATTTGATGTTCATACGTCTAAAAACCTTTATAATTTTTAAGTTTTTCTCTCTATCATTATTTTTTTACTCATCTTACAGCCAACTTACAGAGTTCAGAAAAAAATATTCTTTTGTTAAATGTAGCATATTTAGTTTTTATTATTATCAATTATACTTTTTCTGAACAGTGGAGTCAGTGGCTGCAAGATGAGCTGGAAAAAATAAAGATAGTGAGTAAAACTTAAAATTTCAAGTTTTTAGACAAATGAACGTTAAATTTGGTGAGTAAAAAATGATTAGTTGTTGAAAACTTGAGATTTTGAGTTGATCACCAAAACTCATAAATCTTGAGGGATCCTGTTGCCTTGAGTTTTTGCAGCATTGCTTTTTACACTGCATTTTAAACTCAATTTCTTTTTATGTCCTTAATATAAACAGCCTCTGGGGGCCCTGTACCCCACTTTGGGAACTGCTGATGTAATACATTTGTTTGATATTATGCATACTATGATAAAATGTTTTTCCCTGTAGCTGGCTGTGGACCGAGGCCGGCGCGCAGATGGAGCTGGAGGCCTCTCTCGGTATCGGAGGGTTCGGGTACCCAGCGATGGCCGCCATCAACACTCGCAAGATGAAGTTCGCTCTGCTCAGAGGCTCCTTCAGCGAGACGGGCATCCACGAGTTCCTCAGGTACGGACCGGGTCTTGTTATACCGTACAATAAATAAATCTTAATCAAATACAAAGTGAAAATGTCTGGTTCGTTTTTTAGGGAGTTGTCTGTTGGCCGCGGATCGACTGCGACATTCGGAGGAGGAAACATGCCCAAGATTTTCTCAGTCGAGCCATGGGATGGAAAAGATGGACAGGTCAGTGGAGTCTTGCCTTTCTTACTCAAAACTACACTTTGTTTAGCCCACTTTCTTATTTATTCAGGGTGGCCCCAAGGTCTTAAACATACATTTATAAAGGTATTCAATTTACTTTTACTTCACTACATTATGAATTGTTTTGAAGTACAAAGTATTTTGAGTTTTGGTCTAAAATAATCCTCATTGTAGACACAGTACTTAAATATAAAAATGCAGTAAGTACTACTCCTTTAGAAACATTGGAATAATAAATCGGCACAATTTTTCTGCAAAATCCCTCACATTTAACACATTCATGAGTTGTTGAGTGCGAACTACTTTTACGTTTTTCCTCACAAGTACATTTAAAAGTTAGTACTTTTATGCTTAAGTAGAATTTTAGGGTACTTCTTCCAGCACGGTATTTGACGACTAAATAAGATCGTTCTTGCTGCTTTCCACCGGTAAGAGCGGGCCATCCCTAGTTTGTGGCTGCTGTTTGCAACGTTATAGGCTCCTTTATGTATTTTGCAATTGAACTTTTTACTTAAAGTTACACTGTGTAAGATTCCCGGTCTTGTGCCTCTAGAGGCCACAGGTGCCACTGCACTGTCGCAAAACGTAAACACTAGGGCCCCTCCTCCTTCTGAAACTGTGCGAGCGTGCGTTACATCAAACTAACAATGGGACTAGAGAGTGCATTCATATTTACTGTATAAACTTCTGTAACCACTTGTGTGGCCGCAGATTGGATCTTCTATAGAGTTAGTGCTATCGTTAGCTTATCGCGCAATGGTCGCATTAAAACAACTAATAACTGTATGAAAAAGCACATTCTAAAGAAAAAATAAAGAGGCTAATTTACCTGCCCAACAATAAAGAAGCAAAAACGTGATCCGATTTGCAGCCTTCTCTGTCTCTCATCTGACGCCAGCGAGCAAAAGTCTGTCCGATGTTGACTCTTGTCTGTGATCTGGTGCGGTCCCTTTCACATTTTCTTTTTCTTGCCTCGTCCGACATTGTCTTCATCTTCTTGTGTCCTTCGGCCCTGACGAACTGGCGAAAGTAACAATGCTAAAAGTAGCTTCCTGGTTATACTGCACCTCAGGTATAAGAGCAGAAGGGAATGCTGTAAAGCAAGTCGTTCCCTGTCACGTGACTCTTCCTGAACAGCGGAGCGCTCCCGGCCAAGTTGCGAGGGCGGTTTCTCAGTACAGAAGCCCCGCTCGGAGCAACAGATCGCGCCTCAGGCCTTATAATCGCTCAAAAAATCACAAAAACAAGTCAGTATGCCCCACATATTTAGGAGAAAAGTTACACAGTGTAACTTTAAAATGTTTATTCTCTGTTGCCATTATAAAGTAAAAAAATCTCCTTAATTTTAGTATCTGTATATCATTTTTAATACTAATCCTATCCTCTCGTCTCCCCAGCTTCCTGAGGAGGAAGAGTACGACCTCAGCGACGTGGACCTGGACGACGACTTTGGCAAAGACGAATTATGAGTCCAAGAAACAGGACTGGGCCTGGGCTCGGACCTGGTCTGGTTTGGTCCGCGATTTTTAGTCCTACATGACACACGCCTCCTCTCCTGTGGACGAATATGAGGCCCCCGAGGGACGCTCCTGACGTTACTGAAATAACAATAAAAAATATCCCAAGATTTTGACCAGGGACATCTGCAGTTTGTCACAGGAAAAGTGGGGCCAGTGTCATGTCCCGGGAACTGAACTCTATACAACTTAAAACTGCTGAGTGTAAGAGCTGGATATTTATACAATCACTGACAGAGGAAAGGAGAGAGGTTTCTAAATGGGAGATTTGGAGATTTTTGGAAGTAGGGTTGTACGTAATGGTTTTAAAGCGTTCACATATTAGTAGCGCTTGTATAATGACAGTTCACCACTTGTCTTGGGTACTGGCCCGAAGTGGAGCCACAGAGGTAACAAATATGACTAAACTAGACTCTCTTCGATGTGTGGTGGTCGTTTGGTCGAACCAGAAACAAAGGCTTCATCGAATTGGTCAGTGAATTATCTGCGTCTTGGCGTATCTTCTTAAAGCAACCCTATCCATTTATCCTTGGGGCTGGCACAAAGAGTATAAAAGCTTGTGACCTCTTGTGGCTGGAATGGTTAATCCAGTCTGTCTTTAGTATATACCGTGCTGCCCCATAAAATAGTTGTGTATATTAAAGGCCCCCTTATGCTAAATTGTTGTTTTAACCATGTTATAATGTTGTTTCCACCTCAAAAACATTCCTGGAGTAGTGTTTTGTTTCATCTTTAAGGCTGCAGCCGTCCTCTTAAGAGCTAAAAACGCTCAGTCTAAAATTACATAATGCATTTTTTTTTTGTTTAAGTGTGCCTTACCGAGTCTGTTTCCTGCTGTCTCGGGCCTGCGCTCCAGACTAGAACCTCTTGACTTTAATCTCCTAGAGTTAACATAATTCACAACCACACTATGTACAACCTACTTTTGGTAAAAATGGTACAGAGTTTCCCGGAAAGCCTCTCTCTTCTTCATCGATCCCTCCAGCACCTACTTACGATGTGGACTTGTCGATAACACTTAATTGTCCGATCTGACTTTAACTTTTTATTTTCCTCTTTTTAAAATTTGGTAAAAGACGATCTGTTAAACGGTTGGCCTCGTTCTGTCATGGGACAAGGGGATAAACGTGGGACTACTTCTTGTGTAGATTTTTCTTACACGACTTTATTTCAATTGTGTGAACAAAATGACATTTTTGTTACAAAAATAAAAAGGAATAAAAACAGCCACAGTCTCCTCACATACATATATATCTTTTTACAACGTCAGAGAAAAAAAAAAGGCAGTGAGCGCATGCAGATTACCATAGTTTGTCCAGAAACAGCAACGAAAGCCACTGTTAATACTGAACACCTGCTAATAAGCCACTTTATTAACACAAGGACATGTCAAAAGTATACACAGATTTGTAATTAGTCTCCTTCTCAGTGTAACATAATAGTAATCATAATACTTCATAAAATCTCATCCAGTCAGTACAAATATGAGCTATGGCACGTCACTTACACTGAACAAACCATAGACAGTACATTACTGATAGACGCTGTGTCAGGGCTCGGGTATGAAGCATTTTCAAATATAGTGCCCTAACAGAAAGGCCAAAGGAAATATTGTAAGTCCCACCAAATTAAGGCTAAACATGTTCATTAAGTCAAAGTTATGGCCATCTTAGCTTAATTTAGCTTCCCCTGCCAAGCACTCACTGGTCCACACATAACAGAAGCAGCCTAAGACCAAAAACCCAGGTTGCCTGTTTGCTCGCAACCTGGTTACATGGTGGTTTTGAGGTTCTTCACTTTATGTTTTTAATTTAATCAGTTGAGAAGCACTGTATAAAACCCATTTAAGTTACTATTTTCCATAGCTGATGGATTCTTTTTCACAAAATTTGTTAGTTCACAAAGTCACAGAAATCCATCTTGTCCTGCCCAAAGCAACCTGTTTGCATTTGACTCCTAATGGTTTGATCCATACTGGGCCATTCTCTCAATAATGGGCACAAATGGGGTTGATACTATTTTAAAAACAACGTGGTGTTCCTCTGTAAAACAACACTTATAAAGAGTCCATCCATTAAATGTTTAACTGTTGATCTTTAATAATAATAATAATAATAATAATAATAATAATATTAATTGCTCCTCACTCACTCTTGTTGGTGGTGATCTACTTCTGAAGCCACAGCTGCCCTGGGACAGACTGACGGAGACATGGCTGCCATTTTGCGCCTACGGCCTCTCCAACCACCATCAAACACACAAACACAGTGGTGTCCGAACATTTTTCATTGAGGGCCACATACTGGAAAATATATGCAGAGGAGGGCCACTCACTACAGATGATGTATTTCACCACCAAATTCCTCACCATAAAGGAAAAGTCCCTTTCGGCTACTTCAGGGGTCTCCGGGATTACTTTTTTTTACTCTAGATGCCCTTCCACAACCCTACATTTATCTGGGCTTGGAACTGGCGCATATATGGCTGAACTTTTTTGACTTCACCAACCACAAATTTCCATTTTTCTTCCTTGATGCCAGGTCCAGCTGACACAAGTATTTAGCTGTTTTACCTACGCCTATAGTCCAAGGTTTCTGCAGGCCTCAATACATTTAATTTAAGACTTTTTAAAGACCATAGTTCAAGAAAAATAAGATCTATTTCGAAAGCATGCAGTGTACAAAAAGCTGAGACCATTTGTGACAATGGTCTTGGTAAGAAAAGGTCTAAGCTGTCATTTAGGTGATGGTAAAATGCCTTTGGACATTTCAGGTAGTTGTATCTAACGTACGTGATATATTTAAGACCTGTTTAAATGTATTTAAGACCTAACAGTCCGCAGCTTGACAAATTTAAGACTTTTTTTAGACATTTTAAGATCGCACAGAAACCCTGAAAGTTGCACTACCTGTGGCAATTCGGGCCAGTTGAGACAGAAGCCATAGGGCCAATAAAAAGTGGTCCGCAGGCCATAGTTTGAACACCCCTGCACCAACACATTCATACAGGCAAGATGAGTGAAGTGTCTTGCCCTAGGACACAAAGAGTATGTAATGCAGGTACCGGCGATCAATCCACAGCCAACCTTCCGATTAGTGGGCCAATGACTCCACTTAATGAGCTGCTGCCAACTCACTTTGCATGATCATTTGGTCATGCAAAGTTAGGTTAGTACATTTATGGGGCATTGTTGAGCCCTAATAGAAAATCCTTTGCAGCTGTTATTGAGACACTGGGACTATGTGATATAAATAAAAGTACTGACCTATTATTAACTATACCTCTGGAAATTGGCAGTGGGAAAATGCTTCATAGTGATTAAATGGTAGGAGGCAGTGTATCAGTAATAACACGTCTATGTTAAGTAAAAGCCATTAAAAAGTGAGACAGCTTGCGTCAGAGAAATAAACTTTCAATAATATTTCTACAGAAAAGTACATCAAAGTCCACAGAGATAGAAAAGCCACCTGACATGAGCCTTCATTATGTAAACATCGGGACGTGGAGTGTCAAATGAAAAGATCGGATGATGAGGCGCGGTGGTGGTGCGAGCGGGACGCAAACTTGATTTGAACACCTAAAATCCGTCTGAAGGGTGTTTGCGTGTTTTCAGAACTGACGGGAGGCGCCCTGGTCCGACTGGAGAAGTCTCACAATAGACGGGTCGCTTTTGGCACCTTTAATAAACTCTTCCAGAGACAGTCGACCTGGAGGAGATGAGAGAGGAAAGAGAGGAGACAGAAATGAGCTTCAGAGAGTCACGAGCGGTGGTCATGTGACTGGGAGGTGAGTCACGCAAAGAGCTACAAAAATATATCAAAAATGGTTCATGTGGAGTGACAAAAATAGAGTTTATCTATTCTGCTAAACATCTAACATCAAATAAATAGCATTTTTGGGTGACACTATGTTGGCACTACAGCAATAACAACATCAATTGTGCAGGCGCTTTTGTGATGCAATAAATGTGACAATATGTGTGTGCTGCCAGTGAGTGGGTAAAGAATATTTGTTAAGGTTCAGGTTGCCTTTATTGTCCCCGTAGGGAAATTTGTTCTCTGCATTTGACCCGTCCTTCAAAGCTGCTGGGGCAATAGGGACCCTTCGCCAGATGTTAAACCAGGATCCTGGTTAGGAGGACCTAGCTGGAGGATTAGCCTTGTGCATGTTTTAGGGGCTAACCACTTTGCCACTGTGTCACTGGCTCAAGGTTGTAGCTGAGATTAGCAGTGCAACTAACAATTATTTTGATTTCAATTAATCTGTTGATTGTTGTTTCGATTAATCAATTAATAATCAGATAGTGAAGCGTGAGTAAAGTGGTTAAGAATTTTAGGTGTTTTATAGTTCCCAGGAAAAAAAAAATATATAATTGTACCAAAAATCACCTAATGTTTATTCAATTTGAACCACACAAAGCCATGAGTGTGCCACTTGAGGCGCTTGGATAGAGCATACACACAGAGATATTTTTAATTAAAAAATCTAAAAATTTTTGTTGCTTTACTGCTCTGTCTTGGTAATAAACCCTCGTCTCTCAGCACATTAGTATGTTTTAGTCTATGAATACCCCAGATGATGATTAAATGATTACTCAATTAGTTAACAATTATTTCAATAATTTAAGCCGATTAGTTGTTGCATCCCTAGCTGAGATTTTAAATTACACTTTTCCGTGCTAATACAGTATGTCTTCTTAGTTGTTGTATCCAAATCAGTTCTCATCAGCCATTCACAGCATGTTTATTGTTTTTTGTTTGCTGGGTGTAAATTAAAAGAAACTATTGTTATAGGGCAAATCTGGAACAGTCTTCCACTCTCCATAAGGGAGTGTCCAACATTATCTACTTTCAAAACTCAGCTCAAGCAGTGGTTTAAAGCAAACCAGTCCTGTAACCACTGACTTTTAACTTCTTAATAATGTCCTGTTGTGATGTGCTCTTATTGTGATTTATTGTCTTCTCCGTTGTCTTGTCATGTTTTTGTGTTACCTGCCTAAGGACTATGGATGCAAATTAGCATTGTTGCTATAATCCAGCATGTTTACATCTGTCACTGACTGAATAGATGTTCATTAATATGCACTGTCCCTATTAAATAAATAAATAAATAAAAATAAAAATAAATTATGAAATGCACACACGTTTGAAAAGGGTCTATTTTAATTCTCTATTTCTGTAAATTTATCTAAACATGTTCAAATATTAAGTTTGTGTTTTTGTTTCTGGTTACATTTTTACATGACAGATTTAAAATGTGTACTTTACATGGAAATGAAATGTAGTATAAGTAAGCCAACTTAACATAAGATTAAAATAAACAGTGAATGTTTGGTGTTGTTCATTTGTCTTAATTGAACCAGTAGGTGGTGGTGTTGTACTATTAACCAGCTATACAGGTGCATACAGTGATTAACATACATGGGCATAATATTTTTGACTAAATATGCGACAAAAGTAATCACAAATTCAGGATTACATAAATATAAAATTACAGCTAAATCCAAATCCAAAATAATACGGCAGCAGAATATGACAGCAGTAGTTAAAGTTAGTGTAACAATAATACTGTGATTATTAGTTTGGTGAGTGACAAATAGGATTATGAGTGATGCATGATGGTAGGGCGGAAAGTCCTGCAAGTGGACTCTCTTTGTGCCAGTCCCAAGGCTGAATAAATGACAAATGTACAAACCTGAAAACAGCAGCAAAGCAAAGCAGCTACATTATAAGTTTTGGTTTCGAATAAGTTAATATTTGTGAGAACATGAGAGTAAACCAAATGTAAATAGGTCATTAACAGAGTTCCTCCTCCGTTGCTGCTGCTGCTGCTGCCTTAGGCCTGTACCATGTGATGTAATAAATCTCACCTCTGAGACACGACTCGACCTTCAGACTTTATAAACTGTAAACATCGCTGAGGCATGAACACAGCCGCTGGAAGTCTGCTGCTAACTATGAGGTGGCGTCTGTAATATTTAAGAGATGTGTGGAACCAACTTTTACCTTTATTAAACTATTCTAAGAAACTAAATGTTGGTTAAGTTGCAGATCTATGCAGGACTTTTGTTGCTGTGAGCCTTTATTCAATGACATGGGCTCAATGAAAAGACACAGGGCCAGATGTAGCAACCGATAATGTAATAATACCTGCCAATAACAATCATTTTGGCAATTTTAAATGTAATAAAGCCAATAACATAATGCAAAGCCCATTATTGGCCTAGCATTAAAAAAAATTGAAAATGTAATAACTGCAACCTATAATGTAAGATCACAGCAACAGGACTGCATTTCTTGGAAATAAGATGTTTTTAAGATTTTGTTTGTTTGTGTTTTACCACTTTTGTGCAGTTTGCTCATCAGGAATAGGTTTAGTGGATGGCATAGTTAATAGTTAATAAATATGATTGCAAGTGCCCGTTTGAGATATTTTTCTTGCACAGAATGTTCTATTTAGAACATTATTAATGTGCCTTGGTTGTGTCTGTGAAAAGTCTTAGTCACCCCAGCTGTCTACATCATAACAAAACATTTCTCAAAAGGGAATCAGCTGCACTTGGTTTTTAGAGTTTTAGATGTTTTGTATCTTATCCAAGTGACTGTTTATGTTTTGTCATAAACAATAATGTTATTACATAATTGTCAAGGTATTATGTTATTGGCTTTATTACATTTAAAATTGACAAAGTTGTTACATTATTGGAAGCTATTACATTATTGGTTGTTACACCAGGTTTGTTTTTCTTTTAGGTTACACTTCATTGTTTTCCGCAGCTTTCTAATATTTAATTTTTTTACATTTACATTTAGTAACGAGGATGGACAGGATCAGGAGTGAGTGCATCAGAGGGACAGCTCATGTTTTTGGAGATAAAGACTGAGATGTTGTGGACGTGAACAGAGGAGGGACAGTGGATATGTGAATATATGAGCGGAAGGATGAGGCTGAGGTTAGAGATGGAGGCTACACAAGCACTGTGCAGGGGCATTAGGAATTAATTCATAATTTAAGATTTAATTTAAGAAAATATTCACAATGTTTTCAGTTACAAGAAAAGCAAGCTGTCTCACTGACTGATGAAAAGGAGGTGAAACTGAGTGATGAGAATATTATTTTAATATTAAATGTTTACATAATTTTTATTGGCATGTTCCAGTAGGGGATCGTTCAGATGATTAAATCAGTTTAGTTTATTCTTTATTTGTCAGGGACCATGTACAAATACATTCATTTCACAAGAAAAGAGATGCTTTGTAGCAGATTTAGCTACAAGCTGCTTTCCATCTGCCGTCCCCGGGCAGGTGAGCACAAGAAATACAACATTACAGAATACAAAAGTTATAATATATATGTTCTTTGCCATAAATTTATCAGTTTAAGATTATTATTTATTTTGAGCATAAAATATTAAGTGTTTTTTATATATTTTTTAATATTTTATTTATTTTTTACTTAAAGGCAGGCAGAATTTATGCTTAAAAGAAAAAATGCAACACAATTAGTACTTACAATAAGGTATAAAATGGCTTTAAACGAATAAACATCTGACTTTTTGAAGAATCATCACCACAGTATGAGAGATTAGCTGAGTAGGACAAAAAGCCCAGAGGTTACACCACACAAAAGAGATTTGGAACTGGTCCAGAGGAAAACCAGAGAGGAGGTTTAAGCGAACATGAAGTTAGTTTGTGTGAGAGGAGAGGGTTAGACGGAGGCAGATAATTCACTGTGAAGCTCCCTGAATGTTTTTTTAAGTATTTAAGAAAACACACAGTCTAAACTCTTTACCGTCATTGTCGATGTCCATCTGTCTGAAGATCTTGTCGGTCCTTTTCTCCGGAGTGGACTCGTCCTCGGGCATCTTCATCACCGACGACACCATCTTGTAAATGGCCTACGATCGGTGAAGAAACAAACGAGCGAGTATTATTTTAGTATTTTTGTAGTAGCAAAGTGTTTTACTGCCCATGGTCCAGTCTCAAGGCTGGTTATAATTCAAGTCTCGGTGTGTTTTTGTACAAAGAGAATTTTAAATCAGCATCATTACAGAGAGTTGGACACTTCAGTATCTTCAGTTTACTGCAGGAGCACAGCTGCAGCTTTGTAACTGAGCTAATGGCAGTGCAGCTGCTTTAAAGTTTGGTGAGATGTTACTGCGAACCAGAGGTGGAAGAAGTGCTGTAGTACATGTACTAAAGTAAAAGTACTCTTACTACAAAACAATATTTCTTAGGTAAAAGTAAAGTGCTCAATAAAATCATTACTTGGTTAAAAGGGATTAAATGTAAAGTTTATTTAAGTACAAGAAAGGAACATTAGAAAGACTACTACTACTACTACTACTACTACTGCTACTGCTATTACTACTACTGTTACTACTACTACTGCTACTACTATTGCTACTACTGCTACTCCTATTACTACTACTGTTACTACTACTACTGCTACTACTATTGCTACTGCTGTTACTACTACTGCTGCTGCTACTACTACTACTGCTGTTACTACTACTGCTACTGCTATTACTACTACTGTTACTACTACTACTGCTACTACTATTGCTACTACTGCTACTCCTATTACTACTACTGTTACTACTACTACTGCTACTACTATTGCTACTGCTGTTACTACTACTACTGCTGCTACTACTACTACTGCTGTTACTACTACTGTTACTACTACTGCTGCTACTACTACTATTGCTACTACTGCTACTGCTATTACTACTACTGTTACTACTACTACTGCTACTACTTTTACTACTGCTGCTACTACTACTACTGCTGTTACTACTACTGTTACTACTACTACAACTACTACTACTATTGCTACTACTGCTACTGCTATTACTACTACTGTTACTACTACTACTGCTACTACTTTTACTACTGCTGCTACTACTACTACTGCTGTTACTACTACTGTTACTACTACTGCTGCTACTACTACAACTACTACTACTATTGCTACTACTGCTACTGCTATTACTACTACTGCTGCTACTACTACAAATACTACTACTGCTACTACTACTGCTGCTACTACTAGTACAGCTACTACTTTTACTACTGCTGTTACTACAACTACTACTGCTGCTGCTGCTGTTACTACTACTACTACTACTTGTGCTACTACTACAGCTACTACTTTTACTACTACAGCTACTACTTTTACTACTGCTGCTACTACTACTACTACTACTACTGCAGCTACTACTTTTACTACTGCTGCTACTACTACTACTACTACTGCAGCTACTACTTTTACTACTGCTGCTACTACTACAGCTACTACTTTTACTACTGCTGCTACTACTACTACTACTACTGCAGCTACTACTTTTACTAATGCTACTACTACTACTACTGCAGCTACTACTTTTACTACTGCTGCTACTACTACAGCTACTACTTTTACTACTGCTGCTACTACTACTACTACTACTGCAGCTACTACTTTTACTAATGCTACTACTACTACTGCAGCTACTACTTTTACTACTGCTGCTACTACTACAGCTACTACTTTTACTACTGCTGCTACTACTACTACTACTACTGCAGCTACTACTTTTACTAATGCTACTACTACTACTGCAGCTACTACCTTTACTACTGCAGCTACTACTTTTACTAATGCTACTACTACTACTGCAGCTACTACCTTTACTACTGCTGCTACTACTACTATCCCTGCCCTTCTCGTTTCAAGGTCAGATTACTTCCCACTTTGCCACCGAGTTGAAAAATACATGAGCCGTTTAAAAAGTTTGGTGAATATTAGTTTATAATTTCCATAAGTTAATCCTATTTCTCATTAACTGTGGCTGTTTTTCTTCTCTGCGTAAATCAGAGCGAGCCACTTTACTCAAACAAAGGCGCAGATGCGTTAACCTTTTCTCTTGTTTCACATTGGTCGGTATCCACAAACACCGGGCTGAGCCAATATTGATACGGCCCCGCAGGCTGTAGCTCAGCGCACTGGAAGAGTAAATATAGCAGCGCAGATAAGAAAGAAAGAACAGAAAAGGGCAGCCTCCAGCCATGTTAGCAGGGGAAGAGAAATAAATCCATAAATCCAGACCTGGACTTAACTAAGACGAAAAAAACTAAAAGAAAAGGGAGTCTTTAGGTGTAGGGACATGGTATGAAGCTTTTAAGCAGGAGGTAGAACATCTTTGAATCCTAGTTGGGCTTTTGAAATGCAAAATAAGAAGGAAATTTACTCTGGACACAAAAAGGTGAGAATTAGTGCCTTTTTTCAGACGAGACAAATTAAAGTACATGTTTTGGTTAACCATCATTTCTGTAAATATCATGACAATGTTTCATATTCACACTGCAATTAACTGGGGTTTTATAATGCTTAGTTTTATTAATCGTTATCGTATTAAATCAAGGGTTGAGAATCTAAAGACTAAGTGACATTCCAGTAACTAAAAAAAAGAAAAAAAAGGGTCCACACTTTGATTTAACTTTTATAAAAGAAATGCTGACAAAACACTTATGCAACAGTTGTTTACCCGTTAATAAAATAAATAACTGTTGATATCTTGTAATGAAACATCTTTTTGGCTCTAACTTTTCAGGCCATTTCTTGTTAGAATTATATATAGCAGTTATAGTTATATATGCGCCCTTTTGGCACTGAGAGAGTCCTATGTTAAGAGATAGAACTTGTTTTTTCTCTAAGTTTATTGGGAACATTTTTGTGATATTTTGGCAGTAAAGAGAGCTTTCATTTGTCATAGTGCTGGATATAGCAAAGATTTTTTTTTTTTTTAACAGGCCACTATTTAGTACTAACCCAAATGGAGCAAAATGAGTCAAAACTTAGTAGTGTAGTGTTGGTGTGTTACAATTCAGAGCATGTCTCTATTCTGTATTAATGCACCTACCCACCAACTAAACTAAGCACTGCTGGAACAGAAGCACAGCCATATGTACAGTATTTCTGAGCTCTAAATTTAGCATGATAAACTGTGACATTACATTACACAGACAACAAAATGTCTTTTTCAGGCTACCATAGCATCTCACAAGTTCTAGAAAAGCCTTTTTTTGAATCCAGTGTAAATTTTAACCAGTTTAAAGTCTCCTAAAAGCATTTTTTACATTTCTTTTATACTTTTATGACTGTAGAAAATAAAAAATATACATCAAGGTATCTATTCAGTATGGCAATATTAAATGAGATATAAATTTAGGTCCACATCATCCAGTGTTAGTTTCAACACCATTTTTCCAAGCATAAAATGATGTTATGATACCACACTGTAATCAAGATAAATAAAAACTTTCACAGTCAGAATACACGCAAGTTTATTGATCTACAAATCTCACTAAACCCATTACGCCCTTTCCTCACCTGAACGATCTCGAGCATCTCCGCCCGGCTGATGTACCCGTTCCCGTCCAGGTCGTACATGCTGAAGGCCCACCTGAGCTTCTGCTCCAGGCCGCCGCGCGACGTTACGCTCAGGGCGATGATGAACTCCCGGAAGTCGATGGTGGCGTCCCCGTTCGTGTCGAAAGTGCGGAAAACGTGCTCGGCGAACTTGGAGGCGTCCCCGTACGGGAAGAAGTTGGCGTAGATCTTCTTGAACTCCTCGACGGTGAGGTGCCCCGTGGGACAGTCCTTGAGGAAGCCGCGGTACCACTCCTGCAATTCGTGATCGGTGAACTCTGTGTTCTCTCTCAAGTCGTTCAGGACCTCCGGCCGTAGTTTGCTGTTCTGTTTGCCCATGGTTTAGTTGGATTTCTCGGCGTAGCAGATCTCTAGGCTCCCCTTTAGCTCGGTCTCCTCTCCACAATGCTGTTTCTGTCCACAGCGCTGGCTCCTCTGCTTCCTCCCCACCTGCAGGAGACCAACATTGCTCATTAATTTCTTTGTGTGAAAGGCATCAATGATTCATGCGTTCAATCTATCTGCTCGCACGGTTTTACTACTGGATTAGGTTTGGAACATGTAGTTCTTGTATTATTTGGCTATTTTAAGGACCATAATATGACTGAGAAAAAAACAATGATTTATTGATGATTGCAGTTTGCAGCCGCTCACTTATTAAGCCCACAAAATGAAAAGCATGTTGTTTAGAGAAGCCTTTTCCACTTGTTGCTATCCTCACAGAACACAAATAAGAACGAATTTACTTAAAGGTCCTATATTATGCTTTCTTCAGGCTTTTTGAAACAATTTTGGGCACGTTTTCATTACTATGTCACCTTACATAACTTAAAATAATGTCTATGTATGGAAAACATCTTCTTTTGGGGAGCTGTTACTCTCAACTTGTGGAGATTAGGTGTCTGATGCCCCCTGCTGGCAAGGGTGGGGAATGGACAGAGCATAAAATGACTAATTAGCACCAATATTAGCAAAATGACGCTAACTCATAGATAAATGAGCTGACTGCTTTGTAGTGACGGGAATTTAAACGCTGAAATGATCAGAACGAGTCCGGTCTACGTAGAGGTGTGAGTGTTTGAGCTCTTGAAAAAGGGACGACCTCAGCAAACAGGATTACTCAAACATGCATGAATGAAAAAAAAATACTACTCCAGGTATGTTTTTGAGGTGGAAACAAGGTTAAAAGCACAAAAAAAGTTGATTTAGCAGAATAGGGGGCCCTTAAATCAAATCTAAGCAGCAGTTCTTTTACATATACAGTGTGTAAAGTGTCTTGAAAAACATTTAATTAATCAATAGCCACAAAATGCGGTCACTTAGACACCCTATATACACTTTACCATTTGCATTGAGAGCTACAAAACACACCGCTAACGGCTAAAGACATAGCTTTGACATTCAGCATAATGAGCGTCTTTCTGTGCTTTGCTGTGAGCTACTAAAAAATGAAGAAAAGCTTTGTTGCTAAAAGATACAACAGTGTATTTGTTTATGTTAGACAAAAACGAACAAACTGAGCACTGCTGAAGGAGAAGCACACTTATGTTGTTTTTCCAATTTTCTAACTAGATCATGTTTATGGTACAGCTTTTTTTCATTTCTAAATGCTAAATGACACTGTGCCGTCGTTGTGAATGTGAATAGCATCGGTAAATATCTCGTACGGGGCCCGAGGTTGACCTGGTCTGTGTTAGTCAACATTAATCCGTTTACGCAGTCGTTTTCAATTGGTTTTATCGACCTTTGCCTCCTCGGCGTGCAGTGTCCTGGGGCATTGTAATTCTCAATAAAGCCACTTACTAAAAGGTCACCAATATTGACTTTTGTTGTTACAGGGAAGGCCAAGAAGACAAACACCTCAACCACAACCCATTGATTTTGTAACAGTTTTAAATTTTCATTTGTGGTTCATATTACCCAAAAAGTGACCTATAACCCGGGTTACAAAATACCAATACAGGTGTCCTGGACCAAAGACCACCTGGGGCTTTTGAAATTTTCTATTTATTTTTTACAAATTCAGTTTCTATGGTGATGTTGTGAGAAAAACAGTTTATTCATGTATGCGGAGGATATTCATGACTGGGGATGTGAGTGCGCATAGTAACAGCACATCCAAAATAAACAGACAACAGGATAATAACAGGTAAACTGGACATTTTGTTCTCGGGAACCTTCTGAACCACACAGACACTCAGAGCAGAGGAGACGGGACAGCGGGACATGACACCTGCCAATGTGTGACTGTGGTGCGCCTGGATGGGAGGGAATGGCAAATAATAAAATTACGTTAGTTTGTTCATTTTTTTTAACCTTGTCAAACATACTTACTGTATATTTTTAGCATTTATCATATAGCCTAAATTTGTCTAAGTCAGTAGTTCCCAAAGTGGGGTCCCGGGCCCACTAGTGGGCCGCGAAGGTACTGCAGGGGGGCCCCAAATACATAAAAAGAAAATTAGTTTGTAAACAAATTACAATTAAGTACATTTATATAGCTGTTTAAAATACTACTTTGAAGCTAGTTTAGCCAACAGTCTGTGTTTTTTTGTTTTGTTTTTGGTAACACTTTAAAATAACTTGCAACTATGAAGCAGTAATAAAGCTTTAACAAACATGTAATTAACAATAATTACAGTACCGTATTTTCCGCACTATAAGGCGCACCTAAAAGCCTTTAATTTTCTCAAAAACCGACAGTGCGCCTAATAATCCGATGCGCCTTATATATGGATCAGTGTTGGTTAATTATGGCTACCGTATTCAGGGGGCGTCGCCGAAGTGACAGCGGTAAAAACGGTAAAGGGGAATTCCAGTCCCAGCTGTTCATGTGTGCCATATGCGTGTTTATGGATCCTGCCGCAAAAGAACAAGGAGGCGTGGCCTTTGCTCCATCTCAGTAGAAGAGTTGCGACATTGAGGGGACAGAAAACTGAGCGCTCGAACGCTGTTCATGTAGCTTTGAACTGTGACAAATGGAGTTGGAAATACATTGTTTCCAACGAGGGCGGCGCAAATAAGAGCTACCGGTACGTACGGTACCGTATTGTGAATGCACTAACTTGTTTTGGGAGTGAACGGAGTTGTAAGAACGCTGGTTTGTATTCTATTAATAAAGTTTGACTGACTGACTTATCTGACTGTTTTATTGACATTCCCTTTAGCGCAGCTCCATCTAGTGGATGCATAACGCAACCCCAGCCACTACAGTTTTGACAGCTTTTTACAGTTTTTTACAGCTTTTATTCTATGCGGTGCGCCCTATATATGAAAATGGTTTTAAAATAGGCCATTCATTGAAGGTGCGCCTTATAATCCGATGCGCCTTATAGTGCGAAAAATACGGTAATATAAGTAGTTTTTAAAATAGGTTTAGATTCTGAATTACCACTGATGTTTTTAATTGTGCAATGATTTACATGAGTTGAGTCCTAAAGAATTAGGCTACACATTAATAACAATGTGTATAACTCAATGTTGCATGTAAATGTTGAAGTAATGTTTTGTAAATATTCATTTAACTGGTTACTAACTCTAAGTTAATACTTAAATAATGCTTAATCGTGTAAGTTATTCTAAAAAGTTACTTTTTTTTTTTTTACATTTTTAATAGAAATCTATGGGGAAAAATTGCATAGTCTTTTGAATAGAGTGAAATGTTATTGTCGGGGGTCCACATGGGATTTTCAGATTGTAAAGGGGGCCACGAGGCTCTTGACTTTGGGAATGGCTTGTCTAAGTTAACGTTGTAGCTTGAAAAGTGGTGGCATGGGATCTAGAGATACTAAAAACAATTATTGCCTGAGAAAAGGTAGTCATGTAACGTTTCGGTTTTTGCAAAAATCACACAAAAGACACCAATAGTGTGGTGTCTGCACTTTTTGTATCTTTTCACAAGCTGTTATATGACAGTTTATTATTCAATCAAATCTATTGAGAGAGATTGGTTAAGTGCTGTTGCTATGCCAGTATGATATTCAATTCAATTCAATTTTATTTGTATAGCCCCATATCACAACAACTGTCGCCTCAAAGGGCTTTATAAATAATTAGTCACACAACCAAACATAAACACACAATCAAACACAAACAATAACTACACTACACTACACTAAACAGACCCATGACATCCTTGTCCTTATACTCTCTTCTCTTAAGGAAAAACTCCTAAAAAACCCAGATGTGAGGGAAAAAAAAAAAAACCTTTTGGAGTCCACATGTGTCTAGGACTGTTAAATAAAGTCCATTAGCTCATCTATAAGATCATAGTTCAGGTCTGTGAGGATGCAGCAGGTGGGCCTCACCCAGACAGGGGAGTGGGGGTGAGGTAGGGGTCCGGGAAGTCCATAGGAGGTGAGGTTGGGGGCCCACAGGTCAGGACAGGAGCACAGATGGGTTCAGCTATGGTCTAATAGTTAGGGCTGGGTACAGTTACAGGGTTCTCACGACCCCCTTTTTTCGACCGGTAAACATTTTCCCCCAGCTAATCAAATGTTATTTTACGATTACATTTACGTGGAATGTGTAAAGTTTAGTAAAAGTACATCTAGCCAGTCATATACCAGAGTCCGCCCCCCCGAAAGAGGTAATCTTCCGTGACGTTTTGCGCAGTAGGTCACTCTATCAGACGGCGTTCCCTGCGCAGTGACGTGATCAGCGGCCACAACAAGCCCTCGCCTTCTGATGTTGGGCAATGGTAAAAACAACTGGGCATCCGTCGCAATTCAGATTGTTACGTGTGTTTGCTGGAGAGTTGTAAATAAATAATTTTGTCACAAATACATGGGGCCTCGGATTATGAAAAACTATGGAGAATAACTGGATTAAGGTATCTCAACAGCATGGTGTTTTATACATCAAAATATCGCCCAGATATGCTCAGAAAGGCCGTTTTCAGGTAGGGAAATACAAAAATTTTGTACCCCCAGTGATGCCGAGGTGATGCCTCAGCTTGGGCGCTACGCACGCAATGTTTAGTAACATCTCCAATACGGACATTTTTCTTTTTCTTTAGTGGGAACCCTGAGTTAAAAAATACCGTTGTGGTATAGAAAGAAATGTTACAATACTACTGGTATTAAAAAATGTATTTTTTATTCAATACCAAGTTTCAGTATCTAGTGGGACCTTTAATGCTCCTTTGCATGAATCAAAAAAAAAAAAAACAGAATAAATCATACAAATCACTTGCTTTAACTTACAGCTAAAAAATTTTAGCACCAAAAATTGGTCTTTTATTCAATATTATTGTGTTTTATGATTGTAGAAGATAAATTAGCAAACCTTAGGTATCAGAAAAAGTATCGCTCAGGTATTGTTTAAGTACTGGTATTGATAAAGTTAGAACAGTAGCCAGCCCTGGTCGTCACCGGGGCATCTACAAGCAGCCAGGCAGTTTTGTATTGGCAACTAGCCACAGAAAAAATAGGATGTCTTTTTAAACTAAAAAAACAGATTTAGGTAAGATGACCATGAAACAATGACAAATGAGCAGGAGTCTCAACTCAATCAACTTTTCTTACAAATAACAATAAACAGAGACAATGTTTCTGATTAGCCTAACTATGAAAAACAAAGCCCTACCATGCAGTCACACGTAGACTTGCAACTAGTTTCATTAACATTGTCTCAAAATTTAGAATTAAGCAATAATCTAAAGATAGACTGCAAGAACAATGGACACTAATATTAGAAGTATAACTGTATATAAATGACTTCCTATTGCTCTGTACTTCTTGAATGACAGCCCAAAGGAGACAACCTGCACCAGCTTTTCTCTCAGCCACTGTTCCTATATTCTTCTACCGTCTGTGGATAAAACAGAGAAATATAAAAGGAATAAAAATATGCTTTGTTCTGAAATGTGAATCTGTCCAAAGCCCGAGCTAATCTTTTTACATGTACCTTGTAAAAATATGAGTGGGAGGGACGGATAAAAAGATGTGCGGAGGCAGCGAGGAAAAAGAAAAGAGTGGAAAAAGTATGACACACAAAGAAAAACTATTTCCAGAGCTGTGTGTTCTATAAGCTGTGTGCTAATACCTGCAGTTCAAATTATATAATCACCCTTTTTGAATCACACCTCCGGTCCACGGGGTTAACTTTAATGAATTCATCGCATGCAGAAAGATGAGAAAGATTGTCCCCTTTGTTGTCCCCTCTTTCATTATTGAAAGCTGGTGGCTCATGTGCCATTGGCAGCGGCGGGGTTGTATCAGCACGAATTTGGTTTTGCTCTTGTCCTCTCACGGTTGCCCTCGTTTGTAATTTCCTGTTGCTCATTGTCACCTAGGGCTAAATCAGGAGTCTTAAAAATGGCACTTAGTCATTTTGTGAGAAGTGAGCGAATGAGGACAGAGACGGCATTGAAAACCCGCTGATTGTGAAGTAAAAGCGGGGCCGTTTTAATAAAAAATCTCATTATTACAATATTATTACCACATGTTTTTCATTTTGTATATTAAATTGTCTTAAGAGAGATATAAATCTTCCTTTCGGCTGTTCCCTTCAGAGGTGGCCAGAGTGAATCATCAGCCTCCATCTAACCCTTTTCTCTGCATCCTCTTCTCTCACACCGACTAACCTCATGTCTTCTTTCACTGCATCCATTAATCTGACATAAAGAGATTGAAATCAACAGTGTAACAGGGCCGCACAATAAGTGAAAAACGTGATAAATGTGATAATTATGATGAATATTTTAACAATAATATGATATTTTGACATAGTAAGTCAGTTTAATTAAAGCAGAAACGAGTCAAAGCTGTGTCACACAACAGGACTAAAACAAGGCTAAATAAATTCAGGGCTCTCAAGTCTCATGCGTTCACCGTGACACACGCATTTCACCTCTCACACGCTCACACGCCACACCTCGCATTTCTCACGCTGAAAAAAGTCCTATTTGTGGACAGGAATTAGACCTAACTGTCAACACGAGCGACGCGAACGTGAATGATTTCTCATGTTTGGGGTGACTTTTTTCACTCATTGCATCAGGAGTAGCGACCTCTTCACTCACTTCATGCTCTGCTCCGCCTCTCTCTCGCTCTGCGCTGTCACGTGACTCAGCAGTGGTTTAAACAGCTAAACCTAAACAGAGGTGTCCCAGGCTCTGGTTAGACCTGTTGCAGTGTGTAGGTTGGGACAGGAGGGAGATGGGTCTGTCAGGCTCCAGCATGGGATGGATGAACAGAAAACCACCGCAAAGACACGAGAGAGGGACAGATTCAGAGCACTGTAGAGCTCTGGGTCTGAGTTTATGGAGAAATAAGTAAATGGAAAAATTCAAATTCATTTTAGTTAAATACATTTGCTTCAGATATATACATTTATTATTTAATAATAAATCAAAAAATCTCATGCCAAGCCCGGATCAAAACTTGAGAGCCTTGTAAATTAAAGGTCCCCTATTCTGCTAGATTAACTTTTTTGAGCTTTTAACCATGCCATAATGTTGTTTCTACCTCAAAAACATACAATGCATGGAGTAGTAATTTGTTTCATTCACTCATATTTAAGTAATCCTGTATGCTGAGCCCATTCACTTCTCAAGAGCTTGAAAATGCTCTGGCTCACAGCTCTACGTCGTAGAAACATGAAACCAGGAAGTGATAATGTCAGCTCATTTATGTATCTGTTAGCTTCATGTTGCTAATAGCCATGCTAAATTGCCATTTTATGCTCTGTCCATTCCCACCGTTGCCAGCAGGGGGCGACAGACACCTAATCCAAGTGTTCTCTGTAAAGTCAATGTAACAGCTCCCCATACATTATTTTAAGTTATAAAACATGGAATACTGATGCAAAAGTGTCCAAAACTATTTCAAAAAGCCTGAAAAAAACATAATATAATAATAACTAAACCTTGTCTTTTAAATATTTTTATTTGGTCACAACACAACTCCATTTGAGGCTCTGATAGGAAAATGTTTCTGACAGTGTAAATCTGTCAGATGGAGGACCATAACATTGCGATATATTTAGTTTCTTGCGAGATTACTTTTGAATTGCCATATATTGTGCAGCTCTACTATGTAAACATGTAAAAGTCCTCGGACCCAGTGAAATTAGCAAACTAGTAAAGCCCTGAGACCATAACTTTGTTTGACTACTGCTCATATTTGACATTCAAATAACACAGATCGTATTGCGATGACCATTTTTAACATACTGGGTGTTTTGCATGTTTTCCTAATGATGCAGTCGTGGTAGGAAAATGGACTGCATTAACAATGTGAAGAGTTGAGAATATAAACCTGTCTCTTGGATAAGATGGTGTTGGATTGCATTTAATCTGAACAGAATTTGGGAGTTTCAAGTTGGAATCTATGAAGTCATTAGAGCAGATTTATTGCATTTATTGCGACTTTGATATTAAAATATTTCAGGTGTTGGTTAGAGGGCGCTCTAGGCTTGTGTACCAGCATCTGCTGCACCTGTACCACTGACAATTTAAAATGTAAACATTACCACTAACAACTTAGGCTATAAAGACAACTGAGAAAGAGCGGAATAATTGGAAATGGAACTGATGCTGAGTCTGACGACAGCCACGCAGAGGAGGAAGCGGCGCTTCGTCTACCTCCGGAGTTGGCGGAGTTGTTCAGAAGCGACACCGAGGATGAAGAATTTAAAGGATTTAGCGATTAGGAGTGAGATGGTGAGTTTGGTGAACTTGTTATATTATGTTCTTTATGCTATAGTTATGTGAATAACTGTTAATATATTACGTTAACATACGAGACACCTATTCAGTTCGTTGTTTATGCTTCATGTAGCTGAATAACCATCAATGTGTTACGTTAGCAAACCACACACCTATTCAGCTGTTGTTCTCTATTCTATTATTACTATAACTTGCCTTTCAAGATGAAATGTCTGTTCTTGGTGTCGGATTTTGTAAAATAAATTTCCTAGTATAAGTTGCTAGTGCAACTTATACTCCGGAGCGACTTATAGTCAGGAAAATACGGTATTGTACCTTTAAACAAGATTGAGCAAGTTTTATAAGCACTTAGTTTGCAATTTAGAGAAGTTTTATGTGATTTTAGGTGCACTTGAATTACTTTAAAAAACTTGAAGGTTACGGTTTTAAACACTGGCTGCATGAATCACCGGCTTCATGATTCACCCACTTTTTGCGAGTGTATAATCATAATTTTACTCTTCTCCTTTTGAAGAGCTCTATTTTAAATCACATACCTCCTCTCGAGTCCTTCCGCCTAAATGTACAACAGGATGTACCAGGACCAGGAAACGGCAGCGCCTCCTTTAACTCAGGGTCACGTGAAGTTTTCCACCGGGCAAACTCTGCAGAGCACAAATAAATATAGAATCAGCTATTTATTCCACAGAAAAATATAACGTTGGATGAAAAATATTCCATACTGACGGCTCAAAAATACACTGGACATGGGTCAGAGCTAAATTAGGATGAACTTTTACCATGAGAAGCCACTGAGACTATCCAAAAATATATATGCTGGAATAACTGAAATAGTGAGGCTTGTGGGTCAGACTCATGGCAGGAATGATAAATGTTCAAGTCTAAATTGAAGTCTGCCCCAAGAAAAATACTATTATTGTTGTGTTTTGGGCTATTTTAAGAACCTATTTACTTTACTGTCATTGACACAGTGTTGAGGCAGCCCAGTGACTCCCAGCTGATGCATAAAGTGGGACCAAAAAGTAGGCCCAGAGGAAGCTGAATACAGTTTCAATTCCATGCTCAGCTTGGTTTAAGTCTAAAAATTGTTTCAATGACGTAAAGGTTGTTGTAAAATGAAAAATAAAATAAAAAAATTCTATAAAACAGACAAATGGTGAATAAATTTGGTCCAATAATCTACCACAGTACCACAGCTAGTGAAAAGTTCTGCAGCACAGTATGAAGTAGGTTGTGTTAATTCTTTTTAATGCCATTTTTAACATACGTTTTAAGGTAATCTCTGCACACCTGAGATAACGACTTGAAAAGATGTACCGCCCTTGTATATGGTGTACCACACTCATAATATTTTAAATAGGCACATAAACTAATGACGACAGCTTATTTGTATTGCCAATAGTTATTTATATTTTTCTATGAAAGTAGGCTTATTATAGATTTAATGGAAGGGTAATATACATTTTGTGTTAATTTGGTATGATAATTGTATGTTGGGGTCAATAATGTTATAAGGAGACTGTTCTCGATCCTGATTGGATGATGTTTTTGGAGGCGGTACCTGAACTTATAAAAGGTGGAGGGAAAGGGCTGTCCTCAAGCCTGATGAAGGTCTGACTGTGACCGAAACGTTGCTCAATAAATGATTAAATGAAGAGTGAGACAGTGTGCGGGAGCTTTATGATCTTTTCAAGTAACATTTTTAACATGCAACAAACATACAATCGTGGCAGCTTACACTGTCAAAACTTATTTGCAGCTAACTGTAAAATACAGTTCATAAAGCACCAGTAATGTTGAAAGTGAAACATCTGGTGTTTGGGTAATTTGGTCCCACTGGAAGCAAACTCTTTCCATCTGTTTATCACACTTGTGTAGGCTATGAAAATGGTAAATTATTATATACAAATTTATATTCACGAATAAAACTAATGTCAGTGATTTTACTTCAAAACTATTAAACCTTTTTAATGCCTGTTGGAATCAAATGTAATGCTTTTTATTGCCCTGCAGAAACCCTGTGTCAATAGAGCGGCGTGATCAGAAAATGTCTCAGAAACTGCCGTCAGGGAAGCATGTAGTATCATTTTGTGCCACTAGTTGGTGTCTCCTACTGAAAACTGCACACGATATGCTTTCAAACTAACGTAAATGTAAAACAAGTTGATCAGACTATTAAATAATAGTACTATTAAACTATTAAATAATAGTATATCAGTGATTCGCCCTCCTTGGTGCTGTGATGTGTGATGTGTGTGACACTTTGCCAAATGTCTCTCCCTGCTCTCTCCTCCATGATTTCCTGTCACTCAACTGCTCTATCCAATAAAGCCTAGACCTAAAAAATCCTTTAAGGTTGTCACTTTGGCTACAAGCACCTATCACCTTGACCATTTGGTATAGGCTATCTTAAGTAATATATAGCCTGTAAAATCAATAGTATAAATTCAAGGATAAATCTGGGCCCAAAAATCAGACCAGCAGCAAGAAACATAATAGTTTTAGCCACTAACATGATAAGATGTAATTCCTGATGAGGAAAAATATGTTTAATAGGGCTGGGAAAATTATCGCGTTAACGCAGTGCGTTAATTTATTGATTTAATCGCGTTAATTTCAATTGACGCATCGATTAATTTGACCACAGCTAAAATATTACGACGACACTGACAGAGGCAGCAACGCGCCGCGGGTCTTCCAGCGGAGCAGAAATGCACCGCGCGAGCATAGAAGGCGACAGATTTCCGTTTCCATCCATCAGGCGTTCGAGATGAGCCAGACCTGCGCAGTTTGGATCAGTGTCGGTCTGTGCGCAGTGCTCAGGTTAGATTTGTGTCTGACTTGTTCCCGACTTGCTCTGATGCCACAAGTGCGACGGTCACCGTGAGATCCAAACGAGATCAGCGCCTGAGCCGCCGCAGTTCATCAGGAGCAACTGTGGAGGCTGCACGGCTCAGTGCATGATGGGAAAACGCCCACCTGTCAGCGGTGAACGGACAGGTGATTGGATCTGAGTTTAGTGCTGATCAGAAACGTAACGCACGACACTTCACTGCCCTCCTCTCCTTCTTCCCCCACCTCTTTTTTTTTTAAGTACAGACTAAAGTTACAGTTATGATCTGGATAAACTTTGTGCCCTGCTGCTCAGTGTGAAGTAGCATATTATTAAAAAGATTGTGCACAATATCTGCTGTTATAGAAGGCTTTTAAACTTTTATAATGTGTAAATTTAGACATAAAAGCTAAGAACCACTGCTGAATGTGCCTCATGTTGTGAGCTCCTGAGAAACGACTCATTAACACAGACTGTGGTCAAGCACGGGACAGAAAAGTTCAGTTCAGTTTAATGCATTTATTTTCAAAATCATATCCAACACAAGCGAGAAGTGGATTTGGGGCGTGATGGTGCGTGATCTGAGCCACAAACTGTCCCACTTCAGTACAGGTGTATTTCCCCTCCTCTCATTGCGGCCGTGCACTCTCGTTCACAATCCAGGCGAGGCTTAGTTCATCTGGAACGAGCCTAATGCAACAAGTGAACGAGCTAAAGCAACATGAGCGACCAAAAAGACTCATTGCTAAATGGACAATTCTGCTTCAAATCATCACCAGACAGCAATAAAGACAAAACTAAAGTTATGTGCAGTCTATGCAAGGATGAGTTCAATTACCACTGGAGTAACACAGTTCATAGTATTTACACTGTTGTGAACCACAACAATTGTTATTAATTGAAGAATTAAACTTATTTTTGTTAAACCTCTAAAAGAGATTACACATGCTTTTTTAGGTAAGTTTTGTGTATTTGTTGATTGAACCTTATTTAGGCAAACTCTGTCAATGAAGACAAGTTGCAGGTCTCAAAAAGACTTTGCAAGTTTTGTTTGCATTGCACAAGTTTACAGTAAAGTATGTGAAGATTAATTCAAAATAAACTTTCTAAATTTACAATTTTGTGGTTGTACGTGAATTCATAATGCAATTAATCGTGATTAATCGCAATTAATAACTACCAGTAATTAATCACAATTAATCGCGATTAATTTTTTTCAGATTTGTGATTAATTACTTAATTTCTTTTTACCAATTCCCGGCCCTAATGTTTAACCATTTTTTATGCAACTTTTAAGTGACATGTTAAAAAACAACAAAAAAAAAAACAAAAAAAAAAAAACATGCAAGTTATATATTTGATTTTCCAGAGTTATAGCTGGGGTTGCTTTCCCACTTTGCTCGAGAAATGCTAAAAGTTATCCAACGTGATAAAATCCTAAGCTCATATGTGGCTGTCATTTGACACGTTTTAATGTTTTCACAGCTGGGAACTTGAACCCATAAAATCTTGCTTGCTTTCTCATGACATCTCACTGTCTGTAGACGTCACCGCTGTGGAAAATGTTTTAAAAAAGCTGCGTGACATAAGCTTTGGACATTGATCTAAGAGCCATACAAGCCCCTTTGTGCTGCCTCACGCTGGCTGTTTGCGTTGTGAAAACAGTGTTGGCTAGTTTGAGACACAACAGCCCTGCCAGAGCTCCATTCCTCATTCAGTGTTTGCAATTTTCCCCCGATTACACTGCAACAGTCCCCTTCCCTGTCCCCTGCCCCCAGTCCCTTCCTGGTCCACTTTTTCCACTGTGTTTCCAGCCTAATGAGCGCAGTTCACAGGCTGCACAGCCTAAAAGTAGGCCCACAACAGATACAGTGTATAGCTTCAATGTTCAGCTTATTTTTATTTCCTTTGAATTGGAGGAAACCTGTGTAATAATCTAATAGTACATTGTAATGACGCTTTAAGATGTCATATGGCTGTATTATTAAAGCTCCTATGCTTTTTTCAGGCTCTTTGAAATAGTTTGGATTAGCATTTCTCGTTTAATAAATTAGCATAATGTATATGTATGGCAACAGTGGGGAATGGACTTAGCATAAAAAGACTAGTTAGCACGGCTGTTAGCAATATGATGCTAACAGATAGATAAATGAGCTTCATAGTGATGGCAATTTAAGCTCAAAAATTATCAGAATGAGTCCGGTGACAGTGTATGGACTTTAGAAACGCACAGGAGAACCTTCCAGTCTCTAGGCCTGACAGCCTCTGGTCGCTTAGTCGATTAATCGGTCGGTGAAGTCTTAGTCAACTAAAATTTCATTCGTTGACTAGTTGTATCTAGGGCTGCACAATATATCGTAAAATTATCGTTATCGCAATATCAGCAAACGCAATATCTGTATCGCAAGAATCTAAATATATCACAATAACGCTGTGGTCTTCCATCTGACAGAGATTTACACTGAAGAATCATTTTCCACCAGAGCCTTAAAAGAACATGTGTTGTGACTAAATAAAAATGTTTAAAAAGTCCAGTTTTAGTGGTAATTTAATTAATTTAGTCACAGTTTAGCCTTGTTTTATTCCTGGTTTAGTCTGTGTTAAGTTTTGATTTTGTGGCTGTTTTGACTTGTAAATACAGGAACTTACATTTTTGTGAAATGTAGTGAATTTAACTTACTATGTTCGAAAAGTAGGCTCTATTTTCAAATATCGCAATAATATCGTTATCGCAATTTTCAACATAGTTATCGAATATTGCATGTTTTCTCCATATCGTGCAGTCCTATACAGTATATTTGTAATATCTGTAATTACCAGATGGGAAGCATTTTATATTTTGTGCCACTAGATGGATTTGCAGGAGACAAAGCTAACTTAAATGTAACATATAAAAAACAAAAAAAATCAAGCACCCAGTCCCTTCCTGTTCCACTTTTTCCACTGTGTTTCCAGCCTAATGAGTGTGGTTCACAGGCTCCACAGGCTAACCTCTCCCGCTCTGTGCTGCAGCGAGCTTCCTGTAGACCTCCGACCAGGCTGTGTCTCTGCTTACACACACCTTGTTTTGAGCTTAATGGTTTGTCACAACAAAGAGAGGCCTTATTCCTGCAGCAGATGTAAAATAAAATACAGAGGGGAAGGGGGTTTTGTGCTCCACTGATGGAGCTCATTATGGTTCTGAGTCTGACAGTAGCACACATTATGGACAGTGTGGGAAATAATAGGACGCATGTGGTGTATAAACGTCAAATGTCACACTGCGGATTTATTTACTTAACTAGTCTCTTATCTAGGGACATTCTCAAGACTGGTCTATGCTAGGAACACATGCTGTGAGTAATAACCGCACTGAACGATATGCAGAATTTAAAGTTTTCCATAGACATAATAACATTATTCAAAGAGGTTTGTGTGAATATTGCAACATTATTATAGTTAATGTATCATGATAATCGACTTTTTTGAGTGTTCAACCATGTTATAATGTTGTGCCCTTGTCAAAAACAGACCTGGAGCTGTGTTTTGTTTCATTCACACCTGTATTCTCTGGCGCTGAGTTTCTGAAGCTTCAGAGCGCTCAGTTACACAAACCCCCGCCCACTCCAGGAGGCACTGACCAATCAACAAGCCCTCTACATCCAGTCTGCGCTCATTTATCCAAAAAACAGTGTACAACTCTGTTTCCACTGATTCCTCACAGCTATTTTAATTTTGTAGTTAAAAAAACATCATACAAAATAGGTCGCATGATATGGAGAAAACATGCGATATTCAATAACTGTGTTGAAAATTGTGATAACGATATTATCGCGATATTTGAAAATAGAGCCTACTTTTCGACCTAGTAAGTTAAATTCACTACATTTTACAAAAATGTAAGTTCCTGTATTTACAAGTCAAAACAGCGACAAAATCAAAACTTACTACAGACTAAACCAGGAATAAAACAAGGCTAAGCTGTGACTAAATTAATTAAATTACCACTAAAATTGGACTTTTTAAACATTTTTATTTAGTCACAACACATGTTCTTTTAAGGCTCTGATGGAAAATGATTCTTCAGTGTAAATCTCTGTCAGATGGAAGACCACAGCGTTATTGTGATATATTTAGATTCTTGCGATACGGATATTGCGTTTGCTGATACTGCGCTAACAATAATTTTGCGATATATTGTGCAACCCTAATACAAAACATTTAAGGAAATAAAAAGCTCTTTTTCTATGATCATGTTCAAAAAACCATAACAGCGCTGAACTCTGCTGGTTTCTTTATGGCTGCAGTACAGTAATTATTGAAAAAGCTTTTTTGTTGCATCATGTCCTTCAAAGTTGTAAAATGTGCTGCTGTTTCAGAGGTGACAAAGATTGGTTTAAAAATAAATAAAAGCATAATATAGCCGCTTTAAATGTTGGACTCTTAACATTCTGTGCTTCTACTGATTGCATTGACATTTTCATTTGGTCATACCACAGTTTAGGACTGCATCTGCTTGGCCACAAATTGTACATCTCTAGGAACAGTTTATATTCACAAATTCACCTGCACATACAGGGGAGGACCCGAGGATCAAACCCATAAACTGAGACGAGAAGAACCACCAACCACCCTCTAATTCAGTTATCTATATTCAGTACTAATACAATTATGTGTTTCCCAAAGAGAAATTGTCAGTTAAGGAAGTGCGAATCTTCTGTGAGCCACAAACTAACACATTCATTTCATTTACAGACTATAATACTAATAGTCACAACACTTTCTCCTCGCCTTGTGAAGAAATGGACTCCACAATATGGTTAATTCGCCACACATTTAAGAGTAGGAGGTGGTGTGTGGGTGTCAACCTGTAAGCCTTCACAATAAAGTGCTGTTGTAAATCTTTCATGTAGATATAGTGCAGATTAACAAATGAAGTTACTGACTGAATGTAAGAAAAACATACAATGTGTTTAAGCTGTATTACTGTAAGCTATGGACTAAAACATAAACGATGTGTCATCATTGGGAACACAATTAGTTTAGTGAAAAGAGGTCACCCGATATTGCTTTTTCTGTGGCTGATGCCAATACCAATTTTTAAACACTGCTGATTTTTTGGACAGATACAGTGTATAGGGCAGATTTTCTTAATTTTATGAAAGAAATGTATATAATATAGCCCTTTGTTTTAGTAATGCTTATTAAAACACAAACAAACGTGTTAAAATCTGACAGTAAGAACAGTTAAAGATAGGTTTTGGGAGAAAAGCATTAAGGCAATCTCAGTCAAACTGCTGCACCAGTAGCAGCTACAAAAGTCTTTTTGAATTTTTGTTCTATGAGGTTTTAGAAACAAGCAAAAAAAAATATTGCCATTTTGAGCTTTCAGGCTGAGATAAAGTGGTTTTGGATGTTGCCTATGAACTGCAGTGTAAGATGCCCAAACTGTTAAAAGATGGTTGGGAAAGCTGGGGTCCTGACCAAAAATCGGCATTACCCCGAATTCACACCGAAAACGTCTCGAGAGCGTCGCAGCAGCAGGTCGTTTTACGCGCGTACTGTTTAAAAGCTCCAATTCACACCGAGGGCGTCAGAGCTGCTGCTGTAAGCGGCTCTCCCCCCTGAGTTTTACAGACGACTCACTGTCTGAACAGAAAGTTGTCTTCACAGAGCCCTGGAGCTTCTAATTCTGCATGTTGTCCTTGTAAAATGGCTGCTTGGCACTGCAAATTACGTTACATTTCTCCCCCTCAATAATCAACTTCTCAATGCGTAGTGTTTACATTACCACTGTTTTCGGTGAGCCTTTATTTTGAAAGTGTAATGGAAGTTTATTTTGACACTTGGTGCCTGTTTCCTGTGTTTCCCAGCTGTAGCTCTGCAGATCGCCGCGTAGACGCTCAAAAAATAGAACTCAAACCTAATTTGAGCGTAGCGCCGCAGCAAGTCGTTCGTAAGACGCGCGTAAGACGTCCCAGGTGTGAACTGTCAGATTGATTAAAACAGAAAGCAGTTCACTCGCATCGGACGTGACACTGCTGTTACGCGCTGCTGCTGCTGCTTTGGTGTGAACTGAGGGTTAAAGTGCAAGAATCGGCTGTTGACCAATTATCTAAAAAAAATGCAAAAATCGACCTCTACAGTTTATTATATTGCTTTGTACCACTAGATGGAGTGGTGCGTTTTCAATCTGTCTCAAACAGTCATAGTGATTTAGCTATTGGGCCTAGTAAGACATCTTATCATTGATATGAAATTACATATTTTCTCCCAATTAACAATAGTTTATTGAAATCCCATCATATACGTTCAGAAACTGGTGTACTCTTTAAGCCCAGATAAATGTGTTGCAGAAAGGGCGTAAAACAAGAACATCTGTAATCTGTTTTCTGAGTTCTCTAGGGTCATTACTTGTTTTTCAATTTCCCATATGGTGTTAATAATTGCAATGACTTTTAAACATGCAAAAACCTCAGTGTGCTGTGAAGTGCAGCGCCTGAAGCTAACGTTGCGTCAGGTGGGTGAGCAGTCGATGGAGCGTGAGCCGACGCAGCCTCTCCAGTCCTACTCCTTCCATCGAACCATCTATCTAGCCACCGCTGCAGCTTCTTTGAACCGGAGTTGGGAGGAAATCGTGCTTCGAAGCCGGATGAAGTCCCCAGACACACCAGTAGTCAAGGCAACAGGGCAGTAGAGCCGCGCTGATGAGAGGAACGAGGTGTAGCTATCAATCTGGGGCACACAGAGGCCAGCAGCAACACGGAGATACCAAACAATGAGAACAAGGAGTGGGAGGCTTTGATATTTCTGCTCAATTTAAAATAGATAAGATGCAATTGTATTACAACTGCAGATAGATATGTTAATATAATAAGAATAAGAAAACATTTATTAGTCCCTCAGCAGCGTAAGTACAGTTAGCAGTAGCACACAGTGGTATCACACAAGAGCACAATGTGTATCAGAGATAATTAAATAAAAAACTAAACTAAAGCTAAACAAACCAAATTAGAATATGAGCAAATTTTAATACGCTGTAATAAATATGTACAGTATATAGTCTGAGTATGGAGATTCAAAAATACCATAGGTAAAGTGTGTGCATTGTGAATAACTGCTTAAAATAATTATGGCACTTAATAATAAATAAATGTTGCGCCAATCTTTTAACTAAAGTTAAAATGCTGATTAAAATCCTGCTTAGGTTAAAAGAATGCTGTACTTCTAATACCTGCATTGTGTGAACATCTACTTACTTTTTGGTTTTGTCTTTTGGTTGTTCTGTGTTTTAGGTTTTTCACCTAATACTAATTCTACACAACTAATGCTAATTCTAGACAACTAATGCAATTAAATGGAAACAACTGCATCTAATACATCTGCAAAATAGACGAAATAAAAAACAAATATTGAGTGAAATCCAGGCCGAGTTGAGACCCTCCTTTTTTTTTACAAGTGTGGGGAGGCTGCACAGGAAAGACACTTGACAATGAATATTGCACACAAGTTTCCACAAGGTTCAAAAGGGGAAATCTGACAGGGCGTTATTATTAAAACTAATTAAATTTTGCAAATACTGTACTAATAGGATCTTTTTCATTCATTAATTTACTACAGCTTATCTATTCTAGGTAAGGCTATTCCACCTGTTAAGCACAGAGTTGACACTTAAAGACAACAATTGACAAATTAAAGTCACCAACTTTCCTGTAAGTATCAAAAATAAAAAAGTTACAATATTATATGGCAAGTGGAAAATTATGTGGTTAATATATAATGTATTATTAGTATTATTGAGATTTTTCATTTATTTATTCTTTAATTTTCTACTGCTGAGGTGTTTTAGGTCACTGAAGTAGGGCTGCACGATATGGAGAAAACATGCGATATTCGATAACTGTTGAAAATTGCGATAACAATATTATTGCGATATTTGAAAATAGAGCCTACTTTTCGAACATAGTAAGTTAAATTCACCACATTTCACAAAAATGTAAGTTCCTGTCTTTACAAGTCAAAACAGCGACAAAATCAAAACTTACACACACAGACTAAACCAGGAATAAAACAAGGCTAAGCTGTGACTAAATTAATTAAATTACCACTAAAACTGGACTTTTTAAACATTTTTATTTAGTCACAACACATGTTCTTTTAAGGCTCTGCTGGAAAATGATTCTTCAGTGTAAATCTCTGTCAGATGGAAGACCACAGCGTTATTGTGATATATTTAGATTCTTGCGATACGGATATTGCGATAACGATTTTATTCCTGGTTTAGTCTGTGGTAAGTTTTGTCGCTGTTTTGACTTGTAAATACAGGAACTTACCTTTTTTTTTAATGAAATATAGTGAATTTAACTTACTATGTTCGAAAAGTAGGCTCTATTTTCAAATATAGCAATAATATCGTTATCGCAATTTTCAACATAGTTATCGAATATCGCATGTTTTCTCCATATCGTGCAGCACTACTTTTCAGTACTTTGCATACATTATTTAGTCAAGACCATACTATTCGAGAACAAAACCAGTCCGAGACCAGAGGGAACCGAGACCAAGGCAAGGCCGAGACTTTGAGTCGAGACCAAACCCTGTGAATTAACACTACATTAAGAATAATAATTTAAAAAGTGGTTCAAATACATTATTGATACAACACTACTGTTTACAAGACAACAAAAGGCTGCATTCGGGTGTCATAAAAAAATTAGGGCTAAAAAAAAAAGTAGTGCAGAATCAAAATTGCCCTGCGACGAACTGAGATAGATCCTGCTTCCATAAACGCAGCCTTGGTGAGGGCCTTCTGCTCCAGCCATAACCGCAGATTGTGTGATTGTGATTGCAAGCCATTTTCTATATAACACAGGTGACGAAAGGTCTATTTTCAGGTGCTAAAAATACAGCCTACTGCCAATAATACAGCTATCAAAAGCGATTATACTCTCACCATTTAGTTTCAACAATACTGGTCTATATTGATTTATTCAGCTGTAAGTAAAAACTTTAAATATATAAACTGTTCCTTTCAGGCCCCCTTTAAATTGCCTTCCCAGCGCCTATCATCCATAATTCACATACAATATATTTATAACCTGCATAAAGATATGAGCTATAGATGATTTTAAGCCATTTAACTTATAATATGAATTATATGACAGTGTGTAATTTACAAATGCTTTAATGGTGGTAATAAATAAGATGTATACGAGGTTTAGCCAATGTAAACAATATATAATTCTAACACAGAGAGGTCAGGTGACATGAAATATGCACTAATGCAGTGCTTATACTCTCAAGTGTATACAACTTTTCTAGTGTTTTCCATTGATTATCAGAACTACAGTGGCCCATTTTACTAATATCAGTGTTTCCCATTATTTCAGAAGACTACGGTGGCCCACCATAATCTAATTTTAACCCCTCATAGTCTAAAACCTAATCACTATGTAGCTTTTACCTTAAATACAAATATAGAAATAACTTGTAAATAATAATAATAATAAAGATTAAACAAAGATCTAATCTATATGTTTACAAATTATATGATAAACAAACTAAAATGCTTAAACCACAGTTAAAATAGTTTCATGATTTATGTTTAAGTTATAAATAATATTTGCTATTGGTTTTGTGTCAGATACTGTAGTGCAGTGGTTCCCAATGTGGGGTCCGGGGCCCCCTGATGGGCCGTGAACTGCAGGGGGCCCCCCAGAGATTGTCAGTAAAAATAAACTTTTGAGATTGAGTTTGAAATGAGGTACAGGTATAAAAATATTACTTTAGAACAATTTTTAGCCAACAGTCTGTGTTTTTTTAAACATTTCATATAAATCTATGGAAAAAAACATGGCAGCGTTTTATTGTTGGGGGTCCTGCTTGGGATTTTTGGCAATTTAAAGCGGCCATGACATTCTTGACTTTGAGAAAGGCTGCTGTAGTGTATACCGTCATTACCTACACATATCAAATATCCTATCAGTTATTTTATTCAGAATGTAAAGTTTCATCTACTGACAGCCAACCTGTAAATAGCAACAACATAAGCTTCATTAACTTAGATGTAGATGTACATATGCAGTTTTCCCATTCATGCAGAAGATTAAGGCAGTCCACCACAGTCTAATTTTGTCCACCACAGTCTAATTTTGTCCACCACAGTCTAAAACGTAGGTAACTTTCAAACAGCAGTATTAATGCAGTGTTTCCCACAGTGTTCTGACAGACTGTGGTGGTTTGAACCCCCACCCAGCACACGGGAGCGCACACAAACCCTCACCACTATTTACACTTTTTATAATCTAACTCTTTAAAAATATATTATTCTTTAACATTGTAACAGATTAGTATTTTCAGATACAATACTCAATATTTAGAAAACACAGGACCCAGTTAAATTTAATTCTAACATAGCCATGGTCCATGTTTAGTCCTTCAGGTGTAGACCTGTTTTAGTCCTGGTTTAGACCTGGTTTAGTCCTGGTTTAGACCTGGTTTAGTCCTGGTTTAGACCTGGTTTAGTACTGGTTTAGACATGGTTTAGACCTGATTTAGACCTGGTTTAGACCTGGTTTAGACCTGGTTTAGTACTGGTTTAGACATGGTTTAGTACTGGTTTAGACATGGTTTAGACCTGGTTTAGTCCTGGTTTAGACCTGGTTTAGTCCTGGTTTAGTCCCGGTTTAGACCTGGTTTAGACCTGGTTTAGTACTGGTTTAGACCTGGTTTAGTCCTGGTTTAGACCTGGTTTAGTCCTGGTTTAGACCTGGTTTAGTCCTGGTTTAGTCCTGGTTTAGACCTGGTTTAGACCTGGTTTAGTACTGGTTTAGACCTGGTTTAGACCTGGTATAATCCTGGTTTAGACCTGTTTTAGTCCTGATTTCGACGAGCTCTAGTCCTGATTAAGACCTGTTTAGTCCTGATTTAGACAAGCTCTAGACCTGATTTAGACCTGGTTTAGTCCTGGTTTAGACCTGGTTTAGTCCTGGTTTAGTCCTGGTTTAGACCTGGTTTAGACCTGGTTTAGTACTGGTTTAGACCTGGTTTAGACCTGGTATAATCCTGGTTTAGACCTGTTTTAGTCCTGATTTCGACGAGCTCTAGACCTGATTTAGACCTGGTTTAGTCCTGGTTTAGACCTGGTTCAGTTCTGGTTCAGTCCTGGTTTAGTCCTGGTTTAGTCCTGCTGCTAGAAGTCCAGATGTTTTTGTTTAGTTTTATTTAACCTTTTGTTGTTAACCAATATTAATATTATAAAACAAAATAAATAAAGAAAGTATTAATAAAAAAATATTGGCAAATTATTTTACTAAATACATAAAAAAATATTTAGAAAATCACAATGTCTTGCTGGATCCAAAACTGTGTAACCCCAGAGACTAAGTATAAATAGCTTAGGTGGGAAACATTTCATGGTACAAACTACTGGGAATCGCTGTCACAACACCAAAACATGTCCTACTGCTGCCAAAACTTACTGTAAATGACAAAACATTTTCTTTTACACTTCTGCACAAAACTTTGAGCCTGGATGTGAGCCCAGTGCACGCGCTGACTAATATGAGCTATTTCTGAATGGGTGTAACTCTCATAACAGCCTTCTGCAAGTATATCACCGAGGAGGGAGGAACTGAGCCTAACCAAGTCAAGTCCATCATATTTATCATAAAAGCCACGTCTGTAAGTCTTACCTTTTGGGGTTTTTATCACTATTCCGGTTTAAAAGTCCCACTTTTTCACTTGATGGCGTCAGCAGCAGCAGCAGCGGCGGCGGCCAACTTCACCGTTAACTTGAACTGAGCGCCTCGTAAACTCCGGGGAAAAATGGCTAAAACAAAGGAATAAAACGCGTTAAAATTTAAAGAAGTGCTTCTTTGTCGTCTTTTAAGCTACCTTTCCTCCACTGTCCTACCCTCACATCCCGGAGAAGCGGCGGCTCGGGCTTTCGGAGGAAGATGTGGCACGGAGCTCGGTTTTCATCCGGCGCGACCATGTTACTCTCAAAGGGAGTCAATTTCTTTATTCAAAAGCCAAAATCTTAACTCACTAAGACTTTTGCTTCCCTTTGATTAAAACAAGTTAGTGAATTATCAACTAAGACCTCACTATGATTTAATAAGCCGTGTTTCAAGATGCGTAGCTTTGTTTGGCGTTTTGTCGTGTTCAGAATCCACCCCCGGAGAGTCAGAGTGGTACAGTCCACATCCATCGCAGAAACAGTGGAAAAATCAGCCTATCTATCGCAGGGGACTATTATTAGCACAATATCTTAAATAAACCTTGAACGCTTGTCCCGCAAAACCCTGAGAAAATGTACTAAAACATGTCCGGCGTTTTATCACGTCCCTAAAAGAGTCTATTTTAAACGGGAAATACGAGTAAAAGTCACAGGCAAGTCACGTTTTACATAAGGTGGAAAGTAACAAGGTATTTTTTTACTCAAGTTAACTTTTATTTAAAATGTCTAAGTACATTTTCTACAGCTTATTTATACTTTTACTTGAGAAAATAATGTGACTTCATAATGTTACTTGATACGTAATGGTATTAGTAATAGCAGTAGTATTAACAGACGCAGTAGCAGTAATAATAATAGTAGAAGAAGAAGAAGTAGTATTACTACAATAGGCCTAGTACACTGAAAAAAAAATTGCCCCATATCTACTTAGAAAACCTGTTGTCATTTTTTGCAAAGCGTTTTGTCGCAGTTATATTTATTTGGATTATTTGAATTATCCAAATCAGTAAGCTAATATTTTACCACTGGAAAAGCTTTAATTTCTGTTGTAATATCTATTTAATTTTTCTAATTGTTACTTGATTTTTCTTATTATGGCTTTATGATCATTCCTTACACCAGGACTTTTCTAATTCCTGGAAACAATAATTTACAGACACTTCTCCAGAGCTTGAGCCAGGGTCTTGGGCAGGACCTAACTAGAGGATTAGCCTGGTGTGTATGTTTTTAGGTTGACCCAGACACAGAGAGAACATAGAAACTCCACACAGAAAGGCCCCACACAGGGAATCAAACCCGGGACCTTTTTTTGCGAAGAGGCGAGGCTTAAACCGTCTTCAGCTTTTTCAAAACGCTGCTGCAAGATTTTTAACAAACTCCAAGAAACATGAGCACATAACACCAATTTTAGCATCGCTTATCGCTTCACTGGTTATCATTTTGTTTTACAATTCATTTTAAAATGTTATTAATTACTTTTAAAGCTCTTCATGGTCTTGCCGCCTCCAATATCTCTGACCTACTCTCCCCCTGTGTCCCTGGGCCTCAGGACAGACTCTCCTCACTGTGCCCTCCTCACTGTGCCCTCCTCAGGACAGACCCTCCTCACTGTGCCCTCTTCACTGTGCCCTCCTCAGGACAGACCCTCCTCAGGACAGACCTCCTCACTGTGCCCTCCTCACTGTGCCCTCCTCAGGACAGACCCTCCTCACTGTGCCCTCCTCAGGACAGACCCTCCTCAGGACAGACCCTCCTCACTGTGCCCTCCTCAGGTCAGACCCTCCTCACTGTGCCCTCCTCAGGTCAGACCCTCCTCACTCTGCCCTCCTCAGGTCAGACCTCCTCACTGTGCCCTCCTCACTGTGCCCTCCTCAGGACAGACCCTCCTCACTGTGCCCTCCTCAGGTCAGACCCTCCTCACTGTGCCCTCCTCAGGAGAGACCCTCCTCACTGTGCCCTCCTCAGGACAGACCTCCTCACTGCGCCCTCCTCACTGTGCCCTCCTCAGGTCAGACCCTCCTCACTGTGCCCTCCTCAGGTCAGACCTCCTCACTGTGCCCTCCTCACTCACTTTTAGATCTAAATCAAAAATGTACTTTTACAGAATGGCTTTTTTTTTTTTTTTTTTACAGTAATCCCATTTTAAATAGTGTTTTATATGGTCAATTTGATTTGATTGTTTTATTATTCTCATTGCTTTTATAGTTTGTCTGTTTTTATATTCTGTAAAGTAGACCCTCCTCACTGTGCCCTCCTCAGGTCAGACCTCCTCACTGTGCCCTCCTCACTGTGCCCTCCTCAGGTCAGACCTCCTCACTGTGCCCTCCTCACTGTGCCCTCCTCAGGAGAGACCCTCCTCACTGTGCCCTCCTCAGGACAGACCCTCCTCACTGTGCCCTCCTCAGGTCAGACCTCCTCACTGCGCCCTCCTAACTCACTTTTAGATCTAAATCAAAAATGTACTTTTACAGAATGGCTTTTTTTTTTTTTAACAGTAATCCCATTTTAAATAGTGTTTTATATGGTCAGTTTGATTTGATTGTTTTATTATTCTCATTGCTTTTATAGTTTGTCTGTTTTTATATTCTGTAAAGCAATTTGCAACTCTGTTTTGAAAAATGCTATAGATATACATTTATTATTATTATTATTATTATTATTATTATTATGCTTGAGTAATATAATTTTGCACTTCTTCCACATGCATATCAGTGAAGTCACTATTTTATAAAATACATTAAATAACGACAACAGAATTTACATAGTTTTGTTTTGTTAGAGGCAGTTGTAACACAGGGATTTGTTTGCCATTTTATTGATTTATTAGCCATCTACCATTAAATAAACTATATATCTCACTCACTTGTGGCAGTAGTGGTAACCTAAGCTGAAGTGCCGCCGCGAGCAGGAGCAGGCCGGTGTGTATGTCAGCGTTTCAGTGAGTGGATCAATTATTAACGTTGTGTGCGTGTGGCTCTTCCTGAAGCCTGACACCTGTCTGAATGAGCACATGGAGCATTTATCTGGGGTAAGAGCGCGTACAATAGCGACCCCGGGGGGCTGCGTGGGTCATGTGGTCTCGCTCAGTTGATGATGACGCTGCTGCTGCAAACAAAGTGGAAACCTGACCAGTCCTGGCTGATGTAATGAGGAGGGAGATGATGTTGTGACTGGGTTAAGAGGCGTCTTTGTTGTGGTGACATATGTTGTGGAAGCTGGGCCCTATGCATTAATTATCACAGTGTATAGGCATGCTTTTTTTTTTTTTTTTGTATAGGGAATGCAATATAAATACAAAATACATAAATAAATACAATGCTGTTTAATGTACTGACCATATGCTAAAGCTATATGCGCAATACTGATATTTTCACAACACAAAAAAGAGGTTATTCATGTATTATAAGTTTTAAAATGTACATTAAAATAGAAACTCATTTTATTGTTGTAGTAAAGTCATCAAACTTACCTTTTTTAACTGGCCTTTTACATATCTAACTGTACATTTTGTGTTTTTGTTTATTCCTGCCAGGTGCCTAACATCAGGCAGTGCAGCCAGAGATTTAGGGGCCCCTCTTCTATGGTTAACCCCTTAATGCCTGAATTTATTTCCAACAGTTATGTGTTCAGAGTAGAATAATAGAACAGTAAACACAGTTCAAGCTTTTCACAAAATACTCAAAACTTTTGTAAATAAACTTTTGATGCTTTACAAATGAACAGCTTTGAAAAGAAGAAACAAAAACACTCTTTACCCATGAAGCTTTCGGTCTGGTATCAAAGGAAAACACGCATTATTTCTGCAGCAGTCTTGGATGAAATGGTACGTTGCGAATTAGCAACATACGGCGTGAAGGGGTTAAGTCTGTGTTTAAAATATTCACAATAAAGAGGTGGCATTAACATAAAGTTTTTGAATCCTGTTAAATTTCTAAACTCATAACAAAACTAACAGCTAAGTCTTAAAAGGTCCTTCTTAAGATTAATAACAAATTGTAATAATAATAAAAAAGAATTATACTTGAACCTGAAATATTGTTTAGGCTTTATAACTTGAGGGCCCATTCTGGAAACCTGCACTGGGGCCCAAGTTACGCCACTGATTCCTACCACTACAAAAAGCCAGTGTGCCATCAGTGCTTCCAATTTATTTGTGCAGCACATTTAAAACAACAGCACAGTGCTTAACATCGCTGAATAAAAGCAAGCAGCAGAGACTAAGACAGTTAAATCCAAACTATTAAGTAAAATACAATTACAGACAGAGGTTCAATGCAGAAAAGAGTAAAAAGGCTGCACTACAATAATTCAGACAAAGTTCACCGTAAAGTTATGAGGGATGAAACCAGTCAAGAACCACTTGTGTGAATAAAGGGCACACTATTTTAAGTAATAGCTATATTTATTACATTATCTTATCAGAGCATAATGTGTGTGCCCATTGCCAGATAACACTGTTCTCTTGACTTTAATAACAAAAGCGTACCTGACTTAAAGTGACTGCAGGTCCACGTTTGTCCACTAGGCGGCAGTAATAGCCCTTGCCTGGCCTTGAGTTCTTCTGTAGATGGAGTGAAAGTGGAGAGCCTCAGTTGATAAAACAGCCTGTGTATTTGTATTAGGGGACAGACAGTTACTTAACAGGATTTTAACGGAAAAGACTTTTGTTTTTGTATTTTATTTCACCCCGCTGCTTATTTTGAAAGGGACAAGTGATGCCCGACTTTCTCTGAAATAGGAGGTAAAGAGATAAATTAATTTGAACAAATACAAAATAAGTTCTATGTGAATAAATAAAAAATACTCTTCCTGTATTTACTGTATGTATTTTGAAATGATTTTTGTAATACTTGACTTACCGTCCGACGCACAAACTCTCTGGGAGGAGTCCTATGTCCTCCCCATTCATTCTTTATTTGCTCCTTTAATGAAAATGCACAGTAATACACTGTATATTTGACACAACTTCATAAGCAATGCATTTTCATGATTGGAAAAGAGCAGTGGGAAGAATATAATTTGTATTTTTTCAGCCCCTTCACTTAATCCTAAAAGCAAAATCTTCCCGTGCGTTGTGTGTTACTGTTTCTTTTTATTATTTCATTGTTTTTACTTATTATTTGGTTTTACTAGTTCTTATTTTTTAAGATGGATTAGTAGAGCTAAATAGAGGAACAGTTATTTCCCGGTTTATCGTCTTACCGTCTTGTTTAATCAATAAAGTGGATTTGGATTTACCCATTGTGCTGCCTACACCATAAGTAATTAGTAAAACAACATACACAAAACTACTGCATTTAAACATCCAGATAAGCTCCAAGTGCATACTGTCTAAATTGTTTCGCTCTATACATTTTTTTAAATTGAAAAAATATCTGTGCAGCGCCTTAAATCACTCTGTTTTACACCGGCAACAGAAAAACACTGAGCAACTTGATGTTTAAAATTAAATCTCCTCTCTCAGAGTCTCCTACTGCTACTGCTACGACTGACACTTGTGAAAATTAAGACCTTTTTAATGCCACTTAGAATTGAATTTAATACCGTGATCGCCTGCAAAAGAACAATAAACTATGTACATTTTACAGTAATGAAAGGGTTTATTATGAAAGCAGGTGACATAACTCCAGAAAAAAAGACTGAATTATAAACTTCAGTGATAAAGTATAGTTCTTTGCAAATATAAACAGTAGACCCATCATAGTATAAGCTTTCAAAAACACACAAACTAAAGGCACATTTGAGGAAGGAACTTTTAAAGACATTTTAAATCCACTTATGAGAATGTTTAATGCCAAATTCACACACAACTTGCAAAAAAAGGCATACTTTTCTATTGTAAGTTATAGTATTACTCCAAAATGTGCTTAGTTGGGGCTGAACATGGGAGTCACATGAATACATGTCACAATAGCAGTAACACAATGATTTGAATAATTAATTTCACAAAAGCAATTGGTACCAAGATTAACATTCTATCCCATTCATTTCTATGAGTGAGCAAAATAAAAATATTAATTTAGACGTTTCTGGTTTATATATTTTTTAAAAAATTACTCTGAATCAGTATAATCCAGATCTGAGTCAGGTCCTGTTTCTAAAGTGAACTTATTAAAGTAGGATTTGTGATGATTGATGAATTAAATCTGAACATACAATGTCAAACTATTGTGGTCCAACACATTTCTGTTTCTATTTGTCCTGCATAACATTGAAATTAAGAAAATTACGTAGCCTTTAGCTTATATGCTAATTATAGATGCTAATTTCAACCTTACATTAAACAGCTAAACGTTGACACACTCACTAATGTTATTAAACCAGGCTCTGATATTACTCACATGTGGCAGAGTGGTTGTCAGCTGCCAAACCTGTCTTGATTGTTCCTAATTTGCGATGTTTGGTGGCTAGCGCTAATTGCTCCATTACAAATGTATTATCGTCTTTTCTAACTTCTGGAGTCTTTGGAACTCATGCATTCTGTTTACAAACACAAGAAGGTTCTATAGCATCACATTACAGTAACAATGTCCCTGTTGAATAAAGATTAAATTAAACAAAACTAAACTTTTTGTTAGGATTAATAAGCACATTCTATCATTAAATTAGTGTGAGAGCAAAAATAGGTAAATATAATCTCAAATGCTGTAAGTAAAAGGGTAAAGGTTTTCGTAGGAATGGCAAGCACCTCTTGAGAACCAAGTGTTTAGTACAATGAAATAGGTATAACTTTGTTTGGGGGGTTAAATTAGAAATAGGGTCTATAATAAAAGATAAACAATCACACCTCACGGCTATGACTAAACAAGGACATGATCCAGGACAGTAATGAAAATATAAAGGAAAGAAATACAGAGGTCTGGACTTCAAGGACCTCAGCTGCGTACAGCCATTTGTTTAACCACTACTACTACTTATACTGCTACTTACTACTACCCTACAACCGCTTTTCTCCAAATTGAGGCCAGCAAAAGAAAGTATTGTTAGCACTGCTTCTGCTTCTCCCACTGTTCTACCACTACTACTACTGCTACTACTCCTAACAGTATCGAGGCCTGTAATAGAAGTCACTGAGGTTCACATTCCTCACGCATCGATCCGTCTGTCTTTGCATTACACTGAGGCCAACGCTCCCAACTATACTTTAATGTCAATATTTATGGAACATATTTCTGCAAATAATGGTGATGTGGAAAGAGGCCTTGTGCCAGAATTAATAAGACAATTACTTTGCGTTACGTCTCGATCCACAGCGACATGTTTTTCTGTGAGCACAGGTGTAATAACCGAGAATAAACCTGTGTTTGTGTTGCATACGTCAACACTGGGACAGCAGCCCAAACAGTTTAACAAGGAGCTCACCTTTAACCTATTTCATATCAAACAACAGAGCAAACAGAAAAACAACATGCGTATATGGCTGGAAATGGGAAATAAACATCATAGCCTTGTGTGTGCCCTAATGTTACCCCAAAACTACCCTGACCTGCAAGATCTGGGCCATTTTAGACAGGAAGGGTTGTTTATTTAAGTCTTTTCACAAGACAATGGTACCGTATTTTCCGGACTATAAGTCACACTTTTTTCATAGTCTGGCTAGGGTTAGGGTTATAACGAATAATGAACACGTGAAAGGTGCGACTGACGTGTACTCAGTCACACCTTTCACGTGTTCGTTATTTTCACACTGACAGCCGCGAGAGGGCGCTCTAGGCTTGTGTACCAGCATCTGCTGCACCTGTACCACTGACAATTTAAAATGTAAACATTACCGCTAACAACTTAGGCTATAAAGACAACTGAGAAAGAGCGGAATAATTGGAAATGGAACTGATGCTGAGTCTGACGACAGCCACGCAGAGGAGGAAGCGGCGCTTCGTCTACCTCCGGAGTTGGCGGAGTTGTTCAGAAGCGGCACCGAGGATGAAGAATTTAAAGGATTTAGCGATTAGGAGTGAGATGGTGAGTTTGGTGAACTTGTTATATTATGTTCTTTATGCTATAGTTATGTGAATAACTGTTAATATATTACGTTAACATACGAGACACCTATTCAGTTCGTTGTTTATGCTTCATGTAGCTGAATAACCATCAATGTGTTACGTTAGCAAACCGCACACCTATTCAGTCTGTTGTTCTCTATTCTATTATTACTATAACTTGCATTTCAAGATGCATTTTTTAGCTAGTGCAACTTATACTCTGGAAAATACGGTAAGTGGCCCTTTCCCTGTTGCTCCAGTGTAAACATTACATTTTATTATTTTTATTGTCATTAAGTGTAAGTATTAAGTTAGTGCTAATGATTTCTAATACATTTCAAGCATCAGTGTTTGTTGTTGTATAGAGGACATGAGGCAAGGTTTATCCAATGGCCACTTCACTGATAGCCTGACCTGCCAGACAAACTCTTTTCCTATTCTAAACAAAGAAGTCTGGTACCCCTTCACTTAAGTTTCGTTTCTATGGGCGGAGTAACCAATCAGAGAAATGAAGAGCAAAAACAGTGCACCTCTGACCCAAACAAATATGGTCAATTGTTGCGGGATTCGTTATAAAACACCAGAATACGGCATGTTATGAGCAGCTCTGTACTTGAACCGGGACAGCAGCAGAAGCCAGTTGTACAAAGAGTTTTGGAGAAACTCAGTTTGTTTGAATGTGGTTGTTATGTCAGATGTCAACGGCACTTTACTGTTGTCAAAATGGATGAAGAAAAGATGAAGAAAAAAATTCCCCAGAGGACTGAACAACGACGAGGACTTCAGCAGAACCAACAGGTGACGAAGGAAAACACTAAACACCGTTAATCAAGTGAGAGAAGTTATTAAATTAGCTTGATAGCCAGCGCTACCTTGGTCAGCTTCTGCATTCGTAAGACGCACTGCAGATAAACTTCTGTCAGAGGCCAACTCCAAATCAAGCTGAGAGAAACGCTTTGGTGTTAGTGAGGAACCAGACTGTCCTGCACACACTTTCTCTCTCACATTTATTCATTCATTTATATTCACCAGTTCACCACTCAGACATGCGTGTCTCTCGATGACGGAAGCCAGGGAGAAGAACCACAGTAGCACAGTGACAACGGGCAGCCTTCACACACACAGACCACTGCCCGACGGCCCAGGGAGCTAATATAAAATCAGTAAAAAAAACAACAATAGCAAAAGACACTTTATTAATGCGCTAGAATACTCCAATTAAGGTCCATATTTAGATTAAGCTCATACTCTGAATAAGGTGTTTACATGCGCTACTGGAATTAGCATGTTCCTGTTTACATGTCAAGAGCATATTCTGATTAAGCTTAAGTTAGAGTTTTAAATGTTGTGTTAATATATGTGATATAAAATGCATTTATAGCACATATTTTAAACATGCTGCGTTGTCTGTATTTAATAAAAGGACGAGAGTAAATCCTGGAGTGTAGCAATGAGAGGCTGGAGGTAAAGCTAATGCTAACGCTATGATACACCTTTTGTTTCCTGTTTAGTCCCAGCTTTCTGTGCAGTATATATTCCATGTTGTGCAACTGTACTGACCCTACATTTAAACAACTCACTATATAACATCACTAGTTTGACTCATGTTAATATAATGTTAAAAATAAACACAATGTTTGTTTTAGAAAGTAAGAGCCCCACGGTGCTGTCTAAAACCGGTGTTCCAGGAAATTTGGTTCCCCCCTGTTTCCCCTTTAATGCGCATGCTCCAGCACTCATGGCATCACCGCTATGCAATGCTTTTAAATGCCTTTTCTACTAACTTGATGAATTAAACAAGTAACCTTTTTGATACTCGTGTACTGTGAGGATAATTGAGAGGTTTCCATTCACTAATTATCAATTTTTACACAATAAAACGCCTTAGCCATATGTAGCCGTGAGATAGCCTCAGCTGTATGTAGCCGTGAGATAGCCGTAGCCGTGAGATAGCCTTAGCCGTATGTAGCCGTGAGATAGCCGTAGTCGTGAGATAGCCTTAGCCATATGTAGCCTTGAGATAGCTGTAGCCGTGAGATAGCCTTAGCCGTATGAAGCCGTGAGATAGCTGTAGCCGTGACATAGCCTTAGCCATGAGATAACCTTAGCTGTATGTAGCCGTGAGATAGCCATAGCTGTGAGATAGCCTTAGCCATAGGTAGCCGTGAGACAGCCGAAGCTGTGAGATAGCCTTAGCTGTATGTAGCCGTGAGATAGCCGTAGCTGTGAGATAGCCTTAGCCATGAGATAGCCTTAGCCATATGTAGCCGTGAGACAGCCGTAGCCGTGAGATAGCCTTAGCCGTATGTAGCCGTGAAACAGCCGTAGCCGTGAGATAGCCTTAGCCGTATGTAGCCGTGAGATAGCCGTAGCCGTGAGATAGCCTTAGCCGTGAGATAGCCTTAGCCATATGTAGCCCTGAGACAGCCGTAGCCGTGAGATAGCCTTAGCCATATGTAGCCATGAGATAGCCGTAGCCGTGAGATAGCCTTAGCCGTGAGATAGCCTTAGCTATAGGTAGCCGTGAGACAGCCGTAGCCGTGAGATAGCCTTAGCTGTATGTAGCCGTGAGATAGACGTAGCCATGAGATAGCCTTAGCCGTGAGATAGCCATAGCTGTGAGATAGCCTTAGCCATATGTAGCCGTGAGACAGCCGCCTACACTAATGATCAATTTTTACACAGTAAAATGCCTTAGCTGTACGTAGCCATGTTTTATAGGCTACATACGGCTAAGGTGTTTTAATGTGTATAAATTGATAATTAGTGAATGGAAACGTCTTAATTATCTTCACAATACACGAGTATCAAGAAAGGTTCCTTGTTTAATTCATCAAGTTAGTAGAAAAGGCATTTAAAAGGCAGAAAAGGGCATACATTTGTGCTTGTTTTCGAGCATTGCATAGCGATGACGCCATGAGCGCTGGAGCATGCGCATTAAAGGGGAAACATGGGGGAACCGAATTCACTGGTACACCAGAAACAGCTGTTGCTAATAACCACTAGCTTGTTTTGCTGAGAATAATGGCACTTTGACCGTTTTCTCTTGAATTAAGAAAGTATTTATCAGTCACAAAGCCACCTTAACTTCGGCCAAAAAGGTGAGAACAAGCAATAATCTGATTAAGGTGTTTACAGACAGCAATAATCAGAATAAGATCGGAATACTCCAGGTGTCTTCTTCTGATTAAGGTTTATTCTGAATATGACCTTAATCTGATTAAGGTCATTCTAAAACGGCGTTTACTTGACAGTATCTTATTCAGAGTATGCTAATATTCAGATTATAATCGGAGTATTCTAATGCATATAAACGCAGTCAGTGACATGTGCTAATACAGGGGCAGAGCAACCTCCATAACCCCTCCCACCCAGAATTGATAATACCTCTCCCCTCTGACAGTAGCATACAGTTTTAAGAACAGACACCCTTCCACATGGATAATGGGTGCACCCTCTATACTAGTTGATAATGTCCTACATGACTGATAACAAGTAACGTTTTTTATTTTGTATTTGTGATATGTAAAAGGATGAAAGCTTCGCACATCAATTACTTGGGATGGGTGCATAGGAGGGAGAGGCCCAAAAGTACATCAAATAGAAAAAATTAGATTAAAATGAGCCTTTATTTAGACTCAACAAGCAACATTTTGGCACTAGGCCTTCATCATGTTGAGTCCAAATAAAGTCTCATATGTGCAAGTTTAGACGTTGTGCGGGAATTTTTGACGATGATTGATCTATTTGATGTATTTGTATTATGTAAAACGTGATTAAACTCATTTTTCCGTCATGTCACCATATGCAGGAGCTTAGACGTGTACCGAGAACAAGGGAGAGTACACTGCAGACGTCTGGGTCATGTGCGTTTGTGATAAGCTCCGCCGGCTGTAAAGGCTGGATGTTCGCGTTTACTGCAGCAGCTGATAGTGGCAGCGCTGGGCGGATCTCAGAAGGTTCTGGTCTACAGCACGTGACGTTACAACATGTGCCAGCATAACCACTGTCTCTGTGAAGACTTTTAAAGCTGAGGCAAACAAGTAAGGTCACTACTAAGACCAGTGCCATTGATATTTGGATGTAAAAGTCAAATAGAATATAGACTTTTGAACAGAGCTACAGTAGGTCACTTGGCCAGACTTTAACAGCCAATAAATGACTATTGCCCAATCAAATGTCATTTGGAGCAAGGCCAAATGGCATAAATGGGTTACTTGGCTTAGCAGCTTCCAATACGGCACTGATATCCCATCAAACGTCCAGCTTCACTGTGTTTTTGATAGTGTGTGTGGCATACGAGAGAAGCTTTAGTTCATTCATCTTCTATCTCAGTGACTGTGGGCCTTAGGCGGGGTGCACCCTGACATTGGCTTGTTACAGGGGCGACAGATAACCCATGACAACGATACACAGTTTAGGAGAAATCAATCAAACTAACACAGGCTCATGACTCCACAGAGAGATCCACAGAGGACTGGTTAAGTACTGAGTAGTATCAGAAGTTCTTGTACTCCTTTAAAATGTATATGAAGCTGCAGGTGCACAGTGGCAGAGTGGTTAGCGCTCTTGTCTCTGAAGGGGTTGCGGGGTCGATCCTCAGACCCCACATGCTGCGTGTTTTCGGTGTCTGCCTCTGTGTCCCATCATTTCAGACAGCTGTTTACGAATGTCTATATACTGTTATTCTGAGTCTGTTTGGTGAGTTCCGCACCATCGGACGTAGTAGGAGACAGTTGGACATTGTTCTGGCCGATTACAGATGTTGAATCGGCGTCAGTTCGTCTGATTGGCTGTGTCCTGTTCACAATTTGTCAAACAGCTCGAGTTTAACATCAAAATATAAGGAACTTTCTGTTCTACAACTACTTCATTATGTTTCCCACATCTGTGACGGTAATGTGCTGCAGTTAGCTTACCTTAGCTTTAGCCTCGTGCAGATAAAAATATAATTCTCCTCTGAGGCAAACAGCTGCAATAACCCAGTCCCTTTTATTCATTACTGTGAGTTTAATCTAGTGCGTATAATTATTATTGACTGAATAATACTTGAGTTAAACACGTGTGTTGTGGAGTTTTATTTACTCGAGTGCGGAGTTTAGTGACTAGCGCCGCCTGCTGTTGTAAATAGTTATTACGTTTTGCACATGCACACTGCTCGGTCGTGGGTCTGAGTCGCTCCGGTGTCTGCAGCGACTTTCAGTGGCGACAGAGGAGACAGCAGTCGCCTCTGCTGACAGTGGTCGGGCGTTGGGTTGGGGTGTCCCAGGCTTAAGATGTTTAACAAGGCATGAGGTGCAAGCTGTGCTGATGTTGCCAAAATACAACAATAAATGCATATTTTCTGCTTTTTGACTGAAAACTTCTTGCCCACAATGCGAAGATCTGTAACAAGATCTGTACTGAAATGCAAAGACGTCCATGTATTAATAAAAACATTTACTGTTTTCATAAATGATACAGAGTGCCTCGAAAGCTTTATTTGAGCGCTGCATAAGACTCTAAATGGCATATGCGTGATTTTTAGCAGGTAGTTTTCTCCTGTCTACAATAACCTGAGTGTCCTCATCCTTAAAGAGGACCTGTTGGACATTTTACACAGATGACCCTCTCAAGCAGTGAATAGAAGCACACTTTTTGCTGAGCAGTAAGGGAGCCCCTGTTCACCCTCAGCTTCATATACAGTACATACATTATTGTGGATCAACTATGAAGTTAGCCATTAACTTTTCCATAGCAGCTTTTATATTGTCAGTGTATAAAGACATACAGCGAAAGCATTACTTTTTAGATGAATCTGACCTTTTCTGCCGTTAACATTCACATAAACCTTCTTGGTATTTGTTCTCTGACTCTTCCAGCTCACATCTGTACAGCTGTGCCATGTAAAAGGTTGGAAGTCACTGATTTCTCTAATCAAAGTTCAATCTGTGACTGGATGTGTGTGACATGTGTGGGTCGCTGGAACAGAGCCAGGTTTACAGTACGTTCAGGTACAGAGGGTTAGAGATATCCCGGGCGTGGGTCTGAAACATTCATCACGTTTACTACACACAGCTCTACACCAGAGATACAGCGAGTGAACTGCTTGTACTCTGTTTGCAGAACAGTTGCTGGGCTTTTTGTCGTATCTTGAGTGCTCCCTCACTCATACGTGCTGATGATTCTTCAAGAAATGGCTATATAAAACCATAAAGATATGTTTATTACTATGAAGACATAAGGCTTACTATATTATAAAAAAAAAAATCTTAAACTCACAATAAATATACAAAAAATATAGAAAAAAAACAAGGCACTCTTCATTTACCTGAAGTTTAAAAAGCCTTTATTTCATGTGGCTTTATGTTTTTAAAATCTTTAAAAACATAGTGTGCTTCTTTGTTCCCAAGCACCAAAGAGCACCTTCAATACAGAAAAACTAATTGACAAAAACTTCCTGAGCACTTCGGACCTTTTCTTTTCTGTCACAATAAATTGATTGATAATTTTTTATTTCTATAAAAAGGTAATAAAAACAAACAAACAAAACATATAGTGGTCGAAAAGGAGTAGGTTGAAGTAAAACTTATGTAGCCCTACCCCCTTCTCATTTATCTTCTCCTATTATATACATAGTGTTTTTTGGTCTACAAACTGTCAGTACACATTACTGTTAACATTATAGCACCTTAAACTGTCAAAGTAAATTCATTCAAAACAATTAACCCATTCATCGGATTCATAAAGTACATTTACAAGAGATAACCAATTTCTCTTTCTTTCTTTTTCCACAGCCCATTCAAAACTTTAGAAACTTTTCTCAATCCACAGCAGTTCAGTTTGTCCCAATAGCAATCAGCCCAACTGCTCCTCATCATTGTACATACAAGATTTATTTTTTATAACTTATTTTAAATTGGTCAGCACATTTGCACTTCTCTTCAAGTCATTCCCCAGCCTGTTCCACAAATCCACCCCACAAAATGAAATACACAAACTCTTCTTTGTTTTATGAACACACTGTTTTTTTAAAGATTAATTCTCCTCTTAAATAATAATCCCCCTTTCTGTCACAAAACAGTTTCTGGGACTATATTTTTCCTTGCCTTAAACACAATTATTAAAGTTTTGAGTTTAACCAAATCCATTAATTTTAGTTCTTGTGACTTTAAAAACAGACCAACATTATGAACTATCCTTAATGCTCTCTTTTTGAGTATAAATAATGACTTTAGGTTACTTTGATATGCATTTCCCCAAACCTCCACACAATAATTCAGATATAAGTGAAGAAATCAATATAAATAAATTTACTTCAAACAATAATATTCAAATAATCTTAGGCAGTTTTACCTCCTTTTCATCAGACAATGGGACACTCGAGCTTGTCTTTCGTGAGTTTCAAAAGTTGAAAACATTGTAAATATTTTCTTATGATCCCTAGGGGTCCCCGTACCCCTGGTTGGGAAACACTGCACTATGCAACTGCAATAAATTGAAATTATGACAAAAGGTCCTTGGTCAAAACACAGACACACTCATAACTAGTGTAGGAAAGTGTAATAATGTATAAAAAGCTAAATATCCTGAAAAACAGGGTGTGTGCAGGTTGTATGTGCTGTGCAGAGTGGTACATGCTAAACTTTGATCCATGATAAATGAACCTTATGCTTTTATTAGCTGCAGATAAACCTGTAGGACAACTGAACTGAGTTTATGACACAACGTTATGGCAGCAATAGTCTCAACATGACTTCATTGTGTCTGGACTTTCAGCCAGTGTTTGCACAGATTGACTAATAGGTCAGTAATAGGTCAGTAAACTGGTATGTAATGTAATTTTACACTTTGTGAACAGAGCATTGCTTCTATACAGAGCTGCGGAGTTCTCAATGACAATTAGGGTTTAGGATTAGAGTTAAGGTGCCAATAGTTCACACTGACTTACATAATGTTTTTAGAAAAGTTTACACACATATAAGGCAGTGGCGTATCTTGGTAATGTGGGGCCCCAGTGCAGGATTTCAGAATGGGCCCTGAAGTTCTGAAGCACATTCAGTACTTCAGGTTCATGCATTAAGCTTTTTAATTCATAAAATGTTGTACTGGTGTTTGATATAAAAATCAGGTGCTTATCTATTAATATTTTATTTTTTTGATTTTGTGATTTTTTTTATTATAATTTGTGTATTTATCCTGAAAAAACAAACATCTTTTTAATCTTTGTTTTGAGTTTACAAATTTGGCAGAATTTAAAGTTGAATTTATGAAAAAAAAAAGTCATGTGTTGCTGCTAATTATTATAAATATTCTTAACACAGACTTGACCATAGATGAACAAGGGCCAACTCTGATGGGCCCCTAAACCTCCTGAGCTCCAGTGGCTGCACTGCCTGATGTTACGCCCCTGATGTCAGGGGTTTTTCAGAAATCAATAATTCATTATAATGAGAGGGCCCTATCTGCCCAATGCTGATAATAAATAGATTTTTTTAGTGCACACTGACGTCACAGCTAAGTTGACATTTGACCTTTTTACAAACATCTGATGGACAAACAAAAAAACAAAACATAATGCTCAGCCTTTATGGCTCATGAGGCTGGAGTCTTTCCCAGCTGCTTTGGGCCTAAGGCGGGGTACACCTTGGACAAAGGCCAGTTCATTGCAGGGCAAACATTTAGACAGGGCCTTCCTACAGGCAAACTAAGCAGCTGCATAGGGCCCCACAGACATCAAAGGGCCCCCAGATTTATCTGTTATTTGCTGATGTCAACTCTATTTGATGAATATTCTGGTTATAATATTCCGCTTGTCATTTTTGAGAGGGTCTATCTGAAAGTAGGGGCCAGTGCAGTCTATAAACAGTACCTGTTTACCTGGGCCCCCATTGCTAAGTCTGCAAATTGAAAAATGTCTCAAAGCATTCATCCCCATTGAAAAATAGTAAGTCAGTGTTTCAAAGACATTAAAATGTGTTATGTAGGCCTAGTAAAATTAAAATGGTCTCAAATATGACTGAGAGGCTGTCCTGCTTACGGCCCCCAAATGTTCAGGACCGGCACTGCATTCAGAGACACTGTATCCTACACTGATAGACACCTTTTTATAGTCAGATTAACATAGATCAACCAAGTCTCCTACACATGCATGTCTGCACTCTCTAACTGTATAAATGCAGTGGGGGAAGTGCTTGTGGCAGCACAGGGAGGACAACACAGTCACAAACTAACCACTCAGCAAGTATACAATGAATTTATATAGTTTCAATTTATGCAATCTATACTTTTGTTGGGCTTCTGTTGTCTGTAAAGCAGACACAGCATTTCATTTGCACATGCAGTATAATATTCAGTTCAGCTGTATTTATATAGTCCATTATCACAACAGCAGTCGCCTCAAAGGGTTTTACAGACACTTAATCAAACATAAACAATGACTATCATGATCATAATACACCTCATGGTGACTAATGAGCTCATGCAACTATACCAGCTGCTCTGTTACACCTTAAACAATGACAAAGTTGTGACTGACCCAGAGATTGAACCCTTAACCTTTTTCAGCTAAGGCAGGAGCACTAAATACTCTGCCACTGTGCACCCCCAACACCAGACTTTTGTTTCTGTTGTTTCTGTTTTGGCCAACAGAGTACACCCAGTGTTTTATAGGCCTGAAAACGGCTCAGGTATTTCCATTAGCTGGAGGAAGCGTTTGGGGAGAGGGAGATCTGACACTCAAGACCAAGACTAGAAGTTAAAAAATGTCTGCCTGGATCGTTTCACAGAATCTTTATAGACAGTAGATTGAGGAGTCATCCTTGATAGGCCATAGGCATTTTTCTCTTCATAACAGGTTACACACTGTATGATTTAGTGCAGTGGGGTCCGGGGCCCCCTGAGGGTCTGCAAAGGTACTGCAGGGGGGCCCCCAGAGGCTGTCTATATTAAGGACATAAAAAGAAATTGAGTTTGAAATGCACTGTAAAAAACAACACTGCAAAAACTCAAGGCAACAGGATCCCTCAAGACTAATATTTTTTTACTCACCAAATTTAACATTCATACATCTAAAAACTTGAAATTTTAAGTTTTACTCGCTATCTTTATTTTTTCCAACTCATCTTACAGCAACTGACTCCACTGTTATTGATAATAATAAAAACTAAATTTACTACATTTAACAAAAGAATAACTTTTTCTGAACTCTGTAAGTTGGCTGTAAGATGATAGAATAATGATAGATGATAGATGATAAAATAATGATAGAGAGAAAAACTTAAAAATTAGAAAGGTTTTTAGACGTATGAACATCAAATTAAGTGAAAGTGGAAAACTTGAGATTTTGAGTTGGCCCCAAAAATCTTGAGGGATCCTTTGCCTTGAGTTATTGAGTTTTTGCAGCATTTTATTTTATTTTTACAGTGTTTTTGTTTAAAAATATAACTTTAAAACACCTTTTAGCCAATAGTCAGTGTCTTTTGTAATGCTTTTTATAGAAATATATGGAGAAAACATGAAAATAAAATTTAGGATCGAGGGAAGTTGTATTGTTGGGGGCCCGCGTGGGATTTTGGTAAATTTAAGGAGTGCCATGACACTGCTGACTTTGGGAATGGCTGATTTAGTGTTTATGTATGGTAGTCTGGTTCATGATGGGCTTAACTAGCATAATTCTTAAATCATGTGTAAAATAATGTTCATGATGACCGGGCAGATGGCGCAGGGCCGGAGCACTGACAGTAATCTATAGGGCTGGAAATTGAGATAAAGGTTGATTGCAGCGATGAGAGCATACTGTACACATTCAGATACTGTATCTCTGCAGCTGCACTTCATGACATTTTCATGTGTTTTTCCATCTTATCGCACTACCACTGCTCTTCTTGATGCACCTGCAGGGAAATACATGTGCGAGATGGTAATACAAAGAAATGCAGAGTGTTCATTGGATTATACAGGTGACCTTTGACCCTCACATTGATTGGGTAAAAGAACCATCATATTGGGGACAGGACGGCACATGTCGACAGAGGAGTGGGTCACTGAGTTTGAAACCATGATCAAGGTCTGCTGCCACAGACAAGGACAAGCTGCATGTGGCTTCAGTGGTTTATTGCATGAATGTCTTAGTAGTGTGCTTGGGTTTGATTTGCACAGATAAAAAAATAAAAATTAAAACAGTAGTTGTTATTGTAGTAATAGTTATGATTAATTCCTGACATAACCGTATTCATTTATCATGGCTTGGGCTGGCACAAGGGTGACTGGCCCTTCAGGGAATCCAATCCTGGTCTCCCAAGAACTGGAAAACTAAAAACTTTAAAATAAGTTTGTACATGACTTGAATAGCAATTTCATAATTAAACTCCATTGTTGCAAAGGCTCCGACAAAGAAGAGCATCACTGGATGCTATGATACTGAGACACTGGTGTTTTTAGACCAAATTTAAAAGCATGGATTACAAAACATTTTGTTGCATATTAACAGCTCTTTGCTCTTGTTACATTTGGCAACTACAGCCAAAACAAAAGCAACCAACGGCCTTTATCTCCAACCACCAATAATAGAGCCACAACATCATGCGATAAATCAGAACACAAGTTCATTGCTATGAGTTTTGTTGACTCCCAGTGACTTTTCCGTAAGAAAAAGCTTTCCGAAAGACTTGCCCAGCTAAACTACGCTAAGCTACGTAGGAAAATTCTGATGGAAACCAATGGTTGTCTCTAAGTGTTAGCCCTGCAGCTTACGGGCCGTGGTGTAGCAAAAAGTAGGATCCACACAAAAACACCTTCCACTTCCAGTCTGAGGAAGGGCAGGCTTCTGGTGAAACAGTTATTAAAGGCTGGGGAGCTGGAAAGTGTTGTTGTGTGAATCCTTTTGCTGCTTTCTGATTGTGTTCATTTGGATCTTTGTGGGTGTTTTTTTCTCTTATTCATAGTCCAGGGTGTACTCCACATAACGTCTAAAAGGAGTTAAGTTGGGCTCCAGACAACAAATTGCCAATATACTGTAAAATAAAAAAGGAGAAATGAGAATGAACTGTTCAGAGTTTGATTCCCTTTGGACCCTTGTACTTCTCTCAGAGCAAACACTGCAGTATCTGGCAGGCTGCTGCTGCTGAGAGTCTGTTGCAAAAGGCCGTTTCACAATGTGTTATATGATCGATGTATGGGGAGGTCTATAGGCTGGGGCTGGCTCAGACCTTCGCTGGGTGATTTAGTATGCACTATGTAGTTCTCTGCATTTGATCAATCCATCTAATGCTGCTGAGGTAACCTGTCCAGGCAGTGGGTGACAGCTGAGACCATTGTGTTTTAGGTTAATGATGGGAAACCAGAGCACAGCAAGCACAGGGAGAACTGCAAACTGCACACAGAAAGGCCCGATCCAGGAATTGCCACCATGCAAAAGACACAATCTACTATTGTAAATGTTCAGCTCAATGTGTCTGCATCAGAACCGCTGCTGGTTTGACCAATGGTGTGGCAGCACTAACCGTTACAGACATGGTTTCGGTTTTGATGCCTGAATTTCCATTACAAAAGTAAACAACATTGCGTTCCTCTAAATGAATCAAAATAATCATCAATTATCTGCCCTTGTAAGCTCTCACAGACCAAGTCTAAAGGGTCACAGTCAAACATCTAAATACAGAGAATTGCTGTATTCTTGTAAGTCATTAAAAAGTTATTAAAATTTCTCTCTTTCCTCATTAGCAGTCATACGTAACATAAGACGTGTGGTAGGGCTGCACAATATATCGCAAAATTATCGTTATCGCAATATCCGTATCGCAAGAATCTAAATATATCGCAATAACGCTGTGGTCTTCCGTCTGACAGAGATTTACACTGAAGAATCATTTTCCAGCAGAGCCTTAAAAGAACATGTGTTGTGACTAAATAAAATGTTTAAAAAGTCCAGTTTTAGTGGTAATTTAATTAATTTAGTCACAGCTTAGCCTTGTTTTATTCCTGGTTTAGTCTGTGTTAAGTTTTGATTTTGTGGCTGTTTTGACTTGTAAATACAGGAACTTACATTTTTGTGAAATGTAGTGAATTTAACTTACTATGTTCGAAAAGTAGGCTCTATTTTCAAATATCACAATAATATCGTTATCGCAATTTTCAACATAGTTATCAAATATCACATGTTTTCTCCATATCGTGCAGCCCTAGCATGTGGCACTTCTCCTGTCTGCTTCTCCAAACTGGAATAGGTTACTTATTAACGTACTTATATTGCAAATAGACCAATTGGCCCATTATTTTATGTTCATGGACTATAACACTGGCTATAGTCCGCATCAAGCTAAAAGTTACATGTGTTGAAAATCCGCTGGCTCCTGTATGCAGAGATTTACATTTTGATTTGGTTTTAAAGGTTTTACAACAACTTCACTTACTGACACTACTCTTCCCATTTATCCGTGCTTGGGACCGGCACAAAGAGAATCCCCTGTGGTGGGATTTCCAGTTGTGTGTGTGTTATTGCCAACAAAATGCATTACTATCAACTATTCTCCGTCTTTGTAGATGTGCATGGGCCTCTTAGAAGTAACTGCTGTAATTGTCACGTAACAGTGCCGAGCTGTTGTTCAAGAGATTTTTTCTTTCTTTTTCTTGGAAACGCAGAGTCCGTGGCTGAAGTCAAGTCCACAGCAGATTAATTAGGTCACTGATAACTGCAGACGTCTCCAGCGAGCAGCGTGTGATCAAGGAGTGCTCCAAACACAAAGTCCCACAGTTCCACATAATCTTATCAGCAGCACTATCTACATACGATACCAACAAAAAACAACTAACAAATCCAGCTGAAAGAGGCATTTTTCAACTTTGTCAGCGTGGAATACAACAGCACATGTACAGAATAATTTAACACATTTATATAAACGTTTAAAACAAGTTTACCTGTCCATATATCGAGTATTTACTCTGTTCACTGAAATGAAAACACAGACAAATGTCATTTGGCTTAGATCATGAACTCTCATCCATAACAAACATTATTTTTTATCATGTTAACTGTGACCACATGCTGTTTAAATAATAAAACTTGTACCATTGGTTGACTAAAAGGCAAAAGAGGAATTACAAAACAGCACTTACAGAGCCAGAGACTAGCACTCACTGACTAACATCTTTTATTGGCCAAATAGGTGCTACCACTATCGTTATTACTGTTATTACTGTTATTACTGCAGCAACATACAGTATGTCTACTGCTATTACTTTGCTGCTCCCGTCTGCTTCTCCAAACTGGGACTGAGCTGTAGAGAAAAGTTCAGCACAGAGATGTACAGGTTATATAAGTTAGAGTACAGGTAACGGGTGAATCTAAATGTCCCAGAGTGAATGAATGTGAGGGTCACTGGCCATTGTCCTGAGTGTTTCCTGGCTCAGCCCCAAATTTGTCAGGATAGGCTCCAATAATTAAATAAAATACATTTTTTACTACTACTTCTACTGATATTCCTAATATTCCTGCAAGTATCACAACTACTAGTATTACTAATACTATTAATATGCTTTTTCTTAGTAAATGCAATTTATTTGTGTCATTAAGACAACTGCTTTTTTTGGTTTTGTATTGTGTAAGCAGACTTATGCTTCATATTATACAAATGCTACCATTGCCTTTACTACTTTTCCTATCCTATTAATTTTACTGCTATCACTAATTTGTTTTTACGAGTACTATTTTTTAGCAGATGCCTTTTAACAGATATAAGGCACTCAGATATACGGCAGATTATGGCTTTAAAAGAACAAATGCAAGAATTTTGCAATATTTTAAGTTTAACACTTAACACACCACTATTAAACAGTATTAAAGCATTTATAAATATGTAATTAACAATATTTTATTGAACAGTTTATAGATGCTGTATAAACACTGATGTTTAAAAGTTTGCATTATTTACATAAGCTTATTACTTAAGAATTAAACATTAATGACAATGTTTATAACTCAATGGTGTTTACTGATGTTGGAGTAATGCTTGTAAATGATGAATAAACAAGTTACTAATCCATAACTAATGCTTTATAGTGTGTAGATATTAAGTGTTACTGGAAAATTCACTGTAAAATATCAAATTAATAAAAAAAGCTAGATGTCAGTATCCATACATATCTGTGTCTGAGTTTTGCAAGCCTGAACGAGTATATCTTCAAACCTTTTGCCTTTGTCCCTCCACACTGTAGTCTGCACTGGACTCTGGACTCTCAGAGCCCTGTGAACCGGTCCTGGTTCAGCCTCACACATGCAGACTATAAAAGAGCCAGTCTGAGAGTGGTCCAGCAGTCTCGACTGAGTACTCGCCAACCCAAGAAGAGAGCTTCAGAGAACCCATCATGGGGGACACAAAGCTCTGCCTTCTGCTGCTGCTCTGCGTATCACTGGCCTGTGAGTACAAAATAATACAACAGCAATTATACAGTTAATATTACAACAGCTATTATACAGTTGATGGGCTGAGAAAGGTCAATGGACATTTTATAGATACTTTAAACATGTAAAACTTAACAGCTGTAGTTAAACCTATTGTAAGAAATGACCTAATGTTCATTTTAAACATGGACTAAATGAGGTTAATCAGTCTTATATAGATACGTTCACCAATATGTCAAAGAGTTTAAATATATTAATTTCCTGAGTACATTATATTTTAACTATATTTTTGAGCATGCACTGAAGCATGTTAATGGCATTGCTACAGTTATAGCTTACATATAACACATACAAAGCTGTAGCCAACTGTATAAAATGTTTATTAGTACAAATAATTCTTTAACTTAAAAATACTGAGTACATTTTATGACAACTTTTTAAACATGGACTGAAGAAGAGTTAAATGCTCTTCTATGGTCACATAATATTCCTTCATATGGATATTTCTTCAACTTAAAAATACTAAGTACCTATATTTACAACATTTTAAACGTGGATATAAATAGGTTAATTGGTATTGAAAAGTTACATTTACCACATATTTTTAGTACAAATATTTATCAACATAACTGCCTTATACTGCATTATATCAATATTTTTAAAGACATATTTTAAAATGTTAATGACTCTTTTATAGTTACATTCACCACACAAAAGTTATAGATAAACAGGTGAAATGTTTCTTTGTGCAAATATTTTTTTAACCTAACGTAAAAATACTAAGTATGTTAAATTCAATTTTTTTTATATGGATTAAAAGTGGTTAATGGCTCTTCTGTTGTTACATTCACCACATAAAAAGCTGCAGCCGACCATGTAATACTTTCTTCATACAAACAACTTTAACTTAACCTAAAAATACTAAGTACATATAATAAACATGAATTTAAATATGTTAATTGGGCATGAATAGTTACATTTACCACATAGTTTTAGTACAAATATTTCTTCAACATAACTGAGTACTTTAACATATAAAGTTGTAGCAAAAAAATGTTAAAATCTTATTTTAATTTTGATGGAGTTTGATCTAAATTAATTTGTACTGAGTTATCTTAAGTTATTTTACTAGAGTTGTATTTACTTTATGCAGTTGTAGTTGTCTGAACTTTACTTTATTTGAGTTGAATTAACTTTAACATTAACTGGGCCTCTTCTAGTTTGATTTTATTTTTTAATATATATTTTTACTTACTGCAATTTTTCAAGACTTTGTTGTTGGACTTCTGTATTTTCAACTTTGGCTCAGAGTCTGGAGACAGTGCGTCTCCTGATATCTCTGTGATCTTTGGACACAGCATTTTACTGCATTTTCTTTTTCTTTACTGTCTTGAGTGAAAATGTTTCTTTCTCTTATACTATAATTTATTTTTACAATAATACAATAGGCCTACTCACTTAGATAACTTAAAAAAAGGCAAATCCGTGCCTTTAGTTATTACATTTGTAGTTGTGTAGCTTGTATAGCACTCTCAGCTTCAAAAAGTTTTTTTTTTATTTTATTTTCCTATTGCACCAAAAATAAAAAATAAATGTTTGCGATTTGATTCAGATACTTGTTCATTTTAAAAAGAAGAAAAAAAAAAAAACTGAAACTACAAAACATATGAATGTATGTATGAATGTAAATGTATACTTCTTGGGAAGATTTTCCACTTTCCTAAAATGCTTACTTTTATTTCCATAGATGCCCAAGATGAAGAACCAACATGCATGCGTAAGTCACACACAATCTGTCTATGAATAATGCATACATTTAGAAAATAATTTTAAAACTCCCTTGTCTAACTTTTTTTCTTTAGTGGCCAAACGCTACAAGACCCTGCACAAGTACGAATACCAATACGTCGCCGAATCCCTGAACGCCATCAACGGAGCTTCAGCGCTGAAGAATGGACCAAAGGGATCCTGCAAGGTACTCACAAAATCCTACAGACACAACAGAAGAATCAGTCAAATGTGATCACACAACCAGAGAAAGCCCCCAGTTTTAATATTTACCTTTTGGCGCAGGTTGAAATCGAAGTGCCCCAGACGTGCAGCTTCATCGTGAGGACCAAAGACTGCAGCCTGAGCGAGGTTGAGTCCGTGGACGCCGATGGAAACGTGGTCTTCAAAGCCGCCACCAGCTCAGACGCCTTCGCCGCCGAAATGGAGAAGTACGGAAATAAACACTTTTACTCAAATAGCACTATAGCAACATTAGCATTATCAATTAGCTTCTTGTTAGCACTTGCGCTCCGGTTGGCGTAAATATTAGTATTAGTAAAAGTACTTAGTGGATTTATGGTTCCTACTTGAAAGTTAAAAAATCTATTACTTTTATTATCCTCATTCATTTGTCACTATGTGTCTTCTGTGTAGATATCCTCTGAAGGTCCAGGTCAATGAGAAAAACCAGGTCAAGCTGTACCCAGAGGAAGGCGAGACTACGACCATCCTGAACATCAAGAGAGGCATCATCTCCGCCCTGGCCGCGCCCGCACCAGAGGACAACAGATACACGGTACGTCATTCAAAAAAGAACCAAAAACCATGCGCATTTTTCCGATACGCTGCTGCAGCTCTACAGTAAAGTGGACAGTAAACCTAATTTTGTGGGTATATCCTTTACCTTTCAGCCCACGATCCACGGCATGTGCAAGAACACCTACACTGTTGCCAATGCTGCCGAGATGACCCTGAACAGAGACCTGTCCCGTTGTGACAAGTTTGTGCCCCTCCGCGACCAGACCAGCCCCCTGGCTCTGCTCACCGGCCTGGTAAGACACGACCACACAGTCTAACTCTTTACGTTAGGTGCTCAAAACTTTGCTTAACTACTTTTATTTCATTTTTTTTATTACTATTTTGCAGCACTACCCACTGGCCCAGCTGGTCCGCAGCTCTCAGACTTGCAACTACAAATTCGATGAAGAGAGGAACCACATTGTTTCCGGCTCCTGCGTTGAGAACCACATCCTCATCCCCTTCTCTTCCCAGTAAGTACAAAAAATGTGCGTTTATTAGACATTCCCTTTTATTACAGTGTTGTTTCTAACTATGGCTTGTCTCTGATCAGGGGTGAATATGGAGTGACCAACGTCGGAAGGCAGGAAGTGACTTTGATCGAGGTTTCTGCTCACAACGACAGAGTTTTTGACCTAGGTGAGACACCGTACCTGAGACTTAATAGCCTAGAATTGCAAATACTTGAACGTAAAAAGTTCCATTGGGGATTATCGTTCATTACGACTGTCTGTGGGTTCATTACGACTGTCTGTGGGTATTTAATAACATGGATAGATAATGATAGCTATATTTGTAAGGGTCAGGAAAGACACTTTTTATTGACAGATGAATACAAAGTCTGTTTCTATGTAGTATCTAACTTTAAAGATGCAGTGTGTAGTATTGGGTGACATCTGGTGGTAAAATTTAAAATTGCAATCTTATACTTCGCACATCTGGGATACGGTAACATAGTTTTGAGGTAATTTTGTCTTTCCTGGGCAGTTGTAGGATCATAATGAAGAAAATGCACCTTTTTGCTGCATTTTGTCTATTTTGCAGGCAGAATATATTAAAGAAACATTTAACGCATATTTAAATATTTAGCTCTATTCTCTTTTGAACATAAATTTGGAAGAAAGTAACGTGATAAATTTGAGTAAACTTTAGAGAAAAAAAATGTTGACATCAGTCACAAAGTGGAGAGTAATAGTAGTTGTAGTTGGTGCGGCAGTAGCTTGGTCGGTAGAGACGTTTGCCTATTAGAAAGAGGTTGGCGGTTCGATTCCTGCTACCAGCTTTGCATGCTGTTGTTGTGTCCTTGGGCAAGACACTTCACCCACCTTGCCAATGTGTTTGGTGGAGTATAAGAAAGCGTAAGAAAAACTAGTGAATTATTATTAGTAGTAGTGATGGAAGGAGTAATAATATTAGCAGTAGCAGTACTAGTGGTGTAATATTAGTAGTTTTTGTTGTATAGTTGCAATAGACAACTTTCAAAACTACTTACTACTTGAGTTAACTTTGACACTCAATTCTGTTTTTACTTTTACTAAGAAGTAGTAGTAGTAGTAGTAATTTAGATTTGAAGAAACAGTACTTTTACCTGAGTACATATTTTTAGTAATTCTTCCTCTAATTTCAGGAAACATCGCCAAGGACTTGCACATCGACATGGTTGAGGACCGCACCGTGACCCAGGACAAAGACGCCGCTCTGGACCTGCTGAGGAAACTGGCCGCTCTGCCCGAGACCGAGGGCGAGACCAGGGCCCACCTCTTCCACAAACTGGTCCTGATGGTGCGCGGCATGAAGCTGGAGACCCTGAGCCCAGCCGTCCCCGAGGCCATCGCCGTCTCCCCCATGCTGACCTACCAAGTCCTGGCCCAGTGCGGCACCCCCGAGTGCAGCAGCGCCATCATGGAGATCCTCAGGGGAAGCCCTCTGAAAGGTCTGGAGGTCGACGCCTTCGTCTACGCCATGGGCCTCGTGTCCAACCCGTCTCCGCTCCTCATCAACGACATGCTGCAGATGGCTCAGCAGAAACCGAGCAAGCCCGTCATGTATGCCCTGAGCAACGTTGTCAAGAGGTCAGTAAAAACAAGCTCACCTGTTCTTCCACATTTTAGACCTTCTGAAACAAGGATATCATGCATTCAGACTGGCTGCTTATGGAAAGGAATAGATTGTTTTTGCAGCATTTACCCACAGTGCTAAATAAAACTCTTGTCCCTCAGGTTCTACAAGGCCGAGGGTAAGCTGGTGCCTGAGATCTTCGATGTGGCCCGCTTCATGGCCGGTCAGCTGGGAGACTGCACTGGAGACAAGGACCAGACCTTCCTCACTCTCAGGGTAGGTGCAGCAGTCCAGATGAATGTGAAAGACCACTGCTTTTTTTTTCTTGTAAGACTAATTTAGGATGGTTTGTAGGTGATTGGAAACATGGCTCCCGCTATGGCTAACGCTGGTCCCGCCGTGAGAGCCGCCGTCCTGCAGTGCGTGAACCAACCTGAGGCTACTCCTGCTGTTCAACAGGCCGCCATCCAGGTCTTCAGACTGGCCCCTGTCCCAGAAGAGGTAAAGACATTCAAATTATCCAACTAACTGACTACATATGTATGATGTTAGTGCTTAGATAATGAACATTAGCAAGTGGTTCAATTTTTAGCTTTTATTAACATTTTATTAAGTGAAGCAATCAGTGCTAGTGCCCAGAAGTTGTCTATAAGGTACTTAAAAAAGAAATTACGTTTTAAATAAATTACAATTATGTACTTCTTTAAAAATAGTACTTTAAAACAATTTGCCAAGAGTCAGTGTTTTTTATAATGTTTTTAAAGAAATCTATGGCAAAAAAAAATCATCTTGGGGTGAAGTTTTAAGGTTGGGGTCCACATGGGATTTTGTAAATTTAAGGGGTCCGCCACACTCTTGACTTGGGAAGGTTGGCTGAGCTAAAGGATACATACATAAAGAGATGTTGGGAAAATGCTGAACAAAACCCAGCTTTAAATCATATTACTACTTTTAGTGCTCCTACTACTGCTACAACAAATGTTACTGAGTTACATTACACCTCTGCAAACAACATTAACCAGACTCCGCCCTCCTCCTCTTTGGTCTATCCAGGGCAGAGAGATCCTGATGCAGGTGCTCCTGGACGGCTCTGCGCCGGTTCAGAAGAGGATCGCCGCCTACCTGGTGCTCATGAAGGACCCCCAGCCCAGCGAACTGGCCCAGCTCATGTCCGCTCTGCCCAACGAACAGGACAGCCAGGTCAAGAACTTCATCATCTCCCACATCAACAACATCGGGTCCTCCACCGCACCCGAGACACAGGAGTAAGTACCAGTTCGTTGTGCAATATATGTTTTATATGGGGGCTAAAAGTTAAAACTGCTTAATTCCTGTCTTGTGCTCAAAGAAAACTGATTTTTCTTGCCACACCCATAATTATTAAGCACTTGAGGGTATGCTGCCTGAAGTACAAAAATATATCTATATACAAATAAATATAATCCAATAGACTATTTTAACACATATAGGTGTTGTAAATAAAACAGATCTTAATACATTTTCAATAGCTCAAATTACCATTAGCCACCAAAACTGTAAATTGTTCATTAACAAGACAAACAAATGGCAAAAAGCTGACTACATGTGTGTAATGTCAGCGCTTAGGTAGAGAACATTAGCAAGTGTCACTCTATTTAACCATTTTTACACAGGAACCATCAGTGTGTTGCATTAGCATTAACCACCAAAATTGCTAATGATTGATTAAATGCTAAACAAATGGCAACAAGCATATGCGCAACATGTGTGTAATGTCAGTGCTTAGGTAGAGAACATTAGCAAGTGCTACTATATTTAGCCATTTTTATATAGGAACCATCAGTGCTATATTAGCATTAGCCACCAAAATCGCTAATGATTTAATAAATGCTAAACAAATGGCATTAAGCCGGCTAAATGTGTGTAATGTCAGTGCTTAGATAGAGAACATTAGCAAGTGTCACTATATTTAGCCATTTTATTATATAGGAACAATTAGTGCTACATAAGCTAAAGGCTACATGCTAAAAATCACTGAATTCTTCTGTTCTACTTGACAAGAAGTTACAGGATTATGGCAGGGTACAACAGTTTACAAGTAGACTAATTTGTTACCACAAAATGACTGGAAATTAGAGTTACCTTAAATTTCAAGCTCTGAGTTTAGTGCTAGGTCAGGGTGATGCTACAAGTATCTAAATATTAAATGCTGGCAATGCTTTGCCAAAATGTACGCATCTTATTTTTTTTAATTTTCATCTATCTTAAAGCCTTATTTTTTTTAATCAACATGTAATATAACAATCTGCTTTCTGCAATCTGTGATTAAACTGTTTTCCTCGAATGTGTTTTCCACAGGCTGAGACAGAAGATCTTTGATGCCAACCCAGACAACAAGCTCGCACCAATTGAGGACAGCCTGAAGTTGTCTCGCAACTTCAAGATCGGCTACGTCCAGAGCAACATGATTTTTGAGGGTGCCAGCTACCTGCCCAAGGAGGTCATGCTGGAGATGACGCTCAAGGCTTTCGGCTACGACCTGGAGATGATGGAGGTAAAAAACATTCAACCAAGAAAAGTTTAGGTGTTATTTTTGCACCAGTTACTAATGATGATAACAGAAAAATCTAAATCTTGACTAACTTTGGTCTAAACTGAAGGCAAAAAGAACAAAATAAGGATTAAACCAGAATAAATGCATTACTAAATAAGGACAAGACCCGGACTAAACCAGGTCTAAACCAGGAACAAACCAGGAATACACACCAGGTCTACATAAACCAGGACTAAACAAGGGTGAATCTAGGACTAAACTAGATCTAAAACAGGTCAAAACCAGGATAAAACCAGTACTAATCCAGGTTTAAACCAAGAATAAACGAGATGTAAACCAGGTCTAAGCCAGGACTAAACCAGGATAAAACAAGGTCAAAACCAGGACTAAATAAGAATGAATCTAGGACTAAACCAGGACTGAACCAGGTCTAGGCCATGCAAAACAAGGAGGAATCCACTTCTAAACAAGAACTAAACCAGGTTTAAACCATATCTAAGGATGAATCTAGGTCTAAACAAAGTCTAAAACAGGTCAAAACCAGGACTAAACAAGAATGAATCTAGGACTAAACCAGGAATAATCCAGGTCTAAACCAGGCTAAACAAGAAGGAAGCCAGGTCTAAACCAGGTTTATTTTTTTTAACCAGTTGCTGATGATAATATCTTGCTGTGACAGGTTGGCATGGAGGGCAAAGGATTTGAGCCGACCGTGGAAGCACTGTTCGGTGAAAATGGCTTCTTCCCCGACACTGCCCTGAAGACCATGTACTTTGTGTCCGACAACGTGCCCATTCAAGTCAGCGAGATGCTCCAGAACATACTGCCCGCCATGAAGAGGGACAGGATGAAGAGACAGGTAATTACTAAAATGACTGTATAAGTTAGAATTAATTTGATAATCCATTAATAAAAGTTGCGGTAATATGTTAATTGTAAGATTTAATGTCATGCTAACCTGTACTATCACTATCCGCAGACCTCCCAGAACCTGGTCAGAGACATCGGCCGTAACTTCAACAAACTGGTGCGCGAGCTGAAGAACTCCGAGTCCCCCGAGGCCACCCTTTACCTGAGGCTTCTGGGTAACGAGATGGGATACATGAGGACCAACGAACTGGAGGAGATGGCCTACTCCGCTGCCATGTTCATCGACTCCATGCTCAAGATGTTCCCCGTTGACGTAAGGATATACTTCTATGATATTTGCCTTGATAATTATCTTAATTTTATTGTCATAATATGGTGAGAATTTTCTAAATCCATTAAACTTTTTTCTTAATTTTTAAACTGCTAGAATATATATTGTCAACTCAAGTAGAAGTGGATGGGCCCTGACCCAGTGTGTGACAACCATGTAACCACATAGCACAAGTTCTATTACTCAGGTCTTTTCTGTTTATATATTTTTTTTCTAGTTATTATTTCTTAGTCCACAACAAACATTTTTCCCCATTTTTTAAACTGACAACATATTTGGCAACCCAATTAAAATGTTTGGCAATCCACTTTTGGGTCGTGACCCAGTGTTTGACAACCATGTGACTTCATAGCAGAAGTCCTATTACTTCAATCTGTATTTCTCTTTCTTTTTTATTAATAAAATATAGTGATATTGAGGTTGATAAGAGTTACATAACATTGAACAGCTTGCATGGATGTTGCTTGTTCCATAAAAGCTTATAAGATGATCATTTTATACAATATTACACAGGCAAATCTTATTTTTTTCCTCAACCCTGGCTAATCCATATAAATATTTTCTGCGGCAGGTTGTGAAGGCCCTGACCTCCATGACAGACACCTCTCTCTACGCCCACTACATCTTCATGGACAACGAGTTCTTCCTGCCCACCCTGACTGGTGTCCCTCTGAGGATCGCCCTGTCCGGTACATTCACCCCAGGATTCAAGGGAGGACTCAAGATCTCCCCTGACATGGTGAGAAGAAGAATTTCCATGCAACCTTAGACAATTTTAGCTTTTCGATGTACTATCTCATTGCAGTACACAGCTGTAGGCATTCGTTAAAATATAGTTTACCCAGCTGTCGGCGTTGTTTATTAATAGTAAATTAAATCTATTTATTATTGATATAGGTGGAATATAAATAGACACCTTTGCTCAAGAACATTTTAGACGTGAACATTTTTTTAAGGTATTTTGGACTTTTGTGGCAAAGTGGGGTAGTAGTAGTAGTAGTAATAGTATAGAAGTAGCAATAGTAATGGTAGTAGCAGTAAAAATAGTAGTAGTAGCCATAAACAGCAGTAGTAGAAGAAAACACTACTAATTGTAGCAGTAGTAGTTACATTAATATTAGTAGTCGTTGCAGTTAGTATAGTTTTAGTAGAAACAGTAGAAGCTGTAAGTATATTTAGGTACCTACAGTATAACTACCTACATTACTAACTTTTATTAACCACATTAGTCTACACTTTTTTGCCTAATTTTCCTCTATTTTTATTTCCCAGAACGAGGTTGCCTTCATGCCCTCCGCTGGTATCGAGTTTGTGACCCAGGTCGGCTCCCACATCCCCGAATACGTGGACTCCGGTCTGGAGATGCACACCAACATCTACCACGAGAGCGGACTCAAGGCCAAGGTCACCATTGAACGTGGACAGATCCAGCTCAGCCTGCCTGCTCCCCAGACCCGCACCAAACTCGTCCACATCACGTAAGGAGAAAAAAAATTAAATAAAATACATTCAATCACCAGCAGGGGGAGCAGTGTGCAGTAGATGAGCTTATAAAAGAGTAGAAGAAGAAGAGCTCATTACTGAAAGCATATAAGCAAGATTCGCACCAAACATCACTTAAGGAGAAAATAAAACAATACATTAAACCACCAGCAGGGGGAGTAGTGTTCAGTAGGTGAGCTTATATAGGAGTAGAAGAAGAAGGGCTCATTGCACTTAAAAAGGAGGAAAATAAAGGCTCATTATGCTTAAAAAGGAGTAAAAGAAGGGCTCATTACTGATAGCATATAAGAAAGACCAGTACCAAACACATTCACATCATGTAACACCAGAAAAAATGCATTAAATCACCAGCAGGGGGAGTAGTGTGCTGTAGATGAGCTTATAAAGGAGGAGAAGAGGAAGGGCCCAGTTTAGTACAGTATAGCTGGGTACCTCCTCCAAGACTTTTCAAGACCTATCGGTAACTCACTACTCCCTCTAGAGGTGCAAATTCAAATAACAGGCAGGGTTATTCCTATAGTTTAACAGTCATTTCTTGCATTATTACACACTGTTTGTCTGTGCATTTATTATTAAGACTTGAGCATATTTTAGTATATATGCTAATAGTATTTCCTTATTTAATCTTTAGCAACAGCTTGGTGGCCAGATCTGGAGCTGAGACCATGGTTATCCCACCAAACCCCATGGACACTGTCGAAGTGAATGAATGTACACCTTTCTTCGCCGGCATGAAATACTGCTATGCCCTGCAGTACAATGATGCTTTCAACATGGAGACGGCGCCCTACTTCCCCTTCACCGGAGACAGCAAGTGAGTGAGAACGCTGAACACTGGAAAATATAACGTTAAAAATCGATTTAAAAAGTATAGACAGTGATAAAATGAATAGCTATCAATTTTAGAAGTGTATAAGGCACTAATGGTACAGTAGTTGACTCACTTGGGTGCTGTAAACTGGACTAAACCATGTCTAAACCAGGGCTAATTCAGGACTAAACTAGGAAAAATCAAGGACTAAACCATGAACAAAACCAGGACTAAAATCAAGGTCTGAACCAAGAAAATTTAAGGACTAAAACAGGTCTATACCAGGACAAAGCCAAGACTAAACCAGGACTAAACCAAGGGCTAGACCAGTTCTATATCCAGTACTATACTAGGTCTAAACCAAGACTAAACCAGGTCTAAATCCAAGTCTAAACCAGCACACAGCCAATACTAAACCAGGACAAATCAAGCACTAACACGACTATCAAGGTCTTTACTTTTTCATGCAAAAATTCATGAATTTATGGTGATAATGTTTAAAATGTTCCTATTAGGTTTGCTGTGGAGCTTCTTCCCACTGGTGAGGTGACTGAGTACACTGCCACTCTGGCCTATGAGCTGCTCCGCGAGGGAGAGGAGGGCAGGCAGAAGGTCGATGCATTCAAGTTCATCCTCAGAGCCGAAGGTATGCCTTAAGTAATCTGAAAAAACAATGATACAATTTTCTTTTGCCTGTTCCTATTCAAAGCTCACCACAGCTAATCATCTGCCTCTACCTAACCCTATCCTCTGCATCTTCATGCCTTCTTTCACTACATCCATAAATCCAATCTTTGGCCTCCTTTGGAAGCTTTAACCTCTTGCTGAAACTCTTTCCATCGCTGCTTACTGTCTTATAAACCATTTCCTTTCTATAATAACAGGAGCTGAGCCAACTGAGGCTCGTGCCATGCTGAAGTACAACAGAAGGAAGAACGTGTTGACCGCTGATGTCCAGATTCCAGACTATGACGTCGAGGCCGGACTTAGACTCGGCATTGTGGACGGAAACACGAAAGGAAAAGGCACCCACTCCATCGCTCTGGACTTCATCAACAAGAACATCCCACAGGTGTCCCTGGTTGGACGTGCCAAGTGAGTCATTGTTTCAGTCAGTATTTTAGCAGGACATTAAATTACAAAGCCATGTTTAAATTTTACTTCAAATGGTCCATTTCATGCAGATGCAGCTGTATTACTACCATCATATTAATATTACTACAACAGTTAATGCTTTACTAAATTAATGTGTAACTTGTTTTTTGTATTTCAGGCTGAGGGAGATGAAGGAAGGCATGCTCCAGGTTCAGATGCTGGTTCCCATCCTCAGCACAGACGCCACTTTCACCGCCAACCTGAAACGCGAAGACGAAATCGAACTCGAGCTCAAGAGTGAAGTCAAGGTCCTGGAGGCCAAGTCTGAGCAGAAGATTGGACTGAAATACGGTAAGATAGCTTTCTAATTGCTTCCAAAAGTGGTCTAAACTGAGAAACATAATAGGGATAGCACAGTTTGAGAATCACTGGCTTACAACATTTACAAAAACATATTCCTTGTTCCTCAAAATTATATATATGTATCTGTTCTTGCAGACGGCAGCAAAATCGAGGCTCAGTTCAAGTCTGACATGAACGCAGAGACCGCTAACCTGCCCGTTGGAGAGATTGTTGCTAACTACGGCGAACAGATCCTGGACACTCAGGTTGGAGAGACCGACATGAAGGTCCGCCACATCTTCAAGAAGCTTGTAGAGGTATGCACTAGCCTACCACATATAGAAATATGGCAACTTTGATTTTGATTTTTGTAGGTAAAGCTAACTTAACAATGTTGCAGGCTTCTAACAACTACATGGAGAAGTACGGTGCTGATCTGCCATACATTCAGAACTTCAGAATGCCCGACATGCCCGAGATGACTCTGCCCGAGAGACTCTTCCTCAACACGTAAGTAAAAGCATTTGTTTTTGTCTTTATACTTTTACTAGGTCTATTCTATTTTACTGTTATGTATTAATTAGTTGTTTATCTTTGGGTGGTAGTTCTCCTTGCTGTGCACCATTTTTATGTTTTAGGATGATATAGACATTGAAATTAGTCTTTGGCCGTGGTCAAAAAGACTGCAGTTTCCCATGCACCATACCATTTTGCTATATTGGGATTTAAAATTTTTGCTTTTGAGATGTAGGTTGTTATAGGTTAAGATAACTATACTAGAAAGCAATACTATCGATATCTAGTGGCAAAACTGGAGATTGCAGGTCCATGTGTCACAGACCCATTCTTTCACCTATGGTAGCCCTGCAAGGACATGCCGTAGTATATGAACAATACCCTTGGAAATGACAGATAATAAATGCAGTTTTAATTTGCAAGGTTAAACAACATTTTACACAATCTCTTTTAGTATATAACCAACATATACATTTCTTTTTTAAAGTGAGACCAAGGCTGTCTACTACTTCAACAATGAGCGCTGGTCCGTGTTCGTTCCCGTGCCATTCGGAGGAAAATCAACCAACGACTTCAACTTCCCTGAAGTTCTGACCACGCCCCAGGTCTCCATGCCCCAGATTGGACTCGAAATTGTGTCTATGGAGATCCCCATCCCAGAGCTGTTTGTTCCTGAGGGCTTCACTCTGTACATCCCTCTGTTCGGCAAAGCTGAGGTATCTGCCATCCTGAAGAGCAACCTTTATGACATGGAGGCTACAATGGCTGCCGGCAAAGACGTTGTGGAGGCACCAAGCTACTCTGCTAAAATCGCTGTGACAGGAACATCTCCAATTGACATCCTCTCAGTCCGATTTGAAGGTAATTTATCACAAATATACTGTAGCTTTAAAATAGCTGACTGGCCATGGTCAAGAGTGTACCCAGCCTCAAAGAATGAAATAATATCCATAAATCCTTAATGATAGGCCTTTCCCATTAAATATAGGTTTTCTGACATAAACAGGGATAAATGTATTGTTAAATTGAGTTAAAATGTTCCCAAATTGACATGGTGAAAAGATTGCAGGAACTAATTGACCTAAACGAATACAACAAAAGCAGTAGCATAGCATAGCATAGAATAGCATAGTAGTTGGATAGCTTCAAGCCCCATACAACTCCTAATGGGAATAAGTGAAGAGAAGAGGACTACTGAAATATTGAATTATTACAACATCAGTAGCTTGTTTATTATTATCTTATGATTGTTTATTTTTCACTTTGATCTTGGTATAGTAATGATTTTTATTTATTTTTTCTTTTCCTTTCAGGCTCTGGTATGGTGGTCCCTGCTGACTCCTTGAAGGCCCAAGTGAAAGGCTCTTTTGTGCACAAATTCCTTGAAGCCAACGTGAATATTGTTGAGGAGGCAAGCATGGCTGACCAAATCAACATGAAGTCAAACAGCAAGATCGATGCTACTAGCCCACTGGGTATCAATGTGGCTGTCGAGCTCAATGGCATCGCTGGATTGAGCACTGAGAAACTCACCCTGGACAGCAACTTTGATGGTATGCTCAAGGCTGGGCCCGTCTACGGCAAGGCAACTTCAATGCAGTCTGTCAGCGTTGCCCCATTCACACCAGAGGCTAAGATTGAATCCATAGTTGAGGTCGACTCTACTTTCTTCAAAGCCCAGAACACATTCAATGGCGAGCTTCGTGATGGCGCCATCTCAGTATTGTCCAACACCAACGCCTTCGACGGTACTGTGGTGCATATTGCTTCAGTGGATTTTAAGGACCAGAAATTGTCAGTGAAATCCGACGCCAATGCTCAGGTTATTGGGCTGAAGATGCAGAACCAAATTGAGGCCGCTGCCGGAGCCGGTGAGGTTGCAATGAGAATGGAGACCAAGTCTGACTATGCTGACAACCGCGTGTACTCCCTGATGACAGCAACCCTTAATGGTGAAGGTCTGGCTGTGAACAGTGATGCCGCCCTCAAGCTCTTTGACAATGAGGCTATCCACAAGGCCAACATGAAACTGAACCAAGAAGGACTGGTTGTGAGTGGAACAAACACCCTCCAGAGCCCACTGTCTGTTGAGAATACTTTCAGTGGAGGAATTGACAACTCAAAAGCCACTCTTTCCATCTCCAACAAGGCTGCATTGGCTGATATGAAGGTTGACAATACTAACTCCCTCACCATCACTCTCTCCAGCATTGGATTCACCTCAAATGCTGAAGCCATGGCGAGCGAATATGCTGCTTACACTCACGATATTGCCTTTGACATGAAACCCTACACTGCCACTGCAAATGTCAACAACAACTTGAAACTCCTGTCTGCCAATTTCATCAATGAGGCCCAGCTTCAGGCAGAGCTGTACAAGATTGACTTGACTGGAAGTGTGAAGGCAATTTATGGCGAGGAAGAAATCAAGCACATCTACCAGATCAACTATGCTGACATGACCGCCAATGCCAAATGCAGCACCACAGCGAAAGTGCTTGGTACCCACATGAACCACAACACAGAGCTTGAAGTTATCGGTCTTGCTGCCCGCTTCTCCAATGATGCTCGCTTCAACTCCCAGCCAATGCGCTTCGACAACACTATCCGTTGCAGCATTGTTCCCTTCGACTTCAACCTTGACGCCATCTTTAACGCTGACGGTGACCTGACCCTGTATGGGAAACACTCTGCCCAGCTCTATGGCAAGTTGCTTGTTAAAGCTCAACCTCTTGCCTTTGCCAGCACCCAGGAATGGAGAGCTTCAACGACCCAGGCACTTGACAATGGCATGGCACTTGAGACCACCTTCGACAACAAGATGGACACCGCACTGTCCCTTGAGGAGCAGAAAACAAGCTTTAGGATGAAGTCTAAGATGAACAACCATGCATTCAACCAGGACATGAGCCTGTACAACACTGCTGAGAGGATGGGAGTGGAGATGTCCAGCGCCTTGCTCACAAACCTCCTCAACCAAGAGAGTGCTGAGAACCAGGAGTTTGCCATCTCTGGCTTCCTGAAGTATGACAAGAACACAAACATGCAAGTCATCCAGCTTCCTTTCATGGAATCCTTCCCTGTTGTACTGGAAAACCTCAAGGGCGCCGTCGTCTATGTTGCCGAAGCTGTCCTGGACTTCATCAACAACGAGGAAGTGCGTGCTAAACTTGAAGCTATTCCTCAGCACATGAGCAACTTTATCACTCAGCTGAACCTTGAAGAGAAGATTAACGGTCTGAAACAGTTCCTTAGCGACCTTACCCAGGAGTATGCCATCACTGTGGAAGATGTGGAAGGCTTTTTGAGAAACCTGAACGAGACCGTGAGAAAAGTGCTGGCCGATTTCAGCTCCTACGTGGCGCAGTTTGTTGCCAAGATGAAGGAGATTATGGAGACCATGACCCTGCCTGACACTATTGTTCAGAAAATTCAGGAGCAGCTATTGGCTATTGATGAGGCATATGAAATCAGACCTGTTATTGTCTATGTGCTTGAAACCATGTCAGAGATGATCCAGCAGTTCGACATGGAAAAACTGCGAGGAAGCGTACTTGAGATCCTTATTGACCTTGACAACAACTACAAAATCACACAGACAGTGACGTGGTTCTTGAACAACTTGAAGGAAACTGTTCAGGCATTTGACATTCAGCAGATTTACCAGCAGCTTAAAGACATCTTTGTATCCATTGACATCAAATCCCACATTGATGAACTTATGAGCGTAATCCCCACAGAAGTGTTCAGCGATGCTACCAATTATGTTTGGAAAGTCATACAGGATCTTGACGTTGTGGGCAAGCTCAATGCCTTCTATGCTAAAGTGAGAGAGCTGATTGTGCAATTTGAGGTTGACCAGAAGGTACAGGCTCTGATGGAGAAGGCTGTCGATGTCATCAAACAAGTCAAAATTGAGGAAACCATCTCCACTGTGGTTCAGCTGGTCAAAGATGCTGACATCCCAACTAGAGTTATGCAAGCCTTCCAGAGTACCATTGAATACCTCAAAACAACTGAAGTGAAGGACATCATTGCAAACCTTAATGCCTGGATTGAGAGCCTGGTGCAGAAGCTGAACTCTATTGAGTACAACGACTTGGTAAACAACATCAACCAGGTTATTGCTCAGTACACAGCTTACATTAATGATGCTATCAAGACACTGGAGATCCCTGAGAAACTTCAAATGATGAGGGACTTTGTCAACTATGCTTTCTCCACTGTTAAAGACATCACAGAACGCCTGAGAGAAGTCAAAGTTGCAGAAATATTGAAATCTGTCAACGGCATCGCTGTCCAGTTTGTTGATTACAGCAAGACCTTTGTTGACTATGTGAAGCAGCAAATTGAAACCATGGTGATCAATGATTACATCAAATCTGGACTGGAGTTTGTGAGCCAGGTCTACAGGGAAGTCACCAGAATCGCTAACAACGTGTTCATCATGGTTGTTGACATAATTAGCAGAATTGCTCCTGACCAAAAGATCTTTGAGGACGTGAAACAGATGGTCTCTGGAATAATGACCGAACTGAGAAATGCAGAGCTGAATACTCCTTCCTTCACTGTGCCTCTGACCGATCTTGAAGTGCCTACCTTGAAGTTTAAACTGGATAGTCTTCAGGAGTTCGAGCTCCCAACCCAGTTTGACATCCCTGAGTTCACAATCTTGGGCAAATACACTGTGCCAGCCACCACAATTGCCTTCGCTGACATCAAGCAAAATATCTTCGAACTTATTGAATACATCATGAACTTCAGCTTCCAAATGGTGGATGTAGATGCTTTCTTTGGAGATCTGAGCTTTAACTTCCTTCCCCCCATGCCAGAGATTGCCTTCCCAGAATTCAGTCTTTCTGACATTTCCTTCCCTGCCATCCCAGAGGTGCCTGTGGAGAAGTTTGTCAAGTCGCTTCAAGTTCCCGAGCTTAAGCTGCCAACCATCCCAAGCGAAATTGCAATTCCAAGCTTTGGCAAACTCTACGGAGAGATCAGAGTGCAGACCCCAATGTACACCACCAAGACAACTGCTGAGCTGCAAAACTCAACTGAAAATGAGCAGTCTCCTCAGATGACAGCCTTCCTCACTTCTCAGGGTGTGTCACCAACGTTTGACATCCTTAACTACAAAATTGACTCCACCGCTCGACTTGCAATCCCTAAGATGAGCCGTATTGTTATTGGAGAGACTGTGAAATTCGACCATGTTGCTCTTGGAGTTGAACACCAAGGATCTCTGAATCTCTATGGCAGATCTGCTCAAGCCCAAGCTAAGACTACAGTGAAGGTCAACACAGCTCCTTACACTGCTGATTTCATGAACGTTGCCTTTATTGCAATGGAAGATGGCATGTCTGCTTCTCTTGAGACCACTTATAATCACGTAGTTGACATCCCGATCTTCGATGTCAGAACTGAAGCCAATGCAAATCAGAAAGCAATTGCCCGCCTTGATGGCCTGAAGTTCACTCTCACAGTTGACAACACAGGCAAGAGCACCTACAATGGAGATGAGGGTAACCACAAGAGCAATCTGGACTTCACACTTACTCCCAGCATGATCACCTTGACCTTCAATGGTGACACCGACTGTCCTATCCTCAAGATGAAGCAGGTGGTGAATGCTGAAGCTGGTACCCTAAGCTACGTCAAGTTCAATATCAAAAATGAGGCCGAAACACCATTCCTCAAGATGAGCGAGATTGTAGCAGTTGGACAGGCCAACCTTTACGACATGAAGATTGACATTCAAGGAAATCACAATTCAGAATTGGTTGGTCTAGTCCAAGGCACCATGGCAAATGAATTCAAGTTGATGATCATCCCCATAGAATTTAACTTTGAGTTCAGAAATAAGGCCACCAACAGAGTCAACATGTTCGGATCTCTCACAGCCAAGTTGGACACTCAGAATGAATGGTTCGCCTACCTGAAACCCGAAACCCAAAAGATCAACACATTCAACCTGGTGCGCCTCAACAAAAATATGGTCTTCTTCAACATCACTGTAGACAATAATGAGAGGGAAACTGCTGTCATTCTTGGTGTTGATGGACAGGCAAATCTGGACTTCCTCACATCTCCCATCAGCATCCCTGAGATTGATCTGCCCTTCGTTGACTTCCGCACACCAGAAGTTAGCAACCTCAATTTGTATGAGCAGACAATCCTGAAGGACATCTTGACCACCACGGAACAGTCTGTAAGCCTTGATGCTAAAGTGGCCTACAAGAAAAGTCTGGCTGCTCCACTTGTTGATGTAATGGGTCTGATCCAGGTTCCAGATCTTGGCAACTTTGTCACTGACTTAACCCTTAAATCTGCCATCATCAACTTGAATCTCAATGCTGCTCTGGAGACTGAAGATGACATTGTTTTCCGTCTGGGAGCTACCACAGCATCTGTGTTTGAGAGTCTGAAAGCTAAACTCGATGGAACAACTAGCCTGACCACCAGAAGAGGAATCAAACTTGCCAACTCTCTGTCTCTTGAGAACCAGCACATTGAAGGCACTCATGACAGCACTGTTAGCGTTAGCACTGAGACTTATGAAACCACTCTCTCTGTAGCTACTGTTGGAAAGATCGCCCTGCCTATTCTCAACATGGAGATAAACCAGAACTTGCTGGCAGACAACAAGGCAAAACTCAATGCTGCATCCACTTTCAGGGTGAACGGTCAGCTCAACATCCCAAGAATCGATGCAGTGGTGAAGGCTGAGGCCGATCACAGCACAAAGATGGAGGGAAATTTCGAATACATGTCAGTGGAGAGCACCAACAGGGCCAACATGGATGGCACCATCCTGGTAGACTATCTTGTTTTGGGAGTCCTGGATAACGAACTGAACTTCTACCTGAACAAAGATGGCCTTCGCACCACCGCCAAGCTCATCGGTGATACCAAGCTCAACCAAGGCACAAACAAAATCTTTGCCATCGACGTCAACGAGAATGTTGCTATTGAAGCTGCCCTTAGCCGCGTTTATGCTACGCTGAAGTACATCGGAAATAACGAGATCAATCTTTTTAACTTCAACACCAAGGGACGCCACATTGCACAGGGTACCGCTGACTTTGCACCCATCTCCTCCTTGACTGCTGACATTGAGATCGACATGGCCCAGCCCACTAACTTCGGTGACATTACCATCTACGAGAAGGCTACCGCAGAGGTGACTGCCGACAAGCAGAAGGTTGCATCCAACAGCAAGTTCATCAGCCCGATCTACACAACCAACATGTTGGTTGAAGCTGAGGGAGATTACCCTGTCCTGAAGGTCATTGCCAAGTCCTCTGCCACCTCTCCCCTGAACCTCCTGGAGTATGACATGGATGGTAGGTCTAACCTGTTACTTATTACATACTGTTTATGCATTCACTGGCCAATTTATTTAACATTTAACAAACAGATGTACCTAATAAAGTCATCAGTAAATGTATATGTTGGTGGACTAAATCGTCCCTTATTTCTTTCCTTTTAGCTTCCTCTACCACTAACTTTGAGAATGATGCCCTGAACATGAATAACAAGGTTGTGCTGACCAATGCTGCCATGACCATGGACGTCAACCACGTCATCACTCAGGCTTTGAGGTAACATATTGATTTTGCTTCATAAAGACCAATTATTATTATTTCAGATGTTCAATGTGAGCTAATATTTTTTGTTTTTTTCTTGATTTTTTAGGAGAAAGCGCCAGGCTGATGACAGGTAAATACTATTAAAAGTTACTAGTAAAATAATTTTTACTACTTAAATTAATAGTTTGGTATTTTGTAAATGTAGTTTAAATTACTTTAGGAGCTAATTGATTAGATACCAACTGACCCCATTAGCACCCATACATAACACAAAGCCTATGCCATTGCTCCTGTCTGCTTCTCCAAAATGGGAGAATGTTGCCTCCACTTTGCAAAATACTGGCCAATGCCATAAATTAAATTCACATAACATTTTATATGGTCAGTTAATTTTATCATACATTTTTTTTGTAGTGTCTCTCGCCACACCTTAAACATGGACATCAACAGCCCTACCTTCACTGACATGAACTTCCGCTACGCCGCTAGCAAAAATGGCATCAGTGCTTCGTTGTCTTCTCCATCCGCTGGCTTCCTGGGTCTGCAGGTCAATGGCAAGATCCCAACTCAGATGAGTGGAAGACTGTACGGACGCTACCCAGTAAGTATCTTTACAATGGTGATCTTAGTATTAGATCAGCTACTTGAGAAAATGTTAACATTTGTTGACAACAAATTCATAAACTTTGGGCATTGTGAATATAAACAAACAACAGAAAACACATTTTTCTGTAATATTGGCTAAGAACCTACCTATTTTGGGGTCACAATAAAGGTTAATGCTAGTTTTAAAAATCTATATACTCTAGAATTGCTCCTGATAATTGCAAGTATAGTTTGACTAATTTTGTCTTTCTATTCTTTTCCACAGTCTTCCCCCGACGCTGACGTTGACATCCTGGTGCTCAAATCCTCTCCTAAGGATGCCGATAAGATGACACTGCAGGTCGCCTACAACATGGAGGCCCCCAGAGCCATGCTGTCTGAGTTCAAGGCCAAGATCCCCGCCGTCGTCTCTGCCTTCAAAACCTTTATCGACAACAACCTGCTTACGAGCAACGTGCTGGAGTGGAAAGACACCATCGTGACCCGCATCAGCGAGGCCTACGACGCCGCAATCAACTACGACATGCAACTGAGCCAGCTCTCCATCTTCTTCAGAAACTTCATTGTTGAGTTCCAGAAAAATGTCCAGGTCTTCCTTGATGCTGCCATTAAGGTACTGAGGGAAACCCAGTTCAAACTTCCTGGCTCTGAAGAGATGACCACCCTCCCTGTTGTCCTGAAGGAGTTGACCAGCAGCATTGCCAACGTGCTCCGCAACACCATCCAAATCATCTACGACAGCATGGAGTACTACTACAGTGCCTTTGTTAATACCTTTAGCACCGTAGAGCTTCGCATGCCAGTCGGAGATGTCATAACCGTTGGGCAGATCATCGACAATATCAAAACAACAGTCAAAAGTGTCTTTGATCAAATGGTCGACTTTGTCAACAACATGGAGAGCCTGGACACTATGCTGGTTAAGATTGGTGAAACCCTGAAAGCTGTTGTTGACAAAAGCCAAGAGTTTGTTGATTCAATCAAGTCCGACTACCTTGACGCAGTGTTCGCCAATGTGAACGAGGTTTACCGTTGGCTGGTGACAGCAGTGAAGGATATTGCTGACCGTGTGTCCGACCTGAGCATGGAGCAACTTAACAGCACAATTGAGATGGTTGTGGACATGTTTATTTACATGGTGGACCAGTTTAACGTCACAGTCAACAGCGCCCTGCAGCAGGTCTCAGAGGAGGCTCAGAGATATGTGAAAGCCAGCGACGGAAGACTTGAGGTTGAGCTACCCTTTCCCTTCCTACAGTGAGGAGCCTATCCAAACACTACCACCTCACATAAAGAAGGCGAAATAATGAACATTTTGCTCTTTAAACCATATTTATAAACGAAACAAAAAAATGTTAATTACATCATGTGCTATGTGAAGCATTGCAAATATATATCGTTTTACTACCACTGTGCAATGTGTGAAGAGCATCAATAAAATACAGAAACTTAATTTGTTCGATCTCTGACTCTTATGTGCTTGGTCCTAGTTTCTTTACAACCAACTTTACTGTAGAACCACAACAGTTTATTCAAAGGGCTATTTAAGTTATTATTTTAGAGCCTTAAGTCAGGGCAGTGATTCTCAACTGGTGGGTCAGGGTTCAAAAATAGGAAGCAGGGAGAATTATTTTAGTTTCAATGCTGAGCTAATTTGAAGCTAAAATATATTTTTTATTACCTGATAAAATGAAAATGATTAAAATACATAGACCATAGTATTTCTTAGTAAAATAATTTAGAAAAAAACACATTACTTAGGAACATATAATTGGTAACTGTCCTTACAAGTGGGACTTCTCTATCTGATGTACTTGACTACTAATGTCAGATAATGAGAATGGCCATGTTGTTTCTGTTTTACATTTTTTGTTTTGGTTCTACACCCTGCATCACTGTCCAATTAGAATAGTGGAAAGACCATTGTTTTGATTTAGACTACAATACCATTTTCAAACCAATATGAGCACATATGCTGCTTTCTGTACCTTTAACTTCTGTCAAGAGTCAGGACAAAAGCTAAAAGCATTATGAGTTATGAATTTGTGAGTTACTATTAGTCATTACAACAAAATATTAGCTAATATACATACTCAAAGACAAATATTGTTCCCTGCTGAGATGAAATGAGAGCACATAAACAGCTTAGGCAGAGAGAGTGAAAGACACTATTACTGAGTAACCACAAGATGGAACTGTAGGCCATGAAAAAAGAACTAATGGTTTCCAATAAAGGGCAGATAAGGGCACATTCATTGTAAATATGATAGAATAAGACATAGTGCGGGTCAAATTCTGATTTAATTGCTTACAGGAGAACAGCAAGTTGAACAATTTTTGTTACATTTAAGCCTCTGCAGTTTTGTTCAATAGCTCCTAATTTCAGTCACGCTGCAATAAAGAAAAGGTACTACTTTACAAAAAGGGTGGCAGGTGGCTGGAGCCTATCTCAGCAACTAGGGGCCTTAGGCAGAGTACAGCCTGGACAACAGTTAGTGAAGAGGAACACACAGAGGCATACACTGACAACCATTCACTAACACATTCATTTATTTAGGGTTTAGATTTGGATGTCTTTGGACAGTGGGGGTGAGCCAAAGAGGACCCACAACAACACTTTAAGACATGCAGACTCTGTAAGGGGACCGGCCCTGGAATCGAACCCACAATCTCTGCCCCCGTGGACCCCATAATGGATTTAAGGATTAAGTGTTTTTAAGAGGGTTTTCAAAAAGTTGACAGCTCTTTGTAAGTCATGTACATTGATTTACATCATCACACATCAGCAGCAGTTTATTTATCTATAGTATAGTGTCTTTAAAAGCATCTTCTTCACCCAAAAATGTAATATTTTATGTAACCATTGGGTGTCTGGAGTACAATGCCACCAAAGTATGTGATACAGAACAATAGGAAACAGGTAACAGCAGAAGTGAAATGAATGCTTGGTGCAACCTTTATTCTCTTTGGTTTTCTTCATGGACAGTAAACAAATAGTGGGTCAAAGGTTCAGCTGCTGACTGAGCTGTCTGTGAGAACAAAAGATGGACTCCACCCACTGACTTCAATTTAAAACCGTAGCTTGCTTGTCTGCCTTTAAAATTTCACAGATGCACTTTTATAGATTTTAACTAACTGCAATACAGTACTCAGCTCGTAATGCTAGATACTTGACAACTTTTACCATTTGACTAAAAACAGGAAGTAATTTTTATGTAAACCTTTTCAACAAGAATGTATTTCAGTAAATGCTTGTGTGAATAAAAAATATTAAAATGTTACTTGTGTGTGTTTTCTCTTTGATTGTTGCTAGTCATTTTGTTGAGTGTCTCATGTGGAGCGGCAGTAGCTCAGTCGGTCGAGACATTCACCCACTAACCTGAAGGTTGCTGGTTTGATCCCCACTACAGGCATTACATACTGCTGTTGTGTTCTTAGGGAAGACACTTCACCCACCTTGTCTGTATGAGTGTTTGATGTTGTTCAGAGAGGTTATGGGCACGGAATAGCAGCCACATCTCCTTCAGTCTGCCTCAGCACCAAGAGTTTCTGAGGAGTGAATGAATATTGGACTAATGTAAAGCATTTTGAGAAACTTCAGAAGTTTGTAAAGGGGGTGCTGCTAGCCAACAGGCAAGGCATGGGGCCCCAAAGCAGAGGAAAGAGTTTGGAATGACAGCGAAAGTGACCCCACCTCACCTCTTACTCTGCGGCAAGTGCCATGTCCATGCGGCCGATATGTGTTTATATCTGGATCTGAAGTGTGCTGTGGAGGACAAATGAAGAGAAGTTATCTGTCTGGTAGTGAGAAAAGAAATGAGAAACAAGAAAAAGAAAGGAAAGCATAGTGGTGACCATAATACAGTAGTTAATTTAGCTCAGAGCAGGAATTCAAGACTTTAATGGCAAAAAAAAAAGTATATTTCAAATGTTTTAATGTCAGATTGTTTATATATATAAATGTGGGTTGGGGGGTCCCCCTGTGAATTTTTGCTTAGGGCCTCAAGAGACCCTAGCAGCGCCTCTGTGTACAATGCAATATAAATCTAATTCCTTATTATTATTATAATTTATTCAGAAGGCACATGATGATGAATTCTGTAAAGTCAACATCTCAACTATATTTTACTGAAGCCAACGTAATAAAATAATTAAAACAAAGTATTCAGTAAAAAAAAAACAACTTATCAATAACTCATTCAACAATAGTAATAAATATAGTGTCTGTAAATATAAGTGTGGCTCTGTGCTGTATTATGTTAACAAAAATACTGTAATTGTTATGGAGTACATAGTTTGTAATTACATAATAAATAATATTAAACCTACACAACACACAAAAATATACTGAAGTTACTGAAATGTATTAAAATTCGCATATTACAGCTATTCACATTGTATCACTTTAATGCAATATTCCTCTCAGGAGTCAGTTTCTTGTATGTGGAGCTGCATTAAGTGGTCATAATGTTGTGCCTGATCGGTGTAAGTGGCTACTCTAACTAATAATCTAAAGTAACACAGCACATACTGTAAGAAGCAGTTGGGAGCTCTGACCTTTGACCCATGACTTGCTTGTTATCAATAGTTCCTGGAGATACTCAGATACCAGTCACCTCCAGGGCAGTGTGTTTCAGTCACCTCAGGACAATAAACGCACTGATGTAACAGATTTACATAATGGATTTTATTATCTTTCGTTCTGTTATCTTTTGCCCAACTTGTTTAATTTATGAGTTGTGTACAAAAAAGTCTAAATCTAAAATGACAATTTAAAGGTATAATATAATCACAGCATGTAGCGCAGTTAAGAAACAGACCAATTTTAGACTTCAAATAAATTATACTGTATATTAGGCTATAAACTCATTGCAACCCTTTTTTGGGCCCAAATTGCATAAAGTGTGTCGCCCCTTCCTTTTTTGAGAAATCCACAACTGTTGCCTCTGAGTAGCCCCCCCTTTTCCCTTATTATTATTATTATTATTATTTTCTTTTCATTATTTATTTCGGGTGATATTTGATTTTATATTTTTAGCCTTTGTCTAGTTTTACAGCTGTCTGTGGTTGTGTGTCTATGCTTCTGAGGAAATGTTCTAAAAAGTAAAAAACAATATACATGTTATGTATGGTACATTTCATTGCTATTTCACTTAATAAACAGACCTTTGAAAGAAAGCAACAAATACAGTGAAGCTACATGGAAATATGCAAAGCAAAGACAGTAATAGCAAAACAAAATGTACCAACCATATGCAAAACAAAACTCCAAAGAAGAACAGTGGACAAAAAAAGACAGCATGCAAAACAAAATGAAAAACAGCAGCAGCTAAACCTGTGGAGAAAGGTTCAGCGGTAAAAAAAAAAAAAAAAAAAAAAAAAAAAACTCAGCTGTGGTCAAATAATCTGCAGTGGTGCCCTTATGCACAAAATGAGCTCATTTCAAATTTGATGCCTACAGGTTTCACAATAGTTGGGACAGGGGCAGGTTTACCATGGTGTAGCATCTTCTTTTCAAGACAGTTTGAAGACGTCTGGACATCGAGGTTATGAGTTTCTGGAGTTTTGGTGTTGGAATTTGGTTCCATTCTTGGCTGATATAGATTTCCAGCTGAGGAGCAGCTGGGTTTTAGAGCAGATGCTGCTCTAAAACCTTTATAAACCTTTCAGCATTCATAGTTCCTTCTAAAACACACAAGTTGCCCATCCCGTATGCCTCCCCATCCCATCAGAGATACTGCTTTTGAACTGAATGCTGATAACTCGCTGGAAGGTCTTCTGTTTTTTAGCCCAAAAGACACTGCATCCCTGATTGCCAAAAAAAAAAAAAAAAAGTCAAATTCAACTTGTGTGACCATAGAACACTGTCCCACTTCGAAACAGCCCATTTTAAATGAGCCTTGGCTCAGGACACGACGTCGCTTCTTGACCATGTTCACATATGGCTTCCTTTTTGCATGATAGAGCTTTAGTTGGCTCTGCAGATGGCACGGCAGATTGTGTTTACCCACAGTGGTTACTGGAAGTATTTCTGGGCCCATTTAGTAATGTCATTGATACAATCATGCTGATGAGTGATGCAGTGTCATCTTAGGGCCCCAAAACCACAGACTCCAATAAAGGTCTTCAGCCTTAACCCTTACACAGAGATGTCTCCAGTTTCTCTGAATCTTTTGACAATGTTATGCACTGTAAATGATGAAATTTGCAAAGCCTTTGCAGTTGATCATTGCTTTAATCATGTAAAGCACTTTGTTCTGCTTCTTCCACATATGAAAAGTGCTTTATAAATGAAGTTTGATTGTCTGATTGATACTCTTCAATGTTTTATTGAATGAGAACTAATGCTACTCGAGCCTCAGCACAATAATATGTTTTGGTTTAATATTCATTTATTTTCTCAAAGAAAGCCCTTTTAGGTTTATTGCAAACTCCACCCATTTGAATAAAAAGAGCAAAATATGTGCTGCCTCAGTAGCAGCAATCGGCACTAGCACTAGAGCTAACATTAGCATTAGCTGCCCTGAACAAAAACAGACATCCATAGAGTGGTCCTTTACTTCATATGACAAAACATTCAAAACGGCCCAAAAATATAACAAGCACCATAACACCACGGTACAGAGCGCGTGATTACGTCATGGTGTCCAGTGTTGCATGTGGTGCATTCAATTGCAACTGGTAAAAAGGCGAATTAATCCAATTAATTCGATATATCACCCAGCCCTACTATCAACAAACACAATTCTGGCTGTGTCTAGGAGTATCAGTGCATTAGTCATAATTCATTACGGTTATATAAATACATATTTAAATGCCTCTACAAGTCTCAAATCAAATTGCCAGTATAAAGGAAAAACATATTCCTGTTCTACACATCTGGGTCTGTATCTGCACAAGGTTTCATTAAGAATGACTGAAGCATTTTGTCAGAATTAATTGATTAATTATTCACTTGTTACCATATATTAGCAGGTAGCTCTTATTTTTGGTTTTCCATACACCTTTTTATCTTTGTATAAAATATCATATTTATATATAAATATGTAATCCCTTATGTTTCTCTCACATGTTGTACAGGATTTTTGGTTTAACTTTAGCAAATTAAACCTCGTAAATCAGAAGGTACCTGTTGCGTGTTCTTTGGCAAAAAGTGATGCTGAGAACCAGATGTCTTTCAAATGCCGCTCAGATTTATTTGAGATCAACAGGATCAAAAATACAGATTGACAAGAATCAAAAGTAATGCATAGAGCAAACTATAATGGTAAATCAAAGAACAGAATTCAATCTCAAGAAGGGAGTATTTGTTGCTGTAGCTCCGCCACCGGTCTAAGTACCTTGTTAGAGAGAGAGCACCTCCAGTCTTGGGATGACACCAAGTGCTCCTGCTCAAAGTCCTCAAGCAGGTTTTATACTAAGAAAAAGTACAAGAATGACAAATTTATGACTGAGGTCCATTCTATACATTGTGTTTTTGGAACAGTGGGTCCATTCTTAGTATCACTGAGAACGTGCTGATACTGGACACTGCCCTGATAACATAAATCTAGTTTAGGTCAAGTTGACCCTTCTGAACTTGCCCCAAAATGACTGAATAAAATGTGCCTTGAACAGACACTAGCAGCTGGAACGGCGCCAGCTAATTGGCTGCATAAAACTTATCTAAATGCATGAAACACATGTTGTTAAAAACTCAACATAAGCTGTCATCACAAAGGAGATGGCTAAAAAAAGAGAACATACAGTAACTATCTTTAAGCATAAACATATCAGTAATATGCTGTGAATCATAAGTACAATGACTAAATGAATGACTAAGATGAATAAGTAGAGAGTCATAATCTAAGAAACTTTATTGGTACACACAGGGCCTAAACTATGGCAAATTATATGTGACCCTTTAGCAAACTAGAATTTTAACTTTAGGATTAGGCAATTTTTTGTCTAACACACAGTAACCTCTATATCTAAGGATTAATCATGTTAAATAAGCCATGTTTATTTGTTTTAATCAGAAAACATAAAATCAAACAGAAAAATGGACAGACCAATATGGGGCGAAGGCCTATCATAAGATGTCACACACCCAGTGCTAATATCACAGAGGAACTCTGCACCAGTCTTTGTCAACATGTGAACAAACTAAAAAGCATTTGCATATTAAGTTCCTTCTTTAGGTGTAAATAGTTACCAGAGCTGTCACTTTGGATACAGGAGCTGAGTGAGTACTTCTCTTAATTAAGTCATTTTGTTTTGTTAAAGAAAGGGAATATTTTTGTAATGATTAAAAGCTTCTTCTAATTTTCCAGGTTTAATGATTCACTACAACATGCAGCATTTATTATTATTATTATTATTATTATTATTATTATTGCATCTGTCATAATTTATTTCTTTGTTAAAGCATTTTTAATTTCTGGCTAGTTCTGTTCTGAAAGGATAACCCAAAAATGATGAACAACGTGCCTTTGACTGTCCTGCTCTGTGGTAAGCAGGTCTTTATTATACAAAGTGTTTAACCAAACAATCAAAGAAATTTGAAAAAATTGAGCTTGTGAAGACAACAGAATTAATTTCATCATTATCCCTTAGGGCTGTGTGTCCTTCCATGTATTCATGGAGTAAGTCGTGAGTACTACTTTGTCGACCTGAGAATGAACTGGACTGAGGCGCAGCAGCACTGCAGGGAGCACTACACTGATCTGGCCACTGTCACAAACATGGAGGAGGTAAACAGACTCACCAGGACTGGTAGCTTACACTGGACTGGCCTGGATTGGACTGTTAGACTGATCCTGCTTCATGGAGAGGAGCTATGACCTCTGACCCTAACTCCTGGAGATGGTCTGTCACTGGGACGACCAGCACCAGTCAGTATCAGTACTGGTATGGATCTCAGCCGAATTACGAGAGGTTAAATGAGACGTGTGCACTGATTGACAGTAATGGAATGTGGTGGGACCGTACTTGCACTAACAATCATGACTTTGTTTGTTACACAGGTAGGTGGCATTTCTGCTTTTACTGTTTTAACCATGACTCAAGGTCCATGTTAGGAATTTTTAACAAAAACTATTTTAGTTTTCCAGTAAATTCAACTTTAAACTTGGAAAAATCAATTAAAATACAAGATATCATATGACATGTTGCACTGTAGTCTGGGAATGTTTAGAAAAAGAGGAATTATTAGTGTATTATTATATTTGTATGTCTTGAAGCAGGCGTTCATGGGGATATCTGTGTTGTAAGTGTATGGAACTATGGTTTGCAAGGGGGGTCTGGGGGTCTTCCCCCAGAAAAAGTTGAGCAAAACAGATGTAATTTCCAGCATTCTGGTGCATTATATACGACATAATACTTTCAGCTGGCTCCAGGTTGAAGTAAATTGTGGGTACAATTTATGGTTTTATTCCACTACAAGAATCAAGACAAAAGTGAGATGTTTATGTAATAGGGACTGGTAGACTGTTGGTCTACTCTAGACTTGACTGCAGAAAAAAATATACAAAATGTCTAAACTCAAGTTTTTGATAATACGGTAAATATACTGTGTTAATACTGCACTTTTCATTTTAGTAAGCTATTTATAATCATATCTCTGCATTTAATCAAGTGTCAGATGACAAAAAATAATTGTCACTGCACTAAACAGCTAAACTAAATGAGTTCATTTCTAAATCAGCACTGCTCAAGGAGGAAACAGCACCGCAGGTAAATATAGCTGCTTTGCTAACTTTTAGTGAACAAACTGCTGCATGCATCTCTGTCTCTTTCTTGCAACAGCATTAACAGGGTTAAAGACAGTTTCTTTCGTCTGTTTAGTTTAAAAGCCGCTCTTGTGCGTAACAGGGAAGTATGTGGTGTCGGAGACTGACAGGGACAAGAACGGAATGAATGGAGCGGTGCGGTGGCGCCTATGAACTTTTTTTCCCCCTGAAATCGTGGTCACGAGTGTAGTTTTAAGCCTTTTAAACAAACGTGAGCTATCACTTGACAACTCCTAGGAGAGATACCTCCAACAGAAAGGCTGGACTGACTGTCACTCAGAAGAGCAGGCGGGGCTTGAGCAGAGAGTGAGGGAACAGACAGCTGAGAAGCGCCATGACTCGGTTCCAGCTAACCACCGCCATTCAAGGCTACATGGGCTACCTCTAACAGGCTAATAGTTTTCTAGGCAGTAAAAGTTGTCTTCACCATTAGCAATCTCCTAAGTTTGGACGTAATCTATCAACACATTTTTTGTTTTTTTTATACAAGTTGTTTTTTTTCTCGCAATCAAGCGCCACATGCCGGAAATCCCGGTGCCAGAGTACTTTAAGCCCTGTATAATGCAGACGGGCATTGGAGAAGCTGCGCCACTGAGTTTAATTGGTAATATGACGTCACGTAACTGATGAAACCACATAATTACACGCCAATACTGTCAATGTTCTGGCATTTATTTACACTTAAGGCTTCCTGGCAAATTCCTTGTAATTTTACTAGGTCTTGATCTGAGAAATTGCCAGATCAAAAATGCAGGGAAATCAGTTCTGGCTTTGTTCACACATGACCCTGTTCTGGCAAAATGCAGGAAAATTGCTGGGTAAGGTTGCATGTGTAAAAAGGGGAATTAAAGAAGCTTTACAAATTAAAGTGGGATGTGTTTGTGCTGTTTTACAGATTCAAAACAAAAAGAATTTTTCTTTGTCCATTCTTCATCGACCTGGGACAAGGCTAAGGCCTACTGCAGAGCCTACTACACAGACCTGGCAGTGATCGAAACAGCTGCAGAAAACAGTCAGGTGGTTTCAGTCTTTAAATCAAAAGGATCTAGGACTGAGGCTTGGATTGGTCTGTACAGAGAGCCATGGAGGTGGTCTGACAACACCACAAGTAATTTCACAAACTGGCAACATGTGTTGGGGTCAATTAATGGGTACAACTGTGGAGCAGAGGACACAGACCACTTCTGGTACCCTAAGATGTGTCACGAAACATTTTCATTCTTCTGTCAAAGAGGTAAAACACCAAACACGTCTGCTTTTGTTTATTACAATCACATGGTATTTGCAAAAAATATTTAACCTTCTGGCCCTCCTTTAAAATAATCACAGTTTTCCTCTTAGGCCCTATTAAGGCACACAATCATATTTGGAAATCTTAAAATGCAGAAAAGTCACACTTTCCCTACTGCAGTACTAAATGGAATAGCATATATACAAGCATAGCATAAATGAAACACAAACATTTCATTGTGAACTCTGACATGAAATTTATTTTAAACATGTCAAATACACATGTACACGCCTCCCTACACATGTATATGGATACAAAGACACCATTTTCAAATTAATAAACTTGCACTCTGTATTGCAATGGCAGTAGAATAAAAATAAGTAATTAAAAAAAAAAAAGTCAAAGGGACAAAATGGGTTCCAGAAGGAAGAGTGCAAGTGTTTTGTCTAAACAGTAAAAAAAAAAAAAAAAAAAAGATGCTGACATCACTGTTCCAGTATAGGACCTGCCAAAATACGAGAAAAAATACAACTGAAAAGCCCTAAAAGGGTTGCAGGAGGGCCTGAGGCTTAAATAATTAGAGCTAGTAAACACATTAAAAACATGTCATTATCTCTTGACTTAGAGCATGGAGTAACTCGTGAGTACCACTTTGTTAACCTGAGAATGACCTGGTATGAGGCGCAGCAGCACTGCAGGGAGCACTACACTGATCTGGCCACTGTCACAAACATGGAGGAGGCAAAGAGACTCAACAGAACTGGTAACTACACTGGACCTGCCTGGATTGGACTGTTCGATGACCCTGTTTCACGGAGAGGAGTTATGACCTCTGACCCTAACTCCTGGAGATGGTCTGCCACTGCGACAACCACCACCAGTCACTACCAGAACTGGTATCTGTCTTCACCGAATTACTTTACCTTAGAGGACAAGTGTGTATGCACTAACTCTAATGGATCTTGGTTTGATCGTCCTTGCTCTTACAAATTTCGTTTTGTTTGTTACAGAGGTAAGTGTGGTTCCTGATTTTTACTTTTTTATCATTACTCATGGTCCATTTTTAGGGATTTTAAACATTGGAACAAACCACAAACCTGCAAGCAGGACAGTCTGGTTCCCCTCTTGGAGCGGAGCATTTCTTTAGTTTGAGCTCAGCTGTTTATCTGCAGCACGTCTTACAAAAGCAGAAAAGCTAACCAAGGTAGCACTAGCTATCGAGCTAATTTAATAAGTTCTCTGAACTGATTAACAGCGTTTAGTGCTTTTCTTTGTCACAAATTGGTTCTGCTGTAGTCCGTGTTATTGTTCAGTCCTCTGCAAATTATTTTCTTCGTCTTGTTGCCATTTTAACAACAGTTAAGTCCAGTTGACATGCAATGTAGCAAACAAACAACTTTTTCCACTAGTCTTTGTACGACTGGCTTCTGCTGCTGTCCCCATTCAGAAATAAGTACCGAGCTGCTCATTATACTCTGTAGTCTGGTGTTTTATAAAAAAAAAAGTCAAGAATCCATGTTTGTTTGGGTCAATGGTGCGCTGCTTATGTCCCGCCCTTTGTTTCCCTGATTGGTTTCTCCGCCTGTCATTGTTTCGCCACTGAAACTAAACTTTAGCAGAGGTACCAGACTAACTTCTTTGTATAGAATAGGAAAAGAGTTTGTCTGGCAGCACCAAATTGATGGTGCTGAACAACTTTGAAGTCAATTCCATACATTAAACTTCAAATAAAAGTTACAGAAAATTTGGTAATTGAAGAACTGAAAGAGCATGAGGGTATAATTTGAACAGTTGACTCAAAATGTAATTGTATAGTAAAGTGGGTGTGGTGCAAAAAGATTAACTTGTACATTGCAAATGTTTGGAGTGATTGCAATAACTAAAGATAAACTCAAAGAGGCTTTACACACAAAAATGGGTCATCCTCTTTCTGTTTTACAGGTTCAGTTGAAAAGGAATTTTACCTTTTCCAAATTCCACGGACCTGGGACGAGGCTAAGGCCTACTGCAGAACCAACTACACAGACCTGGCAGTGATAGAAACAGCTGCAGAAAACAGTAAGGTGGCTTCACTTTTAGGATCATCTGGATATTTTTGGATTGGACTGTACAGAGAGCCCTGGCGTTGGTCCGACAACACCAAAAGTAATTTCACAAAGTGGGGAAGTGTGGGGTCTGGTATTACTGAGTACCACTGTGCAGCGGAGAACACATCCCACCTGTGGTACCCTCAGACCTGTGACCAGAGACTTCCATTCTTCTGTCATGGAAGTAAAACACCAAACAGTTGTTATAAACAATGCTACAAGGCTCAAAATTGTGACCATTTTAGTCGCATATGCGAGCAAAATTAAGTATGTGTGAGCTTAAAATATATTTGATACCACCCTGTGCGACTGCAACATATTGTAATTGTGCGTCCTTTTACATAGACTATAGACACATGCAGTTAAATTATGCTGACAGACACAACCTTGAGTTTTCCTACAGTTTTTGTTTCATGTTGATAGGTCCAGTAATCACAGAAATATTCACCTTTAAAAATTAAAAACTGCTAAGGATATTAAATAATTACCTACCTAATTACATGAAGACATTAACCCTCTATTGGCGTGTTTTACTCAAAAATAGCCAGAGATATTTACTGCCAATAACTTAGTTTGAATGAACAGAAGGATGAGAGGAGGTCCTCTGCTCTGAGCTGAGCACAGAGACAGGGGAGGGGGCCGGGCCACAGCAACTGCACGGCACAGAGACAGCACCGAGATCACACAAACACAAGAGGTTCAGAAAACTTTTAGTCAAATAAATATTCTAAAAAAAATAAAGAACAATGTGCCAGCGGGTCTGAGGGTGGATTTCTTCTCTTAAGTCTGTGAGTGCATAACATAAATCATGTGACGCACATTTACAGACAGGTGATCTTCACCTGATCACTAAGTTTCCCACAGTGAACAGTGAGCATTTATCACCTTGAGGTTTACAACAGTTTCTGTGCAGTCTTTCTATAATGTTTCTTATGTGTTTAAGCTGAGCTCAATGACTCTGACACACACACTTTCACCTGAAGTTCTCCTGTTGACCACAAGGGCCCCCCTCAGTCTCCTGGATTGTAGGTGAAGGAGGGCACTGTTTACTTTGTAAATGATACTTGCTCTTATGTTGCAGCAGTAGAGTCTGGTGTGACAAATTACATCAAAACATTCAAAAGAATGGCGTTATCGCTCCATGCCTGAATTATCTGAAGAGCCTATTTAAGTTGGGAGAGCCAGTGCCACATGTAAAAGTAAATTTCAGCCCTGTGTGGAAAGTAAAAGTCAAAATTGTAGTTATTATCAATTAATTAAAGATCTAAATACAGTATATTTCTATGTGGCTATTTTCATACATTTTGTTTGGTGCTCCTAAATTTTTGATGGTGCTCCTAACCTTCCAAAGTCAGGCGCACTGGTGCTACCATGGAAAAAAAGTTAATTTTGAGCCCTGCTATACATTTTATTGTACTTTCTAATAACACTCTAGATCTGTGTGATGGCAATCACATTTTTACTCTGTATTTTGTTGTCCAGACCCAAAGAAGCCCCCTGTTGTGAAGATAAATTTGATCCCTGCTAGACACTGACTGATCCAAACAACTCCAAAATGATCTTACAAGAGGTAAGTTTAATGTATTAACCATGTTTAACACTGCAACAAAGTCAAATGCTCATAGTAACTGAATCTGGATATTTTTATGTAAATAGATTGAAAAACAGCTCAACATAACTGGACACTCTGCAGCCAAAGTCACATTCAAGACTCCACCAAAAAAGAAGACCCTAACCCTAACCCAGGTCCAGGCAGATACATGCATATTATTTTGTGTTAGTAAATCTGTCTGTACTATAGATGAGAGCAACCATGGCCCTTTTGGGTGAAAAAATCTCTATTCATTGAATGGCAATAAAAACTAAAATAATACCTTCTAGTTCTGGACTTAACCCTTTGGGTGCCAGGTTTTTTTCTCTAAAATACAGTTTTTGACATCAAATATTCAAAAGGCTGTGGCTTAAAAATTATTATTTAGAGCTAGAGTCTTACTGTAAATGAGAAAAATGTCAGTTATGAACCAAAGTTTATGAATGTAGTAATTACAGGCATCTAATTTGCATATATTTTGCATATTGTGACGTCAATATCAGGCAGACGTGCTGAATTATGTTATTTTCAGTAAATACAAGATGATAAACATGTTTGAACTTTTTTTTGTCTTTTTCTCCAATTAATAAGATAAGATAGAAAGATATATCCAGATACATCCAGATAATAAGTAGAAACCAGGTGTGTGTATCACTATATAGTTTTCCAATAATTTTAGTAATAGGGACATATATTTTGTATTTCATGTAAACTCATATTCTGTGTGATGTACATTTGTTTATGATAATGTTGTTTTTTTGCCACAAAGGGAGCAGAGCTGACTTAAAGCTCATTTGATTTGAAACTGAGCAGTGACAGCGGCGAGTGGCTTGTAATGTGATATTAGGTCTTGTGTAGTGGAAGAGTTACATGTACAGTGCTGGAACTGTTTTGTTTTCTACAGGTCAGTGACACCCTGAATTAATATATATTTGTTTATTTGGTGGAGGTTTTGTCTTGAGTGGGTAAAGATTTATTGATTTTCCTTTTTGATGATTTGCATTAAAAGTATAAAACCATTTTTTTTCTTTTTCAGTTTTACTGATAAATAAATAAATGTCTCAAAAATGTTTTTAGTCTTCATTATTACCCTATTTGTTTCTTTCATGCAATTTTTCTTTAATGCTTTTCTACTATTTATTTATTTTGTCTTTGTGATTGCTGGTGCAGGTTCTCAGTCATCCAGGTTAAATTCAGTAAAATGTTTTAACAAGAAAGGCATTGGACATTGGTTTTAAATTACTGAGTAAGAATTTTTTTAAAATATTTTTTATTAAAAAAAGGCAACTCAACCCTAAACCACTTGTTTTAGCTGAACAGCTGTACAGATGGCGCTTTAGTGGTACATACCATTTGTCAGCATGGCCGGAGGAGGCAACAAAAATTATAAATGGAGGCAAACTCAAATCTACAAAACCATGGCTTTAGCTTTATTTCATGTTTTTTTCCTGGCACCCACACACAAATCACAACTCATCCCCTTAAATAACCCACCTGCACAGGGAACAAAAGAAGGACTCCACCAACAACAGGAGAAACATCACAAACAAAACCTATACATATTTACAAAAACAAGCCCTTTAAACCACAACTGAAATCCAAAAATAAAGTATTTACACAAAACATAGGTAAACATAATCCTTCAGCAAATCAATAATCAAAATAAAGACAATAAGAGTATAAACAATACCCAAACTCCCCTCTAATTAGTAAATGGCTTCTTCCACCCATTCAAAAGGGAGACAACAAGCCTTAGCCTCCATTTGGCTCAGGAACAACACATGTAAGTATGTTAATGCTACTCTCTACAAATCAATAAACTAATATTTTAAAATGTGACTGTGTGTTTTATTAACATTAAAATCTACTATTACAATCAAGATTAAAACTACCAGTAAACACATTCAATGACACTAAACATAGTAATGGAGGGCATCTCCATTACACTATTACTATTTATAGTTGTATCTTTGACTGTTTTGTAAAAAAAAGTCTAAATCCACATTTCAGGTCAAACAGTGGGTACTGCTGCTCAGTAGTTGCAGATAAATAAGTGTGACATAGTATTTGCCCTCCGCACCTGTGCCACGTGTTTCTCCCCATGGCAACTGTGCTCTCCACGCCCTCGCATCCCAGTCCTGTAGTTGCCAGGTGTGGGTTGTTTTCCTAAAACCGTCATGCAGCCCCGCATTTACCATTCAGTCCCCTCCACTCCTCCCGCAGCAGGGAGCGCAGTCAGGAACACCGGACTGACTCTGATCTTGCTCATTAGACTCCGTGAAGGGAAACAATTATGAAAAAATGCAATCTATCACCTCCAAAATAAAAGTGTTCAGGCATTTGTGGGACGACAATGACAGAAGGTTAAATGAATGAAGTCACAAAAGGATTTAAGCTTATTCTCCACATCCACATGACTCGTGGTTATGAGGTTTTAGACGCTTAGTCTGATAGTAGACAAACACAAATATACTTTTACATAAATGTGGCCACATTTTCCCCCCAATGGGATGGGTTTGGATGTGTATTTTTATTTTATATATTTATTTATTTTCTGGGACTTGGCAACCCTGTTGTTGTGTAGGGCATCACAGGCCCAGGCCTCTCTCCTCCTCTGTCTCTGCCTGGTTTCTGCCCACTTTTTGAGCAGTTTTCAATCTCTGAAAGTGGGCGGAATAAGGCCTGGGTCAGGGTTGAGTTTATGAGCTTATGCGCCAATAAGTCTTAAATCTGATAAAGCAAGGGCCTGGAAGCATTATTTGCACTTTAAGGTTTAAAGGCTTACAATTGGAATCATACTGCCCGAAATAAGCTAAGAAGATACCTTTGTGAACAGGAAAAAAAAAAAAAGGCTGTCAACAATTCAATCAATCAAATTGCTCATTCAGTCACCATGTCTAAAAAATGGTTTTAATTAGCCAAAAAAACTTTACATTGGCTCTCAAGTGTCTGAAAAGGGTCGGACCGAGGTGACAGATCACCCTCGTATAGGCTCACACCCCGACACAATTGGCTAACCAGCGGATGTGTGTAGGCAGGAGGTAGCTGGAGGATTAGCCTACTGTGCATGTTTTAGATTGATGGGGAAAACAAGAGTATCCGGAAGAAACCCACCAGGAGAATGTATGCTCTAAAAGAACCATATAGCCCAGTGTGTCCTCTATGGGTTGTTGTAAAAATAAACTGAAGTAGTGTAAAGTAGCTTCTTCCATTGGGTGGTATGGATCTTTATTCAACTAAAACCTTTACCAGTCCATAGCTAGGCAGTGAACAAGAGTGTAATGTAATAAATTAAAGCTGAAAAATAGTCTTTTGGTGGTCTAGTTATTTGACAGAAACAGTAATTGGCCATCATTAGCAGAGACATTGGACTATGGAGCCTATAATAAAGAATTCTTGGTAAATTTGGTGGGTTAACTGAAACTGAGACACTTTTATTGAGTAACCACAAGATGGGACTGTAGGCCATGAAATAAGTATAAGTTCCCAATAAAGGGCAGATAAGGACACACTTCATTGTGAATAGAATAAGATAGGATGTAATAGAGGTCAAAGTCCCATTCAAACTGACTGAAAAAAACATCCAGTGTAAAGTTGTACGACTGCTGCATACACTGACAACAATTCCCTCTCATATTCATTCACTAGGGGCGTTTTAGATTTGGATATCAAGCGAACACACAGTAACACTTAAAGACTCTACTAAGAGATTGTAAGGGGAACGGCCCTGGAATTGAACCCACAATCTCTGCCACCATGCGCCTCATAATGGATTTATGAATTAAGTGTTTTTAAGAGGGTTTTCAAAAAGTTGTCAGCACTTTGTAAATAATGTACATTGATTTAGATTAACACATCAGCAGTTTATTTATCTATAGTATAGTATCTTAACCATTGGGTGTCACTGGCGTACAATACCACCTAAGTCTATGATCCAGAACAATAGGTAACAGGTAACAACAGAAATTAAATGAATGCTTGGTACAACCTTGTGTCATGGCCCTGTCTGCGTCCTTGTTTTGTTTCCCTTGTGTTTTAGTTTGAAGTCTAAGTTACTCCTTGTGTTTTTCAGTTTTACTTCCTGCCCTCTTGTGTTTCCTGCTTGTTTGATTGCCTACCCCACCCCAATGTGTTTCACCTGTGCCTCATTTCCCTAAGTGAATTTAAACCCTGTGTTCTTCCGTTTCTTTGTGGTTGCATTGTTGTGTATTGTCTGTGCCCATATCTGAGCCTCCTGTGTATCCAGTCTTTTGGATTTTTTTCTGTTGGAAGTTTTTTTGACTTTTGGTTTTCTTTGTTTATGAAAGTTTTTTTATTCATGCATTTTGGGTCCTATCCCCCCTGTGCCCCCTCGGTCTCCTGACAGAATGCAACCCCCAACAATGGACTCAGCAGATTGCTGTGTGGAGACACACAGTCTCCACTGTTATTTTTTACCAAATTGTGGGACAGTGGACTATCACCCATGGCTGCTGTGCAACAGGCCCAGGAGTATGCCTGTTCGCAGGCCTCAAACCGAGCAGAGAGGAGACATGGGGCTCGCACTGGTCAGTGGCCAGGCTCCACCTGAGTCCCCTCCTGCTCTCTCTCCACCCGTGGTTCCTGCTCCTCCTGAGATCCCAGCCTACCAAGCTTGTGTTTGCACTCAAAGTTGCAGATGCCATCACTCTAAAGTGTCCGCCACCTCCAGTTCTCTTTTCTCCTCCGGAGCGGCTGGCACCAGATCTAGGCCCTCCTCCGCCTGATTGGCCGCTATTGCCAGAGCCTGTTCCTGTCCCAAGGCTCTCCCCGGACACTGATCTCCCTCCGGGGTGGCTGCCGCCTGTTCCCGTTCCCATCCCGAGGCCTCTGTCAGACACTGATCTTTGTCCAGGGTTGTCGACGCCTGTTCCTGTAACTCAAGTGGGGCCGCTGAAGACGTCACCGCTGCCAGTTCCTATCCTTCCTCCGGAATCGCCGAGAACCCATAGATAGTATGTTAGGCAGCAAGTGAACATTTTGTCCTCAAAGTTGATGTGCTAAGGCCAACACACACTGGACGCGCGGCAAAAAATACACTCCCATTATTTTCAACTCAAGTCTTCACAAGTCGCTTTACGCCCCTGTTCTATTTGAACACGTTGGCGTGGCTGAAAACACATGCTCCCCCGTAATTCTGCAGTAAACAAAGTCAGTTCTCTGCTCTGTGTGACAGAGACACAGCTGTAAACACCGAGGGAGAGTGGCATGCTACATCGGGGACAGAGACAGCAGCTATTGACCACAGCTGCACTCAATGCACAGTCTGTTGCTAACTTGCTAATGACTTGCAAATAGAGCATCCTAGTCTCTCCTCACACAGTCTAGGGCAACTTCTCTCATTTTGTTTGCTTGTTACCTATTAAACAAATATTTTCAAGTCCACGTTCATGCTGTTGTTCATGTTAAAGCCTTTTCAAGAGCCGAGAAGTGCATTGTTTGGTTGGGCTTTAGTAGCAGGAGAAAAGGGAAAGGATTTGAGCAAGTTTGACAAGGGCCAGATTGTGATAGGTACAGACGACTGGGTCAGAGCATCTCCAATACTGCAGCTCTTGTGGGGTGTTCCCGGTCTGCGGTGGTCAATATCTAAAGGTGGTCCAAGGAAGGAACAGTGGTGAACTGGTGACAGGTGATGCATGTAGGGCGTGAACTCTGGCCCATGTGGTCCATGTCCAACAGATGAGCTACTGTAGCTAAAACTGCTGAAGAAGTTAATCCTTGTTCTGATAGAAAGGTGCCAGAATACACAGTGGATCACAGTTTCTTGTGTATAGAGCTGCATACTAAGCAAGTGGTCATAATGTTATGCCTTATTAGTGTAAGTGGCTACTCTAACTAATAAGCTAAAGTAACACAGCACATACTGTAAGAAGCAGTTGGGAGCTCTGACCTTTGACCAATGACTTGCTTGATCAGTGAAAAGTATTGGGACACGTTATCAATAGTTGCTGGAGATACTCAGATATCAGTCACCTCCAGGGCAGTGTGTTTCAGTCAGCTCAGGACAATAAATGCACAGATGTAACAGATTTACATAATGGATTGCATTATCTTTCATCCAACTTGTATATTTTATAAGACGTGTATAAAAAAAATCTAAATCTAAAATGACATTATAAAAGGTACAACATAGGCACAGCATGTAATACAATTTAGGTTGAATAATTATAATGTGGTCAACCTGACCCTCTCAGTTTTCTAACAAAAATCAGGTGCGTCTGAAACCCCTGACATAATCCCACCAAAATCAGTCCTTTCTGACCAACCCCAGTTTAATCTGCGCCTATTTGTTTCGGCTCCAGGACAGTTGTGGCTACAGAAGTAGCTCACCACCATCGAATGTGAAGGAATGAAAGGCAACATTTACAGTAAACCTCCATGGAAATATGCAAAACAAAGACATTAATAGAAAAACTGGCAAGACAAAAAACAAACATATGCAAAAAAGTCATTAAAGTAAAGCTAGCAAAACGAAACATACACGCAAAACAAACGTGCAAGGAAAAGAGCGTATAAAGAAAAACAGCATGCAAAACAAAATGCAAAACAGCAGCAGCTAAACCTGTGGAGAGAGGTTCCAAGTGTTGAAAAGGCTCACCTGTGGTCAAATGATATGCAAAGGTTAGGGTACTACTTACAACCTGAAGGCTATTAGGAACACAAACAGCACTAAAAGAAGAAGTTAATTTGTTACAGCAACTGCTACTGATGATCTAAAAAGGACATTTTCTGACCTGGACCAGTGACAGAAAGCAGCACACAATGGCACACAACCAGAAGAGCAGATGGCAGCAAAGAGGCTTAAATAGTGTCTCTAACAGGGGTTATGCGCTAACTACTTCTGCATTCGGCTAAATGTAATGATCCACTTCCGGTCACAGCTTGTAAGCGAGCAGCCGGACAAGGGCAGCTTCAAAAAACATATTTATGTCTTACACATCGCAAAATAAAATCACCAAACTAACGCTGCTATGGACTAACGCAGTTTTATCCTTCAAACAAGGGTTTTAGCATTCGTGTGTTAAATATTTAACTAATCGCTGAGCACGGAACAGGGTACAGCACTCAACACAGGTGTATCCTACCTCAGTCTTGTTTTGGTCCTTCCCTTGTTTCCAAAACCAATCTGAAGAAAATCCAGACAAAACTAAATAAAATAAAACTAGCATTTACCCCGAGCAACATGTCCGCGCTTGAACCTTGTGGGACCGCTGGAAAAAAAGACAAAAGGTAGGCTCGATCACGTTCTGCATCATAGTGATACGAAGTGAGTGCTTTTAAAAGTCGGGCCTCACCTGTGGTATTATCAAAAAGTCCTTAACAGGTAGACACTCGGCTTTAGATCCTTCTGGAACAAGGCTTGATTTATCCTTTTTCTGTCAAACTCTTTCAGAACCACTTTAACGGGACAGATATCTTAAGGAAGCGCTGATATTCGGTCCATTCAAACACTTTAGTCTATAAACTGCACCCACGGGTGGCCACTCAGATTATACTACAAGAGCCTAAGATAAAATGAAATTAATAAAGATGACAGCGTACTGCGCATATGCTTAGGCTAAAAGTTGTTTTAATGCTCCACGGGCTGGTGCTCCCTTAAGCCCGGGCCTCACTGACAGACCGGTGTCTGCTGTCCCATTAACACACTTCAGAGTTTGAGAAAAAGAGAAGAACAAGCCTTGTCTCAGAGGAATCTAAAGCCAGGTAGTTACCTGTAAAGGATTTCTGACGACAGGTGAACGCCGCTGATGTTGGACTTATAATAGCACCCGCCTGGCATCACTGTGATGAAGAGCCACAAGCGCGATCCACCTTCTCCTTTTCCAGCGATCCCAGAGGTTCAAGCGCAGAGATTTTGTTTGGGTTATTTGCTAGTATTTATAGTTTTGCCTGGATTTACTTCAGATTGTTCATGGAAACAAGGGAAGGACCAAAACAAGACTTCAAATGAAGTAGGCCTGTTTGTATCGAGTGTTGCCTCTGATGCTGCTCGTGGGGCTTTGTTTGTATCATTAATATTTCAATAACAAGCACATTTTGAGTTCACACTTGCCATTTCATTTTTTTGGTTTATTTAACCGGTGCGGGGGTTTAAACTGCAGCATGCACCCTAGCCCCGTGTTTAATAGTTCCTTCCTAGAGATTTTAACAAAAACATGTAACTAAAAACAGCCGCAATGTACATAAAAAATAATATGAAACGTGTGAGAACTGCCCCTCTAGCTGCCTCTGCAAGTTACTTTAAAATAAAGTCTGTTAATTTTACCTGTTAATGTTAAATGTTATGGGGGAAAAAAGGTGAAATACATGCTTTATAATATTATAAACAAAGACTGGCTTAATTAAAATGGACAGACGTGTTGTGTGTGATTGTATATCACTAAATTTGTGTGCTTTAGTTAATTGACACAATGATATCCCGCCTCCGCGCTCAGCAATTAGTTAAATATTTAACACACAAATGCTAAAATCCTTGTTTGAAGGATAAAACTGCGTTAGTCCAATGCAGCGTTAGTTTGGTGATTTTATTTTGCGATGTGTAAGACATAAATATGTTTTTTGAAGCTGCCCTTGTCCAGCTGCTCGCTTACAAGCTGTGACCGGAAGTGGATCGTTCCGTTTAGCCGAATGCAGAAGTAGTTAGCGCATAACCACTATAGAGGGGTGGGCTAAAGGCAGAGCCCAAATGAGAGCTTCAGGGGCCCTGGGAGAAAGAAAGACCACCCCACTACACTGAGAAACATAACCTCACTGGTGGAGGTAATAAAAGAGTGCAGAATAAACTCTGCATTCCTTATACTTTTTTTTCCACACTTGTTTGAGGTTTTTCTGTTTTAAGCGTTTAGGCTGCTGTATCACACCCCACTTTTTCATTGAATGAACACTTGAGTATCGCTGACTGTCAGAATTAAGGCTCATATATCATTATTCATTTGTTCCCATATATCAGCAGGTAGCTGTTATTTTTTGTTTATTAAAATTACAGTTTCTACTTACTTGTACTTTTCATTTTGTAAAGGTTTGATGGAGCTCAGATGGCAGTTTGAGTGCATTTTTGCACTCAAACCTAAGTCCATTAGGAGAAGATGAAATCAACCTGAAACAAGAGGGTGGAATTTTTAAAACTGAAAAGTAGCAGTTAGCTTGTTGACAGTAACAAGTAACGTTAACTGAGGATAAAGCTAGTATAGCTATTGCCATTTAATACACCATAGTTCACCCCAAACATCCTTAAAATAATTCTAAGAAAAGGTTCAACATTTTTGCTGATATGCCATGTTATTTTTTGGTTAGGTTTACATAAATTTTTCAGGCTAAACTACAGGCTACGAGTTAAGCTACGGGCTACAAGCTAGGAAATCTACATTTTAGGCCAGAGAAATAACTAATGTTAAAATAATAATAACAAGTACATTCAGTCGCAGAAAGCTTAAAATTAAAAATTAATGATAGAATAATGTGTGTACATACCTTTTATTTGACGTTTGTCTCAGACTAAGGTTCACTTCCGCCTTTGGCAGCTGGACAGCTGCAGTTTGAATATAACCCAATGCTGGGTTTAAATCTGACAGACCGAACCCTTACCCTGTTATTATTTTTAACACAATTTTGGGTCATATAACCCAACCTCTGACCCAAGATTGTCAAACCAGCAAATGGATTATTAAAATAACCTAGGATTTTTTAGGGTGTAGACCTAGATGTTTATCGGATAATAACACATAAGACAACTAGTATAATTTTCAGGACATCCGATTTCATTTCATTCATTTCATTGGATTTCAAGACTGAATCCTCATGCACTGAAATGCACAGAAAACAATAAAGCCTCTTAAAAGAAATACGACATTCCCATGGCCTAAAATAACCTCTGCTAAGCCATTTACAGCACTGAGTGGTTTGTTCCAAAAAAGTTTATTTGGTCTTATTAATTATTATTACAAATATTAATATGTGGATTTCATGTTTCAGCCACTTATTTTTGGCAGCCTTCCTCAAAAGTGGCACTTGATGTTACTGTGACATGTCTTATCAGCTGATTTAAACAGGTTCTGGCTGTCTTCCTATCTGGAGCGGTAAGTCGACAGCGCCATCTGCAGTCCCACATAAGCGCTGAATGTGTTCTAAACATTATGTGCCTTGGGAAACTTTCACCTTCATAAATGTGTTACGAAGCACTTAAATAGAAGTTGTAATGGTTACAAAGCTTAATGCGGTGAACTGTGGTGTTGACCTGCTGGTGTCGTGGCCGGGCTCGCATTCCCATGTTGTGTGCCACATGTTTTTGAGCAGGCATTTGTATTGAGGTAAGTGTAGCTGATGCGTTCTCCAAATACAAAAAGCAAGCCCTCTGCAGAGCCTTCTTTATATTTGTTCGCTGGCTATCTTGATTGCGTGTTGTGAGGACAGTACACAGATTATCTCTTCACCATGGCACCTGTTAGTGGGTGATATATTTGGCAGCAAGTGAACATTTTGTCCTCCAAGTTTACATGTTAGAAACAGTTCTTGTGGGGTGTTCCCTGACCTGTCTGTGGCTCACCTATTGCTCAAACTGCTGAAGAAGCTGATAGTGGTTCTGTTGTCACAATACACACTGCTCCCATAATCCCTTAACCACATAAAAGCTAACCAAAAATGTACAAATTCCCAACTTTGACCCAAGCATGTATTTTGTTTTCTAACTGAACGTCTCGGTCTTAAGGCTCCTCTGTGAACTCTTATGTAACAGTGAGCGTCTTCTCCATGATTAACCTTATCTCAGGCTCCTGCTGTAATACACTGCACTCTTGTCTAACCAGGTGAAAGGTTAGCAATCACAGTATCTCTCATTACAGCCATTACATTCAGACACTGAGTTCTCATAAATGGTCTACAGCAGTCATTGTCAAACTTTTTACAAAAAGGAAGTATCACCTCAAACATTTTGTTCTTAAAGTACCAACTTTAAGGGACTAAAATGAGCCTAAAGCAGGTCTAAACTAGAACTAAACCAAGGCTGAACTCTAATCTAGATACAAACCATGACCATGAGTAAACAGGACTACACACCAGGATAAAATCAGAACTAAACCGGGCCTAAACAGGGTCTAAACCAGGACTAAACTAGGCCTAAACCATAACTAAACCACAACTAAACACAACACACGACTAAACCAGGTCTAAAGTAGGAATAAACCAAGTTTAAAGCAGGTCTAAACTAGGACTGAACCTGGACTGAAACATGATTAAACAGGCTCTAAACCAGGTCTAAATCAGGACTAAACCAAGACTAAACAAGGTCTGAATCAGGACTAAACCAGGACTAAATCAAGTTTAGAGCAGGTCCAAACAAAGACTAAACCAGGACTAAATCAGGTCTAAACCAGGTCTAGCCTAGGTCTAAACAGGCTCTAAACTGGGTCTAATTCAGGACTAAACCAGTCTAAACTAAGACTAAACCAGGACTAAACTAGGTCTAAACTAGGTATTATTAAACCAGACCACAACACCAGTAAAAAAAACTGTCAGGACTTGAACTGGAAAAGACTCCTGAGTACCACTAGAACCACTGCTGTAGGTAAGGTCTATAGTAGAACCACAATAACAAAATACTGAGCTATCCCTTTAAGATTAAACAGCCAAAAAAAAAAAAAAATCATTGTCACCTTGCTCTCAGAGGTAAGAAAGCAGGTGACTGTTTTCGATTCTAGACCAGTATGATTCATATTGTTAATCAGGTCAAAGGTTTACTCTGACTCTGGCTTTAAAATGTAATATAGTGTAATAAAAAGAAGGCTGGGAGGGTTAGATCCAGTACCACTATTATTCATTTATAGGGTTTCTATCCCTTATCCAGTTATGGTCAACAATCCAGCCAGAAAGAAAAAGCCAAAAGGAAAGAAGATCCAGTTGTAGTTAAAGGGATCTGAGCCTAAACCAGCTGCTAAACCAGGTCTACACTAGGACTAAACCAGGCCTAAACCAAAACTACATAAATCAGAACTAATCCAGGTCTAACCTAGGACAAAACTAGGCCTAAACTGAAACTACATAAATAAGAACTAAACCAGGTCTGAACTAGGACTAAACCAGGCCCAAACCAGGACTAAACTAGATCTAAACTGTCAATTAAAAAAAATTAATCTAATTAATTACAGGCTTAGTAATTAATTAATTGCATTTTTATCAAATAGCAATATTTATATGTCAGAAATAAAATATAGGAGCTTATTTGTATGTTCTGGCATATTTTAACTTGATTTCAAACTAACACCATGTTCAAACAGGGCAGTAATCAGCGTTTGTGCATCGGTCTCCACCTCCCGTGCACGTAGTAACACGCGGCGCGCCTTTCTCTCCTCCTGTGCTCCGCGTGTGACCTCTGCGTGGACCTGTCCTCTGTCCTTCACATCTGAACCAAACAGACCGCTCTCCCCTGTGTGCGTCAGTCAGATGTGAGAACAATCAGAGAGACGATGAGCGGTGCCTTGAAGCAGCGCGTTTGAAAGTGAAAGTGGCGCTGGTTGCACGAAGGCGGCCGACATCTGCCACACAGTTACCTGTAGTGCAGTATGTAGCACATTATCCAACTGTTCAAGGCTGAAATCCACTCACATTTGGTGTTTTGGTCAGTCTGGATGTCCAGCCCTGGTTACTGTGCGCCAGAAACTAGGTCACTGAGCGCGATTAATTGCGTTAATTTTTTTTTACGTTTTAGCGTTAATTCTCTGTAATTAATCGTGATTAACGCATTAAAGTCCCAGCCTTAGTCTAAACTTAAACTAAACAGGGTCTAAACCAAGACTGAACTACTGTCAGTCTAACCCAGGTCTAAACTAGAGCTAAACTAGGTCTAAAGCAGTTCTAAACTATGCCTAAACCAGGACTAAACTGGGTCTAAACCAGTACCAATTCTTTGCGCCTGAGGTGGGGTACAATTTTCAATTTTATTAGTTTATAGCAGGGCTAATATAGATTTAACCACGTTGCTTCCAGTATCTATAACTAATCTATAAACTGTGTATTGATAAAAAATATTGATAATTACATATAAATGCATTATGCTCACTAGCGGCTCTAAAGTGTTATCAACTGCAACCTTCTGTTATTCTCCCTCCCTCAAAGGTGAACAAAACCCTGGGATACTTGAACTTGTGGCAGGAATTTTCCACCAACCTGGAGAAGACCCTTTTCTGGTCGAGAAATACTGCCTCGGACTTGGAGGGGCTGATTCTCATCACCGCCACCTGGCACTCAGCTACTGAACATCCTGCTTCGATAGAGTCAACAGAACATTATCTGCAAAAAAATAAATAAAAAATTAAAAATCAAGTTGAGATCCCATGACTGCACCTAGAAATAAAATAATGAACAGAATCAGTGACAGGGGACAGCCCTGCACTGTGAACAAGTCCGACTTACTGCCAGCAACATTATCAAGCTCCCACTTCAGGCATAAAAGGACTAGACAGCCAGTTGTCCAGCTAACTATTGTCCAGTGTGTGTCTCCCACCTAAAGCCCAAAGTTGCTGAGATAGGCTCCCGATACCCTGGCTGTGGGGGTACAAAATATATTTATGTCTGACATTTTTAAAAGCCCAAAGCCTTAAAGAGTAACTAAACGCCAGGGTCATAGCCTACACCACCCACAGCAACAACATTGTTTGTGTTCAAAAAGAAACAGCGATGTGCTTCTCCCACAGAAGTGCTCAGTTTGTCTAATATGAGCTTCTTAAAACCGTAAAACTCTTCTTTCCCTTCAGCTTTTCTCTTCTGGGGTTGCCACAGCAAATCATCTGCCTCCTATAGTGTGCAGTGATTCACATATTGAGGTTGTACAACGAATGCCGTTCCTCTCCATTTATCCGGGCTTGGGACTGTCCCAAAGAGCACACTGGCTTGTGCCCCCTTGTGGTTGGATTTTCCAAAAACCTAAAACCCAAAAGTATTTCCAGAACAAGCAAAAGCAAAGAGTGTAATCTATACATCTGAAACATCTTTCAAACAAGTTTCTTTTGACAGTTTTATATTTTATTTTATGGTAGGCTATAAATGTTTAGGTTAGTTAGTGACTTATGTTACTACATTATTTTGTGAGAATAAATCATAAGATAAAAAATGTCTGGATGATTTAAAGAGGACATATTATGCTTTTTGAAATCGTTTTGGAAACTTTTGCATCAGTATTTCATGTTTTATAATGTAATGTATACGTGTGGAAAAATGTCTTCTTTTGGGGAGCTGTTACTTTGACTTTGCAGAGAACTGGACAGAGCATAAAATGGCTATTTAGCACGGCTATTAGCAACATGACGCTAACACATAGATAAATGAGCTGAGTGCTTCATAGTGACAGAAATTTAAGCACTGAAATGATCAGACCGAGTCCAATGACAGTGTATGGGCTTTAGAAGCGCGCAGGAGCACTTCCTGGGTTCATGTGTTTACACAGAGCCATGAGACTGAGAAGACATCAGCATACACGATTACTCAAACATGCCTGGATGAAACAAAATACCACTCTAGGTATCCCACATCACACTGGTCTACAAGCAAAATGCTTCCGGAACAAAAGTAGTGACATTTTTCTTGGATTAGGTCACTAATAAAGAAAAAGTAAGTCAGAAGTGCAGATTGGCTATAGTTTCCAAGAAACAGTATTGGGTCAAAATAGGAAATTTATGCAAAATAAGGCAAAAACAGTAGTTTATCAGAAGGTACAGTGTCTACAAGCAACCAGTTCTATCTGAAAGCTGCCTGCACATTCAATACATTCATTTTAATATGTCTAGAGTTTTGACATAAAATGTTTTGTTTTTATTTGCAGAAATCTCTCTCTTGGAAGTGGACAAAATGCATGCATGTAGAGAAATTAAATATTTTCAAAATATAAATATTATTTTTAAGCAAAAATGCCTAAATCTATTGTATAAACAGATGTGATTTTGATGTGAAACAATATCATTAAATATCTTGAATACATTAGCTAAACAGCACAGTTATCAATTGATTTTCAGTTCATCTTATCAAAATAAATGAGATTTAGCCACTTTTATCTCTGAAGCAGATCGAGTCCAAAAATTTGTAGACCAGTGTCCTCAGTACAAGATCTTGGCAAAAAATGAACACAACACTGGACGGAAATAAATGTTGTGACATTGCAGGAGTTTTTCGAAATGATGCCACAGCAAATGCATGCCGTAATCAAAGCTAAAGGTCCAACAAAATACTAGTGTGTGACTTGGCAGTCACTCCAGCACATCCCAAAGATTCTGAGTGGAGACAAGGTTTGGACTCTGTGGTGGCCAATCCATGTCTGAAAATGGTGTCTCATGCTCCCTGAGCCACTCTTTCACAGTTTGAGCTTAATCAATCCTGGAATCCTTGTCATCATGGAATAAGCCAATGCCATCAGGGAAGAAAAAATCCATTGATGGAGTAACCTGGTCATTCAGTACATGCAGGTAGTCAGCTGGCTTCATTCTTTGGGCGACGTTTTTTTTTTTTTTTTGGCCAGGCAGTATATGTTTTTGAGGCGCAAATGACATTATAACTTGGTTACAAGCTCAAAAAAGTCGATTTAGTATAATAGGGGACCTTTAACCAGTTTCTATCATGTCAGAACTACCAAAACATAATACTTAATAGTTTGCTAAGAAGCTAAAAATAACCACTAGCTTTAGCATAACTGTCAAATATCAAAAACCTTATAACCATATAACCTCATAACGTCATATTCCCACACAGAGAGCTATCCATCTCCTCCTCCCACTGCTGAAGTCTTTACTTTGTGAAACAGGATTTGTACCTTTGGCCTGCCACAAGTGCTGCTGCTCAGACTTTGGAACCAGGACGACACACACTCACAAGTCCCCCGCGCTCCGTAATCTCAAGTCATCTCCGAGAAGAACCCAAGACCAAGCTATAAAAAGCTCCAAGACAGAGGCGCCAGGATTAGTCTTCTTCTCCTCTCGCACCGAGGAGGACTCCCACTCTGAACCGGAGGCTAACCCGGAGCTAACGCCCGCCATGGGGGGTACCAAGCTCTGCCTGCTGCTGCTTCTGGGCACCTACACTCTGGCCCGTAAGTGCAGTGTATTGGAGGGAAAATATGTATTCAATTTTAAAATAATTTCTTAGCATAAATTTATTAAATGTGTTTTTGTTTTTTTATAGGTAGCATAGTCTATTGTAAAAAAAAAAAAAAGCGAAGAAAAAGTATAAAATTATAAAAGCGTTCACGTGACTTTACTTATAACGGTTATGCTAACGTTAATGTTGTGATGCTAACATTATTATAGGATTTTTTTTAACAACTAAATTAACAAATACGTATGTCTTAGCCAAGATATAAAATGTAGCTAACGGGGTTTATATTAAAAAAAATAAAATAAAATAATAAACTATTAATTTTAATGTGATTTATAGTTTAGCAAAACGAATTACCTATTAAGTTTTTTAAGAATTTTTAAATTGAAAAATAATCCAGCCACAGCCACATATGATCATAAGCCTTCTGAATAGTTTTTGTGCCCGTCCCAAGCACGGATAAATGCAGAAAGTTGTGATTCAAATGCGGCAAAATTAAATGCAATACACATATTGTTTAGCTTAGAATCTGAAAATAGCTAATCAAGTCTAATAGTTACAATATATAAATAAATTGAAGCTTAAGCTGCTATTACCAGAATAATCATATGCATTGACGTTACTGCTATAATGTACGTAATTGTGTGTAATGGGAAAGTGATTGTACAGTTTTAAAAGTCTGGTAATTTTATTGTTTTGAATATATATTTCTTTTTTATAACAATGTTAATAGTGTTACTTTTGAATAAGGCAAAAAAGCTATTCATCTTTAATTAAAAGGGTGAAAATATTAATTCATATTCCATAACATTGCTTTGAACAGGCATTATATTCAAGTTATATTTAAGTTAAGTGTTTTGAAAGTCCCTTTTGTTTTCCTATTTCTTATGCTTGATTTTTTAAAGTTTTGACACTATATTTTAATCATATTTGCTATATTTTTTAATCTCATATAGAGCAAGATGTGGAGAGTCCTGAGGAATATCCTTCCTGTCCCTGTAAGTCACTGTTAGGCTGTATTTTCTATATAGATATTCATTATTATAAAGCAATTGTTTTGTTGATCTGACTTCTTTTTAATAATTATTTTAGTGGCCAAACGATTCAAGAACTTCATACGCTACACTTACGACTACGAAGCTGCATCTGTGAATCTCGTGAATGGAGCCTCGGACAACAAGAGCGGACCCAAAGTCACCTGCAAAGTACGTAATCGAAAGAGAACAACAAACTCTAAGTGAACTTCAAACCCAGAGAGGGGGTTTTCGGAGTGACTGAACATAATATTTATTCTGCTGCAGGTCAAGGTTGACGTGCCCCAGACCTGTAGCTTCATCATGAGGACGACAGAGTGCTCCATGATGGAGATCTCTGGCCTGGACTCCAGTGGAAACCCTGTCTACGTCCCCGTGGCTGGAGCTGAGGCCTTCAGGGAGGCTATGGCCAAGTAAGAATCTGATTTGATTTGAAGCAGACGTTCAAGCAGAAAACAAAAATAAACTAGCTATGCAGTGAAAATGCAGCCAAGCATGTCATTACATTTTTGTACACAGTTGACAATATTAAAAAAGCATAGCTAGCTGCCAATTTTTGTTACTATTATTAGTTTTAATATTGTCATTGTTATTCAGGTTTATCAAAAGTATGCTATGAAAATTATAGCAGGATTTTAGCACTTCTCTCCCAGCAGCGCTCAGTTTGTCTGCTATTGGTGGTTGCAGGAACAGAAATGAATGGTAGTACTGTAACTGATAAGTAATAATTATTTTAAAAGAAAGACAGTATGTTGTTAATTTGAGACCATTTACACCAGAACTGCATAATATATTGCAAATTCATTATTATCGTAATATCAGCAAACACAATATTAATATCTCACCAAACTAAATGTATCGCAATAATGTTATGTCCTCCATCTGAGATTTACACTGTCAGAATATTTTTTCCATCTGAGCCTTGTTTAGTCATACTTTAAGCCTGGTTTAGTCCTGGTTTAGTTCTAGTTTAGTCTTGGTTTAGTCCTTGTTTAGTTCTGGTTTAGTCTTGGTTTTCTTTCTGGTTTAGTCTTGGTTTAGTCCTTGTTTAGGCTTTTTTTAGTCGTTTAGTCCCGGTTTAGGTTGTCTTTAGTCCTGGCTTAGGCTTTGCTTAGTCCTTGTTTAGTCTTGGTTTAGTTCTGGTTTTGTAATGATTTATTCCTGGTTTTAATCCTGGACTAGCTCTGGTTTAGTCCTGATTTAGGCTTTGTTTAGTCCTGGTTTAGTCCTATTTTAGTTCTCGTTTAGGCTTTGTTTAGTCCTGGTTTAGGCTTTGTTTAGTCTTGGTTTAGTGTTTATGTAGTCCTGGTTTAGCCCTGATTTAGGCTTTGTTTAGTCCTGGTTTAGTCCTATTTTAGTTCTGGTTTAGGCTTTGTTTAGTCCTGGTTTAGTCTTGGTTTAGTCCTGGTTTAGTCCTATTTTAGTCCTGGTTTAGGCTTTGTTTAGTCTTGGTTTAGTGTTTATGTAGTCCTGGTTTAGCCCTGATTTAGGCTTTGTTTAGTCCTGGTTTAGTCCTATTTTAGTCCTGGTTTAGTCTTGGTTTAGTCCTGGTTTAGTCCTATTTTAGTTCTGGTTTAGGCTTTGTTTAGTCCTGGTTTAGGTTTTGTTTAGTCTTGGTTTAGTCTTTATGTAGTCCTGGTTTAGCCCTGGTTTAGTCTTGGTTTAGTCCTGGTTTAGTCCTATTTTAGTTCTTGTTTAGGCTTTGTTTAGTCCTGGTTTAGGCTTTGTTTAGTCTTGATTTAGTGTTTATGTAGTCCTGGTTTAGCCCTGATTTAGGCTTTGTTTAGTCTTGCTTTAGTAGTAGTAGTTTGTTTTGTCCTGGTTTAGTCTTGGTTTAGTTCTGGTTTAGTCCTATTTTAGTTCTGGTTTAGGCTTTGTTCAGTCCTGGTTTAGGCTTTGTTTAGTCTTGGTTTAGTGTTTATGTAGTCCTGGTTTAGCCCTGGTTTAGTCTTGGTTTAGTCCTGGTTTAGTCCTATTTTAGTTCTGGTTTAGGCTTTGTTTAGTCCTGGTTTAGGCTTTGTTTAGTCTTGGTTTAGTGTTTATGTAGTCCTGGTTTAGCCCTGATTTAGGCTTTGTTTAGTCTTGTTTTAGGCTTTGTTTAGTCTTGCTTTAGTAGTAGTAGTTTGTTTTGTCCTGGTTTAGTTCTGGTTTAGTCCTATTTTAGTTCTGGTTTAGGCTTTGTTTAGTCTTGTTTTAGGCTTTGTTTAGTCTTGCTTTAGTAGTAGTAGTTTGTTTTGTCCTGGTTTAGTCTTGGTTTAGTTCTGGTTTAGTTAGACACAATTGTTACTAGTAAATACAGGAACTTACATTTCTGCTTTTTAATTTAATAGGACTTAATATATCAAAATATCATTATCGCAATATTGAACATAGTTTTTGTATTCGGGGTCGTTGCGGCAAACCGGTCGCACTGTGATTTGGCAGGCTTTTACGCCAGATGCCCTTCCTTGCCACAGAAAAGTTACCACATATCTCATGTTTGTCTCAGGTTTGCACACTGAGAACTTGGTAAACATCCAGTAAACAACATCTTGTGTTGTTATCTACTGTGTGCCCTTATTCAGGCCACGTTGTAATAAAACACTGTGACATTAGGCCAAAAGTTACTTAGACTTGGATAATAAAAATTAATTGTGTGTAATAAACGCTTGTGTGTGTGTGTGTGTGTGTGTGTGTGTGTGTGTGTGTGTGTGTGTGTGTGTGTGTGTGTGTGTGTGTGTGTGTGTGTGTGTGTGCGCTCAACAGGAACGTGCTGAAGTTCTCCGTTTCCAAAATGGACCAAACCTCGCTGTACCCTGAAGACGACGAGCCCGTAAACATCCTGAACATCAAGAGAGGCATCGTCTCTGCTCTGATTGTGCCGGGGATGGAGAGGGAGGAGAGGTCCATCAACATGGTAAAGCAAATTATATAGTACAGTGGTTCTCAATCTGTGGTACAGGTACAGCTGGTGGTACGCAGACGTCTTTACCAGTACAAGTTCTGATTTGGTTTAATTTAGAGCAAGTTTTATTCCTGGTTCAGGCTCAAATTTGAAGTTTAGACCATGGCTAAGTCCTGCACAGTTTAGTCCTGGAATTTGTTGTTGAACTTGTTTAGTGCTGGTTTAGTCATGGATTCATTCTGGTTTAGTCCTGCATTTGTTCTTGAATAGTCCTGGTTTTGAACTGGTTTAGTCCTGTATTCATCTTGGTTTAGTCACAGTTCAATCCTGGTTAAGTCCTGGATTTGTCCTGATTAAGCCCAGAATTTTCTTCTTCTTCTTTCTTAAGTCCTCCATTTCTCCTGGTTTTGAACTGGTTTAGTCCTTTGTTTATCCTGGTTTGGTCTTGGTTTTGAACTGGTTTAGTCCTTTGTTTATCCTGGTTTGGTCTTGGTTTTGACCTGGTTTAGTCCTGGATTTGCTCTTGTTTAGCCCTGGTTAAGTTATGGTTTAATCCTGGTTTAGTCCTGAATTTGACCTGGTTTAGTCTTGTTTTTGAACTGGTTTAGTCCTGTAGTCATTTTGGTTTAGTCCTGGATTTGTTCTTGTTTAGTGCTGATTTAGTCCTAGATTTGTTCTTGTTTAGTGCTGGTTTAGTCCTGGGCTAGTTACGGTTTAGTCCTGTATTTGTCCTGGTTTAGTCTTGATTTTGACCTGGTTTAGTCCTAATTAAGTCTTGATAGTGTGTACTGTTTTTTGCAAACCAGCAGGTTTTTTTGGCCGAGAATGACTTCCTCCATTGCCATTTATTACCTTATTTTTCTGCAAAATATCAATCAATCAATTAGGGTCAGATATAGATTATGTGTTTGTGGAAAAGAGTCACGCAAAGATAACGAAGAAAGTTGCTCAACGTTTTGATAACGTTTTTGCCCCAGGTTACAGCAATAAAACTCACAGTGTGTTCCAAACACTCCAACGTTGCAGGTCAAAGTCCCAGATAACTTTATCACCTGCTCTGAGGACAACAGGCCACAGATCAATTGGTCATCAGTTGTTCAGCTTGTTAAGTGTTGTACAGACTCCAACTGGTGAAAAAAACTAATGAAGGCAGCGGTTCTCAATCTGTGGTACAGGTACCGCAGGTGGTACGCAGACAACTTCTGGTGTTAGTCAGGAGTCTTTTTGAAGTTCAAGTCCTGATTTAATTTCATTTGGATCCAGTTTTCTTAATGTTAGGCCCCGCTCTGGTTTGGATTTAAATTTGTGGTTTGGTCCCAGTTTAGTTCCAATTTAGTCCTGGTTTAGACCAGTTTTTTAATCTTTTTTTTTTTTTTTTTTATTCCTTAGTTTAGACTTGGTTTTGTCCTTCTTTAATCTCATTTCAGTCATAGTTTAGATCTGGTTTATTTTAACCCTTGGTTTAGACTTGGCTTAAACCTACTTTAGTCTCACTTCAGTCCTGGCTTAGACCTGGTTTAGACCTGGCTTATTTTATCCCTTAGTTTAGACCTGGTTTAGTCTCAGTTCAGTCCTGGTTTAACCTGGATTTAGACCTGGTCTATTTTATCCTTTAGTTTAGACCTGTGTTAGTCCTGATTAAGGCTCATTTTAGTTTAGGACTGGTACTTGTAGAGCAAAGTATTTTCTGAGGTGGTGTTTGAGAACCACTGCACTAAGGCACAATTTTGAATGGAAATGTACTATTTGAGTTCATTTTAGGAGAAACATTGGTCTTGTTGTTTCAAGATCCCAGGTGACAAGATGGCCTCATAAAACTCTTCTAAAATGTTCTTTTTTTTTTTTATGTTCTTCCAGGATACGGTCCACGGCGTCTGTCCCAGTGATCTCAAAGTAAACACCATGGAAGACATCGCCACTGAAGTTACTGTTGAAAGGGATCTGAGCGACTGTGATGGATCCGAGGCTCTCAGGCAACACACCAGCCCCCTGGCCCTCATCTCCGGCCTGGTAAGGGTTAGTGTAAAGCTTAGTGTAATGACAAAGATCAAAACTTTTAGACAGTACAGAATTTTCGACTAATAAGCAAGTCAAGTTTATTTAATATTTACTTAATATACGTCTATTAAATTGAATCAAAGTGACTTTTTTAACTTAATTAAACTGTTTGGGAGTCGGTGTGATGCTAAATAAGTGTTTGCAGGGTGAAAAAATCCCGCTTTACCTTCCCTTGGTGTATCTTGACAAGCTTAGTCGATTAATCAATCAGTGAGGTCTTGGTTGGCTAAGATTTTATTGGTCGAATAGTTTGATCCACTCTTTGCTTCAAAACAGCTGCTCTTAATATATGACTATGATGACTTTTAATTTTCATTTTATCTAGGATAACATAGATGATTTTAGAGAGCAATATAATTCACAGCCATCTTTTCTAAATCTTTTATCACCTAATTAATGTAAAGTCACTTGTTTGAGTAAGACTCTGGGAAATCCCCTTACATATACTGCAAAAAATCAATATCTACATCAGCATAAAATTACTTGAATTCAGATTATTAATCTTGATTTGAGCAATAATTATCAGTCTTGATTTAAGCAAAAAGAACTAGGTTAGATTTATTTAGTTATTAGGTAACTTATTACTAGATTATTTGCCTTGTTTCAAAGTATTTTTTCCCTGTTTCCCTGCTATTTTTACTTATTTCAAGCAAAATTATCTGTCCATGGGGTATTTTTTAACTTATTTCAAGCAAAATTATCTTACCCCATGGACAGAAAATTTTGCTTGCAATAAGTAAAAAATAGCTTGAAACAGGGAAAAATACTTTGAAACAAGGCAAATAATCTAGTAATAAGTTACCTAATAACTAAATAAATCTAATTTAGTGAAAATTGCTCAAATCAAGATTAATGATCAGAATTTTTGCTCAAATCAAGGTTAATAATCTGAATTCAAGTAATTTTATCTAATGTAGATATTGAAAATTTGCAGTGTATCCTTTAGTCAATTTCGGTCGATTAATCGTTGTGCTGGGCATAACTTTCTTTGGCCGACTACAGCCCTACCTTGCAAGATTGAGATTATGGTTTAAAGAGAAAGTGACATGTCAGCAGTGACTTTATTTCTTAGATAATGGTCATGGCAGAGCGGCTAAAACTTTTGTACAGATACGAGGAAAAGAAATTGGGAGTCAAGCCAAGCGAGGAGTCACACAGAAGTTAACCGGACTCATCGATTTTACTATGAAATGTAGGGCAAGCTCTGTTGAGAAATATGCAAACAAAACAGCAAAGAAACAAGCAAAGTTACGTGGTTCCTCTTCAATTGCCAACAGTGTGAGGTTTGGAGACATAGGCACTGAGGAAAAGACAGAGCTGGAGATAGCACATACCTGTCCACAATCTGGCCAGTAGGTTACTTGTTACTACTCTCCCCACAACAGGAAGTAAAGTTGAAACAGGAGGAAAGTTTTATCTACATGTTAAAGATACACATATATTCTAGCACTGTGGACACGCACTGTAATGTCATATCCAAGTCGTGACGGGGATACGAGGATGAATATGAACATAAATGAGTTCAATGGAGCGACCAATAAAAAACAATTTCCTTTCTTTCTCTAGAATTTCCCTCTGTCCAAACTGATCAGCAGCACACAGACCTGCGACTACAAATTCGACAACCAGAAGAGGCACATGACGGGGCTGACGTGCACCGAGAATCACCTCTTCCTGCCTTTCTCTCACGAGTAAGTCACACACATTTATTCATTTTTACACTGTGGACTTAATGTTACATAGATACATTTTTTATCAAGTGTCTGGGATGTCTGTATGATGATAAATATTGAAATTGTGTGTGATTATATTTTTGCTTTATTATTTTACTAGCAACAAATATGGCATCTCGAGTCAGGTGCAGACAACTATGACTCTGAGGGAAGCCTCCAAGATCAACGACAGAGTTTTTGAACATGGTATGTACTTACGTTTTCATTACATATTGACTCATGTTTGTAGTGCACAGCAAAATAAAACACGTCGAGCTAGAAAGGTAGAATGAAAAGAAAAAATAGTAGTAGTACTAGTTTAGTGTTTGTATTACTGTGGTCAAAAGAATGGTGGCATAAGCTAGACTTGATTTAATCATGCTTTAGACCTGGTTTAGTCCTAGTTTAGATGTGGTTTAGTCTTGGTTTAGTCCTTGTATTGTTCCTGTTTTGTGCTGATTTAGTAATTTTTCTGTGTTAATCCCTGTTTTATCCCTTGATTTAGTCCTGGTTTTATTTCTAGTTTAGATGTGGTTTAATCCTGGTTTTCTTTATTTTGTAATATTCATTTTTTTGGTTATCTCTACTTTATTCCTTACTTTAGTCATGTTTTTTGTATGTGAAGACTCTGTCATCCAGGCTAATTGAATCACAACAGAAAGGTTAAAAAAGAAGTCATCTGGATTTGGCTTTAGTCTTGATTCAGGCTCATTTTAGTGCATCAAAAAAAACCTTGGAAAGTCTAACATTTTCTGAGATGAAAAAAAGTTTGAGAACCATTGCTTTCGAGAGTGAGATGTGAAACTGCAGTCTGCCATGTGGCCACAAGATGTTGGCAAAAATCCTAATATTATAAATTTTTGTCAAATTTGTTGCCAGGTGAGTCAAACATCCGCTCCCTGCGCATGGAGCCAGTAGATGACAAGTCCCCGGTGCAGACCAAAGACGCCGCCATCGCCTTGCTGAAAGAGCTCCTGGCCCTAAAAGACACCACTAACGGTGAAAAACGCGCCAATCTTTTCCGCAAACTCGTCTCCGAGCTCCGTGCGCTGAAATCCGACGCCGTTGACGCCGCTGCCCTGGAGATGTTTGACCTGTCCCAGCGCATGACATGGCAGGCCGTGGTGCAGTGCGGGTCTCCGGAGTGCCTCAGCGCCATGTTGAAAGTGTTGAGGACCTTCCCACACGAGGCCTATGAAGTGGACGCCGTAGTTTACGCCCTTGGGATGCTCCCGAACCCCTCCCGGCTCATCGTGAAGGACATGCTGGCGATGGCCGAGTACAAGCAGAGCAAAGCCATCATGTACGCCCTCGGAAATGCAGCCAGGAAGTAAGTAATCTTAGTATTGGTATATGAATGAGTGATACTACTCCAGGGCTGTTTTTGAGGAAGAAACAACATTATTACATGGTAGAAAGCTCAAAAAAGTCAAGTTAGCATAATAGGTCCCTTTAAATTTCTATACACTGATTGATCTAATTGTGAATGTTTAATTTTGTTTTGTAGACTGGCCGATGCTGAAGGTCCTGTTCCTGAAGTCAGGGCTGTGTATAACTTTTTTAACTCACTCCTTGGAGCAGACTGCTCTGGAGACAAAGAACTGACCTTCCTGACTCTGAGGGTAAGAAAACATATAAAACCAGTGTTGATATTCTTTGTACGGTGTATATAATGAGTAATTTTCTGTGATCTTCCCTTCATAACACCAGGTTGTTGGAAACATGGGAGACGTCCTGGAGGGTATCGACCCGTCCATCAAAGGCACTCTGCTGAAGTGTATGAGACAACCTGCCACTACTCTCTCTGTGCAACTGGCAGCAATCCAGGCGTTCAGACGCATGGAGGTCACAGATGAGGTAAATATATATTCTTTTCATACAGCAGCTTCAGAGACTCAAAAGTCAAACTACAGCAGCCTTAGAGGATCAAAACTTCAGCCTTGGAGGGTTAAAAGTAAAGTACATTAGGCTCATAGGGTCAAAACTCAAACTACAGCAACCTCAGATGGTCAGAACTCAAACTACAGCAGCCTCAGAGGGTCACAAGTCAAACTACAGCAGCCTCAGCGGGTCAAAAGTCAAACTACATCAGCCTCAGAGGGTCAAAAGTCAAACTACAGAAGCCTCAGGGGGTTAAAATTCAAACTATAGCAGCCTCAGAGGGTCAAATGTCAAACTACAGCAGCCTCAGGGTTAAAAGTCAAACTACAGTAGACTCAGAGGGTCAAAACTCAAACTACAGCAACCTCAGAGGGTCACAAGTCAAACTACAGCAGCCTCAGAGGGTCAAAACTCAAACTATAGCAGCCTCAGAGGGTCAAAAGTCAAACTACAGCAGCCTCAGGGTTAAAAGTCAAACTACAGTAGACTCAGAGGGTCAAAACACAAACTACAGCAGCCTCAGAGGGTCAAAACACAAACTACAGCAGCCTCAGAGGGTCACAAATCAAACTACCATAGCCAAAGAGTGTCAGAACTAAAACTACAGCATCCTCAGAAGGTCAAAACTCAAACTATAGCAGCCTCAAAGGGTTAAAAGTAAAACTACAGCAGCCTCAGAGGGTCAAAAGTCAAACTACAGCAGACTCAGAGGGTCAAAACACAAACTACAGCAGCCTCAGAGGGTTAAAAGTAAAACTACATTTGACTCAGAGGGTCAAAACACAAACTACAGTAGCCTCAGAGGGTTAAAAGTAAAACTACAGTTGACTCAAAGGGTCAAAACACAAACTACAGCAGCCTCAGAGGGTTAAAAGTAAAACTACAGTTGACTCAGAGGGTCAAAACACAAACTACAGCAGCCTCAGAGGGTTAAAAGTAAAACTACATTTGACTCAGAGGGTCAAAACACAAACTACAGTAGCCTCAGAGGGTCACAAATCAAACTACCATAGCCAAAGAGTGTCAGAACTAAAACTACAGCATCCTCAGAAGGTCAAAACTCAAACTATAGCAGCCTCAAAGGGTTAAAAGTAAAACTACAGCAGCCTCAGAGGGTCAAAAGTCAAACTACAGCAGACTCAGAGGGTCAAAACACAAACTACAGCAGCCTCAGAGGGTTAAAAGTAAAACTACATTTGACTCAGAGGGTCAAAACACAAACTACAGTAGCCTCAGAGGGTTAAAAGTAAAACTACAGTTGACTCAAAGGGTCAAAACACAAACTACAGCAGCCTCAGAGGGTTAAAAGTAAAACTACAGTTGACTCAGAGGGTCAAAACACAAACTACAGTAGCCTCAGAGGGTCCAAACACAAACTTTATCAGCCTCAGGGGGTCAAAAGTCTAACTACAATAGCCCAAGAGGGTCAGAACTAAAACTACAGCAGCCTCACAGAATCAAAACTCAAACTATAGCAGCCTCAGAAATACAATTACATTTTTTTGCTACTTTTAGGTGAGACAGCAAGCTAAAAACAAACAGGAAATAGATTTCTTTAAATTAAAATTTGTTATTGTATTGATTTTTTATTGTAACAATAAACATATTTATTTCCCCATGTCTTTTTCCTCTCCAGGTGCGCGCTAACCTCCAGAGGGTGGCCCAGTATCCGAAGGGAGCGGTGCAGAAGCGTCTGGCGGCCTATCTGATGGTGATGAGGAGTTACCAGGACAGTGACATTGAGATGGTGAGGAAACTGATGGAAAAGGAGCAGAACGATCAGGTCCACGCCTTCGTCATGTCCCACGTTTACAACATCCTGAGCTCCTCGGACGAAGCCGTACAAGAGTAAGAACCTCAGCTCCGGTGCACTTTTCCAATTTTCTGAGGAGCTTAACTGAATTTGCCATTTTTTTTCTCCTTTCAGCCTTCGTTCCAAGCTGAATGTTGCCTTGCGAGATGTCGACCTGTTTTATCACGACGAGTACACGTCCCTGTCTCGTAACTACGTGTTCCCCAACGTTCAGGGAAACCTCATCTTCGACCCCAACAGCCGGCTGCCCCGAGAGGTGCTGCTGAAGACCACACTGGAGACTTTCGGATTCAAGATGGACGTCTGGGAGGTGCGGTAAAACACATACGGCAACACTGTAAACGCACTGAAGTGAGTATTTTCATTTCTACTCACATGGTACGATATCTTTTGTTCCAGTTCGGCATGGAAGGAAAGGGTTTTGAGCCGACTGCGGAGGCACTGTTTGGAAAGACTGGCTTCTTCCCGGACACCATTTCCAAAGCTCTGTACTGGGCTGAGGACAAGATGCCGCCCAAAATCAAGGAGGTTCTCAACAAATGGGCCGCTCCTCTGAAAATGGAAAAACAAAAGGTACCCTGCATCTAAGATAATGCAAAATATGTGTCTTAACATGTTTAAAGGCACGCTAAATGTATTTTCTATTCATCCCTGTTTGCGTTTTGGGATCTTATAGGTTTCAGATGATCTTATCGGAGAAATTGTCGAGAACTTCAAAAAACTGGTGAAAGCTCTGCAGAGCGTGGAGGCTCCCGACGCTACGGCCTACCTCAGGTTCCTGGGCAACGAGCTCGGCTACATCAAAGCCAACGAACTGGAAGCAATGGCTCAGTATGCCACCATGTACGCTGAGATCTTCCTGTACCTCATGCCACGCGATATGGTACGTGCTCCCGTAACTGAAAGTCACATGCAGGGGTGGAAGTAACTAAGTGTCGTAGTAGTCGTAGCAGTAGTGGCAATAGTAGCAGCTGTAAAAGCAAGGTGGTTGACGTTCGGAGCCTTTTTTTTTGGCCTGCGGTGTGACACAACTTTGAAATTGAACAGAAAGAATATTAAATAACAATTTCTAAAATAAATCAGTTGTATATAAAGTGTAGAGTAAGCGTAACTCTATTATTTTATTTTTTTACATTGTTCTGCGGTTCTTTAGTAAAAATACATACTGTCTTCTGTCTGACAAAGTGAAACTTCATACAGTAATTGTCCTGCGGTGTGACTTTTTCTGTCACACCACAAGACATTCACCACCGTTTGGCCATTTGTATTCTTGTCATTCATTGTCCCATCAAAAAAAAAAAAAAAAAAACACAGCTGTACTAAAATTAATATTAAAATAACAGTTCCTTTTGTGCTGTAGCTCACAGCCTTAATCTGTCTGGTTTATAAATGACAGATCCTGTAGGTTTTGTTGCAGCTGTCTGTTTTAAAAAACAGATTTTTCACACCACAGGACACCATTTTGATTACAAGATTAAACTTGTTTTCATTTTTATTGAAAACTTTTGTAAACGGTCCCAGACGCTTTTGGAAAAGTTTGTATTTTGAAAATGTTACAGTCACACCACAGGACATTTTGCAGTTTAACATTAAAATACTAAAAAATGACACAAAACTTTTTTCTAGAACGCCAAAGGTTTCGTAGTAGGCCCTGTGTGCAAAATGTTTCAATTGATTACAGAAAAAGCGTCACATCAACCACCCAAATATACATTCAACTTCTGTTTTTAACTTTTACTCAAATAGCAACAGCCTGGTGACTCAGTAAGGGTAGAATCTGTGAATTAATTTGTTGTTTGATGATTTTTTTGGACAGATTGTGAAGAGTTTTATGGCTGGTGAGAACGACCTGTTTGCCCACTACATCTTTATGGACAACAAATTCGCTCTCCCGACGGCGTCTGGTCTGCCCCTGAGGTTCGAGATGTCCGGGACCTTCACCCCGGGACTGATGGGAGGAGTCACCTTCAACCCAAGAATGGTAAAAAAAAGAAAACTGAATGCTTGTAAAGTATAGCAAGTATAGTGTAAACGTGTTGCTCCTGTTTGCTAAACCCCAAACTTAAATCTATGTCTTTTTGTTGTGCAGAAGGAGCTGGTGTTCAGGCCCTCTGCTGGAGTCGAATTCATGACCAAAATGGGCGTCCACGTCCCTGAATTTGCCGAGGCTGCCGTCGAGATGACCACCAACATTTACCACGAAAGCTCACTCAACGCCAAGATCACTATGGAGCGGAGCCAGATTAAGCTGTCCATGCCGGCTCCACAAGACACCACCAAGCTCTTCCACATCAGGTACAAGTACTGTCAGGGTAGTAGTACACACAAAAAAAAACATTATCAGCCTTAGTTAAAATGACTTGAATTCAGATAATTTGACTTGTTTTAAGTTATTTCTGTCTTGTTTCAAGCCATTTTTTTTACTTATTTCAAGCAAAATTATCTGCCAAAGGTGTATGAAAATTCTACTTACCCCATTGCCAGATAATTTTGCTCAAATCATAAAATAACAATCTGAATTCAAGTCATTTTAACTAATGCCGGTAATGATTTTTTGGAGTGTAGTAGTAGTAGTAGTAGTAGTAGTAGTAGCAGAGATGGAAATTAACTAGATACAACTGTTCTTTGTACTAGATAGTACTGGTATAGGCGGTAAAGTGGGTAGTATGCTCATCTTGCAGGCAGAAGGTAGTAGTAGTAGTAGTAGTAGTAGTAGTAGTAGTAGTAGTAGTAGTAGTAGTACTAGTAGTAGTAGCAGTAGTAGTAGCAGAGAGGGAAATTAACTAGATATAATGTTTTTTGTACTAGATAGTATTGATATAGACGGTAAAGTGGGTAGTATGCTCATCTTGCAGGCAGAAGGTAGTAGTAGTAGTAGTAGTAGTAGTAGTAGTAGTAGTAGTAGTAGTGGTATTAGTAGTAGTAACAGTAGTAGTAGCAGAGAGGGAAATTAACTAGATATAATGTTTTTTGTACTAGATAGTACTGATATAGGCGGTAAAGTGGGTAGTACGCTCATCTTGCAGACAGAAGGTAGTAGTAGTAGTACTAGTAGTAGTAGCAGTAGTAGTAGCAGTAGCAGTAGTAGTAGCAGAGAGGGAAATTAACTAGATATAATGGTTTTTGTACTAGATAGTATTGGTATAGGCGGTAAAGTGGGTAGTATGCTCATCTTGCAGGCAGAAGGTAGTAGTAGTAGTAGTAGTAGTAGTAGTAGTAGTAGTAATAGTAATAATAATAATAATTAATAATTCATCGAATTTATATAGCGCTTTTTTGGACACTCAAAGACGCTTTACAATTGATCAATTATTCATTCACTCCTCAGTCACACTTGGTGGTGGTGAGCTACTTCTGTAGCCACAGCTGCCCTGGGGCAGACTGACGGCAGTAGCACAGCATTAAACTGGGCCAGAACTAGAACTAAACTTGGACTAAATCCAGAACTAAACTTTAACTAAACCAGTCTGTTATTGTCTATTTAATGTTTTTCATCTTCAAAAACTCCTGAGTACTGTTAGAAAGAGCCTGCGTACCACCAGTAGTACCTACACCACAGGTCGAGAACCATTTTGTCTCATACAAAATGCCTCTTCTGTTTCAGGAACAAGGTCATGGTCGTGGGTCCAGTTGATGCCGCAGTCATTCCGGCCACAGAGTCTGAGAGCACCTGCCGTCCGGCCTTTCCCGGCATCAAGCTCTGCACCACTGTGATGGGTGGGGACAGCGGGGCCAACCGTCCATACTTCCCCCTGAACGGAGAGACACTGTAAGTCCAAAGCAGTATTAATATTTTCTTACAGGTTTATGTGTTGAGCTCTAAACTGTATTTGTTCACCTCTAGGTTTGCCGTGGACATCAAGCCGACGGACGGAGTCTCTGAATACTCAGCAACCATCGGCTACGATCTCCTCAGTGAAGGCAAAGATGGCCGCCAGAAGGTCGACACTGTCAAGGTGGCCCTGAGAGTTGAGGGTAAGAGAAACATGTTTTAACAATATTTTAATTGTCCTGTACTTTTGTCAATTGTCACCTGGGCAACAGGCGTGTGACGAGACAAAAATCCCATGAGACACAAGACACGAGATTAGGACGAGATGTTTACACAAAATGAGTGTGAAAAATGCGTTCAGGTTCCCGCAGGGCATTAAAAGCATTAAACTGTCTTAAAAAATGGCATTAAAAAGCATTACATTTGATTTCAACAGACATTAAAAATTTTAAATAGTTAAAAAAAAGTTAAATCGGTGACCTTATTAGTCTTCTTTGTGAATATAAATATGCATATATGAATAATAATTTACCATTTACTGGAGCCTACACCAGTGTTTCCCAATCAGGGGTACGGGGCCCCCAGGGGTACGCAAGCACTTTGTAAGAGGTACTTACAAAGTAAATATTTCAAGCTCAAGTGTCTCACTCACTGCTAAAACTGTTAAAGAATATTAATTGAATATTGTATTTTGTTACATATGTTTAATTTTAATAGCTTATTATTCATTATGATTACTTTATTAGTAATTTATTTATTTATTTTTTGTATTCTGAACTTAAAATCTAAAGCAAAATAGGTAAATGTAATAGGAGTTTATATTGTTATATTTTAATTTTATATTTTTATTTCAAAAGCATCTTGAATTTGAGTTTAATAGAAAAAAATGCAGGAGAATTTGTATCTAAAGTAAATTAAGTATTAATAAACGCCAGTGTTTTATAAGATATTTTTTAAAGAATAATAAATGCAGATGATTGAGGGGAGTACTCTGTGTAATCCGTGATCATCTCTGCCTTTGTCCCAGGAGCTGACCCCACGGAGGCCACGCTGACGATGAGATACAACCGGAACAGGAACGTCTTCACCACTCAGCTGCAGATCCCAGACATCGACGTGGAGGCCGGCGTGAAGATCGGCATGACGGACAGCAGCTCCAGAGGAAAATCCCTCACCCTGGAGATCTCCAACAAGAACGTGCCCCAGCTCTCTCTGATCGGCCGTGCCAAGTGAGTTAAAAAAAAAATCACCCAAAAATATTAACATAGAAATAATAAAAGAGGAGTAAGCGGTTTGTTCATCCATTGGCCCCAAGAAATATAACCATTAAAGTCCTTTGACATATCAGTGGTACCAAGCCCATAGAAATTATTGCTATAGAAGTGAGTAATTTTGACATTTTGGCAAACTTTCACTCTCACTTTTGTCGTGATCTTTGCATTTGTCTAAAGCAGTAATCCTAATTTCTGCAACATACAAGAGAATAGAGAATAATTGTTACCTATTTACCCAAGGAATTGTTTAAACTCGCTTATTTATACGACATAACTTATAAGAAATGGTCAATAAGTAGGTATTATTTAGTGTAACTTTTTTTTTTTGCATATCTCTAAATATAGTTTTAATTGCTGGATCCTATTTTATCCGTTATCATTTTATTGTGACCTATTTTTTAGTTATTATGTAATTTTTCTGAATTATTTTTGCTACCATATTTTATGAAATATCTATTTTACAACCACTTTAACTATTTAAATTATTAAAACAACTAAATTGACAGCTAAACTAATAAAAACAAGACATAGGTTTTAATTAAGCCGAACATTGAAACTATATTCAACTTCCCTGTGGCCCAATGTTAGGAAACATTTAATTTTCAAGGCTCTGTATATATTATTGTTACTTACTCATAAATAACCTTTATTGGAGCATAAATGTAGTGAAATAGGACCGAGCAATCCAGATATTCTTTAGCAATTGGTCAAACAACATACTTAAATTCTTCAAACTTGACTATTACTCCTTATTTCTTGTCTTAATTCATAACTTATAAGAAAAGGTCAATAAGTAGGTATTATTTAGTGTAACCAATTATTTTTTGCATATCTCTAAATATGAATAAATACCAACCACAGTTCCTTTTATCCACCCCAGGCTGCAGGGCAGTGCGGAGGGGATGCTGCAGCTCCAGCTCTTGGTGCCCTCTCTCAGGACCGACGCCTCTGTCACTGCCACGGTGAGCAGAGCCGAAGGACTGCTCCTGGAGCTGAAGAGCGACGTCAAGCTCCCAGAGACCACCTCCGTCCAGACCATCACATTCAAATACGGTACGTCTACTTCAAACGTATGATTTCAGTATTAAATTGTGTCAAATGCACAAAAATATACAATATATACATTTGAAGCTCTATGGAGTATTCTGACTTTGGAGACTGCAAAAAGTGTTATTTTGGCACCATTATGAAAACATGATATTTATCTGGTGTTGAATAGTCCAGTGGTTCTCTAGTCCTGGTTTAGATCTGGTTTAGTCTTGGTTCATTCCTGGTTTAGACCCTGTTAGTTCTGGTTTAGTCCTATTTTTTTTATATTGATTTAGTTCTGTGTTTGTCCTGATATAGTCCTGGTTTAGACCTGTGTTAGTCCTGGTTTAGGACCTTGTTAGTTCTGTTTTAGTTATGGTTTAGACCTGGTTTAGTCTTTGTTTATTCCTGGCATAGTCGTAGTTTAGAGTCCTGTTAGTTCTGGTTTAGCCCTGGTTTAGTCTTAGTTTAGTCCTGTGTTCGTCCTGGTTTAGTCACAGTTTAGTCCTGTGTTTGTCCTGGTTTAGTCACAGTTTAGTCCTGTGTTAGTCTTGGTTTAGTCACAGTTTAGTCCTGTGTTAGTCTTGGTTTAGTCACAGTTTAGTCCTGTGTTAGTCTTGGTTTAGTCACAGTTTAGTCCTGTGTTTGTCCTGGTTTACTCACAGTTTAGTCCTGTGTTAGTCTTGGTTTAGTCACAGTTTAGTCCTGTGTTAGTCTTGGTTTAGTCACAGTTTAGTCCTGTGTTTGTCCTGGTTTAGTCACAGTTTAGTCCTGTGTTAGTCTTGGTTTAGTCACAGTTTAGTCCTGTGTTAGTCTTGGTTTAGTCACAGTTTAGTCCTGTGTTAGTCTTGGTTTAGTCACAGTTTAGTCCTGTGTTAGTCTTGGTTTAGTCACAGTTTAGTCCTGTGTTAGTCTTGGTTTAGTCACAGTTTAGTCCTGTGTTCGTCCTGGTTTAGTCACAGTTTAGCACTGTGTTAGTCTTGGTTTAGACTCTTGTTATTTCTGGTTTAGTCCTGGTGTAGTCAAGATTTACACACATTTTAATCCAAGATGGTACATAAAAACCCAAATATTTCCTGAGGTGGTACTTGGTGTGAAAAGTGTCGTATACTATTTGGTCTGTTTTTGTACAAAATTTCACACAGTAACTCACCTTAAATATGATTTGTCTTTCAGGTGAAGAGCAGGCCGAGGTGAAGCTGGTGTCCAACGTAAACGCTGAGACTAAAGTGATGGTGGATTACTCCGACGCAGCACAGGCCTGGTTCTGGATGTTTGTGGAGGACGTTATGGACCAGAGAGTTGTGAACACCGACATGAAACTGCGCCACATCGTCAACAAGGGACTGGAGGTAAAGAGGATTATATATTAATGACTGCCAAAGAGAATTAGTCAGTCAATGCATCCAGCTTAAAATGTATGTTAATTGATGTTTTTTAGGCTGGTACTATCTGGATGGACAAGTTCAAGGATAGGATGGGATATGTGGCGATTGTGATAGAAAACATTGCAAATATGGATATGCCAGCCATGCCCGAGAACCTGTTCATGAACTTGTAAGTGGCTCAAATCTACATTTTGAAATATTTCTTTGGGATTTTTTAAGTCTGAGTCTGTGTTGTAGTTAGTGTTTTTACTCTAAACTTGTTATAGAATGTATCTTAACAGCTGAATACCAGCCAGCTGCTGAAAAAGTGTAAAAGCTAACTTAGTTGCAGTTGCATAATTTATCCAAACGAGACCAGTATTTAACAAAATAACGCCCTTTAAATGAATAAAACTCAATTCTTCTGCAAGTGAATGGATGTCAGGAATAAAGTCCTATACTTTTACTTAAATTCTTATCTAAAAAACATCTTAATAATCAAATGAGGAAACAAAATATGTTATAAATGTGAGTCAAAATGTGATATTAAGAGGTAATGTGAGACTTGCTGGCAACACTGAATAGAAAACAGTATGTAAGTTAATTAAAGTATGAAGATTATTAATATTCATTTCACTGCATTTATATAGCAATAAAATAGGCTATTCTTTAATCTTGTACATACAGTTATATAGGAATAAACTTGGTATAAAGATGGTACTTGTAAATATTTTGTTTATATTTAGTGTTTTTCATACAGCAGCTAACATTATAAAAGATAGTTTGACAACAATTTATTTCCATACCACATGTAGACTAAAATCACAAAATAACATGGTTTATAATGCATTTCTTATATTAAATGAACATGCCTTTTCTTTTTTCCAGTGAAAGTGCATTCACATACAACTTCAACAAGGACATGATGATCATCTACCTCCCTGTGCCTTACGGCGGAAAGTCCTCTGAAGAGCTGAGGATCCCGGCCACAGTCACGACCCCGCGCATCAACGTCCCGCAACTCAACATAGACTTCAACCCTCTGGAGATCCGCATCCCGACTTTCACCGTGCCGTCCGAGTACGAGTTCTCTACCCCGCTCATGGGCAAGATGGAGATGACCACCAAAGTCGAGAGCAACTTCTATACCTGGGAGGCGGCAGTGGCCATGGGCAACTACACCGAGGATTCTCCGAGTTACAAGGCTGAATACAGCGTGAGGGGAGAGAGCCCCGTCAGTCTGCTCTCCTTCACTAATGCAGGTAATTAATACAGTAATTTATCTGAAGTAAATGCCATTAGGGGTGCACAATTATTTTAAATTCACCGCAAATATAACAACAATGCACTAGATAGATATTCCACTTACTACATACTATATGCTACTTTTAGCAAAACAAAAACTGCCTGCATTTGAGGTCATGTTAATATGTATTTAGCAAATGAAGTGCTGTGAGCCCTAAGTAGTGTCAAGTATCATAATTTTAAAACAAATTTAATTCAAGATAATGTGTATAGGGCTACCAGCACTCAGTAATGTAGAGCATGCAGCATGTAGAGCTGAAGTTCTCCACTTTTTATTTGCTTTTTAATTGTTTTTATTGCTGGATTCTATTTTTTCTATTATTAATTAGGTATTAGGTTATTTTTCTAAATAATTTTTACTACCATATTTTATGAAATATGTATTTTGCAGTCACTTTAACTGTTTTATGTAGTTAAACAAAGATAAATACAAAGTTAAATACAAACTGTATTTAACATCCCAGTGGCCCAGTTTAGGGTCTTGTTCCACCAGTTAGTAAACACTCACACAGTTTACTTGGCTCTGTATATATTATTGTTAATAACTCAAATATATCTCTATTGGAGCATAAATATAGAGAAATAGGACCGAGCAATCCAAATATTGTTTAACAAAAAATAATTATTGTGAAACATTTGTTTGCTCTCCTTATACTTCTATTACCATAAAATATTTCCAATAATATTTAAGTGATAGCATATGTTTATATTGTGCACCTCTAAATCAAATCAAATTGGTCAAATTACATACTTTAATTCTTTGTATTTGACTAATAGTTTCCTTATTTCTTGTCTTAAACAGGAACTGCCGAGCTCTTTGAGGAATTCAATGGCGTCACCACCTCCCTCTTCTTTAGCTTGAGACACGAGCTCCTCAGATCTGAAATCACAGTCCGCAACAACTTCGGCATCACTGACAACATCTGGTCCGGAGGCAGGATCGTCATGACCACTAAATGTCCAAATGTTGAAACCTCTATGAGCACTACGGCACAGTTCACCCTTGCACCAGCTATGCTCTCTGGCGACATGAATTCAGATGCTAGCATGAAAATCGGACCAATGCTTGCCACCTGCACATCCCAGAATACCTTCTCATTCGAGCCAGCTAAGAAGGAAGCCAAAGCCGAAAGCACCGTAAGGTTTAACTCTGAAATTGTGAAGCTCGCTAACAAGATCAAGATGTCCTACGCTAACGACGAGCTTGTCATTGACTCTAACACCAACATGAACAGCGAGCCTCTGAAGCACACATCAAAAATTAACCTAGTGTACAAGGACGTCAAGCTTAGCATCCAGGCAGACTCTGTGACCAAGGCAAGCGAAGAGAAAATGCTGCGTAGCCAGATGGAGCTGCTAGCATCTGGAGAGCAAGTAACATTGAGAATTGAAAACCAAGCAGATGATTCAGCAAACCGTGCCTACTCTTTGCTAACTGGATCACTGACCCCATCTGGTTTGGAGATCAACTCGGATGCTTCAGTCAACATCTTCTCAAGCCTGGCCTCTCACAAAGCAACCTTGACCCTGAATAACAACGGCTTGACCACTAGCTGCACCACAACCGCCCAGTTTACCCCATTCACTTTGGAAAATGTCTTCCACGCAGGAGCGGATTCCAGTGGGGCTACAATGTCTCTTACCACTAAGGGAGGCATCAGGGAGAACAAAGCTGAGCTAAGTGTTGAAGGCAAGATCGCAAGCTCCGAAGTGTACCTCAATGGCATCATGAAAGGCAATGTTTTTGATTTGAATGGAAGAAACATAGTCAACTTGAGGCTCAACGAAGACGGTCTGGTAGCTTCAAACAACATGGTGGCGTCCTACAATGAAATTAGCACAGAGAACTCCCACACTCTGTCTGTCACAATGAGGTCTTTCACTCTCCAATCCAAGACAGACAACTTCTTGAACAGCAAAAACGCCTACAAGCACGACGTCACGGTCAATGTTGAACGCTTTACTGCTGATGTGACCATGAAAAATGAAATGAAGATAATGGAAGTTAACTTCAACAATGACGCACAGTTCAAAGCCATGCCCTATACAGTGGAGTTGGTTGGCACAATAGCAAGCAGCTACAATGAGGAGGAGATGAAGCATACCTATGAATTCAAGATTGTCGACATGGTCCTCTCTGCTAAGTGCAACACCAATGGCAAACTCTTGGGGTCCCACATGACGCATGCTGCTGATATGGAGATTTCCGGCTTGACTTTGAAGTTTAATGACATCACTATTTTGAATTCCCCATACCTTCGCATTGAGAGCACCGTCAAAACCATGGCTGAACCCTTTACTCTGAATGTTGACGCCATCTTCAACTCAAATGGCGATATTGACTTCTATGGGCAGAAAAGCGGCGAAATGTACAGCAAATTCTTGATGAAAGCAGAACCTCTCATGTTTACCCATTCATTCGAATACAGAGCTTCCGCCACTCTTAAAGATGTAAATGATGGAGAGGTCATTATTACCAACATGGACAATAAGTTTAACAGCTTGCTTACCCTCAAAGAGCAAAGCGTCACCATCAAAATGATATCCAATGTGAACGAGCACGCTTTTGATCAAGAACTAAACGCCTTCAATAATGCAGAGAAAGTTGGTATTGAGATGACAACGGCTGCATCTACTCCTCTCTTTGCAAGGAAAAGCAGAAACTATAGCCTCTCTGGATTTGTGATCTATGAAAAGAATGGAGAAAGCCACATTATGATTCCCTTTGTTGAGCATTTGCCATTGGTTGTTGACAACATCAGAAATGCAATGATGAGACTCATGAACCAAGGCATCAAGACAATTAAAGACATTAACAACAAGTACAAAATTAGCACAAGGCTTCACAACAAAGTTACAGAGCTGAAAGAGGTCATTGACAACTTTGACGTTAACCTTTTAGTCCAGGATATCAAGAAGTTCCTGAGCTCCATCGAAAGCACCATCACCAACCTGACCGCCAAGTTCCCTAAGGACAAAGTTGTGGCTATGCTGAAGTCAATCAAGGAGACTATCATGGCTTGGATCAAGAAATACAACATTGTCGAGAAGTTTAATGTGATTTACGGAAAAATGGAGGAGATCCTGTCCAACTACGAAGTTGAGAAAATAATCAGTGCCTTTATGGATGAGATTGTTAAGATTATGAAGCAGTATCAAGTGAGAGAAAAGATCCAAGCTGTGTTCACCGCTATCAAGTCTATTGACATTAAGCCAGTTGTCCAAAAAGTGATGTTGCCAATTCAAGGCTTTGTAGCTGAGTTGTATGCTATCGACTACAAGCAATTTGTCGAGGATATGAATGACTTTGTCCTCAGAATGCAGCAGAAAATCAGATCTTTTGACTACGAGACATTCACGATGGAGCTGACTGAAACACTTAAGGAGATGAGCGCCATTCCTTGTCTGGGAAAGCTGTCTGGAGAGGTCAAACTTGTTTCCCCACATTATAAGATGAAGACCAATGTTAATTTTGAAAACAACACTGTTAGCTCAGACACTCCTGACTTCCTGCTCAAGTTCAACTCTAAGGCTGACTCCACCTTGGGAGTTCTTGGTTATACTCTAGACACTTCTGCTAATGTTGTTCTACCAAGAATGAGCCACTTGGCCGTTTCCGAAAGCATCAAGTTTGACCAGTCCTCGCTTCACTTCAACCACCAGGGATCAATGAACATCTATAGGCACTCTGCTCTGGCATCTGCTGAAACAACTGCAAAGGCAGACACAGAATTGTACAAGGGAGAGCTTGTCAACAAGGCATCCCTTACAATGGAGAGTGGTGTATCTTCCAAAGTGGAGACTAACTTCAAGCAGGACCTCAGATTCCCACCTCTTGACGTCTTCTCTGACATGGCCCTGAGCCAGATCACAACTTTGGAGCTTCAAGACAGCAGCGCTACTTGGAAAATGGAAAATGCTGTTGATGGTAAAGTGAACAACCATGAAGCTAGCCACAAAAGCAACATGGAAGTTGTGTTCGATCTTAACACGGCTAAGATGGCATTCAATGGAGCTACTGGTTGCACCAACATGAAAGTAATCCAGAAATTGGACGCCGACATTAGCATCTTCCAACATTTTATTGTCGATGCTAAGATGGAAACTGAAGCGCCTTTCCTTAAAAGCAGTGTCGCTGAAGCTAAATTTCAGGCCAAGGTTGAGGACTTGAAAATTGACTTTACTGCTGTCCACAACACAGAGCTTGTCGGTAAAGTTGAGGGAACACTGGCTAACTCTATTGTAGCATCTGTCACTCCTGATGATGTTATCTATGAAGCTAAAAACAAAGCAAATGCTAAGGTTTTTCTTCCATTCCAGTTACCAAGCAAACTAGATCTCCAAAATGACTTTTCTTTTGCCTTGAACCCCGTGGAGCAGAGGGCTAGCTGGACAGGCCTGGCAAGATTCGGCCAGTACAAATACTCCCATTTCTTTAGCATGGATAATGGAGAGAGAGAAATTAACATCGTCTACCAAATCAATGGAGAGGCCAATCTGGATGAGCTGAAACAACGCATTACCATCCCTGAAATCAATCTGCCACTTGTTGATATCACCATCCCAGGAACCAATGACTTTTCACTATGGGAAGATGCCGGTCTAAGCTACTTCTTAATCACTACACACCAAACTTTTGATATTAATTCAAATTTGAAGTACATGAAAAACCCAGACATGATCGTCATTGACATCAACATGGACCGGGTCATCAATTCTATCAACACCAACGCCAAGGCTCTCCACAAAAGGATGCTCATTGGGAAGGACAAAGCCGCTGCCATTCTTGCTCAAACTTACGGTAAAGCAAAGGAGGAGTATGAGAAATACAGTGTCGAGTTGCCCAAGACTATCACGATCCCAGCTTACAGGATCCCACTGATGGATGTCGAAATGTCCACTTATACCATCCCACTGCCCGACGCTAGTCTCGTCAAAATGCCTTCCTTCCACGTCCCATCTGCCCTTAGCAAACTGACTCTCCCAAAAGTCACCTTGCCCAAAATTAACAGCATCAAGATCCCACGTTTGGGCGAGATGACTTACGAGTTCTCAATGAAAACCGCAATGATTACACTCAAAGCCGATGCTGGCCTCTTCACCCAAGACGGTATTGTTATGAAGCTGGATGCCTCCTCTACTTCTGAATTTGATATCCTCTCTGGAACAGTTGAAGGCAGCGCTGCTATGAATACAAACGATGGGTTCAGACTGGACTCCAACTTGGCCGTGAAGCATTTAGTGGCAGAATTCAACCACGAAAATGCCATCCTTTTAACTCGTTCTATGGCGGATGTTGCGATGACCAACTCGGCTAAGTATGGCGTGTCCTACAAACTTGACCAGACCGTGAAGGTGAACCCAGATGAGGGCCTGATTGTGACCATGTCCTCTCCATCCGGTCTCATCGGAGGTCAGATCCAACCGAAGTCCCCGGCCGCCATGAAAGCTAGACTCTACGGTCGCTATCCGGTAAGTGACATTTTTCTTTATCGTCCATTTGAAAAGTTAAGCAAGACTACAATAGAGGCTAATGCTCTTTTTATGTTATATTGAAAATGTATTGCGGTCTGCTTAACTTCTATTGCAACATAAAGGTGTATTGGTCAATTGGTTCACTAATTAAATCTTTGTAATTTCTTCCAGGGGGAAAACGACATTGACATCATCGACCTGAAGGTGTCTGTGGTGAAGAGCCTGAATGTGCAGACCAACTGGAATATGGAGATGCCTTATGACATGATGCTTTCCCTAAAACAAAGAATGCCAAGTGTGGAAATGATTTATGAGCCTGCTGAATCTTTATACAGAAATATGTACAAAAAAGGTGCCAGATTTGGTAGAGAAGTGAGGAGATCTTTTGAAAAGGTTAGAATGGAGGGAAATGTTATATTTAGAAATGCTGTTGAAGCTATCGCATCTGTGGATCCTAATGAGTACATGACCACTTTTGCGGATAACGCTATTGTGATCCTTAGAGAGTACCGTAGCAAAGTTGAAATAATTTTTGACGCCGTTATCAGATTTCTAAGTGAGACCAAATTTCAAATCCCTGGCTATGACGAGAGAATGTCAGGATTAGAGCTTTACAAGATTTCTGCCAATTTTATTGCCGATGTATCTAAAGAAGCCATTGAGGAGATCCCCAACTACTTTTGCAGCTTGTTCACTCCAGCTATTGAGTACTTCAGACAACTCGAGTTTCAGTTTTCTACCACAAGTGGAAATGTCTTAAGGGGAAGCGATATTTTGGAACAATTTACCTTAGCCTTTAGCAGACTCCAAGAACAATTTATAATCATTGTAAATAAAATTGGGCATTTCCCGCTTGAAAATATTATCAAGAATTTAAATGCTTTTACACAGTTTGTTGTGATACAAGCCGAGAAGTTTTTGGAAGTGGTGAAATCTTTTAACGCTGACAAAATTACCGACTTTATGAGTGGCGTGTTCGAAGACGCGGTCAATTCCCCGGTGTTAAAAAATGTCCTCAAGCAATGTGAGAAGATTTACCTGATTCTGTGGGATTATTTCAGAACCGTAAGAAACACAGTCCAAAATATGGTGGACGACATTTCAGTTCAGCAGCTTAATGATGACATACAATCCTGGATGGACAGAATGATCAAAAACATGAATGCTTTCCAAAACAACGTCATCGAGACTCTTAAAGAAGAAAGCAAAGCCGTCGACCCTTATGTAAAAGTCGGCGACAGAAACATGGAAATTGATATCCCGATCCCATTTTTGAACTAAGTGACCTCACATTTTCAGTATTGATGGTAAAAAAAAAAATCCAACATGGCACCTTATCATTGACCGCATTGTTCATAAAGCTTGTATCTTTACTCCTTTTTTAAATGTTTAATTGTTTTTGCCAGTAGTAGGATGGTTGTTCTGGTCGCACTGTGCTTCATTTGTGTCTTGTATTATTTAAAAAACACTGTGTGGACTTCAATAAAAATAGTTTGTACCACAGTTATGTCTGTGTGAATTTCTTTTATTATAGAAACATGTTTTTAGCATGGCTTGAGTAACTTTTTTGGTAACTGGCTACTATTAACTTGAAAATACTCACTTTTTAGTTTTTTTCACATTCGCAATTTAGTTAGTTCAATGTTTTTCTCTGTTTTACAAATGGTGGAAAGTAACTAGACTCTTACAAGATGCTAAATACAAACATTTCAAAATAGTGAAAGTAACAAAATAACTGATGTAGTACTAATATACCATTAATAGTCACAGATGTAGTGGATTTTAAACCATAAATCAAAGCAAATATTTCTCTGCATGCTTTGTTAGCCTTAACCAAAGGTCTAAGAAGTACATTATATTCATACTTTAGTAAAAGTACTGCTACTGCACAATAATGTTAGTCAGGTGGAAATGCTCAAAGTACTAAGTGTGGAAAGTGCTTACTAATACTTGCACAACTACTACAACCACCAAACTTGTCCAGCCAGCCCCACAGAATAAGAAAAGACTACTACCAAAAATACTACTACTTTACTATTAGTAGTGCTAATTCTTCTGCAGCTGCTACTATTACTACTACTATCATTACCCACTTTATCATTAAATTAAAAAAAACAAAACAGAAAAGAATAATAGTTTTTCCTTAATTAAAATAAAGGTTTAAAAAAGTACTCAAAAAGTACTGAGTAAAATGATCTACTTACTTTACCCATATTTTTAATACTTTAACTAATTGAGTAATATTAGCATTGAATATTAGCACAAGCTAGCTAAACACTAGCACCAAATATGCTATGTTTTAAAATATTAATACATTTTTTCCTACTAATACAGTCTGTTTGACTTGGCTAAAATTTAAACTAAGGAATAAATGATACTTTCAAGCTAATAATACCAGTAGTAGTCGTAGCAGTAGTGGTAGGTTTTGCTGATAGGCTAATTATCCAATAAGCTGGGAGGTACTAGTCATAAGTCACAATTTAGTAAGGTGCAGAAGGTAACTACTACAACTTACTACATGCTAAATCCAAAGTGAATCCTAGTGAAACCTGAGTCCATTTTGAAGGAAATAACGTTAAACTCAAGCCACATTTAAAAATAACTTAGTGGCAAGATGGTGGCTGTTGCATCACAAACAGAAGGATCTAAGTATTACTAGTATACAGTAGTAGGAGTAATGGTGAAAGTACCGTATTTTCCAGACTATAAGTCACACTTTTTTTCATAGTCTGGCTAGAGGTGTGACGTATACTCAGGTGTGACTTATATATTAAAATACCTCAGGTGTTGGTTAGAGGGCGCTCTAGGCTTGTGTACCAGCATCTGCTGCACCTGTACCACTGACAATTTAAAATGTAAACATTACCACTAACAACTTAGGCTATAAAGACAACTGAGAAAGAGCGGAATAATTGGAAATGGAACTGATGCTGAGTCTGACGACAGCCACGCAGAGGAGGAAGCGGCGCTTCGTCTACCTCCGGAGTTGGCGTAGTTGTTCAGAAGCGACACCGAGGATGAAGAATTTAAAGGATTTAGCGATTAGGAGTGAGATGGTGAGTTTGGTGAACTTGTTATATTATGTTCTTTATGCTATAGTTATGTGAATAACTGTTAATATATTACGTTAACATACGAGACACCTATTCAGTTCGTTGTTTATGCTTCCTGTAGCTGAATAACCATCAATGTGTTACGTTAGCAAACCACACACCTATTCAGCCTGTTGTTCTCTATTCTATTATTACTATAACTTGCCTTTCAAGATGAAATGTCTGTTCTTGGTGTTGGATTTTGTAAAATAAATTTCCCAAAAAAAATGTGACTTATAGTCCAGTGCGACTTATTTACGTTTTTCTCTTCTTCATTATGCATTTTTTGGCTAGTGCGACTTATACTCCAGAGCGGCGTATAGTCCGGAAAATACGGTACACAATAACAGATGTAGTAGTAGCTTTTAAACAATAAATCAAGACAAGATCTTGCCACTAAACGCTTTGTTACCTTTAACCAGATTCATCATATTATTACTCAAATACTCAGAGTACTGCGTGTAAAGTTTAATTAAGTAAAATACTACCACTACTAGCACTACTACCACACACTACTCCTACAACTATCACAAATACTAATACTTTGCTACTAGTAGTGCTAATTCTTCTACAGCTGTTGGTGCTATTACTACTACCAATAAATATTACTTGACTACTTATAGGCTACATATTCTTGGTATATTACTTGACTCAAAATACTTCTTTGTATAATGATGTGTAGTTGTTTTTGTGGCTTTATTTAGTTACTAGCCTCTTAGCTTTTCCACAGTTAGTTCAATGTTCTTTCTGTTTTACAAAGTGTGGAAAGTAAATTACGGTGGCCCTGAGGTGCAACAACAAAATTAAAAGCAGATGTAGATTTTTTTTTTCAATTTTGCCTTAAAAATAAACCCATCCCTCAAATAAAAAAAAAATAAAAAAAAAAGAATATACAAAAAATGTAATAAATGTCTATATTAAAACAGGAGCATTATCAAAATTGTTTTTGTCCATTAGAAAAATAAAAGCAGAAGATTTTTAAACGTGTTGCCTAAAAAAATAAACTCACCTCTAAAAATTAACAAACCATGTGTCAATTTTTAAAAAGAAAAAAAAAACCTAACTCATCAAAATAAAATAAACTTTTCTAAAAAATAAAAATATCTCCTCAAAATAAAAAGCATGGCACAAAATTAAAATATGCATTGTTCTGTTTAAAAAAATAAGACTTTCCACTATTTAAATAAAGTTAATCTAAAAATAAAAACAGCTTCAAATTAAAAGAGGGCGCTGTTTCCCCAAAATATCTCCCCTTTTAAATTAAGGCTGCCACTAAAACAAAACCATGCTTCAGTTTTTAAAAAGAGGGTTCAGCTAATGTGGCTAATGAATATTTTTTATTTTATGACATGCTTTTTTATTTTTAGACAAGTTCATTTTATTTTGATGAGTGAGTTTTTTTTAAACAAGATTTTAAAAAATTGAGACATGGCTTTATTTTAATGGACTCTTTTTATTTTTTGAGATTATTTTTTGGGCAACGCATTTAAAAATCTTCCTCTGTTTTTATTTTTCTAGTGGACAAAACAAACTTTGATGATGTTCCTTTTTTAATGTAGACATTTATTTAAAATGTTCATATTTTCTTTTTTAAATTTGAGGCATGGGTTTATTTTTAAGGCAAGATTTAAAAAAAAAAAAAATCTACATCTGCTTTTATTTTTCTAGTGGACATAAACAGTTTTGATGTTGCACCTCAGGGCCACGTAGTAAATAGAAACTTACTGATAGAAGATGAGCTACGTTTCAAAATGGTGAAAGTAACCCAGTGGCAAGATGGTGGCGCTGTTGCTTCACAAACAGAAGGATGCATGTAGTAGTACTACACAGTGATAGTACAATTAGCAGCAACAGAGGTAGTAGTACTCATAACCAGAGGTGAAAGAAGTACTTCATATCCGTATTTAAGTAAAAGTGTTGGTACTAAATAATATTATCACTCAAGTGCAAATACTCATAGTAGGCAACTGAGTGTAAAGGTTACCCAAAGTACTAATACTAACACTACTACTTCAACTCACAACTGTAGCAGTAGTAGTAGAACTAGTTGTAGTAGTTGCAGAAGTACCTGTAGTAATAGTTATAGTCGTAGTAGAAATAGTAGCAGTAGTACCTGGTAATGGCCAGGGGCAAGTAGTAGTAGTATTAGTAATAGAAGTAGCCTGTAGTAGTGGTGTAGTAGTAGTAGTAGTAGTAGCAATAGTATTAGTAGTAGAAGTAGTTGTAATAGTTGTAGTAGTTGTAGAAGTAGTAGCAGTAGTAGCTGGTAATAGTAGTAGTAGTAGTATTGGTAGTAGCAGTAGTAATAGTAGTAGAACTAGTTGTAGTAGTTGTAATGGTAGTAGTTGTAGTAGCTGCAGAAGTAGTACCAGTAGTAATAGTTATAGTATAGAAATAGTAGCAGTAGTACTAAAAGTAAAAGTACACATAGTAACAGACACAGAAGTAGTAATAGTAGTAGCAGAAGTTATTGTAGAAGTAGCAGTAGTAATGGTAGTAGTAGTAGTACAAGTAAAAGTAAATGTATTAGTCGTCGTAGAAGTAGTTGTAGTAGTAGTGGTGTAGCAGTATCAGTTGTAGTTTAGTAGTAGTAGTAGTAGAAGTAGTCATAGTAGTTGTAATTGTAGGTAGCAGTAGTAATAGTAGAACTAGTAGTAGTAGTTGCAGAAGTAGTACCAGTGGTAATAGTTATAGTTGTAGTAGAAATAGTAGCAGTAGTACTAAAAGTAAAAGTACACATAGTGACAGACACAGACGTAGTAATAGTAGTAGCAGAAGTTATCATAGAAGTAGCAGTAGTAATGGTACTAGTAGTAGTACAAGTAAAAGTAAATGTATTAGTCGTCGTAGAAGTAGTAGTAGTGGTGTAGCAGTATCAGTTGTAGGTTAGTATTAGAAGTAGTCATAGTAGTTGTAATCATAGTAATAGTAGTAGTAGTCATGGCAGTAGGGCAATGGCCAGGGGCATGTAGTAGCAGTAGTATTAGGAACAGAAGTAGCCTGTAGTAGTAGTAATAGTATTAGTAGTAGAAGTAGTTGTAATAGTCATAATAGTTGTAGTAGTTGTAGAAGTAGTAGCAGTAGTAGCTGTAGTAATAGTGGTAGTAGTAGTGGTATTAGAGGTAGCAGTAGTAGTAGTAGTAGTAGTAGTAGTTGCAGAAGTAGTACCAGTGGTAATAGTTATAGTCATAGTAGAAATAGTAGCTGTACTACTAAAAGTAAAAGTACACATAGTAACAGACACAGAAGTAGTAATTGTAGTAGCAGAATATCGTAGAAGTAGCAGTAGTAATGGTAGTAGTAGTAGTACAAGTAAAAGTAAATGTATTAGTCGTCGTAATTGTTGAAATTGAAATATAGACAGCCTCTGGGGGCCCCCCCTGTAGTACCTTTGCAGACCCCCAGGGGGCCCCGGACCCCACTTTGGGAATCACTGGCCTAGAGGAAGACCAGATATTTATGGATAGAGAAGACGACGCAGAGCACAGATTTAAAGCACAAATGGTCTTTAAATGACATTTCTGCATCTTTTTATTTAGTCTCAAACAGTCGCATGCGTTCACCGACGGAAAATACTGCACATTTTCCATGTTTTGTGTTTTTTTACGTACATAAGAAAATATGAAAAGCAAAAATGCGACTGTGTGACTCTCTCCAACAGAGCCGCATTCAAACCAGACACAAGAGAAAAAGAGGAGGGGAACATCCCGGGACAAGCACAATGCATTCCAGTCGGGACTGTCAGCAACACTCCCGGCAACACAGAGGGCACAGAGGACTTTTACAACAATATAAACCAGACCAGGACTCTTCTACACGGACGCAGAAAGTAACCAGATACTTTTACTTCAGTACTTTTAGTTTTTGGAGTACATTTTGTTTGAACATACCTTTTTCTGGGGTAAATTTTTGCGGAGTTTTCAGCTTTTCCCTTCCCCTCAGTTAATCATCTTTCTCCTAGACTGCAGTGATTCATAGCTTTAACACCAGATGCCCTTCCTGACGCAACCCTCTCCCATTTATACGGGCTTGGGACTGGCTTTTTGTTCATGTAAATGTTTAAAAAAGTCTTTAAATGAGTGAAAAGTTTCTTGCTGGGGAAGTCGGTACTGCACACTCACCCTGCAATCAGTCAGAGGTTTTGGTACCATAGTAGTAGTAGTAGTAGTAGTAGTAGTAGTAGTAGTAGTAGTAGTAGAGTAGTACTAGTCATAATAGTAGCCATAGAAGTAGCAGTAGTTGTATAAGTAGCAGCAGTAGTAGCTGTAGTAATAGTAGTGGTAGTAGTTGTCATGTAAGTAGGGCAATGACCAGGGGCAAGTAGTAGTAGTAGTATTAGTAATAGAAGTAGCCTGTAGTAGTGGAGTAGTAGTAGTAGTAGTAGCAATATTATTAGTAGTAGAAGTAGTCATAATAGTTGTAGTAGTTGTAGAAGTAGTAGCAGTAGTAGCTGGTAATAGTGGTAGTAGTAGTGGTATTAGTAGTAGCAGTAGTAGTAGTAGAACTAGTTGTAGTAGTTGTAATGGTAGTAGTTGTAGTAGTTGCAGAAGTAGTACCAGTAGTAGTAACTGTAGTAATAGTTATAGTATAGAAATAGTAGCAGTAGTACTAAAAGTAAAAGTACACATAGTAACAGACACAGAAGTAGTAATAGTAGTAGCAGAAGTTATTGTAGAAGTAGCAGTAGTAATGGTAGTAGTAGTAGTACAAGTAAAAGTAAATGTATTAGTTGTCGTAGAAGTAGTTGTAGTAGTAGTGGTGTAGCAGTATCAGTTGTAGTTTAGTAGTAGTAGTAGTAGAAGTAGTCATAGTAGTTGTAATCGTAGTAATAGTAGTAGTAGTAGTTGTCATGGCAGTAGGGCAATGGCCAGGGGCAAGTAGTAGCAGTAGAATTAGGAACAGAAGTAGCCTGTAGTAGTAGTAATAGTATTAGTAGTAGAAGTAGCTGTAATAGTCTTAATAGTTGTAGTAGTTGTAGAAGTAGTAGCAGTAGTAGGTGTAGTAATAGTGGTAGTAGTAGTGGTATTAGAGGTAGCAGTAGTAGTAGTAGTAGTGGTAGTAGTTGTAGTAGTTGCAGAAGTAGTACCAGTAGTAGTACCTGAAGTAATAGTTATAGTCATTGTAGAAATAGTAGCTGTACTACTAAAAGTAAAAGTACACATAGTAACAGACACAGAAGTAGTAATTGTAGTAGCAGAATATCGTAGAAGTAGCAGTAGTAATGGTAGTAGTAGTAGTACAAGTAAAAGTAAATGTATTAGTCGTCGTAGAAGTAGTTGTAGTAGTAGTGGTGTAGCAGTATCAGGTTGTAGTTTAGTATTAGAAGTAATCGTAATAGTACTAGGAGTAGTAGTAGCTGTAGAAGTAGTTGTAGTGGTAGTGGTATAGCAGTAGTAGCTGTAATAATAGTAATAGTAGTAGTAGAAGTAGTCATAGTAGTTGTAATTGTAGTAGTAGTAGCAGTGGTGTAGCAGTAGTAGTTGTAGTAATAGTTATAGTAGTAGCAGTAGTCATCGTAGAAGTAGTAGTAGTCAAATTGGAAAACAAAAATGTTAAAATGCACTTCACACGCTTTTTAACTTTTAATCAAGTAATAATTTTGTTCATTTCTATAAGTAATATTATTTTGACGTGACAGTACTTTTACATGACATTAGGCCACGCTTTATTTTACACTACGCTTTTTACATTGTACCTACCTCATTAATTACAATGTAACAAACTGTATAATTACAAGCTGGAATTAAGTGTAAGGGTTAGGGTTAGGGTTAGTTAATTGTAATTAATGAGGTAGATGCAATGTAAAAAGTGTAGTGTAAAATAAAGTGTTACCATCTGCTCCTCTTTCTGTTGCTTCTGTTTAAACAAACGCCTTCCCTGTTCCTGTCTCTGTATCTGCCTTTATCTGTGACGAAACACTTACAGTTCATGTTACAGCTGTCATTAGCGCGGAAAGTGATTACACAACTGCTCCGAGTTCAGTGTTGCTCAAACCGAGAATCTCCCGGCAATAAATTAACCTCATGAATACAAAACACAGTACGTTCGGAACATGTTGCCTTCATTTTGATGTTTGCTATTCAGTGACGAAAGCGCAAGTGTACAGGAAAGACACCTGTCAGCTTCTCTCTTTCTTTCAAAGGGGTTGCTAGAGTTCATTATTACTACGTGACCCCGTGTTTCTGTGCTCGGGACAGGCAAAAAAAAAAAAAAAAGTGGCTGGATGTTGTAAACTAAGGCAGCCATTATTATTTACGTATCTTAACATCTTTGCGAATACACAGGACATCAATGAACGGTTCACTGTGGCCAACACTGTCAAAGATATGCGGCCTAAATATTTAAAAAAAGTTGCTCAAGAAAACGTCATGGACAAGGCATTATTTTAAGGGACTTTAACTTCCTTCTTGAGCAAACAGGAACAATAAACAAACACATGAAGCTGCAATCAGAAATATTCAACCCCCCAAAGAGTTTCAGGATTTCTTAAAAGTCTTATATTATGCTTTTTTCAGGCTTTTTGAAACAATGTTAGACACCTGTGCATTAGTATTTAATGTTTAGGACCAATATGTAGCGCCAATTTTCTTAACTTTACGGAAAAAAAAGAATGTAATACAGCAATTTGTGTTAGTAATACTTACTAAAGCGGAACTCAGTAACTCTGCTTGTTTCTTCGCACTTTTTGCCTTATTTTCCCCTATAAAGCTCCCCCTACAGTTCGGAGTAAAGCACTATCGTAAATATTCACAAGCCCAGTTGACTCCTGTGTGACCCCTCGCTCTTCTTTACTTTCATTTTCCTTCCCGTGTAAGTTTGTTCTTCCATTTGGCCGCTCTGGAACGACGAAAATTGAGAAAAAAAGCGGTTGCTAGCTTGTTTTGCTAACCGCGGTGTGCCGCTTTCTCGCGAGACCCGAGACTGCTGTGACTCCGGGTCGACGGCGCTCACTGCTGCAAGTGTCACTTTCAGTTCAGAGACAGCAGGGGGCGCTGCCGCACGCTGATATTAATAAAAACTAACTATACTAAATTTAACAAAAGAATAATATATTTTTCTGAACAGTGTATAGTAAGTTGGCTGTAAGATGAGTAAAAAAAAAACGTTGAACTTGAAATTAAGTTAACAAAAAATATATTCGATGAGGTTTTTGAGTTGCATCCAAAACTCAAAAATCTTGAGGGATCCTGTTGCCTTGAGTTTTTAAATTTTCACAGCAATTTTGGGGATTTTTTATTACAGTGTAGCATACTTTTTTATAAAACATATCCATTCAAAATACAGCTACTGCTAAAGACGCTGGCCTCACCTTTTCTAAGTGTTTTCAAACTATGGGAAGGGCGTTTTCCAATGTTCCTTTTTTTTTTCCAAATACAAATACAGTGTAGTAGCCCATTCATACAATTTCATCATTTCCTTCCGCCTCAGCAGCCCCCAGGCGATGATAAAAACCTTCAGTCTGCCACAGAGAAGCACAGGACGAGCCCTTTCAAGTCGGGACAAAGCGCGCGCAGTCACTCCGGGATGTGAGCAGGAATCTGGCCCGTTACGTAACGAGGGGAACGAACACGGACCGCAGGTTACAACGGTGCGGGGTCAGATGCACACATATCTGTAGCTCTGCGGCTGATGCCCCTGCGCCTCTTGCCATGTGAGGGGTGGGAAGGGTCCTTTATGACGGATATCTGTGGCTCTGTGCGCGCAGAGACGGGACAGAGGGGCACCGATGATTTTGCTGGCAGTCTTTAGCTAACTTTGCTCCTGCAGCTGCCAAACCAGGATGTAAAGCTGTGAGTCAGTATATTTTCAATTGTGCCTCTGTGAAATGTAATGCCGGGGGGGGGGGGGGGGGGGGGGCGGGAAGGGAAGGGGCGGGGCGGGGCGGGGCGGGCTGCCTTTCTGAGTTTCCGGATGGGGTGGAGACGCTTTTGTGTGGGTGTTTTTTTTAAATGACTGCTGTAATGTTAGCGCATAAGGACACATCATGATCCCAGAAACTTAACACACTGTAAAAAATATCTGTAGATTTCATGGTAATAATCTGTAAAATCTCAACAGTAAAAGACCGTAGTTGATATATCGGTAAAATACTGTTTTGGTTACAGTAATTAACTGTAATATTAAAAATAAGGGAAAATTGTATTTTTTTGTTTTATTTTTTGTAATGTATACAGTATAGCACTGTTTAAACAATCGAGTCCTGTGTTTATTACAGTTTAACACCTTTTTAAAAGATAATAACTTTAAATTTTACAGTAAATGTTGATTAAAAGTTAAGCCACAAACTAAAATATACGTTAATCTATTTTTTTTTAAAGATAATAAAATAACTTTATTTTGCAGTAAATAATAATAAAAACTCAAGTCAAAAACTGTAAAAACAACATTTGTGATAATATTATACTGTAAAATGAAATACAGGCCTCTTGTAGTTTTTACGGTAGAATTCTGGCAACCACAGCTGCCAATTTTTTACCAGTAAAATTTACAGATTTTTTTTTCACAGTGCACTACTGACCCCTGAAAGTACTTATATCACTATAATACATGTTGTTACTACTACTACTACTACTACTGCTGCAAATTTACTTGGGTAAAATAAACCATCTTCTCTATAAAACAGTGCACTCAGGAGTCTTTTGTCCTGGTTTAGTCCTGGTGGTTTAGTCAAGACTTAGCCCATTTATCTAAAACTTTTCTGAGGAGGTACTTGGTGTGAAAAGCTTAAGAATCACTGCTCTATTTATACAAATAAAAGTATGTTTTAGAAAATGTGCTTAAAAATATATAAGCTTTTACAGAGGTGGACAGTAAAGAAGTAAAGTTACTTGAGTACTGTAGTAAAGTATAGTTTTTTGAGTTTTTGTACTTTGCTAGAGCAGTCATTTTTAGAGGAAACTTACTACTTTTACTTCACTACATCTAAAAGATAAATATAATACTTTTTACTCAACTGCATTTCTAAAAAAAAAAAGCAAAAGTAACTTCTACAGAGAAATTAAAACCAAAAGACAACTGACTTACTCTCAAAAGATAATCATTTACTACATGATACTGCTCATATTTGCTCTCAGGAACTAAAAAGAACCTCTGGACACAATCTGGATGTGATTTAGCTTTTGCTTTGAACATTATTTGCACAATTCTATAATAAACCAATTTAAAAATGATTGATTAGTATGATCATAAAACCCAGCCTTATTTATAATACTACAGCAAAAACGAGCCAATCTTATTTGTTACAGTTTTATAAGTTGATCCCCACATTTTCTCACTAAAATGTCGTCTCGTCTTTAGAGGGTAGGATTAAAAATGTAAGAAAATGTATTTTATTCATATTTTTGGAGCTGCAAATTTGTGACTTGAATGTAGTTGAAATTTTACCCAAAATTCTTGACTCCACTTATTTGAAATACACAAGAAATTGTTTTTTAATCACTTTGAAAGCACATACTCCAGTTCTTTAACTAAAAATTTGACTTAACAACTTTTACTTGTATTGCAGTAATATTTGATCTATACTTTTACTCAGGTAATGAAGTTCAGTGCTTTGTCCACCACTGAGCTTATAAAAAAGTTAATAGTATAAGATTTATATTGCACTTTCCAAGCTTTACAAAGCACTGGAGTCCATTATTCATTAACTCCTGAGTCACACCGCAGCCGTCCTGGGGCAGACAAACGCAGACGTGAGCCAAAACAAATGGGGACAAATGAAACTGGGGTTGGTCAGGAAGGATTGGGATTGTGTAAGGGATTTCAGGAAAGTGAATGGGTCAGATTAACCACATTATTAAGCCTAAGTTGTGTTAGTGTTATACCCTTAAACTGTGATTTTAGTGAGTATTTTTTCATAAACAACTCATAAACTATAAGTTGTATAATTATAGCAATATTGCAATGGGTAAAGGGGCTAGGCCTAAAGTAAACCAAGTCTAAATCAGGTCAAACCTGGACTAAACCATGCTTCAAATCAGAATTAAACTAACACTAAAGCCACTTGACTAAAAGCAGAGTCTAAGCCAGGTCTAAACCAGAAGTAAACCAGGTCCTGGGGGGGACACAAACCCAAAAAGATTGGGAACCACTGCACTAATGATTTTTTTTAATACTTTATAGCACACTGCAGTGACAAACAACAACAAAAACTTGATTGTGGGGAGCTCAAATATAGTGTCAATGTTCAGCTTATTTGAAGCATAAATGAGGTTTTAATTGCACAAAAAATAAAGCGTTTGCAGTCAACTTTTTTTTGTCTTTTGGCTGCTTCCTTTTTTTTTTTTGGGGTCACTGTAACAAACCAGTCCCACATTGATTTGGCGATTGTTTTGTTTTCCACAGTGTCTGGAAAATAACTTTGGTTCTGTAATAAGTGGGTCACAGTAAAATAATAAGGGATATAAAAATGGGTCCAACAGTCCGACCAAAGGGTTATCTTAACATACTTTAGTGTCCTACATCTAATTAGTTCTTCCATAGGGCACACTTTGTAGTTATAAAGCTATTAAAACATCACTTCCTCTGCTAGTCTGGTTTGTTGTTTATCTCAAACCTCTGAACCTGACCCTTCTTTTACTGTAAGCCAGCACTAAAAACAAGTCATTACTGTAACAGTGTAACACAAAATACTGAAAAAAAAAACCCCAAAAAACTCACATTACACCAGAGCCTTTGCATTCAAATGTATTTTTTTGTTTGTTTTATAAAAGTGTGTCCATCATACACTGTAGTGGCCAAGTACTGTGCAACTTCCCAAACGTACATTTTATATCACAAAGAAAGTAGACATAAATAACAAGTGCAATTACGCCGTTTTTATCTTTTACAAAATATAGCCCCAGTTAAGGTCAGGTCAAGCCAGCTACCAAGACTTGGAACAGGTTTTACAGCTAAAAACATGTGGGTGGATGCATGATAGGACACTCATGACCTGCTTCATATCATTCAAACAGGAAATTTACATGCAGTCATTCTCCCAAAACTATCAATTACTGGCTACGCCCTTGACCCCGACGTTAAGGCATTTGCAAACACTGTGAGTCACATGTAAGAAGTTGAATCCTTGGCTCAAAACATGAAAGCGGGGTTTGTTTTTTTTTGTTTTTTAGCCCCAGTTCATAAGAAACACAATTATAAACAGCAGTGGAAAAGAAAGGTCTCCCCTCTCTCACACATATTTCAGTTCATGTCCTGAATCATCCTCACTCTGCTCAGACTCGAAGCATGTGATCCTCAAAGAAGACGCTGTTTAACTTAACCCAGTGCATTTCACACACACACACAGGATCAGATGGTTAAGGGCTGTGTTCAAAACAACGTGCTCACAGTCATTAGTAACGCTCCGAACAGGGAGGGAGGAACCGCTAAAGCGTGCCCTCTGCCCATACATGTTCAGACGAGAGGTCTACGCCTCATGCACAGTTCTGTAGATATTGTCCCGTCAGCCCCAGATTCACTGCAGTGCATCAGACCGGCCTATAATGTTAGAGTAATCTTAATATTATTTTTACAAAGTGCTGGTATGATAATAGTGGAGGAGTAGGAACTTAATACTTCCACATTAGCAGCACATGTTTAAATAGGATATTGAGTACCCTTTAGTTTCCTCTTTTTGAAAATTATTTTTATTCTATATAGCCCTATTTGTGCATGCTAATCTGTCATTGTGGACACTAGTACCTATGTAATTGTTTACTTTTTAAAAAATTGCATAAAAAAATATTATTAACACGTTTTAGGTTAGGCTAATTTAAGAATAAAGTCACTTTTATTTTACAAAATAAATTAAATATTAAGTGTTTTTTGGCGGTTTACCATGGCAACTGTCAGTTATGCTAATTTAGCTTTAACTTTAAAACAAGCTAGCAAGTGTTAACAAGTTTTTTAAATCATTATTTACTAACAAAGAAAAATGCAAAAAATCTGATTAAAGTCACGTTTATCTTAAAAAATAAATTAAATATTGGGTACTTTTTGAAGTAGACACTGTTGTTACCATAGCAACAGTCAGTTATGCTAATTTAGCTTTAACTATAAAACAAGCTAGCCAGTTTTTACAATTTTTTTTTTTTAATTACTATTATTATTTACAAAAAAAATAGTGTTATATTTTCTTTCATTTTGGACATGTTTTTTTAAGTGCAGAGAAGATTAATTATTCAACTACTTTAGCTAATTTTTTCTCCTGTTTGTGTGTTGTTGTTGCCGTCCATAACGTTTCCATGGTAACCGCCTGAGTTCCAAAACGTGACTAGGGAAGATCTCAGCTTTTACTTTACGTTTTTGAGTTGTGCGGTTGAATTAAGGCTACTCTAACATTACAGACAGCCAGGCCCGAATTATTTAGAGAACCATGAGCCATAGACTTCTTCTTTTTCTTCGTCCTCCCCCCCAGTCACATTAAAGCACAGCATTTCATACAGTCCCCCGACGGCGTTGTGCGTTTCTGCAAAGCCGCCCGCGTCGCCGTCTCGAACACTTCCCAAATGCCTTCCTTAGTTCTGGCCGAGCACTCCAAATAGTCATAGGCACCGATGCGCATGGCCATGGCCCGGCCGTCCTCGGGCTTCACCGGTCTCTTCACGTCCTCGTCGTGACGCAGGTCCTTCTTGTTGGCCACCAAAATGATGGGCACGTTGGGGCAAAAGTGCTTCACCTCGGGCACCCACTTCTCCGGGATGTTCTCCAGCGAGTCCGGGCTGTCCACGGAGAAGCACATGAGAATGACATCGGTGTCTGGGTAGGACAAAGGGCGCAGCCGGTCGTAGTCCTCCTGCCCGGCCGTGTCCCACAGAGCCAGCTGGACTTGCTTGTTGTCCACTTCGATGTCCGCCACGTACGTCTCGAAAACCGTGGGAACGTACACCTCGGGGAACTCGTCTTTGCTGAAAACAATGAGTAGACACGTCTTGCCGCATGCTCCGTCTCCCACCACCACAAGTTTTTTGCGTATGTCCGCCATTCGTGCGTTTTCGTGTGTCTCAACAGCGCTGGCTCAAGTGTTACCATCCACGACGCGGCCTTTACGCACACAATACAACACTTTTTATGTCCCAAGGAAAAGGAAAAAAAAAAAAAAGAAAAAAAAAAAACGAGGCAGGACTTTGTGTTCCGTAAGTGCGGGCCCTCCTTCCTACAGCGAGCTACCAGTAACTGCGTTGGGCTCTTTATAAAGCGCACGCACTTTCCTAAATATAGCAGCCCAATCGGAAACAAGGAGGTGAGCTCACAGCTGCAGGGAGAGGCCGTGATTGGAGCTGAGCGGGATTTTCCCAAAGCAGAGGAGGGTCAAGCGCCACGAGGTCCCCACTGACATGGGATCAACCAAAACTCACCAAATTTAAAAATATAGCAAAAATAAAATACAAGGAAATAAATATCAGTGTCATCAGTTATAGTTAATGATAGGTGAATTATACATTTTGCCATTTTATAAATTGACGAGTGTGTACAAAACAAAATTAAATAAAAATCTTCAACAAAATACGTTTTACTGTGGATAAAAATACAATAAAGTAGAATGGTCAGAATCAATTGTGCAGTGGGTGTACTGTGAGAACAAAGATAATCTATTTAACATGGTATCAGGCAAAATTAGCCATAAATCACAGGCTATAAAAAAGTGTTACCCAAGAGTTATTCTTACTAATTCATTAATAAATAATAATAATATTTTTATTTGAGTGAAATTTTGTACATATTTTGTAACTTTTATATAAAAAAAAATATTGATAATTATCTTTAACACTTGTTATTTTAAATGGTGGGGCAGTATTTCATTTACCATTGTAGAATCAATACCATTATCGTTTACTTAACTACAATGGAGCTTGTTTCATTCTAGAAAAATGTATTTAAAATGACAGTACAATATTTATTTTTCTTTATAGGTGTTTTAAAATATGAATTGTAAACAGGGGCGTAACATCAGGCAGTGCAGCTGGGGGACCACTGAGAGTCCTACATTGGTGGGTTATGCTCAGTCTGGGCAGTGCCATGGATGTATAATAAGACAATATAATTCACAAACAAGTTTTTCTTGTGATAAAGTATTAAATATGTATGATATGTGTAAATCCTTCACATTTTTACTTAATGCTTATGAAGTTTAGTGCGACAAAAATTAACATATTTTGTGGCACTGACATGTTTGAATATTTTAAGAAAGTAATTGTTGACTTTAAGAAAGTACAGAGCACTTTTTATGATGTAAGGTATGATATATGGACATATAGGCGTTATATATAGACTGAATGTGCTTGATGACTTTAGGGCCCATTCTGAAAATCTGCACTGGGGCCCCTCGTTAACCCCTTACGCCACTGAATGTAGATGTGTGTATCACAAATTGCATTGACATTCCAATATGCAAGTATTACTTAGGATTAACATAATAAGTCTTCTTAGATGTAAGGAATCAGATATGGTCTTCAAAAGTCAGTCATTGTTTTCATTACAACTAATAAATGTAATTGTAATGTATATTTTTTTATATATATTTCTAATTTTTTTAAGGCTAATCAAGTGCAGTTTATTGTCAGATTGAATCAACTTATATTATACATCAGTTTATAAATTAATTAAGCTGTTCTGGTTGTTAGATCTTTAGAAAAAAATGTAAAGGTACTGTAAGCAGCATGCGCTCGTACTGGTTTGAAAACGGTACTGCAGTCTAAATCAAAACAATGGTCTTTTTTATGATTGGAAAAAATACAGTTTTAGAACCAAACAATAAATGTAAACAAAAACAACTTGGCCTTTATGTAAAATATATTTTTAATTGTTAATAACTCAACTGTACCATTGTTACCAGTAAAACTAATATTTGATTTAAACATGTTTACCTCATATCTTGGGTAATTTTTATGAAATATAAAAAATATATACTGTTCATAACACCTTTAAGTAGGCTAATCAAGTGCAATTTGATGTCAGATTGAATCGACATATGTGACAGATCAGTGTAGCAATGAATTAATAAGCTATTCTGGTAATTAGGTCTTTAAAATTTCCGTGCGGTGGATTTCACGCCCTCACAAATTTACAGTGAAAAAATATGCCCTGACTTTGTTTTACGCACGTCTACGTAGTTCACGCTATTTACAGGGAGGGGGCAGCAGCGTAGGCAAACTCTCTTAGCATTGACTATCAAGCCTTGGCTAAATCACCGCTCTCTCTCCAAAGGGAAACAAAACAATTTAGGACTGGGTTCGCGGCGCGCTACAAGAACAGACCCAGCTCGACACAAAGCGCGTAAGTACCAGGTTTTTCTCCGGTCCCGTTGGAGGCGAAGGTGATGCTCGGTGACTGCTCTGAACTCGACAGTCGCGGTGTGAGTATTTCCCTTTTGTTTAGCGGCAAGGGCCCTCTGTTTGGAACTTGAAGGGGGGCCATGTTGTTTAGTTTGGATGATGTTTTAGCTCACAACTTGGCAACTGGGGCTAGCCAAAGCATTGCGTAAGTGTCGGCTGTGTTTTAGTATATTAGCTTGTTTTGTGCTGTCACTGCGGCCAGGAAGCGAGAACACGGCGCGCACGGTAACGACAATATAATGAATAACAATTTAACTTTGATGTGTAGCATAGCCTGCCGATAATAAACACATCGGCCTGCTGCGATTAGCCTCGCTGCTAATATCAATTACAACTGATGTAACATTAGCCCACTTAGCGCGTTCAAATTGTTGCCTTGCTTTTAAGACGAGGCATATTTAACGCAGCTTACCGACGCTGGGAAGTTATAATTTTGCCAATTTTTGGTTGTAAAGTCAGTGATACTGTACATGCTCCCGCACAGCCGCTGACATGAGCTGGTAGCTTTGTTAGCTTGCTACAATGCTCACTCGCTGGGTTGCATCTTGGAGTACTATCACTCGACAATAACACGATAGCCTCTCTAAAGCACAAATGCTATATATTACGTTTGTCCTAAAAGGTTTTCACAGTAAACGTCGTTTAATTTGTCGCCGTCAAGCCAGAAAGGACAGCATTATCTGACTTTTATTAATTAGCATCAGCTAGCATTAAGCTAACAGCAGCTTTGTTGGGCACTAGCATCCCTGGGAGTCACTTGTTTGATTTTGGCTTTGTTTTGCTGCCACTAAGTAACTACTACGGTCCTAAGCAACTTTGTTTAATCTTGCTAAGAACTGAGATCAAACGTTTATTTAGACAGCTAAAACAAGAACAGCAATGGTCTTTGTATTATCCACTCATGGGGCCAGTGAAATTATGATTGCATTACAATTAGCTGGCGTTACAAACAGAATCTACCACTGTATTGATTTATTTGCCCGTGTGCGTAATACTAGAAGTTCTACGACACAGGCTTTGTACATTTTACTGTGTTTTGTTCAGCTTCTCATTTACACCAACTGCACAGTTCATTTGTACAAGCCCACACCTTTACCTGCATGTCGTTTATTTCCACTGGCCCCAGACTTAGTAAACTTAGTTCAGTCTTTGCTCCTGTCCGCGTCTACAAACTGTGAGAGTTCCGACCACCATCTTTTGTAGGAGAATAAATTGGCTTCAATAATATTTAAGTGAATAGTATTTTAAATTCCAGCAGACTTAGTACAAGCATTTACCACTAAATAAAGATTGCATGAAGAAATGTATAACTTAAGTGAAATATTTAAAAATTCAAAATGTATTGTGGTTCAAACTTTTTGAGAGATTTGGGGGTTATAAATGTGGTGTAAAAATGACATTACTTTGTAGGTACAATGAGTTGACTCAGTATTTCCCACAGATTTCTGTTGAGACTATGGTGGCACTGGTGCTCCGTAATAAAATCTTGTTATTAAATACATTTTTGGAGTAAAAATGTTAGTTAATGTCTCTATTTAATCTTAAAGCAGTCCTTTTTGGAGTATAGATTTGATAATATAAGACGCAAAAAACATTATTACCAGTGTTATACCATTTTATTGTCCAGCTTTGTTTTGGACTAATTTGAATATGGCAGACCACTAGAGTCTTCTCAGTTAATGAAAAACACTGGTTAACTTTCACGTTGTTATACATAGCTACTCATATCTGGCTATTATTGCAGAGAGACCAGATCATTAGCATTGTGAGTCGAGGTTGACTAACTTCTGTTTATTTCTCAGGTTTTCCCGTGGAATGAGCATTCCATGCAGCATCCTAGGTATGAATGACGTGGCCTGGCAGGAGACGAGAGGTGGGATGCTGCATGCCAACGGTGCTCCTGAGACTGGGGGTGTCCGAGTTCATGGAGGAGGGCCTTTAGCCACAGTCGCCGGTGCTGCACAGGCTCCTGGGGGGCCACATCTACAGGGACTGGACAGGGGGCAGAACCCTAACCCCGGGACGCCCCAGCCGCCGCTCAGTGGACGATCTCAGGACGATGCCACGGTGGGATACTTCTTTCAGAGGCAGCCGGGAGAGCAGCTCGGAGGGTGCGCGCCGAGCAAGCACCGCTGGCCGACCGGGGACGCCAATCACGTTGACCAGGTAAAGAAAAAATATTCTTTCTCAGGTTTTATTTTAGTTAAACATGTCAAATGAGCATTCTGACAGAAAGAACACCACATGCATTTCATTTCAGTTTTACATTAGCGTTTGTGTTTCTGTGACTCACGACACTATGCAGCTATCGTGTGAAGGCAAACGCATTCAATTCAACTTAATCTCCAAGGGGAAATTTGGGGACTCTAAACATTTGATTCAGACGTCTTTGGGACCTATCCTTTTAGACAAGGACTTCCTGTTTTAATTTTTACTAATCTGCTCTGATATTTCCCTGACTTCTGTCTTTGTGTCATGTGTAAAATCTAGATTGTTTGTTTTGTGCCTGTTATATGTCCTTATTCTTTGTCATCAACCTGCCAATGGGACTACAAATGAAAATTGGCCTGTTTGGCTAAATCTGGCACATTTACATGCTGGACTGATGAGCACATATAAACACATAATGTGCACTGTCCCATGTTAACTAGAATAAACATAAACTATTTTGCTCCCAGCTCTGCAGCCTCTGTAACTCTCCCTTATGTCAATATTGATTTAAATTAATTATAAGTTTAGCATTTTAGATAAACTGGTGCAGACCTGCCCTTGTTGCACTTAAATCAACATTAAAGCTACAAATTCTGTTTTTATTTATTAAGCGTAGATTTGCCAGTTATTGAACAGCTGTAGCTTTAGCTCATTTTACTTCTGTCTAGTTTTTCCCAGTTACATTAAAATTGGTCTATATTAGCCCACATGCATAAAAATACAAATAAGCTTCTATAATTTATTTCTGTTTCATAATCAACTGTATGGCCCTCACATTATGTAGGACTATTTTTTTAAGGCTTTAGCAGGAATCTGATTGAGAAGCAGAATTGACATGTTATTGATAATAATAAAATCTTTTCAATTCCCATCCCTAGACTTAACATTTGCGATCTTTCTTGGAAGGTGTTTTATCATAGTATTAACACATATTTGTAGTTAGTAACATTATCGGTATTGCCATAAATATAAATGTTTTAATCTGTATCCCTCCTAAAATTGAGAGCACATAAGGTTCTTAAGCCTCATGTCATGACAGACTTTTGTTAGTAAGTGATAATATACTGAGCTAGTCTTGAATACTGAAGTTATAACACTATTACTTCAAACAAATGAGCCTCTTTTGATTATACAACCCTTGGATAAACTGAATTTGACACCACACACATTTATGATATGAATACAGTGTTTTGCATTTAGTGCTTTGTGTTATCTTCTCTGTGCCATTTGTTTAGATAGTGACTCATTGCTGCTCTCTGGGCTGCTTCTCTATAGCTGTTTTTTCCGATTAATATCTTGGTCAACTGCTTAGAAAACTAGCCTTCAAGATAACATTAGGGCAGTTTGGATTAAATTGTCAACTTCTGAAGATTCATCGGTGTCTCCTGACATCTTTAGCCTGTAACATCTTGCGAAATAATCATGTGCTTTTTCAACAAGTGACTAAAATCAGCCTGACTCAGCCTTTATTAAACTACACGATACGTTTTGTACTTCAGCACTTTTTCTGGTACAGTAACATTATTTGCCGTGCGCAGAGAGAAAATTGCTGAGTCATGGCAAACCAGCAACATCTGTTCATTAAAAAATGTACAAGGTGTGCCCATAAAGTAATGTGTTTGTGATCCTGTGTAGTCTGTTTTGAAAATGAGACACTTGGCTTTGTTAGTATTTCTTAAATAGTAAAAGTTACATTATAATTTATTTCTGCTTAGATCAGTGCCTGTTATAATAATTTATTTACTTTGTTTTTACATTGATTTTTGAGTAAAGAGTTGTTGGTTCTGCTGCTGTGTCTGCACAATGCACCATATTTAAACACAGCGATGTATTCAAACCAGTTTTATTTATAGAAGCGACTATCACATCAGCAGTTCCCCTAAATGGCTTTACAGAAAGAAAATTACAAAAAAGGCAAACACACTGTACAAGACAAAAACCTTTGTCCTTAGACCCTCAATCTCTGTAATGAAAAACACAAGAGAAAAAAATACACACTGTATGTATAAAGTGCATACAGTTTTTCATATTTACAAAATAAAAATAAAGGAGTATTTTTAAGTTGACTGGTATTGTATGATATATTAAGCTAATTTACAGATGAACAATTTTAGCTTTTGTCTCCATATTGTGGTTACTCGTGGACCGGTGCATCTTTAGTCCAAGGCTGTGCCTAAATGTCATCCTGAGCCCTTAATCACTTTGTAGTAGCCTATAGTGGACTTAGTGAGTGAACGGATTCGGAACCTCACTCACTATTTTGAAGTTGTCGTTAATCAGGTGACTCTGGCGTATGTGCAAAGGAAAGTTTGTCAAACCGTGCTACTAATATTCTTTGGCCCTACCGGACATTAGTGATATTTAAGGATTTATAGTAGGGCTGTAGACGAAAGTAGCTTGTTGTTAGCAGCGAGCTAAAGGAAAGCTAAGTGGCTAACAACAGCCTCAAGTTATGCCTAGTTCAGGGATTAATTGACCAAAATCGACCAAGGGATATGTGTGAAGACTTACCAGAGTCTTATACAAACAAGTGACTTTATAAAACATATCTGTAAAATATATTATCTAAAATCTTCTCTGCTATCTTAAATAAAATCAAATAATGTATTAGACCTGCTTTAATGATGCAAAGAGTTCATGCAAGTAATTGACCAATAACATTTTAGTCGACCAAGATCTCTTTGGTCTTAATCGACTAAGCCACCAGAGTCTGTCGGCACTAATTTAAAGAAAAATAACAATCATACATTTTATGTTTTTTGTGTTATTGATTTAATGAATAAAACAGACCGGATTACTGCAACTCTTTTTACAAGCTTTAAATAAAAAGCTAAGGTAATCTAACTTTAGCAATTTTACACCATAACAACTTATTTAAAAGCGATTTATTCAGAATTACAAATGTGACAAAGTAAAAACAGCATCTCTAACGTTTAATTCAAATGTACTGAGTATAGTTTAAAGGTCCCGCTGTTCTCTGATGAAACTTTTTCTTGCCTGTTTAGTGACCAGTGACCAATGACCAATGTCCACCATTTCTTACTGTGCATTGTGGAAAACTTGGAGTGCACTACCTTTCATTTACTAGACATTCAGGCATTACTACAAAATGTCGTGACCACTTTATAGTGCACTATGTAGGGATTAGGGACGAGTAAATGTGTAACAGCTAAAACGTTCTGCCTCATCCTAGTGAATATAAATTACTTTTTGTCTATTTTTCAGGTCCGTGCTGTAGATGAAATGAACTATGACTTTCAAGCTCTTGCGTTGGAGTCGAGGGGAATGGGAGAGGTAAGCGTTTGTGAAATCCTAATATCTCTCCGAATCCTCTCTGTGAAAAATCGGGCAATAATGTATGAGCTTCTTTCACGTTTCTAGCTTTTACCGGCAAAGAAGTTCTGGGACTCTGATGAACTGGCCAAAGACGGGAGGAAAGGGATGCTGCTCGGTGAAGAGTGGAGAGACAATGCATGGGGCTCATCCCGTAAGAAATTATTTGTGTATTTTTGCTTTTTTTCCAATTGCTACTAGATTTAAATCTTATGTCATACTGTAGCTGTGATTGGCAATAGAAATTTACCGCACACTTCTTCTTCAATTTCTTGCTGCTTAAGTTGACTTAATTGGCTGATCTAAAATTAGACGTTGAGACATTTGAACATGGCGTTTTCGTTCAGATCATTCAGTGTCTCAGCCAATCATGGTCCAGCGGCGGCCAGGCCCGAGTTTCCACGGGAATGGTGATGCCAATTCTGTGCTTTCGCCTCGATCAGAAGGTGGAGGCCTCGGGGTGAGCATGGTGGAGTACGTCCTGAGCTCCTCTCCGGGAGACAAGATCGAGAACCGCTACAGGAACGGCGGCTATGTAAGTTCAGCTCGCTTTAAATTTTAAAAGCAGTTATATACTTTATTATTGTAGAGGGCTGCACAATGTTTTGCTAATTTATTGTTATCGCAGGATCAGCAAAAGCAATAGCCATAATGTGATCTGACGGAGATTTGCACTCAGAGTCATTTTCCTAGCAAAGGTTTTATTGAAACTGATTTAGTATTTAACCCAGGTTAAGTCCTAATTTTGTACTGGTCTTGCCCTGGGTTTGCTCTGTTCTGGTTTAGCCTTGGTTTAGGCCTGGTTTAGCCTTGGTTTAGGCCTGGTTTAGGCCTGGTTTTGCTGTGGCTTAGCCCTGGTTTAGGCCTGGTTTAGCCTTGGTTTAGGCCTGGTTTAGGCCTGGTTTAGCCTTGGCTTAGGCCTGGTTTAGCCTTGGCTTAGGCCTGGTTTAGCCTTGGCTTAGGCCTGGTTTAGCCTTGGCTTAGGCCTGGTTTAGCCTTGGCTTAGGCCTGGTTTAGCCTTGGCTTAGGCCTGGTTTAGCCTTGGCTTAGGCCTGGTTTTGCTGTGGCTTAGGCCTGGTTTAGGTCTGGTTTAGCCTTGGTTTAGGCCTGGTTTAGGACCGGTTCAGCCCAGGTTTAGTCCTGGTTCAGTTCTGATTTTGGGCTGGTTTAGCCTTGGTTTATACCTGGTTTAGCCTTGGTTTAGTCCAGGTTTAGTCCAGGTTTAGTCCAGGTTTAGTCCAGGTTTAGTCCAGGTTTAGTCCAGGTTTAGTCCAGGTTTAGTCCAGGTTCAGTCCAGGTTCAGTCCAGGTTTAGTCCAGGTTTAGTCCAGGTTTAGTCCAGGTTTAGTCCAGGTTCAGTCCAGGTTTAGTCCAGGTTCAGTCCAGGTTTAGTCCAGGTTCAGTCCAGGTTTAGTCCAGGTTTAGTCCAGGTTCAGCCCTGATTTTTGGCTGGTTTATCTTTATTTTAGTCCTTGTTTTGTTTTTTTATTAAATCTTCTTATTATGTCCAGAGCTTTATTCCTATTATAGTCCATTATATTGTTCTCGCAATATTCAACATAGTTACTGTAAATTGCTTATTTTTCTAATATTGTACATCCCTCCTTCAGACTATAATAGCAATACACGGTTTATTTTCACATACATATTTATATATATGTTGTTTTTGTTGTAATTTCAGGGTGGAGGAGACGCAGATCAGGACGGTAGAGAAAAGAGTGACGTCCCAGAGAAAGTGTCTCCATTCGAAGAGGACAAAAGCCCAGAGATGAAGGTGGGAGAAGACGGCGATCCTGCTAAAGCCAACGGGAGAGGACTGCTCAACGGCATGGACAGAGACTGCAAAGACTTCAAGTAAGACATCACTGATTTTTCTCTTTCTGACCTTGCTATCAAGTCCATATTAATCCTTTAACCCTTGAATGAACCATCTGCATTAAACAGGCAATTTTCCAATACAATATCACAGTGTTTTTTTATGTTCACCTTTGTATCCTCTCCAGTCCCACTCCCGGCAGCCGCCAAGCCTCGCCCACTGAAGCTGTGGAGCGGATGGGTCCCTCTCAGGCCGGCCTAGAGATGATGGGCCAGCCTCATCCTCACATGTTACAGCAACAAAACCCCGTCCAAAACAAACCCCCCACAGAGGACTTCCAGAACCAGGAAGCGCAGAACATGGGCGGCATGGAGCAGCAGCCGGGAGTCGAGTCCCTGCAGTTCGACTACGCCGGAAACCAGATACAGGTCGACTCATCGGGGACGCCGGTGGGGCTGTTCGACTACAACTCACAGCAACAGGTTTGTGGAAACAGCTGCTGTTTTTTTTTTTTTTGTTTGTTTTTTTTTGGCTTTCTTCTCGGGGAAATCTGACTTTAATTTAAAAATGTAAATTCTAGGGGTGTAACAGTATTGGGGTTACGCGATATCGTGATAGCAAAAGTCTCTCGGTATTAGGGATGCACAATTAATCGAAATTGAATCGAAATCACAATTTTAATTGGCTGCAAATATGTATGTGATATAATGTCTAGGGATGTAACGAGTCTTTGTAAATTGGCTAAAAATTGATGCTAAAGAGAAAAATTTATTGCGATGTCCCCTTAAAACAGCGTGCAGGCCAACAAAGTTTAATGGCGCGTAATCTGGCTCACATATTTGGCGCTAGACATCATTTCCTGACCATTTTACTGAAGAAAAACATTCATTTATATCAACTTTTAGTTTACAGAACTCATAAAATAATTAGCCCGATGTGCCAGGAATGTGAAAAGCCCGTACAAGAGCGTTGTTACTCAGAGCGGCTCGGAACAGCGCTCCCTCACCTCTGTCTCACTCAGATGAAGGAGCGTGCTCACAGCGCCTCATTCACAAGGGAACAACAACAAGCCCAGGGCAGACAGCAGGAGAGGCACATCTGAAGGTTTTATTTAGGCTGCACAAACCTGTCGGCTCCGTTTACCATCGTTCAGAAAGTAGCTTGTTGTTAGCAGCGAGCTAAAGGAAAGCTAAGTGGCTAACAACAGCCTAAAGTTTCAGCGGCCCCTTCCCTGGAGCGTTTCCATGGAGATCAGAGCCTTCACTGAGGATGTGTGTTTCCTCTCTGATATTTTTGTAAGACTTGACTTTTATTAGGCCCATTATAAATGACTGAGGTGTGGATTCATGATAAGCTTCTTCTCTATGCATTGCTTGCTACTAAAGTGTCTCTGTTTTTGGAGGAGAGTAGAAAGATGTTATTAAAAGTCACTAACAAATAATTTTATATATTTTTGTTATTTTGACCCTATCTCATTGTTTTAATATCTACTTTTTAATTCAATTTCTGTTGATAAGAAATGTACAACAATTTAAGTTTGATAAGGGGACACAAATAAGCTATGTAAAAAAACATAATATAATATAACATAATTGTACTGCAACTAAGTCTGCTAGTAAAATTGTAAAAAATCGTAATCATGAAGCACATCGAATTGTGACTTCAGTGCAACGTTGCATCCCTAATAATGTCCACTGCAGAGAACAAAATATCTCGTCTTCACAATGTGTATAACTCCTACTACAGCTGTTGTTTAGACCTCTACAGACATGATCTGAAACGCATGTGATTCTTTGCATTAGTTCAGCAGTGAATATTTCAGTGTCAGTGCTCCAACACATGCGCAAAATGTAAACTGTGAACTGTACATTGAATTTTAAAAATGATCGCAAATCTAATCACAAATGCAATATGTGTCAGAAAAATCACAATTAGATATTTTTTCTAAATTGTTCAGCCTTACTCTGTATCGTTGTGGACTCGTACAGCGTCAAACTGCAGGCGCTCTGAGGAAAAATACACAGTTGTGAAAATAAGTGTCCTAAAACGAATCTAAATTACCGCGGGCAGGTTGACTAAAGGCTCTCTCTTGGTGAAGTTTGCGTTTGATGACACTAAATTGCCCCTCGTGAATGGTTGTCTGGCTCTGTCAGCTCCGAGGCCAGCTGTCCACTGTCCAGGATGTACTCCGCCTAACCCCAAATTCACAACGAAAATGTCACGGAGGCGTTGCAGCAGCAGATCGTTTTACGCGCGTCTTTTCAAAAGCGTCAGTTCACAGCGAAAGCGTCAGAGCTGCGTTTGGACGGCGCTGTGTCTGTGGATCTGCTCCCTGTTTTACCAACTTCATTCCTATAATTGGTGGATATTCTTGCTTCTTCAGATGGTTAAGCAGAAATATTACAAACTGATTTATACCAAACTATTTTTGTTTGAATAAAATGTACTTTTATCTATAGTACGTTACCAATTACGCTTTTTATTTTATTTTATTGAGCTCGCTTGGTGGTCAGACAACAGTACTACTATCATGCTACAAGTAGAATTACAATCTTTTTGTGTCTTAAAGTTAATGTTAAAGTTCTCCACCTCAAGAATTAACTTCTTGTCGTCCATGGTGCAACATGAAGTCCTTGGTGCGATGCGCGATGTTTACGTCAGTCATACATTTAGAAAACCTTTATTTTGAAAGTGTAGCGGAAGTTTGTTTTGACACTTGGTGCCTGTTTCCTGTGTTTCTCCGGCTGTAGCGCTGCCGGTCGACGCAGAGACGCTGGAAAAATAGAACTCCAACCTAATTTGAGCGTAGCGTCGCGGCGTCGGTCGTAAGACGCGCGTATGACGTCCCCGGTGTGAACTGTCAGATTTGAATAAAACCGAAAGCAATTCACTCGCGTCTGACGTGACGCTGCTGTTGCTTTGGTGTGAATTGGGGGTCAGGCCCATAGTTGCTGGGTAAAGGCTTCAGTACCTGCGACGCCTAACAGAAATAAGCAGAGGATGGTCAGAATCAATTCGAGAACATTTTTTTATTTATTATTTTTATTTAACAGGACAATGTACAGTTACATAATGCCAAAAGGCAAAAATGCTTGTACCAGATTATAGCTTGGAAGCTAATTTTCGTCTGTAGTCCTTTTTAAATGGAAGAGGAAAAAGAGACATTGTATACAGTGCACAAACACTCATCCATCCTCCAGCTCTCAAACACACACTCCCCATTCACTCATCCTTGTCATTGTGTTGCATAGCAGAAACTGCTCACATAACAATTACAATATAATATAAAATTGATAATTTTAGCACTACAATCTACAGTTTACACAAGAGAAATACAGGTAATTCATAATAATAATAATTATTATTAATGTTGTTATTTTTAAAGAAGCTATAACAAACGTACTTTACATTACCTTAATTCATATCAATTTAAAAACATAGCATCAGTGTGTGCATCTCTGGTTTTCAATGAACCACATCTTCACTTCTCTGGAGAAAGTGTAAAAGTTATTTTCATTTATCAGCTCAATGGGAAGTTTATTCCATTGCTTTGTCCCTTGGTATGAGAAGGCAGACTGGGCCAGGCTTGTTTTGCACTTAGGAATACTGCATTCAGTGCTGAAGCTGTGAGGCATTCAATCTTGCAAGCCTATTGACAGTCTAACTTCAATATAGCCTTTTTTCTTTAATTAGAAGTGTTTTTGTGTTTAGGCAGTCCTTCTCAAATAGTGGGGCGGGCCCCCCTTGGGGCGCCTATGACCCCGGGGAACAGGCTTTGCTTTTGCCGTGTAAAGTGTAATTGCACATCCACGAATATTAAATGAATATTAATAATGAATAATAAATATAATGGATAAAAATAATGAATATTAAAAAGGATACAATTTTAGGTAAACTTATACAATTTTTATAGATAATGATCTTATTTATAGTCACCGCGGCGAGTGGGGGGCGTGAAATATTTTCTCTTTCCTTGGCGGGGGGGCTTTGCAAAAAATAATTGAGAAGCACTGTGTTTAGGTAACTTAGGTTAAAACTTTATTGGCAACATCTTTTACAAGTTAGTACATATGTTTATTGCCTTTACAAGGGTAGGGCTGGGTACCGTTTAACAAATATCTGTAGTATCGACAAAAAAACTTTTAATTCAACACCCAGTGGGACCTTTAATGTTCCTTTGCATGTATGAATCAAATAAATAACAGAATAAATCATACAAACTACTGCTTTTAACTTGCAGCTAAGAATTTTGCTCCAAAAATTGGTCTTATTCAATATGATTGTGTTTTGTGATTGTAGAAGATGAACTAGCTCACCATAGAGCTGTTTGATTATGGAAAAATTCATAATCACAGTTATTTAGGTCATAATTGGAATCATGATTATTTAAAACGATTATTCATGTACTGCCATTATAATAGCCTGTAGAGGAAGAGTAGTTTTATCATATATTTGTGTTAATTGATTTATAAAGCCCAGCACAAGACAAGTGTGCATCTAGTGTTGACAGCGCTGGAAAGTCCCTACATGAGTCCAATTTAATGAATCATTTTTCTCAATTATATTATAGATTTTGTAATTGTTGGGAGCCAAAATTGTTATCACGATTGAAATCACATTAATAGCACAGCCCTAGCACACTGTAGGCATCAGAAAAAGTATCGCTCAGGTACTGGTATCGAAAACCAGGTATCATTTAACGGTACAAGACCAACATTTGAAGAATAAACTACTTCTAGCTTTTAAGGAATTCAGTGAGAGTAAAGCTTTATATCTTTGTATGCTGATGTTGAGCAAAAATAATGTATTGGAAAGTTATCTCCAGGAAAGGGTAGGAAGTCAGATTAATTTTCTGTGAATGTTTACTGATATGTTCACTCAGCAGCCGACGTAATCCATGTTTTGGTTTCAGTTGTTCCAGAGGTCTAACCAGCTGACCGTCCAGCAGCTCACAGCCGCTCAGCAACAACAGTACGCTCTGGCTGCAGCTCAGCAACAGCATCTCGGTCAGTGTCTCTCTCTCTTCACTAGCCATGGTAATATTAAAACATGATTTATGACTGAAATAAACCTGACTGCGCTGCCTTGATATTTCCCAGCAGGCCTTGCTCCTGCCTTTGTGCCAAACCCGTACATCATTAACGCTGCGCCCCCTGGAGCTGATCCCTACACTGCCGCTGGGCTGGCAGCGGCGGCCACACTCGCAGGTAAACAAACTGTTTCATCGTTTTTTTTGAGTTCTCTGTCCAAATGTCTTGGAAATTGGAGGATTCTTTATTGTGATTGTACAAAGATTTACAGCACCTCCCTTCTTTGGCATTAGCTGTCCGCTTTTAAAATTTGTGGCAGGGTTTCCTTTTTGTTGCAGCAGGAGACATTTGGGGAAAACAGCGCCATCTTTTAATTTGAAGCTTTGTGTATTTGTTTTAGAATAACTTGATTTAAATAGAGAAATGTCTTTTTATTCTGAGCCTTTTTTAGTTTATTTTGATTTGGAGTCATTTTATTTTTAGAGCTAGCTTTCTTTTTTGAGGAAACATGTTTCTAGTGAACCAAAACTATTTTGATGATGCTCCTTTTTAATGTAGACATGTATTTTAATTTTATATATGAGGGATGGGTTTCTTCTTTTTGGCAAGATTAAAAAAAAAAAAAAATCTACCTCTGCTTTTATTTTTCCACTGAACAACAAACAATTTTCATGTTGCACCTCAGAGCCTACATCATTTTCAGAATAGGCAGCATCAGACGTTAAGTCAGAGTTAGACCACATTGTGTTGGACATTAATAGAAAATGGATGAATAAATGTATGATAGTAGTAATAAATAATGATGACTATAATGTGTATAGTCCTAATAAATTGTAATTGTATTTTACACACTCTTATTTTCCAGTAGTTTTGTAAATTGCGGTGCGATGTTTGAAGCTTAAACGATTGATACAAGATGCCAATTGCCTTTCATAAACCTGTTTGCAATGGTACGGTTGAGAATTGGCCCTCTGAGGCTCCTGTAGATTGTTAGTGGAGTAAACTACAGCAGAGAGGGATAGATCCAGGTCAGAAATGTGTCATAAAAGGAATAAAATAATATCCGTCAAAGTGTAAAATGTGACTCCAGTTAAGAAAATGTCTCTGTAAATTCATAGCCTGTTGTATAAGGGTTGCTCGAGTACATAACTCTATATTTTGTTGTTATTCCCTTAGGCCCCACAGTGGTGCCGCCTCAGTACTATGGAGTTCCTTGGGGAGTGTATCCAGCAAACCTCTTTCAGCAACCGCCTGCTTCCACTGCCAATCACTCGGCCAATCAACAGGCATCCAATCAGGGACCAGGCACAGGACAGCCACAGGTAAGAATTATTAAGAAAACTGGCATAAAAAAGGGTTAAAATTCTGAAAATAATGACATTTTTGATAATTATGATTAGGGCAGAAGTTGATTAAAAGATTAGAACAGTAGTAGTAATGTATTGGCTACTATTTCTTTGATGTTTTGTTGACTCTTACTTACACTAGAAAGTGTAAAAATTAAGTAATAGATTTGTGTTGATTGTTAAAATTAGTGATTAAATACACACCTGAGCCACATTACATAGAAAAGGGTAGAACCACTGCAAAGTTATCAAAAAAATAAATCTTGAAAATCACACTTTTGTCCTCATTGGGGCACAAGGGTTAATATATGTGCTGGACCAAGATTATAAGCTTGTTGAGTTGGATTTATTGACATCAAATATGTGCAGAGACCCACTGAAAATGTCAGCCTTGCTTTGCTTCAGCTTTCTGACGGTTCATTGGAAATGTGAATGACAAAATGGTGCACTAAAACAGATTATTAAATCCCACAGAGCGTAAAGAACTTATGACCAAGAATGCAAGATGATTTTACTGCATAGGTTTTATTAGTATCAGCTAGTTTACCCCATTATGTTTGTCTCATCATTCCTGTCAAAAGACTCTCAGTATAAAGTTCATACCTGCCTCTTGTGGTCATCAGGTGATGCGCACAGGAGCGAACCAGCGCCCCCTCACACCGGGTCAGGGCCAACAGAGTCAACAGGAGTCTTTAGCGGCTGCTGCCAACCCTGCCTTGGCCTACACAGGGATGCAAGGTGAGTGCACAGCTGAATATACAGCATACTGATCTTTCTGAGGAATCTCAACAGCAGAGTAAAAAGTATTTGCATGTGTAGCTCAAGGCAACATGGCTGGCTCTTGGTGTCCGGACGCCTCTGCTGTTTGTTTACGAGAGTAGTGGACACATACGGTCATATCCATAGAGGTTAATCTCCACGAAACTTATTACAAAGGAGGCTGCTGTAGTATAGTTTCTTGGGACTGTGATATATATATATATATATATATATATATATATATATATATATATATATATATATATATATATATATATATATATATATATATATATATATATATATATATATATATATATATATATATATATATTTTTTGTTCAAAATGAATCAAAATGGATGCTTGTCTTTTTAAGATGGAGACGTAGTTTTTCTGACGTTTGTTTTCCTTTATTTTATTTTTCTTTATTTAGCACACAATAAGAATACAGTTAAGTATAAAACAATATAAACAAGTATATATGCATGGGAGTGGAAGAAACCTATATAGGCTTATAAAAAAAAAAAAAATAACCAATCAATCACAAGAAATAGAAATAGTAGGACACATTATTATCCAGTTGTTTAAAGTTTAGGATGAGTCAAAGCAAATATCCTACCATTAGCCTATGTTGTAATCTTTTTTTGTAAACAGACAATGAAGTAGAAGAATCTACCTGATCTATTTGAGTGTTCCATACTTTAGCACCATGATATTTGATTGAAAATTGATCACGAGTGGTTTTAAATAAGGGAAGATGCAGATTTGCAACCTGCCTAGTAGGATAATGGTGAAATTGAGAATTGTAAAGAAAATGATATTTGATATAAGAGGGCCAGTTTGAATCATGCCGTGCTCTGAACACAAATGTACACGTCAGAAGGGCGTTTATATCAAAAATATTCAAGAGCTGTAATGTTCATTTCCTTTCATATGAGAAAGTCGGGACATTGACGTCACTACATGTAGACCGATAGAGTGGTCAGTAATGTTATAATTGTTGTTTAACACAGCTAGTCAGATTTAATTTTAGCCTTCTCACTACAGAAGGTCTGACGTTAATAAATTAAGCAAATACAGCTTTAGCTAAAGAGCTTGCCAGTTAGGGGCAAGATAACAAATTAACGGAAATAATTGCCTTTTCTAACACTCTTCTGTTGCTCTCATGCGAGTGACAGCTTATATTATAATATTAATTTGAAGAGCTCTTGAACTAAGCATTGCTAATAATACGATTGACAACATTTGGCATATAATTCATTATTCAGTCTCATAGAAGTAACGTAATTGTGTTCGAAATGCCGATCATTGCCGTTCATTTATTAATATCTGAACCTATAGCCAAGATTTTTTAGATAAAGCTATAGGATATTTTCTGTATTCATTAATGAGTGCGATTACATGCACTTGAGTATCCTGGTTATGATCGAGTTTTGTCTTTGTGGCTGTAAACACAGTATCCTGAATTCATTATCCAGGTTATGAGAAACCAGGATACTCGACCTGGAAAGCTCCGATAGTAACCAGAATACTGTGGCATGTGAACGCAGTTGGGGCGGCAGTAGCTCAGTTGGTAGAGACGTTTGCCCACTAAACTGAAGGTTGGCGGTTCGTGTCCTTGGGCAGGACACTTCACCCAGCTTGCCTGTATGAATGAGTGTGTGATTGGTGGTGGTCGGAGAGGCCATTGGCGCAAAATGGCAGCCATGTTTCTGTCAGTGTTCCCCAGCGTGAGGAGCGAGCGTGAGGAGCGAGCGTGAGGAGCGAGCGTGAGGAGCGAGCGTGAGGAGCGAGCGTGAGGAGCGAGCGTGAGGAGCGAGCGTGAGGAGCGAGCGTGAGGAGCGAGCGTGAGGAGCGAGCGTGAGGAGCGAGCGTGAGGAGCGAGCGTGAGGAGCGAGCGTGAGGAGCGAGCGTGAGGAGCGAGCGTGAGGAGCGAGCGTCCTGATTTCTGACCTGATGAACTGAGCATGTGCGAACTCGAGACGCAGCAAAACAAACATGGCAGAGCAAAAACTTTGCCACAGCGACTGTAATTTGCTGCTGCACTTTCAAAACATAATCTATGTAATGTAGTCATGTTTAAGAAAGTGGCACAATCTACCTAACAATACAGCGACCTTTATGCTCAGCGCTGGACCTAGTGACAGTGTGCACGTCTGCACTGTTCACAGACTAAGTTATCGCTCCACTACAGCTGCTGTGGGACTCCGCTGAGGTCCTCGCCATATTTTTCCACATATATTATCTTGTACTGCTGCCGTAACAGTGCACTTGTTGTTACTATAATGTGTTCACTAAGCCACGTGTTACTAGCAACATTATAAGCACCTACACCACACTTGACTCTCCTAAAAAGCCGGGATACTCAGATTTGTCATGTATACAGGGATATGAGTGTCCAGGTTTCTCTCAGTGCATGTAAACATCATATCCAGAACACTCTTATAACCCGGATACTCAAGTGCATGTAAATGCTCTCAATGTTCAGTTTTTCAGTAGTGAGAAGGCTAATGGTAATTAACTGTGTGATAATTAAATGCTAAATAATAACTTTACTGACCAGTGACTCTGGTTATGTTCATATGCTTTAATCTCGGAAATATTGACGTCACTATTTATAGACCAAGTTGGAAAAAACACTTCTCACCTCAGAAATACGAGCACCTGAGGACCACATGAACGCAGCATGAAGAAAGCCTAAAGTGGTCACTATGGCAACAGAATGTATTATTTGTATTTAAAAACACATTAACCACTCTCATTGACTTTTTTCACATATTGTCAGCAAACACTTCCTAAAAGCCAAACAAACGCCTTCTTCAGGTTATCAAGTGTTGGCCCCCGCCGCGTACTACGACCAGAACGGGACCCTCGTGATGGGACCTGGCCCCAGGACCGGCCTTGGAGGTCCAGTTCGACTGGTCCAGACCCCACTGCTCATCAACCCAGCGGCTGCAGCACAGGCCGGTGAGTCAAGCTTCAAGAAAATATTCAGTAATTTTCTAATTTCTCGGTTTTTTGGACTCCACAGAATTTAACAATATTATAGTTCAGCCAAACAAAGGCTTGAGTAACGTATGTGTGTCCTGAGTCGGACACGCTCACCTTTTGCTGTTTTTCAGTCTTCTAACAGATGCTCGCAAAGACGTTAACTGGCTAACTCCACATATTGCTCTACCTCTGTGGTAATTTTTGTGTATTTATGCTAAGTGTTTATAAAATAATCATGATATGAAAATAATTTTGATAGGGAAATGCGCAGGGAACGCTCAGGTCACACTCGGGCGACGTTCTTTCAGTGATCTTAGTGTTTTTGTAGCTCACTTTGTCCGTCTTATTCTTTTCTGATTAACTTTAGCTTAGCCCACAATCTTATTTTGAAAGACGGAAACAAGGTACCGGGTGTGAAAATTTGTTAACGTAAATATCCCAGCCTTAAATTGGAGTCGAAAAATCCAACAAATAAGGCTGAAAAAGCCAGAAAGGTGAGCGTGTCTGATATTGGAACTGTGTTTGACTCAGGGCCATAGCACTGCCGAGCTTAAACCTCGGACAAAAGCGCTATTTCATACGGCCGCAATAAAATATTTGTAAAAGAAACTATCCAACCAATATATCGTTATAAACGTAAGAAAATGTTCTTTTATTTTATACAATTTGCATTAATGAAGATAATAAATGAGCGACTTTATGACTTGTTGAATATAAAAAAGTAATAGAATTTTAGCAGAAAGTGTCCGACTCAGGACACACATGCGTTAAATACATTCCCTGTCTATAACCTTGCAACTTTCATCCTTCCTCCTCCCACAGCTGCAGTTTCTGCTTCTAACTCTGGTAACAACATGTCGGGACCTCCGGCGAACGGCCTGTACCGCTCCCTGGCGCAGCCCCAGCCTCAGCCCCAGCAGCAGCCCCCTCCCACCAGCGGCCTGCCCTCCTCCTCCTTCTACGGCTCCGGCTCTGTCCCCAACACGTCCCAGAGCAGCTCCCTGTTCTCCCACAACTCCGCCCCTCCTCCCAGCTCCTCTCTGGGCTTCAGCAGCACCGGCGGGTCGCTCGGCGTGGGACTAGGATCGGCTCTCGGGGGGTTTGGATCCTCTGGTCAGTGGCATTTTACCCCAATATCATTACTTTTTCCTCTTAATACATTTTAAGGGCCTATATTTCTTGTTTGCATGTCATAGTATTTCTAAGTACTGTCTATGAAACTCAGAAAATTAATGACAGTATTTCTAAAGATATTATTTTATCCCCAAAAACTAAGTTGGAGTTGCTTTTTGTGGCACTGAAGTGTAAAATAAAAATAATTCTTTGAATATGAACAGCCTTTTCCCATCAGTTTTGCCAACTTAGCAACTTTTCAGTGACTTTTTGGGCGACCCTAAACAACATTATAAAAGTGGTCAGTTGTGTCTCTGGGGCGAGTGTGGAGTTCTTTTTCTCTGCTGCACTTGCACGCCTCTGTTTCTGCTCTCTTCATGAAAGACAGGAGTAGCAAGAATTTGACCAGATGTTAAGTCACGACAAACGCTTGTAAAAGTTAACATGACTTTTTATTTGAGGTTGAGCAATATATCAGGCCAATTTTTGCCATTTATTTAGTCAATCGGCCAAATCTTACACTTTAATTCCGATTTTTTTCTTCATCATCTGGCTGAAGGACCCCAGCTTCCCCAGCCATCCTGTAGCAGTTTGGGCTCTTACACTGCAGTTCATAGGAAACTCAGCCTGAAAAGCTCAAAACAACAATAAAAAGATTTGTTTTTCTGCCATAGAACCTCCTGCTGTCCAATTCTAACATTTGTTTCCATTTCAATAAGCATTACTAAAACAAACAGCTATATTATGTTATGTTAATTTCTTTCATAACATTAAGAAAATCAGCCCTACATATTGTTTCAAAAAAGTGTTTAAGCCAGTGTTTATCAGCCATTGGCTGCTCTGAATTTAAAAAATCGGCATTGGCCTAAGAAAAACCCATATCGAGCAACCTCTACTTTTTATGATTATATGGCTATTTTAACAAAGGTTAAGCAATCCTGCCAAGCCTGGATAAATGGAAAGGGTTGCGCTAGGAAGGGCATACAGTATAAAATGTAGCCCCTGTAAAACTTATGTTAAATCAATAATTGCAAATTACCACACACCACCTGTAGGAGGCAGAATATCTGCTCCTGCGAAGGAAAAGCCAAAAGGAAAGAAGAGATGCTTAGAAGCAAATGGCCCCTTTAATGTTTTGTCCTCTGTCTATTTTGGCCCTGTCCCAAAACCCGCACTACACACTTTGTTAAAGAGCATGAAGTGCGTGTGTGCACAAGGGTGCAGGGGGGTTCAAAAGGAGAATTGGGATGGCCCACACTTCTTGGACACTCGCGCTAAGAAAGTCATCGGGTAAAAAACAGTGCTGTCTTTTAGCAGTGTGTTTGCTAAACTGCTGCTGGATTTATAGTTTAAGTTAATAACAGTTGATGAGTGGATCATTCTGCCACAAAAAGATCAGGCGTGTCTAATGTTACATAGACAATAGGCATATTCCTTTATAATTTCAATCAGTTTAGCTGTTAGCGTGTTATTTTTCATTAATAGCAGTTAGCGCCCACTGCTAAGTTGCTTAGAAACAAAAACAGTGCTGTTCGAAAACATCACATTGAAATGCATTATGGGTAATGTACTTCAGCGACGTACGCTCTGATCCACACTGACTGGAAGTGTGCAGTGAAGTGTGTGATGAAGTGTGGTTCCAAACGTTGAAGAGAATTGGGACATCCTATGCACTTGCGCCCCTCAGCGTGAACGTGCATTTGAAGAGCACAAGTGCGAGTTTTGGGACAGGGCCTTTATATAATTTTGTTTTCTGCCCTGTACTAAACCTCGTTCTCTCTTTTTTCTTTCACAGTCTCCAGTTCGTCCAGTAACAGTGTGTCTCGGCGGGACTCCCTTTTGGCGAGTTCGGACTTGTACAAACGTGGCGGTAGCAGTTTAACCCCCATCGGGCAGCCCTTCTACAACAGTCTAGGTTACTCCTCTTCACCGAGCCCCATCGGCCTCACGCCGGGACACTCTCCGCTCACCCCTCCCCCGTCTCTGCCCTCCTCACACGGGTCCTCCTCCAGTCTTCACCTCGGTAAGTATCATGTTTCTCGCTCTAAAATAATATGTTGTATGGTTTAGAGACAGGAGGCAGAGCTGAGGATGTGAAGATTCTCTTTGTTTAGGACGAGGATGGATAGGATTAGGAAAGAGTACATCCGTCATGTTAAGGCTCATTTATACTCTACGTTAGATACTTCTTCAGATATGGATGGAGCGCTCTGTTTGTCTTCTGTCTGTACGTTGGTCCGTTTCCCTAGAGCTTGTAGATACAGATGAACAGAGCAGTAGCAGAAGAAACAGCTGAGGTTTGATTTGGTTAGAGTCAAATGATTTACTGTGGACATCCGTGAAAGAAACAGCCAGTAGGTAAACAAGAATGACACAGCTTAAAGCAAACATTTTTTTTAAGTAGTGTGCATCAAAGTCTTGAAATTAGAATATTCTCAGTAGAGATGCACCAATATAGCTTTATGACCACTGCATTTTGAAATGGAGAGTATATTTTTGTAACAGGTTCAAGTTGTACCATGTTGTACCAGAATACATGAAGTTACCTGTGTTACAGTAGGTTTTCCTGGGGAGAACCCGCAGATCCCCTGAAATAATGTCTAACCCCTAAAGAACATGTTCATAAGATGCGTCACAGCAATTAACATATTCTAAAGCTGTATTTAAAATGAATAAACAATTATGCTCTCTGCTGTCTCCCGATCTGTAGGCAGACAGGTGATAATAAACCAAGGGCAAACACTGTATTTTCTTTTAAAATCAAGTTAATTTTTAGACTTAACTATACAAGAAACTAAGTAATGTTTTTAAAAGTCTGTCTGACATTATTTATGGCATCACTGTAACACCATCATTATGCATGACATCACAAAAGTATCAAGAGCACGTATCGCATTACAAAACATCACAATATATATTTTTTCCCAGCCCTAATTGTGTAACTATTAGTCATTATTGGTCATTTATATTCATCCACAGGTGGCCTAACGAATGGCAGTGGGCGCTACATCTCGGCAGCTCCCGGGGCAGAGGCAAAGTACCGCAGCGCCGGCGGGACGTCCAGTCTGTTCAGCTCCAGCAGCCAGCTCTTCCCCCCGTCCCGGCCCAGGTACAGCCGCTCGGACGTCATGCCGTCGGGACGCAGCCGTTTACTGGAAGACTTCAGGAACAACCGCTTCCCGAATCTGCAGCTACGAGACCTGCCCGGACACATGGTGGAGTTCTCACAAGACCAGCATGGATCAAGGTGGATGGGAAAAACAGTTATGGCTGCTGAAATACAGTACTATTGAATGTTTTGTGTTTTTTAAGTAATTATCTTCTCTGCGTCTCGCCTTGTCAGATTTATCCAGCAGAAGCTGGAGCGGGCGACTCCTGCTGAGAGGCAGATGGTGTTTGGGGAGATTTTACAAGCGGCATATCAACTCATGACTGATGTGTTCGGGAACTACGTCATACAGAAGTTCTTTGAGGTATGGGCTATTCTTCCTCCTCTTGCCTTCAAAATTGTCTTGAATTTTAAAAAAATTAAATTGCTTTTGTATATCCACACCTGCACAGTTGTTGAAAACCTAAAGGTACTGTAAGCAGCATGCGCTCTACTGGTTTAGTACTGCAGTCTAAATCAAAACAATGGTCTGTGGGTTGCCAGTCTTTATGTTTACATTTTTTGTTTTGGTTCTAAAACTGCGTCACTGATTGTCCAATCAGAAAAGCAGAAACAACCTGGCCATTATGTAAAATATGTTTAATTGTTAATAACTCAACTGTACTATTGTTATCAGTAAAGCTAATATTTAATTTAAACCTGTTCACATCATATCTTATCACACATGTGGGTAATTTTTATGAAATATAAAAATGATATACTGCTCATAGCACCTTTAACATCTTACTAACATTTGTTTAAAGAATTTTTCTATTCTATTTCATGACACAACTGTAATTGTGCTGACGGCTTCCACTCCCTGACAACGGAAATTGATTCACTGTTTTTCATGTTTCTGAAATGACCTGCTTTGTCACCCAGAACATAAATTGAATGTGCTCAAAAGACTTGTAAAGACAAGCAAGCTTTACAGACAATAGATGGGCCTACAGGATATTCAGTTTTTGTCCAGATGCATTGTGTTGTAACCTTGACAAACAAAAATAGACTACTGCAAAACAATAGTGTTTCAGAGTAGAGTTTCTTCCCAGTTTCTCTTTAATTGTACATTGTGATTAATTATAGCACTAATGTGGACATACCCAACATTTGTGCTTTTTTGGCTACGGTTGAGATGTCTGATTTGCTCAAAAGACGTGTGTACAACTTGTGTAACCATGCGTGTAAATATTTATGATCTCTTGCAGTTTGGAAGCTCAGACCAGAAGCTCGCGTTGGCGACACGCATTCGGGGTCACGTCCTTCCTCTGGCTCTGCAAATGTACGGCTGTAGGGTCATTCAGAAAGCCCTGGAGTCCATCTCCTCCGACCAGCAGGTAATTGTAAGTGAGATTTCACTTCTTCTCACGTCACAGCAGTGGTTCTCAAACTTTACACACACAAGGACCTGCTCAAAGTGCCTTCATTATTGGACTAAAATAAATCTGGATTAACCCTGGTCTAAAACAAGAGATAAAATACATACAAAACCAGGACTAAACTGGGTCTAAATCAGGTCTAAACCAGAGCTCAAGCTGTACTAGAGCAGGTCTAAACCAAGGCATAAAATAGACTGGGTCTAAACTAGGACTAAACTGTGTCTAAACTAGGACTAAACTGTGTCTAAACTAGGACTAAACTGTGTCTAAAACTAGGACTAAACTGTGTCTAAACTAGGACTAAACTGTGTCTAAACTAGGACTAAACTGTGTCTAAACTAGGACTAAACTGTGTCTAAACTAGGACTAAACTGTGTCTAAAACTAGGACTAAACTGTGTCTAAACTAGGACTAAACTGTGTCTAAACTAGGACTAAACTGTCTAAACTAGGACTAAACTGTGTCTAAAACTAGGACTAAACTGTGTCTAAACTAGGACTAAACTGTGTCTAAACTAGGACTAAACTGTGTCTAAAACTAGGACTAAACTGTCTAAAACTAGGACTAAACTGTGTCTAAAACTAGGACTAAACTGTGTCTAAAACTAGGACTAAACTGTGTCTAAAACTAGAACTAAACTGTGTCTAAACTAGTGGGACTAAACCGGGTCTAAACTAGTGGGACTAAACCGGGTCTAAACTAGTGGGACTAAACCGGGTCTAAACTAGTGGGACTAAACCGGGTCTAAACTAGTGGGACTAAACCGGGTCTAAACTAGTGGAACTAAACCGGGTCTAAACTAGTGGGACTAAACCGGGTCTAAACTAGTGGGACTAAACCGGGTCTAAACTAGGGGGACTAAACCGGGTCTAAACTAGGGGGACTAAACCGGGTCTAAACTAGGGGGACTAAACCGGGTCTAAACTAGGGGGACTAAAGCGGAGAGGGGGACTAAAGCGGAGAGGGGGACTAAAGCGGAGAGGGGGACTAAAGCGGAGAGGGGGACTAAAGCGGAGAGGGGGACTAAAGCGGAGAGGGGGACTAAAGCGGAGAGGGGGACTAAAGCGGAGAGGGGGACTAAAGCGGTTCTAAGTACCACCAGAAGAAGTCTGTGTACCATCAGTTTGAGAACCACTGCAGGAAACCTTTCCTGATAGTAAAAAGTTTAATCGTGTGTTTATTTTACTCTCGCAGAGCGACATCGTCCGTGAGCTGGACGGCCATGTGCTGAAGTGTGTGAAGGACCAGAACGGGAACCACGTGGTGCAGAAGTGCATCGAGTGTGTCCAACCTCAGGCTCTGCAATTCATCATCGATGCCTTTCAGGGTCAGGTGGGTGTCCAGAGTCCACACTCCGAGGTCTAATAAGCAGTCAATATAATATTTCACACTGAAATCAAGAGTAGCTATTTTCCTCATTGGTTTTACGAGGTAGCGAAATGAAACATTAAACAATTTTTTTTTTTTTTTTTTTTTTGTCAGTTTATTGTCCCACCATAGAATTAAATTCATAGGTTTCACAGTGATGGCACACATGGAGGGCAAGATCAGTGGTTTAACGTTACTCCACAAACTGTCAGCTGACGCCAGTTTATTCACATTAGGATCTGTGTTTCTACAGAATCTCATCAGAGAAAACTGACAGAAATAAGAATTAGGTGGATTTGTGCCGATAAACGAGTCCCTCTCCCTGGGAGGGCGAACAGTGGTAACTGTTTAAGTGCACACTTATGTGCAGCGAACATATTTAAATGACATTTCCTTAAGCTAGCGTTAGTTAACACTTTTCTGTCTGTCGGTCGTACTCACCTTTTACAATGAAAGACTAATGTTTCGTTTGCTTCGTGACTCTGCAGTGGTAGGGAAACGGCTTTCCGAAGTCCAGCTTTGGCAGCGACCTGGCTGTGGTCTGCGTCTCAAACAGGGCAGCGGTGCCTCACACGGGTCACAGGTCCCTAATATTTGTAGTTTTAGTCCATATCGTAATATGTCCATCTAAATGCATATTTGGCTGCATCGCATGTCTGATGTCTGTTTAAGTCACGTGACTTAAAACTAAAAATAATTAGTTTGGAAAAGTGAATCTCTTGGCTTACTATATAAATGGTTTTAGACTGATGAAGTTGTACAAAGAGATGCACCACTGACTACTTTTTATGTCTCTTTTGCTAAAAATTACTCATTAAATTAGGATTTGTGGTGAGTAAAGAAATAGAAATCCGAGTATGGTGTGCCATACTTCTGTAACTTCTTGTCCAGTAACACATAAACCCCTAATATTTCGCCGTAGACACGCTCGATAATGTTTTCTACTCAGGCTCTGACCTTACATGCAGTTGGTTAGCAGTTAGTCTCGTTGATGCCTTTTGTGATATTTTGTGGAAATGCTAAATCCTCCATAGAAAATGTGTTGTGGTCCATATGTAACCGTGTATTAGCCGATCATTTTTGACCCATATTTATCCATACGTTCCAGGTGTTTGTCCTGTCCACTCACCCGTACGGCTGCAGGGTGATCCAGAGGATTTTGGAGCACTGCACGCAGGAGCAGACTCTGCCCATTTTAGAGGAGCTGCACCAGCACTCAGAGCAGCTGGGACAGGTGAGGCCTACGTCTGGAGCCAAATAGATTTGACCTTGTTGTTTCAGTGTAACCCCGGCTTTATACCTAATCTATGAGCTTCACACTGCATCAGCTGGACAAACTACGAAGTTACTACTTTCTACTGGACTCGCCTGTCATCTGTAGGCTTGTGTCACGAGATAGAATATTATACAGTTTATTTCAGTAGTTGCCATGATTATTTAGATGCAAAATTTTCCTGTATTTCCTTCGGGATCAATAAAGCATCTATCTAATCTAAAAGCTTAAGGACAAAAACATCTTTAAGCATGCCGTTAAAGCAAAAGTATTACATGTTTTAAGTGGAAATGCACATTTTCTTATACCATAGCCAGTACATTTTAAATTTGTATTTAAAAAAACACAAAAATGTTGTATTCATTGGCACTTATCGGACAAAGTTATGTTTTCAATAGGGTTTAATCCCATCAAAATAGCACTTTTATTGATGATGTAAAAATTGACTTTTAGTGTTAAATCACCATCTCTGAAACTGGATTTGTTATTTGAGAGCATGTCCCTGCAGGGCTACCGTAGCTGTTTACATGCTTAGATTAGATACTTTATTGATCCCGAAGGAAATTAAGGTTCGAGCAGCAGCAGCAGCACAAAGTACAACAAAATCACAAATAAAGGCGCTCAGCTGCAGTATTGGTAAGGTGCAATACAAAGAAGATAAAAAAAATAAGCATAGAAAGGAGTAGCATCTGTAGATCCACTTAACAGCTCTTAAAAAAAAAAAAAGCAGTGTGAGATATTGAATTTCTGTCTCTGAAAACGCAGAATCCTGCTATAAACTGATGCATACATATTTAATTATAAGCATTCGTACTGTATTTAGCCATGAAATCAAGCCACAAGGGTCACAAGCCTGTCTACTTCAGTGCCGGTCCATTTAGTGTCAGACCTATGCCAGATAAAAATGCAAATCGCTTCATGTTAGAAGGCAGAGGATTTGCTGTGACAACCCCAGAAGCTCAAGCTGTAGGGAAAGAAATACGATTGACTCTAACTTTTTATAAAACCCTTCTGCCTTGGGGGGAAAAAAAAAACGACGTCTGAAGCAAAATCACCATTGACCTATTGCAGCACTGGCTTTGTTTGTAAACAAAGAAAGGAAAGTTGTGGAAAAGGGCTTTAATTTGCTGCCTGATGCTGCTAAAAAGTTAAAAAACCTACACACTCTAACCTTTAAAACTATTATCCTCCAGTGCAGACCTGCTGCTCCACAAAAGCATCCAGTCTGACATTTGTGCGTTAGGTGTAAAGCCGGGGCAGTTAAACTTGTCTTGTTGTTGTATTTGCATGTGTCCTCCCTGTTGAAACATTACATTATGATAAATACCTGTATACGCTGCCATTGTTTGTTGTTTGTTTTGTGTTGTATGTTGTTTAAACAGTGTCCACTGTGACGTGAATGTGCTGTTAGCTGTCATCACACCTTGCCCCCTTCACTTATTCCATCAGAAATATCAAGGCGTTTCATTGGAGATGACCCCCAAATCATATTATTCTGTGTCCCGTGACGCACTGTTCAAGGTCAGAACATCTGCCTCTCTCCCTCCCTCGCGGACGTCCCATACACTCTCCCTCCTCTCCCCCTTTTTACAAATCTATTACTACATTAATACTTGCACCTCCCTTTTCTTCACAACTTCTTCTAACCCGATAAGTCATCTTTCTGTCTGCTTGCCTTCAATACGTCATTTCCTCCTTTTTATTTTTGCCCAAAGCGTCTCCTCCTCAATCTGTTTTATGCAGCCATTACTTAAAAATCAACTTAAAATCAAGCTTATTGTTGAATAAAGCTGGATGGTTTTTGTAACAGATTGAAAGGAAATGGTTTTGCAGGCAACAACCTATTTCAATCAAAAGATGGAGACACTGAAACCTACACAACACATTACTGCTTTATGGGATTCTCTTGAGTAGGGCTGGGTTTCAAAATTTTTGGCCTCCCGTAAGAACTAGGGCTGCAGCTACCAATAAAATTGATTATTATCGATTGTTGAAATAATCGTCAACTAATTGATTAACACGAGTATTCATAGACTGAAACATATGTGCTGAGAGAACAGGGTTATTTACCAAGACAGAGGAGTAAAACACAAAAAATTTAGATTTTGTGTGTTGTTGTTTTTTTTAACTCTGTTTTTATTGAGTGTTTTGGCATTTTTCACAGAAAGTAATAACATTGAACATAAGACAACAAAAAGAGGGCCGACCAAACAAAGGAGGAAACAAACAAAAATGAAAATAGGCCATCTAGATATAAGTTTGACATTCCATAGGATTACAGGTTCAGACAACATTCTCAGAGGCAGTACGAGGAACACCACAAGGACCTAGTGTAATGTCTGATTAAGAAAACATCTCAATTTTTTCCAGTATTGTTCACATTTTTCTGAGGAGTGTCTTAAGGAGAATGTTAGAAATCCTTAACATGGATTTCATGTATTATTTCTGACCATTCTGAAACAGTCGGTGGTTCCTCTTTCAACCATTTCCGTGTTATAGCCTTTTTGCTGGCTGCCTGTAGGAGCTGTAACAGGTATCTGTCCTGTTTTCTCAGTCCAGTTGGTATGTTGCCCAAGAAAAACACACTGACGCTCTCCTCAAGTTGTAAACCAGTTACACTGGTCTACAGCAAAGTGCTTCCAGAACAAAAGTAGTGACATTTTTCATGGATTAGGTCACTAATAAAGAAAAAGGAAGTCAGAAGTGCAGATTGGCTATAGTTTCCAAGAAACAGTATTGGATCATGTGATTTTGATGTGAAACAATATCATTAAATATCTTGAACACATTAGCTAACCAGCACAGTTATCAATTGATTTTCAGTTGATCTTATCAAAATAAATGAGATTTAGCCACTTTTATCTCGGAAGCAGAACGAGTCCAAACATTTGTAGACCAGTGATATCAGTTTAATCCTCTCAACCACTTCTGTCCAGTAGGGGGCGATTTTAGGACATTCCCCAAAAATATGGAAGTGGCCTACTGAAGTATATCCACATTTCCTCCAGCATTTACCATGTTCAGCATTTTTACTTTGGAGTTCTTTAACCTTGGGGGTGATAAAAAAAAAAAAAAAAAACCTTTTAGTATTAGATTTTGTGTTTTTGATGAAAAATATCTTTGTGTCTATCCAACTTCCTCAAGTGGCAGATTTGCAGCTTCAGCTGGTTTAAGTTTTGTAAAAAATTAAGTGATTTTCACAAATTTTTAACAAGAACGATTTCACACCAAGTTTTTAACCACTTTACGCACACTTCACTATCTGACTATTAATCAAATCCTCGTTAGTTGCAGCCCTAGTAACTATAAAATAAGTTTACAGCAATGTTTGAACAACAGGGCTGAACAATTAAAGCAGAAATGGCTGTGTCCCTTGTGTGTGTTTGTCCGGAAAGCTAATCTCCCCTAAAAAAAAAAAAAAGTTTTAGACTAATGATGTGGCACAAAAAAGCATAAAATAACTGACTTTTATATTTGTGAGAGGCTACTGAAAGTTCTGGCAGTGAATCTCTTGAGACTTTTTTTTTATAGGGTTTTTGACAGAGGATGAACTAGAGCAGGGACTGGATTTTTTTTTTTTGGACCAATCATAAGCTCAGAAGAAATGGGTTTGGTGGTCCCATTCAGATCAGGGACACTTTTATTGGTTGAGTCCAGGGTCGTGCACTTGGTCTTTATACTCCGGACTAATGGCGGCAGCAAGTCCAACTGCTCATGCCTCAAAACGGCAGGAAAAAAAGCACATCAAAATCTGGTCATAGATCATAGAGTACAGTTATGGTCTTTATTTTTTAGATCTGCGTCTTATTGTGCACTGTCCATATTTAATCAAAGAACACCATTACATTTTAATCAAAACACTGGCCTATGTAGAGTAATGTATTCTTATTATTACGCTAGAAAACTGAGCAGCCCTAGTTCTGAGTAATGACGTTGATGTTTGGTGTCTTCATCTTTAGCATTTTTAATGATTACACCCACAAACTGTCTGTCACGTGTTTCTGAAGGGGCAGAGATGCTGCTGGTTTGTTTTGGTCTGAGCCAGCAACCTCTGTGTTGTCTGACCTTCTGCAGTGATGACATAGAGTTATTTGGAAACGGCTCCAAATGGGGGTGTCACTCGCTCATTCATTCATTCATTCATTCATTTACCCTTTTAATGTAGACATGCATGATCCTCTCGCACCACTTCAGACCAATGGTGAACATAGTGCATGAGTTAAACGTGTAGCAGAGTTGATTGTTTTTTTGTTTTTTTTATGGTGGTTGAATATATGATAAAGTGGTTTGTCTTGAGCTCACGCCTCTCCCACGCTGCCCCCTGCAGGACCAGTACGGTAACTACGTGATCCAGCACGTGTTGGAGCACGGCCGGCCCGAGGACAAGAGCAAGATCGTGGCGGAGGTCAGGGGGAAGGTGCTGGTACTGAGCCAGCACAAATTTGCCAGGTGCGTGAGAGACGTAGATCAGTACTTTAAGGTGGAGAGAGACTGGTTCTGTTTACTGAAGAAGTTTACATAAACAATAAATTGTCTCTGCAAGATTAAAAATAATTTTGACCCCATAGTGGTACTAGTAACAATAACAGTAGTAGTAGTACTAGTAACAATAACAGTAGTAGTAGTACTAGTAACAATAACAGTAGTAGTAGTACTAGTAACAATAACAGTAGTAGTAGTACTAGTAACAATAACAGTAGTAGTAGTACTAGTAACAATAACAGTAGTAGTAGTACTAGTAACAATAACAGTAGTAGTAGTACTAGTAACAATAACAGTAGTAGTAGTACTAGTAACAATAACAGTAGTAGTAGTACTAGTAACAATAACAGTAGTAGTAGTACTAGTAACAATAACAGTAGTAGTACTAGTAACAATAAAAGCAGCAGTAGTAGTACCAGTAACAATAAAAGCAGCAGTAGTAGTACTAGTAACAATAAAAGCAGCAGTAGTAGTACCAGTAACAATAAAAGCAGCAGTAGTAGTACCAGTAACAATAAAAGCAGCAGTAGTAGTACCAGTAACAATAAAAGCAGTAGTAGTAACAATAGTAGCAGTAGGAACAATAACAGTAGTAGTAGATTTTACTCCACTGCTAGCAACTTGCGTACTTAAGTAAAATACATAATACTTTTACTGCACTAGGTTGTAATGGTATTTGTCGTGATTGGAGTAGCAGTAAGTACTTTCTAGTTAACTTCAGACTAAATTTTTTTGTGTACACATCTGCACACATCAATTATAAAAAGAAATACATTTAAGGCTAGAGTTGTTCCTGTGTGTATCTGCTGTGGTCATTACTGAGTCAGCTGGGCTGCTACACTTTAAACCCTACAGATATAAATGCTTTCAAAATGGAAAAGCTTAAGTGTTCGACAATGTTTAGGTGGACCTCTATAGATGTTTTGTTAGACATGTAAAAAGTAAAGCCTGGCCGATATATCAACCAGCCGATATAGCCAATTAGAAAATTATCGGCCGATATTCTCCAATATAAACTACTATTTTTACTATGTGCTGGAATAAGACTTGTTTACTTTCACATGATGGCCTTCTGCTATTTGTCCAGCAGAGGGCGGGCTGGCGCCAACTCAGTGTTTCCCAGCAGTTGGGCTTTTACTCTGCAGTTCATAGGAAACTCCCCAGATCACCTTCTCATGGCCTGAAAAGCTCAAAATGGCAATGAAAAACATTTTGCTCATTTCTCATAGAACCCCATAAAACAAAAATTCAAAATTTAGTTTGTAGTTCTCCCCATGCTTTACTTGCACAGCAAGTTTAAATTAAATTTAAGTTAAACTTAGTTAAAGCTAAATAAAATAAATAGAATACATAAAATGTATAATAATACTTCCCACACCAATACCCACTACACCCTACATAACAATCAGCATAAAGAACAATAAGCAGCTTTCTACAACATTTTAAAAAGATGTTTAGTCTAATAAAGTGGCCTGGGGTGTACGCACCATATTCATGTAAACAAGATCAGAAAGAAAAATGTTTTTAAATACTACTTCTTAATGTATAATGGTATCGGCCGATGTATCGGTTATGTGTATTTTTTTTTTTCTTTATGACCTAATATTGGTATCGGCATTGGCCTCAAAAATCCATATCTGTCGGGCTCTAGTACAGAGGTACATGAACACTAAACTCTGGCTTCCTCTTCCCACAGTAATGTAGTGGAGAAGTGTGTGATCCACTCGTCCCGGGCCGAGCGGGCTCTGCTGATTGATGAGGTGTGCTGTCAGAAGGACGGGCCCCACAGCGCCCTCTACACCATGATGAAGGATCAGTACGCCAACTACGTCGTCCAGAGGATGATCGACATGGCAGAACCGGCCCAGCGCAAAATCATCATGCACAAAGTATGTAGTCACTCAGTAGGGCTGAGCGATATGGCTAAAAATTAAAATCTTTTTTTTTTTTTTTCAGTTCTCTTGTTGGCATAAAAATATATTAAAAGCTATTAGCTATTTTTTTAAATTAGATTATTGCATAGTTAGTTTTTTCTATTTTTGCTATATATATTTTAAATGTCTGTACAAAAAGCAGCAAGGCAGGCGCAAAGTGCATTACTCTAACAGTGACAAATGTCTTAGATTTAGCCCTCTCTGCCTCTAAAGACCAGGTCTGTTATAATTTATACACCGTTCGTTACCTGTGAAAAGATGCTAACTCAGAGCATGCGGCTAATTAGCAAACAAACACACGCAAGGTACCACTGTTGCTGCTGCACGTCTCACTGCGTTGTTCATTTTGGCTAAACTACTGCCACATCTAAACGAGGATATTACAGAGGTAAAATGACTCCTTACTCTGTGATTTATTTATTTATTTATTTTGTGTGTGTGTTTTTAGCGTCTGCAGAGTCTCCACAGTCAGTATTTAAGCTGCTCTGGAACTAGCAGTAGCATTAGCCACAACACAGAAGACAGTGCGGTGCTTAGAGGACATAAATATCGACTAAATTCAATGTTACAATTTGTCTATTTTTGATTTTCCAAAATTGAAAAAGCAAATTAATCAAATTGATTTGATTTATCGCCCAGCCCTAATTCTCAGTTATTAAAATTCCATCTCTCTCTTACTCTCCTCTTTTTGTTTTTCCTCTCAGATCCGGCCCCACATCGCCACGTTGCGCAAGTACACCTATGGGAAGCACATCCTGGCCAAGTTGGAGAAGTACTACATGAAGAGCGGGTCCGAGCTCGGTCCGATCGGGGGTCCCACCAACGGCCTCATGTAACAAAACAAAACCCCCACACCTCTAAATCTCCCTCAAACATGAGTGGAGCAGCCCGAGCCCCCTGCCCCCCTTTTTTCCCCCCACCACCAACACCTTCTTCTACACCTTCACGTCCTCATTTATTCGGGGGTGTACCAAAAATATAACGAACGCTGTGATCCTGCCGCACTCGAGTCAGGCAGGCCATTTTCTGGCTAAAAGCACATTGTAACTGATGTAACTGACTGGTTTTTGCATATTGTACATTTGTTTTTTATTATTATTATTATTATTATTAATATTATACAATGTAAATTCTCTGTAGAAAGTTGGGGAAAAATATTTGCTGAAATTCTTACATTTTAACACACCAGCAAGTGACTTTTTGAGGCTTAAAAAATAGCGACTCTTTGGACAGATAATTCCACTTTTTTGTAAACAGCTGTTCGAAATTGATATAGTATATTTGTATATGAATTAATTGCGATGCTTAGTGAAGTGAGGCCATGCCAAAGCAGCTGATAATTAGCACTATATATACATACACAAAATAGACAGATTGTTACTCTTTTTTTTTTTTGAACGCTCAGAACAAGGATTTTCTGGCGCAAGGAAAGATTGGTGCTTACGAATTAGCATAAAGCTCGCTTAATGGTAGCTTTGTCTTGCCCCAGCTAAACTTTTACTATTGTTACCTATGGGAGCAGCTAGTTTTATTTTGGAAACCTCTGGTACTAAATGGATACATGTTCCTCTGCTAAGCTCATTTGAGTTGTCTCGACGCAAGACAAAAGCTACCATTGGCGTCAACATTAATATATTTATACAGCATAGGTCAGTTGTACAGTGACAGGAAATGACCATATTTGGGGGCTCTCCTTTTTTTTTTTTTTTTTTTTCGGGTTTTTGAAAAGGGGGCGGGGCAGATTTTATGCAAATGTATGCGCATGCTGTGACTAGTTTTTTTAATCGTAGGAATGACTATAATTTCCTCCGTTTTTATCATGTTTTGTCCGATCGTGTCCCGGTATTTTTTTTTTATTTTTATTTTTTTTTTTGGGAGGGATGGACGCGCTGCCCTTAGACGAAGAAGAAGAAAAAAAAGTCTCTTTTACTAAAATAATCATCTGTTGTGTAGTAGTTTGTAGCTTTAGCGTTGTATAGCTAGCTTCTTTATGTAACCAGTTAATTGTCGCTTTTTTCGGGAGAGGGGGGGGTTTTTTCAAAGGGGCGGGACGAAGATGGACCACCCCACCACCTAAAGTTAGGGGAAGTCTTTAAAAAAACAACGATAACGAGTCGAACGTGAATGGGATGTTGGATATGGCGTTAATTTACTGTCAAAATGATTTGCATGTGCGCAAAACGATTTGTGTGTAACTTAGCGTAGTCACACATTTAGATTATTTAATACACGTGCACAGATCGTGAAAAGGCTCATTTATCAAAGATTTTACCAAGACAAAAGAAAAAGAGCGACAGGAAACAAACATGGCGGCGCTGGAGCAGGTTTGTACACCACATTTAATGAAAATGAGGCGAAACTAGCGATGGTCTGTTCAGGCTTTGAATAAACCGTGACAAACTTTAGCTCTAGTGACATCTCAAAAGTTCGTCCGTTTCTGCTCCTGTGACTGTTGAGCTGTGTTCACCATCGCCCCCCAATGGTCAGCGCATGTACCGCTCCGTTCGTCCGTATCTGCAAGCTTTGGAGAAACGCTCCAATGTACGACAAACTGCACTCAGAAGAGGGACAGAGCGCTTCATCCGTATCAGAATGCATAGCTAACGTAGAGTATAAATGAGCCTTTATGCACACAAATCAATGTGTAAAAACAGTTTTGTGCGTGACAGAGCATCATTATACGATCTGTGCACGTGTATTTAATAATCTGTGCCCGTGTGATTACGCACAAATTGGAAATGTGCGCGTGCGACCAGGCGAAGTTACACACTAATCGTTTGGTGCACATGCAAATCATTTTGACAGTAAATTAACGCCATAGTAAGAAAAGCAACTTTTTTTGAAAAAAACTGTGTGCGAACGTGTTTTGAAGTTGGAGGTCGGTGGGGGGGCCGTCGGGAGCTGTCTCAAATCCGATGTTTTTCTCGCTTCTTCTTATGAATATTTGTAGAATATGTGTAGCATATGTGCAGTGTAATAATTGTAATGATGATATTAATAATATTAGTTGAATTGAGAAAAAAAAAACATGTCTTCTAGTCGTGGTGTTTTGACAGGCCTTGCTTATATGAGACTTTGTAGTGACGCTTTTAATCCGTTTTTTGTACAGTTGTACATTTGTAAACGTTGATGCTGTAAATGCTGTCTTTTACACTTTTTTGTGGGGAGGGGGGAGAGAGAAAAAGGCAAAAATTGTGCATTTCGATGTGTGTATATTCACCACTCCTCCTTTCCCCCCCCTCCATTTTGAATATAATATACACAGTTTTATTTCATCAAGTTTTATTTTAAAGAATCTCTATCAATCTGGCATGGATTTTTTTTTAAAAACTTTTTATTTTCGAAAGGCCGGCCTCTCACTTTGTACCATCTACTGTTGATATTTAGTCTTTTTTTCTGAAGTGTGACGGTAAAAAAATTCTCTTGAAAAAAATTTGATGCCTAGTAGTCTACACACAATGGATTCTTAACACAGGATACAATGATAATAATGATAAATATTTTTGTACAGATGAAAAGCGCGCGCCGTTATTTTGAAAGCGGCCCGCCACAAACCTTGTAAACGAAGCAAAAAGCATTGTAAAATATTGTCAATTATTATAAATATGAACATATGAGTTTTGTCACACCGTCAGTCTTGTACATTTTCAGGTGGCCTTATGTACATTTTACAGATGTTAGATGATGATGATGATGATGATTAAGAAGAAAACGGCTCATTTTTCGAGGCAGAATTGTGACTATGTACGATTAAACTGTTCTTCTAACATTTGAACCAGACTCTTGTGGTTTCTCGTTTTGTTTCGTGTCTATACACCGATCAGGCGTAACATTATGACCACTCACAGGTGACGTAAATAACAGATTATCTCTTCATCGTGGCTAGTGGATTATATAAAAACTGTTAATGGAGTGGCCTGACGAGATTTTTTTTTTTTTTTTTAAAGTTCGAAAGTGAAGTTCTTTGTTGTTTTTTCAAAATTTTACTTCCACATTTCACATCCTTATACACTGGAAAAAAAAAAAAAATCGTAAAAAGAAGGTAAACGACAAAACATTTACCATAAAATTAAAGTCCGTACCGTAAATTTAAAAAATGTGCAAAAACACTAAATTTACGGACATGGAAAAAAGGGAAATTACCATTATTTTGCAGTTGTTTCCCTGTATTATTATGATCAAATACCTTCATTATAGTGTCAATGTCATCAGTTCTAAAGAAAATTACCATTATTTTACAGTTGTTTTTCTGTATTATTATGATTAAATACCTTCATTAAAGTGCCAATATCAATATTTCTAAAGGAAATTACCATCATTTTACAGATTTTTACCATAATCTTAGGAGTAACCCCTTAAAAAAGTGACAATATTCAGAGTTTTATGGGAAATAAAATTAATTTTACAAATTTTTACCATGAAATTAGAAGTAAACACCGTTAACAAAGTGACAATGCTCAAAGTTAAAGGAAAAATACCATTATTTTACAGACATTTACTTAATTTTTAGGGTTAGACTGTCAGCTGCGGCTGCCAAACAAAAACCCTAAAATTAAAGTAGAATTCCATAATTCAAATAATGTGCAAAAACATAAAATTTACAGAATTTTTCCAGAAAGTTTCTACAAGAATATAACATTATTTAAAAGCTGTTTTTATGTATTATTCAGATGAAACACCATTAAATGTAGGGACAATATGAAATGTTCTAAAGCAAAAATTACATATTCAATACATTTAATATTTAAGAGTAGAAATATTAAATTTCATATACAACATATACTGTGGTTAAGATTTGCATAACAGCCCACTCCTCTCCATCAACGTCGTGGTCACGCTTCTGTCCGTCACTCTGTAACTGATCTCTCTCCAAATACCGCCCTCTGATTGTTTTTTGCGTCGTGAATGCTCCTGGCAGAGAGCTTGTCCCTGTCCGGTGGCTCCTCGCGTGCCCTAAATGCTGGCTTTACTTTTCCGCTGTGAAGGAAACTCCAGTTAAACTGTTCTATTGTTCAGAAAATAACACTGTTTTATGGCGTCTCTTCCTCCTGTTTCACTCTCACTCCTGGTTCTCTCAGGTCTGGACTGCTCTCCTGTGCACTTGGTGCAAAACAAATCTGTTCAGTGCAAGTGTATGTTAGTTGAGCACAGTGGTTCTCAAACGGCGGGTCAGTGCCCAAAAGTGAGTCAAAGATTGTTAAAATACGCTATAGTAGCCAAAAGTATGTTTAGTTTAGTTTAAGCTTATTATATTACAGTAAATCTGTAAAATATGTACAGAAAAATATGTACAGTAGCCTAATTTAGAAAAAAAAAACAACTTTGGTTCTGTAAAACAGAGGGTTAAATATTCTTAAAGTTACACTGTGTAAGATTCCCGGTCTTGCGCCTCTAGAGGCCACAGGTGCCACTGCACCGTCGCAAAACGTAAACACTAGGGCCCCTCCTCCTTCTGAAACTGTGCGAGCGTGCGTCTATTTCCATCATTGTTTCAACTTTAGTTGACCTGCTGCTACCTTTGGAAGTTTGGACTGGATCTTCTATAGAGTTAGCGCTAGCGTTAGCTTATCAACAAATATCGCGCAATGGTCGCAGTAAAAACAACTAATAACTGTATGAAAAAGCACGTTCTAAAGAAAAAATAAAGAGGCTAATTTACCTGCCCAACAATAAAGAAACAAAAACGTGATCTGATTTGCAGCCTTCTCTGTCTCTCATCTGACGCCAGCGAGCAAAAGTCTGTCCGATGTTGACTCTTGTCTGTGATCTGGTGCGGTCCCTTTCACATTTTCTTTTTCTTGCCTCGTCCGACATTGTCTTCATCTTCTTGTGTCCTTCGGCCCTGACGAAATGGCGAAAATAACAACGCTAAAAGTAGCTTCCTGGTTATACTGCGCCTCAAGTGGTTCCCTGTCACGTGACTTTTCCTGAACAGCGGAGCGCTCCCGGCCAAGTTGCGAGGGCGGTTTCTCAGTACAGAAGCCCCGCTCGGAGCAACAGATCACACCTCAGGCCTTATAATCGCTCAAAAAATCACAAAAACAAGTCAGTATGCCCCACATATTTAGGAGAAAAGTTACACAGTGTAACTTTAAATAAAGTAGGCTTAAATAAACTGAAGCCTACACTCACTACACAATAGTTATTACGTTTGTGGAAAATGTCATTATCACGTTTGCAGTGGGAAATCTCTGCTACATTTGTGGGAATTTATTACATTTAAATCATACATTTTTTATTACATTTGCGGTTTATTACGTTTGTGGGGATTATTACATTAGCAGATGTTACGTGTTTAATAAAAAAGTTGCACACGCAGCCTGGTATTGAGTTCTATCCCATTCATTTCTATGAGGGAGTGAAATGCAGGGTTACCTTTTAGCAAACTAGCGCTCGTAAAAGTACCTGCTGTGTGTTCTTTGGCAAAAAGTGGCTCTAAGAACCAGAAAATGTCTTTCATATGCCACCCAGATTTATTAAAGATCAACAGGATCAAAAATACAGATTGACAGGAGTAATATACAGGCACTTTTTGGGGTGAGGGTTTTTTTTTTTTTTGTCTTGAAACCCCAATTCTTTCAAGTGTCCCAGGTCTTATCAGTTTACATTCGGGCTAATACAAATACATTTTTCCAGAAAAAACAGGAAAGTGGTCAATAATATCATTTAACAGTAAACCACTTTTTTCCTTGTAATGGATGTTTGTGAAAATACTTTTTCTAAGTGAAGCACATTACTGAGTTCTCCTCCTGGGTCAATTACAGATATGAAGACATTTTAAGACACATTTTATTTAACACAATATTGCAAAGCTTTACATACAAAGACTGATTCCTTACTGCTTGATTTTTTGTTGCCAGTATTTTTGGTATACAATTTATAAAATGTTCAAAGATATCATATAGATAAACGCAATATAAAAATATACTTGGCTTTTTCTCACCATGTATCTGTATAGTCCAGCGCTTATTCACATCATCCTGAATTCAAATAATAAAATCATACAGTTATAGATTTGGACATAAAAATCTTTTTTTCTTAGTTTTTATGAAAGAAATAATAACCCCCCAACCTGGAGAGGGCAAACCACCCTTTTCTGGTCGAGAACCATGGCCTGGGACTTGGAGGTGCTGATTCCCATCCCAGCCGCTTCACACTCGGCTGCAAACCGCCCCAGCACATGCTGAAGGTCCTGGGCTGATGAAGCCACAGGACAACCTCATCTGCAAAAAGCAGAGATGAAATCCTGTGGTCCCCAAACCTGACTCCCTCCGGCCCCTGGCTGCGCCTAGAAATTCTGTTCATAAAAATTATGAAAAATGATGGACTAAGGTCCATTCTACACATATGTTTCGTTAGCAAGAACAGACTTACTGTTCCAAAAACACAAGAGCGGATACTGGACACTGGCCTGATAAATCTGACAAAACGTATCTACACATGTTGTTCAACTCAGAATGAGCTGTCATCACCAAGGAAATGACTAAATAAACAAGACAGTAACTATCTTTAAGCATAAACATATCATTAACCTTAGCATTAGGCAGTTTTTATCTAACAGGAGCAAAACAAAAATATTAATTTAGAAATGTTTGGGCAGCAGGAACCAACGGTTGTTTATATAAATTATTAAAAATTACTCTGAACTGATACAACCCAGATCTGAGTCAGTTTCATTTGCTAAAGTTAACTTAGAAAAGTGTGATTTGTGGTGATTGATGAAATAAATCTGAGCAAAAAAGGGAAAAAAAAGATACATATTTCTAATTTTATTTTATTTAAAAAAATATTTATGTGTGTTTTTCTTTTTAATGGAAGAAGGTGAACTAATGTCTAAAGTGGAACAATTTTTGAAAATGCAGTTTCTGTGTTATGTAAAATTTGATTCGAATGCTAGAAACTTTAATATAATATATTTTTAAACAGCTTAAGAACTCAACTACACATTACAGATGGAAAGAAAGTGAAATCTTAAACACAGAAATTAAGATTCTTCCTCAAACACTGACCATAAACATAATTTTTAGAGGCATATTTGGTATGAAAAAACACTTAAGTATAAACAACAACAATGATTGATTTGAAATAGGCTGCAAATAACAACCATCATTAAGAAACACAAAATTTAATATAATAATTTAATTAATACGAACAATATGGTTAAACAGTGATATATGACAGCCCATGGTGAAGTACAAACTTAAAACCTCACTGAAAAACTTGATATTTAAGTGAATTCTAATTTAAAAATGTTTTTATTTTTTTATTTTTTTCAAATATAGTTAAATTGCTCATGTTTGAGAGAGCTACCAAAAGAAACATTACATTAAGATAAATGGCTAAAAAGGTTTAAGAAAAGTTGGTAAAGTGTTAATATCGCTTATACTAAGAAAAAGATAAAGAAAAAACATGAACATTTTACAGTTTTTATTCATAAATATATTCTAATAAATAATAATTTTACAAAAAGCGACTTGTGTTTTAGTTTTTAAAAGTTATCACCTTAACATCATTCACCCCAAGTTGCTCTGTCAATGTACAAACCTTCACTTTTTTACTGCTATCTTGCATATTATGATTTACCACACCCACAGAACATGATTTTTATTTTTCTGCACATTCTTATTATCACCTCAGTGTGTTTTTTTAGTATATAAAAAAGAAACATTAAAAGATAATCATTCATAAACACAACTGCCCCACTTTACCCATACTTACGCTAATATTAAATTAACTAATATTACGCAACACAAACTGTCATTTAGTCATTTCCACTTTCACCTGATCAGAATTTGGCTCCCGTGGTAAACACCTGAGGGCCACGCACGCACCTGCTGCCGCCACACCTGTACGCAGGGGTCAGAGTTCATCTGGGAGACGTGGGCGGGGCTTGGCGCGAGGCTGAAGACGGGCAGACACCTGCGCACGAGGAAGAGCAGCACAACAACACACGGGAGACGAAGTCCAACGACATGAGGATACTTTTACCGTCTGTTTTACTCCTGCTGTGGGGATTTTCATGTCCATCCGCTCGAGCAGTAAGCAATTTCTACATTTTAAAAAAATATCTGGAAGAAAAGAGACGCGTTTTGAACTCTTATTAGCAATTAGAATTAGCATCTCCTAATTCACTTCCTGCCTGAGCCACGTACAGCGACCAGTTACGCACCGACAGATTTATTTTATTTTATTTTTTATTTTAATAGACTGTCTTTTATTGGTTTTTGTCGTATTTTTTAAAAGAATAATAATAATAAAATAAAAAAAGTTTTATATGGCGCTAATGGCTTCTATATAATGCGATTTAGCATCCAAATCAATGCAAAATTATGTTTATTTTTTGTCTAATTGTCGTATAAAATGAAATGTAAAATAAAACGAATGAAAACTACAAACTAATTAAAGCGATAGGCCAGTGGGTCTCAAACTTTTCACAGCAAGAACCACTGCAGAAAGTACTTCAATGTTCAGTCAGTAATGGAGAAAAATTAGCATAAAAATCGGGACAAAACCAGCTTTTTATCAAATCTAAACCAGGGCGTAATCAAAACAAAACCAGGTCTAAACCAGGTCTAAACCAGGTCTAAACCAGGTCTAAACCAGGTCTAAACCAGGTCTAAACCAGGTCTACCATCTTTATCAGAGTAGAATAAATTAGCATTATTGATGAGGACAAAACCTGGACTGATCTAGGACTAAACCAGGTCTATACCAGGAATAAACTAGGACTAAATCAGGTCTAAACCAGGTCTATACAAGGACTAAACCAGAACTAAAGCAGGTCTAAACCACAGCTTAATCTAGACAAAAATAGGCCTAAATTAGGACTAAATCAGGTCTAAACCAGGGCTAAACTAGTACTAAACCAAGTCTCAACCAGGACTAAACCAGGTCTATAACAGGATTAAGCTAGGTCTAAACCAGGTCTACCATCTGAGTAAAATGAGGATTACTAATGAGGACAAAACAGGAACTAAACCAGGTCTAAACCAGGATTAAACCAGGACTAAACCAGGTCTACCATCTTTATCAGAGTAGAATAAATTAGCATTATTGATAAGGACAAAAAATGGACTGAACTAGGACTAAACCAGGTCTAAACCAGGAATAAACTAGGACTAAATCAGGTCTAAACCAGGTCTATACCAGGAATAAACTAGGACTAAATCAGGTCTAAACCAGGTCTATACCAGGAATAAACTAGGACTAAACCAGGTCTAAACCAGGGCATAAACAAGACAAAAGCAGGCCTGAATTAGAACTAAGCCAGGTCTAAACCGGGACTAAACGAGAACGTACATAACCTAAATCTTGAACTGGACTTGAGATTACCACCACTAGAAGAGGTCCGCGTGCCACCTGCAGTACCAGTACCACAGCTTGAGAACCACGGCTAAACAAAAGCTTGATATAGTGTTCAGTGCATGTTACCCAATTAGGAATAACAAAGAACACAGTCTATTAATAATACTGTACTTTTGCGTTTGTTTAATACACTTTAGACACACAGTTGACAAAATAAATAAAGATACTTTTTTATGATTAGACCAGAGAAGTACTTTGGTATTTCAGCTCGTGTGTATATTTATTGTGCAGCTAACACAAAGTGGGTTTGTAGCTGTGTTGTGCTGTAACAGAGACATCTTACTTCCTTTAATGTGGTTTTAAGGAGACCGCACAAAGTGAGAAGTGTCATATCACCTTTCAGTTTTCAGTCAGAATTGGTGTTTTTTCTAAGAACTGCACGTTTAAGAGACAACGCAGAGAGACGGCTCTGAGAAAGTGAGGAGGGGAAGTTACCTTTACACTGGAAACAAGAAAATCATATTACTCAGACAACTTTTACCTGAGGGAGAGCAGTGATTCACAACAAGAACCGGGACTGAACCGGGACTGAACCGGGTCTGAACCGGGACTGAACCGGGACTGAACCAGGGCTATTAATGGACAAATAAGTCAAGCTAAAGTAGTAGTAGTAGTAGTAGTAGTAGTAGTAGCAGTAGTAGCAGTAGTAGCAGTAGCAGCAGTAGCAGCAGCAGTAGCAGCAGTAGCAGCAGTAGTAGTAGCAGTAGCAGCAGTAGCAGCAGTAGTAGTAGCAGTAGTAGTAGTAGTAGTAGCCAGAGTACTCAAAATAGTAGTAGTAGCCAGAGTATTCAAAGTAGTAGCAGTAGCAGTAGTAGTAGCAGTAGTAGCAGCAGTAGTAGTAGTAGTAGTAGCCAGAGTACTCAAAGTAGTAGTAGTAGTAGTAGTAGTAGTAGTAGCTTTACATGTTTACAGTGTTTAATAATATTTTATCAGTGTATGTAGTTTTATTTTTTTTATTTTTTATTTTATTTATTTATATGGGACAGCGTGTATTAATGAACAGCAGCTAGTGCCGTAAATACACCGCATTATAGCTCAGAGCTAATTTCCATCTGTAGTCCCCACTCACTCACTCACATTCACATGTAATGTAGTAGTGTAGTAATGAAAGTACTTCCCTAACATTACCATCTAAATATTTTCCTTTCATTAACTCGTCCTCTGTTTACTCCAGTGCTGTGTTAATGAAATAGCTTTGTTCTTTGATATGAAACGTTGCACTTCTCTTACTGCGGTTTAAGGAAACCAAGTAAAATGGGAAGTGTTGCATCATAAAGTTTACATTTTTATTTATAATTGTGTTGTTTTTTTGTCTGTGTAGTGTGAGTGAAACACTACAGGCAAAACACATTTATTTTTCAGTTTTGAGGCTATGGGTTTGCTCCTTTTAACACGAGGCTTTAACACTGAAATAAAGAAAACATACATTAAGAAGTTTATTTTAATACATTTAGTCACTTGAGTCCGTAGATTTCTATTGGAAATGTTCATTTCAAAGGCTGTTTTCTCAGAATGAGTTTTTCTCACACTCTGAGTCAGAGATCTCCACTTCAGGAGACGCTTACAAGAACCAAAGTTTCTGGCTGGGTACTGTTAAATGATACTGCTGTGGTATGGAAAAAAAAGTTACAAAACTACTGATATCAGAAAAATATTTTTTATTCAATACCTAGTGGGACCTTTTAATGTTCCTTTGCATGTATGAATCAAATAAATAACACATAAATAGAATAAATCATACAAACTACTGGTTTTAACTTAGGACTAAGAGTTTTGTTCCAAAAATTTGTCTTTTAGTAAATATTATTGTGTTTTATGATTGTAGAAGATGAATTAGCTCACCATAGGTATCAGAGAAAGTATCGCTCAGGTATCAATATCAAAAAATAGGTATTGTTTAAGAAATGGTATTGAAAAAATCTGAACAGTACCCAGCCCTATTGATATGTAATTTCTAGCCTCATTTATTGGTCATTTTATTCCTAAAAACAAGGCCTTTTTTTTTTTTTTTTATTGTCGGTATTTTCTACTTTACGAGTATCCATAATCGCCTCTGTAAAAGCCTTTTCATAGGACATGTTGACAAAATTAATAAAGAATTATAAACCTGGCTCTTTCCAGTATTTAGTTGTTTTTTTACTTGCAAATTTGCACATTTTTTCCACACATACTGCTTTATTTTTTACATTAAATGACTAAAACCTTGCTGTCCATTTTGTTCCTATATTCTGTCTGTGATCTACAGGAAAAGTTCCACATTGATATCTGTTCTTTATAAAATCCTATTCACCTGCACTGTCTCGCTTTAAACAACAAACTATTTCTTGCCACATATCTGAATGTATTATCTCTCAGTGCAGCTGTATTTTCATCTGTGTCTCTTGCAGAACCAGCTCTATATTTCCTTTAGGGGCGTTTTCATGGCATCAAGAATTTTTTTCAAACACACAAACCATTTCCTCGTAAAGCACCTCCAGGCTGCTCTTGTTCTATTTTTAGATCTCAGGTAAAATGTTTTTTGTATTAAAGTATGATGTTGTTTTTCTCCGTTGTGCTGTAGTGGTCACTTCATAATCCTCCTGAGGACCTGGAAGTGACTTGGGGTGACCTGGAAATGGATGGGTCGGGGTCGGGGTCCGGAGAGGGGCCAGAACAGGGTAAGGACTAAAACTGGAACATTTTTTATTGTTGTTACCTCTTAAGAAGGTTGTGGTGGTTGGTTTGTTGGTCTGATGGTAAGATTACTCAAAAATAACACTGATATCAGATTTGATATGAACGCTGTAGGCCAAGAAGAAAGGATTGGTTTTAAATTTTTTTTAAAAAGTAAAGTACCACCTCCAAAAATATTTGGCTTTCTAAGTACCATCTTTAACTGACTAAAATGATAAACCAGGGCCAAACCATGACTAAACTAGAACCAAACCTGTTCTAAACCTGTTCTAAACCTGTTCTAAACCTGTTCTAAACCTGGACTAAACCAGAACAAAACCGGGACTAAACCAGAACAAAACCAGGACTAAACCAGAACAAAACCAGAACAAAACCAGGACTAAACCAGGACTAAACCAGAACAAAACCAGGACTAAACCAGAACAAAACCAGGACTAAACCAGGACTAAACCAGGACTAAACCAGGACTAAACCAGGACTAAACCTGGACTAAACCTGGACTAAACCAGAACAAAACCGGGACTAAACTAGGACTAAACCAGGACTAAACCAGGACTAAACCAGGACTAAACCAGGACTAAACCAGGACTAAACCAGGACTAAACCAGGACTAAACCAGGACCACACCAGGACTAAACAAGAGCATAACCAGGCTTAAACCAGAACAAAACCAGGTCTAAACCAGGTCTAAACCAGAGCTAGGACAGGAGTAGGACAGGGGCGGCAGTAGCTCAGTGTCTGAGCACACTGGTGTATGAATGTGTGTATGAATGTGTGTATGAATGTGTGTGTGAATGTGTGTGTGAATGTGTGTGTGAATGTGTGTGTGAATGTGTGTGTGAATGTGTGTGTGAATGTGTGTGTGAATGTGTGTGTGAATGGGTGAATGGTTCCTTGATGTAAAGCGCCTCGAGTACCCATGGAGGTAGAAAGGCGCTTTGATTGACCAGGACTAGACCAGGACTAGACCAGGACTAGACCAGGACTAGACCAGGACTAGACTAGGACTAGACCAGGACTAGACCAGGTTTTGCCCTAATGAAACCAGGACTAATGTAAATAACGCTGGTCCCACGTGAACTGAATCAGAACTGCAAAAGACTCCCGACTAACAGCAGAAAGAGCCTGCGTACCACCAGCGGTCCCTGTACCACAGTTTGAGAACCACTGTTTTAAAAGACTACGTACCATTATGAGATAAGATACCAACACCAGCCACAAGGGGTCAGTAAAAGAACAAATGATTGGTTTTAGTGGACCATTGTGCATTATAAAAGCTTTGTGGCCGAAAGTTTAGAGCATTTACCCCTGAACTAGTAGATTCCTGGTCACTAAATCTTTACCATTGCGAGATAGAGACAAGGCCTTGTGAAGTTAGGACGGCATTTTTCCTTTTGAAAATTTTTAACCGTGTGTAATGTTTCACAGAAGTCACAGTTCCTGCTACAAACCAGAAAAGCAGAAAAACAGAAAATGACGGGCAGGTAAGGTCTAAAATATATACTATACATATTATAAATGAAGCACAAGTACTTTAATGCACTTTTTGGATGTTTTTAACCTAAAGATATTGTCCAGTATTTTGTGTTTTGGGGGATAGGAGACTTATTTTCTACTGTAGGTGTAGAAATCATGACATAGATCAGAAAATCTGCAGTTTGGGAGAAGCAGCTTTAGTCCAAACTCAGCGGCAGGAGCAGATTCTGGGTTGAACTCGGGACCAGGTGAGGTTCTCAGAGTGAGTTACCGCAGTAAGAGTTTAGGTTAGCGTATTTTTCAGACTATGAGTCACTCCGGAGTATAAGTCGCACGAGTTAAAACACGCGTAATGAAGAAGAAAAAAACTTATAAGTCGCACTGGACTAGAAGTCGCATTTTTGGGCGAAATTTATTTTACAAAATCCGACACCAAGAACAGACATTTCATCTTGAAAGGCAAGTTATAGTAATAATAGAATAGAGAACAACAGCTGAATAGGTGTGCGCTATGCTAACGTAACACATTGATGGTTATTCAGCTACATGAAGCATAAACAACAAACTGAATAGGTGTCTCGTATCTTAACGTAATATATTAACAGTTATTCACATAACTATAGCATAAAGAACATAATATAACAAGTTCACCAAACTCACCATCTCACTCCTAATCGCTAAATCCTTTAAATTCTTCATCCTCGGTGTCGCTTCTGAACAACTCCGCCAACTCCGGAGGTAGACGAAGCGCCGCTTCCTCCTCTGCGTGGCTGTCGTCAGACTCAGCATCAGTTCCATTTCCAATTATTCCGCTCTTTCTCAGTTGTCTTTATAGCCTAAGTTGTTAGTGGTAATGTTTACATTTTAAATTGTCAGTGGTACAGGTGCAGCAGATGCTGGTACACAAGCCTAGAGCGCCCTCTAACCAACACCTGAAATATTTTAATATATAAGTCACACCTGAGTATACGTCGCACCACTAGACAGACTATGGAAAAAAGTGCGACTTATAGTCCGGAAAATACGGTAATGCTTTATAACAGCATAGATGATTAGTTTGTATCTAATATAGCATAATTATATTTTAATCACCCGTGTATAGGCCAAGTCAGTAAAATTAGTGGAATAATACATTTCTGGGGGAAGAACCCAACTCTTTTGTTATTCAACTGACAAATTTCCAAATTTAACAAATGAAATTGCAGCAAAAGTATGTTTCTAATGTACCGCATTGGACATTTTGAATCCTATTTAAATATGTGTAAGTCGTTTTTCAGGTCTTAAGTGTAAAAAAGGTAAAAAAGTGTATGAACCCTGTGTCAAAAAAAAAAAAAGTGCTCTGGTTGGACAGTTCATTTCCTCGTTCACTGGAATACTAGGTACATTAAAAACAGGATTGATAAGAGTTTAACAGGTAATGATTTACGTTTTATAACTTTTTTACATCACCTGGATTTAACTAAACAAATACTGTATGTCCAGACCTTAACCTCATGGAGAGTCTTTGGGATGTGCTGGCGAAGACTTTGCACAGAGGTCCAAAATAAAAACACAAAATTAATGCAACACTGAACAGAAATAATATTGTGACATCAAGAGTCTTTATTGTCAATTTGTCTTTATGTACAGACACGCAGGGGAAAGGAAATGCTGTTTCTGCTCTCATTCAACATCCAATAAAATAAAAATCCACTAAAATATGTAAATAAAATAGATAAAAAAACTACTGTACAATAATTTTAATATACATGAAATACAAAATACACTGGTCTACAAATTTTTTGACTCGATCTGCTTCCGAGATAAAAGTGGCTAAATCTCATTTATTTTGATAAGATGAACTGAAAATCATTGATAACTGTGCTGGTTCGCTATGTATTCAAGATATTTAATGATATTGTTTCACATCAAAATCACATCTGTTTATACAATAGATTTAGGCATTTTTGCTTAAAAATAATATTTATATTTTGAAAATATTTAATTTCTCTACATGCATGCATTTTGTCCACTTCCAAGAGAGAGATTTCTGCAAATAAAAACAAAACATTTTATGTCAAAACTCTATCCATATTAAAATGAATGTATTGAATGTGCAGCTTTCAGATAGAACTGGTTGCTTGTAGACACTGTACCTTCTGATAAACTACCGTTTTTGCCTTATTTTGCATAAATTTCCTATTTTGACCCAATACTGTTTCTTGGAAACCATAGCCAATCTGCACTTCTGACTTACTTTTTCTTTATTAGTGACCTAATCCAAGAAAAATGTCACTACTTTTGTTCCAGAAGCATTTTATTTGTAAACCAGTGATATATCGACCAGTAACATTTTAGTCGACCAAAACCTCACTGAGCGATTAATTGACTAAGCGACCAGAGGCTCTTGGATCCAAATGAAGAATAAAAAAAAGCTTATTTTTTTCCCTTTACATTTACTTTCTTTACCATATGAATTATATCATAAAACTCTTGAGTTGGTTCAATCTGCTTTGTCAAACAGGGCCAGGAGCAATGACACAGGCCAGGCTTTATGTATGGGTCCAGTAAAAACACACTTTTAGAGCAACTAACTTCAGCATTTACAGCTACAACAACTACTATCAGCGCAATTGTGTGCAACAGAAAAGATCTACATGCATTTACAGGTTTTTTCTTCTTTCTTTTTTCTTTTGCTAATTTTTACAACACAAGAGCCACTACTCAAGTTACTGAGTGTGTTGCTGCCTGAAAACAAAATATGAACCATGTTGCAGCAGCATAAACTGTGGGGATATCCTTCATTGCGTGCACCGTACATGGTTTGCCTCTGCGTCATTGCTCCGGTCTGCTCCTCCAACCTATGACAAACAGATGAGTAAGCATGTTTATCAAAAGGAACTTAATGGTACTTTCTGTTCCAGTGAAAAAATTTACAACAACAAACGTGAAGTGTGCCAGGGTTCACGCCCAGAGGCCACCTGACAACTGAACCGCACCACACCTACGGTCTCAGAGTAGACTTACAAATACAAAACAAGCCCTAAAATAAACAAATAGTAATTATGATGATGATATAAAGAATTTCCACTCGTTAAAACTAGACCAAAGAATTTTAAAGATCCCCTGTTGCTCTAAATCAACTTTATGGAGCTTTTAACCATGTTTATAATGTTTCCACATCAATTAAAACATGGTTAATTCACACATGTTTGAGTAACCCTGTATGCTGAGGCGCTGCCCTTCTCGAGCGCTCAAAACACTCGTTCTCACGTGAAACCAGGAAGTGCTCCTGCGCGTTTCTAAAGCCCATGCTCCGTCACTGGACTCGTTCTGATCATTTCAGCCTTAAACTGCTGTCACTATAAAGCAGTCAGTTAGTGTGATGTTGCTAATGGCCATTTTCTGCTCTGTCCATTCCCCACTTTTGCCAGCAGGGGGCAACAGACAACTAATCCAACTTTAGACTGCAATGCGTTTTACCGAATCCACAAAGATTTGATTGCAGTTTGGCCTTTTGTTTACCCAAGGCCGGGTTTTGCATTTTCTGAATCTGCAAATCTCTTTTGAAAACGCCAGAGCTCAGAGCCGCTCCGCTCTCGTGTAAACTGGAAAAACTGCGTCCTCACTGAGAACTAGAGCTGCACGATCTGGAGAAAACATGCGATATTTGATAACTATGTTGAAAATTGCGATATTGATATTATTGCGATATTTGAAAATAGAGCCTACTTTTCGAACATAGTAAGTTAAATTCACTACATTTCACAAAAAATGTAAGTTCCTGTATTTACAAAACTTAACACAGACTAAACCAGGAATAAAACAAGGCTAAGCTGTGACTAAATTAATTAAATTACCACTAAAACTGGACTTTTTAAACATTTTTATTTAGTCACAATGCATTTTCTTTTAAGGCTCTGGTGGAAAATGATTCTTCAGTGTAAATCTCTGTCAGATGGAAGACCACAGCGTTATTGCGATATATTTAGATTCTTGCGATACGGATATTGCGATAACGATAATTTTGCGATATATTGTGCAGCCCTACTGAAAGGATAACGTTACAGCCTTGATCTCAACAGTGATTGGCTGTCTGCTGGTCACAAAATACAAGGCTTTTATGTCTCATACGTTCAGATTTAGTCCAGTAACTGTCAGTAAAATCTGTGTAAGTTCTGACTTTTACTGAAGACTTTATAAGAACGGCTCCAGAAAACCACAAGATCCTAAAGTCGGGAAGTTGCAGACAGAGCTATCACTTCCTCTGCTGTTTCTTCACTGTGTGGTGTACAGCATTTGCGGGGCCCACAGCGCTGTTTGCTGGACAAATGCAGGTACTACAGTTTAGTTTTCCTCACAGCTCAGCGTTTTCGTGTAAATGCGAATCGAAGGCGGCAGGACTGTTGCGTTTTCCTGGCCAGCGTTGTCGTGTAAACAGGCCCCAAGAGTTCTCTGCAAAATCAAAGTTACAGGTCCGCACATAAATTATTTTAAGTTATAAAAGTGAAATACTAATGCAAAGGTGTCCAAAATTATTTCAAAAAGTCTGAAAAAAACATAATAAATCCCCTTTAATTAGTTTCAACTCCAGCTGTTTTTTGTTGCTCCATCCCAACTTTTGTAAAATGTGTTGCTCCCATCAGCTTGTCAGTCTATTATTTTCATCAAAACTACTGGCACATTGGGGTCATACAAACACTAAAAGCGTAATAGTAACGTGTGTTTCTTTTACAGAAATATGAAAATCCCTGGACCGGAGACAAAATCATTATAGACCAATCCAAGAGCATCATGGAGAGCAAAGAGATCCTAGCAGGTGACGTACAATTTTAAAACTGATTTAAGAAAGATTTTAATAAATGTGGTGATTGTTTTTTTTCCACTAAATGTGTTATTTTCTTTTAGGAGTCATTGCTGGAGGAGTCGTCGGACTGGCTTTGGCCGTGTTAGTGGCAGGAATACTCATCTACAAATGGCAAAAGAAAGACGAAGCCGGATACGTTCAGGGCCAACAACAGAGAGACCGGATTGATCACAGAGACACTAACGGGATGCACAAGAGAGAGGAGACTGTCGTACTTGTTTAACGAACTTTATTAACATTTACTACATCAAACCAAGCTATTTCACCGTGTGGGCAGATCACGCCGCTATAAGTGCCAAGAACAAATCATGTAAATGTGTCGATCGTTGTGTAATTTATTGAGTAAATGTATGTAACGTCTAATTCACTACGGAAAAGCAAAATAAAATGCCATGTTTTGCCTTTGTATCGTGTGTAATCCCATGTATTTCTTGTGTTGAATTAATTTGCAAAGTGGTATAGGAACAACAGCATTAATGAAATTGTTTTATAACTACAGTGAACTATATTTTTGTTGTAATGGATGAATAAGCTCAACTCATAATAATAAAAATACTTATTTTCTTTTTGTGTTACATATTTGTGACTTCTGAAGTTAATATATCAAACAAAATGAGGGTTTGAAAATATATTTATGAAAGCTTTTATTGCATGTTAATTGGTTGCATCTTGTTAGCCCTTGGTTAGACCTAAAAAGGTACAGGTTTATTTCTAATGTTTTAATTAGTGACCAGATTTTTTGACCCAAAATCTGGAACACATTACTTTGACAAATCACGGTGCATTTGAACTCACCGAGTAACAAAAAAGCTTCTGAAATCCATGCAGTTTTCTGTCATGTAATTCAGAGTCCATGGCACCAGTGCTTAAATTTTGAATGAGATTGACAATTATTGATAAAATAATGATATTGTAAATAATTTTACTGACAAAAGTCTTTAGACAAATATGTTTTAAGTTTCCTTAATAACTGGGACATATATGAATGTTTTTGAAGATCAGTCTTGGATCAGACATGGGACAAGAAGCCTAAAACTGGGACTGCCCTGGTTAAATAGAGACATCTGGTCATCCTAGTTTAAAGAGTAACTCACCAGTAGTATGTATTAATATCCCTTTGGAGGGGGGATAGCCCCCCTCCTCCTTGTGACCTCTCCGTGACCCCTTGACCCGTGCCTCTCCCCTGACCCATGCCCCCTCCCTACCCCTAATGGAGGAAAAAAAAAAAAAAAAAAAAAAAAAAAAAAAAAGTGGGCAGGCTTGAATGTAGGTGGGGTTTGACGGTCCTCCCACATGGGTGTGTTTTTATTTTTCAAGTTCTATATATATGGAGGGTTGTGTTTGTCTAGCCACAGCGTTTTGAATACAACTGTATTTTTCGTCGATTTCTTCACCTTTTTTTATCATCCTGAGTCATGGAGAGCTGCCCCTCTAACACTCCTGCTGGCAATGACGATATAGGTAATACAGCTTACCATGTTGTTGATGCTAATGCTCGCGCTCGTAAGGGCAGAAGACGCGTAGAAACAGAGTTAGAGGAGACATATGAGACCACGTTCACTGGTGTAAATGGGTATGTTTATACAGTTAAATACTGGGGTGGGAAGGTTTTTTTGGGTGGTGCCACGGGAGAGTCTGATCCATGGGGGCTAGGCGCAATACATGGCATGTCTATACGTGACTGGGAAATGTTTCGCTCCAGCATCTGTCCTGATCTCAGCGAGCCTGGGTTTTCTAACACGGTGTATGTGGCTCAGTGGTCAAGCCCCGCGAGCCCTACACTGTACCGTGTTGAGGCAGATCGCTTTAATCGGACGGGGTCCGATTTTATTTTCATTACATTGTGTGAGGATATAGAGGGTCTGGTTAGATCCAGAGGCTGTGGAGACTGGCGGTTACATCCATACCCCCTTACACTGGATGAGTGCCGAGAGTGGTTTAAAAATTTGTTTTTTATTCAGTGGGAAGACTGGCATTCTATGCAGCGTGTGTTTAGAGAGGTTGACAGCACCATCAAGAGAGACACAATCAATCAGGCTTATAAGTGTGTTAGGACACGGCTTGTATTTGATGATGTATCGTCTGATGCGGGGGATGGTCTCATGTGTAGGCCGAAAATCATCAGATGTACAAGATTCTAAGAAATGAGCGGTAGGTATTGTTGTGTGTGGGATACACGGTTATCTTTTTCTTTTAAAAAAAAAAATTGCTTAACTTTTTTTCTTTTTTCCTTTTATCCAAAGTATGCGACTGTGGGCACCATACTACTACTACAGCACCGCCACAAAGCATGGACACTGGCCCTACTTCTACCTCTTCCATACTGAATGATGTGATGCTTTCCACCCCACTAGAAGAAGTGGACTCCTGGATCAACACCCATGAGACACTGTTGCAGCGGATGAACCCTGGAGGCTCAACGTCCGAAAAGATTGTGGAGACTGTTAAAATAGCAGTGATTCATTTGCTGAACAATGTACTTTACAAATACTGGAAAATGCAGTGTTATGGATGCGAGGTTAATCATCCTAGCCAGAAGCATCATGATTGTCTGACCGCAATTCCAGGGTATTTCTTTGAGGCGCACTACTACTCCATCCTGGACATGCTCTGGACCGAACAATTCTTCCCAGCCATCAAGACATACATGAAGGCGCAGGGGGTGTTTGCCACCGACCCTAGAATCTTGGGTATTACAGAGACAATTCTACATGGATTGAAGGAGGCAGAGAGTGTCGAGGAGAAAATCAGCCAGATGTATGACACATTGGTGGGTGATGACGTTCTAAAAAACGGTCTGCTGCGTGTGATTTCAAATGTGTGGAAAGGGTCTGAGTGACGTATGTGCTCATATCCTACTCATTATTAAATAAAAGCTTGTTTCAATCTAAAAATTTGTCATTTGTGTTATTCTACGGCAATGGAAAACACGTTAGAGAAAATTTATTATGACCCTGCCCATCCAGGAGGATTGGGGAGCGTGCTAAAGCTCCACGGTGCTGCCAAAGAGTCAGGTGTGTCAACTAGTTTGAAAGATGTGAAGGAATACTTATTGGCACAGGATGCGTATACGCTTCATGCCAGAGCTGCGAGACACTTTCCTAGGAATAGGGTTTTAGTGAGTGGTATTGACAAACAATTTCAGGCTGATCTGGTTGACATGACTGAATATTCTAAAGAAAATGATGGTGTTAGGTTTCTATTTATGTGTATTGATGTGTTTTCAAAATATGCATGGGTTAGATGTCTTCAGTCAAAGACGGGGCCTGCTGTAACAAATGCATTTAAAGACATTTTGGCGGAGGGGCGTGTCCCAATAAAACTTCAAACGGATGCTGGCACAGAGTTTTATAATAAGCATTTTAAACGTCTATTGGATCAGTATAAAATTAGTCATTTCTCCACTGCAAATGAGACAAAAGCAAGTATAGTGGAACGCTTTAACAGGACATTTAAAACCCGAATGTGGCGTTATTTAACTTCTGTAAATTCAAGGAGATATGTCGATGTTGTCCAAGATCTGATCCATGCCTATAACAACTCATACCATAGGACTATCAAAATGACGCCATCAGCAGTGAATAAAGATAATGAGAGGACCGTTTTTAACAATATATACAAATCGAAGGACCGAAAAACTGTGGCTTTTAAATTTAATGTAGGTGACACAGTGAGGATATCTAAATTGAGGGGCGTGTTTAGAAAGGGATATGAGCAGACATACACAGATGAGTATTTTACTATAAAGCAGCGCATAGCAAGAGACCCGCCTGTATACAGACTGACTGATTATTTAGGAGAAGAGATAAAAGGAACCTTTTACGATGCAGAACTACAAAAAGTGATTATAGAAAAAAATAAAACATTTAAAATAGAAAAAATACTGGCCAGGAAAAAGTCTGGGCGTGACAAGCTGGTGCTGGTTAAATGGCTCGGATATCCAGAGTCTATGAACAGCTGGGTTAATGAGAAAGAGATTATTGATGTCTAGCCCCCAGATAAAAGACAGACACATCCCACTTTCAACATCATTTTAACGCTTCACCATGGATAAGAAGAACGGATTTTATGTTACACTGCCAAGTAATGCTTCAGCGCATGTGTACCCAAACAACAAGATATGGAATTTTAGGACAAAGCTAGCAAGACCTATTGTTTTGAATGAACCGTATGAGGTCGGTCTCATTGAGATACAATACCCCCGAGTGTGGGCTAGTTTTCCTAGTACTGATGCTAGCGTAATTGTTTGTGATTCCAAATCAGAGCAGATTGAAACAGTAACACTTTCGGTTGGATTATATGATTCATTAGCAAGAATACTCAAAGAATTTAATGCCAAATGCATGCACAGCTCGACAACATCAGGCATAAACCTACAGTACAACAGTATTACTAACAGAGTTTATGTAACTGGTGCAGAAGGTTCTAGTCTAACTTTTAAAGGACGGTTAGCTGAAATTCTAGGCTTTAAACCAGACGAGGTATTCATAATCCCCCCTAAAACAGTTTATGGGAAACCAGTTACAGCACCGCACCCTGCAGATATTCACGGCGGTAGCTATAATATATTTATCTATAGTGACATTGTGGATTATCAACTGGTGGGTGACACCCATGTACCGCTCCTCAGGTGTATAAATGTTGCAGACGAGTCACGCACCATGCCCACTTTGACTTACGACAAGCCACACTACACATCTCTCTCAAAGTCAGTCATAGACGACATTGAAATTTCGTTAAAAAACGACCAGAACCAGTATATACCTTTTCTGTACGGCAAAGTGAACGTGAAGCTGCATTTCAGACCGCAGAAACAGTTTTTCTAAAAAAAAAATGACTCACACCCCTTACATCCGGGATGATTCTAGGTACATGTCGTACTATGTCAATCAGGCAGGCGGCGAACTCCCTGGTTTTATCGGAAGTAGTACACAGTACGGAAACGGAGTGGGCGGCGTGTTTCGCAGTTTGTTTAGAATGGTTGCTCCGCTGTTTAGGAGTGGATATAACATAGCCAAACCTCATCTGAAAACAGCTGCAAAGAACATTGCAGGAGCTGTTGTAACAAAGCTTGCAACTAGTGCACTCTCCGATAAGCAGGAGGGGAGTGGCCTGATGGTGTACACACCGAGACCGAGAAAAAGACCACCCAGCACGCGTAAAACACGTGTCCCTAAAAGACGTAAAGTATCAGTCAAAACGGGTACTCTGGCCAGAAAGAGATCATCCTCCAGAGGGAGCAGAGCTGTTAAACGTCGTACCGTCTTAGTCAAAGATATATTCTAGGAAGAAAAGAAAAAAAATGGCTCTCATACACAGCCAGTCTGAAGAATGTGTCAAGACAGAGCTGGATCTCTTTACAGTTCCATACACACAAACATCGATTGAAAGATCTTCATACGTTGAAATTCCACCAATTTCAGCAATAACTGACACAGGACCTATCGAGTTTCACATATCAGGCAGCGGTGAAGATTACCTGGACCTGAACGACACACATCTGTATCTGCGTGTTAGGATTGTAAACGCAGATGGTTCATCCCTGGCACCTAACGCGGACGTTGGTCTGGTGAACTACCCGACATGTTCTCTCTTTTCACAAGTCGACATAATGCTAGGTGACCGTCTCATAACACAGTCTTCCAACACATACCCATATCGGGGGATAATTGAGTGTCTGATAAATTATGGAAAAGACACATTGGATACGCAGTTCAGTAGTGCATTGTTTTGTAAGGACACTAGCGGGGAAATGAATGCAGCGTCAGTGACTGGAAATAATAAAGGACTGGAGGAGAGGGCCAGGTACACAGAAATCAGCCGTATAGTGGAATTAATAGGCCCTATACACGCGGATTTGTTTTTTCAAGAAAAACTTTTGCTTAATGGTTTAGACTTATCTTTAAAGTTTATCCGTTCAAAAAACGAGTTTGCGTTGATGAGACCTGCAAACAATGATTACAACATCAAGATCATGTCGGCCAGCCTGTTTGTCAAAAAGGTCGCAGTCTCCCCTGCTGTCAGACTGGCACACAGCAAAGCTCTCCAGCACACCAACGCCAAGTATGGTATAGACAGAGTGTCCCTGAAAACGTATTCCGTACCATCTGGCACTCGTGTGTGCAATCAAGAGAATCTCTATATGGGTCAGATCCCCAAATTTGTCATCTTAGGACTCGTCGATAATGAAGCCTACACTGGGAGCTACACCAAAAACCCATTTAATTTTGAACACTACGATGTAGAGTTCTTAGGCTTATATGCGGAAGGACATCCCTACCCTGCTAAGCCATTTCAGCCTTTTTTTCAGAGAGGCCAGTATGCGAGAGAATATTACCAACTGATACAGACCACAGGCCGATACCTGAAGGACAGGTCGCTAGCCATTAACCGTAAAGATTTTGGAGCTGGGTACACTCTTTTCTGTATTAATTTAGAAGCTGATGAAGGCAGTTCAGGAAATGTGTCTCTAATTAAGACGGGCAATGTAAGGCTGGAAGTGCGTTTCAGGGTCCCCCTCCCTCGCACTGTTAACCTGATATGCTATTCTGTTTTTGACTCAGTAATTGAAATTTCAAACAGAAGACAGGTGCTGATGGACTACTACTAAAAGAAACATGAACACGATAGAGCTAACCGGTATTGTAAAAAGGAGGATTTTAAATGGGACAAACTTTGTGGGCGTGTTAGCCTGTGACCAACTACCAGAAATCAACATCGTTAAATACCCTGCCATGTTGATTGTGAACACGCACCCGTCTTTTAAGCCTGGCGAGCATTGGCTTGCCATCTATATCACAAAGGAGAAAGAAGGATGCTTTTTTGACAGTTTTGGTCACTCCCCAGGATATCGCAGATTCCCATCAGAGATAAAACATTTTCTTGCAAAAAACTGTGTAGATGTGTCTTATTCAGGGAGAACAGTTCAGAGTCTGCTCTCAACCACATGCGGACAGCATTGTGTTTTTTTCTTATGTCACATGCAAAAAAAAGGAATGTCTTATAAACAGTTTATCAAAATGTATGGTCCTGACCCTGTCTGTAATGATATAATGGTATCTAGATTTGTTAACCAGATACAACCAGTTGCTGTATGTCATGACTATGAAGATATGTGTGTACAATGTGTAGAAAAACCTTTTTAAATAAAGAAGTAGAAAGAGTATACTTTTTTGCACATTTTGTTTTCATTTATTTATAACATAATAATAAAAAAATACATCATTTTTATTCATAATAAAAAAAAACATCATTTTATTCATATCATAAAAAACATACATCATTTTTTATTCATAATTTAAAAAAAACAAACACATTTTTTACCATAATAATATGACAAGATATAAAAAAATACAAATAGAATAGAATAAAAAAAAAATAAAACATTCAACAAATCAATTTATATACATGAAAAGAGAGAGAAAGCAATTACATGAATACAATACTTTTCTGTAAAAAAAAAAAAAGTCAAAAACTTAACCATGATTCTGTGTCAGACCCCCTTTTGGCAGTTTTGTATGGGGTTGTGAAACTAGGGGACATGATAAATTGTTGTTGTTTTCTTTTCTTTTTATGGCCTAGTGGTAGAGGTATGTCAATGGGTGTAATAGGACCGTGTTTAAGATCTAATATGACTCTTCGCACCTGTGTATTTGGTATGGCTGATAGAGGGATGTTTAGACCTGCCAGAGTTTTGAGAAACAGGGACCAGCCCACTGGTCTAGAATGCTCTGAGACATTGTAAGGAGCAGTGACATTCTTTATAAGATCATAAAGATGAGATCCGGTAACTGTTTGTTTGTTAATTATGACTTCACCCTGACCAGTCCAAGATAGCACATCTGATGCCTTGCTCAGCGCTGATAAAACATGCGCTGCATTCCTCTTACTCCTGGTGGGAATATGCCTCAAAACTTCAACAGCAATAGGATCCTTAACACTGGTATCAACAACATGGTGAACGTTCTGATCAGTACCACCCTCACCAGTATCAGGCAGAGATAGAGTTAAAACTGCCTTTTCACGTTCACCCTGTTTCACCAATGTCAGGTATCTCTGGAGAACAATAGCATATTTTTTTGCCTTCTCATATACATCCGTGCCTGGCATTTGTAGTACATCAATCATAGCCTTGTCCAGCTCATTCTCAGCAGCGAGTGTTATACTGTGACACAGATTCAGTTGTTTTTACATCCAAATCTGGAGAGTGGACCCCTCCCACCGGCCCCTATCTAGGTGATCTAACAGATGAACTAAATGATGGGGGCTCTGAGGTGGAGGATCACATCACAGAGTTTGTTGCCGGTGGACCAAAATGTTATGCTTATCGCACAAATAATGGTAACAGTGTAGTTAAGTGTAAAGGGGTGACACTCAACCCTGTGAATGCTAAGACTGTCACCCACGATTCATTAAAACAATTGGTACAATCCTTTGTGGCCAATAGAGCCACACAGACACATCTGACGGTGGTATCTGACACCATCAAACGCGATAAGAAAAAACTTCACTTAAAAAATGAAACAGTTGTGAAAAAAGTACAAGCTGTGTATAACAAGCGCAGATTATTGCCTGATTATACTACACTTCCTTATGGATATTGAAATGGATAAAGCATTTGATGGGAGGCTACAACACCCTTTTAGCCTCGTGGTTAGTGGACCTTCTAATTGTGGTAAAACATTTTTTGTCAAGGATGTCATTGAAAATGCAGCGAGCGTTATTTCGCATAACATTGATAACATTGTTTACATTTATTCATGCTGGCAGCCTCTGTATGACCAGCTTCTACGTGTAAGAGATATCAACTTTGTAAATGGGCTCCCAGAGTCTCTGTGTGATGACACATTGCTACCCACAGATAAAAATAATTTACTCATTATAGATGATTTAATGAACGATGCCAGTAATAATATAGAAGTGCAAAATGTGTTTACCAAATATGTACATCACAGAAATTTAAGTTGTATCTACCTTGTTCAAAATTTATTCATTCAGGGTAAGTCAAGCCGTACAATTAGTCTGAATACAAATTACTTGGTTTTATTTAACAACCCTCGGGATAAATATCAAATATCACTATTAGGCCGACAAATGTTTCCTGGAAACACCAAATATTTTTTGGAGGCATTTAATAATGCGACTAGTGTACCATTTGGGTACCTCCTCATTGACTATAAAGCTAAAACACCAGACTATTTGAGACTCAGAACCAATCTGCTTTCAGACCATACGGTTGTCTACATCCCCAAAAAGAGATAAAAAAAATCATGTCGTCACGCATGCAGAGAAATCTGGGGGTGCTTGAGTTGCTTCATAAGGTACCTCCCAGTGTAAGAAAGGTTATTATAAGCAAAGCCAACGTAGACTTGATTAATGCTCTGTGTGAAATAGCGCTCAATGTATTGAATGGCAACATACCACTCAATGACAAGCAATATCGTCAGTTAAAAAAGAAGAAGGCAATAATAAGGAGGATAGCCGACAAGAAAGTCAAAACCCAACAAAAAAGAAAGGCCATCAATCAGTCTGGAGGATTTTTGCTACCGCTGTTAGGCGCTGCAATACCGCTTATAACCAGTCTTATAACCAGTCGTAATGGGTGACATGCAGCATACACAGAAAATGTTCTTGGTCCCCCAGCATCAGTTGGATTTGTTGAAGCGGCAACAGCAGAACCCTGTGTCCATCAGACAAGCTGCTGAGAATGAGCTGGACAAGGCTATGATTGATGTACTACAAATGCCAGGCACGGATGTATATGAGAAGGCAAAAAAATATGCTATTGTTCTCCAGAGATACCTGACATTGGTGAAACAGGGTGAACGTGAAAAGGCAGTTTTAACTCTATCTCTGCCTGATACTGGTGAGGGTGGTACTGATCAGAACGTTCACCATGTTGTTGATACCAGTGTTAAGGATCCTATTGCTGTTGAAGTTTTGAGGCATATTCCCACCAGGAGTAAGAGGAATGCAGCGCATGTTTTATCAGCGCTGAGCAAGGCATCAGATGTGCTATCTTGGACTGGTCAGGGTGAAGTCATAATTAACAAACAAACAGTTACCGGATCTCATCTTTATGATCTTATAAAGAATGTCACTGCTCCTTACAATGTCTCAGAGCATTCTAGACCAGTGGGCTGGTCCCTGTTTCTCAAAACTCTGGCAGGTCTAAACATCCCTCTATCAGCCATACCAAATACACAGGTGCGAAGAGTCATATTAGATCTTAAACACGGTCCTATTACACCCATTGACATACCTCTACCACTAGGCCATAAAAAGAAAAGAAAACAACAACAATTTATCATGTCCCCTAGTTTCACAACCCCATACAAAACTGCCAAAAGGGGGTCTGACACAGAATCATGGTTAAGTTTTTGACTTTTTTTTTTTTTACAGAAAAGTATTGTATTCATGTAATTGCTTTCTCTCTCTTTTCATGTATATAAATTGATTTGTTGAATGTTTTATTTTTTTTTTATTCTATTCTATTTGTATTTTTTTATATCTTGTCATATTATTATGGTAAAAAATGTGTTTGTTTTTTTTAAATTATGAATAAAAAATGATGTATGTTTTTTATGATATGAATAAAATGATGTTTTTTTTTATTATGAATAAAAATGATGTATTTTTTTATTATTATGTTATAAATAAATGAAAACAAAATGTGCAAAAAAGTATACTCTTTCTACTTCTTTATTTAAAAAGGTTTTTCTACACATTGTACACACATATCTTCATAGTCATGACATACAGCAACTGGTTGTATCTGGTTAACAAATCTAGATACCATTATATCATTACAGACAGGGTCAGGACCATACATTTTGATAAACTGTTTATAAGACATTCCTTTTTTTTGCATGTGACATAAGAAAAAAACACAATGCTGTCCGCATGTGGTTGAGAGCAGACTCTGAACTGTTCTCCCTGAATAAGACACATCTACACAGTTTTTTGCAAGAAAATGTTTTATCTCTGATGGGAATCTGCGATATCCTGGGGAGTGACCAAAACTGTCAAAAAAGCATCCTTCTTTCTCCTTTGTGATATAGATGGCAAGCCAATGCTCGCCAGGCTTAAAAGACGGGTGCGTGTTCACAATCAACATGGCAGGGTATTTAACGATGTTGATTTCTGGTAGTTGGTCACAGGCTAACACGCCCACAAAGTTTGTCCCATTTAAAATCCTCCTTTTTACAATACCGGTTAGCTCTATCGTGTTCATGTTTCTTTTAGTAGTAGTCCATCAGCACCTGTCTTCTGTTTGAAATTTCAATTACTGAGTCAAAAACAGAATAGCATATCAGGTTAACAGTGCGAGGGAGGGGGACCCTGAAACGCACTTCCAGCCTTACATTGCCCGTCTTAATTAGAGACACATTTCCTGAACTGCCTTCATCAGCTTCTAAATTAATACAGAAAAGAGTGTACCCAGCTCCAAAATCTTTACGGTTAATGGCTAGCGACCTGTCCTTCAGGTATCGGCCTGTGGTCTGTATCAGTTGGTAATATTCTCTCGCATACTGGCCTCTCTGAAAAAAAGGCTGAAATGGCTTAGCAGGGTAGGGATGTCCTTCCGCATATAAGCCTAAGAACTCTACATCGTAGTGTTCAAAATTAAATGGGTTTTTGGTGTAGCTCCCAGTGTAGGCTTCATTATCGACGAGTCCTAAGATGACAAATTTGGGGATCTGACCCATATAGAGATTCTCTTGATTGCACACACGAGTGCCAGATGGTACGGAATACGTTTTCAGGGACACTCTGTCTATACCATACTTGGCGTTGGTGTGCTGGAGAGCTTTGCTGTGTGCCAGTCTGACAGCAGGGGAGACTGCGACCTTTTTGACAAACAGGCTGGCCGACATGATCTTGATGTTGTAATCATTGTTTGCAGGTCTCATCAACGCAAACTCGTTTTTTGAACGGATAAACTTTAAAGATAAGTCTAAACCATTAAGCAAAAGTTTTTCTTGAAAAAACAAATCCGCGTGTATAGGGCCTATTAATTCCACTATACGGCTGATTTCTGTGTACCTGGCCCTCTCCTCCAGTCCTTTATTATTTCCAGTCACTGACGCTGCATTCATTTCCCCGCTAGTGTCCTTACAAAACAATGCACTACTGAACTGCGTATCCAATGTGTCTTTTCCATAATTTATCAGACACTCAATTATCCCCCGATATGGGTATGTGTTGGAAGACTGTGTTATGAGACGGTCACCTAGCATTATGTCGACTTGTGAAAAGAGAGAACATGTCGGGTAGTTCACCAGACCAACGTCCGCGTTAGGTGCCAGGGATGAACCATCTGCGTTTACAATCCTAACACGCAGATACAGATGTGTGTCGTTCAGGTCCAGGTAATCTTCACCGCTGCCTGATATGTGAAACTCGATAGGTCCTGTGTCAGTTATTGCTGAAATTGGTGGAATTTCAACGTATGAAGATCTTTCAATCGATGTTTGTGTGTATGGAACTGTAAAGAGATCCAGCTCTGTCTTGACACATTCTTCAGACTGGCTGTGTATGAGAGCCATTTTTTTTCTTTTCTTCCTAGAATATATCTTTGACTAAGACGGTACGACGTTTAACAGCTCTGCTCCCTCTGGAGGATGATCTCTTTCTGGCCAGAGTACCCGTTTTGACTGATACTTTACGTCTTTTAGGGACACGTGTTTTACGCGTGCTGGGTGGTCTTTTTCTCGGTCTCGGTGTGTACACCATCAGGCCACTCCCCTCCTGCTTATCGGAGAGTGCACTAGTTGCAAGCTTTGTTACAACAGCTCCTGCAATGTTCTTTGCAGCTGTTTTCAGATGAGGTTTGGCTATGTTATATCCACTCCTAAACAGCGGAGCAACCATTCTAAACAAACTGCGAAACACGCCGCCCACTCCGTTTCCGTACTGTGTACTACTTCCGATAAAACCAGGGAGTTCGCCGCCTGCCTGATTGACATAGTACGACATGTACCTAGAATCATCCCGGATGTAAGGGGTGTGAGTCATTTTTTTTTTAGAAAAACTGTTTCTGCGGTCTGAAATGCAGCTTCACGTTCACTTTGCCGTACAGAAAAGGTATATACTGGTTCTGGTCGTTTTTTAACGAAATTTCAATGTCGTCTATGACTGACTTTGAGAGAGATGTGTAGTGTGGCTTGTCGTAAGTCAAAGTGGGCATGGTGCGTGACTCGTCTGCAACATTTATACACCTGAGGAGCGGTACATGGGTGTCACCCACCAGTTGATAATCCACAATGTCACTATAGATAAATATATTATAGCTACCGCCGTGAATATCTGCAGGGTGCGGTGCTGTAACTGGTTTCCCATAAACTGTTTTAGGGGGGATTATGAATACCTCGTCTGGTTTAAAGCCTAGAATTTCAGCTAACCGTCCTTTAAAAGTTAGACTAGAACCTTCTGCACCAGTTACATAAACTCTGTTAGTAATACTGTTGTACTGTAGGTTTATGCCTGATGTTGTCGAGCTGTGCATGCATTTGGCATTAAATTCTTTGAGTATTCTTGCTAATGAATCATATAATCCAACCGAAAGTGTTACTGTTTCAATCTGCTCTGATTTGGAATCACAAACAATTACGCTAGCATCAGTACTAGGAAAACTAGCCCACACTCGGGGGTATTGTATCTCAATGAGACCGACCTCATACGGTTCATTCAAAACAATAGGTCTTGCTAGCTTTGTCCTAAAATTCCATATCTTGTTGTTTGGGTACACATGCGCTGAAGCATTACTTGGCAGTGTAACATAAAATCCGTTCTTCTTATCCATGGTGAAGCGTTAAAATGATGTTGAAAGTGGGATGTGTCTGTCTTTTATCTGGGGGCTAGACATCAATAATCTCTTTCTCATTAACCCAGCTGTTCATAGACTCTGGATATCCGAGCCATTTAACCAGCACCAGCTTGTCACGCCCAGACTTTTTCCTGGCCAGTATTTTTTCTATTTTAAATGTTTTATTTTTTTCTATAATCACTTTTTGTAGTTCTGCATCGTAAAAGGTTCCTTTTATCTCTTCTCCTAAATAATCAGTCAGTCTGTATACAGGCGGGTCTCTTGCTATGCGCTGCTTTATAGTAAAATACTCATCTGTGTATGTCTGCTCATATCCCTTTCTAAACACGCCCCTCAATTTAGATATCCTCACTGTGTCACCTACATTAAATTTAAAAGCCACAGTTTTTCGGTCCTTCGATTTGTATATATTGTTAAAAACGGTCCTCTCATTATCTTTATTCACTGCTGATGGCGTCATTTTGATAGTCCTATGGTATGAGTTGTTATAGGCATGGATCAGATCTTGGACAACATCGACATATCTCCTTGAATTTACAGAAGTTAAATAACGCCACATTCGGGTTTTAAATGTCCTGTTAAAGCGTTCCACTATACTTGCTTTTGTCTCATTTGCAGTGGAGAAATGACTAATTTTATACTGATCCAATAGACGTTTAAAATGCTTATTATAAAACTCTGTGCCAGCATCCGTTTGAAGTTTTATTGGGACACGCCCCTCCGCCAAAATGTCTTTAAATGCATTTGTTACAGCAGGCCCCGTCTTTGACTGAAGACATCTAACCCATGCATATTTTGAAAACACATCAATACACATAAATAGAAACCTAACACCATCATTTTCTTTAGAATATTCAGTCATGTCAACCAGATCAGCCTGAAATTGTTTGTCAATACCACTCACTAAAACCCTATTCCTAGGAAAGTGTCTCGCAGCTCTGGCATGAAGCGTATACGCATCCTGTGCCAATAAGTATTCCTTCACATCTTTCAAACTAGTTGACACACCTGACTCTTTGGCAGCACCGTGGAGCTTTAGCACGCTCCCCAATCCTCCTGGATGGGCAGGGTCATAATAAATTTTCTCTAACGTGTTTTCCATTGCCGTAGAATAACACAAATGACAAATTTTTAGATTGAAACAAGCTTTTATTTAATAATGAGTAGGATATGAGCACATACGTCACTCAGACCCTTTCCACACATTTGAAATCACACGCAGCAGACCGTTTTTTAGAACGTCATCACCCACCAATGTGTCATACATCTGGCTGATTTTCTCCTCGACACTCTCTGCCTCCTTCAATCCATGTAGAATTGTCTCTGTAATACCCAAGATTCTAGGGTCGGTGGCAAACACCCCCTGCGCCTTCATGTATGTCTTGATGGCTGGGAAGAATTGTTCGGTCCAGAGCATGTCCAGGATGGAGTAGTAGTGCGCCTCAAAGAAATACCCTGGAATTGCGGTCAGACAATCATGATGCTTCTGGCTAGGATGATTAACCTCGCATCCATAACACTGCATTTTCCAGTATTTGTAAAGTACATTGTTCAGCAAATGAATCACTGCTATTTTAACAGTCTCCACAATCTTTTCGGACGTTGAGCCTCCAGGGTTCATCCGCTGCAACAGTGTCTCATGGGTGTTGATCCAGGAGTCCACTTCTTCTAGTGGGGTGGAAAGCATCACATCATTCAGTATGGAAGAGGTAGAAGTAGGGCCAGTGTCCATGCTTTGTGGCGGTGCTGTAGTAGTAGTATGGTGCCCACAGTCGCATACTTTGGATAAAAGGAAAAAAGAAAAAAAGTTAAGCAATTTTTTTTTTTAAAAGAAAAAGATAACCGTGTATCCCACACACAACAATACCTACCGCTCATTTCTTAGAATCTTGTACATCTGATGATTTTCGGCCTACACATGAGACCATCCCCCGCATCAGACGATACATCATCAAATACAAGCCGTGTCCTAACACACTTATAAGCCTGATTGATTGTGTCTCTCTTGATGGTGCTGTCAACCTCTCTAAACACACGCTGCATAGAATGCCAGTCTTCCCACTGAATAAAAAACAAATTTTTAAACCACTCTCGGCACTCATCCAGTGTAAGGGGGTATGGATGTAACCGCCAGTCTCCACAGCCTCTGGATCTAACCAGACCCTCTATATCCTCACACAATGTAATGAAAATAAAATCGGACCCCGTCCGATTAAAGCGATCTGCCTCAACACGGTACAGTGTAGGGCTCGCGGGGCTTGACCACTGAGCCACATACACCGTGTTAGAAAACCCAGGCTCGCTGAGATCAGGACAGATGCTGGAGCGAAACATTTCCCAGTCACGTATAGACATGCCATGTATTGCGCCTAGCCCCCATGGATCAGACTCTCCCGTGGCACCACCCAAAAAAACCTTCCCACCCCAGTATTTAACTGTATAAACATACCCATTTACACCAGTGAACGTGGTCTCATATGTCTCCTCTAACTCTGTTTCTACGCGTCTTCTGCCCTTACGAGCGCGAGCATTAGCATCAACAACATGGTAAGCTGTATTACCTATATCGTCATTGCCAGCAGGAGTGTTAGAGGGGCAGCTCTCCATGACTCAGGATGATAAAAAAAGGTGAAGAAATCGACGAAAAATACAGTTGTATTCAAAACGCTGTGGCTAGACAAACACAACCCTCCATATATATAGAACTTGAAAAATAAAAACACACCCATGTGGGAGGACCGTCAAACCCCACCTACATTCAAGCCTGCCCACTTTTTTTTTTTTTTTTTTTTTTTTTTTTTTTTTTCCTCCATTAGGGGTAGGGAGGGGGCATGGGTCAGGGGAGAGGCACGGGTCAAGGGGTCACGGAGAGGTCACAAGGAGGAGGGGGGCTATCCCCCCTCCAAAGGGATATTAATACATACTACTCTCACCCCTGGCCCAGGCCTGACTCCGCCCACTGCCAGAGATTGAAAACTGCTCAAAAAGTGGGCAGAGACCTGGCAGAGACAGAGGAGGAGAACTGAGGGAGGAGCGAGGCCTGGTCCTGTGACTGACAGCTGTCAGAGACCTCATGGACCTCCTCCACAGCAGGGTTGCCAAGTCCCAGAAATGGGGGAAAAAAAATGCAGGACGTCTGGACTAATGTTTTATGTTCCTTTTATAATAACACAGTTGAAATATTGTGAGAAAGGCGTCGTGCGCCGCCGCAGTAACGTGTGCGTCAGATCGCGTCTTTATTTACTGGTATTATTTCAGCTGAGAGCTGTTTTTGATCGTATCTCCACCAGTAAGAAATCGATTGTCATCAAACAAAAAGTGACTTAAAGCGTGGCAAGTTTAAAACACATCTGTGGAGTCAAAACTCTCCCCAGTGTCACTAATTTGCAGTGTTGGGTTAGTTACTCAAAAAAGTAACTAGTTACAGATTACTAGTTACTCTTTTGAAAAGTAATATATTACTTTACTTGGTTACTGACTCGTGAAAGTAACTTAGTTACTTTCCTTTTGGATTACTTCCTAACAGGAAGCCCAAATGAACCCAATTCTAAATAGAAGAAGCCTATAGCCTCACCGTTGCTCTGACCAGCACTGTTATTTTATACAGGCGTTCAAGTTTTTTTTAGCTGCATTCATTTCAGCAGCAGGGCAGCCTGACACAGCAAATACTGCCCTTTACGTTCACCTGCCTCTGCTCCTGTGCAGCGTTCACGTCCTGTGGACACAGTTTTATTTCACTACACTGAAGCTAAAACGCACTTGTTGTTAGCGCCAAAGCGGTGCACGTCTCTTCTTTCCCCGCTGTCCCCGCTGACAGCAGCAGCTGCATGCGCCCCGACGCGCGCAGACAGAACGAGTGGCCGCTGCGCGCATAAAGAGGAACAGAGAAGGGAACGGATGAAAATAAAGTAGAAAACGTATCAGCGCTATTCGTTTAATGCATTTTCATTCCGTGTCCTTCCGGTAAACTGCAGGTAAATGAAACTGACTGTAGTGACTGTAACGCAAGTAACTAATTGGGTATTTTGTTAGTAACTGTAATATTACTTACTGGGGGGCTCAAAAGTAACGCGTTACCCCCTGCGTTACTGACAATTGTAATCTCGTTACTTTGTAACGCGTTACTCCCAACACTGCTAATTTGTAAGTATATACTGTTATTGATCAGGCTCATTATGCCTTATTGTGCGCTGACACACGGGACAGTAGAAGCGCAGCCGTGAGAGGGGAGGGGGGCGGAGGAGACTGAACGGTAAATGCGGGGCTGAGTGGTGTGTTTAGGAAAAAGACCCACACCTGGCAACAGCAGGACTGGGACGAGCGCGCGGGGGAGAGAGACAGCGAGGGCGTGGAGAGCACGGGCCGTGGGAGGAGGTACTCGGCACAGGTGTGGTAACAAGCTCAAATACTACGTCACAGTTGCCTATCTGGAACTATTGAGCAGAAATCCCACTGTTTGACCCTAGGAGGGCAGCACTCTGACGGTTTTCACTACAAAATGTGAATTTAGACCTTTTTTTACAAAACGGTCAAACATAAGACTATAAATAGTGAGATGTATCACTAAAGCCCTGTTTGTACAGCTGATCAGCTAAAAAAAATGGAGTAGGGGTGAGTTACTCTTTAAATAGAAAAAAACTTGAGATTTATATGGCTGTATATTAAATTTCTGAAGTATTTTCACGTGGCATCTTTTATAAAAAAAAAAAAAAAAACTCTTTATACCTAACTTTATGCAGAACTATTTTATTTTATTAAAGGTGCTATGAGCAGTATATATTTTTTATATTGCATAAAAATTACCCACGTGTGCCAAGATATGATGTAAACATGTTTGTATCAAATATTAGTTTTACTGATAACAATGGTACAGCTGATTTATAAACAACTGAGTATTTTCACGTCCTTTTTAATTTAATTTAATTTAATTTTTTTATTTATTTATTTTTTTTTTTTGCGCACTTGTTGCGTACTTGTTGTCAATCATCCCCGCTAAGTCCCGCCTTTTCCGGTCTGTGTAATCTCGCGTGTTCTCGCACATTCTCGCGATACTGGTGGGCGTTCCTCTTTGCTCCGCTGCAGCTGCTGTTGCTGTGTTTGGTTCGTGTCCGCTCAGTGTTGATGCTGAGAGGCTTTTTCCCTTCTGGGCCAGCGCTCTTGATGTTTCTCCCTACATTTGTAGAGGACATGCATCACTTTAAACCATTTCGAGACAGACTGTACACCACCCGGTGTTGTGGATGCTGTCATGTCCGGACGGGCACTATTATCCTGGGAACATGGTATATGGTAAGAAAATGGATGCTATGCTTAGCGGCTAATGCTAATGCTAAAAACGCCTACATAAACGCTTCAACTTTTTTTAGTAGGTGGCTTGTCATGTGTCTCTTATGCGTTATAAGCGTCTTGTCTTATATTTTGATACATTTTTAGTTACATAATTTTTCACTAAATGTCACTATTATTCTTAAGATAGCTGGGTCTCGCGTCATCTGCGCGCTCGCGTTAGCATTTTAGCTTCTTATCATTTCGCATTTAATTAGCAAATGTTTATCTAGCTCTAGAACTCACTCAAGTTTATAACTAGCACAGAAAATAAAACCTAAGACGGCCGTTGTCATCTACAGAGATAGGACCGCGTTGATATAAAATCATGACGTTTAACTAAGTTCACGGACACACTTCGGTAACTTGCGTAAATAAGAAAAGCCGGTTTTTAATATAAAAGAGGCAAATGTAGCATAAACTAAACTATTAGGTGAAATACAGTACAAATCCAATGAAACGTGTCACTACGTTATATTATCACTACTGTTTAATTTGTTTATTATCTCCTTTGACCAAGTGACAGCTCGGCATTTTTACATACTACGCAGTGAAAATGTGAGCGCTGACCTTTTTCCAGCTAATTAATAAATTACTAGGTGGTCGAACTTTGTTACACTTAAAAGTAATTCCTAAACATGAAGTCGGAGCGGATGGACAAAGTACAATGGTGTGCAAGAGTAGTACTACTTTATTTAATTGGCCTAATAATGATGTGTGATGCTTTCATAACATTAGTGTCTTGACAGTCAAGACAGATTATACATTGCACATTTATACCTAAAGAAACATAACCAGCAATGTTTTATAAAGATTTTGTATAACTTAACTGTTACACTTGTTTTAGTTAGTCTGCACCAAGGAAATGCACTCTAGGCCCTTAAAGTTAATTGTAAAATACTCTTAAGAACCCTTTTTAGACAATAGTGAAATATTGATGATTTAATTTGACAGTGCTGTTTGTTTTTTTAAGTACTCTCTGTTTTCCTTTCAGGTGGTGAACCTGTTGATGGACATCCTGCTGACTGTAGCTGTGAGCCACCCTGGAAATGTGCCCACCATTGACCTGCAGTACGAAGTCATCGACCACTACTTTGCATCTGACAGGATGTCTGGTAAGCGGAAACACCGACACGCATTTGAAAACGCACTTGGTTAAAGATAGGAACCCAGGTGTCTGCTGCAACCAACGCTAAATCTAATCTAAGATCTGAATGTTTGCAAAGGGTGCGTACTTTAGACATAGCTGCTTGTGACTAGATTAACAGCCTGTTTTATGCAGTCAGAGGAACGCCATGTTGTTTACACTAGTGAAGATAAAATGGTTGTTTCCCTTTCCAACCTAAAACACACTCATTACTTTCAGTTCTGTCTTGCCGGTTCTTGGTCGAACCGGCAATGCTTTGAATGCAGTTGGAGTTGGATTTTTGTGATGTTTGTAGACCAGAAATCTTGCAGGAATTCTGCTTCTCTGCAACACTGTATAGCAGTCATGTTTGTGTAAATATAGAGCTCCTTAACATTTACATAATACTTGTTTAATTAATTTGCTGTGTATGTCTATAGGTTAGGATAATGTTAAGATGTTGAGATTCTCTTTGTTCATGACGAGGATGGCTAGGATTGGGAAGGATCAGAGGGACAGCTCATGGAGAGGAAGTGAGATTTTCCAGATTGAGATGGTTTGGATATGTTGTTAAGAGGAGGTACAGTAAAGATATGGGTAGAAAAAAGATGCTCAGGTTAGAGTTAAAGGTTAGAGGAAGACCAAAGAGGAGAATTATGGATGTAGTGAAAGAGGACGTGCGATTTGTTGGTTTGAGAGAAGAGGATGCAGAGGATGGGGTTAGATAGAGGCAGGTAATTCACTGGAAGGAGGAGACTCTGTTAGTTCTGAATATTCTTGCCTTTAGTGAATAAATATAGCTTACTGTTTCTCCCACTGGAGCGTAGAGAAGGTCACTATTATGTATATTTTGTGTTTTTACAGTCACACAATGTGTGACCTTGTGACTACGTTTCAGGAAGTCCACCGCCGTCACGAGGACTAAATTCACAGGAACTGAAAATTGCTGTGCGCATTAATTATCCTAAACACTCCTGTTTTGACATCAACTGTGTTTCTCTATTGTATGAGTGACTTGGTCCAAGATAATTATAGCCACATGGACAGGAAATCCTTTAGTGTCTGTTTATTTACTTAGTGGTTGTTTTGTTGGCTGGTTGACTCCTAAATTTTGTTTCTAAAAGAGTTGCCCAGTGGGAGACCAGCAGACTTTAGCAGCTCAGAGGGTTTTCACAGATTTAACAAAAAACCATGTTAGTATTCAGCACAGCCCTCCTGACTTTTAGAGCAACATAAATAGACTTGGACAATCCAAGCCATTTTATCATTGTATTATACGCCAAATATCTTTCAAAAATAGAGAGAATAGTATGTGTCATCTGGTAGTCTTGAATAATGTTTTTTAATGCCTAAATTCTGGCCATTGTTGCTTTATTTCAGTCATCACCTAGTTGTAGAGTAGTAAAATGGTACTTTATATAATATTTAGACATTTAAACTATTAAAATACACAGGGATAGGGCTCAGTAATACGACCTGCACAGACAGTCAACAATCCTCATAGCCCACAAATATTACAAGATATATTTTCTAGATTGTATACAATTCAAGTTTATGCCAAAAGAATAGATGCAATACTGGCCAAAATTTTAAGCTGAATTATTTTAAATGGATGGATTCCGGGGAGTAAATAGTGGACTGTATACACCGACCAGGCATAGCTTCATGACCACCTGCCTATTATTTGTGGTCTTAATGTAACGTCTTATGACCAGTTGCCTACTTTAGCCCTCAAATCCTTACGCTTATCCATTTTTCCTGCTTCTAACATAAACTTTAAGGACAAAATGTTCACTTGCTGCCTGATATATCCCTCCTACTAACAGGTGACACGATGAAGAGATAATCTGTGTTATTCACCTCATACCTGTCAGTGGTCATAATGTCAAGCCTGATTAATATACTCAGTTTGTTTATCCAGTAAACAGCGTCTGGTGAATCATTTTTGCCACTTAGATATAATTTTTTTGTAGTTTTTTCTACAGCAGTAAAACGTTTTGTTTCAATCTTCTAATGTGGAAGATACTTTTGCGGCAAGAGATTTTTGACCCGATTCTCCCCTTCCGACAATCTTAAGGACGCTCCAATTATCGTAATGGCACTAAAGATAATCAGATCAGATATTCCTGCTGTGTGTGGTGAGTTAAGAGAGCTCTGCTTTGCTCAGAATGACGTCAGGGACCGCGCCAATCTCAAATCAGGGATATTCAACATGTTGGATTGTCTTGGCCCGATATTGCAGCGTGTGGTGTGTCCCGAGGACAAACGAGCACGCGCCCTGTTGAATGTGACGTGTAGCCAATCAGAAAGCGAGGTGACGGAAGCACGGAGAGGAATCCACTTCTTTAACCAAAGTTTTTTCTTTTTGTATTGTTTTTACTGTTAGAAATAGTCCACAAACAATAGCAATTGCTTTCGTTGTCATCCCCCATGTTTGTGTACACCAAAGTCACGTTTAATCTCCTGAGGTTTTGCAAGATTTCCCGTCTGACCTGGGAATGTTTGTGAGTGAAATCTGTTTGTGTGTGGTGTGTTGTCTTTGCCGTGTGGCCGCACACCAAACACCGTAGGACCAAAACTGTTATATCTATGATTGTTTTATCACCAGGTGTGGGGTCTCTCTGGTTTTGAGAATCTTCTGACAATTTTAAAATCTTAAACCAAACATAACTGTATTCAAATTGAGACGAGTCCAGTAATAAACCATAATAAAACCCTATTTCTCTTTCTTTCCTCAGAGAACGCCTGTGTTGGATTTGCCATCTCCCTCCTGATGCTCACGATCAGTGCCATGTTGGTGTATGGAGCCATCACTGTGAGTCCTACCACCAACGAGTGCAGGCTATATTTAGACCAGCCCACAATGAACATGCATAAAAAGACACTGTTGCATAACTTTAAAGTGTAATAATAATAGTACCAAAGCAGTAACGTGGCGAGTGTTAAGGATTTTAGAGACGGTAGGATGCAGTGTTTGGTTTTTTTTCATGTTTGTCGTCTTCACCTCACAGGCCTGGCCACTAGAGGGAGCTCCAACAGGTTTGATCGTAATTAGAAGTGCAGTAGTTGAGATGATTGCACAGTTGAAGTGTGACGCACGTGGTTCAACTTCTGGCTCGCCACTGTAGACAGGACAAACAAACCAAAACTGAACTGTAGCTGTACAAGTCGGCCTACTTCATTTGTTGCGATACATTTACTTTCTTGCCGTATACATGTTGCGTTTGTTGGTAGCACAACAATAAATCTGTTATATTGTGTACTATTGTGATTTAGTAACTATAAACTACAGCATTAAATTAAACATAAAATATTCCTTTCTTATGTTGTAGTTAAAATTGGGGCTGCGCAGTATATCGCAAAGTTATTATCGCAATATCAGCAAACGCAATATTTATATCGCAAGAATCTAAATATATCGCAATAACGCTGTGGTCTTCCATCTGACAGAGATTTACACTGAAGAATCATTTTCCACCAGAGCCTTAAAAGAACATGTGTTGTGACTAAATAAAAATGTTTAAAAAGTCCAGTTTTAGTGGTAATTTAATTAATTTAGTCACAGCTTAGCCTTGTTTTATTCCTGGTTTAGTCTGTGTTAAGTTTTGATTTTGTGGCTGTTTTGACTTGTAAATACAGGAACTTACATTTTTGTGAAATGTAGTGAATTTAGCTTATATTGTTATGTTAACTTATGTTATGAAAAGTAGGCTCTATTTTCAAATATTGCAATAATATCGTTATTGAATATTGCATGTTTTCTCCATATCGTGCAGCCTTAGTTAAAATACTACTTTGCTCTACCAAAGGATGTCATATTAATATATCCTGAGTTGGTCACATAGACTTTTATTAATTTAAATTAAGATATTTAGCCACTTTAAAGCTTAGTATTCATATTTTGCTTTTATTATAAATTTTGTTTTATGTTAATATTAATCTACAATTTACATATTGTAAATAAGTTACTTTGTGTATAAGTTCTGTGTATTTATGGAGAAAAAGTTTCAGTTCAGCTTTGGATTATGGCAAACAAAATTAGACTATGGTGGGCCGTGGTAATCTTGTGAATTCATGGGAAACGCTGCTTGTAGCGTTTTGTGAATTGTGGCAAAAGGATTGCAGTCATCTTTGGATCTGTATTGTTTTTCTTCATAGCCACAGCATTCCCTCTACTGGTTTAAAAACGGTACTGCAGTCTAAATCAAACCAATGGTCTGTGGGTTGCCAGTCTTTCTGCTTTTGTATTTGAACGATAGGGAATACAGTTTTAGAACCAAAACAAAAACAACTTGGCCATTATGTTAAGCGTATTTTTAATTGTGAATAAATCAGCTGTAAAACTAATATTTGATTTAAACATGTTTACCTCATATCTTGGCACACATGGGTAATTTTTATAAAATATAAAAAATCTATACTGCTCATAGCACCTTTTAAGTCACCTTGTCTGTGTTTGGTGGTGCCTGTGTAAACCGTGTTAAACTTCAGCTGTGCAACTTCCTGTTCCCAGTCAGTGCTAGTGTTAGCCTTCTGCATCTGTACCATTACGTCCCAGTGATATTAAACCATTTTAGGTGCTGTATGCCAAGCTTTTTATTGATTGTTCACTATTCAAGTCTGTACAAAAGTGCCTTTAATTAAACGGTAGCATTGTATTTGCACATAGTAGGCGTCGTACAGTTGGTGCAGTGAATCCTGTCAGAAGAACTATCTGCAGTTTTGTATTGAATTACTGGAACTAAATTAAACAGAAAATACTGCACCGTCCAGTCGCATCATGAAGACTCACTTTTTTGTCTCCCCTCCAGCACCGGGCCGGGTGGCTGATCCCGTTCTTCTGTTACCAGCTCTTTGACTTCGCCCTGAGCTGTCTGGTGGCCATCAGCTCCCTCACCTACCTGCCCCGGATCAAGGACTACCTGGACCAGCTGGTCAGACCACAAGCACTGCACACTCCTGAAATATTTAGTGTAGGTTTTATATAAAAAACAGAACATGTTATTAATGTTGCATGTGTTTTTCAGCCTGACTTCCCGTACAAGGATAACCTCCTGTCGATGGACTCCAGCTGTCTGCTCATGTTCGTCCTGGTCTTCTTCGCCTTCCTCATCATCCTCAAGGTGCACTTTTTTTACTCTTTATCTAATGTGGGTAGTAGTTACAGGTTACATGTATTTAAGTTCACCTTTATGATCGGCTTCATATTTTCATGCAATAGAAACATTTCGGCTTCAAAACACAACAGAAATGAAACATTTACTATATTCATCCTCCTCTGTGACACAGTTTTGGATCTCATTTGGGCTTTTTCAAGTCTGTTCAAGTCTGTTCAGTCTTCTTGGCTTGCTTTGGTGTTTTCAAATTAGTCAAGCCAGAGCAACAAGTTTACGTGGGAACTTTTGTGGAGTAAATGAGTTTGCAATTTGAAGATGTCAGAAACTCAACAAGCTGCAGGCCTGTAGTGTTTAGTTTAGATGGGGGTTGGCGTAAATTCCATAGGTAATATGCACGTTTTTTGGTGTGGTTGGATAAATATAGCAAGATTGTGGATCTTGTCTCTAATATAAATGATCGGGTTTAACATTTTTTCATTTTATTTGTGGATATTTCTTGAAAAGAGCATCTAAGTGATACAGGAACACTGGCTCCTGCTCCCCATCTGGTCATTTTTTAGTTAAGGATTTCAGAAGGCCCTCAGCTTCTATGACAAATTGCATTACTTATGGCCCACCAGCACCTTCGCACAGTGTTTCTGTAGCTTTGTCTGTACATCTGTGCATCTCATCTAGGGCTGCACGATATGGAGAAAACATGCGATATTCGATAACTATGTTGAAAATTGCGATAACGATATTATTGCGATATTTGAAAATAGAGCCTTCTTTTAGAACATAGTAATTTAAATTCACTACATTTCACAAAAAATGTAAGTTCCTGTATTTACAAGTGAAAACAGCGACAAAATCAAAACTTAACACAGACTAAACCAGGAATAAAACAAGGCTAAGCTGTGACTAATTTAATTAAATTACCACTAAAACTGGACTTTTTAAACATTTTTATTTAGTCACAACACATGTTCTTTTAAGGCTCTGGTGGAAAATGATTCTTCAGTGTAAATCTCTGTCAGATGGAAGACCACAGCGTTATTGTGATATATTTAGATTCTTGCGATACTGATATTGCGATAACGATAATTTTGCGATATATTGTGCAGCCCTAATCTCATCTACTACTATATGCTGTGTATTTTCATATTAGTCTAGGAATGTAACGATTCACTGAAGTCACAATTCGATTCACAATTTTCTGTTCACAATTACGTTTTTTTATTTTTTTTAGCAGACTTAGTTGCAGTACAATTATGACCAAAATAATTTTTTTATTACAGAGCCTATTTGTGTCTCCTTGTCAAACTTAAATTGTTGTACATTTCATAATTACTGAGATGTAATTAAAAAAGTACGTATTAAAACAATGAATGTAAAAATTACAAAAATATATAACATAATTTGTTAGTGACTTTTATTAACATCTTTCTACTCTCCTCCAAAAACAAACACACTTTAGTAGCAAGCAATGCAGAAAGAAGCAGCTTATCATGAATCCACGCCTCAATATAAAATGAGCCTAATATAAGTCAAGTCTTATAAAAATATCAGTGAGGAAAGACACATCCTTAGTTAAAAATCTGATCTCCATGGAAACGCTCTGGGGGAGGGGCCACTGAAACTTCAGATAAACTTTAGCTCTTGTTAGCCACTTAGCTTTCCTTTAGCTCGCTGCTAACAACAAGCTACTTCCTGAACGATGGTAATCGGAGCAAACAGGTGCTGTTTAAATAAAACCTTCAGAGGTTTCTCTCTGTCCTGGGCTTGTTGTTGTTGTTGTTCCCCTGTGAATGAGACGCTGTGTGCTCCTTCCCTGTGTGGGACGCACCGAGGAGAGCAAGTACACTCCCAAGTCGCGCCGAGTAATTAGTAAAAAGTACAGCCTTGTCACGTTCCCAGCACGTCGGGCTAGTGATTTTACGAGTTTTGTAAACTAAAACTTGATATAAATGCACGTTTCTTTTAAGTAAAATGGCCAGGTGATGATGTCTAGCGCCAATCAACTGAGCCAGATTGTGCACCAGTGGCCTGCACGCTGTATTAAAGTTGCATCGCGATTCATTTTTTCCCACACCGATTCTAAATGTTTTTCTTTTGCTTCGATTTTTAGCCGATTTACGAAGAATCGTTACATCCCTAGTAGGGTCAGTACAGTTGCACAGCTGCGGACAATATACTGCACAGAAAACTGGGACTAAACAGGAAACAGGAGGTCTACTGTAGCCTCCAGGATTTACTCCTCCTTTTATTAAATACTGACAACGCAATAATGTTTTAAATTTCCACTATAAATACATTTCATATCACACATATTAACACAACATTTAAAACTCTAATGTAATAACGACACTTGGAACAATTTTGTCTGAATAATCTTAACTATAAATGTGTTTTACAAATGTTTTTTCTCTCTCTTTGACTCAGTCTTACTTGATCAACTGCGTGTGGAACTGCTACAAATACATCAACAACAGGAACATGCCAGAGATCGCCGTATATCCCGCCTTTGAGACCCCTCCCCAGGTAGCACACTTCTATTCTCAAGCTGTGTTTTCAAGAGGACTGGCACATAGAGCTAAGACTAATGGCCAAACTTAACCAGAAGATGGCGTAAGCTCCTAAGATTTTCAAGGAGGAGTTCACTGTTGAAACTCAAATGTCTTTTGCTCCAGTGTGAAATTGTGCTATTACAGGGTTTCTGCTTAAAGTCTAAAAAAAGTCCTAAATTTAAGTAGTATTAGATCTTAATATAGGTCTTATGTACATTTGATGCCACTGCCTTATTCTAAAATGTCCACTTAAAGGTCTAAAGCTTGTTACTGTCGCTGATACGAGAGCTCAGATCTTTTCTTACCAAGACCAAAATGTTTTGCGGCACTCACTGTAGCAAACGGTTGCAATTAATTGGCACAGCCATGTTTACAACTCAACTTTTTGTACGCTGCATGCTTACGAAATAGGTCTTAATTTTCATAACCCTCAGACCTTTCTTTGAAAAAAAATTAAGTTCTTCCTCTTAAAGCCACTGGGTCACATTTAAAAATATAAAACATGAAGAACATTTTTTGTGTTTTTTTATCATTAACCCTGTCCTCATCATACATAACAAGAGTGATTTTATTTTTATATTTTTAACCCTCTAAGTGCCAGTTTGTTCATAAAATTCCAACATATTTGTAAATAAAACGTGCATTATTTACTATTTAAAGATGCAAAGTATGTTTTTGTTTGTGCAGGAATTACCAGCCCCAGATAGGTCTCTGATTAGCCCCAACACTGATTTAATACATTTTTACTTTTTGTGCCAATACAAAAAGGACACAAAATCACACAAAAAAGGGCTAAAACTCAGGTTCTTCCTCTTAAAGCCCTAATTGATCTACAGTCACTGTTATCTAATGGGGAGTATAAGGGAATAATTTCCCACAATGCAATGAGAAAATGGCGGCTCTGATGGTGGTTTTGTGTATTTTTTTGCCTCTGACTGACAGGGTTACAGAGAAATTAACATTAATGTATTGTAACAGCAGCAGAGCGAAAATGAGTGATTTTAATGTGAGTCAATGGGACCAAATGGACTTTAAGAGGAAGGGCCCGGACATTTGAAATACTTTTTGTGACACTGAAATTCTAAAATGAATTCATTAATGAACATCTTTGTCAAAAATCATCACCCTAGCATGAGAAATACTAAAATGAGAGCATGTCTGTGAAGGCTCTCACTCGTCCAGGGTAATTACATCGCAACAAAAAGTTAAAAAAGCAGTCATCTGGATTGAATTTTTAAAGTTGAAAACGTTTCACCTCTTATCCAAGAATGAGAGCAAAAAAAAAAACATCTGAAAAGTCCTAATAGGAGCCAGCTGAGGGTTAAACAATGATCTTATAAGGTCTAAAAAAAGTCTTAAATTTAACTGCAGAAACCCTGTATTAACTTTCTACTGCACATAACACAGAACTATCTCTTTCAACTTATTTCAAAACCTCTCACAAACCAGTTTCTCTGTCCTCTCTCCAGTACATCCTCCCCACTTACGAGATGGCGGTGAAGATGCCAGAGAAGGAGCCCCCCCCTCCCTACATGCCCGCTTAGATCGCCACCAGCGCCGTGTCTTCGCCAAAACGCACATCCTCCACGTCACTTAATGCGTCATTCCTACCACGCCGAGCCTTTTCTGAGCCCGTACCCCCTCCCTCTGTCCGTCTGTGTGTGTGTGTAAAACCTGTACAGCCACTGTTTTCAGTTCAAGCCGCCGTAATAACTTCCTCATAGAGCTTCCACTGAGAGAGAAGTGTGTAAATAATGGTGTGAGTGAATGTGAGAGGAGAAAAAAGGAAGCTACCAGCCTAGTCCCCCAACCCCGTCAGCCATTTTGTGAATTAGTAAAAGAGATAAAGCAATCTTAAGCCAAGTTCGAATTACACAAAGAAAGTTTTTTGTTGTTTTTGTTTTACGGCGCAACGCAAGCGCTCTCCAATTTATCCGGGCTTGGGACCGCCATAAAGAGTACACAGGCTTGTTACGTAGTGTGTAATAGCCATGTTGCCAGCAGGGGGCGACAGACGCATAACCCGAGCGTTTTCTGCAAAGTCAAAGTAACAGCTCCCCAAAAAGAAGACGTTTTCCATACGTATACGTTTATTTTAAGTTATAAAATGTGAAATACTAATGCAAAGGTGTCCAGAACATTTCAGAAAGCCTGGAAAAGAAGCGTACTATGTGACCTTTAAGTTAAAATGAACTTGAATAGCCATAAACTTGTGAACTTGGCCTAAGTCGCTCTGCCGTCTCTCCAGCACCATCCCCGTCGCTAGACTGAAACATGAAGTGAAACATTGATAAGACAATCCTCTTATTATTATTATTATTACGACTCTTCTTGTTAACATGTGTTGCTTTGTTTGCCCTTAATATTCAGATCTAGCTTTTTTCCATTTCGGTCTTGAGTGGTTATTTATTTAGCTTTGTCGTAGTCTTTAGTTCACCGCTAACACATTTTCGCCTCACTTTTGCTGAATTAATGGCTGCCGCTGCGAGATATTTTCCAGCTAAGACGATGAAAAGACAGTTTTGGACAGTACAGTTGCCGGTAACGGAGGATGTCTGTCTAAGTCTGTCTGAACCTGAATATTCGGAGTTGAACTGCTCGTCTTGTGAACACCAGTAGTTGCATGCTCCCTGCCATTGCTTTAACTGGTAAAGATTTTATGTTAGTGGAAATACATTTGACCTAAATAAAAGTTTATGAACCATTGATTCTGCTGTTTTTATTTTTTATTGTGAGAATGGGTGCCTTTTACTACAATTTAAGTAGAAAATTCTTGGTTTGAGTCCAGGTCTGGGCACCATATCTTTATCATTGCGAAAGAGAGACAATGCCTTGGAGTAGGTCTGTGCTTTTTTACTGTAGTGCCTATAGTTACGATTTAATTACAACATTAGATGAACTAGGGGTGTAAAGATATACAGTAACTATGCATCGTTTTTTTTTTTTTTCTACGATACAACTATAACAATACACATCACCTTGTATTGAATCGTAAAGTTTTCTAGGAAGTGTATCGATATACATGGAATATCAATAATATCAGAAATATCGATAATAGAAATGTGCATGTTAAAATAAAGCCAGATACAGCTTTTTGAATGGAATTTTTGGGTTTTTAATGAAATAAAATGTATTCAACTTTTCTTTGCTGTCTGCTGGACATAATCACCCCTGGCCACTCTGCTACATTTGAGTAAACTTTAATGATTTTTGCTTTATCGATATGATGGTGCTGAATTTTATCAAATCGAATCTATCCAAATTAGCCAATATCATTCTTGAATTGTATCAAAACTATTCTAATTGATATGTTTTTGCATATTGTTACACCCCAAGATGAACAATAATAACGGCATGTTGTAATCAGGATACAAAACGTTTGGGTGGAGTGGGGAGCTCGGAGTAGAGCCACTGCCCCCCCCCCCCCCCCCACACACACACACACACACACACCCACACACCCACACACTGAGAGAGTCCAGTTGTTGTGTGTAGTTGCCCCAGGCCCCAGCTCAGCCAAGGTCAAGTTACCGCCAGAATCAAAAGCAAACATAATTTCATCTGTGTTGGTAATGACAAGACATGACTTCCTCTGGAGAAGTACAGAATTAGTTACAAAAAAGTTATGTGCTCATAATTATGATTTTAAAACTCATAATTCTGACTTTTAATTTCGTAGTTATGACTTTTAATCTCATAATTATGACTTTTAATATCATAATTATGACTTAATCTCATAATTATGACTTTAAAACATTATTATGACTTTTAATCTTGTAATTATGACTTTAAAACTCAATTATGACTTTTTGGCTTGGCTTTTTTTTTTTTTAAGTGGCGGAAATGGGCTTCTATAGTTTATTTTTAAGGCAAGATTAAAAAACAAAAACAAAAATCTACATCTGCTTTTAATTTTGTTGTTGCACCTCAGGGCCACCGTACAACTGGGACATGGTTTGTTTGAAAACTGGGACATATGACTGGCACTGTCCTGGTTAAATAAAGACGTCTGGTGAATGTAATAATTCATAAAATTCCCACCACTGCCCTTTTGGTGCCATCTTATGTAACCATCCCATGTGAAGTGTGAGCCCCTGACAATAAACAGTATTTATGACTTGTCTTTTTTAAACATGTCGTCTTGTTTAGTCCGATAAAACCTCCTCAAACAGCATTCTTTCTCTGGACTTCACAGCTCCGCCTCGCTCTCATTTATCCTCTTCTGTGTGTGTGGGGTAACCATGAAAGCCGCTCCAACACCAAACAAACAGTGAGCGCCTGACCACTCACATCTATGGAGAGCGACCGTCCCGGGCCAGACTCGAGGTAAACGTCCCGATGTTGACTCTCCTCCTCACACCGACGTAGCAGACAGAGAGGCACTGTTGTCCCGCTGCAAACAGACCATTCCTCCGCGCCGACCTATGACCTCTGACTCCCAGGCGGTGCGAAAAACACATTGTGACGATACAGGAAAGGTGTTTTTTTTACATGATAGCAGATTTCATAGTGGTCAGAGGTTAAAACGTGAACCCTAATTTCAGATACAGCTGAGGTTTTGAGAAGCCAAAGTGAGTTGTAGCACCTTGTTAACAGAAGCGTCCATGATAATATTTAACTTTCCATATTGACAGTGAAATCTATGTACAGACAGAAACACAGAAGTACAGTAGGAGAGGACATAGGAGAGGGTTTCAGTGTCCAATATTCGGACACTGAAACAAGTTTACTGTATTTTCCGCACTATAAGGCGTACCTTCAATGAATGGCCTATTTTAAAACTGTTTTCATATATAGGGCGCACCACATTATAAGGCGCATCCACTAGATGGCGCTGCGCTAAAGGGAATGTCAATAAAACAGTCAGATAAGTCAGTCAGTCAAACTTTATTAATAGAATACAAACCAGCGTTCTTACAACTCCCTCGCTGAAAACAATGTATTTCCAACTCCATTTGTCACAGTTCAAAGCTACATGAACAGCTTTCGAGCGCTCAGTTTTCTGTCACCTCAATGTCGCAACTCTTTTACTGAGATGGAGCAAAGGCTGCGCCTCCTTGTTCTTTTGCGGCAGGATCCGCTGTCACTTCGGCGACGCCCCCTGAATACAGTAGCCATAATTAACCAACATTGATCCATATATAAGGCGCATCGGATTATAAGGCGCGCTGTCGGTTTTTTAGAAAATTAAAGGCTTTTAGGTGCGCCTTATAGTGCGGAAAATACGGTAATTATTTTAGCTCTTAAACAAAGCATGTCAAAATACAGTTATATAATAATATGTGGTTAAAGTGCAGACTCTCAGCTGTAATTTGAGAGTATTTACGTCCAAATTGGTCAAAGGATTTAGAAATTACAGCTCTTTAAAGTGTATCTGCCTGTTTTTCAAGGGTTTGTAAGATACAGATGAACGTTACCATGAATAAAATGTTCTGCCTGAAGTCTGGAGCATATGAGACACTGGCGCAGCAGTAGCTCACTCGCCCACTAACCTAAAGGTTGCTGGTTCAATCCCAGCTGCTGGCATTCCATACTGTCCTTGTCCTTGGGAAAAACACTTCACCCACATGTACCTGTGTGTTTGTGGTGATCAGAGGGGCTGTAGGCGCAAAATGACAGCCCCACTTCTACCTCTGAGAAATTAATGAATAATGCATCAAGTTGTAAAGCAACTTTGAGTGTCTATATAAGAATAATGCATTATTATTATGGACATCACCAAACACTGGGTTTCCTCCTTTATGATGCAGCCATCTTCAGTTCCTGCTCGTTTGTGAGTCTTTCTGCCTTAAGTTTTGTATTAAACAAGTAAAATTCTTGTTCAATCTAACAGATCTGGTGACTGACTCAGCCAGTGCAGAATATTCCACTTCTTAGCTTTAAAAAAAACTCCTGTGTTCCTGGGTCACTGTCCCTCTGTGCTGTGAAGCGCCGTCCAATCAATGTTGTCTTTTGTCTGAATCTGAGCAGAAAATATCTCCCTATACACTTCATTATTCATCCGGCTGCTTCTGTCTCTGTCACATCATTTTATCGTTTTACAGAAGATGTAAAAAACTCCACTGAAACTCCACTCAGAAAGAAATTAATAACTTAGCTGTTAGCGCTTTCATATGAACTGTTACACAATATTTCTGTATTTCAGACCCAGTTAAATCCCAAACAAACAGCTCTTCCTCTTCATCACTCACATAATCTCTTCATTCTTTTATTTCCCGCTATTTATCACGTTACACACCAGCGGGGCTAGAGCCTAGAGCGGAGGGTTGGTGGTTTGACCCTCAACCCTCCCACCCAGTCCATTTACTGTTGATGTGTCCTTCAGCAAGACACCAGCAGAGTCACCAGTGCACCTAACCCATGCATATCTTTGGACGATGGGAATAAAATGTGCTTTTCCACCCCTACAGGCAAACTAAGCAGCTGCATAGGGCCCCCACAGACGTCAGAGGGCCCCAATGCTTATTCATGATTTGCTTATTTGATTAATTTTCCAACTCTATTTGATTGCCAGACATTTTTGCTGAGGGTTTATCTCAAAGTGGGGTCCAATGTAGTCTTTGTACCATTGTGTTTTACTTCCTGTTTACCTGGGGCCCCCCTTACTGAGTTTGCAAGTCAAAAATGTCTCAAAGCATCCATCCCCTTCAAAAAATAGTCAGTCAGTGTTTAATAAAATCAAATTAAAATGTTATATAGTAAAATTTAAATGAGAGACTTGGCCCCCAAACCTATCCTGCCTAGGGCCCCCGAAATGTACAGGACTGGCACTGCAGCTTAGTTTCCTCAAGTTGCCCCATTTATCCACAGACCTTGCGTTTTTGTAGAGCCCTGTAGCTACTGGGGAGTGTGGGAAAAGCAAATACGTCGTTTACAAGTTCACACATTCAAGAAAAACAAACAAATATTTTACAACACTTTTATTATGTTTGCTTGGTTACAATGGTTGCAGCAAACGTTTTCTATCTTAAAGAAATTCACAGATACAGACATACGTAGGCTTAAATATTAACACTAAGATGGTAATACATTCCACTTAAATGTCTTTAGATTAAAAGAGTAAAAAAAGAAAGAGTATCTTAATTCAATACATAATTATTAAAATACAAGTCTTTGTACAAAATATGACAAAAATATTCCACACAGAGGCTTTAAAAAATCTCTTAAAATGCCCTGAACAATATTGCATTCACTGAGGAGTCCACAGCTGGTCGCGGTGGTAACGTTACGGGAAGCAGATGTGTCCGGGGCAGAGGAAGCCTGGTCTGCTGCTCCTGTCCTGGGTAAATAAACGAGAGGTCAGGGCGTGAGACTGGAGCTGGGGACTTTTTTACAGTTCATCATCCCAAAGGTGAAGCTGTTAACACTTACCCACGAACAAGAAGTGTCTTTACCCGCGGCCGACCATGTTCTCCAGGCTGTCTATCCTCTTGGCCACGTCGGCGAGTGACAGAGAACGGTTAAGGAAAGTACTATGTCCAGCCTGGTAATAGGTACTCGCTTGGCCTTTTGCCCTAACATCTGGTAAAAGTGCAGATTTCCATACCACACGTCCTTTGTCGACTGTGGGAATGTCTACGGTAGCCCTGCATGGACACGTCTGTGAGCACGCCCAGAGAAAACAAAATAACTTAGCTCTGTGGGGACATGTCAATAAAAACAAAACCTAGTGCACATAAAATAACTTTAGTTCTTAGATTGGCCTAAGGTTTCAGCAGGTGTGAGGCAAAAGAAACACCACAAGGTGTGCAGTTGTCATCACAGCATCCCTGGAGGTGGGATGGTTTTCAGAGTCTGTGTGTTGGCTTTTTAGATTTTATCCACACAAACCAAAATAAAGTCCTTATAAACTATTCTTCATTTTCAGGATTATAAAAAGTGTGGGAGAAGTGGGAGTGGGGTGTTGGGAGAAGTGTGTACACTTAGCCTGTCCAGCCACTCTTTTCCTAGTCTATACAAAGAAGTTAGTCTGGTACCTCATAGTTTGATTTTCGTTGCTGTGGACGGAACAATCAAAGGCAGGTTAACCAATCAAAGAAAGGAAGAGTGGGACGTAAACAGTGCTGACCCAGACAAACATGGCAGATTCTTACTGGTTTTGCAATAAAACACCAGAATACGGCGTATTATGAGCAGCTCTGTACTTATTTCTGAACAGGGACAACAGCAGAAGACAGCTGTACAAAGACTGAGAGAAAGTGGGTTTGTTTGACTGTGGTTATGTCTAACCTGGCAAAAGCCAGATTGAATAACGTTAGCTAACGTTATATCAGTCTGGAATGGCTCCCGTTGAAAATGTTTGTGAAGGAGTGGCACATTCAGTAGAATACTTGGAAGTAATTGGATAAAGCCCCAGCTTCGTAGCTAAACAACAAACTGCTACAACAGTAAAACAGCGCAATAAAGACGCTGTTATAAGGTTTTTGCTGTTTTATGCTTTTCCGCATCACCATGTTGTCACTAAAAGTGCTTGTTGTTGTCTGCAAACCTTAAACCCGCCCTCACACAGCACTGGCCCGGCCGCCACCGGCTCAGACCCAAACAGATCAGCGGGAGCCTGACAACATGGATTTCATGAATTTGTGAACTCACAAATTTCACAAAAATCCAGTTTTCTGTGCAAGGTAACGTTATGTCAGACGTCAACAAGACGTTACTGTTGGCAACAGGACAAAGAAAAAAAAAATCCCACAAAGGACTGAACAACAACGCGGACAGGTGACAAAGGAAAGCACTAAACTCTGTTAATCAGGTCAGAGAAGTTATTAAATTCGCTCTGGCGCCATCTTGGTTAATTTAGACATATTATCTTCTGCATTTGTAAGACGTGCTGCAGGTTAAAGGCTGTGATAAGCCACTTCCACATCTACTGAGGGGAAACAGTTTGCTGAGACTCCTGCTTTTGAAAAAAGTAGGAGGTGCACACTATTTTGAAAGAGACAATGTTTAATTGTAGAATTCCTCAAAAAAAAAAAAAAAAAAAAAGCAATTTTTTAAACATACATTTCATTACTTTTTGGACACATGCTTTTTCTCTTGCTGTGCTCAGTTTGTCCTGGCTGGGCACCTGTAGGAGGAAGTAATAGCAACTTACGCCAGATTCTCTGTCCAAAGAGTGTTATTTTCAGGACTTTATACACTGCACTGCTGTAAAAAATAGATTTGTCTGATGTTTTTATAGTTTTGTTCACAATACTACAATGTTTTACAGAATAATAGTTAAAAAGTCATATACCTGTGAACAAAAAAAAAACAAAAAACAGGTTTCATCATAAATCTGAAAGGATATTCTTGACTGTGAGCTGCTGGAGGGCGGCCTGCGTCTGCTTCTGGAAGGCCACACGAGCTTCACATTTACAGGGATCCTCCACCACCGCCACCTTCACCTCTGTGCGTGGACAACAAAAAAACAAACAAACAAACAACAAAAAAACAGCACATTTCACATTAGTCTAACACATCAGACCCCACCCGACTCCACAGCGCTGCTTCAAAACAACGCAAAAATACACGGTTAAGGCCATTCCCACTCATGTAGGACAACTGCAAATGCTACTAAGCCACAATAAAGCAACATTTCTAATATCACCAGTAATTGTCCAACAAATTCTCTTCGTAATGAGGAAGAGTAGGTTGGTTGTGATGTAGTGAAGCAGTGCTAAGTAAAGCCAAGCACTTGCTAAGCGTTAGCATTAAGGTTAGCAGCAAATAGCCTCGTAGTTTTTGTTTGTTTGTTTGTTTTTGTTTTGCTGCTGCAGACATCCACACAGTATGTTTTTTCTCTTACGTTTGAGGGCACACGTTTTCTTGTCGGGGTTGAGGATAAACCCGTTGCGGCACTTGCAGTAAAAGGAGGCGTTGCTGTTGACGCAAATGTGTTCGCAGTCGTGTCCCATGGCACAGGGGTCCAGACCTAGAATACACCGGGAGTAAAGGGGACGGCAGTGCTGGGGCGTCTACTGCCATGTCTGTGAAAGGCTGGCTACAGGTTAAAATTTGCAAAGAGAAATGTGTAAATAGAAAAAAATATATCTCTATGGGTAATATTAGAGTTAAATTTTAGAGTAGGTATTGGTCTATTTGCCAAATGAAATCCATTCACTTGACTTCACCACATCTCAGCCAAGGTCACAGTATGTTGGACAACACAAGTAAGGTCACAGAAGACAGAAGAAGTACAACATTATTAGTACATACACATATATAACATGTATAAAGTTAAAAATACATACAAGAAAATGGTCAAATAAGAAGTTAGTAAAAGCATTTGTTAAAAGTAGGGCTGGGTATTAAGTCCAACTAATAATGTTTTTGTTTGTTTTTTTGCTCCGGCTGATCCGTTTACATCCGCACTTGTGGCAGCTGGGCCAATGGCGTGACAGTACTGCCGTGAGTGGGCGGGTTTTAGGTTTGCCAACAACAACAAGCTTTTAGCGATACTTGTTAACAACATGGCGACGCAGAAAAACATAACATATGCTGCTCTACTTTTACAAACACTGCAAAAATCTTGTAACCGCGTCTTTATTGTGTTGTTTTACTGTTTAATCCAATATCCGCCCAGTGTTCTACTGAAAATCTCGCCCTTTTAGAAATGTTTTTAACTGTAGCCATTCCAGGTTGATATAGCGTTAGCAACTCTTTGCTAACTACAGCTACAACCTGCCTCGGCGTCATGGGTTCAACTCTGGACTCTGGCAGTTTGATGAATGTCTCTGCCCACTGTCGCACTGATTTATCTATCAATAAAGCCTAAAAATATATATGTTTTTTTTATACTACTACTACTACTACTACTGCTACTACTACTACTACTAATACTGCTACTACTACTACTGCTACTACTACATTCCTCTTATCCGGCGCTTTTCTAGACACTCAAAGTCGCTTTTTCAGTTGTATTATTAATTTACTCCTCAGTCACTAACCTACGGAAGCGTATTGCGTTCACCTGAAAAAAAAAAGTTTCTGTTTTAATGAGTAAAGTTAATTCTGTTTTTATGAGAGAAAAAATCCTGTTTTTACGAGTAAAATAATTTTCTGTTTTTACGAGAAAAGTTCTGTTTTTACGAGTAAAATAATTTTAAAATATTTGATTGCCCAGCTCTAGTTTAAACAATAACAAAGCAGCATTTTATATAAAAACAACTGAGAAAAATAACATGTTTGACAAATAGACTTTCTGTGATTTTCCATATTGCTGCTGTTGTACAGAAACCTTGCATGTTGATATGTTGTCTTGTTTATTTTGGATCTCTAAAACCTTCTTGGTGTGGAGTGTGGAAGGACCGATCAGAAACGTGAGCCAATAAACACAACTATATGAACGATTGCGAGACAAGGTTTGCACCCTAACAGCAGTAATATTTAAACATTGATTCAAAGCAGTCATTACAACGATGCTTTGGTTACAAATTACACTTGTCTTTTGTTAACAAGCACAAGTTTAGGGTCACGTCACCCCAAGACTTTCCTCAGGTTTTCCTCAGAAGCTGAAGCGGGCTCTGGCTCTGACATCTGCGGCCCATGTGGCGCTGCCCCAGAGTTCACCCGGACCACAATGAGGCACAGTGAGTAACAAGCTGCTACTGAACTGCAGGAGCCCAATAATGTTTCCACTGAGTGATACAGCATGGGTCGAGTGTGTCTTACTCATTTATCTGTAAATTAGTATTTATGCATCTCTCTTTAGAATAAATGTGATTAAATGATTGGTTGATTCAGGTTAGTTTTTTGTACCTGTTGGTAAATTAGGTGATTAGAAAGGGCACTGTTGCAGGACAAAGACAAAATTCTGCCTGCAAATGGGAGACAATAACGTTTTATTCTATTCCAGCGGTTCCCAAAATGGGGTCCGGGCCCCCTGGGTGTCCGCAAAGGTACTGCAGGGGGGCCCCCAGAGGCTGTCTATATTAAGGACATAAAAAGAAATTGAGTTTGAAATGCACTGTAAAAAACAATGCTGCAAAAACTCAAGGCAACAAGAATTTGAGTTTTGGTGATGAACTCAAAATCTCAAGTTTTCAACAACTAATATTTTTTTACTCACCAAATTTAATGTTCATACATCTAAAAACTTAAAACATTAAGTTTAACTCACTATCTTTATTTTTTCCAGCTCATCTTGCAGCAACTGACTCCACTGTTCAGAACAAGTATTATTGATAATAATAAAACTAAATATACTACATTTAACAGAAGAATAACTTTTTCTGAACTCTGTAAGTTGGCTGTAAGATGAGTAAAAAAATAATGATAGAGAGAAAAACTTAAAAATTAGAAAAGTTTTTAGACGTGTGAACATCAAAATAATTAAAAAGTGGAAAACTTGAGATCTTGAGGGATCCTTTGCCTTGAGTTGTTGCAGCATTTTATTATTTTTTTTACAGTGTATTTGTTTAAAAATATAACTTTAAAACACTTTTTAGCCAATAGTCAGTGTCTTTTGTAATGTTTTTATAGAAATATATGGAGAAAAACATGAAAATAAAATTTGGGATCGAGGGAAGTTGTATTGTTGGGGGTCCACGTGGGATTTTGGTAAATTTAAGGAGGGTCAGTGACACTGCTGACTTTGGGAATGGCTGATTTATTCTATTCTAAAGCTCCTATCACTTGGTCGATAACACTTAATAATTTAATAGCTGTTTCTTATGGGAAAAGAAGGAACCAAGTGACCACCACAATATACTAATGACATGAAGCATTTTGGTTTGATCTTTAACTTCTAGCTCTCAGTTTAGTGTTAGTTACCATTACACAGGAATCTCCACTTTCTTAAACACCCTGAATTATTAACCAAAACATATAGACATGTTTCGACTACTTCCTGCAGTCTGCCTCAGAAGAGTCACTCAGTGTTTCTTAAAATTATTTTGGATTTCAGTTGCCTCTAGAAACACAAACTCTTTTTACTGGGATGCTGTTCTGAGGAAGTCAGACAGTAGGTGGCGCTGACGTCCTGCCGCTTCACGTAAGAAGACAGCGGCAAAACCTTTAAATCAGCCGGCAGGAAGGAGTCGAAACATGTTAAGGTGCGAAAACACAACTCTGGTCTGTTAAAAGGAAACCAAATTAACCTCTTTGGTTAATAAATATTATCAAATAATTCGCTATGGGAGGGTAAAGTTTAAGAGATGTTAAAGGTCAACCCAAAACGCTTTATGTCGTAAATAATTTGTGGCGGTCATTTGGTTTCTTCAACATTTTTCCTTAAGCATTATCTATTTTTCACTCTGCCTTTTAGTGCGCAGACCACAGCTGTACTGTACGTTTTTCTTGCGACGCTTAGTACCATTTTGAAACACTGAAACCTACCCATACCAAACCTCTCCAGTGGAAACGTGCCTTTATTGAGCCAAGGTTAATGGGTTGCCATAGTCTACAGTAGATTTTTCCTACCGCACAACGTCTCCCTGAACTTGGACGTGAGCTTCTCGATGACTCCGTACGTCTCCACATAAAACACGTGATCCTCTAACGGGATGCTGGCCATTTGCTTGAGAGAGTTCATGTCGGCTCTGTCCACACCGACTGCGTAAATTTCAATCCCAGAGCCCCGGGCCGCCGCCGACACCTCTTCCACGTTATCCTGGGGTCTCCCGTCCGTCACAATGATGGCCACTTTGGAGATCTTCCTGGCGCGAGGTCTTGCTCCGGACTCCTCTGTAAACGCTTCGTTCATGGCGGACTTGATGGCGAGTCCGGTCATGGTCCCGGCGGCTAACGGCTCGATGCGGGATATGGCCTTCTTCAGCTCCAGTTTGTTGAAGTGGTCTTTGAGCAGGAACTCGATCTTGACGGTGCTGGCGTAGTTGACCACGGCGACGCGCGTGGCCTCGGCGCCCACGTCCAGGGTGTCCACCATGTCGGCCAGGAAGATTTTGACCTTTTCGAACTCGATGGGACGGACGCTGCGGGAGCTGTCGATGATGAAGACCAGGTCCAGAGGGCGGCTCCGGCACTGGTTGTCTGTCTCTGTGTGGATCAAACCAGGCTTTTTCAGACATTTTAAAAGAGAAGTAAGTGACTTAATCGCTTTGATAACTACATGTCTAGCTTTTGGATCATCCTGTACACCTGGTCATCTTAACTTTCTCTACTATTTTTACTCATCTATACAAAGAATTTGTGTCAACCTGCATTTTTAAGTTTCATTTCTGGAGGCAATGAACCAATGGGAATTCAGAGCGTAGTACCGACAAAAAAACTGCCTCTGGACCAATGCATTTTGAAAAACATACAACCAACCAGAGAAACAAAGCACTGCGTTAAGCCCATCCCATTTTACATACACAGTTATGATTGGTTGCAATTTTTATCATTTTTATAATCGTACAATCGCGGCAGCTTAGATTGTTTAAATTTATTTGCAAATATTATAAAATAGAGTTCATAAAGCACCAGTATTGTTGAAAGTCCAACAACTAATATTTGGGTAATTTGATCCTTTTAAAAGCAAACTTGTTCTCCCTGTCTATCACATTAGTGTAGGCTAAGAAATGATTATTTAAATACATATTTATATTCACGAATAAACTAATAATGTCAACGATTTTACTTCAAAACTATTTTGCCTGTTGGAATCGAATGTAATGCTTTTCAATTAATTTAAGGACTTTAAATGCTTTTTAATGCCCCGCTGGAACTCTGTGGTTGTATTTTGGGCAGAGTAGTCTGTAGTCTGTACTTTACCCTATCCAGTCAAACCTATTCACTTTATAAGCATAGTAAAGTGGGTCTGGAAGCCCTCCCATGGAAACCTAGCTTCATCCAAATAAATTCCTGACCGATCATAACTGTGTGTGTAAAATGAGATGGGCTTAATGCAATAGTTTGTTTCTCTGACTGGTTGCATGTTTTTTTACTAAATGCAGAGTCAGGCAAATACACAGGCAAGGTGGGTGCGGTGTCTTGCCCAATGACAGTATGCAGTGCCAGTAGCGGGGATCAAACCACCAACCTTTGGGTCACTGCTGCCGCTAATTTTGTTTTTTCTTCCTGTGGGCCGTAGTTTGGACACCCCTAAAGTGGACAGGACTCCCCTAGCTCTCTACAACACTGGCGTCTGCTTAAATATAACACTATCCAGTCCCTTTTTATCATTTTTTTCACTTACTTCTCCTTTAATGCCACAGTGTTATTTGATTTTCATACACAACAGTCTGCAGAGAGAGTGATACAGTTCCTCAGGAGTTTGTGATGCACATGTGAGGTCCAGTTGTGAAACATACACATACAAACTTGTGCATCAGTGAAATTAGTACAATATGGTAGAACAGTATTGTATAGAAGTATGCCATTTGGTGCATATGCTGTACATACTGAGCCAGTTCAGTCACGTGTTGGAGATTTCTTATCCTTTCTTCTCATTTCCTCAAATGAAAGGATAAATATATAAAACATGACATGTACCACAGTTGGAGACAGTGTTAGGATCCATGAACTTTAACAATAAACAATAAAACATTCAGTGTGTTTTAAATACAATGAAAAATAAAAGCCCTATTACATTACTAACAAACTTTTCATAGACTACCTGCCCTTGTATTGTGATGGTAATTAAAAAAAAAATATTTAACACAGCTATTAGCAACATGACACTAAGATAAATAAATGAGCTGACTGCTTTGTAGTGATGGCAATTTAATTATCTGAGGAAGTTTGGTGATGGTGTATGGGCTTTGGAAACACAGGAGCACTTTTTTAGATAATAAACATTATTTTCTTCAGGTCAGCCCCTCCATGTCGTCCAAATCACTCCAAATTCATTTGTGCATTGTGCTCACAAAATGAACGTTTGTGCTCACTCTGTTTTTTAGATAATACTGCCGTGGGAAACTTCAGCGTTACCATGGTTACTGAGTATGTTGGCTGCTACAGAACGGCGAGAAAGATGTGAGTTCGAAAAAAGTTGAGCAGAGCAGATTTATGTAAAAAGAGAGTTTATTTTATGGGTCTTCCTTGCAGCGCGTCATGAGCTGCTGCTGATGTGGAATAAACCAGGATTTATTTTATTATCACAGATTTAACGTCTGTGTGTCCTGAGTCGGACACTTTCGGCTAAAATTCTATTACTTTTTTATCTTCAACAAGTCATAAAATCACTCATTTATTATCTTCATTAATGCAAATTGTATAAAATAAAAGTACATTTTCTTACGTTTATAACGATAAATTGGTTGGATAGTTTCTTTTACAAATATTTTATTGCGGCTGTATGAAAGAGCGCTTTTGTCCGAGGTTTAAGCTAGGCAATGCTAAAGTTCCAATATCGGACACTCTCATCTTTCTGGTGTTTTCTGACTTATTTGTTGGATTTTTTCGCTTGTGATTGGCTCTAATTTAAGGCTGGGATATTTACGTTCACAAATTTTCACATCCGGTACCTTGTTTCCGTCTTTCTAGATAAGATTGTGGGCTAAGCTAACGTTAATCAGAAAATCACAAGACGGACAAAGTTAGCTACAAAAACACTAAGATCACTGAAAGAACGTCGCCCGAGTGTGACCTGAGCGTTCCCTGAACATTTCCCTGTCAAAATTACTTTCATATCATGTTTATTTTATAAACACTTAGCATAAATACACAAAAATTACCACAGAGTTAGAGCAATATGTGGAGTTTTTGTTTATCTGCAGTTAGCCAGTTAACGTCTTTGCGAGCGTCTGTTAGAAGACTGAAAAATACCAAAAGGTGAGCGTGTCCGACTCAGGACACACATACTCTAAAACTTTTTTTTTTCTGAGGGATATCGATATATAAGGTACATTTTTCAATCAGTCCTCTGTTGTTTGGAGTTGCAGCACATCTGTATTCAATTATAAAAGTATTAAAAGTGGGCCTTACTGGTATGAAGCCTCTCATCTGTAAACTGGATGCATAAACAAAGTGTTAACAACGTGAATGAACGTCTTTCTGCAGATTAAAGCGCCTAATACTTATTTGCCAATTTCCTTGGGTTGCTTGTGATATAAGGGGGCTGAGTAAAAACAAATCATTTATTAATATTTCAAAAACAGAGTGAGCACAAATGTTAATTTTGCATGCACAAACAAATGACACCATTTTGGAGTGATTTGGACAATATCAGGGACTAACCTGAAGAAAAGGATGTTTATTATCTGAAAAAGCAATTGTGCACTAATGTTCATTTTGTGTGCACAAACAAATATAGAAATAGTTTTGTATTTGATGAGACAAGGTGTTTCCAGCTCTTAAAAAGAAAAGGCCAGCATTAGCAAAACATGCATGAATGAAACAAAATACTACTCCAGGTCTGTTTTTGAGGTGCAAACAACATTATAACACGGTAAAAAGCTCTAAAAAGTTGATTTAGCAGAATAGGGGATCTTTGTCACGTACATTCCTAATATATTGTAGAGCAGCACTTAAACTCTGACAGAACTTCCTCCTTTAACTCTCTACTCACTCGTGAATACATACGGCACTTTGAATGACGTGCATGTTTAAAAAAAACTGGATTTGCGTAACATTATGTGAACACTGAGTGGGTTGGAAACAAACCTGACTGGTAATGCATGTTCTACCTGTCTCCACTGGACTGATGGTGGTGTTGAGCCCGCTTTGGGTACTGACCGGTAGAGTCACGGCAGCCGGGGTCACCAGGATCGTGGTGGGCGTCGCCGTGGTCGTAGGCGGCGGCGTCGTGGTCGTGGGCGGCGGGGTAGTCGTAGTCGTAGTCGTAGTAGTAGGCAAAGTAGTGGTAGTGGCCTGTGTAGTGGTTGGAGGGACAGTAGGGGGCAGTGTAGGCCGAGTGGTAGGCGGAAGCGTTGGCGGGGCTGTCGGCGGAGGCCTAACCGCAGGAGGAGTCGGGACGGTGGGGTCCGCTTTTGTGGGACAGGGACCTTTTGTTTTGTAATAGAAAGGTCCTTTGAATATGTGCTGGGGGTGGTGAGCTACAGGCGGCCCTTTGTAAATGTGGTGGTGGGTTTGGGGCCCCGTGTGGTGAAAGGGAGGGGCCGCAGCGACGGGAGGCCTGTGGTGAGGATTGGGCGGGTACAGGTGGACAGGCGGAGAGATCCGAGCAGGAGGAGGAGGAGGAGGAGGAGGCTGGTAGTGGTAGAGATACCCCCCTCTATACGTGAAATCACTCCTGTGCACTAGAGGGCACCAGAGAGGAGAGTGGTAGAACAACATTAGTGGGTTAAACAGGACAGCTGTAGAAGAAGACAAGTACATTTAGGAGAGATTAAAGCAACACTGTGTAGGGGAGGGGAGCAAGAATCAAACCTCAAAACTAGGGCTGAATGATTTTGAAAAATATCTAATTGAGATTTTTTCTGACAGATACTGAGGTTGCAGTTAGATTAATATGGATATATTTTTAAATCAATGTTCAGTGCACAGTTTACATTTTAAGCATGTGACAGAAAACTGAAATATTCACTACAAATGTGATACTAAGAATCTTATGCTTTTGTCTGTAGAGGTCTGAACTACACCTGTAGTAAGATTTATACATACAGTATTAACCCTGTAAAGCCTGACATCAAAAATAGCCAGAAAATTCTAAAAAAAAAAAAAAAAAATCCATATCATTTTGTTTGCAATTTTTTTTGTATCACATATGATACATTAGGTGATTTTGGCAACTTTTTGCTCATGACAATGTTAACTGTAGATACAAAAACACATTTTACCTATAACATTTAGACCAGTGGTTCCCAAAGTGGGGTCCGGGGTCCCCTGGGGGTCCGTGAAGGTACTACAGGGGGGCCCCAGAGGCTGTCTATATTTCTATTTCAATTTGAATTTATTATTATTTTTTATTATTGTTATTTCAGACACATGGTTTTGGTTCATAAAAACAAATAAAACATACAAAAATATAAAAAGTCAATGAAAATATTAAGTACCTAAAAACATTAAGTACATAAAAAACATTTGAAATTAATTACAGTTTTATACTTCTTTTAAAATATTACTTTAAAACAACTTTTAGTCAATAATCAGTGTTCTTGTAATGTTTTTATAAAAAAACATATGGAGAAAAACATGGCAGAGTTTTTTGAATAGAGGGAAGTTTTATCATTGGGGGTCCGCGAGGGATTTTCGGAAATTTAAGGGGCCATGACAGTCTTAACTTTGGGAATGGCTGATTTAGACTATAGAACATTTCAGAAAATTTTACTCTTTGTGTTTTTTTTCTACATAACTTTTTGCACCCTTTTTATTTCTTTTGGTGGAAGGCAGAAAAGCAGTTCCTGTGCTTGTTTAGGCAAAGGTGCACCTTACATTCATCACAGTAGACGTGGGAGAAGTGAAGTCGGTGCAGTGCTTGTGTCTCTGTCGGGTTTCTTGTGTTGGAAAATGATCGATGCCATCTTCTTACATGAAGAGGCACTGCACCTTGGCCTTTTACGCAGCTGTGTTTTACTGATCGTGTTGATAAATTAGAGGTCTCAGAAACTTGAGTAGCAAATATGATACAAATGGTTTTATAGGGTTAAGGTCCAGCAGGGATGGATATTTGTTCTCTCCAGAGGGCATTATAATTGCAGCCTTTGCGATTTGCTAATTGCAGATTGCAATTTCGTTTCAATTTTGATTAACTGTGCAACCCCCATCCCTCTGGTTATTGGTCAACCTGCTCTGCCTCCTGAGCCACTGTCACTGTTCTATACAAATTATTCATACCCCTGGCAAATTCTGACTTAAAGTTACTTTCATTCAACCAGCAAGTTTTTTTTTTTTGACCGGAAATGACACAGGCTTCTCCCAAAACATAATAAGACGATGTACATTGTGGAAAAAAAGATTTCTCAGCTTTTCTCAGCAAAAAGTGACATGTTGGTGGAATGAAAGCAACTTTAAGAATAACTTCAGGCTTCACTGTAAGTGCCGTACTTTGTCTAACTTTTGTTAATATGTCTCATAAATTCACTAAAGCAGCTACTTTGAGCATGAGGCAGGGTACATCCTGGACAAGGGCGGGTTGTTTCAGGGCTAACTCTAATTCTGCTGTGCCCACCTTACATGCTGTCTTTAGAAATGTTATATATACATTTATTATGCAATTGGAAGACTCTAAAAATAAAATTATTATGGTTTTAATGCTTGTTTGGACTACAGGAGTTATTTATACACTTTTCTGTATTGTCTTTTTTTATATAAACCAATTGTGAGTCAGAAATAAAGATTGATCTCCCACATTCATGTCAAAGTCATCTCTTAAAGTGACATTTAGCCAGACAAAAATCTAGCTTTATTTATTTAGGTACCACAAAAAAGCCATAATGCATAGAGGAGTGCAATGGAATTTTCTGTGTTGCTAAAACCTGTTCATAAGTTGGATTCAACAGCCCCTGCGTTAATAAAACATACATAGTGTTGCTTTAAATCAACATAAAACAATTTAACTCCAGATAAAGGATTAGTAAAGGCTGAAGGTTTGTGCACATGGGTCGTTTGCTACAAGCGGCGGTGGTAAAAAGCTTGTGAAACACCCAGGGAATAATGGTTACAATACAAATGGTTCATGCACGTCTTGTTTTGGGGGAAAAAAAGGTCAAATATAAGCTGTATCAAAACACATGTGTACGCTGTCACAGATACAGGACGACTGCTAAACTCAAATATGGTTTGGAGCCCATGATAAAAAAAAATAAAAATAAAAAAAATCTGCGAAAACTAAAAAATTCAAGGCAACAGGATCCCAATTTTTAACAGCGAATATTTTTTCTCCACCTAATTTGCTGTTAATACGTCTAAAAACTTCAAACTTTAAGCTTTACTCGCTATAATTTTTTTTTGAAACTCATCTTACAGCCAACTTACTCTCCATTGTTCAGGAAAAGTATTATTATTGATAATAATAAAAACAAAATATACTACATTTAACAAAAAAATAATAATTTTTCCTGAACAATGGAGAGTAAGTTATAAAAAATTATAGTATAATTATAAAATTATATTAAATTCTAAAATTATAAAAAAAATATATTAAAATTATAAAAAAAATATTACAATTATTTTAAAAAATTATTAAAATTATTTAAAAAAATTATAGTGAGTAAAACTTAAAATTTAAAGTTTTTAGCTATAAGAACATCAAGTTAAGGGAACAAAAAAATACTTGAGAGTTGACCTCAAAACTAAAAAATCTTGAGGGATCCTGTTGAGTTTTTGCCGCATTTTGTTTTTTACAGTGTACTATTCTTAATTATCTTTAGGAAATGACCTCTGTGTAATGGTTTAATGTTCATTTTGCAGGGAAGCTATGGGCTAAAACCTCAAATGAATTTTAAGTTTCCTATGCGTTGCTATTGGTTACATATTAGTGTTTTTACATGGGACAAGAAGCCTAAAAGTGGGACTGTCCTGGTTAAATATGGACACACTATTGTTGGTTGTTTAAAATATTATAAATAGGCTCATGCAGTAAGCAATGGGTCAGCCTGAATTTCCTAAACTTTTTTTCAATGCACAAGCTTTTTTATAGCGATCGAACTAAAGCAGCCTGACTTACTGTAACTTGCTGTTTTTTACTACACCAGACAAATACACAGAGGTGGAAGAAGTACTCAATTTCTTTACTTAAGTACAGATAAAGGAGCAAATATTTATTCAAGTAAAACTAAAAGTATCATTTGAAAATTTCAGTATAAAAGTACTGAATTTCAAATGAACTTGCAAGTAAAAAAGTAAAAGTATTTCTCTCGTGAATGTGTTAAATGTGAGGGATTTTGCTGATTCCAGACTGATTCTGTCGCTGAGGTCTTCTGTCTTTATTATTCTGATGTTTCTAAAGCAGTACTACTTTACTGCATCTGTTATATTTAAGTACTGTGTGTATAATGGGCACACACTGCAAAAAAATCAATATCTAGCATTAGTTAAAATGACTTGAATTCAGATTATTAACCTTGATTTAAGTAATGTTTTATTAAATTAGATTTATTTACTAATATGTCTAGATGATTTGACTTGTTTCAAATTATTTCTGTCTTAATTTTAAGCCATTTTTACTTATTTCAAGCAAAATTATTACCCCATTGCTTGAAATAAGTAAAAATGGATTAAAATTAAGACAGAAATAATTTGAAACAAGTCAAATAATCCAGCCTAGTAAGTAAAAACATATAATCTAGTAAAAAAAAAAAAAAATACTTAAATCAAGGTTAATAATCTGAATTCAAGTTATTTTAACTAATGCTAAATATTGATTTTTTGGGTGCAGAACAAATAACAAATGATTTTAAACTAAAACTCTAAATACTTTGTACTTCACACCAACTCAGAAATGTAGTAGAGTAAAAAGTGCACATACTCGCTCTAAAATGTAGTGAAGTAAAAGTAAAAGTACCCTACATGAAATTGTACTTAAGTAAAGAAACTAAGTACTTTCACTTTGTTTCCACCCCACCACTGCTAAAGCACAAAGCTAGCTCCAGGTGAGTAAAGGTAAAAGCAGAGCTCACTGGCCGGGTTCAGCGTCCTGAGCGGCGGTCTCCCTCCGCTGTGCCGCGTCTGCGCGTAGCTCTGCGCGGCGATCGCGTGCGGGTCCAGCGCGCCCACGTGGCTGTACGTGGCCAGGACCTCCGACAGCAGCAGGCACGCGCTGTACAGGAGCCCCAGGAGGACACGCTTCATGGTGCTGCCGGTCTGTGCTGTGGTGTTTGTCCCGTGTGCTGTCCTGCTCTGGTCTGAGGATAGCTCTGAGCGCGTCCACATAAGAGGAGCGCGCGGGGCAACGCGTCAAAGCCTCTGTCCAATCCGGAGGTGGGACGTTTCTGAGGTTAGAGACAAAACATCTCACTAAAGACAGGGCAGGGACACTTACAGAGACAAAAGTACACACACTGTCCTCCCTTGTTACAGGCGCACTGCAAACTGGGAAGAGGCCCAGTTTAATTCCAAAAAGCTACCGCATAGATTCAGTTTACACAGAGTGAAATATATACAGCTTTTATTTATTTTTAATTGCAATAATTATAATAATGATTTAACAATTTATGAGATACTGTATTTGGGATTTTTATTAACTGTAAGTCATAATCATCACAAGTTAATCTAAATAAATGCTTGAAATACTTCACCCACTGTACTGAATCTATATGCGTTAAACGTTTTTAGTTGAATTACAGAAACAAGGAGATTTTTAACAATATTGTGGCAGGGAATGAAGTAAGTCTTAACTTTATTCCTTCAACGCCAAAATCAGAATGCCAGGATACAGTAACATACACCACTGTAGGGGCTCAAACCACGCCCCCCAAACCCCAAATCCTGCTGGGTGAGAGGCAGCCCTCCAACATATACACCACAATATCATAAATATATAAAATATAATAATATAAATGTCATATAACACTAAATGAATGTGTGAGCTGTTTTCTTATCACAGATGTATGGTATTGTCTGCTGGGGGGTAACCAGGGCTTAGTCTGAGGGGGATCAGGTTGTTGAGTGTATTCTTTTATCATTTTTGTCAACAAGTTACTGTAGCAGTAGTTTCAATATGAAAGTGTTGAATTGTGTCACATGTGATCACTAACTATCATCTTTAAAGTATTTCTTACTACAGTATTTTAAAAAAGGCCTTTTTTAATTGCATGAAACATATTTCTAAGGAGAGAGAGAAACAGCATTTATACATTTGGTAAATTGATAATGAAACATTTTGCTGTGGTTCAGAGTAAAGTCCTGGTAATTTCAATTCAATAGACCCTTTTCACGATGACGTCAGACAACTTCCGTTTTGAGACGATGGGATGTATCTTCATTTCCGGTGCTGCTGCTCGCCAGTAAGGAATTTACTCGGAGTCTTAAAAATTGGCCAAATATAAGGCTACATGATGTACAGAAACTCGAAAAGGGATATACATTTTTCATTGAGGGTTACTTATTTGATTATGAAGGTAAGTGTTTTGTCTTGTAGCTAAAGCTAGTAGTTGTTAATGCTGTAGCGTTAGCAATATGTCTAACGGGTGTGCGATAAAACAATATTAGATTATGTTACGATCTAAATGAATGACAGTCTGCTTGTCTGAAAGGCTCACTGCATAGTACTGCAATGAACTTCTAATTAGACCTGAAAAGTCTATTATTTTGTCACAGATTGATCACTACAGCAGAGTCAGTGTTCGAGCACAGAAGCTTTACTAAATGAAAATATACTGTAGTACTATCCAGTGGTATTTCCTGATAAGCAGATTGTCAAATATTCAGATAAACTCAGATCATGACATGATCTAACACTGTTTTATAGCGCAGCTCTATCACTTAGCCATGTTGCTAACGCTATCTAGCTACATAACAAAGCACTCACTTCATAATCCAAGTATCCTTCGTTGAAGAATTAATATCCTTTCGCAAGTTTTGAACGTTTTGTGGGTAAATATTCATTTGAAAATCGCTGTATATTGTGTAAACTTGTAAACGGCAATTTTAAAAAAGTCTGGGTGAATTTCTTATGGGAGAAGTGCGGCACCGGAACTGAAGATACATTCCATCGTCTCAAAACGGAAGTTGTCTGACGTCACGTGAAAAGGGTCTATTCAGTTCAGTTTTATTTGTAAAGCCTGGTATCACAACAAAAGTCGCCTCAAAGAGCTTCACAAACATTTAATCAAACATAAACACACTCAGACTTAACACACAATCAACACAAACAATAACTACACTAAACAGACCCAGGACACTCCTGTCCTTAGACCCTCCTTCTCAGGAAGGAAAAACTCCTAACAAAAAACCCAGTGGTATTGAACATGACCTCTGGGTATAGAAGTGTGATTAATGTCTGTCTTCTGTCCCCTGGGCCTCTGTAGACTTTTATACTTTGTGTTAAGTCTCTCAGCAAACAGCCACATTTTAAGGCTGTGTAGATCCGACAGTGAGTCTGAGCCAAAACCAACACAACCTCTTATACAGCATCAGAACATCGACAGTGATGGCCCAGCGTTGAACTCACGTGGTGTTTTCAACGTGTTTCCTTTTACAAAACAGCTCTGTACAGTCCATTACAGGTCAGGCAGAACATTATGACCACTGACTGGAGAATAACAGATTATCTCTTCATTATGGCTCCTGTTAGTGAGTGGGATTTATCAGGCAGCAAGAGAACATTTTGTCTTCAGAGTTGTTTTGTTAGAAGCAGAAAAAATGGACAAGGATTTGAGTTTGACAAAGGCCAAACTGTGAGACGACAGATGACTGGGTCAGAGCGGTCTGCAGTGCTCAGGTCCAAGCAAGGAGCCAGGGGTGTAACATCAGGCAGTGCTGCACAGGGGCCCAGGACATGAGGGGGCCCCATTGAGAGTTGTTAATTATAGTCACTTTTAGTGAGTTACAGTGGGGCAAAAAAGTATTTAGTCAGCCACCAATTGTGCAAGTTCTCCCACTTAAAAAGATGAGAGAGGCCTGTAATTTTCATCATAGGTTTACCTCAACTATGAGACAAAATGAGAAAAAAAAATCCAGAAAATCACATTGTCTGATTTTTAAAGAATTTATTTGCAAATTATGGTGGAAAATAAGTATTTGGTCAATAACAAAGTTAATCTCAATACTTTGTTATATACCCTTTGTTGGCAATGACAGAGGTCAAACGTTTTCTGTAAGTCTTCACAAGGTTTTCACAAACTGTTGCTGATCTCCTCTAGAGCAGTGATGTTGTAGCACTGTATTTTCAGCCTGGGCTATAAATTACATAGCTCTCCTTTCATTCATTCATTCATTTTCTACCGCTTATTCCCATTAGGGGTCGCGGGTGACTGGAGCCTATCCCAGTAACTTTGGGCCGTAGGCGGGGTACTCCCTGGACAGGGGCCAGCTTGTCTCAGGGCTGACACAGAGACGAACACAGACAGACAACCATTCACTCTCACATTCATTCACTCGGGTCAATTTAGAGTCACCACTTCACCCTAACACATGCATGTCTTTGGACGGTGGGAGGAAGCCGGAGAGAACCCACGGTAACACGGGGAGGACCTGCAGACTCCTACATAGCTCTCCATTTAGGGAAATAGCTTTTCATATAATTAAAAAAGATGATATACATAATCAACTTTAAGAAATTGCAGGTCACTTTTTATGACTTAAAAGTATGGTATATCGATGTACAGACCTTAACCATGTAAATGTGCTTCATAACTTCAGGGCTCATTCTGAAAATCTACATTGGGGCCCCTCATTACCCCCTCACACCACTGAAACGAACAGAGATGAACCAGCGACAGGTGAAGCTTAGTAAAATGCATCACAAATGAAAGACTTAACTGTGCCAAAACCAAGGAAAAAACAAAACAAAACAGGACTAACAGAGGTCTAAACAAGACTGAACCAGAACTTAACCAAGACTAAACCTGAACTTTCCTTAATTCTTGATGTGTGCTTCATTAAACTATATTGTATTTTTGTTTGTTGAAGCAAACTTTTTATTAAAAAACATAAATGCTGGGTTTCATGTGTGTCCTCTTGACGTTGACCTACATTTCCACCTTTAGAGTCGGGATGTTTTTACCATTTTCAGGACAATGTCAACAAACCTTTAACCCACATCTCCTTCTTCTTTTTCTGCGTCAAACTGTTCAGGATCAATGAGCTGTGAAAGGGAAGTGACCTCTGCTTCTTCGAAGTGTCATTTTTCACTCAAATCTTTGACTTTTTCCTCCTGGAGTCACTCGGAGAATCTCCCACCAGTTTGTTTATGGGAACTCTGGTTTAAGGTTTAGTACAGTAAGGCCTCAGGTCATTTACTTTAGTTTAGTACATTATGGTGCACAACAAAAATACAGTTATAATGAGTTTTTTTTAATGGTGTGATTGTTTAAAGTTATTTTTATTTTGACTTCAATTGTACTGACAATATTGACAAGGCAAAAGTGATGTGTTGATATGACATACTGTATTTAACAAGTGTGCCATCTACTGGCCACAGGTGGAACAAGCAAAGCTGCACTCAAGTAAAAGTGCTGTTACTTCAAAATAATATTACTCAAACAGAAGTATAAGTACTCAATAAAAACTGTGTTGCTGCTACTATTACTACTACTGCTCCTAGCAGAACTGGTGGGTGCTAACAATACTTTTGGCTAATGTTAAAGAGAATAATAAAACAAAATTTGCTCAATCATCATTGTCATACAAAGCTACAATACGATGGAACACAATACCTCATGAAATTGTGTCCTCAACAAACTTTTACTCATTTTCAAAGGAATTAAAGACTTGGCTACTACAAAATCAGGTATGTAATCACTAAAAACTAAAAGTCAGCTACCTCTTCCCTGTTGTATGTGAAAGAATGCACTTTAACATTGACATTAACAATGTAATTGTATATTTTAGTATATGTATGTTTTATTTTCTGTGTAACCAAGGACTACAGATGGAAATTAGCTTGAAAGCTATAATCTGATACAAGCATATTTGCCCTGTGCATAATGTAATTTGTATATTGTCCTAATAAATAAATAAATAAAATAAAAAATAATAAAGGAGGCCATAAAAAATAAAAAAAAAGATTTTACCCACAAAAATATTTGTCATTTGAATATATTTACTTTAATTACTTTATTTTACAGCACTAAATTCATCTGGATTAGCTTGTTAGATAGATGATAGATAGATAGATAGATAGATAGATAGATAGATAGATAGATAGATAGATAGATAGATAGATAGATAGATGCAGCACATAAGACAAAGACATTTAACAAAGCCATTCCATGCAACATACTGCCTACTCGCAGTAACAACACCTTTGATTATTATTGATTAAGCTCTTTATTTAATTTAGGGATGGACTGATGAACAAAAGAGCGTTTCAGTCTGACCCTATGGAAGTGTGGAGCCCTGTGTCGTCGCCTGGATGGGAGAAGTGTGCATTCAAAACATGTTTGGAGCCAGAGATGGTGCTCTTAGCAAGCCGTATTGTGTTATGATAGGTCTTGTACAGTTCCTCCAAGGGCTGGCCCACGATCTTTGAGCTGATTTTTAATAACTGTTTCAATCCAGATCCAGCAGTAGTGGACAAGCAGCTGTACCACACTGCATTACAGTTAAATCATGCATTAGGCCGGGGAAGTCTCCAGTCAGGAGCTCTCAGTCACTTTCCAAGTCGCTCCTTAAAGGCTTCATGCATCCTACCTAAACATGATTCATCAAATTTGATAAATCTCTCACAAACCAACTTGTGCATGTGTCCAATCAAATTCATAGCTGCACAAAATGATTATTCACCAGTTAGTTGTCAGTCAAACAGTTGAGCTGTGACTGAGTTGATATGAGATCTTCAGCAGCATGATCACAGCCAAAAACACACTATAGTATTTTCATGACTAGCTATTAAGTCAAGGCAATGACAGACACACTTTTGCTTCACAACTGTAAATGAGTAATGTAAGTGTGTGTCTGACGTGCGAACACATCAGTTGTTGCACACAGACATACAAAATGCACATGCGGGTCAACTAAATATTTTGTTGGTTTAATACAAAATGTGAGTTGTGGACACCAACATCTTGTAAATGTTCAGGGGAAACAAAATGTATTTTCTTTGGGTTGAAAGTGTCACTGCTGCGCATCACTGTATCCCACCTAATGTCCATAGTAGGCTCCAGGACAGAGATCTATCTCTGTGGGCTCCAGTGCCCGCATTCACTAACAAGAATAAGTAGAAGAAGAAGATGAATAAATGAATAAATAAATGCAACAAGGCACGAGAATCTCTCTGCTGTTTTCATATTGTTATAGTAGCTCTCATTGCACTGTTGCAAAATTGTATAATTATCTTTAAAGGCACTGTAAGCAGCATGCACTCGTACTGGTTTGAAAACGGTACTGCAGTCTAAATCAAAACAATGGTCTCTTTTCTGATGACTGATGGACGATCGCCAATGCAGTTTTAGAACCAAAATAAAAACAACTTGGGCATTATGTAAAATATTTTAAATTTTTAATAACTCAACTGTACCATTGTTAGCTGTAAAACTAATATTTAATTTAAACTAATATTTTGATTTAAACATATTTGATTTAAACATGTTTACCTCATATCACCACATATACATTTTTATGAAATTTAAAAATATATAATACTCATAGCACCTTTAACAGTTCATATTGACTATATTGTTAAATAATATTTTATACACATAACACATGATTTTATTTAGTTTTTGATTTATTACTTTAACTTTAACACACTGGCGATCTAGCGGCAACAGCGACAAACCACGCCCATTTAGACGCACCGAACTGTGATTGGCTGACGCTCTCTAGGACGTCACTTCACTTCCGTGTTTACATGCGAGTCAGCAGCCGCACGTTTCCTTCCTCCCAAAAAACTACTCATGGAAGAAGACAGCATCAGCCAAATCCTTAAAAATGCTCACAGCGAGTTTAATAAACATAATTTCAAACAGGCAGAGGAGCTGTACTCAGAGTTTATCACTTCCTGTTTACGCAGCAGGTACGTTTAGACAATGCTAATAGCTAATGGTCAAGTTAGCTAATAAACAGACGCTTCTTAGTGGATGTATTGCAAATTGGTGTCGTAAATAAGTACACAGTCGCTCTCAAATTTTGTCACAAACCAGTTTTAAAGATTGTGTTTTTGTAGAAACTGTGAAGCTAGCGATCTGGCCACAGCCTACAACAACCGCGGGCAGATAAAGTACCTCCGAGTGGATTTTTATGAAGCCATAGAGGATTACACTTCTGCGATCCAAGCTCAGAGCCAGTTTGAAATACCCTTCTACAACAGAGGACTCATCCATTACAGGCTGGGTAAGAGTAGTAGTCCAGTAGTTGGATTTTAGCATGTATCTTAACTTTAGAGTTCCTTAATTCCTTTTTCTATGTTTAAGTGGCCACCTAATTTAGTATTTTAGAGTAATGCATCATGATCTGAGAAAAAAACAAACAAAAAAACATGTATTAAGATAGACCACATGCTAAAAGTTCACATTTAGGTAAACTTGTTTCCCACATCTTTGATAAATCCTTGTCTTGGTGTATGCGATAAAATATGATCAAATAATAAAATAAGCATGTGAAGTAAATAAATTCTGGCTATAAGAAACACTAATTGTCTAGTAATTGTTAAAAACAACTTGCCACAGTGGCCAGTGAGCAAAAAAATGAATGTCAAGCCCTGGTCCTACACATTTATAGTATGTGGCTTATCGCTTTCTAAAATGTGATTCAGAAACATTTGCACATCCTAACAGCTTAACCTGCCTCAGTTGTCGGTCTTTACATATTTTTTATTTTTGAATTAAAGATATAATTGTGTAATCAAATTGTATATATTTTTTGTTTTGTTTTTTATCCTTATCTCCTTAATAGCATAGAAACTGTGACAATAAAAGAGAAATTGCAAATACATGGTCAAGGTATTTATTTAAAAGGGTTTTTTAAGGTCAAAATGTGAGCGTTTTTAGCCACATAACTTCAAGCTAAATGTTGAAATTAATTGATATCACAGCATTGTTTTTATTCAGAGATAAAAAAAAGTCAAAGCAATTTTCCTTGTGGATTAATAAAGTCTGCCTAAGTCTAAGTCAAAGCAGGAGACAAATAAGTGAGTGTAGTTGTTGACTCCAGATGGACACTAGGGGGAGCCCAGCAGTTGCTAAATAAAATGAATGTATGGCCTCTGGTTTGTCAGAAGAAAAGCATTAATTAGAAAACCAAACCATATTATTTTTTATATTCCAGGATTTTTTGAAGATGCCAAGAAGGACTTCCAACAGACTTTGAAACTCAACCCAGATTTTGAAGATGCAAAAGTGAGTCTTCGTCAAACACTGCTGGACCAGCAGCACAAGACTGACAGAGGATACTGAAGACTTTGAGGACAACAGACTCTGGGCTTTTACTTCACTGTAGCTGTCCACCATGTTCTACTTTAATCCTCTAAGACTTCAAATGAAGCAAAAGAAGCCCATATACTGTATTTTTCAAAAAATACCACTCAAAACTAAGCATCTTTAGTACCTCTTAAGAACCAAATTAAAACCAACTAGAAAACATATTATTTACTAGCCTGGTGAGCCTGAATCTCCTACTTGCTATTCACAAGCAGGACAGTCTGGTTCCCCTCTCGGAGCAGAGCATTTCTCCGGTTCGATTTGGAAATGGCCAATCACACCCGTTAATCTGCTGCCCGTCTTACGAAAGCTGAAGAGCTAACCAAGGAGGCAACACTAGCTACCAAGCTAATTTAATAACTTCTCTGACCTGATTAATGGTGTTAATAGCTTTTCTTCATCATCTGTTGGTTTTGCTGAAGTCCTCGTTGTTGTCCAGTCCTCCTTAATTTTTTTCTTTCTCTTGTTGCCATTTTATCAACCGTTGATATGCAATGTAATGAATACATTAAAAAAAAGACTTTTTTTACTTTGTACAAGTGGCTTCTGCTGCTGTCCCCATTCCAAAATAAATACAGAGCTGCTCATAATACAGCATATTATGGTCTTTTAAAAAAAAACAAAAAAACGCAAGAATCCACATTTGCTTGGGTCAGTGGTGCGCTGCTTATGTCCTGCCCTTTTTTCTCTGATTGGTTTCTCTGCCTGTCATTGTTCCGCCTCAGAAACAAAACTGAAGGGAAGAGGTACCAGACTAACTTCTTTGTATAGAACAGGAAAGAGTTTGTCGGCCAGGCTAATTATTTACATGTTTCAACATCTAAAAAGCTAAATTAAGAGCGCAGCTCTGTTGTGCTCTTTTCAACAGAAAAGACTTCCTTAAACTTTTTGTATGATGCCATTAACTACAAATTAAAAAAAAAAAGAGCTGTGAGGAATCAGTGGAACCAGAGCTGTACTTCATTTTTTTTGTGTTTTTTTTAAATAAATGAATGAGAGCAGACTGGATGTAGAGGGTTTGTAAATTGGTCAGTGCTGCCTCGAGTGGGCGGGGGTTCACAGGAGAGACGTATGTAGGAAGGAACAAGCCGTTTGTAGCTCACAATATTCTAATTTTGTGAATAATTGAATTTGTGGTTTTCTGTAACTGTGAGTTACAATGTTTGAAATGTTTCACTCCGGATGTACTGAAACTATAATTATATGTGTTTAAACTGAATCTCACAGAGAAAATGCACTATTACATGATGGAATAAAGGCTGAGTTATTGACATAAAAGAAGTGATATTTGCAGCTCAATAAATGACGTTTTATTTAAAATGTGAAAATCTTTTGGATCAATAGTTCTCAAACTTTTCACACCAAGTACCACCTCAGAAAATATTTGGTGTCCCATCTTTGACAAAATAGCAACTAAACTGGGATTAAATCATGACTAAACAAGGACTAAACCAGTACTAAAACTGGACTAAACCAGGACTAAACAGGTTCCTTGATGATTAATGATGCTGTAGATCTCATTTGTAGAGTTCTCTCAATGGTGTTTACCTTTAAACCTATCTCTGTTTCTCAATTGGCCATCGTCTATGATCCATCTGCCTCAAACCCAAAGTAGCAGGGATGGGCTTCAGCCACCTGCAATCCTGAAGGAAATAAGTGGAAAAAATAATAAATTACATAATTTTTTGGTAAAATGATTTATTTTCTTCAGATTTTTGTTAATTTGTGTTTTGCAGACTGCTTAGTTTAAACCTGTAACTCAGCACACACTAGATATTATATATATACACACGCATCACCATCAAGTAAACATCCAGATCTTTGTCTCTCACACAGGCGCTAAGTTTCTCTTTGGTCATTCTGATCAGGTTTAATTGATAAATACAACTGTGTGTTGTCTGCATAACATAGAAAATGAATGCCATGTTTTTATTATGTTTCCTAAAGGCAGCATGAAAAGCATTCAGAATGGGTCCAAGTACTGAGCCTTGTGGCACTCCATAGCTAACTTTAGTGCACTATGAGGAATGTTCAATTACACTGACAAACTGGTATCAGATAAGTAGGATTTAAACCAGCAGAGGGCGCTCCTCTGACTCCTAAGTCACATTCTAATCTCTGGAGTAAGATGCTAACAGAACCAGGATTGAGACCAGTCCATTGTCTGCTGCTAATAACAACTATACTTGCCACCCTGAAGGTTTTAGGAACCTAAGTTGCATCAGAAACAAACACAGCACAAAAATAAAAAGTTTAGCTAGCTCCACCAACTACTGATGATCTAAAAAGCACATTTTCCGACCACACAACCAACAGAGCAGACAGCAGCAAAGAGGCTTTAATAGTGTCTCTAATTAAAGCGGTGGGCTAGAGGCAGGGCCCAAAGAAAGAAAGACAGCCCCACTACACTGGAAAACGTAATCTCATTGGTTGAGGTAATAAAAGTGTGCAAAATAAACTCCTCTGCCCATATTGGGTTACAAAGCCTGTGTATGTTATCTAAGTTGCTATGTCATGTATTGTCCAGTAGAGCGCGCTATACTGCTGTAATTAACTACAGCATGGCATGCGCGCCCCTGGTCACTTTGACTGCGCTGAGAAAACAAGTAAGAAAAATCGCTGATAAATATGAATACATTTAACTATGAATGCTAATAATTCACTGTAAACAATTACAGACACTGAGAATCAACTGTGAGCAACAGGAGCGACATCTTGTTGAGATATTTTTTTGTGAAAGCTCAGGTGAGTGTACAACATGTTCACGTTTAGCTTGCAGCTAAAGGCTAATGTTTGTGATGAGAATTTGACATTTTATTTAGTTTTACTGGCAAGATACCTTTCATTACAACCAACCAGATCTTTATATGAATGCTGTTTAATGTTTCACTTGCTTTGGTGCGTTTTGTATCATTGCAGCTGTATAAAATGGCATAGAAATGTAAGTGCATCAACGTTAGTGCTAGCCGCTACTGCTAATTGCTAACGTGGTCAGTGTATTTTCTAAGGCAAGGATGAGCGCTACAATGATAAAGCACAAGTTATTTGCAGTGTAAATAAATCAGTTTTGATACAAACACTGTTATTTCATGGTTAAAAGCATGCTTTAAAACATAATAAGCTGATTTTGGCTTTACAATTATAAATAAGTGTCCTAAGTCAGTTATAATTCATTTTTGTGCCATGGTAAAGTGTGTTAAAAGGCTAAAAAAGTTAAAAAGTATGATAAATAATTCATTCTTATAATCTGAATATGAATTTTATTGTCCAAGTTCATGCTGCTAATTCATGATTATATGTTTAAAATCATTGTATTGTTTTATTTCATGTGTTACTGCTAAAAACATTTATAGTACTAATTCATCATAACTTTAAAGCTGACAAAGCTAAAATACCAGAGTGGTAAAAGTGAACATTTATTTGTTGTATCTTTTACTATTGGATAAATAGTTATAATGCTATAATTAGGGTAAAATGACATACAATTATGAGGTCTCATAATGATAAGAATTAGAGCAGAATAATTTAATTTCTGCACTGTTTGTGTAGATAGGTTTTTGATCAACATTCTGCGATGGCGAGCCCTGCCCATGATGAATGCAAGCGGTACTGAACTGGCCAGCCGGAGCATCCAATCGCAGGAGAACCTTGACCACCAGAACATTCTCCGTTGGATCACAGATAAGACACAAATGCAGTGCACCTTACTACACTACCCGGGTAGCAACTTTTGCAACTATAACAATTGAACTAAAGGAACTGAACTCTAATCATCTTTTTTGGGGGAAAGAGCTCTAATTTATTTAAGTTTTATTGTATTGTACATACGCGTGTGGTAAAGTAATAAACCACCATTTGTTCATCTTTTCAGTAATGCATCATAATTACTCTAACCAACATCTCCTTGTACGAACCTAGTAGATGTTTGGTGCCTGAACTTGTACTGGTCCACTCTAAGGGCGCTACACTTGTTTGAAGTTTTTATGCATTGAGCGTTTAGGCTACTGTTTCACACTCCACTTTTTCACTGAGTCATCTGTTATTTCTGTCCTGAACCAGCTATGATGATGATCCACTAATTCTTTTGTCCTTGGCTCAATACTGACCTTTCCTGAAGTTTTATGAGAAAAAAAAGATTTATTAAAGCACTTTTAGTTACCAGCATTTTTCACTTTTGCAGTATGTTTTGTGTCATTGTCCGTCTATACTGTGAAGCGCCGTCGATAACTTTTGGCATGAATCTGAGCAGAAATTATATCCCTATAACCTTCAAACTTCAACTGCATTGTGATGGAGCTCATGCATCATACTGCTCCACCATGTTTTACAGAAGATGTGCTGCCCAAACTATACTTAACAGTTGCAATGCTAATTTAAACAGAACTGAAAACACAAAGGCATCATTTACAGTAAAGCTACATGGAACTATGCAAACAAGACAAAAAAAACTGGCAAAACAAAACAAACATATGCAAATTGCCCTAGTAAATGAATGTCAGCGTGAATGGTTGTCTGTCTGTCTTTGTTTCTGCGTCAGCCCTGTGGCAAGCTGGCCCCTGTCCAGGGTGTACCTCGCCTAAGGCCCAAAGTTACTGGGAGAGGCTCCAGTCACACGCTACCCCCCAACGGGAATAAGCGGAAGAAAATGAATGAATGAATATTTCAGGAGTGCTACAAAATCCTCACCTCAGTGGACACAGCAGACGTCACGGCAAGTCAACTAAACTCTTGTGACCCGGTGCACTAACTCTCATGCACAGATGGCTGTGCCCAGCCCAGACGCCAGTATGGCACCCAGCGTCACTGAAAGAAAAAGAGAAAAGAGACAAAACAGTTGGTTAAGCAGCTGCATAAAACTGTACAATAGCCCAAACTATTCTTAACATTTGCAATGCCAATTTAAACAATGTTCCAAACAAATAATTAGGAGAACTGAAAACAAAGGCATCATTTACAGTAAAGCTACATGGAAATATGCAAAACAAAGACAGTAATAAAAAAACTGGCAAAACAAACATATGCGAAACAAAGCTCAAAAGAAAAACAGTGGATAAAGGAAAACAGCATGCAAAATAAATTGCAAAGCAGCAGCAGATAAACCTGTGGAGAGTGTGTGTTAAAAATACTCACCTGTGGTCAAATGATCTGTAATGGTACCCTACTTTACAACCCTGGAGGCTATTAGGAAGAAACATAGCATTAAAATAAAAAGTTAATTAGCTACATCGACTGCTACTGATGATCTAAAAAGGACATTTTCCAACCTGGACCAGTGACAGAAAGCAGTACACAATGGGATGTGTGCATGTGAACATAATATTCTGATATTAGGGATGTAACGATTCTTTGTAAATCGGCTAAAAATTGACGCATAAGAGAGAAATTTTGAATCGGTGCGGAAAAAAATGAATCGCGATGTCCCTTAAGTATGAGTTCACACTTGCCATGTTTGGTTCGCTTCAGTCGAACCCTGGTGCGCTTTCTGGCAAAGTCTGGTTCGTTTGAGCAGTGTGAACGCACAATCAGACTCAAGTGCGCACCAAACAGGTGAACTCTGGTCCTCCTGAAATCAGAGGTCTTAGTGCAGTGCGCTTTGAGCCCTGGTGCGCTCGTGACTATAAGGGGGAAAAAAATACTGTAAATAAATGTATTTAAAAGGTTGTTAACATTAGCAAACATATGTGAAAACACTGCTAAAACAACACAGATTTCATATTAATCAAGAAAGAGTCCACAGCTGTGTTCAGCCGAGATCGCTGCTCTAAACGTAATACTTCATTAAATATTAATTAAAGTGTGCCGTATGCTATTATTGAGCTATATTCAGCTGAAGAGGCAGACTTTTGACCAATAGCTGAGCAGGGTTTCTTCTTTGCCAGTTTCTTTCAGTAAATACTGACGTGCTGCCCTCTACAGGTGAGGTTTGTTATTCCTCTCTCAGTCAGTTCAGTTCATTTGACAGAGCTCAGTGTGAACTCAAACCAGACCAATCACATCATCAACACAGGTGTGGACTTTCGCCCCAAAGCGCACCGAGTCCTGCGGACCAGCAAGTGTGAACACAGCCTTAAACCGTCGCTTGCAGACTCACTAACATCGTCAATCCTTTGCAGTTGGGCTTCAGAGCCGGACACAGTTGCATCTCTTCCTTAACAAAGGTATTGAATGATATAATCTGTGCCATAGACAAAAATCAATATTGTGCAGCTGTTTTTGTGGATTTGGCCAAGGTCTTAGATTTTGTGGATTATTCTATTCTGCTTGACAGACTTAGAAGTATCTTGTTGGTCTATCTGAGAGATGTTTGTCCTGGTTCAGGAGCTGCTGTTGTGGCCGGGTACAGTCAGTGAGGACTGAGGGCTTTCTTTCTAACCTCTTGCCCTTATCTAAAGGAGTCCCGCAGGGATCCATTTTGGGTCCAACTTTATTTAACATCTATGTTAATAACATTGCAAATGCCGTTGTTGACTCCCATATACATCTGTATGTCGATGGTATGATCCTGTACGCTGCTAACTCCTCCCTGAGCTCTGCGTTGTCCTCATTACAAGCTAGTTTTAATTGCATTCAGCACGCCTTTTCTGATCTCCACTTGGTTTTACTTACAGCTCTGAGATCAGATTTGTTGACTGTTGCAAATATTTAATATTTATCTGGCTGGACAACTCACTTTCATTTGAAACACACATAAATGTTTTATTAACAAAAGTCAAATCTAGAATTGGTTTTCTCTATCGCAATAAATCTTCATTTACCCATCCCGCCTACAACTCCTGGTTAAATTTACAGTCCTCCCTATTTTTAATTATGGCAATATCATTTACAGGTCTGCTTTCAAAACCCTCCTCCACAAACTGGATGTCATCTACCACTCCGCTTTGTGACTGGGGCCCCATTTAACACCCACCACTGCCACCTCTGTTCACCGGTGAACTGGCCCTCTCTCCACTCCCGCAGACAAACTCACTGGTTTCTGTTCATCTACAAAACCCTCATTTGTAAAACCCCTTCATGCCTGCGCTCTTTGCTTAATATTCACACCACTAGTCGCAGTCTTCATTCCAGCAGTTTCATCAATCTCGTCATTCCAATCCGATGACAGTGTTTTTTGTGACTTACAATAGTCCATAGAAGAGCCCCATTTCTGATAAAATTTTCCCTCATTGCCCTTGTTTGTGTGACTTATCTTTTCCAACCTAAGGAATGACATAACCCCCCGAAACCACAGAGAACTTAAAGGTACCTTAGACGTTTTCCAAAGGAGCAAAATACTACGCCTGCCAACAAGTGATGTAAAGGCCAGTATTTTAGAGTGAGTAGAGTTAGTTAATGAAGAGTTGACCAGGAGCTAAGAAAAAATAGCTAAAAGGGGGTCCATGTGAACCTGAATTTTAAGAGCTTTGGAAAGAATTACAGAGTACTTGTTCCAGAAGTTCTTGGTGTCACATGGGGTGGCATCTCTCACATTGGTCCATCACATGTGGGTAAAATTGATGTAGACATGACTTTGAACAATGAACCCTATACAACACTTTAAACTGAATAAGCACAAGGTGTACTGGAATGAATACTAGATACTGCCTTCTCCCATTGTTGATCTGAAAATGTTATGCCTAGCTCCTGTTCCCAAGCCTTCCTAACTTTAACTACTGAGTTGTTTGTGTATTACAGATATAAATGATTTTTCATTGGGTTTAAGGGACAGCCGTTCCTCCCATGGTTGGGCGTTCGGAGCAGAAGGATGGCAATGAGTTATACACCAAAAGAAGTAGTGGGGCAAATTTGCCTATAAATTTTACCAGTGTCCACTTTTAGGAACTCATTACAAATTGTTGTCCAAGATCATTGAACTTGTTTTTAGTCATACCTGGTTAAATAAAAGTTAAATAAATAAATAAAATAAAAGAACAGAGTATTATTGTAATGGCTGACCATTATATTATATTTCATCTTTGTATAAAATATAATGTATAAATCCAATCTCTTATGTTTCTACCACAACAACCTTTAAATCTAAGGATGAATTATATTGAATAAGCCATGTGTATTTGTTTTTAATCAGGAAATATAAAATCAAACAGAAAAATAAGGACAGAACAATGTGGGGAAAAGGTTGTTAGAAGATTTTTGCCATAACTCCCAACCCTAATATTATAGAGGAAGTCTGCACAGTTTTTTTTTTTAGTTTTTTTTTTAGCGCCAGTCTTTGATAACATGTAAACAATCTATAAAGAATTTGCATATTGAGTCCCCTTGGAGTACATGGTTACCAGAGCTGTCACTTTGGATACAGCACCTGAGTGAGTACTTCTCTTAATTAAGTTACATTGCTCTGTTAAAGAAAGGGAATGTTAATGTAATGATAAAAAAATACTCTTTTAATTTCCCAGGTTTATTACTACAACATGCAACATTTACTGTATTATTATTATTATTATTATTATTGCATTTGTCATTATTTAATTCTTTGTTAAAGCATTTTTAATTTTTGACTATTTCTGTTCTGAAAGGATAAACCAAAGATGAACAACGTGCCTTTGACTGTCCTGCTCTGTGGTAAGGAGGTCTTTATTATACAAAGTGTTCAACCAAACAATCAAAGTAATTTAAAAAAATCTGAGCTTGTGAAGTCAAACAACAATTTATTTCATCATTATCTCTTAGGGCTGTGTGTCCTTCCATGTATTCATGGAGTAACTCGTGAGTACTACTTTGTCTCTGAGTCAAAGACCTGGACTGAGGCGCAGCAGCACTGCAGGGAGCACTACACTGATCTGGCCACTGTCACAAACATGGAGGAGGTAAACAGACTCACCAGGACTGGTGCTTACACTGGACCTGCCTGGATTGGACTGTTCGATGACCCTGCTTCATGGAAAAAAGTTATGACCTCTGACCCTAACTCCTGGAGATGGTCTGCCACTGGGGCAAACATCACCAGTCACTACCAGAACTGGGCTGAATCTGAGCCGAATCGTTGGGCCTTAGAGGAAAATTGTGCACTGAGTTACTCTAATGGACTTTGGCATGACTTTCCTTGCTCTGACAGATATGTCTTTGTTTGTTACACAGGTAGGTTGTATTTCTGCTTTCTACTTTTTAATCAACACTCATGATCCACTTTTAGGGATTTTAACATCAGACCAAACAACATAAAAGAAACAGTGTTAGTTTTCCAGTAAACACAATACAAGACATGACATATGTTGCATTCTAGACTAGTTGTGTAGTAACTAGTAATGTTTAGAAAATACAGAATTTGTTCATTAAGAACACAAAAAGGGAGAGAGTAGAGAGAGTACACACAATATAATTTATCAGGCTTAAAATGTAATTGTATTCGTGAATGTGATGCAAAATAATTTACTTGCATGGCAGTTGTTTGGTGTCATTGTGTTAATTAAACAGATAAACTCAAGAAGCTTTACAAATTAAAGTCGGTTGTCTTTGTGCTGTTTTACAGATTCAAAAGAAAAAGTATTTCACCTTGTCACTACTCAGTCGACCCGGGACGAGGCTGTGGCCTACTGCAGAACCAAACACACAGACCTGGCAGTGATAGAAACAGCTGCAGAAAACAGTGAGGTGGCTTCACTTATTCAATCATCTGGAAATAATGAAGCTTGGATTGGTCTGTACAGAGAGCCATGGAGGTGGTCCGACAACACCATGAGTAATTTCAGAAACTGGGGAACTGTGCCGGGGCCTATTACTGAGTACAACTGTGCAGCGGAGAACACATCCCACTGGTGGCACCCTCAGACCTGTGCCCAGAGACTTCCATTCTTCTGTCATGAAGGTAAAACACAAAAAATATCAACTTCAGGGTATTTGACCATGCTGTACATTTTATTGTACCTATTAACAACACTGTAGATTATGGAGGACCAAAACTGCCAAAACAATAAATACATAAATAAATAAATGTAAAAATGTAGAAACAAATAAATACATTTATACATAATTTTGGGCATAAAAATATTTTAATATTGTTTTTCTTGAAATTTGCACATTACTTCTCTAAATTAGCTTTTATTTATGTATTTATTTCTACATTTATTTATTTATTTATTGATATATTTATACATTTATTTATTTATAATTTTTTTTATTTATTTATTTCAGTATTTGCACATTTTTACATTTATTTATTTATTTCCACATTTATTTATTTCTACATTTATTTTAGGGCTGGGAAAATGTTTGCGTTAACGCAGTGCATTAATATATTGATTTAATTACGTTAATTTCAATTGATGCATCGATTAATTTGATCACAACAAAAATATTACGACGACACTGACAGAGGCAGCAACGCGCTGTGGGTCTCCCAGTGGAGCAGAAATGCACCGCGCGAGCGTAGAAGGCGACAGATTTCCGTTTCCATCCATCAGGCGTTCGAGATGAGCCAGACCTGCGCAGTTTGGATCAGTGTCGGTCTGTGCGCAGTGCTCAGGTTAGATTTGTGTCTGACTTGTTCCCGACTTGCTCTGATGCCACAGTGCGACGGTCACCGTGAGATCCAAACGAGACCAGCGTCTGAGCCGCCGCAGTTCATCAGGAGCAACTGCAGAGGCTGCACGGCTCAGTGCATGATGGGAAAACGCCCACCTGTCAGCAGTGAACGGACAGGTGATTGGATCTGAGTTTAGTGCTGATCAGAAACGTAACGCACGACACTTCACTGCCCTCCTCTCCTTCTTCCCCCGCCTCTTTTAAAAAAAATACAGACTAAAGTTACAGTTTTGACCTGGATAAACCAACACACGCGAGAAGTGGATTTGGGGCGTGATGGTGCGTGATCTGAGCCACAAACTGTCCCACTTCAGTACAGGTGTATTTCCCCTCCTCTCATTGCGGCCGTGCACTCTCGTTCACAATCCAGGGGAGGCACAGTTCATCTGGAACGAGCCTAATGCAACAAGTGAACGAGCTAAAGCAACATGAGCGACCAAAAAGACACATTGCTAAATGGACAATTCTGCTTCAAATCATCACCAGACAGCAATAAAGACAAAACTAAAGTTATGTGCAGTCTATGCAAGGATGAGTTCAATTACCACTGGAGTAACACAGTTCATAGTATTTACACTGTTGTGAACCACAACAATTGTTATTAATTGAAGAATTAATCTTATTTTTGTTAAACTTCTAAAAGAGATTACACATGCTTTTTTAGGTAAGTTTTGTGTATTTGTTGGTTGAACCTTATTTAGGCAAACTTTGTCTGAGTTACAGGTCTCAAAGAGACTATTCATTTATTTTCTTTGCACGTTTTGTTTGCATTGCACAAGTTTACAGTAAAGTATTTGAAGGTTAATTCAAAATAAATGTTCTAAATTTACAATTTTGTGTTTGTATGTGAATTCATAATATGATTAATCGCGATTAATCCCGATTAATAACTGGTAGTTCATCAATAACTGGTAGTTATTAATCACGATTAATCATGATTAATAATTGATTAATGATGGGGCTCACATTTTTACTCTGCATTTTGTTGTCCAGAGGTAGCCCCCCCTCCAAAGAAGTCATCCACTGTTGTGAAGATAAATTTCAGCTCTGCTTTACGCATGACTGATCCAAAGAACTACAAACTGGTGTTAGAAGAGGTAAGTTTAATGTGTTAACCATGTTTGACACTGCAGCAGAGTAAAGTGCTCATTGCAACTGAATCTGAATATTTTTATGTAAATAGATTGAAAAACAGCTGAAGAAAACTGGACATTCTGGAGTCAAAGTCACATTCAAGACTCCACCAAAAAAGAAGAAAAACAACACTGAACTCTAGCTTCAGAAGAGCTAATGTGAACTCAGTAACTTTTTTACCTTACAAAATCACTGTGATAGTTAAATGAGTTGTTGTGGGGTGAAAAAAAACCTCTGGCTTCTCCCCCTGCTGTCTCTGGGGCAAAAACTATGCTTGCAAGTCTGCAACAACAAACCAGCGATGGCTTTATTTTTGATTTTCATCATGGTAGAGCGGCCAAATGGCAGAAAAAACTTACAGATACGCAGAGAGAAAAACAAAAGCGAAGCTGAGCGAGGGATCACATAGGAGTCAACTGGACTTGTGAGGATTTAGGAAAATGAGGCAAAAATATTGAAGAATCGAGAAAAGTTACTGAGTTCTGCTTTAATATAAGTCAGGCCCAGGCAAATACACAGACATTATTTTATGCTACACCTTACACCTTACACCTCACCCACAGCCACAGTCACCTTCACCCTGCACAGGGGCACACGACGAGGACTCTCTCCCTTCCTATTTGCATACATCCCAAAATTGCAGCTCATCATAACAAAGACAATCCGTCCTTTTAGGGAAAAACCTGGAAACCGCTCATTGACCATTTCAGCATCCATTTTAAAGTGCCACCACTACCAATATTAACATAAACATCATTTTAACTATTAGAATGCCACACACACTCCAATAAATAAATAAACACACACACACGGACTATTTCTATCTGACTTCATTTATGACTTGAGTTCAGTCTTTTGAATCTCTCAATTTGTTTCTGTTATTACTTTGTTGTTCTTCATTGTCATTGTAATTATTCTGCGTATTCTCATTATTGTAATTATTTGTTACACATAATATAAATAGCACCTAATATTATGAATGCTTGTTGAAAAAAAAAAACATTCAGGGGTAGCGGTGGCAACCAAGGGCAAAACATAATAATAATAATACATAATAATAAATAATTAAGAACAGGGTGAACATGGGTTGGGTCTGATGCCTGGGGGGCACCCCTCCTCATCCATCGGCCTCATGTCCCTTGTTTTTTTTTTAAGTTGCCCAACACAACTTAGGACACACTCTGAGTAAACATCACCTCCAACGTCAGTGTAAAAAAAACAAACAAAAAAAATAATAACAATGATGATGTATGGCTATGTATGTGTATCCTTATGATATTAAATACTACATCATAAATCATTATATTACCATTTTAATGTGTAATGGCAATAATATTAGACCAGAATACTGTCTGAATTTCAGTAGTGAGCTATTGTTTCATGTTTTTTCTTCCTTAATTTCTGAGTTTGGAAATGTGTTGTATAATTTATTTGATTATGATGCAAAAACCCACACCACCACTCTTTCTTATTTGACAATTATACTTTATGTATTTGATTATTTCTTTCATCTCCCCATTTTCTCTTCCCCTTTTTCTTCTAAATATCATGTTAATATGTAATATCTGTCTATTGTAAATAGTTGCTTTGTCACTTGGTGTTGCCAAAAAATAAAATAAAGTAAAACAATAAATCTCTCTTTTAAGAGCAGTGAATCCTTGGACCTAAATACAAAAAACTGCAACAAAAAAGAGAAGAAATAAAAACTAGATTCACCCGGAGAGCGCAGACCTCTCACAACAGTTAAGAAGTCTGTAGTCCATGGGCACACAACCAGAACTTAACCTGGACTAAACCAGTACTAAGCAGTGGTCTAAACTTCAATTTTAAGCCCCAACCAAAGCAGAACTTAAACATGAATAAAACAGGAAGAAGACTTCTGAGTACCACCAGAAGAAGCCCGGGCCTGCGTACCACAGGGGTGGGCAATTATTTTTTCCTGAGGGCCACATTTGAATCTGGGCCGGGTCAACGCTAACTTTGCTTGTGCTCAATAACGATCTATTTATGTTTAAACTTAATGAATATAACCAAGCAAATGCAAAAAGAATACAGGAAATTTCAGCATTTACCAAAACAGCATTAACAAAAACAGATCATTTAGTTTAAATGTGCATTTAGCTGTATTAGTGTTCAGTTTACTGAACAATCAAATCAACAGAAGGCCAGCAGCTCCAGTCTGCATCTGAGAGCTTTCCTTGGTCAGGACAAAACTCATGGATCTCTTTTTTCAGGTCTCAAACCCCTTTTCAATCCTCTGCCTACACTGAGCTCTGACAGCAGCAGAGCCCATGTCTCCAGGTTCACTCCTGCTCCTTTAAAAGTGCAACAAGCTGCCTGTGATCCATAACTCTTCCTTGTTATAAACATTCACTGAGGTCCAATCTGTGAAAATGTCCTCAAGTTGAGTCCTGAACATCACAAGGTCTGTTTTATGCCTTCAAATAGCATTTCTTTAAATTATATTTCATCAATAAAATAAAAAGGTACATTTTATATTCTTATATAAAGTTTTAAAATAAAAGATTTGATTGCTCTGAATGCCTATTTTAAGAAAAATAATAATCAGCTCTTACTTTTAAACTTTAAACTTTTAAGCTGGTCTCTGGTCTCTGAGCTGGTCTCTGGTCTCTGAGCTGGTCTCTGGTCTCTGAGCTGGTCCCCGAGCTGGTCTCTGGTCTCTGAGCTGGTCTCTGGTCTCTGAGCTGGTCTCTGGTCTCTGGTCTCTGAGCTGGTCTCTGGTCTCTGAGCTGGTCTCTGGTCTCTGAGCTGGTCTCTGGTCTCTGAGCTGGTCTCTGGGCTGGTCTCTGGTCTCTGAGCTGGTCTCTGGTCTCTGGTCTCTGAGCTGGTCTCTGGTCTCTGAGCTGGTCTGTGGTCTCTGAGCTGGTCTCTGGTCTCTGAGCTGGTCTGTGGTCTCTGAGCTGGTCTCTGGTCTCTGAGCTGGTCTGTGGGCTGGTCTCTGGTCTCTGAGCTGGTCTGTGGTCTCTGAGCTGGTCTCTGGGCTGGTCTGTGGTCTCTGAGCTGGTCTCTGGTCTCTGGTCTCTGAGCTGGTCTCTGGTCTCTGGTCTCTGAGCTGGTCTCTGGTCTCTGAGCTGGTCCCCGAGCTGGTCTCTGGTCTCTGAGCTGGTCTCTGGTCTCTGAGCTGGTCTCTGGTCTCTGAGCTGGTCTCTGGGCTGGTCTCTGGTCTCTGAGCTGGTCTGTGGGCTGGTCTCTGAGCTGGTCTCTGGTCTCTGGTCTCTGAGCTGGTCTCTGGTCTCTGAGCTGGTCTGTGGTCTCTGAGCTGGTCTCTGGTCTCTGAGCTGGTCTGTGGGCTGGTCTCTGAGCTGGTCTCTGGTCTCTGAGCTGGTCTCTGGTCTCTGAGCTGGTCTGTGGGCTGGTCTCTGGTCTCTGAGCTGGTCTGTGGTCTCTGAGCTGGTCTCTGGGCTGGTCTGTGGTCTCTGAGCTGGTCTCTGGTCTCTGGTCTCTGAGCTGGTCTCTGGTCTCTGAGCTGGTCTCTGGTCTCTGAGCTGGTCTCTGGTCTCTGAGCTGGTCTCTGGTCTCTGAGCTGGTCTGTGGTCTCTGAGCTGGTCTCTGGTCTCTGAGCTGGTCTCTGGTCTCTGAGCTGGTCTGTGGTCTCTGAGCTGGTCTCTGAGCTGGTCTCTGGTCTCTGAGCTGGTCTCTGGTCTCTGAGCTGGTCTGTGGTCTCTGAGCTGGTCTCTGAGCTGGTCTCTGGTCTCTGAGCTGGTCTCTGGTCTCTGAGCTGGTCTGTGGGCTGGTCTCTGGTCTCTGAGCTGGTCTCTGGTCTCTGAGCTGGTCTCTGGTCTCTGAGCTGGTCTCTGAGCTGGTCTGTGGTCTCTGAGCTGGTCTCTGGTCTCTGAGCTGGTCTGTGGGCTGGTCTCTAAGCTGGTCTCTGAGCTGGTCTCTAAGCTGGTCTCTGAGCTGGTCTCTGGTCTCTGAGCTGGTCTCTGGTCTCTGAGCTGGTCTCTGGTCTCTGAGCTGGTCTCTGAGCTGGTCTCTGGTCTCTGAGCTGGTCTCTAAGCTGGTCTCTGAGCTGGTCTCTGGTCTCTGAGCTGGTCTCTGGTCTCTGAGCTGGTCTCTGGTCTCTGAGCTGGTCTGTGGTCTCTGAGCTGGTCTCTGGTCTCTGAGCTGGTCTCTAAGCTGGTCTCTGAGCTGGTCTCTGGTCTCTGAGCTGGTCTCTGGTCTCTGAGCTGGTCTCTGGTCTCTGAGCTGGTCTCTGGTCTCTGAGCTGGTCTGTGGGCTGGTCTCTAAGCTGGTCTCTGAGCTGGTCTCTAAGCTGGTCTCTGAGCTGGTCTCTGGTCTCTGAGCTGGTCTCTGGTCTCTGAGCTGGTCTCTGGTCTCTGAGCTGGTCTCTGAGCTGGTCTCTGGTCTCTGAGCTGGTCTCTAAGCTGGTCTCTGAGCTGGTCTCTGGTCTCTGAGCTGGTCTCTGGTCTCTGAGCTGGTCTCTGGTCTCTGAGCTGGTCTGTGGTCTCTGAGCTGGTCTCTGGTCTCTGAGCTGGTCTCTAAGCTGGTCTCTGAGCTGGTCTCTGGTCTCTGAGCTGGTCTCTGGTCTCTGAGCTGGTCTCTGGTCTCTGAGCTGGTCTCTGGTCTCTGAGCTGGTCTCTGGTCTCTGAGCTGGTCTCTGGTCTTGTACCTCTGGTACCGTGGATGTGATTGGCAGATTAGCGTCGCATGTGAAGACTCACAATCAACTTAAATTTTTTCGTTACAGTAACTACACCCCCAAAAAATTAGGCAGCACTTTACGGTGCCTCAAAAGACGCGTTGCTCCCCAGCTTCCCAGTAAATACGAGGCCGTCCTCTCCTCTCTGTGTCTGTACCAGAGACAAACCCTGAGGGGAGCACAGAGCCGCTCACAGCCGCTCTGCTCTGAAGAGGAAACTTGTGTCTGTTGCAGTCCTGTCTCTCCACTCCAGAGTGCTTTCTTCACTGAGACACTAGGTGGAGCCCTGCAGTTACTAAACTCTATGACTTCAGGCTTGTCAGAACAAAAGGTTTAAACCAAACATTAACCCTCTCAGGCTCAAATTAAGTTTTAGTAACAGGAAAAATCTGATATTTGGGGGACATTATCATATGGGGTAGTAATAAACAATTCTGACTTTTTTTTTCTTTTTTTTTTGTAATTAGGTAATGAGCATTTAGCTGTTGCAAATCTGTAACGCCTGCCTGGAGAGGGTTAAAAACTAAAGACATGCTTGTTGATTTTAGGAATAAACCTCACAGGCACCAAGTTACTTTAATTAAAGGTCAGACCATTGAGCTCGTGGTCTTACAAATATTGTGGGACCATCACTGTGTAGCATACATTTACTTAAGACAAAGATTAAGAGTATTAATTCTACATCGGTACCAGTCAGCCTTGCGCTGACATTCAGATTAAAACACCTAAAACTAATGTCTGAGGAGGGAAAGGTTAACCAGCAGGGACTTATTATAATAGATAAAGACCACCAAACTTGACTTAAGTTAGATTAAGTATAAAGTTTATTTACAAAATCAGGCAAAATAGTAAACTGAAAGGTACAGGTAAAGATTGGAAGAATGTAATTTTGAACAGAACCGTTATGCAGAATTACTGATTACTATTACTGATACTAATTGTAGTGGAGTAAAGTTATGGTATGACTTATTAAATGATTGGAGATTTTAGGGAATAAAGGTGGAATAAGACTCTAAGACTATTGACGCCAACTTGTGAATCTCACACACAAACTGGCTTACTGTACTCGGAGCAGGAGGGAGAGAGGACGATGACGTTGAACCAGCCTCAGGGTTCAGTCAAAGGCTCGGATGTTGGTCCTCGTCCTTTTGGATCCGCGGGTGTCACAGGGCTGGTCTTCCCGGTCCAAGCCGTGGTTCGTAGGGTTTGGTCCTCCAAAAGCTCAACAAGCCAGTCGCCAGTTGTCCCGTTAGGTTTAACAGCGGTTGTGATGCCGCTTACGGGAGAGTTTAGCTGTTGTTCACCGTAAGGCAGCGTCAAAGTCTCAGAGTGTGGCAAATGTCCTTTTTAATGCCAAAATGTGAAGGTTAAAAAAAAACACTTTCACGGCGACTCAAAAACTTTAAAAGTATAACTTCTTGAAACAGCTGCTTTGGTCAAGTCAGCGATTGTTAAAGCTGGCGGATGTTGCGCAGCGCGAGGCTTTCAAAAACTACAAAAATGATACTTGAAGACTATCAAATAAACGTTTAGACGACTTATTGTGAAAAGATTTTTATCACCGGCAAAATAAAATTAACACAAACAAAAGTAATAAAAGAGGTTACAATGAGAGAACTAAGAGCAGCGATGAGACGAGAAGAAGAAGAGCTGGACATAGAAGAGGTGCAGAAGAGAGACAAAAAAAATGTGGACAAACGGGCACATTTAAAGGGACAGTCCACCATTTTTTCATATTAAAGTATGTGTACATGAATAGTTACATGACCCAAGTACAGTTACACAAAAATGAAAAATGGCGATTTTCTAAGCGGATAAAAATGGTACTATATGGTACTATAATGTAAGGCGTAATAACACTTTAGGAGCACTTTGGCGTCGGCGCAGTGATATCTTCACTCCTAAAAAATTCTCTCCAGTGATTGGTTCTGTTGATGGAAGTGAGCACTCCCTTAGAAATAGGGTGAGGAGCTCTGTCCGCTGCTCCTCCACATTGAGAGGAACCAGTTGAGGTGGCTCGGGCATCTGTTCCGGATGCCCCCTGGACGTCTCCCTGGGGAGGAGTTCCAGGCATGTCCCACTGGGCGGGGGCCCCGGGGAAGACCTAGGACACGCTGGAGGGACTGTCTCTCGGCCTGGGTCCCCCCAGTAGAGGTGGAGGAAGTGTCTGTGGAGAGGGAAGTCTAGGCATCTTTGCTTAGACTACTGCCTCTGCGACCCAGTCCCGGATAAGCGGAAGAAGTTGGATGGACTAATTATCAGAACTGAAAACTCAAAGGCAACAGATACAGTAAAGCTACATGGAAATATGCAAAACAAAGGCAGTAATAGAAAAACTAGCATGACAAAACAAAATATACTATTATAAAATTGCTATTGCTATATAAATTGCTCCAATGCATAACCATTCAAGTTCTCTCCATGCGTAGAATCCTCGTCGGGTTTTGCATGAGCCATCCAAGCCCTCTGTGTCACTCTGTCCTTCCCAGGTGGACAGAAGCCCAACATATGCAAAACAATTCTCAGAAGAAAAACAGCATGCAAACCAAATGCAAAACAGCAGCACCTAAACCTGTGGAGAAGGGTGTTAAACAGGTTCGCCTGTGGTCAAATGATCTCCAAAGGTATCTTACTTACCACCCTGGCTATTAGGAACCAACACAGCACTAAAATAAGTTTAGTTAGCTACACCAACTGCTACTGATGACCTGAAAAGGACATTTCCTACCTGGACAAGTAACAGAAAGCAGCACACAATGGCACACAACCAGCAGAGCAGACAGCAGCAAAGAGACTTAAATAGTGTCTATAGCTTGTGTCTAGAGTTTCAGGTGCCCCAGGAGAAGGTAAGACCATCCCACTACACTGGGAAACATAACCTCAGTGTTGGAGGTGTAGCATATATAAAAAAAAATGCCTAAAACAAGGATTAGGTTAAGGTTAGGCTTACAATGGTACCACAAGCCTTGCGCTGGAAATGTAAATTAATACACTTAAAACCAATGTCTAAGGAGGGTAAAAGGTTAACCAGCAGTGACTCCGTACAATAGATAAAGACCACTAAACTCAAGGTAAATTAGATTAAGTTTAAAGTTTATTTACAAAATTAGGCAAAATAGTATACTGACAGGCACAGGTAAATATTGAGAGTGTATTTTTGCAGAATTACTGATTATTACTGATACTAACTGTAGTGGAGTAATTTGGGGGATGTTTTTCGGAATTTAAGACTTCTATTTACGAAAAGGCACATTAATAATTTAATTTAAAAAATAACATTTATGATACAAAACTGTATTTATTTATTTTACATTTTTTTGCCACTGGGGCACTCCTTTTTATAATGTTTTCCCTTCTTTTCTCTTTTTTTTCAACAGATGCGTTACAGGCATTACGAGAGCAGCTGCTGTGTTGTCAGCTTTCTCATCTGGGTTAAATAAAGTCATCAGATGCATCACATTACCTCAAACTGACAAACATGACAAAACAGTATAAAATAGCTTTAGCCTGTTCGTGCTGCTGTGGGCGCCGCCTGTGGTCTTCCTCTTCATCCTCCCCGGTTTCTGGACCAGTTTTTGTCGTCCTTTGTTTGAAATTTTGAGGGTGTGGTTCCGGACTTGCTCTTGTGTAATCGTTTTGGGGGCCTGGTTTGTGTTGTCCTGCAGGGTCTGTGTGTGGGTGAAGCGTTCTGTCCTGTTGCCAGGGGCTTCTTCTTCGCTAGGTTTTCATGTGGCTCGTGCTAGAGGTTGACAGATATGTTTTTTTCCATGGCCGATGTCGATACCGTTTTTTAAAATTTGGAACAGATGATGGCTGATAAGTTTTTTACTTTTTTGGTTTGATATGTAGGGCCGATTTTCTTAATTTTATGAAAGAAATTACTATAATATAGCCATTTGTTCTGGTAAAGTTTATAAAACTGAAACAAATGTGTTAGAATTGGACAGTGAGAACAATTAAGATTTTTTGATAGATTTTTTTTGAGAAAACCAATAAATTTCATCTCACTGAGACTCTAACTCTCTGTGCTGGTAGAGCTTGTGGATTTTTTGTTCTATGAGGTTTTGTTCCAGAGAAATTAGCAAAATTTTTTTTTTTTTTTTTTGCATGCGTTTTTCAAGTCGAAGTAGGTCAAGGTCAAGGTCAAGTTTATTTGTACAGCACATTTACAACAACAATCGCTGCCCAAAGTGCTTCACATGCCAACAAAGTGCAATACTTGAATAAATAATAAATAAAACAAGCACGTTAATACACTAAAAGCACACAATAATAAAATTAAATAAAACAATTAAATACATAATAATAGCAATCAAATGTCCAGCTCAGCTTGTGTTAAAAGCCAGTGCAAACAAATGGGTTTTTAATAAAGATATAAAAATATTTAAAGATTGGGCTGTTCTAATACACAGAGGCAGACTGTTCCAGAGTCGCGGAGCCGCTACAGCAAAGGCCCTGTCTCCTCTGGTTTTCATTCGTGTTCTCGGAATTTGTAACATCAACTGATTAGTTGACCTCATTGTTCTGGTTGGAACATGGACGGACAGTAACTCTGAGAGGTAGGAGGGGGCCAGCCCATTTAGACATTTAAAAACAATCAAAAAAATCTTAAAATGAATCCTACAGCTGACAGGAAGCCAGTGCAAAGAAGCCAGAACGGGGGTTATATGTTCATATTTCCTGGTGCCAGTCAGCAGACGAGCTGCAGCGTTTTGGACTAACTGCAACCGATGGAGGGAGGCCTGGTCCAATCCGCAATACAGAGAGTTGCAGTAGTCCAAGCGGGACGTAATAAAAGCACGAATAGCACACTCAAAGTCATTCAGTGGCAAGTATGACTTGACTTTACTCAGTAAGCGCAGCTGAAAAAAGCTAGTTTTGACCACTGAGCTTATTTGCTGAGTAAATTTGAAAGAGCTGTCTAAAATCACTCCAAGGTTTCTGGCCTAAGGGTGGCAGTAGCCGGAGAAAGGGCCCAGGACATTGCTGACATCATTGAGTTTTCCAAATATAGTTTAAGATTCGTTGAGCTTTAAAAAATAGAACTCCATCCAGTCTTTAACATCTCACAGGCAATCTAACAGGGTTTGGGTGCAGTCTGAGCTGGATCTTAGAGGCAGATAAACCTGCACATCGTCTGCGAAACAGTGAAAAGAGATACCTTTTTTTTTTTTTTAATTGACCCAAGAGGAAGCATGTACAGAGAAAACAGTACAGGGCCTAAAATAGATCCATGTGGGACCCCACAGCTAAGTGGGGCCATGCCTGGTTAAGGCTTTATAGGTAAAGCGTTTTTGGATAATTCCTATGAACTGCAGTGTAAAATGCTCAAACTGTTTCAAGATGGTTGTGGACACTCTGAGCTGCTTCTCAGGATTTGTATCAGGGCTGCTACAATGGCCTCTAATGGCATGCACAGTGAGAACAGTATTCACTTTAAAACAGCCCGCTTTATAGTTGCTAATTAATATTTTGTGTATAATGCACATTCACATATTGATGTCACTGACTTGGAATAACAGTAAGACTTGAATTCATGCTTTCAAAGGCTGTGCATGTCTGTTTTGGAGGAAATATAAATAAACGGATAATTAGACTACGTTCAAATGCTTATGCAGGCCTTAGATTCAGTCCACAAGTACAAAGATGTATGTAATGTAACTTCAGTTCCACTAACTGTAGTTAAATGTTGTCTTATGGAGCCATATACTGCATTAAAACGGGGCTGCATGCAGTAGACAAACAAAATGATGTGAAAACAAAAGCACTCGACACAGAAACGTGCAGATTAATGTCTGACTCTGAGGACAGCGCATGTCCCTCTAACACCTTTACAATGTAATATTTACTATGTACTAATTTAATTTCTACCCAAGTAATATGGTACAAGAAGACTTTTACTCCAAAAAACATTCTGTTTACTCTGAGCATTCATGTCTTTTTACCACTGTCACTACAGCGCACTGCTCTGCGTCAGTAAAGCATAATAAGGAAAATAACGTCCCTAGTAATGATTTTGATGTCTCTGCAATATCCTCGTTTATTATAAGACTCTAAGACAACGTTTAACCACAGTGGATCAGAAGTTACGGTACAGCTCCTTTCTTCTTGTGGACTGAAGCTAATGCTACAGGTTTAAGCTAATGCTGGTCAAACTCTAATAATTATCAGGGTCGGTAATAAAAACAAAGGGCCTGCATTTCTCAAGAGGTATAATAAAAAGAGCATAAAAATATGTGCTGTCTCAATAGCAGCAATCAGCGCTAACACTGGAGCTAACGTTAGCATTAGCTGCCCTGTACAAAAACAGATGTCCATACAGTGGTCCTTTACTTAGGGTGACCATATTTTGGTTTTCAAGAAGGAGGATGCCTGGAGTGTGGTGAAATCATGAGACAATTTTAACTCTGTAACATTATTGGATTTTTACTTTTGCCTTTGACAGCGGGAATGTACCAAACTGTGCTAAACTTTAGATGGACTAAATCACCGGCACCTTTTTTTGGACACACGTAGCCAAAGTGCCAGATTTGCATGTGTTGCTTTCTGCCTCAAATAGATTTCGCCCCACCCTGATTAAAAAAAAGAGATTATCGACTACATTTTCATTTACCATCTTGTTTGTGCCCATGAAAATTTGAACAAAACAAATTACGGCTAACAAATTTTCTGTAATCTTCTGTAATCAGAGAACACTACAGGCTACTGAAGCTTCTGTCACGACGTCTGGACTGCTTTTTTAATAATACAGCTAAAATATATTAGGAAAAGCATTGCGCACCCCCCTGCTAACAACATGCGCTTCAGTTCTTGTCCTTCATTATCTTTGTATAAAATATAATTTATATAAATGTATGTTTCTATCACAATAACCTCCAAATCTAAGTATGAATTGTGTTAAATAAGCCATGTTTATTTATTTTAAATAAGGAAACATGAAATCAAACAGGAAATAAGGACAGATCGATATGGGGGAAAAAATCCTCATAAGATTTTTGCCAGATCACTCAGCTCTAATATCACAGAGGAACTCTGCACCAGTCTTTGTCAACATGTAACCAAATTAAAAAGGATTTGCATAACAAGTTCCTTCTTTAGGAGTTACCAGATCTGTCATTTTGGATACAGCACCTGAGTGAGTATTTCTCGAAGTAATTTTGTTTTGTTAAAGAAAGGGAATAATTTTCCAGGCTTGATAATTCACTACGACATGTATTATTATTATTATTATTATTATTATTATTATTATTATTGCATTTGTCATAATTTAATTGTTATAGCATTTTTAATTTTTGACTATTTCTGTTCTGAAAGGATAACCCAAAAATGATGAACAAAGTTCCTTTGACTGTCCTGCTCTGTGGTAAGCAGGTCTTTATTATACAAAGTGTTTAACCAAACAATCAAAGAAATAGAGAATTTATTTCATCATTATCCCTTAGGGCTGTGTGTCCTTCCATGTATTCATGGAGTAAGTCGTGAGTACCTACTTTGTCTCTGAGTCAAAGACCTGGACTGAGGCGCAGCAGCACTGCAGGGAGCACTACACTGATCTGGCCACTGTCACAAACATGGAGGAGGTAAACAGACTCACCAGGACTGGTAACTACACTGGACCTGCCTGGATTGGACAGTTCGATGACCCTGCTTCATGGAAAAAAGTTATGACCTCTGACCCTAACTCCTGGAGATGGTCTGCCAATGGGACAAACATCACCAGTCAGTACCAGAACTGGGCTGAATCTGAGCCGAATCGTTGGACCTTAGAGGAGAAATGTACATTAATTTACTATGATGGACTCTGGCATGACTACCCTTGCTCTGACAGATATGTCTTTGTTTGTTACACTGGTAGGTTGTATTTCTGCTTTTTACTTTTTAATCAACACTCATGATCCACTTTTAGGGATTTTAACATCAGACCAAACATCAAAAAAGACGGTTCCCTTAAACTCAATACAAACTTTAAACATTACATTTAAAATAATTAAAAAATGACTTGGAATACAAGATATGACATATGTTGCATTCTAAGGAATGTTTAGAAATTACAGAATTTGGTCATTAAGAACAGGTAAAGTGAGAGAGTAGAGAGAGTACAGACGCTATAATTTTATCAAGCGTAAAATGTAATTGTATTTGGGGATGTGACACAAAATAATTTACTGTAAGTTGTTGTGATGATTAAACAGATAAACTCAAAGAAGCTTTACAGATTAAAGTGGGTTGTCCTTGTGCTGTTTTACAGATTCAACACAAAAAGTATTTCACCTTGTCACTACTCAGTCGACCCAGGACGAGGCTGTGGCCTACTGCAGAGCCTACTACACAGACCTGGCAGTGATCGAAACAGCTGCAGAAAACAGTGAGGTGGCTTCACTTATTCAGTCATCTGGAACTTATGAAGCTTGGATTGGTCTGTACAGAGAGCCATGGAGGTGGTCCGACAACACCATGAGTAGTTTCAGAAACTGGGGAACTGTGCCGGGGCCTATTACTGAGTACCACTGTGCAGCGGAGAACACATCCCACTGGTGGCACCCTCAGACCTGTGCCCAGAGACTTCCATTCTTCTGTCACGGAGGTAAAACACCAAACACTTGAGGGTATTTGACCATGCTGTACATTTTATTGTACTCTCTAACAACACTGTAAATTTTCATGATGGGGCTCACATTTTTACTCTGTATTTTGTTGTCCAGAAAAAAAGTCTTATGTTGTGAAGATAAATTTCAGCTCTGCTTTAGACATGACTGATCCAAAGAACAACGGAATGATCTTACAAGAGGTAAGTGTAATATTTTAACCATGTCTGACACTGCAGCAGAGGAAAGTGCTCACTGTAACTGAATCTGAATATTTTTATGTGAACAGATTGAAAAACAGCTCAACGAAACTGGACACTCTGGAGTCAAAGTCACATTCAAGACTCCACCGAAAAAGAAAAATAACAGCTTCAGAAGACAATATTGTATAGTGCCATTGTAGTTAAAGCAGAACTCAGTAACTTTTTAACCTTAGAAATTCTGTGTGATGGTTAAATGAGTTGATGTGTGGTAAATAAAGCGTCCTGTATCTCCCCCTGCTGTCTCTGGGCTGAAAACAACACTTAAAAGTCTGAACACTGCTGACCCGGTGTCACAGAAGTCTCGAGTCTTGCAAGAAAGTGGCACAACGCGGTTAGAGCCAAACAACAAGCTAGCAATAGCTTTATTTCTTGATTTTTGTCATGGCCGAGCGGCCAAATGGCAGAAAAAGCTTTGTACAGATACGAGGAGGGGGGAAATTGTGGAGAAATTAAGATTTTTTTTTTTCCTAAACCTGTGCAAAATGTAGGCTACTTTGATTATGATGTGTATACTCATTTACTGTGTGTATCCTATATCTATATTTAATAATTATAGTAGTGGGCAGTGGGCACACACAGCTCTGGAAAAAATAAGAGACCACCTCAAAATTATCATTTTCTCTGGTTTTATCTGTTATAAGCCCAATATGGTAAACTGAACACTTATTTTTGCCTTATTTTTGTGACCTGCTGACAATATTTTTCTTAATTTCCAAACAAAACTATTGTTCTTTGGAGTATAACTTTAAATAAAATTACAATACATCAAAATAAGAGAAACAATGCAGTGTTTTTCCAGAGCTGCATATTTTGTATTTCATGTAAACTCATATTCTGTGTGACTGTAGATTTGTTTATGATAATGTTGTTTTTTTGCCACAAGGGGAGCAGAGCTGACTTAAAGCTCATTTGATTTGAAACTGAGCAGTGACAGCGGCGAGTGGCTTGTAATGTGATATTAGGTCTTGTGTAGTGGAAGAGTTACATGTACAGTTTTGTTTTAAAGTTTATTTGGTGGAGGTTTTGTGTTGAGTGTGTAAAGATTTGGTTGGTTTGCATTAAATTTATACAAAGACAATTCGGCACCAAGAGAGTACTTCATCAAAAACATTTTCATCACTTTTTTATTATTTTGACATGCAAACTTAAATGAGCTGTCTGGGTGATGGTTTTCGGGACCAGAGGCAGGTCAGAATTCTTCTTAAAATGCAGATGTTTTGGCCTGGATTATGGTTAATATCTCTGCAATTACTGGGTCTATCCACATGAAACAAAAACTAACACAAAGTTCAAAGTCTTTTCTGTTGGGAGAAGTAAACTAAAATGAAGTTATTTCTTCACTATAGCATCAAAAGTGGTGACATTATTCAAACACACAGGCATGATTGCTGTCAGTAGACTCTGCATTAAACCACAGGATTATTATGGTGTGGTTGTAACCAGTTGCTAACAAAAATGATCAAGTTCAACATTTGTTTTGATATTTCTTTAAAAAAAAAGTTCCTCACCTTCATGTTTATTTTCTGCCTTCCACCTGAGCTTTTGACTTCATCTACTGAACGCAACCTATTCAAATTACCATTAATAATAAAACTGATGACTGATTTTGTGTAAGAATGTGCCAACAAAATGTCTTTTAGCCAGTTAAACAAAGACTGGAAAAGTGATATCCTGATGTAAAGCTGCTGGAGACCTGCACAGAGTCATGACTGAGACCACAAAAAGCAAGACGAAGAAGATTTGTAAAGCATCATTTATACTCCAGGCAGTTTAGTTGTTAAATTAGGTAAAAAATAAATAAACAAGAAAACAACATTTATATTTAAAAACAGAGGCAAACATAGACCAACCCTGTGAGTGAAGGCAGGGCTGGTCCTCTGATCACTGCCACCTGTGCCAGTCATCACCTCATTAAAAACAGCTGTAGTGCTGAGTAAAGGCTCAGCCCCACGCTCCGTAGTCCGTTTGTTTGGGGCTGTTTCTCTTCTTACCGTCTGGATTCCTGTTATTATTCTGTCTCTGCTGCTCCCGGCTACAAATATGCAGAGCCCTGAGAACATGTAAGTCTCTACCGACACCGGACACGTTTTCTTCAGAGCCCTGTTGTCGCTCATGTGATCTCCTAATTCATTCCAGTTTGTTGTGGAAGTTGATGGCCGCAGTGATCCTCGTATGTCAGGCAAGGCCAAATACGAAGCTCAATTCACAGACAAGTGAGCGCTACATTCAAACTAAACCACTTCATTATTATTATTATTATTATATCTTAAACGTGTCTTTTTTGCGCAGGCAGTGGTCTGAGGTCTGAGTGCATTGGGAACCTAATGCGGCTGTCGCTGGATAAAGCTCTAGCAGTGGGAAACCAGCTGGAAGTAGAAGCTGTCAGTGAGTATTAAACATATTGCCTAAAGATAAGATGTACTCATAAATGATGAGGGCAATAGCTGACTCCATTGCATTAAACATCACCTTAACTGGATGTGTATAAAAGTGAGCCTACAAAATATAGATTAGCTTTTTAATTGATGCTGTAAAGGTCTAAAAATGTAATTTTTACTGTCTACTGCGGCAGTATACAATGTCTTGCAAAAGTATTTATCCCTCTTAGCATTTTTTCTATTATTGTTGCCTTACAACCAGGAATTTAAATGGATCATTGGGAGGTTTCTGTCAGTCTTGACATCTCATGCAAACAACTATGAAGATGCAAAATATGTTTTATTGTGACGCAAACAAGAACTATGACAGAAAAACAGAAAACTTGAGTGTGCTCCCCTGAAGTCTGTTGTCTGTAGAACCACCTTCTAAAAGACTTCCAGCTCCAAGTGTTTTAGGATGAGTTTTTATAAGTTTGATCATAAAATCACTGGGATTTGTGTTCATTTTTCATCTAAAAACAGCTTGAGCTGCTTCATGTCCAATGTATTGTACAGCACTGTTGGTTTCCTGTGTTTAGCTCCATCCTTCATTTCTTCAGTTCTGAGCAGGTTCCCAGTCTTCACCAATGACAAATCTCCCCACAGCAGGACACTGCCATCACCAGGCTTCACTTTAGAGAGGGGCACAGTCAGGTGCTAGATTTGTGTATCAATATCTTTCATTGATTGCTCATTTAATTGCATCTGGACAGAGGACCTTTCAGTGTTTGGGGAGTCTCCCATGTGCCTTTTTGCAAACACAAAACATACTTTCATGTTATTTTCTCCAAGCAATGGCTGTTTTCTGGCCACTCCTCCACACAGCCCAGCTCTGTGGAGTGAATGGTTCAGAGTGGTCCTGTGGACAGATACAACAGTCTCTGCTGTGGAGCTCTGCAGATCTTTCAGGGTCACCTTTGGTTTTATTGTTGCCTCTCTGATGAATGCACTCCTTCCCCGGTTTGTGAGGTTTTTAAATGATTCTCTCAAAGCAGGTTTGGTGTGACGGATGGAGCTTTAACTTCTGAGTGTAAGTAACACCAGATATTATTTAGGGGTCTCTTTAAAAAGGGGCTGAATACTTCAATGATCCATTAAAATTCCTGGCTGTAAGGCAACAATAAAGGAAAAATGCTAAGAGTGTAAATATTTTTGCAAGGCGTAGTATGGCTATTACTCTATTCTATATTCTCAGTAATGGAAAGTGTGGAAAGTTGACTGCTAATAGAATGACACACAGCTCAGTGTTTCCTGTAACACTGTATTTGGTAAAGTGACAGGGTACGCATTAAATGCTGATATACTGTATTAAAAGTGTTCCTAATCTTCATTACATTGACCACACATTACTTGGTGTTTGCCAAAGAACAGGTGTGTAACGCTGCTTGGTTTCAGATGGCAGCCGGCGCGTCTTGTTGACTCCTGGTCTGGCCGCTCAGTGTGGGTACAGTATGGAGTCTGACCCCTGGGGCAACACCAGGATCTACACCTCTCTGCTGGGCTGCTACGTGGACAACAGGGTAGGTTAGGTTCATGTACTGTATCTGACAACTGAAAATCTTCATTGATAAAGCATTTTATAGCCAAAACTTCACAAAGTCGGCGGTCGAATGATCTCTCTCTGTGTGGAGTCTGCATCTCCTCCCTGCGTTAGTGTGGGTTCTTTCCTCTTCTTCCCACCATCTCAAGACATGCATGAGGAGAGTTGGTGACTCTAAATTGCCTGCAGCTAGCCTAGGTTCTAGTCCTTAGTCTATCCATGGGAGAGATTCCAGAAAGATGACCTAACGAACTTCAAATAAGTAAAACATTGGAACTATTGTATTTTCCGGACTATAAGTCGCACTAGCCAAAAAAGGCATAATGAAGAAGGGGAAAAAAAAACGTATATAAGTCGCATTTATTGGGGGAAATTTATTTATTTATACATTTCATCTTGAAGGGCACGATGAATAGAATAAGAACAACAGGCTGAATAGGTGTGCACTATGCTAATGTAACACATTGATGGTTATTCAGCTACATGAAGCATAAACAACGAACTGAATAGGTGTCTCGTATGTTAACGTAATATATTAAGTTATTCACATAACTATAGCATAAAGAACATAATATAACAAGTTCACCAAACTCACCATCTCACTCCTAATCGCTAAATCCTTTAAATTCTTCATCCTCGGTGTCGCTTCTGAACAACTCCACCAACTCCGGAGGTAGACGAAGCGCCGCTTCCTCCTCTGCGTGGCTGTCGTCAGACTCAGCATCAGTTCCATTTCTAATTATTCCTCTTTCTCAATTGTCTTAACTGCTAACAACTTAGGCTATAATGTTTACATTTTAAATTGTCAGTGGTACAGGTGCAGCAGATGCTGGTACACAAGCCTAGAGCGCCCTCTTGCGGCTGTCAGTGTGAAAATAATGAACACGTGAAATATTTTAATATATACGTCGCACCCCTAGCCAGACTATGAAAAAAAAGTGCGACTTATAGTCTGGCAAATACGGTATATTCAACCTCTACATGAGCCATGCACTTTTGGTTTCATTTTATTTATCTTCCTCTGCTTATTCCCGTAAGGGTTCAGAGGTACAGGAGCTTATCCCAGTAACTTCGGGCCTTAGGCGGGGCACATCCTGCACAGAGGACAGAGAGTCCCAGGGCTGACGCAGAGACCTTCACTGACAGACAACCGTTTACACTCAACGTTTGTTCACTAGGGGCGATTTAGAGTCATAGAACCCGCTGTAACACAGGGAGGAGGTATTGGCCGGCCCAAGGATCAAACCTAAAATCACCTTGCTGAGAGAGCACTAACATCTCTGATGCCCCGCTTTCAGTTTTCAAACCACTATCTGGGAATCACTTTTACTCCATAATTACCCAGTTTAATATTTTCTAAGGGGCAAAATTGGCCAACACTGTCACATTCCCATAATTTAACTACAAATAAAATAGATTTTGTCTTTTTTTGTAGGATGACACTTTTTTTAATATTGGTTTGAAACTTGAAATGTTCAACCCGACTTCACCGGAGATAATTTCCCACAACGTGAAGCAGACGTGCAGTTATTCTCGATGGGCCGCCCGAGAGGTGCTCTGTGACCGCAACTACATGGAGGTAGAGCAATTACTCTCTATAATCTTTGTTTAGAGTTAGGTGAATTTTACTTAATTGCTTTTTCTGTTTCTCCTTTAGGTGTCCCACTTCATGCCTATCCCAGACTCTCCAGGTGGCCCCCAAGGCCCAAAAGGCCCCAGTGTGAAAGATGACCCAAGGATAAATGCTGTTCCTGGAGTATGTAATGTTCTTAGCTCTGCGATGATTAAAAACCAATAAGTAAGTGCAATGCTTGTATTTTTTTCTCACTACAGAGCTCAGCGAAGGGTGACATCTGGAAAATTACCTTTTATACTCCTGAACCGATTTCGATGGTGTTGAAAGAAGCCGAACAAGCCGGATACGGCGCTATGGCCACACCCAGCCGTCTGGTGATCAGGAGCCCATACAACAAACCAGAGACTTACTCTGAGGACGTAAGCATCGCTACCACTGTTAACAGCCCCTGAGCTGGTCTTAACCCTGCTGCCCTAATGAGGACAAAACTGTCTTTTTCAAATGTTTTTTTTTTTTTATAACTTTCTATGAAATTTGGCTCAGATGTGTATTTTATCACTAATTTTGATATTCTAAACACAAATCTAGTATTACTTAAATTTAGTTGGTGTAAAAATGATGTTGCTTCTCTTAAGATAAAAGTGTCCTTGTCAACAAAACAAAATGCAAAGTGGATGTTTTAGGGGGGATTATTACAGCCTTGGGTCTGTCAAAGATTACTAACATTTACTTTAAAAAAAGTCCACTTAGCTTTGAAAATAACTTTTTGGTCTTTTTACAAAAAAAATGATGCTAATACACATACTGGCATAAAAATATTACACATACTGGTATAAAAATATTACACATACTGGTATAAAAATATTACACATACTGGTATAAAAATATTACACATACTGGTATAAAAAGGGTTAAAATTCTGAAAATGGTTGATTTTAAAAGATTTATGCAAAAGTAGGATAAATAAATGTGTGTATATATAATTTGTGATGGGGACACTTTTGTCTCTGAACAGCAGCAACATAACTTTTTAAAATTGGGGCACAAGGGGTAAATGTGTACGATTAATGACTTATTGTATAGCACTAGCATAATTTTTAGTGAGGTCTGAGGGTTTTGCCATGAAAAATTTAGGAACGGTCAATGATTCCTTTTGGTGTGGATCCAGATCACTGTTTAGATCGAAGAGTGTTTTTTAGGATTCTCTACCATTTTGAGATGCGGACCGAAAATACTAATTTCACTCACTAAAAAAACGATTTGTTTGGGATTTTTTTGCCGTTGTACTATATAATGGATTTGTGGCTCAATGGAAAAAGCATTTACCCTTGAACGAGAAGATTTTTGACTTCAAATCTGGGCACTATATTATGACCATTGCTTGATGAGTGTACTGTACGTATTTTTGTACAGTGAGACACCTTTTATTTTGTTCATAACCTTAACACTTTTGCCCAATATTGTATATTGGTTAGAAAATGTAAAAATCAATGCATGCGTAACCGCCTTGATCTTGAAGGCTCTATGGTTATCCTCTGTGTAAAATGTTATTGTTCCAGGTGGCAGGGATCTCAATGGAAGTGTTCAGAGTGAGCGTTTACTACAGCACACCTCAAGGTCTGACTGTGGAGGACATGGCAGCTGCGTGTCCCGTAGGTGAGACCAGAAATGCTCGAAACTTTTGTAATAAGATTTCAAAAATGTTTCCTGTTCTGTGTCTGATTTTTTTCATTAGAGGTTTTAAGTTGGTGTTTAATTTTTAATAACTCTGATTACGACAACAACCAGTCAAATTTAACTTGTTCAGCGCTTTACAACAGCAAGTGCAATAATAAAAAGGACAGAACCAACTAAAAAACTGTTTTAGAAAATTGTTTACTCTTGTTTTAAATAAAAGTAGTGAAGTCAGTGGTGTAACTTGGTAATGTGGGGCCCCAGTGCAGGATTTCAAAATGGGCCCCAAAAGATATAAAACATTTAGTAGCACAGGTTCATGCATTTAGCTTTTTAATTTGTAAAATGTTGCTGTTGGCTGTTTTATTGGCGTTTGATACAAAAACAGGTGGTTATTCAGACAATTTTCTTTAAACTATATATTTTTTAAACAATTAGTGTATTTATCTTAAATGACAAGTCTTGTTTTTTCTTAAGAGTTTACAAATTTATCAGGATTTAAAACTTAATTTACATCAAATTCTGGAGTTATGTGCTGCTCCTAGTTATTAACATTTTAAATGCAGACCTGACCATAGATGTACAAGGGCCCACACGTCCTGGGGCCCGGTGCGGTTGCACTGCCTGTTATGCCCCTGAGTTAAATACTAAAAGCAGGTCTAAACGGGTAAGTTTTTTAGCTTGGTTTTAAACAAAGGCAGATCTGTGATCACAATGTTTGTTTTTTTATTTTTAACCATAAAAAAGGAAACGGACTTCTCAAGGTCAACATTATCTTAAAAAGATTTTCCCAAATTTAACATCAGATAAGAGAGTTATAGACTTAGTGAAAGAGGAAGATGAAGATGAAGTTCGTTGGTGTGAGGGAAGAAGATGCAGAGGATGGGCTTAGATGGAGGCAGAGGATTTGCTGTGGACACATTTGAAGGAAACGGCTGAAAATTTGAGCGGACAAACCGCGCAAACTCTCAACCTTCCAGAGAGTACAGACAGACTAACCATTGCTTTCAACAGAGTAAAGTCATGTTTGTACATAATCCTGCTAAAGGCATAGGACATATGAACTAAATTTATGTTGACTTCTAAAGCAACCTATTTGCATAATTCTTCCTAGAAGTCCTCCTTGTAGACAGATTGGGACACTATCAGATGCTACCAAAAAGGCTACTGCCTTGGTCTCTTTCTAAATATATTCTTGAATGTTGAACAGGTGGCGTGTTGTTTACGGAGGAGGTGATCTCGTGGCACATCCCTCGCTCGGTCACTCCTCTGGTGGACAGCAGGTACCAGATCTCCGAGGTGCACATGGGAGTGAATGGACAGAGACTGGACAAGGCTCAGATCTCGGCTCGAGGCTACTCCCTGATCACTAAAGACTTCCACATCGTGATGGAGATCCCGGTGGGAGCTCCTGACGGATACTACAAGGTACAGGCAGCGTTTCCGGAGCCGAACGTCCCCCTCCGCCCGGTCCATTTGCATATTTTATTGAGATGTTATGAATAATTCCAGAGCCATGCCCCGGATTACCAGTACCACATCACCTACAGCGTGGAGCCCATGTTGGAAGTGCTGTGGAGGCCAGACAACAGTCCACATGAGACGAGATACAAAGTGCTGTTCCCAATCACCACTCCACTAATGCCCCGGCCGCCACAAGCCACGGACCGTGAGTTTTCTGCTTGTTTTAACTTGGTACTCTAGCTTCCTACCACTTTCTGAAGACATGCGTGTACAGGTGAACTGGTGAATCTGTATGCCCCACAGTGAGTGAATGAATGTCAGCGTTTAGGGTCATTTTCATTGTCCCAAAGGAGAAATTTGATTTGCAGTTTGTGGTACAGTGACAGATCCAACATACAGCAATAAAGTTACAGTGGGACATAACCTAGATAAAAAGACTCAGCCATCAGTGAAACTACCAAAATCTAATTAAAATAAGTACTGTATGTAAATAAAAATGTCTAAAAGAGAAATCAAAGCCAGTGCAGCGTTGGGTGAAATGCATTAAAATCTCATTGCAGCCAAGTCAAGAATTGTGCAGGTTAAGCTTTGTTGATTGCACACGGAGACAAAACAAAAAGATAAAACTGACTTGATAAAAGATCTGTAGAATAAAACCATAATTGTCCTGTCCACCTTAACCCTTCTACAGCTCTAACTTTTTAGTCACACCTTTTGCCCTAAGCACAAAAAAAATTCACCAATAAAGACTGCCTTAAAGATTTCTAAGTCAGTAATTCCAATTTTTTTTTTTTTTTTTTTTTTATGGTTACAATGATTAACTTCAGTCCTCATACACAGCAAAAATTAATTCTGTTTATGAAATTTAACCCCTTAAATTCCAGTTTATGTGGTGCACAAACCGAGGCCTCTGCTCAGTCTGAGACCTTTTTCTTAATTTTCCTGATGTGCACATCTCTGTAAGAACTACATTTTGGATTTGTGCTCACGCAAACAAATTTCTCAACAAACACTTTCACACCAATTTATGACAACCCTAAAACACACCCAAATCATTTTGGTTCAAAAAATGTTTTATTTGCCTTGTAAATAAAGGCCTCCGTCGGTCAGGATCGACCATGGGTATAACATCCTAATTGTGGCTTGATCATTTATACAAACACTAATGTGGCCATTTCCAAATTTATACCCCTGTCTACCATATATGGGGGGAAATGCCACCACCTTAGTAAAAACAATAAAAATTCCAATCCCTCACTATCATGAATCCATGAACTACTTGATAAAAATGTGAAATTATATTGCAGTGACAGTGTATAATGTTTTAATGGGAGCCAATGGCACAAAAAATGTGTTGGAGGTAAAAGGTGTGACTATTTTTTTAGACACTATTTTTAAAGAGGATTTTGCCAAAAAAAAATCCTGAAATCTGAAAATTCATCCAATCCAGCCATTTGAATTGATACAGCAAAGGTTATCCACAAAAAATGTCTTGGGTGTAAAAGAATACAGTATTTGTGAGCCCTTCTTGATCATTCGGGATGTGTTTTGATCGTAGCTTAAGTGAGTGTCAATAACAGCCTGAAGCCCACATGCTGTAGTTGTATTACAATCCTTTCCTTGTTGTCCAGAGACGGTCCCGGAGTCCAGGGTGTTCTCGGTCCAAGTCGGGACGTTTCTTCAAGACGTGGAGCTGAAGAACATCACGTTTTTCACCGGGACGTTCTCTGTGGAGGAGTGCGTCCAGCGGGGGTTCACTGTGCAGGAGCAGAACTTCCCCAATGGGACCAGGACCTTCTCTCTGCAAGTGGCTTTTGATGAAGACGTGATCAAGACACATGTGAGTACAGTTAAGCCAGCGTTGGGAAGTGTAATGGACTTTGTAAATGCAGATTTTGGAACAGCATATATTTGTTAGGAATGAGCACATCAGAGGAACAGCTCATGTTGGATGTTTTGGAGATGGTCAGATTTTCCAGATTAAGATGGTTTGGACATGGACAGAGTCAGCCCCTCCTACTTTTTTAGGAAGCAGGGTCTGGATCCTCAGCCATAGTCGTTTCCTCTCGGTCGCTTTGGACTCAGACTATCACAGCTTTTTTTCTGCAGTGTGTCCTCCAAATACTGTAGATATAAAATTAGCTCTGCATTAGCCTGATGGCATCTTGGCTAATTTTGATAACTTCTCTGATTGGCGTTTAGTGCTTTCCATCGTCACCTGTTTCTGCTGAAGTCTGCATTATTGTCCAGTCCTCTGTTGTTAAAATGGAAACAAGACGAAGAAAAAAAACACAAAGTCCTGCTGATGTCTCGCGTAACGACCAACGGCTTCTGCTGCTGTCCCCGTTCAGAAATAAGTATAGAGCTGCTCATAATACATCATATTCTAGTGTTTTATGGCAAAACTGGCAGTTCTTCAGACGGATGCTGAGGTTAGAGCTGCCAGACAATAGGTCAGTAGGATTGTAGAAGAGATTTAATGGATGTCGTGAAAGGGGACATGAAGTTAGTTTGTGTGAGTGACTTGTATTACTTTCCTAGCTGTAAAATAAAGTGTTTCCATTTCCTTGCTGGCAGAATCCGGAGCCCCTGGTCACGCTCTACACTCTCCCCCTGACCTTCGGCTTCATGATCCTGCCCGAATATATTCCATTTTCTTTGTCCATTGATCTAGTGGCTTCTTTGCACGATGTGGGTAAGAAACATCTATTTTTCTATGAATTCCAGTTAAACCTTACGAAGTTGTTGCTTTTCAATGCACATTACCTTGTATCATTTTCTAGGTACGATATACATGGGGGGAAACAAGTATAATAGTGTAAATATCTATTAGAAATTCGAATGTTAAAATAAACCCATTTCTTTTTTGATGCAATTTTAGTTTTTAATTAAATAAAACGTTATTTAACTTTTCTTCGCTCTGTCTACTGAACATAATCAACCCCAGCTGCGATGCTACATTTGAGAGTAAACTGGCAAAAAGTTGCTTTATCGATATGAAGGTGTTGATTAGAAATGTCTCGATACAATTCGATACGTATCGTATCAATGAAAAAATGTATCATCCCTATGTTGATCCAAATTTAAAGCACATGAGTAAACAGATCAATTATTTTCAGGTTCTTGTACAACTGCCCAAAGCAAACAAACGGAGCACTTATTACCTTTTTTTTTTTTTTTTTAAAGGGGCTATGTTATTTTTTGAGCTTTCTACCATGATATAAAGTTCCCTCATCAAAAACATACCTGTAGATGTGTTTTGCTTCATGCACACCTGTTTCAGTAACCACTATTCTCTGGCGCAGAGTTTCTGAGGCCTCAGAACGCTCGGTTACACAAGTCTCCGCCCACTCCAGGAAGCACTGACCAATCAACAACAAGCCCTCTACATCCACTCTGCTCTCATTCATTTATCCAAAAAACTGTACAGATCCTTTTCCACTGATTCCTCAGACATTTTTCATTTTGTAGTAAAATGCCTCATACAAAAAGCTTTATTTTTTTAAACGGAATGAGAAAGAAGGAAAAAAAAAGTGTAACAGCTGCCCTCTGCCGGTCTCTTCACCTGTTTCTTTAAGATACCAGTAATGTATGTATTGGAAACGTTCTCCTTTAGTCAGATAATGTTTTTAAAGGTTATAAAACATGCAGTGTTATAGATGTGATCAAGATTGGTTTAAAAAAAATGACAAAGCATAATATGGCTTTTTTTTTTTTTTTTTTTAAATTAGGATAACTCGCAAGTAGCATGTCCCAGCTGGGCTACCATAGGTGCTCATGAGTTGTACAGAGGAGCAGAATATTGCACAAAAGTTTGTGGCATCTGGTTTTAACATACTGTAGTGTATTTTGTTCTGAAATGTGTAAAGCAATGATAAAAAAACTAAAGCTACCACTAACAATTATTTTGGTAATCGATTAATCTGTCCATTATTTTTTTGATTAATAATCGGAAAGAGAAGTGCGAGTAAAATGGTTAAAAAATTGGTGTTTTATAGTTTTTGTTAAATTGGTGATAATGCTACAAAAAAATCACTCAATTTTTAGAGCATTAAATCAGACAAAGCTACAAGCTGCTTCTTGAAGATTATATAGAGCATGTATACATAAAATATCATCTACAATACATATTTTTAATCAAAAACACAAAGTACGTTGTTTTTAACAGTTTACTGCTCTAGGTTAAAAAAAAAAAAAAACTCAAAACATGGCATGTCAGAGTCTATTAAATATCCCAGTTGGCAATTATTCGATTATTAAATTAGTTGACTATTTCAAAAATCGATTAATCCGATTAGTTGTTGCAGCCCTAAAAAAAATACATGATCAGTTATATTCCATTCCATATTTGCTCTCTTGTTGTTCAGTGCTGCCCAGTGTCCACGGCAGCTGCGACCATGAGAATTTCTACATCACTGTTGCGTACGGAAACCAAGGCTCCAGCTTCAAGACCTTTGAGACGCTGGTCGGATATCGGACGCTGACGCCAGAGATCGCAATGGGTTATAACTTCAGGGAAAACGCCACTCACTTCAACTTCGTCGTACCGTACGCTGCCCAGGACACGGCTTTTGAGGTACTTCACAAATACAGCAATCGGGCATAACATTATGACCACTGACGAGTGATGTAAATAACACAGATTGTCTCAAACTGCTGATGAAGTTGATGCTGGTTCTGATGGAAAGGTGTCCAGAATTATACATATGGGGCTGTAGATAAGACGGGTGGTCATAATGTTCTGCCTGATCAGTCTATGGTGCAAGTAACATTTATTTTCATGCAGGTCTTGACATCAGATTCGGTCCGGGCCAGGATTGACCTCCTTTTGTGGGACCCGACGAACAACTGGCGCGTTGGAGACCTGTATCTGGCCTGTCATTTCCCTGTGACCACAGTCCGTAAGAGAAGCAGTTCCTTTTTTATAAAGTTACTAAACTGTGGAGCTTATGTGTCTTTACTCATAATCAGAGTTTACAGAGCTACATTCTACACTTCTAGGAGTAGGTTTATCACAACATACTTTTTAATGTCTACTTGAGTAATATTTTGAAGTAACAATACTAAGTTTTTTTTTACTGATCGGGTATAAAGACAGGTCTTTAGTGATACATCTCACTTCTATCTAAAAAAAAGTCTCTAAATTCACATTTTGTGGTGAAAACGCTCAGAGTGCTGCCCTCCTGAGGTCTGTCTTCTACTCCAATAGTTTCAGATAAACAAGTGTGACGTAAGTAAGAACAAACTGCTTTCTCGCTCGTTCATTAGGGGTCAGTGGAGGGGGAAAAAAATTAGGAAACTGTGCCTTTTCTGTTGCCTTTTAAAAATAAGTGCTTAAGCATTTGTGGGACAGAAGGATTTACACTCCACATCTACTTGACTCCTTTTAACAGTGATAAGGTTTTAGACACTTAAGGCCAGATTTATCAAAGGTTTGCGTGCACGCTAACTGAATAAGATGCGCTAAAATTGGAGCAGACGCAGTTGAGATTTGCGTGTCTTACAGGAGCAGAGCGAACGCAATGCAGATTTTGCTCCTATGACCTAATGAATCTGTAAACGGAGGCGTTCTTCCCAGAGTGCGCAAAATGGAAGGCGGAGAAAATGCAAATTCATTCATTTACCGCCCGCAATATTATTTATCAAGGCTCACCATGACTTTGTGTGTGAAAATAGCGTATAAATTTAGCACGTTGGAGAAGGACGTGCTAATCTTTTGCACAGATATGGCTGCTGTGATTTGTGTGAGACGAAGGAGAAGAAATGAAGAAATGCGTAGGGTTAGAGTGTTTGCCACGAGTGCAGATCTATTTGCCATGACGGATGAAAAAATTATTCACCAGCACTTTCAGCTCTTCTTGGTTAAATTTTTGCTTCCGTTTGTGTTCCGCACCTTCCAAAACAATACATACAATGATGCCGTTTAAATAGTTCTGCCCCATCTGTTTGCACTGTCACCGACCACGCAGTTTGTCTTAGTAATTCACGCACAACACAAACATTAATAGCGGCCGCATATTTTCTCACTGCACTCGCAGTTTAGCACCCGTCTTAGTAAATATGGCCTTAGTCTGATAGTTGACGACAAACACGAGTAAATACACAATTTCATCTGATGGAATGGGTTTGGATGGTTTTTGTTTTTTCCTGGGCCTTGGCGACTCTGCTGTGGAGAATAATAATTATTATTTATATAGCACATTTCATATGACATATAGACTCAATGTGCTTAAGTGCAAAAAAAAATGCATAAAAACAACTCAGCAGCAATATATTTAAGAGAAAGTAAATCACTGGTTTTAAAAAAATGTACCACAAAAACTAAAAACAAGATAAAAATAAATTAAAATCAACCAAAAGCTTGTGAGAAAAGGAATGTTTTAAGTCTAATTTTAAAAACAGGCACAGTGTCGGCATTTATTATAAATGCTGACACTGTTTATAAAGGATGTCCATTACGTTGCAGCTGTCAATCTCAGGTTCAGGCCAAGCTCCACCCTCAGTTCTCCACAGTCCGGCTCTGACTGGTCCTTTCAGAGTTTTACTGTAAGGTGACAAGAGGAGACAGAGTGGTACCAAGTGCAAGTTGAAAAATGACCTAGTCTTTTATAAATGCATTATGTACTGTTGGTAACTGTTGTTTACAAATAAGAACAAGATTATTCCAGTAGTTCATTTAAAAAGGTGAATTGCATCTATAAAGGGTTAGTACACAGAAATATCTCTAGCATGTATTAATGTCTAAGTGCAACTCGGTAACTTTTCCACCTTAATTACACAGTTGTGGTGTGAGATGGTTAAATGGGTTGTGGGGTGAATAAAGCGCCCCGTATCTCACTTGCAAGTATGAGCGTCGCCAACCCAGGGAAGTCTCGAGTCTCATGAGAAAACGGCATTTCACGGTTTGCAGAACAACAAGCTACTGATGGGTTTTATTTCATTTTTGTCCTGGCAGAGAAGCCCAAAGGCAGAAAAAAAATGAGGACAGGGAAAAGGAAAGTAAAACTGAGCAAAAGGTCATACAATAGTCAACGGGAGAAAAAAAACACACTTTAAATTTTAATTTGAGATGCAGAGTTTAGTTTTACATTTAATATTTAATTTTGTGTCTACTGAATCTATAATATGCAAAAATATTGAGTCTGCTGTCCATAAGGGCTACTTACTGCACCTAACATCACGAGGCTAACATGTCTAATATTTACTGCTGCATTTCTTATGACGTCTGTTACTTTAGAACTCACTTTCCACTGAGCACAAAATGGGAAAATAAGTGCTTCAGATAAATCTCATGTCTCATCTGCTTCCTAACTGTCTCTCTGTAGAGTGTTTCCCCAATGGGACGATGACCGCCCTGGCCGTGAAGGTGGAGTCGGTCCCGAGCCTGGGCCTGAACTGGCTCAGACTCAGAGACAAGTCCTGTAAACCTGTGTTCACCAACGACCGCTTCGCACTCTTCTTCTTCAATGTGGACTCATGTGGCAGCACCAGGACTGTGAGTGAAAAAACTCCTGGGTTACAGTGGTACCATAATGGTTTTTAAAGGCTTATAGCAACTTCTTTAGGCCCTAGTTTAGAATTTACAGCTGCTACAATGGTAAGTTTTGGAGGAGGCCCAGCAGGGACTTAACACTAGTGTCTATAAAGGCATTATACAACAAAAAGTTGCCACCTGGATTTAACTAAGTACTGAATGACCAGGTTACTCCATCAATGGATTTTCTTTCTTCCCTGATGGCACTGGGCTTATTCCAAGATGACAATTGCCAGGATTTATTAAGCTCAAATTGTCAGAGTGGTTCAGGGAGCATGGGACATCATTTTCAGACATGGACTGGCCACCACAGAGTCCAGACCTAAACCCCACTGAGAATCTTTGGGATTTGATGGAGTAACCTGGTCATTCAGTACATGCAGGGAGTCAGCTGACCTCATTCTTTGGGCACAGAACATTGCTGAACTGCAGGGAGGCTCTTACCTATTTGCTTTTGGCCAGGCAGTGTCTACGCTTGAAAAGTTAATGGTAAAAAAAACACTGTGCCCATTGTAGTCATATGCAAGCCTGGCCATCTCCTTTCTTTTCGAAAGCAGGACAGTCTGGTTCCTCACTCAAAGTGAACCGTTACACTCAGGCCAGCTCCAAAATCAACCTATCATAGCTGTTTATCTGCAGTGCGTCTTACGAATATGGAAGCAGAGCAAATTTTATAACTTCTCTGACCTGATTAACAGCATTTTGTGTTTTCCTTAGTCACCTTTTTTCATTCTAACAGTACAGTCCCATTGACATCCGATGTAACGATAACTGACTTTTTCCTTAAGTCTTTGTACAACTGACCTCTGCTGTTGTCCCCGTTCAGAAATAAGTACCGAGCTGCTCATAATGCAGAGTGTTCTCATGTTTTGTGGCAAAACCGGCTAAGTTTGTCAGCGGTGCACTGCTTGCGTCCCACCCTTCGTTTACGATTGGTTACTTGTTTGTCATTGCCCCGCCCATAGAAACAAAACTTACATGAAGGGATACCAGACTCACTTCTTTGTATAGAATAGGAAAAGAGTTTGTCTGGCCGGCCAGGCTAATAAAATGTCTTTGTCTGTAGTTTTTTGACAACTACATGATGTATGAGAATGAGATCAGCCTGGACTACCAGAGCACTGGGATGGCCTACTCCGGATGGGGCAACAGAGTGCCCCGGACCTCACCTATAGAACCCGAATACAGGTACCACTACCTCCATACCCTATCTCCAGACCATAAATGTAAGGTATTTTTCTCTTGAACCTTTTCTAGGCAGACCATTTCCTGCTACTTTAAAGTGGATCAGAGTGTAATGGTTGCATTTGGACACAAACAAGGCAGTGATCCAGCTGCTGAGATTGGGACGGGACAACTAGCCGTGCAAATGAGACTCGCAAAAGGTAATGTTGAAGAAAGGAGGGTGCATGTGGATGTTTGACACTGTCAGCTCTTAGTCGTACTGAAATTATATTTAAACAAAGGGCTAAACCTTGTATTGGGTGAGAGCTTAAAATTGATTCAACTTGGCCATTTTGACGCATCAATTACACTGGTCTACAAATGTTTGGACTTGATCTGCTTCTGAGATAAAAGTGGCTAAATCTCATTTATTTTGATAAGATGAACTGAAAATCAATTGATAACTGTGCTGGTTCGCTAATGTATTCAAGATATTTAATATTATTTCACATCAAAATCACATCTGTTTATACAATAGATTTAGGCATTTTTTGCTTAAAAATATTTATATTTTGAAAATATTTAATTTCTCTACATGCATGCATTTTGTCCACTTCCAAGAGAGATTTCTGCAAATAAAAACAAAACATTTTATGTCAAAACTCTAGACATATTAAAATGAATGTATTGAATGTGCAGCTTTCAGATAGAACTGGTTGCTTGTAGACACTGTACCTTCTGATAAACTACCGTTTTTGCCTTATTTTGCATAAATTTCCTATTTTGACCCAATACTGTTTCTTGGAAACTATAGCCAATCTGCACTTCTCACTTACTTTTTCTTTATTAGTGACCTAATCCAAGAAAAATTTCACTACTTTTGTTCCGGAAGCATTTTGCTGTAGACCTGTGTTCACGTACCAAAATGGATTGAATGGGGGTATTATTTTTAAGCCATTCAAACTTCTGTGTTTACAATGTCTCCAAAAATTGTTCCTTTAAAAATATCGTGAACAATGCTCAGCAGTCCTGATGTAGATATCGTCTTTGTTTCTTCCAGATTCCTCCTATGGGACATTTTACCAAGCTGAGGACTATCCTGTAGCCAAATACCTGAAGGAATCCCTGTATTTCGAGGTGGAGCTGATGTACTCCTTTGACACCAAACTGGAGCTGATTCTGAAAAACTGTTGGGCCACGACCAGCCAAGACCGGACTTCCCTCCCGAGCTGGGACATCATAGTGGACACGTGCGTCTGGATCATTTGCTTACTGGATAATTTATCTCCCAACTCTAAATGTGTGGTGTTTTTGTTTTTTCTAGCTGTGAGAATCGTGAGGACAGATACGTGACCATCCTCCATCCTGTCCTAAACGATGCCAGAGTCCCGGTCCCGTCTCATGTCAAACGCTTTTCAATGAAGATGTTCACGTTCACTAAAGACAATGAGATTCTGAAAGATCAGGTAAAAACGCATCTCTGTCTGAGACTAGGCATTATATTAGAGAAGTGCCAATGCCATTTTTTTTCCCCATTCTTGAGATATTGTTTTTAAATTAGAGGTATTTTAACAGTCTCTTAGTCAGATTAAATGTCCCATATTATGTTTTTTCACAACTTTTGGACTTCAAACTTTTGTATTTCACATTTTATAACTTAAAATGTATATGTATGGAAGACTCTTGGGGAGGTTTTATTTCAACTTCGCAAAGAACGCTTGGCTTAGGTGTCGGCCGCGCCCTGCTGGCAACGATGGAGAGTAGACGGAGCATAAAAATGGTTAATTAGCATGGTTATTGGCCAAACGATGCAGGTAACTTTATTTATCCCACCAGGGGGCAATTCATTTGAGCAGCAAGATGAGACAAAAACACTAAACACACAAATACAACAAATACAGTGGAGCTCAATTAACAAATACTAACTATAAGCCCTAAAATAATTCAAGTAAATGGAAGTATTAAAAAAACTTTAGATTTACAAAGAGTTTAAAAGACAAATAGCCGTAGGGTAAAACATAGCGACGACCTGAAGGCAACGAACACAATTCACATTTCAGACCCAGCCCTGACGAAACCAAAATTGTACTGTTTTCTGGACGATCTGCTGGCTGCATAAAGAAGCCAAGTCCCTTTGCTGCACTCCTGTGATTTTTAGAACAGATTTTTAACAACACGATAAAGACTGGAGGATCACTCAAACAAGCACGAATGAAACAAAACTAATACAGGTATGTTTTTGAGGAGCAAACAACGTTATAACATGGTTAAAAGTGAAAAAACGATTTGATTTAGCAGAATAGGGGACCTTTTTAATACCCATTGCAAAAGGTTAAATTTTAGTAAAACTCAAACAAATCTCATGTCAGTCTCACTTGCCATTTAGGATGTGTATGGAAATCAGTTTTTACACCTGTCATACATTATTTAAATATCTACAGGACATTAATTTCACCACCACAAAGTCCAAAACATGTGCCCCCTCATCCCAACCCAGACCCTATGGAACCCTGTATTTCTGAAACATACTTGCATATTAAATTACGTAATCTCTTATTGTTCCCTTTTTTCAGATCTACATTCATTGTGATGTGGTGATTTGCGACTCCAACGACCAAACGGACGGCGCCTGTAGGGGGCAGTGTGCGCAACCTACAGGCCCAAGAAACCCTGGTGTGGACCAGACGAAAGGTGGAAAAAAGGGTGAGTTTAACGTCGCAAAATAAGACCAACCAATGTCTCAAAAGTGCATTTAGTGATTAATCGTGGTGTTTTTCTAGAGCAGAGAAGTACAGACTCAGGCCGCCAGAGACAAACCTCCTCTGGACCTGTTCTACTAAAGCAGAGTAATAATAAAAATGTTTCTTAATAAATGTGTTTATTTTTTTCTTGCTGCAGTCCCCCAGTCTTTAGCCATAACTTAAAGTGCATTGACTTTAATGTTGTGGCTCATAAATGCATCCACACTTCTTCTGAAATGTGGTTAGAAACATTACCAGGCTGCCATCTTGTTGGCTACGTTAAACTGTGGCCGGAGGCATTGCTATAATGCATCATTAGGCTTTATGATGTTGTTAAATGGTCAGATGTAAGGCTTTATAATGGCGCATTAAGCTCGCTCGGTTTAGAAAACGGGATGTGGTTTCAGTTCAGTGGGATCTAGATGTCTGTTTCAAAACGGGAATTCCGTTGTTTGCAAAAGCAGTGAATGGGACTAAATGTGAACAAATGTTGATTGTTGTAAATTAAGGGTGAACACCTCAAAAAGTACTAAAGGTGGGACGGACTTGAGAAATCTTGATGTACAAATCTAGCTTTACCAACTCACTGATATTCAAGTAACTATAGTTTATGGCCTGTAACATTTGATGTGCCATTTTCATCGCAAAAACACATTTTTCAAAGTAATGTCTTTACTTAGACTTTATTGAAATAAAAAAGGTGGAACAAAAAAAAAATCTAAGCTCTGGCTGCATTTTCTTAAAACAATCCAGCAGCTTCACGGAAACATGGGCAGCAACATAACCGTATATTCAACCTACAAAGACAGGACGCCCACAAATATTTATTCTACATTTTACACAAGGAATAGTACGGAAGAGGATTGGGGTCACTGTAAAAAAATATTTGAGGGTTGACTTCTGAGAATAAAGTCAGAAGTATGGGTGCCTGTAAGGACTGACTCTGGGAGGGGAAAAAGTACAAAATCCCTACAATAAACTATATAAATGCCCTTGATGACTTGTTCTGATTTTAATCTCAGAGTTCAACCCTCAAAAATTTTTTAGTGACCTTTAGTTTTTTATTTTTAAGATCCACTGAGCCCCAATGAAAAAGAGGGACAATATCTTAAGTGGGACGTAGGGACAGATGCCTAAATGGTTGTGCAGTGCAACCAAAACAAGGGACAGGTGGTCACCCTCTGTAAAATATAGACTGGTAATCAAAACATCAGTCTAGCAGTTCACTGGTTGCAGAGTGGTTAGCGTTTCCGCCTCTCAGCAAAAAGGTTGTCTGAGTGGAATCTGCGGGCTCCCTCCAGATACTTCAGACGTGCATGTGTAGGGGAATTAGTGATGCTAAAGTTTCCATTTAGTGAATGGCTGTCTGTGTACAGTAGGTCCAGCCCTGAGATTAACTGGCTGGGGCTCAGGACATGAGGGGGCAAAACAAGAGTCGTTGGTGTTATGTCCAGTGTGGGCAGTACACGGCAGGCTTGACTCAATTTAAAAACAAGCTTTTCTTAGGATTAAAAAATATTCATGAATACATACAGGCCATGTAATTCCTTCACAATTTTTACTTAATGTTTACAAAGTCTAGATGAAAGTTGTATAGCACTAATGCGTTTGGATACTTTATTAGCCGACTTGAAGACAGAGCACTTTCTGAAACTTAAGTGTGATATATGGACGTGTAGACTTTCTGAATGAGTTTAGGGCCCAATCTGAAAACCTTCACTGAGGCCCCTTGTTACCACCTTACACCCATTTAGTGTACCCCTTCTAAAGCCCATAGTTGGATAGGATATGTTCTGGCCACCCTCCACCCCTAACAATAAGATATTAAGGTAGGAGGATGTCAACATCTGAAGGGGAAAAAAAAAGGGAGGGGGGGTCAGTATGCTACATGACAAAATGTGGACAGCTATGGTAGCCCTGGAGGATCATGCAGCAGTGTGAGCATTTAATCACAAGCGTTGTTTAAAACACAAGGAATGTGTTTACTTTTTATTAAGTGTTTGTGTCATTAAGGGGTTTTAAAGACGTGCGCGCTCATGCAAGTGCACCGGAGCGCAGCAGCACTGACTCTGCTTAAAAAGTCCGGTTGGAGTCTTGTGAGTGGAAAGCAGGGATGATCCCTGAAGAATAACTGTACTTTTATGAAATAATCGCTGGACATAAGTCCAACTCTTACCGTTCTCACAGAGCTGTGGTTTTCATGAAGCGTTGTTAAACGCGAGTCAACAGACGCTGTCATTATGCACAACACTGCGGTGTTCACTGTCCCCCTCCCGTTACATCCTCCACCTGGACGTCCACTGCCCCGTACACGTGCACATATTCAGACCTCTGTGCACGTACAGCGTATAAAATAAACTTCAGAATGTAAAAATTAGACACGTGTTCTTTCAGTTGTCATGCTAAACAGCGCAGAAAAATCAGAAGAATATGTTGCAGTCAACAAAAATTAAACATTTTAATGTTTACATGGTAAGAGCAGTGGAGTCAGTGAGATTGTAACAATGTTGGTCAGAGAAAGTCTTTCCAACACAGGAACGTGTGTAGCGCTACGTGGAGCGTTTCGTGCTTTCCTCTCGTCCGTGTTTCTTGGTGAAACCCACTCAGTGGCTCATGTTTAGGTAAATCTCATTCAGAAGTCACTTTGCATTGACCTTCTTTGGTGGTTTCGAGGCAGAGAGGGCGTGGCAAGAGGTGGGTTTGCGTGCGCACATTTCTACTTCAGGTGGGATCTATAAAAAGGGAAATTGCGGTTTTATAAATCTGAATATTTTCTCGCCTACGCCACTTTTGCCTTTCTGGCGTACGTGAACTTTTAGTAAGAATTCCATGCACAGTTTTTTAAATGAGGCCCCTGGGCAGTCATTCATCTTCTGCTTATTCCCATTAGGGGTCAAGGGTACTGGAGCCTATCCCAGTAACTTAGTCTAGCAGTTTGTCGCAGGGCTGACAGAGACAGACAGACAACTATTTACTCACATTCATTCAGCTGCAATTAACAGATTACCCAATTTCCTAACACATGCATATTTTTGGACGATGACAGGAAGCCGGAGTACCCAGACTGGATCCAGAGAAAGAGATTGAGATTTGGCCGACCAGAGGATCAAACCTAGGATCTCCTTGCTGAAAGGCGAAAGCACCAACCACAGTAACCCCCTCTACAGTCATAAAAACACAAAATAATTCCTCCTCCTTCCACTTGGTTCTTTGACGCTTCAAAGTATCTTTCCAACTTTGGGAAGTGCCAAAGATGTTATTGTAAGAGCGAGCAGCAGAAGGACACAGGGCTCACCAGAACAGATCAGTCACATGGGTACTCTGACAAGTTTTTAACACCAGATGCAACACTCTTCATTTATCCAGGCTTGGGGCCAGCTCATACTGTACTGTGGTAGGAGTTATTGGCTCCAAGTCAGAGAACTGAACCCCCCACTTATGAGGAGGAGCCCATTAACACCATATATTTCAAAGTGAAGATCCAATGCAACGTCTTGCTCATGAGCACAGTCAGAGACAAACTTTGTAGAAAAAGTACTTTATTATCTGTAAAACTACTGCTCAGCTGATGAGTATCGGCCCAGAGGAGACGGTTTCTTCTGGAGCGGTTCTTCTCTGACCTGTGGAATAATGAGGTTGAGTGTAGGTCAAATTGACGCGTGACCGAAAACGACGAAGTCTACTTTAGTGCTCAGGCCTCACCTTTGGGCTGGTTTGAACACTGAGCAGTACAGACTCCTCCCATCGGATTCCTGGGATCGCAGATTGTCACGTCACAGTGGACAAAGAGCTGAAAGACATGGTTATATTTGTACAACATTAAAGACAAACACTACATGCATTTTCTATGTTGCAGCTGAAATGGAGATAAGCCCAATAATGATCAAACACCTGCAACTAAAATAAAAATCTGAATATGGTTGCACAGCTATGAAAATCAGTTAATTTCCCATGCATAGTGGACTAGGTCTGGAAGTATGTGCACTGACACTGGCTGCAGAAGATAAACTACAATTCATTTGAAATTCTGCATGAGGTGAAAAAATGGTGACCAACTGCAGAGGTTACGATGTAGTAATCTAAACATGTACTCAAGTAATGTTGCATCAGATCGATCTTAAGTAAAAGCAGTCAACGATATAATTTAAAAAGGTACTATTAGCACTACCATTACTGCTGCAGAGACTACTACAATATACAGTTACTGCTTCTACTAAAAGCAACTATTTTGAGCAGGATACTCTTGCCACAGATAGTTACATACCAACTACTTTGGTTGAAAAATGTTACTTCTACTCAAATCTTAATCAGGTTTACGAATGCTTTAGATTGTGTACTCATAGATTTTCTTCAAAAAAATGGTCCTATACAATGTTTTTTTCAGGCTTTTTGAAATAGCTTTGGACACCTTTGCATTAATATTTCACATTTTATAACTTAAAATAAAGTATATCTATGGAAAACTTTTTTTGGGGAGCTGTTACTTTGATTAGGTGTCTGTCGCCCTCTGCTGGCAACAATGGGGACTGGCCTGTATAAAATTACTATTTAGCATGGCTGTTAGCAACATGAGGCTAAAAGATAGATAAATGAGTGCTTTGTAGCGATGGCAATTTAAGGCTGAAACGAATGAGTCCGGTGACGGTGCATGGGCTTTAGAAACGCTCAGGAGCACTTCCTGGTTTCACGTGTCTGCGTAGAGCCGTGAGACCGAGCGTTTTCAGCTCTTGAGAAGGGGACGGCCTCGGCATACAGGATTACTCAGACATGGGAATGAAACAAAACACTACTTCAGGTCTGTTTAAGAGGTGGGAACAACATTATAAACATGGATAAAAGCTCCAAAAAGTCAGTCTAGCAGAATGAAGAGTTCTTAAAAGTCTCTAGTTATTTTCCTCTGACAAAACTGAAGCACCGTACTGAACACACAGGAGCCAAGTTTTGTTTTGTTTACACCTTTAAGAGGCCCATCTCACATTTAGACATCGTAGTGCTAAGCTTCACTAGTCTTGTTTATTGGCACCGTTATAAAAGCAGCCATTTTATTTCCTCTCTGTGTGTAAAGAGCGTTTGTATAAAGCACTGCTGTCCTCGATGCCAAATTGAAATCACTACATGTAATGGCCCCTGCTCCGTCGATGGCCTTGAAGGATGTAATCTGCCCGGCGACCTCTGACCCCTAGCACCTCGCATTTTGATTGGTTTGTCACTATTACTCACAGCTCTCCAGCCGTTTATCAATCTGAACATACAGCTCACTATTGGAAATGCTTCGGTATAGACCAGTGGTTCTCAAATGGTGGGTCTGGGCCTTAAAGTGGGTTGCAGAGGGGTTTAGTGTGCATTATTTGAAGCCTAAATTTTGTTTTAATTACATGAAATGGTGAAACAAGGGGATATATTATGCTTTTATTCACATTTTAATCCAATCTTGGTCACATCTAGAACAGCAGTATGTTTTTTACAACCTCTAAAAACATTATGCGACTAAAAAAATCGTTTAGGAAGTTGTTTTTAAGTTCCCTACTGCTGCCATCAGGAAACAGGTGAAGAGACCAGCAGAGGGCAGCAGAGCGCAGAGATGTGACAGTCTTTTGAACATAATTTAAGGGGAGAAAAGCTGTTTACTTCCTTAAACTTTGTTGTTTTTGATAATGAATGATAGCAGACTGGATGTAGAGGGCTTGTTGATTGGTCAGTGCTTCCTGGAGTGGGCGGAGCTTTGTGGAACTGAGGATTTTGAGGCCTCAGAACAGCCGTGCCAGAGAATTGAGAATTTTTAAAGACCCATGCATGTTTTTGATGAGGGAGCATTATTTTAACATGGCAGAAAGCTCAGATTAATTCATTTTGCACAATATAGCCCCTTTAAGAGAAATTACTACCAGATCTACGAGTTATTTTAGTACATTTTTGCCATCATACTCACAACAACCAGTCTTGAGTACTGGTTTTAGTCTACTCCCATGTCAAAATGAACTGGAAAGTCCCATTGCCCATTACCTGGTGACTTGGTTGCTGCTGTTGATCCACGAAGGTAAACATCTGGAGTTGAAACCTCTTCAGCTGAGACGGAAATCTGACTCTGGCGTCCTCCCAAACTGGAACAAACATCACCTTGTACGGGTTCAGTGGGTTCACACAACTGCGAGGACAAAGGTCGATCGATGGTTAGGCCTTGAGATGTCCCTGTCCAGCAATCCTACTTCATACTGAGAATAACATATCGAAATCAATGGGACTGAATTTGGTAGAGATCAGTTTTGGACCCACTTGATGTAAATAGTGGATTTAGAAAAAGCATTATTATAAGTAAAAGTTGTCGATTATGCAACAAGAACAATTATAAGCAGCTTTTTCACAATATATGCATAACTGTTTAGTGGTGGTTTCCAAATGGTGGGTCAGGGCCAATAAGTGGAGCATGGGAAGGTTTAATATTCAGGATTTTTAAAGCCTAATGATTGTTTTAATTACATGAATGGTACAACAGATGTTAAAATACATGTGCCATAAAGGGTAAATAAAAGAAAACAAAAATAATTTAGAAAAATATGAGCCAAAAAGCAGCCACAATAAAATGATCAGGGTTAGTTTTGGCTGCAACTTATTTAAAAAGTCTCATTTTTATTTTTACTTTTTTCAGGCTTTTCAAATAGTTTGACACCTTTGCATTAGTATTTCAAGTAATAAAACTTAATGGAAGATGTCTTATTTTGGGGAGCTGTTAGTGTGGATTAGGGGTCAGTCGCCCCCTGCTGGCAACAACGGGGACTGGACAGAGAATAAAATGACAAATGCTTTGTAGTGACGGCAGTTTAAGCGCTGAAATCATCATAACAAGTCGATAATTGTGTATGATCTTAAGAAAGGAGCACTTCCTGGTTTCATGAGTCTATGTCGAACGGTGAGACCAAGCGTTTTCAGCTCTTGAGAAGGGGAGCGCCACAGCATACAGGATTACTCAAACATGTGTGAAAGAAACAAAACAAAACACTACTCCAGGTCCGTTTTTGAGCCGGAAACAACATTAGGACATGGTTAAAAGCTCAAAAAAGTTGATTAAGCAGAATAGGGGAACTTTAAAGTGAAAGTACCGTATTTTCCGGACTATAAGTTGCACTTTCCATAGTCTGGCTAGGGGTTTGACGTATACTCAGGTGCGACTTATATATTAAAATATTTCAGGTGTTGGTTAGAGGGCGCTCTAGGCTTGTGTACCAGCATCTGCTGCACCTGTACCACTGACAATTTAAAATGTAAACATTACCGCTAACAACTTAGGCTATAAAGACAACTGAGAAAGAGCGGAATAATTGGAAATGGAACTGATGCTGAGTCTGACGACAGCCACGCAGAGGAGGAAGCGGCGCTTCGTCTACCTCCGGAGTTGGCGGAGTTGTTCAGAAGCGACACCGAGGATGAAGAATTTAAAGGATTTAGTGATTAGGAGTGAGATGGTGAGTTTGGTGAACTTGTTATATTATGTTCTTTATGCTATAGTTATGTGAATAACTGTTAATATATTACGTTAACATACGAGACACCTATTCAGTTCGTTGTTTATGCTTCATGTAGCTGAATAACCATCAATGTGTTACGTTAGCAAACCGCACACCTATTCAGCTGTTGTTCTCTATTCTATTATTACTATAACTTGCCTTTCAAGATAAAATGTCTGTTCTTGGTGTCTGATTTTGTAAAAGAAATTTCCCCCAAAAAATGCAACTTATAGTCCAGTGCGACTTTTCTTCTTCATTATGCATTTTTTGGCTAGTGCGACATATACTCTGGAGCGATGTGTAGTCCAGAAAAAACGGTATTTTTATCTATAGTGCACTATCAAGTGATTTTGGCCACTGCTTGTCAAATATAAACTATTCCTCTTAATCTACTGTTACCCGTTGATAATAAGGTCCCATCGCGGCTGGGACGTCCTGTCTTCATCCTCTGTGGCCCAGCAGTTCTCCAGCTCCAGAGACACTCTCCCGTTGGTCAAAGTCATCAGCTCCACCTCGAAATACAGCGGCTCCTGCAGGTACTTTGTGATGGGGTAGTCCTCGTCCGTGTAAAACTCTCTGAACGAATCATCTACGACAGGAAACACACGCAGACGTCTTTAACCTATCTGACTGTTCATTTCTGCCCTTGCCAATTCACACATTAGGTTGATTACTTTTTAAAACTGATGTCTGGAGTCTAATGAGTGGAAGCACAAGATTAGTTCAGGGTCAATTTGGGAGATTGCCTCTCAACTTCAGAGAACAAATACCACTCATTTTAGAGAAATCAATGTTAAAAAAAAACAAAAACCTCACTCCCTGAAATGATGTGGTGTCCCATAAATGAGGCAAAAACTGTGGCTGTACTGGCATTACTTATAGACAAAAGCAATATTAAAGTGCGTGCTGGATGAGAAAATAAATCCACCAGGTTTAAAGTTCTGTGAAGAATCTGTGGAAACCTGGAGGTGATCCAAACGCAGTAACCAACTATCACCAGGTTATGACAAAAAGAACACAAAGCTTTGAGACAGACTCAACACATTTCTGAGTTTTTAGCTGCGGTGTGTGGTACATTTCCAGGATATTTCAAAAAACAAAAACTAAATATTCTGCAAAATAATTCCAGACTTATCATCAACATTGGGTGCATTGATGTTGCATGTTTGGCACATCATCAACACCAAGCACAATTTAAATAAACAGCACAATTATGACCTGAAGGATAATTTGTGGTAAAGCTGTGTTTTGATAATAAGGACATAGAGAACTCTGAATCTCTGTTTCATTCTGTGTGCTCGGTAAGATCCACTAGAGTAGCTTCACGACTGTATTATACTTTTTAGTCACTCCGCTTTTGGACAGTCAGCCTTATAGGATAAAGCTACCAAACAGCAGGTTACTTTAAAAGACTTGTACTTCTATAAGGAGCTTTAAATCTGAACTAAAATTAGTTCAGCAACTAGGGCTGAACAATTAATTGAATTGCAATTTGAATTGTTGGCATCAGCAAATTGCAAAGGTTGCAATTATTTGTGATATGTCCTCTACAGAGAACAAAAGATCCTGTCTCCACAGGATCTGGATATGTTTAAAACTCACCACAGGCAGCTGTAAGACCTCAGACATGTTCTGAAAGGCATGCTATTCCTTGTATTGTATTAGTAGTGGATATTTCAGTCTTCTTAACATGCTTAAAATGTGAACTGTAAACTGAACAATATTTAAAAATGTATTGCAAATCTCATCGCAACTGCAATATATACTATATTTCCAAAAGTATTCACACACTCAAATAACTTAGTTCCAGTGAAAGGAACTCTGAAAGCTTCAGCACCAAGAGATTTTGGACAATTCCATGCTCCCAACTTTGTGGGAACAGTTTGGGGATGGCCACTTCCTGTTGCACAAAGCACGGTCCATAAAGACATGGATGAGAGAGTTTGGTGTGAATCCTTTTGGGATGAGTTAGAGCGAAGACTGCGAGTCAGGCCTTCGTCCAACATCAGTGTCTGACGTTGGACGAGAACATCAGACACTGCAGATGTCTGACGTAGATGCAAATGGTGGGCTGATGTGATGGCTGATGTCACAATTTTAAAAATTGTATTTAGATATTTTTATGAAATCGTTCAGCGGTAATTGCAGCCACTAATCACAGATTTTTGTCTTGCACTGGCTCAGTTCGAGACACAAACAGAAGCTGTGTAAAACATGAGGTGCATTGGACCTCATGCTGTAATTAATAGATTAACACATCTAGGCTCAAAACAGCGTATAATCACTTTATATGTATATCTTTTTTAAATAAGAGAACAAACATTAAAGCTAAATCTAAAGCCTTATAGAACCCAGCGGTTGATTCTTATTCATGTACAATTGCCCAGAGAGGACAAACTGAGCACTGCTGAACGAGAAGCACTCTAGTATTTCTTTATAAATGTCTTAACCTCCAGCTTAAGCAAAATAATTTAGTTCCAACTTTTAACATCAGACCTATTTAGACTGGGTTTGCTCATAAACATCACATCCCTGTTCACATGCTCTAAAAATCATGAGTATTAGACATGGGTTATGCACTCGTTACTCGATGTTGAGATAAAGACAGAGGAACTAACACGGAGCCTAACGACACTAAAGCACTTTCACCTTACCCTGAGCCAACCTCATCTCCACAGTCAGCTCTCCTTTTGCAGCTTCAGCGAACGGTTCGCTCCTTCTCGGCCTGACGTGGAAGGACACGGCGTACGTCGTGTTGATGTCGTAGTAACACTTCACTTTTAAACTGAAAACACGGATATATGTCATAATTATTACATTATTGTTACCTTTATGTATAATTTACTTAAGAAAAAAAAAACAGCTCACTGATATTCAGGCTCAGTGTTGTCTGAATCCCTTTGAAACAAGAGTTCATCCGGCAGAGAGATGTCATTTTCATAAACCATCATATCTGCCAGAAACTAGAGAAAAATTTTAAAAAACATTGTGCGGAAATGTACAGCAAGAAGTGTTCAATCTGAGTCTGGTTGCAGCCACAGAGAGCGCAAGATAAATGCACTTTTGAACTAGTTTCTGACGAGGTTTGTAAAAGTTAGATCAGGTCTCATTGGCTCCCAGTAAAAAAATAAAAATCCAAGTTTTTTAGAATTGTTTGTGTACGTCAGTGAGTTCATACCTTCCTGTTGGTGCCACAGGAGTTCCCAGTGAAGACAAAGTAAGCGTATTGGTCCGTACTGAACTGGGGCCCACAGCTGGAGTCTACCAGAGTGAGCCGACTGGGGTTTAGACCTGGAACTGACTCCAGTTTTAGAGCCAGAGCTGTGATGGTGCCATTAGGGAAACACTCTGGAAAGAAAAGGATATAAGGTTAGTAGAGAGCACTGCTGGGTTTCGGCAGTAGAGTTGTATATCGATGTCAACAGTGACCGCGCTCCTCACAGTTCTGGAAGTAAATTCATTTTCGCCAATGACGTTCAAAAAATCTGTAGGGTTAAGCGTTCAAAGGATTGACAGAGGATACTCAGCAGTGGGGTCACTCATGATCATCCATCTTCCACTTGTCCTGGGCTGGGACACAGGGGCAGCACCCGACGCATAGATGCCCAGACTTTCCTCTCCACAGACACTTCCTCCAGCTCTACCGAGGGAATCCCAAGGCGTTCCCAGGCCGAGAGACACAGTCCCACCAGCTTGTCCCACGTCTTCTTCCGGTGGGACTTGCCCAGAACACCTCTCTAAGGAGATGTTCAGGAAGCATCCGAACAGATGCCCCAGCCACCTCAGCTCTGTCAGACCCTTTCACTTTGTTATTGTAACACAAGTGGGTCCAGAACTCCTCCCATTTAAGGGGACGTCCTCCATAGACAAACCTTCAGAAGTACTGCTCTGTGTTTTCTGATTTGTTAAATGTTTAATCAACTGTATTCAAACGTAGTTTAAACTTAGGCTGCCTTTAACTCAAATCTTTCCTTCCTCCATTTCTCGTCTCCTTTTGTGTTTAACACGCAAGGATAATTGCATGTGTATTTGTTACACTCAACTAAAAAAAAAATCACCAGCCTAATTAATTGTTTAGAATATAAAACGTATCATGATCGCTGTCTAGGCCAGTGGAGATTACTTACTGACAAGGGAGGCTGAACTTCCCATTAAAATTTCATAAAATAAATGGTCCAATATGCATTGCTGAAAATTCAAAAAATTTGATATTAAGTTACATTAAAAGTGTGTAGAACGTGTTTAATTTCATGATTATGTCGTTCATTAATCAGCCGTTTAGTCTGATTTTCAGACGTGATCCTCCTTCACTTCAGAGCAGCTCAGACTCTGTAAATCCTACTGACGCTGAGCTTCAATGGTTCCTATCAGACTGCCCAGAGCAGTTTTCTTTCAAGAATGGAAGACGCTGACAGACCTTGAGCTCCTACAGCGGCTGCTGTTCACCGACTTCACAGCAGGAGATGAACTGGAGCAACAGAGGAGACAGACGAGAGCTGAAGGAGCTGCCCCAGTTTAAAGCCAAGTGTTTTATGTTGTAATTCAGTAATTTTACAATGATCAGTGAAAAGGTGTAATACTGCCCTCTAGTGGTGTGGATGTAGTTCAATAAAAAAGGTTTAAAAAAACGACAGGGCCCAGAGTGTCGCTGAAAAACTGCATTATACAGAGTTTTTGTGTTGTCAAACAGTGTTGTGGGATTCACAATGGAAGATAAACTGTTTATTGACAAGCTAAGTGGGCCAGAGAACTGGGCGACTTGGAAATTTCAGATGGAGCATCTTCTGAAAGCAAAAGGGCTATGGGGTATGGTACAGACAGAAACCTTAGCAGCAGATGCTAATGCTAACACGCGAGCTGAGTTTGAAAGACAGAGAGCAAAAGCATTTTCCCTGTTGGTGCTAAATGTAAGTACGCCCCAGTTATATCTCATAACAAGGTGTCAGACTCCGAAAGAGGCATGGGACACATTGAAAGGAAAATTTGAAAGAAACACTATTGCAAATAAACTGTTCCTTAAGAAAAAATACTTCCGGTGTGAAATGAAGGAAGGAGAATGCCTAAGTGATCATTTAAAACAAACCCTGTCCACAAATCCAGCTGATGGAGGGGTTACAACTGTGGGAAAGAGGAACATATTAAGCGTGACAGAAAAAATGAATTCAAAACCCACAAGGCCAAGAGCATGGTCTATGAGGATGGTAAGGACTCACGCCAGGGTGCCTTTGTTGTTAAAGAGTCAAGTCAAAGTGAGTTGCAACAGGAATACTGGCTGATTGATTCTGGAGCATCAAAACACGACATGGAATAAAGAAGGTCTTCAACACTATCAGCAACTCTCAGAGCCAGTGTGTGAGACTTGGTGACAGCAGAGAGCTTGAAGCCCGAGGACTTGGCAACATCAAATTGAGAATGTCATTCAAAGTCAGTGCTGTAAAAAATGTTAATGTATGACGTACTGTATGTTCCCCAAGTTATCCATGAATCTCTTCTCAGTGGGAGCTGCTGCCAGGAGAGGAAACACGGTGCAGTTCAAAAGATCTCGCTGCGATATCCGTGGAAAAGATGGAACTCTTCAAGGGATGGGAACACAAAGATCTGATGGGTTATATCAGCTGGACACTGAGGGAAACACAGCAACCCCTCATAATGTGTCAAGTGCATCAGTTGCAGCAAGTCTATGGCATCAGCGCCTAGGTCACACTTCTAAGCTCAAAGAACTGAAAAATCTGGTAAGAGTGGATTTTACTGCAGAAGAGGAAGCACCCTTCTGTGAAGCATGTGTCAAGGGCAAAATGTCTAGAAAGCCACACAAGTTAGTGGGAGAAATGCACACCCAACGCAAGATGCAGCTAGTGCATAGTGACGTCTGTGGCCCCACGCAGACTGAATCCATAGGTGGAGCAAAGTACTTTGTGACTTTTATCGATGACTACTCAAGGTAAGGTATATTACATGAAAGAGAAAAGTGAAGTCCTAAGCAAATTTAGGGAATTTGAAAAGACATTTACAAATGAGTGTGGGCAGAAGATCACTAGCCTCAGAACAGATAATGGTGGGGAGTACACATACAGAGAATTTGAAGAATATCTGAAGGCTCAAGGTATCCACCATGAAATGACAGCAAAATGGTGCAGCAGAAAGAAAAAACAGGACATTAGTTGAAGCAGCTAGAAGTATGCCATCTCATGCAAAGCTAACAAAATATGTATGGGCAAGGGCTGTAGCAACTGCAGCTTACAAACAGAACAGGCTACCCACATCCATTCTGAAAAGGAGACGCTCTATCAAAGATGGTATGGAAAAAAGCCGGATATGAGACACATGAGTGTATTTGTCTGTGTTGCTTATGCACATGTCCCAGACACGGAGAGAAAGAAGCTGGACAAAAAGGCCGTAAAGTTTCGTTTCATGGAATATGCAAACAATGCCAAAGGTTATCATCTGTGGGATGAAGAAAAAAGGAGAATATACATTTGTTGTGATGTTGTTTTCAATGAATCAGACTTTGACTAGAAACAGAGAGAGAATGTGTCCTGTTCAGAAAATGAAGTAACAATAAGCACAGGTGAAAAGGAAACATCTAATGATGAGACTACTGTCAGTGAAACCATAAGAGAAAGGGGCAGAAGTAGAAGGCCTCCAAAGAGATATGGATATGACGAGTTTCCTGACATTGTAACTGTTGAACATTATGCTAATGTATATAGTGTCACAGAACCAAGCACACTGAAAGAAGCAATGTTAAGTCCTAATGCAAAGGAGTGGCAGGAGGCGGCTGATTTGGAATACGAGTCGCTGCTGGAAAATGACACATGGGACTTAGTGGCTTTACCTAAGGATGGTAGAGCTATAGGATCAAAGTCAAGCATCACAGTGATGGACGAGTGGAGAGATACAAATGCAGGCTCGTTGCTAAAGGCTCCTCACAGATATATGGTGCTGACTACGATCAAACATTTTCACCCATGGTACGATTCAGCTCAGTTCGTACGTTGTCGTCCTTTGCTGTCCAGAATAAGTTAAATGTGCATCAAATGGATGTTGTAACGGCATTACTGAATGGACACTTGGAAGAGGAAATCTACATGGAGCAACCAGAAGGTTACATCAAACCAGGACAAGAACATCTGGTAAAATAAAAAAGTAAAAAAGTCAATTTATGGACTAAAGCAGTCTCCTCGCTGCTGAAGTAAATCCTTCACAGAGTTCATGAAAGACATTGGCTTTACACAGAGTGCTGCTCTGATGAAGCGCTACAAGATGAAGGACATGGGTGAGCTATCCTACATCCTGGGCATTTCAGTTGTCCAAGACAAAGCAGAGAACTACAAACGTATGGAATGGACAATGCCAATGCAGTCAACGCCAGCTGACACAAATGTGAAGCTGAGAAAGAATGGAGTCAGTAACTCTGTGAACCTCAGTACCCATCAGTCTATGGTAGGAAGTTTGCCGTGTGCTGCAATGGCCACACGACCAGACATAGCACAAGCAGTGAGTGTTGCATCAAAGTTTAATGCAAATCCAAATAATGCACATCTCACAGCTGTGAAAAGAATCCTTAGATACTTGAAAGGTGCACTAAACCTTGCTCTCAGGTATGAGAGGTCAGAGACAGGAGCTTTGCTGGGGTTCTCAGATGCTGACTGGGCCGGTGGTCAGGATGACGGACGTTCAACAGCTGGTAATATGTTTTTACTGGCTGGAGGAGCAGTAAGATGGCTCAGTAAGAAACAGGCAACAGTTGCACTTTCAGCTGCAGAAGCTGAGCATGTCGCACTTAGCCAAGTCGCTCAAGAAGGAACTTGGCTGAGAGGAATACTGACTGAACTCGGAATGGATATTACACCAACAGTGATTCTGGAGGACAATCAAGGAGCTATTGAAATCGCAAAGAATCCAGTTGATCATGCGAGAACAAAGCACATAGACATTCGCTACCATTACATTCGTGAATGTGTGCAAAAAGAACTGCAATACTGCTCAACAGATATGAAGGAATGAATATCTTAACTAAGCCACTTCTGAGACAAAAGTTTGAGTATCTTAGGAAAGTTTAAGTTGTTTATCATGATTACTGGTTGTTAATTGTCTTAAACTGTTATTTCCAGTGGTTTGTAGTGGAAAATTATACAAGCAGGAGGAGTCTGTAACCTTTAAGAGTTAAAGGCATTTGATTTGTTTCTTGATGTTCATCAATAACAAGTTGAGCAGTATCAGTAAAATGTGTTAATGTCATTGTAAAATGAAGTGGGAGTGTCGTAATACAGTAATTTTATAATGAACAGTGAAAAGGTGTAATACTGCCCTCTAGTGGTGTGGATGTAATTCAATAAAAAAAGGTTTAAAAAAACGACACTTTACTTCATATTCAGACTACACAATAAATAAACAACAGTTATAGCTCTGTTGAGTTTGCATCTTGTATTTTTTTTGTTCATTCATTCAAGAGAAGAGAGACTCGCTGCTAGTTGGCCCAGGATTACCGTATTTTCCGTAGTATACAGTAAGTTGCACTAGCCAAAAAATGCATAATGAAGAAAAAAACTTATTTAAGTCGCACTGGACTATAAGTCGCATTTTTTGGGGGAAATTTATTTTAAAATCCGACACCAAGAACAGACATTTCATCTTGAAAGGCAAGTTATAGTAATAATAGAATAGAGAACAACAGGCTGAACAACTTGTGGGAAGTTACATTGTAAAGAGAATACGTTTCCTTTCTATACAGCACCTAATGATCCAAATATATTGCTGTAAAAAGGTTGCTAGACTTGTGATTTAGTTTACAAACCAGTGACAGTTGAGTAGAAGCTGCAGCTCAGGGAGAAGTCTTTAATGCGTTTGTTGTCTTCAGGGTTTATCAGAGCCACCTCCAGCCTGCTCCTGACCGACGACTCTGCTATAGACTGGAAAAAAATTACAATAAATTAAAAACTTCACACTAAATATTTCATATTAAGACTAAACTCATATGATACCTCATATATGACGTCCGGCGCTAAAATGGGCACCGTGAAACTGAAGTGCGTCCCGTTCTCCGCAAAGTTGTACTGTTTGGCCAGAGCTGGAGACAACACGCTCTTCCCCACCAGAGTCTGGAAATCCTGGTTTCCGTATTTCACCAGGATGTAGAAGTTTTGCTCATCACACGCTCCGGACACCGAGGGGGGAACTGCACACAGGGAAATGAAACACAAGGGATACGTAATGGACTTCTTCAGATCCTGCATTACTGTGTGTCTTTTATCGCTATTGGGAACACATGTAGTCAGCTTAATTCTTTCATATAAAAACTCTGGCTTCTAGTTGGCTAAACAATACTTTTTATGTCTTTTTTTTCTGAATAGCTACCAGACTGGGAGATAGTTATTTTGTATAAGCCACCTGTGCTGCTGTATCAAGATATACAAGTCTGTGGACCTGTAGAATTCTTCATTACATGTGAAGAACATATTTTTCCTTTTAAATGATGAAAACTTTTTATGTAACAGTTTATAAAAACCTTAAGATCCAGTCTAGGTGGCTGGTTTAGGTACAGGGAAAGTGGCTACGTTTGTTTATTGTTTACACAGAGAAATGTCCCTAAAAACATAACTAGAGAAAAGGGGAGCAAAGTAAAACCCAGATAAATATTGCTCTTGTGGTGTTTAATGAAGTGGAGATGAATGTGGGATCACTGAAACTGAACATTCGTACAGTGTTTTGGAAAAATGAATCAGCCCAGGTTTTAAAAGGCTAAATTGACTTTTTTTTTAAACCTTTAACCATGTTATAATGTTGTGTCCACCTCAAACACACCTCGAGTACTATTTTGTTTCATTCATAAGTGTGAGTAATTCTATGTTGAGCCTGTCCATTTCTCCAGAGCTGAAAACGCTCGGTCTCACAGCTCTGCGTAGACTTGTGAAACCAGGAAGTGCTCCTGCGCGTTTCTAAAGCTCATACACTGTCACCAGACTTGTTCTGATCATTTTCAACACTTAAACTACGAAGCAGTCAGCTCATTTATCTCTCACAGCCATTCCCAAAGTCAGCAGTGTCACGGCCCTCCTTAAATTTACCAAAATCACACGCGGACCCCAACAATACAACTTCCCTTGACCCCAAATTTTATTTTCATGTTTATCTCCATATATTTCTATAAAAACATTACAAAAGATACTGAATATTGGCTAAAAAATGTTTTAAAGTTATATTTTTAAACAAATACATTGTAAAAAAATGTATTTGATGTTCATACATCTAAAAACTTTTCTAATTTTTAAGTTTTTCTCCATTTTTTTTTAACTCATCTTACAGCGAACTTACAGTATTCAGAAAGTTATTCGTTGGTTAAATGTAGTAAATTTAGTTATCAATACTACTTGTTCTGAACAGTGGAGTCAGTTGCTGTAAGATGAGTTGGAAAAAATATAGAGTACAACTTAAAATTTCAAATTTTAGATGTATGAATGTTAAATTTGAACAATCTCGAGGAATGCCTTGAGTTTTTGCAGTATTGTTTTTTACAGTGCATTTCAAACTCAATTCTTTTTATGTCTTTAATACAGCCAGCCTCTGGGGGGCCCCCTGCAGTACCTTCACGGAGCCCCCTTTGGGAACCGCTGATCTATCGGTTAGCCTCATGTGGCTAATAGCCATGCAAAATAGCCATTTTATGCTCTAGCCTTTCCCCTAATCCAAGTGTTTTCTGCAAAGTCAAAGTAACAGCTGCCCAAAAGACGACATTTTCCACTAATATACATTATTTTAAGTTTTAAAACATGAAATGCTAACGCAAAAATATTTTAAAAAGCCTAAAAAAAAATTTAAAAAAAGCATAATATTGGACTTTTGAAATAAAAGCAAGAAAGGTAGCCATCTTAATTTGCACTACAGTTATATGCTTTAAAACTCCACAGATAAATTTATAACTAGATATTAATAATCTCAAGGTGGCCTTAAAATGTATTAAAAAAAACAAAAAAACATTACAAACCTATGTCTAGCAGTCGAGCTTCCAGATAAGTTGTCAGAGAAAATGTTGTGAACTCTGGCATCACCATGAATCCTAAAGTCAGGTGAGCAGAGTAGACTGTGTGCCCCGTGTCTTTCTGTTGGGACATCCAAAATCCGCACCATAACAGGCAAATCTCAAACATTATACAACATTATTCAACATTATTCTCCGTGTGTTAATACCACTTGCGACACAGCCCGATCCGTGAAGGGGATGTCGAATGTAAAGACTTTTAAGCTGCTGTTCTGGGACCCGCGCTCCTGGAGGTTGAAGCCTCTGGAGTTGCACTGGTCCACGGTTAAAACCTCGAAGGGGAACGTGATGTTGACGAGAGCCACGTCCGAGGCGAAAGGACCGACAGCTGCCTTAAAAATACGTTCTTTTGGTACAGTGTCTGCGGGAGAGAGGAAGAGAAAATGATCTGTGCAAAAAACTTAAGATAGGTTTTAGGAAACGTATGGGACGTATAAAAGGTGTACGACAATAGCACAAAATTGCAAAAACAGAAGAGCATAGACCTGAAGAAGCTGAGGTTCTCTTTGTTCGTGATGAGGATGGATAGGGTTACGAATGAGTCAGAGGGACAGCTCATGTTAGATGTTTTGGAGACTAAAGCCTGGTTCACATGGCAAGATCTTAAAATTGTCAGAAGATTTTCAAAACCTGAGAGACCCCACACATGGCGATAAAAAAAAAGAAAAAAAAGAAACAGATTTCACTCAAACATTCCCAGGTCAGACAGGAAATCTCGCAAAACCTCAGGAGATTAAACGTGACTTGGGCGTACACAAACATGGCGGACGACAAAGAAGCAATTGCTATTGTTTGTGGGCTATTTCTAACAGAGAAAAAACAATACAAAAAGAAAAGGCGTTGGTTAAAGAAGTGGAGACAGAGTGAACATGGGCCATGACAGCTGTTTTGATTTTGGATTCCTCTCCGTGCTGCCGTCACCTCACTTTCTGATGGCTACACGTCACGTTGAACCTAACACAGATGCTGTTTGTAAAAAAGTGCAGCAAAGACTTTTCTTTTTAAGGAAAAATGTATTATTTTAATGACTTCAGTCTTTTATTGAATCCATCCTTACATTCTGTATTGTGTCTTGGTTTGGTGCTCTTTCTGTTTGGCGAGGTTGGTCACAGTCTCAGGTAAAATCACTGGTGTTCAGCAGTTTCAGCTGCATGACATCTACAGTCGAAGGGTTGTATCTGTAAAGCCTGACAGATAATGGAAAGTCCAGACCACCCACTTCTTAAGGAGTGTTATTTACTCCCCTCTGGATGGAGACTGAGAATGCCCCGGATAAGAACCCAGCGAGTGAGGGTATCTTTTATTTCTGAGGCCATAACTCGGATAAATTGCTTGAACTTAGAAATGCACTTGTGGCAATTGCTCTTGTTAGCTGTTCTTGAACTATTTGTGTGATTTTGTGGGTATTTTTTTATTTTCTGCGTGTGCTGCGACACCTGTTGCAAACCAAATTTCCTTCTGAATATTAATAAAGTTGAAGTCGAGACACACCACACACGCTGCAATATCAGACCAAGACAATCCAACATGTTGAATATCCCTGATTTGAGATTGGAGCGGTCCCGACGTCCTTCTGAGCAAAGCAGAGCTCTCTTAACTCACCACACACAGCAGGAATATCTGATCTGATTATCTTTAGTGCCATCACGATAATCGGAGCGTCCTTAAGATTGTCAGAAGGGAAAAATCTGGTCAAAAATCTGCATAATTATCTTGCCGTGTGAACCAGGCATTAGTCAGAGGCCAGAGTGAGATGTTTGAACAGGTACAGAGGAGGAGTAGAAGGATGCTGAGCTTAGAGAGGCATGAGGCCTAGAGGAAGACCAAAGAGGAGATTTATGCAGTGGACAAACGGTGTAAACTCACGGTCTGTGACTTGAGGGGGCCGGTAGATGAGAGGGGTCATTATTGGCAGCAGGACTTTGTATCGAGTGTCTTCGTTGGTCACGTCCTCGGTCCAGAGCAGCTCCAGCATCGGCTCGATGGTGTACGAGGTCAAGTACTGGTTATCCTGGATGTAGCTCTGCAAAATACAACATCTATGCTGTAAAAGCCCTACATAAGTACAGTTCAAAGGGACACACTATCCAACCCCCACAACACCACAACAACCTGCTCACACTCATTCTTCAGAAATCATACCAATAAAACTAATTTACTAACACACATACTAATACAATACATCAAAGTGAAGTTTAGATCTTACCCTCTTCACTTTTAGCTTTAACCTGTGCTCCTGTCCCAAACTGTGGGCCCTCAACCTTTCTGGACTTCCTGGACCCTTAACTCACCCCCACTCCCCTGTCTGGATGAGGCCCACCTGATCTATGATCCTGTAGATGACCTAATGGATTTTATTTAACAGTCCTAGACACGTCGCCTGTCCGTCCTGGGAGAGGATCTCTCCTTCAAAGTGGTCTCCAGGTTTCTTCTTTTCCCTAAAGATAGTTTTTTTTAGGAGTTTTTCCTTACCGAGAAGGAGGGTCTAAGGACAGGGGATGTCCTGGGTCTGTTTAGTTTAGTTATTGTTTGTGTTGATTGTGTGTTATGTCTGATTGCTTGATTAACTGCTTGTGAAGCCCTTTGAGGCTACTTTTGTGGTGATACTGGGCTATAGAAATAAAACTGAAAGAAACTTCTACCTTTAAGTTTAGTCTTGGACTGTGATCCTGCAATCATCTCCGTCTTGTTAAACATCTTCCCAATGCTTGCACAGTATCCACCTACATCTTCTTTTCCTCTATATTTCTTTGTTCTGTGTGTGTGCTGGCATACCCAATGCCAGAAAAAACACTCCGTTATTAATTCCCTGTTCACAAGCCGAGTAGACCAACAGCCATTATTCCGCTCTTTCTCAGTTGTCTTTATAGCCTAAGTTGTTAGCGGTAAATTAACCAGTTTGCCCTGATGAAGGCCTAAGAGCCGAAACGCGTTGGCATTGTTTTAACTAACCAGCCATGTGATAATAAAGGCCTTTTAATAATTTCTATCTTTTTGAGTGCCTCAGTTTCCTGCTTTTTTACCAGTGTTGATGCTGATCCCTACACTGAAGAGCACCAAAAGGACATCATTTCAACAAACTCATCACATCCAAGTAGCGCTCTTGCATGCTATACTTTGTTAGCGGTAATGTTTACATTTTAAATTGTCAGTGGTACAGGTGCAGCAGATGCTGGTACACAAACCTAGAGCGCCCTCTAACCAACACCTGAAATATTTTAATATATAAATCACACCTGAGTATACGTCACACCCCTAGACAGACTATGAAAAAAGTGCGACTTATAGTCTGGAAAATATGGCAGTCATGTGTCATGATGCTGTTAGAGGAGAACATTTTATTGCACAAAAATAGCGTACTGTCCCTTTAATTCAACTCGTGTATTTTTACCTTATAGTACCCCCCAGCCGCTCCTAAGGGGATGTCCACCAGTATGTAAACATCAGTGACAGTCAGAGAGTACCCCCGCGCCGCCATTTCTGCCGCGTCCAGCCTCTGTCCGTTCAGGCCCATGTAAATCTCCAGCAGCGTGAACTGTTCGGAGGAGAGCAGCGGGTCGATGCGTTTGGGCAGGAACCATCTGATGGCGTCCTCGGTGAAGGAAACGCTACCTGTGCGACGAGAGCCACGGACGCACGTCAAGTAAGAGCAGACAGCAGTGCGTAACAAGGAAAGCCACTGGAGTAATCTGTCTTTGCGTTTGTATTTTGTATCTGTTTCCTTAAATGCTGTAGTTTTGTTTTTGTCACTTTACAATTAAAAAGAAACAAAAAAAAACAAGGAAAGCCGGGTAAATGACCTGGGAGCATTGGACAGGCGGCCGCGGCGTCGATCTGGGACGCAAGCCACTTCTTTCCGAATAAAGTGGAGGTTTTTAAGACGGTCATGGGAACTGCTGCAACCTATGAGAAGATATAAGAAGCAGGGATTATGGAAGCATGTATTTAAATGTGGGTGATTTTGCAGAAATAGCATGTAGTTGTGGCCAAAGATTTCAAGATTTCTATTTCAAAAAATTAAAAATAGTCAGTATATAAACAACTAGACAGAGTCACAAGCCAGTCCCAAGCCTGGGTAAATGGGAGAGTGTTATTGTTAACTTATGTGTGTTTTGTCTGAAATTATTTACTTAAAATAAATGGAGTAAATGTTCACACAGGCTGTATGTATCATCTTGGCCTCAAAAGAAAGCCAAGACCTGTGAGTTTGTGCAAAATCCAAGATATGTTACTGTCTCAGAGAAAATTAATCTGGAACGCAGTAAAAAATTGAAATTTATATCTCCGCCTAAAAAAAGAAAGAAAAAAAAAAAGCCTTATTTATAGGGGAAAAAAAACACATCTGAATCATAGGATTGGAGCCTAATGCACTTAGGAATTAGTAAAGTTAAATATCATGAGTAAGTGTGCCAAAGTAGATCCTAAAAAAGTGAACCTGAGCAGTTTTAACAATTAAATCCAGGCAGAACCACCACATTTTGGACACGTGTGACCTTTGACCTTCCTCAGGTACCAGATTGGAAAACTAATTATATTTCATTGATAGATCACTATGGTTATTCCATCCAAATACAGAGGGGAAAAAACTAAATAAACCTGCAAATAACTGCATTCAACTGCATTCAACTGCATGAGTCCATTCCTGTAAGATTGGAAGAACACAATTAAAGCCAGATTTTGGAGATTCTGTTAACTACCATCACTGTTGGGACAATGAAGTGTTAGCTCTCTTTTTTGTTTGTTTTTGAATAGAAAATAGAAAAAGCAAATAACGGTTTGATTTTTCTTTTTTTCAGTTTGATACTCCATTGAAAAAATGAACATTTAAAGACAGACCTGGAGACTGAATTCAGTATTTTATTTTTCTTTATTCGTTTAGTCCTAAATTTTCTGTTTCAAGTCCTTTCAAGTCTTTTAAATTCTTAGGACTCCAAACTTAATTTTTGTCAGATTTTATATTGTTGAATGTACCTCATGTCTCGCTTTAGAAAAATAAATACATGATGAACAGATGGTAAATTGTTTGCTGTAAAATTGTCCTAAGAATTTAAAAGACTTTAAATGTAATTTTTTTCAACTGAGTATGAAACTGAAAAAAAGAAAAAAATCAAACCGTTATTTACTTTTTCTATTTTCTATTCAAAAACAAACAAGAGAACAGTTTTTTTTTTTTTTCTTCCCCAAATCAATTGAACAAAAAGTACCCAGACCTGGTCAGATCCTGTTCCCGAGCTGGTCTTCAAATGTTCATTTTTTAAACCAAGCATCAAATCTGTTTTGGTTTGTTTCATCAAAAATTTAATTAGAAGACATTTTTTCATGTTTTGATTTTTATTTCTCAAATGATAATCAATTGAACTAACAATACACAAGCCTTGGATGTGTTTCTGTGAGCGTTTGTTGGGCCCAGGTTACCTTCAGTGAATTTCAGCTGGAGTAAAAATCTGTGTAAGTTTCTGTTTGTGGAGAGGAACCCAGACGTCTTCAGCACACAGCGAGTTATTGAATCGTGCGTGAGTATAATCCACTTACACGCTGGACGTACGTCTCTGGAGCAGACAGCGGACTCCTCACGATGAGCCTGGTGTCTGTGTGGCTGATGCCGTAGCCTCGCTCCAGAGCCTCGAACACCTTCATGGGCCGCTCCTCCTGGGACGGAGTGTGGAAAACCACGGTGGTGAACCTGAAGCCCGAGTCCAGCGCCTGTTTCTGTGGGAAAAGTAAAGAGGAAGAATTAAAAAAGATAACTCCAGGCAATATTTTACTTTATAATCCAGACAAGTTGCATGTGTGTCATAGAACCCGGGGGAAAGAGCCTGAGCTTCATTTACTTCCTCTGCTGCAGGTCAAACATTTATATAAAGATTGCACTGAGGATTTGTTTTGTTTTTAAGTCCATTAATTATCTGACCTACTTCCACAGTAAACAGGGCCAGTGTAGGTCAGAAATTTTGACTCAACCTTTTAACCCTTGTGCCCCAGTGAGGACAAAAGTGTCTTTATTCAAGTTTTATGTTTCTGATAACTTTGCAGTGGTTCTGACCTTTTCAGTGAAAAACGTGTATTTTATCACCAATATTGATTTTCTAAACACAGACCTAATATTTCTTCATTTTTACATTCTCTAACTAAATCTGAGACACTGCTGCTGTTCAGAGACAAAAGTGTTTTTGTCAACAAAACATGATCAAAAATGTATACATTTATATTTGTTTTTACTTTCTTTTCCATAAAACTTTTAAAAAAGCTTTTTTTTTTTATAAAAGCCTACAGTTAGTCTGTTTTAATGTCTATTTTCTTTTAAAATTTTAAATTGTAATGTATTGCTGTTTTTACTCTGTAGCACTTTGAGATTTGGAGTCAAATGTAAAGTGCATTATAAATAAAATGTATTATTATTATTATTATTATTATTATTATTATTATTATTACCTCTGCCCTGATCATAAATATCAAATATTTAATTTTCAGAATGTGTAACCCTTTTTATGCCAGTGTGAGAATTTAAAAAATATTTCATTTTCTGTATCTTTTTTTTTTATACAAAAAACAAATATTGAGATCCTATTATGTTCACTGGAATAAAAAGGGTTAAAATTCTGAAATTAATTAAATATTTGGTATTTATGATCAGGGCACAAGTTGATTAAAAGAAAAGTCCCCCCACCGAAAAAAAAAAAAAAAAAAAAAGTAGAAAAAAATATGATATATGCGACAGAGACACTTTTGCCACTGAACAGTAACAACATAACTTTTTAAAATTGGAGTATAAGGATTAAATTGCCCCTTTAATTGTCTGTTAAAGAAATTATTTATGATGGCTGATGGACCATTTTTTAGCTGTAAAAATCTGAAATAAAATAAAGCAGTGTCCTCCAAACTGTATTTTAACTATCCACAAGCGACCATTTAAACATGATCAAGCCATTGTATTTTACTGTATTGTGCACAAAAGAACACAGTATTTCTGGAATTTAAATCTAGAGAAAGGTGGAACCTCAGCGGCTCGTCGAGGGCCTCCGTACTTTGTCCCAAAGAACGGCTGCTTCGGCAGAACCTGGCCTTCTGCCACCACCCGCGCCACAGAAACCTGAGAATGAGGAAGCAAAAAACTTACAGGTCATAAGTTTTTATCCACAAATTCAAGATGGAGTACGGACCTGGATGGATTTTGTGGTGTTTTTTAAGCATGCGGTACGTAAGCTACTGTACGCAAAACTATTTCCAACACTGTGCTCAGTTTATTAGCACTCTTCATTCATCTCTCTCATTGTTTCTAGACACTACAGGGGCCCCAGGCGAGGGGGTCTTTCACAAGCTCCATTTTTCTGGAAATCCCATCTCAAACCAAAAACATGGCAACAACAGGTGTTTGATAGAAATATATCCAAGCATTCTTCTATTTTGTCTCATCTCCTGAATTGTGGCCATGAATCTAACAGAATATGAGACAGGAGAAGGCAGGAGGGGTCCGGGTTCCTTCCCCAGCAACATTTAAATGAAACGCATGTGATTTCCTGTTTTCTGGTGCATTTTAGATTAAGATTTATGGTTTACTTCTCACATTAAAAGTGCAGTTTTAGGAGAATTGTGAGGCTTCAGTGGTTTGTTTCCTGTCACAGTTTGTTCACTGTAGTTCAGGTAAATCCCCGTCCTTCAGATCTGAGTCCTCCTGACGATGTTCAAGTCCAGATTTAAGACTGTTCTTTTTATTTCTGTTTAAGTGTTTTAGCTGCACTCTTCTCTTTTAATTCAAGTTTAAACTGATTCATTATTATATTTTTTAAATTTACTGTTTTAATTATAACTCATGCCCATGTACCAGCGGTGGAATGTAACAAAGTAAAAGTACTTAGTCACTTTACTTAAGTTCAATTTTCATGCATCTGTACTTTACCCGAGTAAATTTTACAAGAGGTGCTTTTACTTTACTACATTTTAGAGCAAGTATCTGTACTTTTTACTCCACTACATTTATGAGTTGTTTTGAAGTAAAAAGTATTTTGAGTTTTGTTTTTGCTGTGCTCCCATTGTAGACACACAGTACTTAAATATAACAGATGCAGTAAAGTAGTACTGCTTTAGAAACATCAGAATAATAAAGACTGAAGAGCTCAGCGACAGATTCAGTCTTTTCTACTGCAGCAGTTTGTTCATTTCATCCGGAATCAGCACAATTTCTCACTTTTAACACACTGAGCTGTCGAGTCTGTGCAAGATACTTTTACTTTTTTACTTGCAAGTATTTGAAAGTGAGTACTTTTATACTTTTACTTAAGAAATTGAGTACTTCTTCCACCAACTTGCCTTTTTTTCTGTAAATTACTTTGAGTTACCCTTTGTACAAATTGCGCTTTACAAATAAACTTTTTACTCTCACGATCATTCACCACAGAGTCGCCAGTTCTCGAACCCGTAGTAACCCAGCGATCGCACCCACAACCTCCCTACCTCCATATAACCTTTATCACAGATGATCTCCCTCGACGCCCAGGCTTCGTAGCTGCACGTCTCCTCCACTCTGAACACCTCACCTTCAGCCGTCCCGCCCCCGTACACCCGCAGCTCCAGCTCCGTCGTGAACTCCTCGTCTCCCTGCAGGGGAAAAAAACCCCAAAAACAAACAAACCCGTAGTCCAACATCTCGCTAAGGGCCCCACATTTATCCCACTAACCACGTTCTGAGAGAAGCAGTTCTGAAGAGAGGCATAAATCAAGGCTGTCCCGGCTCGATCCATCTTCGAGCTGAAGCCGCACTGAGAGGCCAGGCTTTGCGTGAGAACGACGACGGAGCCGTCTAAAGAAAATAAATAGGATAGGATGAGAAAAGCCAAGGATTTATTGAGGGGAAAAAAAAGCTACTTACTTACTGTAGACTGCAGCGACTTCGAGCCAGCTTCCTTGGAGCGGCCCCACGTCGACACGCAGCACATTTCCCAAGCAGTTGGTGTGGATATCTGATAAAAGAGACGCGCGTTATCAGCAAGAAACGCTTAACATGGCAAAAATATGACAGATTAATGTACTTATAGGCGGCTTCTTTTGGGCACGGGCTGCTAACAAGAGGAGCATCCACCTAAAACACAGACATGCATTTCAAAACAATGAGGAAAGTAAGGAAAGCCATTGATAAAGCTACCCACCAGAGTCTGAACATGAGCGCCATTGCAAAAGTGAGAGTGAAAAAACAAATGAGTTAGTGGTCAAGGGTTGGAGTAAAATATAGGGTTAAGTTTTAGGGAGAAGCAGAGGGAGCTTCCTGGTTTCCTAATGCGAGCTGACACAGGTGGCTCCTATCACAGGCTGATGGAGCAGAGGCTGGACTGCGCTCGAGCCAAGAGGGGGAGCTGCAACGGAGAGGGCTGTCAATAAAGTTTTTCAAGATAAAAAAAAAAAAAAAAAAAAAAAAAAGGACTGAGAGAGGAAGCCTGCAGGAAGGTGACATTTAAAAAAAATACTGAAGAAGTAGCAGAGTTTATGGCTATTTGAACTGTGAGGCAAGTTTATTTGTCCAGCGCAGTGGTTCTCAAGCTGTGGGAGAGGTAACACTAATGGTACGCAGGAGTCTCTGGGATTTTAGTGTAGAGTCCCAAATAAGTCCTGATTTAATCCTGGTTTAATGTTTTTTAGGTTTGATTTTATCAAGTTTAGACCTGGTTAAATCCTGGTTTCTGTTCAGTTTAGTCCCGGTTTAGGCTCAGTTTAGACCTGGTTTAGTCCTGGTTTAGGCTCGGTTTAGACCTGGTTTAGGCTCAGTTTAGACCTGGTTTAGTCCTGGTTTAGGCTCAGTTTAGACCTGGTTTGGTCCTAGTTTAGACTCAGTTTAGACCTGGTTTAGGCTCAGTTTAGACCTGGTTTAGTCCTGGTTTAGGCTCAGTTTAGACCTGGTTTAGTCCTGGTTTAGGCTCAGTTTAGACCTGGTTAAGTACCAGTTTAGGCTCAGTTTAGACCTGGTTTAGTCCTGGTTTAGGCTCAGTTTAGACCTGGTTAAGTACCAGTTTAGGCTCAGTTTAGACCTGGTTTAGTCCTGGTTTAGGCTCAGTTTAGTCCTGGTTTAGGCTCAGTTTAGACCTGGTTTAGTCCTGGTTTAGGCTCAGTTTAGTCCTGGTTTAGGCTCAGTTTAGTCCTGGTTTAGGCTCAGTTTAGACCTGGTTTAGTCCTGGTTTAGGCTCAGTTTAGTCCTGGTTTAGGCTCAGTTTAGACCTGGTTTAGTCCTGGTTTAGGCTCAGTTTAGACCTGGTTAAGTACCAGTTTAGGCTCAGTTTAGACCTGGTTTAGTCCTGGTTTAGACTCAGTTTAGACCTGGTTTAGGCTCAGTTTAGACCTGGTTTAGTCCTGGTTTAGGCTCAGTTTAGACCTGGTTTGGTCCTGGTTTAGACTCAGTTTAGACCTGGTTTAGGCTCAGTTTAGACCTGGTTTAGTCCTGGTTTAGGCTCAGTTTAGACCTGGTTAAGTACCAGTTTAGGCTCAGTTTAGTCCTGGTTTAGGCTCAGTTTAGACCTGGTTTAGTCCTGGTTTAGGCTCAGTTTAGACCTGGTTAAGTACCAGTTTAGGCTCAGTTTAGACCTGGTTTAGTCCTGGTTTAGACTCAGTTTAGACCTGGTTTAGGCTCAGTTTAGACCTGGTTTAGTCCTGGTTTAGGCTCAGTTTAGACCTGGTTTAGTCCTGGTTTAGGCTCAGTTTAGACCTGGTTAAGTACCAGTTTAGGCTCAGTTTAGACCTGGTTTAGTCCTGGTTTAGGCTCAGTTTAGACCTGGTTTAGTCCTGGTTTAGGCTCAGTTTAGTCCTGATTTAGGCTCAGTTTAGTCCTGGTTTAGGCTCAGTTTAGACCTGGTTTAGTCCTGGTTTAGGCTCAGTTTAGACCTGGTTAAGTACCAGTTTAGGCTCAGTTTAGACCTGGTTTAGTCCTGGTTTAGGCTCAGTTTAGACCTGGTTTAGTCCTGGTTTAGGCTCAGTTTAGACCTGGTTTAGGCTCAGTTATTTTTTTTATTTATTTTTTTGAGTACTTCCTCCACCACTTGTTTTGTCTCTATACAGTAACAACTTTTTCTGGGTTAATCAATATTTTATCCCTTGATTTAGATGTTAGACAGTCAGGGTTTAGGCTCATGTTTGTACTCAAATTGTCAAATATCTTCTGAGGTGGTGCTTGGTGGGAACAGTTTGAGGACTTCTGCTCTAACACAGTTCATACCCACATTAATTAAACCCTGCTTTACAAGTTTAAAGTACAAGAATTACAATTAAAATCTGTAAAACGCAGAAGTCCGACGCTGCCGTGGTACAGTACAGGAAAGCCTTCTACAGTGTACACAGTGTGAGGTTGAAGGGACGTCATTGTTCCAGAGTTTGTTGGACTGTACTCCAGTCTTTTGCTGCCAAACTCCGTGTTGCTGACTTGGGTTTGGCTCGTAGCCTGACAGCAGAGCTTTCTCTCACTGGGTTGAAATGTCAGCGTGTTCAGTTTGGAAAGAAGAAGAAACAAATTCAGGTTGCAAATCAAGTTCGTGTCACTTTTTTTTCCCAAGTCTCAGATACACCGAGGCAGAGACTGAAACTTTAAACTAAGACTTAGACGTCAACTTCATATTTATGTGTTTGTATTTTTGCTTTTTGTAATAAAACAAAAAAAAGTAGACGGCATACCTGTGTTGTTTTGTGTAGGATTTGCACTGGGGAAGAGGAAAAAATGGCTGAGCACTGCAGCCCGGGAAACAAAGAGCTGTGGTTTTGGAGTCGACCTTTGTTAAACTCACTCAGATCCTTGCACTTGCACAGTTTTCCGGCTTCTCCCTGTCTTGATGATGCCATGGAGAGATAATCTGTGTCATTCACTTCTGTGCACAATTTTATGTATTGTTAGTAGAAAATAGAGATGCCCAAACAAGAATAGTTTCTCTATATATGCAGCACATCAAACTGTGTCTACTGCACTGCCCCTTTTAAATAAATAGATTAAATGTGATTTTTATTTAAATTCAAAGTAAAAACATTAAAAGGATTTGCAAAAATGTCCTGCAAAAACAAGATTTTTTTGAAATTTTTACCATGTTATAATGTTCCCTTGTCAAAAACATAACTGGAGTTTTGTTTTGTATCTTTCACGCCTAAGTTTGAGTAATCCTGTATTCTCTGGCGATGAGTTTCTGAGCCCTCAAAGTACTAGGCCTCACAGCTGTTTTTCATTTTGTAGTAAAATGGCATCATAGAAAAAGTTTGAGGAAGTGAAGAGCTTTTTTCCGACTAATTATGTTCAAAAGTGTGTAACATTCTGTACTCTGCTGCCTTCTGCTGGTCTCTTCACCAATTTTTATTTTATTTTTACCTTTGCCAAGGCGACCATTATGTTTTTGGTGGTGTTTGTTTGTTTGTTAGCAACATAACTCAAAAAGCTATGGATAGATTTTGATGAAATTTTCAGGAAATGTCATAAGGAATAAGGAACAAGTGATTACATTTTGGGGATGAGCCGGATCACCATCTGGATCCAGGAATTTTTTAAAGGATTCTTTACTATTGGGAGATGGGGCTAATTTTGCCATTAGAGCCTCTAACTCAACAAATGCTGCCCAGGATCATTGGCAATAATTACAGATGACATCATGGTAGATGTTATCACCTGACACAGCTGGATCATGTTGATATTCTGGTTCTGGTGATCCAGAAGCTTCTAAATATAGGAGGTTCATCTGAAATTGGATTTTGTACAGCAACAAATGTAGCTACACACTTACAAATAAAGCCAAATGAAAGGTGAGTTTTTTCTGTTTTCACAGATTTGATGTATCTTTAATTAGGGCTGCACAATATGTCGCAAAATTATCGTTATCGCAATATCGGCAAACGCAATATCCGTATCGCAAGAATCTAAATATATCACAATAACGGTGACTAAATAAAAATGTTTAAAAATGTTTAATGTTTAATTTAGTCACAGCTTAGCCTTGTTTTATTCCTGGTTTAGTCTGTGTTAAGTTTTGATTTTGTGGCTGTTTTGACTTGTAAATACAGGAACTTACATTTTTGTGAAATGTAGTGAATTTAACTTACTATGTTATGAAAAGTAGGCTCTATTTTCAAAAATCACAATAATATCGCAATTTTCAACATAGTTATTGAATACCGCATGTTTTCTCCATATCCTGCAGCCCTATCTTTAAAACTTACTGAGCTAGATCTGGGCTTTTAGGGGTTTTTCTCAGGTGACCTATGGTTTGGCTGAGGTCAGTGCCCTCCCACTGCTTCTAACTTTTTATGGCACAAGTAGTGTTCTTATAAAACCTTCCTCTTTAGTCACACCATGTTTTTAAAGGTTGTAAAATGTGCTGCTGTTCTAGATGTGGCCAAAACTGGTTCAAAAATATAAATAAATGGATAACAAGCCCTTTAAAATGTACATTACAATTTGAATACAGCACAGTGTATTTTAAATGTGCCAATAGTTTATGGTTATTATTAATTATCGCTGTAAATTTGAGTCTTTCATATTTCACATTACATCACAGCTGCCATATATCATGACTCATATCCCATTAATTTCACCGTGCGCACTTGGATCACACTGCCCATTACGCGTCTCTTCCTCACTGCCTCCCGCCCCGTCCCGTCCCGTCCCGTCCCGCTCGGCTTCTCCTCTCTTCCTCGCCCCTCCCTCCTGCCCTGCTCGCTGTAAAAGGGAACAAACTACCGCTGCCTCTCCTCCTCCTCCTCCTCCTCCTCCTCCACCTCAGTCTTGTGTCCCGTGAAGAAGCGGCAGCAGCGGCGCGCGCGGTCTCTCCTCATCCATCTCCAACGAAACACGTGAAAGTGAACGACTTCAGGAAGTTATTTTAATGGAAAAAACGGCTTCCAACGCAGGTAAGGCAAACTTCTACTTGGAAGCAACTGTATCCCATGTTGGCTTTGCTTTTTTGGAGGAACAGCAGCAGTTTTACGCGCGGTTATTGTCTTTTTTTATCCGCATGGCTCCGTTTTCTACTTGTTGAGTAAGTCCATTGTAATTTGAGTCTTTAGTTTGCGCTACGGCCGTGGTGTGACAGCTTTACGCCTCTCACTCAATCCGTCTCCTCAGCCATTTCCTGTGAGCGATATCGATTTTTTTTTTCTTTTTTTTTTTCCGTTTCCCTTCGGAGAGAGGACTAATGCGTTCTGCAAACAGCGTCAGGGCAAATACACCGTGGACCTCCCCAAGTTTGGTGCGGCTGCAGTGGCGTGGGGTAATTTGTGATTGGGCTAAGTCTGGATCAATTCTACTGCTTAAGGTTTGCAGGAAGTGAAATTTGGAGACGTACTGCACTGGAGAGATGGAGGAAAGTGCCAAGATCCTGACACATTTTAATGAAAGATGAAGCCATGCTGTTGTTTTGGTGAAATAAAACTATAGATGTCTGTATATTTATTTACTTTGTGTAATTTAAAGCAGTGGTTCCCAAAGTGGGGTCCGTGAAAGTACTGCAGGGGGGCCCCTATATTAAGTACATAAAAAGAAACATTTGAAAAAACAATGCTGCAAAAACTCAAGGCAACAGGATCCCTCAACATTTTTCAGTGTTGGTGATCAACTCAAAATCTCAAGTTTTCAACAACTAATATTTTTTTACTCACCAAATTTAACGTTCATACATCTAAAAACTTGAAATTTTAAGTTTTACTCACTATTTTTTCCCAACTCATCTTACAGCCACTGACTCCACTGTTCAGAAAACTAAACTAAATTTACTACATTTAACAACAGAATAACTTAAAAATTAGAAACGTTTTTAGACGTATGAACATCAAATTAAGTGAAAGTGTGGAAAACTTGAGATTTTGAGTTGGCCCCAAAAATCTTGAGTGATCCTTTGCCTTGAGTCATTGCAGCATTTTATTTATTTTTACAATGTATTTGTTTAAAAATATAACTTTAAAACACCTTTTAGCCAATAGTCAGTGTCTTTTGTAATGTTTTTTATAGAAATATATGGAGAAAAACATGAAAATAAAATTTGGGATTGAGGAAAGTTGTATTGTTGGGGGCCCGCGTGGGATTTTGGTAAATTTAAGGAGCGCCGTGACACTGCTGACTTTGGGAATGGCTGTTTTAAAGCATCAAAAAGTAGAAGTCCAATGCAGAGTTAGTCAAGTTACACATTACGCTGTGTATTTTTGCAGTAGTGTGTTCATTTGAGAGAATTTTAAGATTTTCAAACCAGAAATTTGGAAAATATGCTAGAAAGAGTTCACTGCCATTGGAAATCCTGATTGGGGTTATGGTGTCATGTTTTTAAAGGTCCCATATGATGCTGTTTTCAGGTGTTGCATTCATATTTTCTAACCATAACAGAGCTGTGGCTTTGGCAAACGTCTGACAGGCCTCAGATTTTGCATAACTTGGCTCTACATAAAAGGAGACTATGTAAAAAAAAAAAGTCTTTTTTTCAAGGGTTGCCACAGTGGATATTGATACAGGTTTTTACTCTGATGCTCTTCTCAGTGTAATCCTTCTCACTTATCCAGGCTTGGCACTGGCACTAAGTGTAGCTGGAGTTTTAGGGAGACTTTGTGCAGCACAGGCAGGAGCACTAAGTCTTTTTTTTTTTAAATATAGCTTCATAATCAGTAAGAAATATAGATGTAAAGAGAAAATAAGTGAGTAGAGTAGAAAATAAATGGCCCAGCTGTTTTCTCTACACTCACATCTTTTTTCTTTTGGGATTTGTTGTCAAATAAATAAAAGAAAAGACCATCCACAACATTTTTTGTGTGTGCTAGATCACAAATGAGTCCATGAAAAAGTAACAAAGCGTAGGATCTGCACAACGATGCTGTTTAGCTCCAACTGTAATCATTTCTGCAGAGACACACCTGCTTTTACATGAACTCACCTGTGTCATGTGATTCTTTACAACGTTACAAATATATATATTATAAAAAGCCATGACAGAACATTATTCATTTTAAGAGTGAAGAAACTTGATTACAAAAATAAACTGTTGTAATGAAATGTTACCAAAAGAAATAAGTTTAAAGTAAAAAAAAATCTGTAAATTTTACGGTAAAAAATTGGCAGCTGTGGTTGCCAGAATTCTACTGTAAAAATTACAAGAGGCCTGTATTTCATTTTACAGTATAATATTATCACAAATGTTGGTTTTACAGTTTTTGACTCGAGTTTTTATTATTTACTGTAAAATTTAAAGTTATCTTTCAAAAAATAGATTAACTGTATATTTTACAGTTTGCGACTTACGTTTTAATCAACATTTACTGTAAAATTTAAAGTTATCTTTTAAAAAGGTGTTAAACTGTAATAAACACAGGACTCAATTATTTTAACAGTGCTATACTGTATACATTACAAAAAATAAAACTAAAAATTACAATTTTGCGTTATTTTTAATATATATACAGTTAATTACCGTAACCAACACAGTATTTTACCGCTATATCAATTACAGTCTTTTACTGTTGAGATTTTACAGATTTTTACCATGAAATCTACAGATATTGTTATTTTTTTTATTGAATATTACATGACAGGAACATCAGTAATAAAATATATTATCAAGGGAAAATATTTTTTGTTCTGGGTACAAAGTAAACAGAAATATAACGGTGCCCCTGCTGACCTCAAAGTGATGAAACACTGGAAAATACAGTAAACAGAATAATCCAAAAAGTAGAAAAATAAACGTATTAACAACAACACAGCAGTGATGGAGTACACACACACAAACACTCAAGTAATGATATCAACATCGTGACAACCCTTAAATCAAACTTTGGCTCCAGATGTTCCAATATTTAGCCGTTTCCATCTCTTGAGAAGCTCCACATGAACACAAATCTAAGATACACTTTATTTTGACACAGTACATTGTTTTTTGTTAAAGTTGCAGCTTAGTTTTGGATAAAGTTATACACCACACAAACAGAAGTCGGTGTTAGCTTCACAAAGTCGACAGTCACGGCACCTGGGAAATAGCAAAAGGTCAGGTTTTTTTGAATTTATGCAGAAAAACAATAAAAATATGTCAAACTGTCAGCTACAAATGTCACCGGAGTGTTGCTTACAAACAACAAAATAAGTCACAGAAGGTCAGAGAACAAGCCATACATTTATTTGGCTTTATTAAATTTTATAACATTGAACTCAGTGTTGCTTTTACTTGGTCTTTACAGCTTTATAGCACAATATAAAGAGCGCACAGAGAACTGGAAGACATGGTGCTGGACTCAGGCAGTTTATCTTCTAGTTCAGGGGTAAATGCTCCAACCAAAATGTTTACATCTCACAATAGTCTCTTCTAAAACTAATTATTTGATTCTTTACTGACCCCTTGTGGCTGGAGTTAGTATTTTGGACCTGACTTTTCTGATTTATTTTTGAGTTTGCATGCACATCATTAATGAACTAAACTCATTTCTAAAGCAAACTCATGGCTCATTTCTGAGATAATGTCCCTGCAGGGCCACCGTAAGTGTTCACAGAGAGGAAACGCGGGGTGGAATTACAAAAACTGCAAAGTCACCACTAGATGTCTCTGAAGTGTAGACGCTGCACCTTTAATTTACACAGTTTACTGCGCCCAATATTACATTTACTCAGAATAGAAGTTTACTTAAATAGAAAGTACTTAGCTTAGGAATAAACACTACCCCTACAACTTCTTATTATTATTACTACTTCTACTTCTATTGCTACTACTACTCATATTACTACTGCTTTTCCTGAACAAGCAGAGGGCAGGGATGTCCTGGGACGGTTTACTTTAGTGTAGTTATTGTTTATGTCTGGTTGTGTGTTTATGTTTGGTTAACTGTTTGTGAAGTTCTTTGAGGAGACTGCTGTTGTGATACTGGGCTATATAAATAAAACTGAACTGAATTACAACTACTACTAGTACTTTAAAAATACTACTACTACTGCCTTCAAAATCATTTAAAGATGCAATGAGCAGTATATATTTTTATATTTCATAAAAATGACCCACGTGTGTCCAAAGATATGAGGTAAACGTTATTAAATCAAATATTAGTTTTACTGATAATAATGGTACAGCTGATTTATTCACAATAAAAAATATTTACTGTAATGGCCCAGTTGTTTATGTTTACATTTTTTGTTTGGTTCTAAAACCTTGTATTATCAATCGTCCAATCAGAAAAGTGGAAAGACCCACAGACCATTGTTTTGATTTAGACTGCAGTACCGTTTTCAAACCTGTAGAGGGCATGCTGCCTACTGTACCTTTAAGAGACTTTTGTTACATCTGCAAAAATATGATTTTCTTAATCATATCTTAATCATATCATATCTTTCAAAAATGTACTCAGGCAAAAATGCAAAAATATATTTACATTTTCTGAAACATACTCAAGCACAGTATGAGTACCCAGGCCCGTCGACAGGTTTGCTGGGGCCCGGGGCAAGAAGCCTTCACATGGGCCCCCTCATAATAGAAAATATAAGAAGAGGGACCATTTCTGACCCTGAGGCCTGAGACAACTGACCCCTTTATTCTGTATTATTTATTTGATTCACGCAAAGGAACATTAAAGGTCCCACTAGGTACTGAACTTGGTATTGAATAAAACAAACATTTTTGATACCAGTATAGGGGTGTAACGATATCGTAAATGTATCGATTTTTTTCCCTATGATACAACTACATCGATACACATGACCTTGTATCGACTTGTATCATTTTCTAGGAAGTGAATATTGATACACATGGAATATTGATTGATAATATTGGAAATATCGAAATTAGAAATTTGTATGTTAAAATAAAATCAGATATGGCTTTTTGGAGATAAATTTTGTGTTTTAAATTAAATAAATTGTTATAATCACCTTTTGTTCACGCTCTGTCTGCTGGACATAATCAACCCCGGCCACGGTGCTACATTTGAGAGTAAACTTTTATGATTTTTGGCAAAAAGTTGCTGTATCGATTATCAATAGGTGTTGCATCGTATCAAATCGTATTGTTCTAAATTAGCCAATATTGTTTTTGAATTGTATCGAAACACTTCTAATTGATACATATTGTATCGTTGCAAAAACGTATCATTACACCCCTTACCAGTAGTATTGTAACTTTTCTTTCGATACCACAAAGGTATTGTTTAATGGTACCCAGCCCTAGTCACAAAATGTACTTCTAAATATTTTCAAGCATCATCATCAACCATTTTCACTTCAGACACAGACTGGTCCAAAAAAAACTCAAGCATTGTTCCAAATATAAATGTTAACAAGTATTTTTTCTGTATGTCTCGTGCAGGATCATGGGGTATGGGCAAATCCTCCAGCGCTGTGGGACTGAGGAGGGTCAGGTCCATCTCAACGTGGGCGGGGTCCGGCACCGAGTGGACCCCGAGACGCTGCTGCGGTTCCCCCACACTCGGCTGGGACGTCTGCTGCGGTGCCGGAGCGAGGCGGCCATCTTGGAGCTGTGCGACGACTACAGCCCGACGGAGAAGGAGTTCTACTTCGACCGTAACCCCCGCGTCTTCCTGTGCGTGCTGAACTTCTACCACACGGGGCAGATCCACATGATGGAGGAGCTGTGCGTGTTCTCCTTCAGCCAGGAGATCGAGTACTGGGGCATCCAGGAGCTGCACCTCAGTCCCTGCTGCAGCAACTGGTAAGACCCACAAGTTATTTATTACAGAGCCCTACAGTTCAGAATATTTCCAGACGCTGCATTTCCAAAATCCTCCTTTTGTCCTGATGAATTGGTTGCAAAATGCTTACTCCACTTGTTTTTTGTCAGTAATATTTTCCTGTTTTGTTACCTTACCTCATCCCAACTTGTTTAGAGTTGTGCTGCTGCCATTAAATTAAAAATGAGTTATTCATTTTCATAATATGGCAAGCTTTTATGTTCTATTGTGAATAAAATATGGTTTTATGAGATTTACAGATATAATCTTTAAGTTTTAACTTTTTTTATACGGTGTCTCAACTTTTTCAGACTTGGGTTTGTAGATCTGCAGTCAGTATAGAGTAGCCTTTAAAGGTGCTATAAGCAGTATATGTTTTTTACCCACGTGTCCCAAGATATGAGGTAAACATGTTTAAATCAAATATTAGTTTTACTGATAACAATGGTACAGCTGATTTATTCATAATGGCCAAGTTGTTTTTGTTTACGTTTTTAGCTTTGGTTCTAAAACTGCATCGCTGATCGTCCAATCAGAAAAGCAGAAAGTCTTACAACCCACAACCATTGCTTAGATTTAGATTGCAGTACCTTTAAAGGTCCCCTGTTATGCTAAATTGAATTTTTTTTACCTTTTAACTACATTATTCTATTCTACAATTCATTCACGCTTGTTTAGGTAAACCTGTTTGCTCAGCCCGTCTCTTTTTAGGAGCTGAAATAAGAATAATAAGAAAAAGAAAACCTTTATTAGTCCCTCAGAAAACGCTTCGTCTCACCGCTCTGTGTAGACTCCAGGAAGTGCTCCTGCGCGTTTCTAAAGCCCATACACCGTCACCGGGCTTGTTCTGATCATTTCAGTGCTTAAATTGAAAACTATGAAGCTCATCTGTTAGCATCATGTTGCCAATACTCAAGCTAAATAGCCATTTTATGATCTGTTCATTTCTCACTGTTGCCAGCAGAGGGCTTCAGGCACCCAACTTATATTTTAAGTTATAAAATGTGAACTACTAATGCAAATATGTACATTATTCAAAAAGCACAAAAAAGCATAGCGTATTTTCCGCGCTATAGGGCGCTCCGGATTATAAAGCGCACTGTCATTGAATGGTCTATTTTCTTTTTAATTTTAGTTGGTTTAATTGGTTAATTAGTTTCATTGGTTAGATTAAATAGCTTTCAATGGTAATGGTGGTTTGATTGGGAGGAGTTCTAGACCCCCTTCACTTCAAGAATGGGTCTGTCTGATCATCAGGCAAATGTGTTACAAAAAAATAGGTCCAATTTTATACCTTAAAGGCCCTTTTTTATGCTAAGTTCACTTTATTGAGCTTTTAACCATGTTATAATGTTCCTTCATCAAAATCATACCTGGAGTTGTGTTTTGTTTTATGCACACCTGTTTAAGTAATACCGTATTTTCCGCGCTAAAGATGCTCCGGTTTATAAGGCGCACTGTCATTGAATGGCCTATTTTTCGAACTTTTTTCACATATAAAGCGCTCCGGACTAAAAGGCGAAACAAAACTTTATTCAACGCGTTCACCATATCTCCCAAACTTGTTCAGTTGTAACGTGTGAATAAAAACACAATCTGAGACAGCTAAATCAAACGATAGCGTATTCACAATAACTCATAACTGTTCAGTTAACGTTATAACAAAATAAAACACAATACGCTCACTTTTTCAGTTCATTCCTCGTCCACAAATCCCTCAAATTCTTCATCTTCAGTGTCCGAGTTAAACAGTTGGGTTAAATGATATATCTCGTTGAATAAATTCATATATAAGGCGCTCTGGATTATAAGGCGCACTGACGTTTTTTGAGAAGATTGAAGGCTTTTAAGTGCGCCCTATAGCATGGAAAATACGGTAAAATGGTCCTTTTAAACAGCAAACTAAGCAAAAAGTTAAAGTGTAACATGTTTACGATATACTGTAAACGTACCTCAGAGTCTTGAGCGAGAAGATATAAATAGACTTCCAGAAAAGTGAGGAGGTTCAAATTAAGACAGTGAGATCAGATTTGTAGCTGTGGGAACACTGCCTGGAGCCAGCTGCACTTCTCAGTGGACTTTTACGTGGACCTCAGCTCATGTCACTTTTTGGCATTCGAATGTAGAGCTACACACAGCCTGTTAACTGGAAGGGAAAATAATTTTAATTTTATTTGTGAGCAGAAGCTGTGTTTAGTTTTAGACATTGTACATCTTTGTGGACAGCAGCTCCCATCACAATACATGGATTTTTATGATGTTATTATATATTTATCACACTGAAACGTATTCAAGTTCCTGGCTGTGATCAGAGTTTGCTCCACGTTTGTGAAGAAAGAGGAGAGAGTGCAAAGTGAAAGTATTGACCGACTTTTTTTTCCCTCAAATCCATATGTTCAGTGTTATCTACTGTCAGAACACACTGCAAATACATCAAACTTACAGAGGCATAACAAAAGAACAAGGTAGACAGTTGCCAAAGGCCTGGAGCTGAATGGGGGCCCTCAAGGATGGTCATTTACCTGCACAAGCTGGAGAGAAGTCAAATCATAAACTGTAGCCAGCTTAATATATTATTTACCGTCAAAAATGCACCAGAAAACAGGAAATTACATATGTTTTGTTCATTTTTTTCTGGGGGAGGATTCCTGGCCCCCCCTTCCTTATACTGTCCCACGTTCACCTGTCTGTGAGGCAAACAATCCAGGATATGAGGCAAAAGGAGAGCTCATATCAAAGCTCAGTCAATTTTATCAAATGCCCCTGGTTACTGTGCTTTTAGTTTGAGGTGGAATTTGCCACAAAAAAAAACATTGAGCTTATACGTGGTAGTTTGATCTTCTCTGTCCTTGAGCAAGACACTTCACCCAGCTTGCCTGTATGAATGCGTCAGTGTGACACATTTGTTTGGTGGTGGTCAGAGGGGCTATAGGCACAAAATAGCAGCCACACTTCCGTCAGTCTGCACCAGGGCAGCTGTGGCGACAGAAGTAGCTCACCATCACCGAGTGAGACGTGATGGGTCGGTACAAAGAGCCAGCTCTTTAAGTGAACGGTGAGAGATGTTTTTTTTTCCCCCTGAAAGGATCTTTTCAAAAACAGGGCAGATAATAACAGAGAGAAGAAACCAGATCAGCCGTCAAAGCTGAGGCACTTGGACTTCCTCAATGCCCATCTGCCATGGAAAAAAACAAAAGTTAAAAGCTACAGTTAGATAGATGACGGTGGATTGTTCAGAGAGCATTTGTTTTGCACAAGGCACACTGCAATATATTTCTGTTATTTTATTAGGTTGCATATTTATAATAAAGAGTTTTTGAGTTTTGAGGTCAGCTGTTGCTGTTGTTTTGTGTTTAAAACAAAAAAGTCAACATGTTTATTTTTATGCTTAATTATAGTGGTGTAGTGTTTATATGCTACAGTATATGTATTAGAGTAGTTCTATGAGCAAGTCAGTTCATTGGGCACCAGAACATTTGGATACTTCATCACAATCCATGTATTTGAGTTATATATGAGTGCACAATACAACTCATTTGTCAACACTGTGCTAAATTTGGCTGAAATATAAAAAGTATAAATGGTAAAATGAAGAGCCATTTTGAGAGCCAAAAGTGCCGTCTTTTTTTGGTCAGCCGAGCCAAATGATACGGCTCACTGAAATGAGCCGAAATTCCCATCACTACTGTGGAGCAAATGAAAAATGCACCAAATTGTAAAGTGACTTTGTGTGCCTAGAAAAGCACTATATAAGACAAATGCATTATTATTATAAAGGGCCTCAGTTGTCTCTTTCCTAGGGCTCCTCCCTATAGTGTCTCAAAACAGCTCTGCATACTTATATTTCTACAGTGTGTAAATATTAAAGAAAGCAATAAGTGTTGTCTGAACAGTCCTGAGTCGGTGCAAGGGGACGGCGTTGGGTTGAGTGACCGCGGAGGTGAAGGAAGCCTGGGGGAGGGGGGCAAGAGCAGGTTGCATTGCTGCCATCTATCGACGTCTATGTGGAAATTTCATTAGAGCTTTAAAAGTATGAAACTTTTGTCCACTTCTTTAAATCTTTACTTATCGTCTTCTTCGTCGCCAGGTACCATGAGAGGAAGGAGTACATCGAGGACCGGGACTGGGACGTTCACAGCGACGACCAAGGCCAACCCAGCTTCGACTCTTCCATGGAGGAGCTCTCTGCTTTGGACAAGGACCTGGCCAAATTCAAGGGGGCCTGGTGCGCTGAAGTCCGGAGTTACGTGTGGCTCCGACTGGAGGACCCCGCCCACTCCACAGCCTCCAAAATCATCGCTGTAACTTCCCTTAGCGTCATTTTGACTTCTATTGTAGCGATGTGCGTCCATAGCATGCCCGAATTTCAACGCTTGGACGACAACGACAAACCAATCGAGGATCCCGTTCTGGCCATTTTAGAGGAGATCTGCATTGCTTTCTTCTCTGCCGAATTCATGATACGCTTCATCGTTGCGCCGTCCCGAAGGAAGTTTCTCGGAAACCCTTTGAACATAATCGACGTTGCTTCCATTTTGCCGTTCTATGCTACGCTAGCTTTGGAAACAGCCGACGAGGACGCTGTGGAGGAAAATGAGGATATCGAAAATGTTGGTAAAGTTGTCCAAGTTTTGCGTTTAATGAGAGTTTTGCGAATTCTCAAACTTGCGAGACATTCGATTGGTTTGCGAGCGCTGGGTGCAACTATGCGCCACAGCTACCACGAAGTCGGTCTGCTTTTACTCTTCCTGTCCGTGGGAATCTCCATCTTTTCCGCAATGATTTACTTTGCGGAAAAAGATGACCAGGACGCCGATTTGGGGACCATACCATCTGGCTGGTGGTGGGCCACGATCACGATGACAACGGTGGGATACGGAGATACGTGTCCCGTGACGCTTCCCGGGAAAATAGTGGCGACTTTGTGCATCATTTGCGGCTTGCTAGTGGTAGCCTTGCCCATTACCATTATATTCAACAAGTTTTCAAAGTACTATCAGAGAAACAAAGCCATGGAGGGTCAATGCATCGAGAAGCCGGAGAGAAAAGACCCAGAACTGCCGTATTATAGCATACGAGACCTGTTCTCTGAGAATTTGTACCCTTTTCTCGGAGGGCTGGCTTTCAAAGGGAGCGTGAGCAGCAAAGGGGACGACACAGATGCTTCCAGTTTGCAGGACATCGAAGTGTACGAGAACGACAGCTGTGAGAATGGGCAAGCCAAATGAACCTAAAGCCATTTTACTGAATGTAGCTCTACTTGACAAACCACTAGCATTGTTTACATTGAGTGGCATGGTATGGGGCGGGTCAAGAGGCATTTGATTCCGATGTGCTGTGTCCAGAGTGAAGCAAAACTGGCCTCTCTATATGAGTTAGAAATCTTTTATTAAAACATCAAAACTCAGATGCATTGCCAGTGATTACAGTGTGTAAACGCTGGTGTGTAGTGGCTGCAAGTACAGGGCTGCAGACCCAGCTTTCTCAACACTAGGATTTAATAACTAATGTCTCAACTTCAACTTGTATGTTATGCATGTAGAAGTTAATTAGAAAGTCACCTCAGCAAGTTAAACAACACAAAAACAAAGTCAGAATACAGAAAGGGTTGTACTTTAGGGCTTGAGTGTGAACGGACAGAACAGTTACATTGTGACCCAGGTTCTCTGAATGAGAGAGACCACTGTTTCCTGTTCACAAAGTGGACTAACCTCAGAGCTTCCATTAATGTTGCTATTGGTGTTTTACAGATGAGTGCTGTCATTATGAGACTGATGTAGACAACTGCTGCGGTTAAACTGCTTTAATAATTCATTAAAGGGGCTTGTTATGCTTTAATTTATATTTTTAACCAAACCTAGGTCACTTCTAGAACAGTGTTGTCTGTTTAACAACCTTTAAAAGCATTTTGTGACTAAAAGAAAGCAAATCCATTAATTACCTTTCTGCTGCCATAAAGAAAGAGTTAAAGAAACCAGCAGAAGGGCAGCAGAGTGTTGCGGTCTAATAGAGGAAAGGCTTTTTATTTCTTTATTTTACTACAAAATAAAAAATAGCTTTGAGGAATCAGTGAAAACAGATTAGATGTAGGGGGCTCGTTGATTGGTCAGTGCTTCCTGGGGTGGGCAGGGGCGGAGATTTGTGAAATGAGGATTTTGAGACCCGCGAAAAGCAGCGCCATAGAATACAGAATTTCTCAAACAGGCGTGAATGAAACAAAACACAACTCAGGTGTGTTTTTGACGAGGGCACAACATTATAACATGATAGAAACCTCAAATAAAGTTGATTTTGCAGAATATAGCCGCTTTCATTTTTCCCACTTATTTCCGTTAGAGGTTGGCTGCAGGAGGAGGTTGCTATATGTCGCCGAGCTGACACAGACACTCATTGACAGACAAAAAATCAATATGAATAGCTTTGTTCTTTAAAAAGCAATCAAGCAGTAACACTGTGTATGTCAATTAGTTGTTGAGACATTTTTGAGACTATAGGCCAAAACTGTGTATATTTTTGTGGGATATAACCTTACCTTTCCTGACCCGAGCCATGCCACTCAATGTAAACCAGGCTACTGTGTGCCTCTCAGGGCGGACCGTTCTAGTACTGACTCTATCTTTTTGTCTTCCTTCTGCAATTTGACAGAGACATATTGTTGCCATCACGCCATTTTTCTTTTCTCTTCGAGGGGAGCACTTGGTGAAATATACGGCGTCGCTAAAACCTGGAAGCCCAAAGGGAATAATCTGAACCCGCTCGCTCGAGTTTTAAAAGCCCATTTTCTGCTTGAGAAAACTGCAATGATGCATGCAGGAGGCCATAATGTTAATGTTTTTCAGAGTAATGTCCTGTATTGATTTGTGCGCCGCTCGCTGTTGAAAGTTCGGCCTCAGAGTTCGGCGAAGTCTAGGATGACAACAGCATTGAGTGATGTCTGAAATCGTATTACGGCTGTGTAAGATGACTGATGACACACAGTCTGCATGAACAAAAATAAACATCTGATTTGGCCTCAGCCTTTAAAGCATTAGGATGGTTCGAGGGCTGGGCGATTGATCGAAAAGTAATTTAAGTTGACATTAGGGACTTCTAATGGACACGGTGTTGCTCTCTGGACTATTATTATCATCGTTATACATGCACTTTTAAACGCTCATCATTCACTGTAAAATTTGTCCAGTCATCCTTATTTTTATAAACAGTGATTTAGTCTGGTCCCTGTCTATTCAAGTTTGATTCTCATTGGCCAGAGAAATTAAAGTTAAGACTCCCTCAGTGGAAATGGACAGGCATTTAAGAATTCAAACTTACATAGAATAAAATATATGTAGCACTGTCCTTGTGGCCTAGAAGACATTTTACAACTAGGGCTGGGTACCGTTCAGATTTTTTCATTACCAGTACTTAAAAAAATACCTGGTTTTCGATACTGTTACCTGAACGATACTTTTTCTGATGCCTATGGTGAGCTAATTCATCTTCTACACTCATTAAACACTATAATACTGAATAAAAAAAATTCTTAGCTACAAGTTAAAAGTAGTATTTATGATCTATTCTGTGGCAGGCCACAAGGATGGACAAACAGTTCTCTGTCATGGTTCCTTGGCAGCTTTAAATTAACATATATTAATATGTTCAATTACATATACAAAATATATAGATCAATAAATACATTTCTTTTACACAGCAAATTAGATAAACATTGGACACTTATTGGATAGAGGTAAAGGTAACCATGACAGAAGGAGGTCACATGACAGAATGCTTGCTATTTATTGGTTGGAGGCAACTAAAACCATGAAACCATGACAGAGAGCTGTATGCTTTCAAATAGAGTCTTACAGCAGCCTCAGTCACTGACAGCACCATGGGGTTAAATGCTAACAAGTAGTAGAAATGAATGAAAGTGGATATCAGAGTAAACGTTGACGAGGGTCAACTGTATACGGCTGAGAGCCAAGGTTGGCCCCCAAGCCAGGGGTTACCTACTCCTGCACTAGGCATTAAAACTTAGTATTGAGTAATAATGTTTTTGATACCAGTAGTATTGTAACTTTTCTTTTGATACAACAAAGGTATTGTTTAATGGTATTCAGCCCTACTTGCGTCTGAAATGGTTGTCACCCAAAAATGCATGGGACAAAATCAATAAATTGGTTAAAATATAATATTTTGCACTACCCATATTTTCACTATTCCTCCGCCACACATGTCCAGACTATCTCAATCTGAAAAATCTGACTTTATCTCCAAAAACATGAGCTGTCTCTCTCTGACGTAACTCATTTCTAATCCTACCCATCCTCGTTGTGGACAAGGAGAACCTCCACATCTTCAGCTCTGCCTCTTGTCCGTTCCTCTGAGCCACTGTCTCTACACCATACATCTTTGCTCTCAACACTGTCTCTTACAACCCTTTTTTTATTCATTCTTGCTGCTTTTGTTTACCACTTACTGTCAGAGTCGGCTCTGGCTCTGTTGGTGCAGGACTTCAGATTTGCAGTATTACAGCAGCCTCAGCCACTTGACATTTTAATTTGAGGTCACATCGCCCAGCCATATAGCCAGGATGTAACTGTTCATATTTTTTTGGACAGATGTTGGCATGCTGGATACTGTTTTGCATTTGTAAAATAAAATAAAACCAATTCAGTGAAAATGACATGCCTCTAGCTTACATCCATCTGCACACTGCCATTTAGGGTCATTTTTACTGTCATCGTTACGATCAGGTTCACTCCCAGAGCAAACTGAACTTTCATTTTCTCACATAAAAGCCATTACTGGATGTATTTTCTTTATGGACAGAATGTGCTGAAATGGAAAAATCTGTTCCTCAGATTTGTAGTCATGCGCTGCTCTGAGTATTGATTTTCTGTCCCACGTTATCATCTCGCTTCAACGACCGGACGAGAGATAAGGCCCAGACACTGCAGGTGTCCCCAGTGCAGTTTACAAAGACAGGCTGCTCTCAGAAGTTAAAGTTAATTAATTTTGCTTAGTGTTATTCGTCTGTTGGGCGACTTATATACGTTATTTTCTTCTTCATTATGCATTTTTTGGCTAGTGCGACTTATACTCCGGAGCGACTTATAATCCAGAAAATACGGTAGATTGATTTAAGGAAATAAGCGCATTTTAGGAAGAAACATGTATGGTCTGTAGACCGTGGCTCAGAGGAAAAGACTGGAGGCAGAACTGGAGATGTTGAGGTTGTCTTTGTTCATGACGGGGATGGATAGGATCAGGAAGGATCAGAGGGACAGCTCATGTTTTGGAGATAAAATCAGATTTTCCAGACTGAGATGGTTTGGACATGTACAGAGGAGGGACAGTGAATATATGGGTGGAAGGATGCTGAGGTTAGAGCTGCCAGGCCTAGAGGAAGACCAAAGAGGAGATGGGTAGATGGATATTTTACTAATCCCCATCAGGAGCAATATAAAAGCACGCATAACCAAAGGATGCTCAATAAAACAATATTAAAAACACAGGATACACAAGATAAAAAGGCGCTAGCAATAGTAATAAACTGCACAGTTATCAGAGAGTCTTATGGCAGCCAGGATAAGTTATCTCCTAAACCTCTCAGTCCTACAGCGCAGGGGAAGGAGCTGTCACTGCGGCTCATACAGAGGACGTCTGCTGTTGTTTAGGAAAACCTGGCTGCATCCTGCTCCTCACTCTTCTCCCCACCACAGACTCCACTCTCCCACCCAACGCAGACAGATGCAGCGAAAAGGACAGGAGGTTAGCTGGTGTGAGAGGAGAGGAAGCAGAGAATCGACTTAGAGACAGATGATGCACCTCCTGAAGGGAACAGCGAGGGGAATATAACAATAACATAAGAAAGGATTATCTTTATTTGTAGCGTCATAGCAGCAGCCTAGAAATCTAGACGCACCCTAGCGGCAGAAAATATTTTTTTCCTAGCGGGTTGGTCTAGTAACACACCATAGGGGCCGATCTTGGCTCCGCCCAGGGCTTCGTCGGACCAATCACAGCGCTCTGTCTGTGTGGCGGGTGTGTAGCGAGTGGAGTAGGCGGGGCTTAGCACGATGACGACAGCGCTGGGCGACGGTGCAGAGCAGAACAACTACGACTGGCTGTGGCTAACGAACTGCGGTCGTTTGAATCGGCCTTGACATCAGTTTGGGAAGAGTTAGATTTGGGTTTTTCTTTGAAAGTGGAGCAGAAAGAAGAACTCAAATCATTCGTCTTAAAGAAGGATGGATTTGCTGTTTTGTCGACCGGCTCTGGCAAAAGTCTCATATAGCAGCTGGCTCCTGCTGGTAGCTAAAAAAGCTCACCTTGTGCATTGCTGTGATTGGTCAGAGCACTGGTCTGTTACGTGTGGAAGCAGTTTGATTGATATCCGTTGACTCCACCTCTAGGCTTGAGCTCTGTCTATGGACCGTCCCCAGACTCTACATTTAAAGTTATAGTCTGGCTTGTCAGGCTCTAATAGTAGAGCATACATCCCTGATAGGGCTGCAACAACTAGATGGATTAATCAATTATAATCAATTATTGAAATAATCGTTGACTTGTTGACTCAGGTATTTACAGACTCTGAAACATGCCATGTGCTGACAGAGGAGATTTTAATACCAAGACAGAAAAAAAAGTGTAAAGTAAGAGTTAAAAACAATGTACATTTTGTGTTTTTGATTAAAAATATCTTTGTGTGTATATATGCTCTATGCAAACGTCCTCAAGTGAAACACTCATGGCTTTGTCTGGTTCAAATTTAGTAAAAAAAATTAAGTGATTTTTGGTAGGATTATCACCATAAAACACCTCGAGTCTTTAACCAATTTCTCACACTTCACTATCCGATTATTAATGGATCGATTATCAAAATAATTGTTAGTTGCAGCCCTAATCCCTAAACTAGAAGCTGCCAGGGTCGAGTCCATGTGTCCTTGTGCACTTTTATCCTCATCATTGCGAGATAGGGCCGATGCCTTTGTGGAGGTCTGCGCTCTGCCCTTGCCTCCAGGTCCCATAGCAAAAACAGAGCACTGAAGCCCAAATACATGTACATACAGTCAGGTAATAATAACCCAGGAGTGTGCTTCTTCTCCTGCAGTGCTCAGTTTGTTTTCTCTGTGTAGAAACACAAAATAATAGAACTACACTGTTATAAGTAATTTGCTGTTTAACTTAAAAATGTAAGTACATTTTCTGCCTTAAAAATGTAATTTATATAAACTTAGTGACAACTGTTCATTCAGATAATAAAGTTAAGTTGTGGATGAGAGAATTACAGACCATGAGTGACAAAAAGAGGGGATGAAGTTTTTATGTAACATAATGGATGTGATGGCTTTGACCTCTGAGTCATGGTTGGACCATGACCAATGTGGACTTGGCTACAGAGAGACAGAGAGAGAGAGAGAGAGAGAGAGAGAGAGAGATATTGAGAGAGAGAGAGAGAGAGAGAGAGATTGAGAGAGAGAGAGAGAGAGATATTGAGAGAGAGAGATATTGAGAGAGAGAGATTGAGAGAGAGAGATTGAGAGAGAGATATTGAGAGAGAGAGAGAGATATTGAGAGAGAGAGAGATATTGAGAGAGAGAGAGAGAGAGATATTGAGAGAGAGAGAGAGAGAGATATTGAGAGAGAGATATTGAGATAGAGAGAGAGATATATCGAGAGAGATATAGATAGAGAGTGATATAGAGAGATATATAGAGAGATAGAGATATAGAGAGAGATATAGAAAGAGATATCGATAGATAGATAGAGAGATAGAGAGATAGAGAGTGATATAGAGAGAGATATAGAGAGAGATATAGAGAGAGATATAGAGAGATAGAGATAGAGATAGATAGAGACACAGAGAGAGAGATTTTAGTACAGCTGAACATTTTTTATTTGACAAATTTATCTTTTGGGACATAATTTTTGTGATCTTTAAGGATATAAGTGTAATTTATAACTAAATAAGACAATATTTTTGTCAGGTCGATTTCACTCATGGTCTCTGATTCTCTCATCCACAACTTAACTTTGTTATTTGAATGAACACTTTTCACTAAGTTTAAATAAATTAAATTTTTAAGGCAGAAATAATACTTACATTTTTAAATTAAACGACCAAATTACTTGTAACAGTGAGTTTAAACATGATTTAAAATTCAAAAACTCATAATTGTTAGTGGAAGTAAATTATAGAATGGAGTTAATAAAACTTATTGGCTTGATGACGTCTTACAGTGTAGTGACTCCTTTTATCGAAGTAAATGAAGTTTAAAAGTAATCATTTTCAAGATAGCAAAAGGCAACATGTATTTAGTTTTTATTTACACTACTAAATAATAAATAAAGGTTTAGGCTTTTTGAAATTGTTTTGGACACCTTTGCATTAGTATTTCATGTTTTTGTTTTTTATAATAATGTATGTGTATGGGGAGCTGTTCAGTTTGCAGACAACACTTGGATTAGGTGTCTGTCGCCCCCTGCTGGCAATGGTGGAGAGTGGACAGAGCATAAAATGGCTTTTTAGCACAACTATTAGCGACATAATGCTAACAGATCGATAAATGGGTGGTGACAGCAATTTAAGTGCTGAAATGATCAGAATGAGGCCACTGACAGTGTTTGGGCTTTACTCAAACAAAATACTACTCCAGGTATGTTTTTGAAGTGGATATAACATTATAACATGGTTAAAAGCTCAAAAAAGTTGATTTTGCAGAATAGGGGAGCTTTACGTACTTTTCTTACAAGGTATATTCAATAAAATGTTACACAGTGCACCTTTAATTAAATCAAAAATAAAAGTAAAAAAGTACTTTCCTACTTTTCAACAGTTATGTTATGGCATCTGGCCCATACTTTACTAAAAGATATTAAGATACAGTAGTAGTTTGGGTATATATTCGGTGAGTGTTGTTTTTAACAGTCCACATACATCCTCACTACTTCAATCCAAACTATCATTTCAGAGGAGTTAAATTGTTCTTTTATGTCCCCACCCCAGCAGCACTTTATGCCCGCGGAGCTCCGTAAAACTGTGAAGGTGACAGAAGAGAGTGAAAATCTCAGCTCAGTGTCTGCAGCAGTGAGCCATTATACTGAGATTATTGCCAATGAGTTTCAGTGACTGCTCACGCTGCTGCACCAGGCGAATGTCACACCGCAGTTTAAGCAGACGGCTCTATACTCACTCTTTGCTTCCGTCAGCTGCCATTTTACTGCTGTGAAGAACTGTTATGGTTACAGACTGGGTTTGATCGTTTCAACTCAGTGCTGTTTAAACCTGAACTACATGTTTTTTTCCCCTTGGATTGTTGTTGGTGAGTTTGGAAGCATTATAGGGAACAGATTTGGTTGTAAAACACAGACAGCAGTAGCAAAATTGGATAGTTTGGCTTTAAGTTGGGTGCTGTTAGCGGGTATTTGTCTATACAGAGGGCAGATCAGTGGAAGAACAAACTGGATATATCTCTTGTTATGGTATATAGGTTCACTATTGTGTTAAATCGACTTTTTTGAGGCATGGCAACGCAGACAGCTTTTCAGAGTGACACTAAACAAAACTAGAAAGCACCGCGTTTGTCTCCTCCTTTAGTCCCATCCACACCGCTGTTGCTGCTGAGCACCTGCGACCTCATGTGCGCTCGATCTCCACACTATAGCTCCACGCTTCTCCGCACCGCACCTCCGTCCTCAGCATCGCACCTCCGTCCTCAGCACCGCACCTCAGTCCTCCGCACCTCACCTCTGTCCTCCGCACCTCACCTCTGTCCTCCGCATCGCACCTCCGTCCTCCGCACCTCACCTCTGTCCTCCGCATCGCACCTCCGTCCTCAGCACCGCACCTCCGTCCTCCGCATCGCACCTCCGTCCTCCGCACCTCACCTCTGTCCTCCGCATCGCACCTCCGTCCTCCGCATCGCACCTCTGTCCTCCGCACCTCACCTCTGTCCTCCGCATCGCACCTCCGTCCTCAGCACCGCACCTCTGTCCTCCGCATCGCACCTCCGTCCTCCGCACCTCACCTCTGTCCTCCGCACCGCACCTCCGTCCTCAGCACCGCACCTCAGTCCTCCGCACCTCCGTCCTCCGCATCGCACCTCCGTCCTCCGCACCTCACCTCTGTCCTCCGCATCGCACCTCCGTCCTCAGCACCGCACCTCTGTCCTCCGCATCGCACCTCCGTCCTCCGCACCTCACCTCTGTCCTCCGCACCGCACCTCCGTCCTCCGCACCTCACCTCTGTCCTCCGCATCGCACCTCCGTCCTCCGCACCTCACCTCTGTCCTCCGCATCGCACCTCCGTCCTCCGCATCGCACCTCCGTCCTCCGCACCTCACCTCTGTCCTCCGCACCGCACCTCCGTCCTCCGCACCTCACCTCTGTCCTCCGCATCGCACCTCTGTCCTCAGCATCGCACCTCCGTCCTCCGCACCACACCTCTGTCCTCCGCATCGCACCTCCGTCCTCCGCATCGCACCTCCGTCCTCCGCACCTCACCTCTGTCCTCCGCACCGCACCTCCGTCCTCCGCACCTCACCTCTGTCCTCCGCATCGCACCTCTGTCCTCAGCATCGCACCTCCGTCCTCCGCACCGCACCTCTGTCCTCAGCACTGCACCTCCGTCCTCCGCACCGCACCTCAGTCCTCCGCACCTCACCTCCGTCCTCCGCATCGCACCTCCGTCCTCCGCACCGCACCTCCGTCCACAGCACCGCACCTCCGTCCTCCGCATCGCACCTCCGTCCTCCGCACCTCACCTCTGTCCTCCGCATCGCACCTCTGTCCTCAGCATCGCACCTCCGTCCTCCGCACCTCACCTCTGTCCTCCGCACCGCACCTCTGTCCTCAGCATCGCACCTCCGTCCTCCGCACCTCACCTCTGTCCTCCGCATCGCACCTCTGTCCTCAGCATCGCACCTCCGTCCTCCGCACCTCACCTCTGTCCTCCGCACCGCACCTCTGTCCTCAGCATCGCACCTCCGTCCTCCGCACCTCACCTCTGTCCTCCGCACCGCACCTGTCCTCAGCACCGCACCTCCGTCCTCCGCACCGCACCTCAGTCCTCCGCACCTCACCTCCGTCCTCAGCATCGCACCTCCGTCCTCTGCACCTCACCTCTGTCCTCCGCACCGCACCTCTGTCCTCAGTACCGCACCTCCGTCCTCCGCACCGCACCTCAGTCCTCCGCACCTCACCTCCGTCCTCCGCATTGCACCTCCGTCCTCCGCACCTCACCTCTGTCCTCCGCACCGCACCTCTGTCCTCAGCATCGCACCTCCGTCCTCCGCATCGCACCTCCGTCCTCCGCACCTCACCTCTGTCCTCCGCACCGCACCTCTGTCCTCAGCATCGCACCTCCGTCCTCCGCACCTCACCTCTGTCCTCCGCACCTCACCTCCGTCCCCCGCATCGCACCTCCGTCCTCCGCATCGCACCTCCACGCCGCTTTGTCTGTGGCTCAACCCGACCTCTGCCGCGCATTACCGGTGCGCTGCTGCTGAGAGAGTTGTGGAGTTTGGACAAAGTTGCAGGGTCGCGCTGAATTTGCCGGGTTTGCTTGATTTTGCGTTAGTAGTTGGCTGGACCAATCAGAAATGAGATGAGCACGCGCTGCTGCGTCTTCGGGAGTACTCGGCTCTGACGGAAAATGACGAAATAAACAATAGCAAAGACCAGAGAGAACTCCGTCACGGCTGTAGGTGTTGTTTTTAACTATTTCTTATGTTGCAGTAAAAAATAACATTTTACATACAGGTGAATATCTTTTGTTTTTAGCTTCAAATTTGTTAGCTTCCAAGTTTTCAGCTCATGCTCTGCGAGCTGAAACGTTTGAGACATATTTACCTTCATAGTTTAGTGTGGTTATTATGTTTGATTGTGTGCTTTTGTGCGATTATCTGTTTGTAAAGCTCTTTGAGGTGACTGTTGTTGTGATACTGGGCTATATAAATAAAATTTAATTGAAATGAATTAAATTGCCGTAACTACAAAGCAGTCAGCTCATTTTTAAAATCTGTTTACATCACATTGCTAATAGCTGTACTAATCAGCTATTTTGTGCTCTGTCCATTCCACATTGTGTCCAGCAGGGGGCGAGAGACACCTAAACCAAGCTTTCTCTGAAAAGTCAAAGTATCAGGTCCCCAAAAGAAGTCGTTTTCCATACATATACATTATTTAAAGTTATAAAAAGTGAAATACTAATGCAGAGCTATTTCAAAAAGCCTAAAAAAGCACAATATTCAAGTGAAGAGTGGCTGGATTTAAAACTACTTTGTAACTTTTACATTAAAAACCTTTAGAGCAACATCACTTCATATTACATCAACACTCACCATTCAGCAAAGTGACTGAAAAAAACTGTAAAAACTGCAAAAATAAAAGTTTGATGAACTGTTAGTGCTCAGTGTAAACAGCAAACAAAGGAAGTGGGAGAGTGTTGCTGCATCCACACTAATGGACTTTCACACTAAATGTAGCAGGCGTCGTTCCAACCACAGGCTTTGCTCAAATGGACTGGACTGTGATTACAATTGGTCGTGTCATTGTTGATATTGTTTAGGTTTTTGTAACCTCTCAGAGAGCTTTTCTCAAACTTTTTTCATATTCTGAAAAACTAGTAGTAGAGAAGTGGGCCTTTAAATGTGCAGCATGAAGCCCTTTGGCAGTCTCTCATCATGACCTCTCCTTTCTACCTCCCAAAAACACCCAGAGTAGTCCAGTTATGTTTATTAGCCTAATGTTGTACTAAAGGTTCCTGAAAACACCTGTTTGTTTTTCCTTTCTAGGCAGTTCTAATATGCTATGCAGTGTAACTTCCGTAGTTCTATGAAATGTCTAGTTTTACAATCTTTCCAGTGTTCTCTTAAATCAAGATTTCCAGGATTTCCAAAGCAAAGGCCCACAGTCCAATCCCTGGTTAAGTTCCTGTGCTCGTGTGGGTTTTCTCTTAGTGATAGGTCAATTATTAGATTAATCTTTCTCCCCTTATTCCGCGGTGATTGGGACATATCCCAGCAACTATGTCACAGAGGCTGACACAGAGACACAGTAGGGATGTAACGCTATCCAAATCTCACAGTATGGTATTATCACGGTACAATGTTTATTGCGATATTGTGGAAATGCTCATGATAACAACATATATTATTATAAAAATGCCCTGCCAAGCTCTGGGTGCAATTATTATTGTTATATTTCATGTTTTATCTGCTCTGAAGTGTGACAGATCGCCAAGTTTTCATCTGGATCACATTAGTTTAGTCCACTTCTCTGAGGCTAATGGAGCATACGGAGACATGGAGAGAGAGGAAATGAACGAGTGAAGTGACGCAGTGAAAAAGTTGATTCAGTAACTTTATGTGTATTATTTACTAACCCTTTGAATCCTCCGTTACATAAAACAGCCATGGTATTCACTTATTTATCTAGCTCACGCCATTAAAAACACTGGCCTCCTCCAGGATGCTCATGTTTTGGCTGCGCTCAGGCTCGAACGGCGCAAAGGATTATGGTCTATGTAGTTCTCCCTGCTTTATACCACGCTGCTGCAACAAAACTATGCATTTTTGATACCGTAACGAGACCACAATGATATCAAGAGGCGCCCATTACCATGACATCCCTAATACACAGACAGACAATAATCCATTCACATTCATTCACTAGGGGCAGTTTACCATTTCACCATTATATGCATGTGTTTGGACGGTTGATATTTGTACATTTAAAGATAAATTATAGTAATGTGCCAAACAATTTCTGTATTTTGTACATAGCCTCACCATTGAGAAGTTTATCTGTCTGCCTGGTACATTACTTTACAGCATTGCAGCAAAAGTTTTGGTTCTTCTTCATTACTTTAGTCGCATGGCTTTGGGCGTCCGTTAAAGAAAGTGAAATTCAATATCACCGCTGCCAGCAAAAACACATTCTCCTATTGAGTTCACATTAAACCCTGCGTTTCTGTTCATTCTGAATCTTTTCATGCCCTTTGCTCGTCACATGCTTGTTGTATTTGACTGGAGGAGATTTCCCAATAACATGTAAAGGTTAGGCCTGTCACAGAAAGCACTTGATCTTGAGAAAACCTCTATGAACGGTACTTTTGAGTGAAACAGCAGAACTCATTACATTACGCCTGCGGTAAAGGTGCTCACTAATGTAACTTGCGCTTGGTCAGTTGTAGCTGATTGGATGTGTTCGAGCATTAAACCGCTGGACAAAAGGTGGCACCACGAGATCGAGTTTCTGTCACAAACGCGACGGCGGACAGTTTCATGAACACTGTGGGAAGAAAAAGAATCAATGTTTGTTTAGGACCAACTTTTTCATTCCTCTTTGAGATCTTATTCACGCAACACTGGTTTTGATTAAAGGTGAGTTGTACGGAGAGGAAACGTGGCGGCTGATCCGTGCATGTGCTTTTTGATGGGATTTTGACAAAGAATATAAACCATTTTTGATATATATGCCATTTGATTTCATAAGGTCTGTTTTGGTGACTCGCTTTCTTTCGCCAAATTGAGTTATTTGCATTTGTATACGTATTTATTTGGGCTTTTTACTGACATCATTTTTGGCTAGAGTTTTGACTCCTCATTAAAAAATAGAGAGGTAGAACTAACCACTTTACGACATAAAGCCTGGTTGTAGGGTAATGGTATTTTATGAACAACAAACATTCGGAGAATCTGTTTTTCAAAGCAAATATGTGATTGACCAAAGCTTCCTGCCACATTTCATGACATTGTGTGATTTAAAAGCGTTCCTCAGTCAAGTTTAAGGCAGACTTTATTGTCCCTGCAGTGAATTTTGTTCTCTGCATTTGACCCATTCTTTAATCAGTGCCAGGGGCAGCGGGACCCTTCTCCAGGATCTTGGTCGGGAGCTGGAGGATTTAGCCAACTGAGCATGTTTTACTTTGGTTAAAATTCAAGAAATCGAATCTATGTGGGTAAATTATGAATACAATTTCAGGTCCAGCAAGACTGTGATTATTTTTTATTATTTTATTAAAATATTTAGCCAGTTTTCAATTTTCATATTTTGTATTCTTTAGTGTAAAAAAAAAAAATCCAATAAACACCACGTTATATCACTTTTTAGTATCTAGAAATTACTGTAGATATTTAATATTTTTTATATTAATATACAGCATCAGCAGTATATCAGTTATGTATTTATGAGGAAAAAAAGTTGTATAGTTCAGTTTTAAACCATGGGGGACAAAATTGTATGGTGGGCCGCCATAATCTTCTGAATGCAAGGGAAACGCTGAATGTGTAATCCTTTGGTTTTCTCACATTACTATGCATCGTTGACCAATTCAAGGACATAGTGGACAAGTTTAAAATAGTGAAAATGTTTTTGAATATGACCTGGGAAAAGATATTGCTTTAATCAAAATGGCTGCATGAAGCCCTTGTCAGATGTGAATGTGGTGGGCCCCCCCCCCAAAAAAAAGCTCTTTGTGTATGACCACATCGCCCAGCTGATGTTCTCGTGAGCTTCTTTTGCACATTTTGGCTACAGATTCTGCCTCCTTGTTGGGGAATAGAACCCCTGACCTCCACATCAAAGGCTGGGAACTAACCAAAGCATGAAAGAGCCTGGATACAGAGATGATTTGTGTGCACCTGTCTATAATAAACCATTGTAGGGAATGGGAATGGTATTTATATAGCACTTAAACTATGACACAAGTCACCCAAAGCACTTTACACAGAAGGGAAGGGGTATTTCATTCACTCCATACTCAGTGGTGGTGAGCTATGTTCTGTAGCCACAGTTTCCCCTGGGGAAGACTGACAGAAGGGCAGCTGCACACATCTGCACCAATGGACCCTCCCACCACCAACCACTCACTCACTCACATTCACACCGGCTTCCTGGTGTTCCCCAGCAGTCTCCCATCCAGGAACTGACCAGGCCCTACCCTGCTTAGCTTCCGAGGGCTGACGGGATCAGGCATCCACAAGGCAGTATGGCCATAAACATGTACAGTACAATAACAATATAAATCAAGAGTTTAGTTCAATTCAGTTTTATTTGTATAGCCCAGTATTACAACAAAAGTTGCCTCAAAGGGCTTCACAAACAGTCAATTAAACATAAACACACACTCAGATTTAACACACAAACAATAACTACACTAAACTAAATAGACCCAGGACACTCTTGTCCTTAGACTCTTAAGGAAAAACTCCTAAAAAAAAAACAGCTGTGGGAAAAAAAGAAGAAACCTCATGGAGACCACATTGAAGGAGAGACCCTCTCCCAGGATGGACAGGCAACATGTGTCAGGACTGTTAAATAAAGTCCATTAGCTCATCTATAGGATCATAGTTCAGGTCTGTGAGGATGCAGCAGGTGGGCCTCACCCAGACGGGGGAGTGGGGGTGAGGTAAATCTGGGAAGTCCATAGGAGGTGAGGTTGGGGGCCCACAGGTCGGGACAGGAGCACAGATGGGGTCAGCTAGGGTCCAATCGTCACTGGGACATCTACCAACAGCCAGGCATCTGAAACAGTCCCCACCCCCCAGAGGGCAGCGGGACAGAGGGACAACCTGTGAACAGCAATGAACTGATTAGAGATATAGAATATTTGATCATATTAATTATTGGTTGGTTCAATAAAACTTTAAAAGAGAGAAAAGCTGAATCCAAGTCCAAACAGAGTGCTTTGGTGAAACCACATAATAATGACTGAGTGCTGTACGCTGGCTCTGCGCCGTGGTCACTTTCACCTAATGGGTCCAATCCAAACATTTCACAGCAACTGGAGGAGCTAATGGATGCATTACAGCTGGAGCTAAGAAGCGAGGACAAGAATAATGCATTTTTTTCAGAAAGGCAGGAAATGATAACCATTTTAGGTCACAATATGTTAGAAATGGTGTTGCAGTAGTTGTAGGCTCTAGTAAAAAAAGGAATGAGTGTCATGACTAAAGAAGTTGTTGCAGGATGAATAAAGCACCTCCCCCTGGCGTATCTTGGCGAGAAACCAGACTTGCAAGAACGTGAGCACCAACATGTCCCATTCAGACATAACAAAAACCAGCAATTAGCTTTATTTTAGATGTTGGTCATGATACAGAGGCCATAATACAATACAATACATAACTGAATACAAGGAGGAGAATACGAGAGTCGAGCCGAGCGAGGGGTCACACAGGAGTGAACTTGTGAGTTTTTACAATATTGCTTTTCTCCAAAATGTAAGAGGAGCGCTGATAAGAAAAATGAAACCAAAACACCAAAGAAACAAGTAAAGTTGCATTGGAACTCAGTAACTTTTTTACCTTAAATAAACTGTTTTAGGTCCGTGTGACGGTTAAATGAGCTGTTGTGAATAAAGCGAACTGCCGCCTCTGGGTCAAAAACAAAGAAACCCTAGAAATGGCACATTATGATTAGTCAAACAACAAGCTAGCGATGGCTTTTTTCAATTTTCGGAGCGGCCAAATGGCAGAAAAAACTGTGTACGGATACAAGGAGCAGAAAATGAAAGTAAAGCCAAGCAAGGGATAATTTTAATTTTTTAAATTTTTTTATTTCATTGTTTTTTTACCATTCATTTAAAACTAAGTATAGGAATTTAACATTTCGATTAAATATCATGAATGAAAAGGAACAGAAAGAAGTATAAACCTATAGTGTCTGCCCCCATTCACAATTATATATTTCTGATCAACTCATAAAAGCTGTAACACATCCACTTTTCTAGTTCATGACAAAATAGATAATATAATGTAACACAAGCTACTACTCTGCACTGTCATACTTTTTCATCATACATTATTTGACACTTTTTAAATATACAGTCATAGATTTAGATTTAGATTGAGATTTCTTGATTTCACTGTCACCTTTAATTGAAATACACCTTTCCATTGTCACTGTTCTAAATATGGTTTTGTTTTAGTTTTTTTTGTTTTTTGGTGCTTTCTCTTTTTATAAATCTGTTTTGAGGGTTGGTTGGTAAGACATAGTTTTCAAAATATTAAATTCTACTCCATCGTTAAATTTCAGTAAGTTTGACTGATAACACTTTATTTTAAGGTCCACCTATTAACAATTAACTAAGTGCTAATTAGCATGCAAGTTGGTGGTTAAATAGCCCATAATTGACTATTATAAAGCATTTATTAATCCCTTATTCTGTGTGAACAAATTGTACAACTAATTAGCAACTAACTAATATTTTCCCCTTAATAAACTCATAATTACTGCTCATTAGTAGGAAGTAAGGAAGTTGTTGGACATAAATTATGATCTTTATCAGATTTTTGTGGTACTATTCCTTAATAATGTTCCAATATGCTAAAAAGCTTATTAAGATCATAATTTATACCCAACGACTTCCTTACTTCCTACTAATGAGCAGTAATTATGAGTTTATGAAGGGGAAAATGTTAGTTAGCTGCTAATTAGCTGTAGAGTATGGTCACACAGAATAAGGGACTACTAGGTGCTTCATAATTACTAATTAACAGCTAAATTAACCACTAACTAGCATGATAATTAGCACTTAGTTAATGGTTAATAGGTGGACCTTAAAATAAAGTGTTACCGTTTGACTGTATAGATATAGGGTTTGTAGAATCCCTGTATCCACTCCCATTTGTAATATTTACCCCTCTCTTCTGCAAGAGGAAAACTGGACTGATATAAGTTTTGCACACACACAGGATCACACAGGAGTCAGCTGGACTTGTGAGTATTTACGACAGTGCTTTACTCTGAAATGTAGGGGGAGCTCCGTTGAGGAAATGAGCCAAAAACAGCAAAGAACAACAACAACAACAACTCATTTAACCACCACACAGACCACAAAACAGTTTATTGAGACCGTGGCTTTGAGGAAAAGACAAGAGACTAAGATGGAGGGATAGTGAATATATGAGTAGAAGGATGCTGAAGTTAGCGCTGGAGGTCTAGAGGAGATTTATGAAAAACAAAAACAAAATGCTATTGTAATAAAAGCAAAAAGCGTTCAGATAATTGTGACACTTATGTGATTGTCCCACGGCCCAGGCCTCGTCATTCAGCACATTATGCCCAGGACGCGGGAGTCACAGGGAGCGCCCAGTGCCGTAAATAACTCCTGCCCAAACAGAGACAGGTGCGCTGACTTCCTGGAAACACGCTCACTTCCTGGTAACGTGAGCGGTCGCCCGGCAACGGCAGGAGAAGCTGCGCCGGGTTACAGTAGGCCAAAAGATTATCTGCAGACACTACCACTGACTGTGAATGTGTAAAGGTAAAAAGTTGAATAAAATATATAATCAAAATGTAGGCTTAGGTTTTGCAGTGGCATTATTGTTTGGGAAGGTCCTATATTCTGCTTTTTTCAGGCTTTTTAAAATAATTTTGGACACCTTTGCATCAGCATTTTACGTTTTATAACTTGAAATAATGCACATGTATGGAAAATGTCTAGACATTGAGAGGCTTGGATTCGGTGTATGTTGCCCCCTGTTGGCAACAATGGGGAATGGACAGAGCATACAATGGCTACTTAGCATGACTATTAGCAACATGATGCTAACAGATAGATAAAAGAGCTGACTGCTTCGCGCTGAAATTATCAGAACAGGATTACTCAAATATGTGTATATGAAACCAAATCTTACTCCAGGTATGTTTTTGAGGTGAAAACAACATTATTACATGGTTAAAAGTAAAAAAAAGTCGACACAGTATCTGCATTACTGCTTGCAAAGGATTAATGTACTGTTTTTTTTTTTATTTTTAATTTACCAGATTTCTGTGTTTTTCAATAGCTTCACTCCACTGCAACCCTATCAAGTTTTCACCTTTAAGTTAATCATGAAATAGGACTTACACACTGATTATTCATACAGCCCCTGGGTCAAATTTACCCAAGAAAGCCACAGGAGGGACAAACTGGTCAAGAAAGTGTGTGATTTTGCCACAGAGAGCACTGACTGAGACTTGGATGCAGCTGGGCATCTGTTGGAGTGACAGGACATTTCTAGCAATGCCCCACTGTGCTGGAGTAAGTCATTTTTCTGCCAATATGTAAATTCAAATCAATAATAAATGTTACATATTCTGTGAGTAAGCTTTAATTACACCTAGAGCATAAGCTCAAGACTTGATCCATTAAGGTCCCTCATTTTGGAAGTGGAAACTTTTCTGAAACTATGGCATCGTAACCCTTCCTCTCCCTTAACCCGCATTTGCTAAACCTGACAACATCAACAATAGTGGCGTCTTAAGCTGGGGACACACTACAGGATTTTCTCAGTCGTTACAGATTCTGAAAAGACTAGGAGCTCACACTAACGACTGGTTTCAGCAGATTTAGTTCTGACGACTGAACGACTGGAGCTCACACACTGCAAGATCTGCTGAGGCCGCGACTGACGCCAACCAAACGCAGCAAACTCTCGCGAGAACTAAATGGTAAACAAACATGGACGCCACCTGGGTCGCAGTTGCCGTTGTGTGCGCAGCTATTTGTTTAGAAAAAAAGGAAAAAGAAAAAATGGCTTTCTTCGGTGTTTGCCATGGTTGTTCTTCAAATTTCCGCTTATATTTTCCTGCTGCTTCCTGTTGCTTCGTCTTCGTTCTCTGACGCTATTTCCTGCGTTCCATCAGCTGTTTTTCATCAGCTGCTGGACTCCATGAATTCCCAGTTGGATGTAAACAGCCCACACTACAAGAGTGTGCGTCCAGAGTCAGCTTTAAAATTCAAACATTCAATTCAAACATTTCTTTGCCGAGTCTTTGAACATCACACACTAACGGATTTCAGGGCCGACTGGTGATTACAATTCCCTGCAGCTAGTGTTGTCTCGTACAGACTCAGCGTAACTATGAAGAATTATAAAATTGGGCAAAAAAATCGTGTAGTGTGTCCCCAGCTTTACAGTGTTTTGTTTGAGCTGCAGATTCTACTGAGCCTTTTATGGCTTTTATTCTGCTCCTCCTACAACAAACTAAACTCTTCTGTTTACATTGCACAAGTTTCCTGTGCATGACCCATGTATTTTTGTCTGTTTTTGGTGTCTGTGGCAGTGTTACAGAGGGACCATGAACATAGCTAGACCAATTTTAGGGGTGCTATACCTGAAATGATTTTAGTACACAGTATAAAAATATACACTACCAATACTGACAACACACATGTCTTACAAAGAAACATTTTTATAAACTTTGCCATAACATTTCGATTGTTTCTCCCTACACTACAGACAGCTACAACTCTATAAAAGGTAGCATATATAGGAAACCACATTTTTCCTATGTTGTATCTAGGGTTAAATGCTTCTTTTGGTGACTTTTCTTGGCCGACAAGAACCTCAGCACCCCTAAATCTCTAATCTTAAAATCGCCCTAGGGTGGGACTAACAGGCCTGGCATATGTATAACAGCATTGTCAGTGGTTTTCTGTGTACACAAAAATTATATATATAAAAAAACAAAAAAATGATGGGTAAAATGTGTTTTTGTATCTAAATTTAAACATTGCCATGAGTAAAAAGTTGCCAAAATCGCCTAATGTATCATATGTGATACAAAAAATCTCAAACAAAATGATATGAGTTTTTTTTTTTCTTTTTGAATTTTCTTAAAAGGTTTAATAAACATCTCAGTTCCAAAAAAATTTAATTTTCTGGCTATTTTTTGATGTGTCAGGCTTTACAGGGTTAAAAATGTTAAATAAAATGTTAATAAAAATCATTTGAATTTAATTTGAATGCTCTTTTTTATGGACAAACACATTTTCTGAAATGGTGCCGTGTTAAAGCAAACGTTTCTGAAACAACAACAGTTTCGTCTCCATGTAGATGCCACCTTAATTTTCCTTTAGTAGCTCTAAATACTTGCCTCATAGCATGGAGTGATATTATTTTGCATACGATTTTACGCCTGACACAAGACTCTCCATTTGGTTACTATTTACAGCCACTTTCAATACGTTGTCTATATTGGGCCACCATAGCCATAAAACAATCATTCTTTGTAAGGTCTATGTACTAAATTACAAAAATCAATTTAGTGTTACAATGGCTGCTCATTAAAAACACGTCTCTCTTTCACCTCACCTTGAACACTGCAGGGTGACTTATCCCATTAAGAAACCAATACCAGTCTCCTGCGCAGGTCCGATTGGTCACGCTGACGTCCAGTGAGAGACCCTAATGGTTTTGTAAAAGCAGATAGGACGGTAATCCAGGGTCCAATGTGTGGAATGGGATTTAATGTATCTTGCCGCGCTGGGATTTGAGGAATTTGTCCACGATGACCTTCTCGCTCCAAAAAACAGATTGCCATTTCCAAAATCCGCTGGGACTAGTTCATTTGGGCGATGTTAGGCTACAGAGGGCACTCGATGTAGTGTGTGCAGTATTTTTGTAAAACAGATTTTGAGTGACCCTTGGTTCTGAAATAAATAAAAAAAAAAAGCAAAAAGGTTACACTATATAAAATGTAAATCACAAAAGACCATGAACAATATATCAAGTGTTAAAACTTACTGTATGGATCTATATACAGTGAAGCCCGAAATTATTCATACCCCTGGCAAATTCTGACTTAAAGTTACTTTCATTCAACCAATCATGCCACTTTTTGTTCAAATATATAAAAAAAAGCTGAGAAATATTTTTTTCCACAATGATACCTCTTGTACATCGTCTTATTATCTTTTGGGAGAAGTCTGTGTCATTTCCGGTCAAAAAAAAAACTTGCTGCTTGAATGAAAGTAAGTTTAAGTCAGAATTTGCCAGGGGTATGAATAATTTCGGGCTTCACTGTATACATTTCATAAAAAATAATTGCTACATATTTGTAAAGTGATTCAAGTGTCTAGAAAAGCACTATATAAGACTAATGTGTTATTAATATTTTTAGATTGAAGCAATAATAGCATGAAAAAAGGAGATTTTTAGTTCATGTGGAAAAGCTTGTATTATCAGTGTCTTACTAGCTGTGTACACTGGCTGTAGTACCATCTACTTAAGTGAACACTGTAAAAAAAAAAATCTGTAAATTTTACGGTAAAAAATTGGCAGCTGTGGTTGCCAGAATTCTACCGTAAAAATTACAAGAGGTCTTTATTTCATTTTACAGTATAATTTTATCACAAATGTTTTTACAGTTTTTGACTTGAGTTTTTATTATTATTTACTGTAAAATTTCTATTTATTATCTTCCAAAAAAATAGATTAATGTATATTTTAGTTTGTGATTAACATTTTAATCAACATTTACTGTAAAATTTTAAGTTATTATCTTTTAAAAAGGTGTTAAACTGTAATAAACACAGGACTCAAATATTTTAACAGTGCTATACTGTATACATTACAAAATATAAAACTAAAAAATACAATTTTGCTTTATTTTTAATATTACAGTTAATTACCATAACCAAAACAGTATTTTACCAATATATCAATTACAGTCTTTTACTGTTGAGATTTTATAGATTTTTACTATGAAATCTACAGATATTTTTTACAGTGAACCTACACCAAATACTTTACTTAAATTTTGTTGAGTACTTTTACTTTTGCAGATTTGGTATTATTTTGAAGCAACAGTACTTTGTCTTGAGCTTCTTCCACCTTTCATCAGTTTTATGTTTTCTTTTGAACATAATCAAAGAAAAAAGCTCTTCACTTATGATGCCATTTTACTACAAAATGAAAAAAAAAAAAAAAAAAAAAAAAAAAAGCTGTGAGGAATCATAAACAGAGCTGTACACAGTTTTCTTTCCTAAGGAATAAGGAAAGATGCTTTGTACCAGGTTATTGCAAAGATGCTAATTTCCACCTGCAGTCGTTGGAGAGTTTAGCGTTAGAGTCAAATATTAAACAGAGTCTAATTAACATGACCAGGTCAGCATCCAGTATTATAAACAAACATATTATTCAATACATCGTTCCCATGTGTTTTTCAAGTTTAGAGTAACATCGTTCAGAGTTAATTCATCTGCTGTGACGGAGATCTGGACTATTTCAGAATAAAATAAACGACAAGCCTGAGACACAGAGCAGCGCGTCAGCCTGATGGCAGCACAGAGGACAAACGGCAGCTTTTGTGGGCGTTACCTCATTAAAGCTGGGACTAAAACTGAACAATTTACAACTTTATAAACACGGATATATTCACAGCAAATTCTTATTATGTTTACTTTATTCTAATGGAATCTGTAACCGTAACCCTATAAAACCATTTGTATCATATTTGCTACTCGAGTTTCTGAGACCTCTAATTTATCAACACGAATACTTTGATTTGACCATGAAACCCATGGCTCTGGGAAAGTTTCAGGCTTTGGTTGGCTTCTCTCACAAGCGCAGGAAAGGCCAAAATCAAGTGTGGCAGAGCACTGTCCTCTCCAGCAGGAAGTCCAGCGCCGCCCCGGCAGCACTGCACCGGCTTCACTTCTCCCATGTCTACTGTGATACATGTAAGGTGCACCTTTGCCTAAACAAGCACAGGAACAGTTTTTTTGCCTTCCACCAAAAGAAATAAAAAGCGTGCAAAAAATTATATATATTTAAAAAAACAAAAAACAAAGAGAAGATGGGTAAAATGTGTTTTTGTATCTAAATTTAAACATTGCCATGAGCAAAAAGTTGCCAAAATCGCCTAATGTATCATATGTGATACAAAAAAAATCTCAGAAACAAAATAATATGGAATTTTTTTTTCTTTTTGAATTTTCTTAAAAGGTTTAATAAACATCTCAGTTCCAAAAATTTTTAATTTTCTGGCTATTTTTTTGATGTTTCAGGCTTTACAGGGTTAAAAATGTTAAATAAAATGTTAATAAAAATCATTTGAATTTAATTTGAATGCTCTTTTTTTCTAATAAAATAAATATAATACTATATACACAATAACCTTTTATTTAGACTAAATATTTGGTTAAATAAGCAGATTACATTGATATATCGATCGTAGGCTCCTTTATCGCATCATATCGTGATCATATCGTGGCAGTCTCTGAGGTAGCGCTAGATATTGTACCACCAGTCCAGCGTATATTGTGCTGAAAGTGGTGATTTACCCCTCCATTAATACTTCTTATGGCCTAATCTCTGTTAGCAACGTTGCCCCTGACTTATGGAAATAAAAGAGAAAGCAGATTTAGTGAAAGAGGCCCTACATTTTGGCGTACTTAGGCCTGAAGATGAACGGTGAGCTGTGGAGTGTTGCAGAGAGTTTAATGGCTGCTGTTAAAAAGGCCAGGAGGTTCAGAGTCCCATAATGAATCAGGAGAGCGAGCGGGAGAGCAGCGGGACGGTCCTGGGCTAGAAGATCACATGACCTCTAATGGGCCTATGATATGTGACGCAAATGTAATCAGCCTGAATGTAACGGCCCACTGGAACATTAAACATTACAGCGTAAGCTCAACAAGACATTTATTTGAGCGCGGCATTACTGTTTATGTCTTTCATTGTTCTCTCCACTCTGCAGCAGCCTGGGCTTTCTGGTGACTACAGTGCACTGCAATGAGATTTTGTCATTTTCTCTCATTATGTATTTTGGCACATGTTGAAGTCCCCTGAGTACTGTATTGTTTTCAGCTTCCATTGTTCACCAAGAGGCTACATTCAGGTGCTGGGTCTAAACTTAGCTCCTGATACGTGTGAACTCCCAGCTGCTCTGGCCGACGTGATACTGTGTAGTCTAACATTTGTTCCTGGCTGAAAGACGTATTGTATTTAGCCTTGATACAAACACAAGAGTGACAGGAGTGAAAAACCATTTGTCCCCTCCAGAGGACATTTTCACAGTTCACCAGTTGTCCACAGGTTTCCGAGGACAGCAGTCACTGACCATACAAAAGGAAAATAATCTAAGTGCCCAAAGGTGTTTATAAATCAGCCTTATAACACAAATAACTGGGTAAAAATATTTCTATATTAACATTAATTAACATTTGTTCCTTTACTGACCCCTTGTGGCTGGAGTTAGTACCTTTTCTTTTCATTTTTACTGAATCTTTAGACAATTCTGTGATCCAGGCCATTTGTCCCACTTGGTCCGTTATTTAATCTGATTTAAGGGGAGACACTACAGGCATTTTGAGGTTCTGGGCCAGTTTCCTTTAACATGAAGCCTCAACAGTGAAATAAAGAAAATTACATGTTAAGGTGTTTCACTTTTCACTTGTGTCCATACATTTCTACCGGAAATATTATTTTCAAAGGCCGTTTTCTCAAAATAAGTCTTTTTCGCTCTCTGAATGAGATCTCCACTTCAGTAGCACCAAATTTTCCAGTTTTAAAGGTACTATGAGCAGTATATAGTATTAGCAGTATATATTGTCCCAAGATCGGATGTTAACATGTTTTAATCAAACAGTTTAATTTTACTGATAACAATGGTACGGCTGATTTATTCACACACAAAAAAATAAATAAAAAAATTACATAATGGCCAAGTTGTTTATGTTTATGAGTTCTGGCTCTAAAACTGCATCACCAATTGTTCAATCAGAAAAGTGGAAAGACCATTGTTTTGATTTAGACTGCAGTACCGTTTTCAAACCAGTAGAGCACATGCTCCTTACAGTAACTTTAACTACATATTGAAGGCTTTTACAGTAGGATTTGTTTATATAAAATTCCTAGCCTGATTAATTGGTAATTTTATTCCAAAAAATAGGGTGAAATTTGACTTTTTATGACTTTTTTAATTTACTGAAAGACACAATAAAATATTCATAACCCCCTCTGTAAAAGCTTTTATGTAACATGTTGACAAAATGAATCAATGGTTGCAAATTTGTGCATTTTTACGCATACGTATAATGTATAATTTTCATATGAAAACAGTAACTCACTCAAAGACAGTAATAGATTTTTTCCTACCTTTATGTCAGTGATTTAGAGAAGTTTTACAGTGAAATCTTTCTAGTCACCTTCAGTGTCTCGCCTCTTGCAAACAGCCAAACAAACCAACAAAGCGGCAAAAACATAACCTCCTTGGAGCAGGTAATAACGTGCTCGTTCATTCTTCATTGTTAAGTTCCTAGTGTTAGTGTTAAAACTGTACAAAGCCAACTAATTGCCAGAGTAGAGCCCCGAGAGCAAAGATCCACCTGAGAACGAGCAAAATCTATAGTCGTTACTTTAAACTGCGGTGCACATTTAGCCAAGCCAACCCAAAATCCAATCATGACTAAAGCGGCCGAGTCGTTTCATTGGCCTAATGTATGGACTTATTAAGATCCACGGCTGTGTGAAAGCCACCAGGGCCCAGTTACTGCCGTTGCGTGTGATGCATGTGCTGTGGTAGAGTGCCCACTCAGCCGTTCCCCAAATCAATACACGTCTGTAATTAAGAATCAATGGCAATCCGCCGCATTATCCAACCCAATACTGCTGCTTCTCTCTGCAACATGTTAGCTTCACGCAACACCGACCTACTGAGACGAAAAGTGCTGCAACGTGAAATTTTCTGTCACAACTGTGTAATTAGTCTCCTGAGATGTTAAGCTATTTTAGTTGTGGTTTCATCTGGTATTATGAGATATTGTCATGGTGTACATTTCTAATTACTGGCGACCTGTACAATGCAACATGATTTTATTTATGTTTGAGGAAAACTTGGTGACCCTAAGTGAATGAATGTGAGAGTGAATGGCCTTTCATTCATTAGCCTTTTACAAACAGCACCTCCCAATCCCATCCTGACCCATGCGTTCACACACGAGGCTGAAGTCGGTATAGCACTTAATTAGCAACACAAAGCTAACAAATAAATGAGTCCTTTAAGTGTTGATATTAGGGCTGAGCAACATGGCTAAAAAGAAAAATCTAGATTTTTTTCCAATTCTCACAATTTACAGTTTTAATCAATTATTTTCTCTTGTTGGCTGACACAAAAAATATTTAAATATAGATTAATTGTTTTTAAATGAGATAATTGCATAGTTATGAATTTTAATTTTAGCTAAATATTCTAATTGTCTGTACAAAAAGCAGCAAGGCAGCGGGAAAGTGCATTACTCTCAGTTAATTAAACATTAATGTCTTTTTAGCTTTAACCCTCTCTGCTTCTAAAGACCAGGTCTAACTCCAGAGCATGTGGTTGATTAGCATTGATTACATAAACACACATAAGTTACTGCTGTTGCTGCTTCATGTCACACTACAGTGTTTGTTTTGGCCAAACTGCTGCCACATCTAAATGATGACATTACAGAGGTAAATGACTTCTTTTCCTCTGTGGTTATCAGTGTTTTTGTCTGCAGAGTCTCCACAGTCAGTATTTAAGCTACTCTGGGCGCTAGCAGGAGAATTAGCCACAACACAGGAAACAGTGCGATGCTTGGAGGACGCTATTTCTGCTAAATTTGATTCTTGACATCATCCAAAATTAAAAACGCAAATTAATCAAATTAATTTGATTTAGCACCCAGCCCTGGCTGATATTATGACTACGTTTACTCGATATAACTGTGTAACTTAAAGCTGCACTACCTGATTTATTTTCCTTGTATTTTGGTAAAGATAATTATTTAGTTATTAGTGCAGCATAACAGAAATCATCTGGAAAAAAAAGATAATTTGAGGTCACCTGTGGGCTGTGTTATAAGGGTTTTTGTTTTAGAGCAAGGGAAGGAACAGTTTAACCAATCACACGCTTTCATAGGACAGGAGCTCTCTGATTGGTCGATACATCCTTTATCTATCCAGAACTAGAATCTATCAGGAATAATGTGAAGGAGCTATTGTTTTATTTCAAAATGCATCACTTATTCTCAGTATTTTTATTTTTTATTTTAAAGAATTAAAAGCAGACTCCAGATCTGTGCTGTGTTATTGTGACAGCTCCTGGCTGTGGACAGACTTCCAGGTTTGTGTGAGACTGGGACAGAGCGGCACCAAGGAGAGGAATTAGGAAAGGGAAGTGTATCATTCAAACTCAACATTTTTTTTAGACACTTCACTTTTACAGTCACAAAATCAGGTAGTGCAGCTTTAACTACACAGAGAAAAGTAAGCAACAACAAACCAGCTGTGGAGCACACAAGGATTCACGCAGAGCACACTCCGCTGACATCAAAAAACCCACTGGATACACTTCGCCAAGTTGCCTTCGGACCATCTCCTCACACAAACAAACCTCTGATCACTCCAAACATAGCAGTAGCGCCTCACAATGATCATGAGTGAAAAGTGGGGGCCGTTGTGTACAAACAAGAAGGCACTCCTTAAGATTTCAGCAGAGGGTCCGGGTGATGGTGCGTGTGTGTAAAGGGCTGGTGTAAGTCTCTGAGTCAGCCGTGCGACAAACCACCCATTCTCCAGGGTGTACGCCGCCTAAACCCCTGGTTTCTGAGACTGATATATTTTCTGACACTGGTATATTTTTTATTATATCAAAAAACAAAACTGGAAGCATTTGTAGAGTGCATGTTAGATATTTATCTAACTTTCGCATGGCAAAAAATTGGTGTACGCCCAAAGCCAAGCATGTTTTGGGATTGATCAATATGGACGTGGACATACGGTACGCTCAAATCCTACGCCAGGTCAGGAGGTGGTGAACATATACACCAGTTTCAAGTCAGTGCCAAACTGCACAGGAAAATGACAAAAGGAGCAAAAGAGCATAAAAGGAATTGCCACATTAAATCTATTTAATATTACAGTCCTGCAGAACTAAAACTACATTTTAAAATATTTTAGTTAGAGCCGTGTATCGAGCAACAGGAACTGTCAGTAAATTTTCTCAGCTATAGCTTTGACAAGGCTGCTTTTGATAAAATCATAAAACTCACATACCAGATGAGTGTGGTAGAGGTTGCTTTAAATACAAAAACTGCTAAGTGTAGCTCCTTAGACAGAACTTTAACTCGCTGCGGGTTGCAGCTACCTGCTCAGAGCTGAGGTCACTCTGCTTATTTCCATGGAGCAGCCACGTGGGGAGCAGCAGCAGCGGCGGCGGCGGCGGCAGCAGCAGCAGCGGAGGTGAGCTCCAAGACAGTCCTGGAGAGACAGGCGGGACGAGTTTTGTCACAAATGAAAGACCGCTGTCGACTTTTATATCGGGTAACATTTGAGCAATCTTTGGATGGGGACAGTTTTAATCCAGCACCTTGCAGTAAAAAATGAGCATGCGTACCTGAACCCTGAATATGTAGCGTTTCATTTAAATCACACTTGTTTCAGCAGCTGGTTGTGCGTACGGCGAGACTGGAGCGGTACTCACAGTTTCATAAATCCCACATGACCTCCAGTGTGTGCACATTTTTACGCAAGAATCTGCACGGTTTCTACGCAGCTATGATAAATGAGGGTCAATGTTCCTGTCCCACAATGGTAGAGATATAGTGGCTAGACCTGGACTCAAACCAGGAATCCTCTAGTTTAGGAGTAAATGCTGTCCATTGAGCCAAAGACTTGAATCTTTGTCTCTCACAATGGTAAAGTGTTTACTAAACATTATCATTTGTTCTTTTACTGACCCCTTGTGGCTGGAGTTAGTATCTTTCACAATGGCACAGAATAAAACCATTTCATGATTCTGACTTTAGTCTCAGAGTCTGTACATACATATTTTTTTACAGTGCAGATTCTAATGATTTTCTATATCTAGAAAGAATAATTAATTTCTGTCAGTGGATAATAACTGTAGCACTATAAGGACCATCCACAAATTATACAGTAAGTGTGAAAGTGACTGAACATGACAGGAATAATGGTGACAAAGTGCTAAGTCCAGCGCCACTGGAATTAATGAAAAACCTTCCGATTAACTGTAATTAACACATAATTTTCTGTTCACGGTTAGCCCTGAGGTTACAGAAATGTACAGCATCACAGAAAAAGTGCTTTTGTTAAAATGGAAAGGTTACTGGATGAAGATGTTGAACATAAACTAGTTTCTTGCAGTCCAACCTTATTTGAAGCGTAATGTAAAATGTTTTAAAATAATGTTTTCTGAGAGATCAACTCTTGTAACTATGTAACTCAGGGAGCGGTAGGTCACTCTTTGAGATGCTAGTAAAACACAAGCAAAGCAATCTTACTCTCATTACTTAATTTCTGAAAACTAAAACGTTAAACTATGACATACACTCCACTCATTGAGACCAAAATATCTTTAATCTGTTGAGTTTGGTGAACAAAGAATATTAGTTGGTGCATCTGTGATGTTGGCACTGTAAAACTTGACTCAATGTTGTATGCGGTGGCATTTAAGTTATTGTTGTTGCAAAAGATACGTTTGTTGTTTTGTTCCTGTTTGGCTCATCATCAGGAAACTTTATAGAATACAGTTTATAGAATATTCATATGATCATACTCATCTGATTGTATTAATGCAACTATAGAAAATTGCACATTAATAAGTAAATGATCACAAAAAAAAAAAAAAATTAACATGTTGCCTCTAGAACAGCACAGCATGTTTTACAACCTTTAAAAACATATGACTTGGTGCCATAAAAGAAACAGGTGAAGAGACCAGCAGAGGGCAGCAGAGTTTAGCGTTGCTGTCTTTTGAACTCAAGGAGAGGAAAAAAAACTTTTTGTATGATGCCATTTACTACACAAAAAAAAACAAAAACAAACAAACTGAGGAATTAGTGGAAACTGAGCTGTACACTGTTTTGTTTGTTGCTTTGTTTGTTTTTGATAAATGAATGTGAGCAGCCTCGATGTAGAGAGTTTGTTGATTGGTCAGTGCTTCCTGGAGTGGGCGGAGATTCGTGCATCTGAGCCTTTTGAAGCCTCAGAATGGCCGTGACAGAGACTAAAGGATTACTCAAACAAGTGTTAAGGAAACAAACACAACTCCAGGCATGTTATTGATGAGGAAACAACATTATAACATGAAAGCAAGCACAGAAAAGTCAATTTATATAATAGTATATAGACCCTTTAAGAATCCAAACAATCTGCCTTGATTTTAACACCAGGAAAACGTTTCCAAAAGTGACTATCAATGAAAGTTCCTTAATTAATTCCCTTAAAATGCTGCAGTACGATGGGAGTGATGGCATTTAAATTCAATCTTGTTGTAATGTTTCTCTATGTGATGGTACAGTGGACAAACAGGAAATCTTCCCACTTCAGTTTTTAAGTAAATATATAAATATGCTATTGGGCTTTAACATAACATAGAAATAAACAAATATGGTTTATTTAATGCAATTCTATGTTCTTTTAAAATGAAGACTAAAAAAAATTGTAGGCGTAAAACTGAGAAAAGAAAAAAGGAAAACAGCAAACTGTCTTTGTATAACTTTAATGCAAACCAGCAAAAACAAAGAAAACAAAAACAGTAAATCTTTACCTACTCAAGACAAAACCTCCACCAAATAAAACAAACCAAATTTAAAACAAATATATATTAATTCAGGGTGTTACTGACCTGTAAAAAACAAAACAGTTCCAGCACTCTACATGTAACTCTTCCACTACACAAGACCTAATATCACATTACAAGCCACTCGCCGCTGTCACTGCTCAGTTTCAAATCAAATGAGCTTTAAGTCAGCTCTGCTCCCTTTGTGGCAAAAAAACAACATTATCATAAACAAATGTACGTCACACAGAATATGAGTTTACATGAAATACAAAATATGCAGCTCTGGAAAAAAACACTGCATTGTTTCTCTTATTTTGATCTATTGTAATTTCATTTAAAGTTATACTCCAAAGAACAATAGTTTTGTTTGGAAATTAAGAAAAATATTGTCAGCAGGTCACAAAAATAAGGCAAAAATAAGTGTTCAGTTTACCATATTGGGCTTATAACAGATAAAACCTGAGAAAATGATAATTTTGAGGTGGTCTCTTATTTTTTCCAGAGCTGTGTGTGCCCACTGCCCACTACTATAATTATTAAATATAGATATAGGATACACACAGTAAATGAGTATACACAAAAATATAACCACTCCAGTATATAGTAACATTGTAATCAAAGTACATTTTGTAGAGGTTTAGCAACATTTCTCTTGATTTCTCCACATTTCTGGCTTTTGGTGAGACACAACTCACGTAGACTTCCAGTACAGTGCACTACTTTTAGGCAAAAAATATGTATTTTAATAGATGTTGTCAATGTTTAGATCCAGCAGTGTTTTAGGGATTCTGTGCCGTTTTGAGACACAGACTGATTATTAGTTTTAGTCGATTCTTAACTGTTGTGAGAAGTCTTTTCCCCGGGAACAAAGAGGGGGACTAAATAAACTTTGAGTAAAGTAAAACGTCGTGTTTTCGTTTGAACAGTCTGTGCTTTCTGGGTGAATCTAGATTTTATTCCTTCTCTTTTTTCATTTTTGTGTATGTACTTCCAATGATACACCGCTTTTAAAAACTTGTTTAAGGCTTTCTCCTCAGGGGGTTTGATGATAGTACAGACAGATTTATTAACATAAAATATTTGTATATCTGCCTGGACCTGGCTCGTATTAAAGCAGAACTCAGTAACTTTTCTCTTTTTTGCCACATTTTTCTCTACATTTCGGAGTAAAACACTAGCGTAAATACTAACAAGTCCAGCTTTACCTTTGTTTCACACTCAGCGTATCTGTACAAAGTCTGCCACGATAAAAGTTGAGAAATAAAGCCTTTGTTAGCTCATTGTTTGGCTCTAACCACATTGTGCCGCTTTCTTGCAAGACTTGAGACTTCTGTGACACCGGCAGCGTTCAGACTTGCAAGCGTTGTTTTCTGCCCAGAGACAGCAGGGGGAGATGCACATCAACTCATTTCACTGACATACAGATGCTTTAAGGTAAAAAAGTTGCTGAGTTCCGCTTTAACCACATTAGTACAACAATGTTGTGAACAACTTATGAAGCTACAGTTCAGTCTTTTTCTTCTTTTTCGGTGGCGTCTTGAATGTGACTTTGACTCCAGAGTGTCCAGTTTTGTTGAGCTGCTTTTCAATCTGTTCACATAAAAATATTCAGATTCAGTTACAGTGAGCACTTTACTCTGCTGCAGTGTCAAACACAGTTAAATTGTTCAACTTACCTCTTCTAAGATTAGTTTGTAGTTCTTTGGATCAGTCATGTCTAAAGCAGACCCGAAATGCATCTTCACAACAGAAGATTTCTTTTTCTCTGTACAACAAAATACAGAATAAAAATGTGAGCCCCATCATTAAGATCTGCAGTGTTTTTAATAAGTACAATAAAATAGCATGGTCAAATACCCTGAAGTTGAAGTGTTTGACGTCCATGACAGAAGAATGGAAGTCTCTGGTCACAGGTCTGAGGGTGCCACCAGTGGTCTGTGCTCTCCGCTGCACAGCTGTAGTCAGAGATCCACCACCAACTGCCCCAGTGTCTGAAATTACTTGTGGTGTGGTCGGACCACCTCCATGGCTCTCTGTACAGACCAATCCAAGCTACATTTTGTCCAGATAATGACCCAAAAAGTGAAAGCACCTCACTGTTTTCTGCAGCTGTTTCGATCATTGCCAGGTCTGTGTAGTTGGCTCTGCAGTAGGCCACAGCCTCGTCCCAGGTCAATCGTGTAGTGACAAGGTAAAATATTTTTTCTGTTAAACCTGTAAAACAGCACAAGGACAACTCACTTTAATGTGTAAAACTTCATTGCGTTTATCTTTATTATTCCAATGAGCCAAACAACTGCCATGTACAAGTTATTCAACTTGTAACACATGCACATGTACAATAACATTCTGTTTTTTGTTTAATAATAAAAAAATAAAAAAATCTGTATTCTCTAAACTTAGAGATTTGAATATATTATTGTTATAAATAAATGAGAAAACAAAAATTACCTCTGTAACAAACAAAGTAAAATGTGGTAGAGCAATCCTGGACCCACCAAATTCCATCTTGCTGAACAAATGCACATTTCGCTTCTACGTGATACGGCACATCTTGATACCAGTTCTGGTAGTGACTGGTGATGTTTGTCCCAGTGGCAGACCATCTCCAGGAGTTAGAGTCAGAGGTCATAACTCCTTTCCATGAATCATAGTCATCGAACAGTCCAATCCAGGCAGGTCCAGTGTAGTTACCAGTTCTATTGAGTCTGTTTACCTCCTCCATGTTTGTGACAGTGGCCAGATCAGTGTAGTGCTCCCTGCAGTGCTGCTGCGCCTCATACCAGGTCATTGACTCAGAGACAAAGTGGTACTCACGAGTTACACCATTCTCTAGGATTAAAGAATAAATAAATTCTAGTGTGTTTTCGCTAGTTTTAAATATTTTAATTTCTTAATATTTTCATATGAGATTGTGATTAACAAAAGTTGAAGTGTTTGGGGTTTTACCTCTGTGACAAAAGAATGGATGTGTAGAGTGACACCTGTCGATGTGCCAGAAGTGGTCTGTGTTCTCCACTGCACAGTTGTAATAATAGGCCCATGACACAGTTCCCCAGTTTGTGAAATTACTTGTGGTGTTGTCAGACCACCTCCATGGCTTTCTGTACAGACCAATCCAAACATCTCCATATCCATAAAATCCAAACAGTGAAGTCACAATAATGTTTTCTGCAGCTGTTTCGATCACTGCCAGGTCTGTGTAGTGGGTTCTGCAGTAGGCCTTAGCGTTGTCCCAGGTCACAGCAGTAGAGACAAGGTGAAATGTTTTTGGTTTTGAATCTATAACAGCACAAGAACAATTTTATAATTAAACTGTATAATTATCACAATGACTCTATAAACAACTTCCATCTTTGTACAAGTAAATGATTTTATGTCTCATGCACAAATACAATTACATTTTAAGCCTGATAAATTATAACATGTACTCTCTCACTTTCTCTGTTCCTAATGACAAAAATCTGTATTTTCTAAACAGTCCTAGTCTAGAATGCAGCATATATAATATCTTGCATTTTAAGTGATTTTTAAATTATTTTTAAATGTAATATTTAAAGTAAATATTTAGCTTACTGGAAAACTAACATTGTCTTTTATGTTGTTTGGTCTGATGTTAAAAATCCCTAAAAGGATCATGAGTGGTCATTAAAAAGTAAAAAGCAGAAATACAACCTACCTGTGTAACAAACAAAGTAATATCTGGCAGAGCAAGCAGTGTCAAACCAAAATCCGTCGTAGTGAACACGTACACACTTGTCCTCCGTGCCCCTGTCATTCGGCTCAGATCTATCCCAGTTCTGGTAGTGACCGATGCTGGTCGTCCCAGTGGCAGACCATCTCCAGGAGTTAGGGTCAGAGGTCATAGCTCCTCTCCATGAAGCAGGATAGTCTAACAGTCCAATCCAGGCCAGTCCAGTGTAGTTACCAGTTCTGTTGAGTCTGTTTACCTCCTCCATGTTTGTGACAGTGGCCAGATCAGTGTAGTGCTCCCTGCAGTGCTGCTGCGCCTCAGTCCAGTTCATTCTCAGGTCGACAAAGTAGTACTCACGACTTACTCCATGAATACATGGAAGGACACACAGCCCTAAGAGATAATGATTAAATAAATTATGTTGTCTTCACATGCTCAAATTTCTTCAATTTTGGTGAAAAATATTGAATCTTACATTTAATATAATAAAAAAAAAACTGCTTACCACAGAGCAGGATGGTCAAAGGCACACTGATGGTCATTTTGGGTTCAACTTTTTTGAAACAGAAATAGTCAAATCATTGAAAATGATTTAAAAAAGAATTAGAATTATAACACAAAACTGTAGTGCAGTGATCATTAAAGTTGGCAAATTAAAAAAAGCTCTCTATTGTTACATAAATATTTCCTTTCTATAACAGACTAAAGTTACAGACTAATACAGGTCACTCCATACAATAAAGAAAAACTTGTGATACTCCAAATTACATAAGAGATTGCAGACTCACTCTGCTGTATCCAAAGTGACAGCTCTGGCAACTGTTCACTCCTAAAGAAAGGACTCAATATGCAAATCCTTATAGGGTGGCGCCAAAGACTGGCACCAAATAAACAGTGCAGAGTTCCTCTATAATATTAGGGATGGGTTAGGGTTGTTAGGGCAAAAACTTGACGATTCTCTCCCCCATATTAGTCTGTCCTTATTTTTCTATATGACTTCATTTTTCACAATTAAAAACAAATAAACATGGCTTATTTAACATGATTCATTGTTAGTTTTAGAGGTTATTGCGACAGAAACATGAGGTTTGCATTTATATATATCTTATATTTTATACAAAGATAATAAGGTGTAGGGAAAACCAAAAATAACAGTTACCTGCTGATATATGGTAACAAGATAATAATTATATGAGCCTCAATTCTGACAAAATGCTTCAGTCATTCTTAATGAAACCTTGTGCAGATACAGGCCCAGAAGTGTAGAACAGAAATATGTTTTTCCTTTGTACTGACAATTTGATTTGAGACTTGTAGAGGCATTTAAATATTTAGATATCTGTATTGAATTATGACAAACTAATGCACTGATACTGCCCCTAGCCACAGCCAAAAAGACATTAGACACAACTGTGTTTGTTGATAGCATTATAATATTACTACAGTACACTGTAAAGTTTCGTAGATGCCTGGAAATACCAGCTGCAATCAAATGCACCCAGGGGCGGTTCTAGGGGTGGCCGGGGTGGCCTCTTAAGTGTCCTAAATGCCTTATGAAACTCACACATTATCTTGTAAATTTGTTTCCAGGGTTATTCTGGCATTTTCAAAGGGGGAAAATATGTTTACAAAGATGATATCAGAGTTATTTTTAAAATAAATGCTAGTCGGTTTACATCAAAATGTTTCATGTACCCCCTGGCCAAAAGGCTGGCACCAATGTGGCCCCCCAGTTAAAAGTGGTCTAGGACCACCCCTGAATGCACCACACACAACACTGGACACTACAACGTAATTGCGTGCTCTGTACCGTGGTGTTATGGGACTTGTTATATTTTTGGGCTGTTTTGAATGTTTTGTCACATGGCATAAAGCACCACTCTATGGACGTCTGTTTTTGTTCAGGGCAGCTAATGCTAACGTTAGCTCCAGTGCTACTGCTGACTGCTGCTACAGAGACAGCACATATTTTCATGCTCTTTTTACACTGTCACATATTCAGCTCCTGCTACTCACATAAAATACTTCATGCTGGACGTGTGCTCCCAACAAACTGCTTCCCCCACACCTTCTGCACCTTTTACCTGCAGCTTTTACTTATTCCAACATCTATTACACTTTGGTCAACTCCATTCTTTCTTCTTTTGGCTTAGTTAATTTTTTTTTTTTTTTTTTTTTTTTTTACTGAAGCAGATTTTTTATTTACCAAATCCAACACCAACTGTCATTCAGCAGCATTTTATTTCTGCAAACATCTGCATTTGGATCATGGTGGGTCATCACAGTCTTTTTAATCACACTCACTGTCAATATAAAACTGTTTCATTTTATATTTGAGGTTCATATCATATTCATCATAGCTGGCTCTGGACAGGAATAACTGATGCATTAGGAAGAAGGAAGTTTCCAGTCAAACTAAATGTTGTTCTCAGTGTGAAAAGGGACTCTTCCAGGAACAAAATTCAGTCAAATTAGTGGCACCTGTTTGTGAAAAGCCTCCTGTTTTTGAAGATGACGGTGTTTTAAACCAACAGTAAGTCCCCAGCTCTTAAAACAGGCCAACACAAACAAAACATTGTCAATCTGTTTTTAATAGTTTAAGCTAAACTAAACTAAAGTGCGTCAAGTCCTTCCACATCAGTGATTCTCAAAATGGTTCTTCTGGTGGCAGTGAGGAGTCTACTGCAGTTCTCATTTACTTTAATTTAGATTCTTGTTTTATTCCTGCTCTGGTGGGTTTTAAATCCGATGGTAAGACTGGATTTAGTGTTGGTTTAGTCCTGCTTTTTAGTCCTTATTTAGACCTGGTTTAGTTTAGTTTTGGTTCAGTTCTAGTCCATGTTGACCCCCAGGTCAATATTTGTTTAGTGTTTCATTTCACAGTTTCTGTTTAATTCTGTAATGCATTTATTTGTTAATCCCAATTTTATCCCTGAGTTAGTCCTGATTTTGGTTCCTTTTAGTCCATTGAAGATGGTAGCTTGCAAACAAATATTTTCTGTTAGTACTCAGAGTCTGAGAATATCTGTTCTAACTCATTCATCCAACTATTTTAGCAAAACACAGACTCACTCTGCATTCTCCTTAAGTGAGTCATGATGAATAATATGTCTGAGATAAGTTGGAAAGACAGACAGACGTAGAGATTTGAAGGATTGCAGGAGAACACAAACAGTGGAGAAAGGGCAAGTGTCATAACCAGGATACTCTGCATAACTGCATTTATGGTGCATTCATGTGGTTCTCGGAAACTCTGGAAAAGTTAAAAGATGCACATAAACGCCTGCATAAGTCATAAAAAGAACTCAGTAACTCAGCTCAAAACCTGCTCCCGACTTCCCACCTGACGTTATCTGTTTCATGGACAGAGCAGAAAAGCAGTTTATTTAATTTGTGTGTTATACATGAGCTCTTTAACTAAACGTTACTAATAATGTGAGTTTACTATAAGCTGTTTCTCACACAGAAGTAACAGAATTGCGTTTGAAATACTAATCATTGCCATTAATTTATTTTACCCCTAACTGCCAGGCTCTTTGGCTAAAGCTATATTTTCAGTAGTGAGAAGGCTGTGTTAAACACAAATTAATAACATAACTGACCAATAACTTTGTTGGTCTACATGTGGTGATGTAAAGATCACGACTTTCCGAGGTAAAAGCTCATGAACATAAACAAGTCAGGGAGAATGACTTCTCATCTCAGAAAGACGAGGACCTGTTTCCACTATACTTTCAACATTTTTTTTATTTATTTTTTTACATATTTTAGCTTTAAAATTTTCCAGCCGTTATTATAGCCCACTTTGTTCATCTTTATTCAATGTCTTTCAACTTCCTTCTGCTTATTACAAATACTTTTAACTTTCTTGAACCAGATATTATTATTATATTATTATTAGGGCTGGGACTTTAACGCATTAATCACGAGAGAGAAATTAACGTGTTAAAAAAATGTAAAGCAATTAATTGCACTTGTCTATGTGACCTATTTTCTGGTGCACAGTAACCTCATCTGTCTTTCACTTTCAAATGCGCTGCTTCAAGGCGCCGCTCATCGTCTCTCTGATCGTTCTCACAGCTGACTGACGCACACAGGAGACAGCGGTCTGTTTGGTTCAGATGCAAAGGACCAAGGGAACAGGTCCACGAGGAGGTCACACGAGGAGCACAGAAGGAGAGACGAGAGAGAGGCGCGCCACGTGTTACTCTGTGCTCAGAGGCAGAGGTTGATGTGCAAACGCTGAATCCTGCCCTGTTTGACCACGGTGTTAGTTTGAAATAAAGTTAAAATATGCCAGAACATACAAATAAGCTCCTATATTTTATTTTTGACAAATAAATATTGCTTTTTGATAAAAATGCGATTAATCGTGATTAATTTATTACAAAGCCTGTAATTAATTAGATTAATTTTTTTAATCGAGTCCCACCACTAATTATGACATTATATTCAAATTCAACACCAACAACTGTCATCCAGCAGCTTTCTAAACTTCAGATGCTTCATCTCTTTCTACCCATGATTATTTCACTTTTACTCAACATATTCTTCATATTCCAGCATCAGCAACCACTCACAATGGATCCTGCTAAAATTATTACATACATTACATACAAACGTGTCTAATAAAAGATTAGGTTACATGTTATGAGACAAACTGAATCTGTTTGCCAAATTCATACTTTTTAAAAGACATTTTCTACATACAGTATTCTTAATAAACCTGATACAATTCACAAAATATTATCTGGTTCTGGACAGGAATAACAGATGCAATACAAGGAAGAAGAAAGTTTCCAGTCACAGTAAATGTTGTTCCCAGTTTGAACACAGTCAAATGAGTTGGATCTGTTTGTGAAAAGGCTCCTGTTCAGTGTTTTAAACCTACTGTAAGTCTGTTGCTCTTAATAAAGACCAACACAAACAAAAACTTGAACATGAATCTGTCTTGGAGAATATTTCAAACTTACTCGGCCTTTTCCTTTTGGTTTACAGCTCACTGGTTTGTAAACAACATGTTTTTGAACACTGTGTAAAATCTGTCAGTGTTATAAAGTATGTCCTCATATTCTTGACAATTAAAGTGTGTCAGGTCATTCTACATCAGTGTTTCTCAAACTGTGGTATGGGCACCACTAGCCTGGACAGCCATAGGTGGCCTATTGCTGGAAGCCAGTTGAACAAACTCAGAGTTGTGTAGTAACCTCTGGGTTACTTCTCTGTTAACTCAGAGTTAAACCCTCAACCACTGATGACTGCAGCTGCAGCAGCACTGATCAGGCAGACACTGGTACAGCTCAGCCAATAGGGTTCAGTCTAGAGGGAAGGAGGCGGAGCTATTACAGCAGGACACAGGTGGAGATGATGAAAGTAGCCCAAAAAAATACTAGAATGACAGTTCACAGATTCACAAAGAAGATAAAACTGATTTAAATATTAAAACTCATAATCTCCACCTGGTTCATGAGTTTAAGTAAAGCCTTTAGCTTTATCCTTTAGGCAATAATTAAAAAACATAATTTTACATAAATACTGAAACAGCTTTGACACATTCTTTTAATGTGAAAAAAAACTGAAGCCCAAAGCAAAAGGATGTGTCACCTGTCATTTTGCTGACATTGGTCCCCACCAATGACAAATATCCCCACAGCAGGACACTGCCACCATCAGGCTCCACTTTAGAGAGGGGGCACAGTCATGTGTTGGGTTTGTGCCACACATAGCATCTTTCATTGATGGCTCATTTTAATTGTATCTGACAGAGGACCTTTCAATGTTTGGGGAGTCTCCCATGTGCCTTTTGGCAAACACAAAACATACTTTCATGTTATTTTCTCCAAGCAATGGCTTTTTTCTGGCCACTCCTCCACACAGCCCAGCTCTGTGGAGTGAATGGTTCAGAGTGGTCCTGGGACAGATACAACAGTCTCTGCTGTGGAGCTCTGCAGATCTTTCAGGGTCACCTTTGGTCTTATTGTTGCCTCTCTGATGAATGCACTCCTCACCCGGTTTGTGAGTTTGGAATGGTCATCTCCAGGCAGGTTTGGTGTGGTTCCCTACTTATGTGTTAAAGTAACTTGATCATTTTATGATTTGGTCCACAGCACCATGACTCAAATGAACAGTGTCACGCATGACTTCATGTCATTATACAAAAGAAATGTGCGTTTGTCTCATTCCCATCCTGTTCTGTAAAAAAGAACTGTATTAGTGTGGCTTTATGGTGCGCTTCAGGGAGCATTCCTTTTGTTTCATACTCATTTTGTTAAAGAGACTTGTGTGCTGCAAAGCCTGTGTATGAGAAAAAAGTTTAAATCTCTTAAATATTGTTTCAATAAATCTGTATTTCAGCCATGTGAACATCAGTCATGGTTGGACCATGACTTAGAGCAACAGTGTTGCACATGACGCCTGCATCAACTGGACAGGACCATAGCTGTATAATATGAAGCCACTTTTTATGTTTGAAAGAAAATAGTACATTTCATTGTTAAACTTAATTTCTCTTTCCAGGTTTAATTTCTTAAAAAGAAAATGAAACATCTCAAGCCCATCAGACTGAATCAGCTAAATCTCTGAGCATTAGCTCAGGAAACACTGTCTTCTCTGATGGTACAGAAAGTTGGGACATAAACAATAAAAATAATAAAACAAACGACTGGGTCACATGAAAAAATCACGTTTGTTTACCACAAAACAACTGTGTTAAAACTACGTTTTTGAATTGTTTAGATCAAACATAATTACATTGGGTGGAAACGATGTCCATGATTTAATCATGTAGATCCAACAAACTGTGAGTGTATACCACAGACACATAACTCAATCATGTTGTTGCATATTCCTACAGGATTTTATTATGTAAATTCAACAACCTCCTCCAATCATTTTTTTCAGTGTAGCACAAGATTATTTAGGGGCCTTTTTAAAAAGGGGGCAAATACTTCTGCTCAAGATTTCAGTTTTTCTGACATATTTCTTGTTTGCTTCACAATAAACAATATTTTGCATCTTCATGTTTGGCAGCATGTGATGTAAAATGTCTGACATAAACCTCCCAGTGATCCATTTCAATTCCTGGTTGTAAACCAACAATAAAGGAAAAATGCTAAGAAGGGTGAATACTTTTTATAGACACCGTATATCCAGAGGTGAAAGTAGATTTTTGCTTATGCCGGTACTATAACAAATTACGCCTACATATATATATATTTTAATGGCAGAAAAAGCAGATACGTGGTTGAGAATGAATCTTGACTATAAATAAAAAATATAGACATGGCTTATACGGGGTTTGACAACAAATCAATCAATTGCCCTATAAAGGCCAAGGCCCCAAACAAACTGGATGCGTAACTGCAGCGTGGTGACAGCGTCAGGGAACCGTTTTCACTTCAGCCCCAGCTCAGCAGATCAGAGCAGCCACACTGCCCACGTGAGACGCGAGGCTCAACGGACGTCAAACAGGGCTGTGACACAACTCTCCTAGAAAATCAAACCCACGCCGAATTTTGAAGGCGGCTGGTGCTGGGTCGCGTTTTTCACCCAAAATACACACAAAATTAGGATAAATTGTTATATTATGGCAACTACAATGAGCATTACCCATACCTAATGAATTTTGTGAATGGGGGATTTCTGGCTCTGATGGACCATGAACGCGAACTTTCACTTGTACTGTAAAAAGTCTTGCGTTTGGAATGTCCAATCTATAGAGAGTAAACATACGTCTCTTTATTCAAATATAGTCACCATAGGTCTGTTATATGTGGCTGTACTCTCATATTGACTTCTGAATGGTTTTTCTGTAGAGAAGGAGCTGCCAGCAGTGAGTTGCTCACGCAGCCGGTGTGTACAACCTCACCAGCGACGCAGCTGTGATGCCAGTACACTCGCTGCTGCGCCCGACACAGCCCGTGTGTTTGGGGCCCAATACACACCCCTCAAAAAATAAGCCCCTATTGTTTTCTATGAGGGCCCTCACACCGGCGCGTGGCGGTGGCTGAAAACACATGGTCCCTGTACTTCTGCAGTAACAAAGAAGGTTCTCTGCTCCGTGTGACACAGACACACAGCTGTAAACACCGAGGGACAGGGACTGTTAACTTGCTAATAACTCATTAATAGAACAGCTCAGTCTGTCCTCACATAGCCTGGGCGACTTCTGTCACTTTGTCCGGTTATTGACAGATAAAATACATATTTTAAACCCCGTGTTGTTTATGTTAAAGCCTTTGCAAGTGCCGCAGCGCTCCCAGTGTGCGTTGGGCTTAAGACGCGCATGCTCAATGCGTTTGTTTAAGGAAGCAAGAGAATCAGTGAATGATGAGAGGGGAGAGGGACATTCTGTGCATTAAATCACATCACGGAGCAATCATAAGCCACTAAAAACCACACAGACACATATATGATGAGATAAAGCACTGCCTGGTTCACATGCTTTAGCGTCAGATTTTTTTTTCTCTCATATGAGCGACCGCGGCTGCTTTCTAATGTGTGTTAAAGCAGCAAAGACCGACAGCTGATCTCCTTCCACCCGGTACTGGGTACCCCCTCTAAATCTTATGCCGGTACGTAGTACCGGGCCGTACCGGCTTACTTTCATCCCTGCGTATATCCCATATCCATGTATACATGACAAATTTTAGTTTTTTAAGGGGTGTGGGTGCTTATAACACATTTAGCAGCAAGCTGCAAAGATCTGTGGCAAAGTTGCTAACATACATGTCCTATTTCACACATTTCCAGCGACAAAGGGACAGGAAAAAGCTAAATAAACACACTCTGTCTTTGACTGTAGAGAGCTGTCACAGCTGCGGTGCAGGACGAGTAGTAAACCGGAAAGAAATACGGCACCCATCACCAGAACCAAGCGCCGGACCTTGGGGGACCGAGCCTTCGCTGCTGCCGCCCCAACTCTCTGGAACTCCCTCCCACAGCACATCAGGAACTTGGACTCAATACAGACCTTCAAATCTCAACTCAAAACCCACCTGTTTAAACTATTTATTTATTGTATATGTAAAGCGTCTTTGAGTGTCCTAATAAGCGCTATATAAGTTTGATGTATTATTATTATTACAGCTTTAAAGAAACAAGTGACGAGAACAGCAGGGGGCAGCAAAGTGCAGATCTGTTACGTCTTGTGAACAGAAACATAGAAAAAGGGCATTTTACTTCCTTAAACTTTTTGTATAATGCCATTTTACTACAAAATAAAAATAGCTGTGAGGAATTAGTGGAAACAGAGCTGTACAGCATTTTTTGGATAAATGAATGATGAATGAAATGTCAGTGCTTCCTGGAGTGGGTGGGGGTTTGTGGAACCTGGCGTTCTGAGGCCTCAGAATTTCAGCACCAGTGACTACAGGATTACACAAACAAGTATGAATGAAACAAAACACAACTCTAGGTATGTTTTTGCATAATATAGCTCCTTTAGAGAAATAATTGTCACAAATAAGAGAATCAGAGAGTCCTTCTCGTTCAACGGCTCAGTAAGTCAATTATCATGTTAATGTTAGAGACGTGTTTGTAAGTGATCCTTGAGTTATATAAACTGATACAAGAACTTCACGACAGGCAAAGACAAAACACAGTTTAGACAAATTAGTAATAGACGATATTAACTTAAAGGGGGTATGTGTAATTTTTAAGAATAAATACCTTTTTTGTCTCTTTTGTTAATATAATTTGATGAGAAGAATGAGACCTTCCCTCTCCACCACACTATAAGCCTGTACGCTCATCTCACTGTGGAGGACTCTGTACATGTCCAAACCATCTCAATCGCTCTCCTTCTGACGTACTCATTCCTAATCTTGTCTATCACCATCACTGTTAAAGAGAACCTCAGCATCTTAAACTCTGTTACCTCCAGCTCTGCCTCCTTCTTTACCTCTCTTTTCAAAAAAGGTCTGTATTTGGTCAACAAAAGGTATTACATTATTAGTTAAATCAATATGCTCACTTTTTAAATTGAACTACCATATTCTAATTTCCTAACACAGGGGATTCACATGAGGTCAGTAAAAGAATAAATGACGGCTTTATTTATGGTGATGCCTGTATATTAAGGAACTAAGATGATTTGCACTGTTAATTTTATATTTTATTCTAATGGTAGATATTTTTGCTTTTCTTTACACTTTTTCTTGTATATAACTTTGTCACTTTTTATTCCATGCACTCTTAATTCTATATTAAGAACTGCCTTGACAAGGGAAATTTCCACAGTAAAATTCTCTCTTATCGTATCGGATCAAGAACGCAAGGCTTTTCAAAACTAGATGCCACCAATTTGAATGAATGTTGTTCCGGAAAAAGTCCCTATTTCAAAGTTATTACGACATTTAGTGTGGCTGGAAACTTCCATATAAAGCATCTGTTATTCCTGTCCAGCCATGGTAACCACAGCCAAGATTTTAAAGATAAGCTAATTATATTTACAGGACTGCATAAACCAGGTACTGTAATAGTAGCAGTGTGAAAATGTACAATATGTAAATGCCCAAACAGGTGCTACTTTAACCCTCTGGGCACCTTAAAAATTCACACACACTCATTACCTTAGGGACCCATTTGGGACCTCTTATAAAATAGCTATAAAAATGTCAAATATCCATTTTTTTTTATTACTTTTTTCACATGAAATCCTTTCTACTACTTCAGCCCTAACCATAGATATGAAGTTTATTTTCATTTATTAATAATTTATGTTTTTATGACCATTTTGTCATAAAAAATCTTATTATTGTTATTTTTGTTATTCTTATTGTTATTTTCGATGACAAAAACACAAAATCTGCCATTTTATCCAAAGATGAGTTGCAGAGTGGATCACTTGGGGTGAAGTTATTAGAGCCTTGACTAAGTCAATAATTAATAACAACATTGGTTGTTGACAGACTTCGGCAGAAACCTGCTGTACCAAGGTCCAATGGGAGAGAGGAGGATCTCTCTGGGTCAAGAACAAAAATGTCAGCAGCCTGTTTGACCTCTGATCACTTGAATCTCACACAGACCCCCACACACACACACACACACAAACACAAACACAGAAGAGTATTGTCAGGTTCACTGACTCCACTTGTTTATAAACAGAGCCCATTTGGCCTTTGAATACTTGAGTTTCACAGACTCCCTCATGACCACACAAACAAAATATATTCTCAGCCACACTCCCACCGCTCTGTTACATCGATCCTAACACACCAAGACCAATTTTTTGGTGTTCAGTGTTTTTATTCCCATGCATTTTGCAAGGTGGACGAAAAACAGCCCTCCATTGAAACTGTCTGTAATAAAGCTCTGCTGCCCCTGGTGGTTTAGGGGTCAATCTGACCAAAAACCTAATTTCCCTTTATTTTGAAGGTAAAGGCCTAAATTTATTATGTTTTCAGGAAAAAAGTATTATAATATGTCAGGATTGCAGGATGTCAAAAATCTGTCATTATAATGGAAGTCAATGGGCCCATTGAGTGTATGTAAAGAGCATATCTCCTGTTCTATACACCTTAGAACAGAGGGGGTCATGGCATTTTAAACACCAACTTAAAAAAAATACTCTGACCAAGTTTCACACCAACAGCTTTTAAACTGACTGATTTTTAGAGGATAAAAAAGGTAAAAACAGCAAAAAGTACGCGTTTGGACCCTAAGGTGCTGTGAGGGTTAATAAAAAAGGGGTTGGGCAAGAATATTAAACTAATGAAACAAATAAAGGAATTAAATTATTGCTCTTGCTAAAAAGACAAAAATGCGTAAAGTAGCATCCCTAAAATTAGTGTATCTTACCAAAAATATCTAGTGTGTGTTCTGTTAAAGGCCCCAACTAATAACAATATAACATGGTGAAAAAAAAAGTTGATTTTGCATAATATAGCTCCTTTAAAGAAGTAATCCTCACAAATCAAAGAGAGAGTCACACAGGTGAGAGAGAGAGAGAGAGAGAGAGAGAGAGAGAGAGAAAGAGAGAGAGTCACACAGGTGAGAGAGAGAGTCACACAGGTGAGAGAGAGAGAGAGAGTCACACAGGTGAGAGAGAGAGAGAGAGAGAGTCACACAGGTGAGAGAGAGAGAGAGAGTCACACAGGTGAGAGAGAGAGTCACACAGGTGAGAGAGAGAGAGAGAGTCACACAGGTGAGAGAGAGAGAGAGAGTCACACAGGTGAGAGAGAGAGAGAGTCACACAGGTGTGAGAGAGAGAGAGAGAGAGAGAGAGAGTCACACAGGTGAGAGAGAGAGAGAGAGTGTCACACAGGTGAGAGAGAGAAGAGAGAGAGTCACACAGGTGAGAGAGAGAGAGAGAGAGAGTCACACAGGTGAGAGAGAGAGAGAGTCACACAGGTGAGAGAGAGAGAGAGAGAGAGAGAGAGAGAGAGAGTCACACAGGTGAGAGAGAGAGAGAGAGTCACACAGGTGAGAGAGAGAAGAGAGAGAGTCACACAGATGAGAGAGAGAAGAGAGAGAGAGAGAGAGAGAGTCACACCGGTGAGAGAGAGAGAGAGTCACACAGGTGAGAGAGAGAGAGTCACACAGGTGAGAGAGAGAGAGAGAGAGAGAGAGAGAAAGAGAGAGAGAGTCACACAGGTGAGAGAGAGAGAGAGAGTCACACAGGTGAGAGAGAGAGAGAGAGTCACACAGGTGAGAGAGAGAGAGAGAGTCACACAGGTGAGAGAGAGAGTCACACAGGTGAGAGAGAGAGAGAGAGAGTCACACAGGTGAGAGAGAGAGGTCACACAGGTGAGAGAGAGAGGTCACACAGGTGAGAGAGAGAGGTCACACAGGTGAGAGAGAGAGAGAGAGAGAGAGTCACACAGGTGAGAGAGAGAGAGAGTCACACAGGTGAGAGAGAGAAGAGAGAGAGTCACACAGGTGAGAGAGAGAGGTCACACAGGTGAGAGAGAGAGGTCACACAGGTGAGAGAGAGAGAGAGAGAGAGAGTCACACAGGTGAGAGAGAGAGAGAGTCACACAGGTGAGAGAGAGAAGAGAGAGAGTCACACAGGTGAGAGAGAGAAGAGAGAGAGTCACACAGGTGAGAGAGAGAGAAGAGAGAGAGTCACACAGGTGAGAGAAGAGAGAGAGTCACACAGGTGAGAGAGAGAGAGAGAGAGAGAGAGAGAGAGTCACACAGGTGAGAGAGAGAAGAGAGAGAGTCACACAGGTGAGAGAGAGAAGAGAGAGAGTCACACAGATGAGAGAGAGAAGAGAGAGAGTCACACAGGTGAGAGAGAGAGAGTCACACAGGTGAGAGAGAGAGAGAGTCACACAGGTGAGAGAGAGAGAGAGTCACACAGGTGAGAGAGAGAGAGTCACACAGGTGAGAGAAGAGAGAGAGTCACACAGGTGAGAGAAGAGAGAGAGTCACACAGGTGAGAGAAGAGAGAGAGTCACACAGGTGAGAGAGAGAGAGAGAGAGAGAGAGAGAGTCACACAGGTGAGAGAGAGAAGAGAGAGAGTCACACAGATGAGAGAGAGAAGAGAGAGAGTCACACAGGTGAGAGAAGAGAGAGAGTCACACAGGTGAGAGGAGAGAGAGAGTCACACAGGAGAGAGAGAGAGAGTCACACGAGAGAGAGAGAGAGAGAGAGAGAGAGAGAGAGAGAGAGAGAGAGAGAGAGAGAGAGAGAGAGAGAGAGAGAGAGAGAGAGAGAGAGAGAGAGAGAGAGAGAGAGAGAGAGAGAGAGAGAGAGAGAGAGAGAGAGAGAGAGAGAGAGAGAGAGAGAGAGAGAGAGAGAGAGAGAGAGAGAGAGAGAGAGAGAGAGAGAGAGAGAGAGAGAGAGAGAGAGAGAGAGAGAGAGAGAGAGAGAGAGAGAGAGAGAGAGAGAGATGAGCTCAGCAAACCAAAAATGACAAACAAAAGAACTGAAACTTGGTTAAGCGACCAAACAGAAACAGTTCGTCCAGGATTTTGCGATGTTGCTATTAACTATTAATTAATAAGTTAACTTTAGCAGAAGATACTGACACTCAGCAATTCTGCGTACATTTAAATAAATAACCATCCGTTCCTGCTGCCCTAACATGTCAAAATTCATGTTTTTATTTTGCTCCCTCATAAAAAAGAATGGGAAAGAATGTTAATAATGGTAATAGGCTGCATGCGCAACCTTTTTAGACATGACATTCCTGCAATGGTCTATAAATCTGCCGTTAGCTCGTGCTATAATGCTAACATGCTAACTCGTGATTAGCATTCTACACTTATACACTTACCCACAAATATTTTGAGACCAGTTTCTCCTTAGCTTCAGGTAAAGTGCAGCAGCTGAGTGATGCAAGCCCAGATGTTTTGCACACTTGCCTCTCTTAGATCCCACCCTCTTACATCTGATTGGACATTAGGTTTACATCAACCAATGTAATAATAGAAAATTCAAGATTGACAACACAACAAGTTGGGTTGTAGAACACGCTTGGAGATGTACATCTCAAACAAGCTTGTGGCAAATACAAACAATATTTTGTCCAAAATAAATGACAAAAAACATTGGTTTGCTTATAGCTATTTTTTAACTATTTATGAACACTTTTGCACTAGTTTTTATTGTGATTTTTAACAATATTTATAGAGTATTTTACTTTGTTTTTAATATATTTACAACATATTTACAATTATTTATTCAAAAGATAGTATTTATATTTTAGCCTGTACAGTCTGAAATGAATATTTCAGACCAGGCTACAACAGGCGTACATAACGTGCATGAGGGTAAAATGTAATGTCATACATTGATAAGTTATGCTCCAGCCCTGTAGTGACATTTTTATTATTCACAGCCGTACACTATGACATATGAGACAGAACTGGTTCACCTCTTCATCTTTATGGCATTGAATTTAGCTGAAAATCTATATGGTTAAAATAATGTTAAAGACAAGACCACAGTAACCAACGCCATTACTGAAACCAGAAACTGAGATAAGACCTGAGCTTTAAAGTACTTACAGTAAGTTAAACATATTCTTACTAGGAGTAGAACTTTACCACGTTAATTAAGACTAATTAATTATGCAAAAAATTAACGTGTCAAAAAATTAACCCATTTAATTGCACCTTTCTACGGCCACACAGAATCTTTCTCAGTGACCAAATTTCTGCCACGCGGTGGGTTGGACATCATCAGCCAAAATGGGGATGGATTTCAGCTTTGGCCACTTCAATACTTGCTCTTGGACATATAGTATTCGCTTTGCTGATGCACTCATGCACACAACAACACACCGGGTTCAGGCTTGAAGCACAGAGAGAAAAGACAGATCTGCACAGAACTGAGCGTGAGGCACAGAGGGCACACAAGAGTACAGTTCGACCAATATGGGTTTCTCTATGGCTGATGCCGATACCAATTTTTAAAAATTGGAGCAGCCGATGGCCTTTTTTTTTTTTTTGAACCAATATAGGGTAATTTTTTTTATTTTTTTATTAAAGAAATGTATATAATATGGTTATTTTTAGTAATGTAAGTAGCTTATTAAAATGCAAATAATTGTGTTAGAATTGACAGTGAAAGTTAAAGACGAGTCGATCTCAATCGGTAAAGTTTGGGGAGTTTAGGGAGAGCTAGAAAATGCATTTGTATTTTTTTTTTCTACGAGGTTCTATGCCAGAGAAATGAGCAAAATCTTTGTATTGCTGTTTTAAGCTTTTCAGATCGCAATAAAAATCTTTTTTGGATGTTTCCTATGAACTGCAGATTAAAGCCTAAACTGCTACAAGATGGTTGGGAAAGCTAGGGTCCTTCAGTTACATGATTGTTCGGACATGTGCCTGACCAAAAACCTGCATTAAAGTGCAAAAATCGGCCGATAGCCGATTGTCTAAAAAAGGCAAAAATCAGCCCGAGATATCAGACACCCGATGTATTGGTTCAACCTCTACACAAGAGCGCTCAGATCAGGCTGCTGCATGCAGGCAGAGGTAGATGCACTGAATGAACACTGAATCTTGCCCTTTTTGACCATGATGTGAAATTTAAATGAAGTAAAAATATACTAGAACATACAAACAAGCTCCTATATTGTATTTGTGACATATAAATACTGCTATTTGATTAAAAAAAGTGACTAATAAAACACAAAGTAGAAATGTAGTAATTCATTTTATTATTTTATTTAATCGCCTCCCACAAGTAATTACTCCTATTATTGCCACAAAACACTAGCCTGGCCTACCAGACAAACCTTTACCTCTTTACCAATTCTACACAAGTTAGTCTGGTTCCTCTTCAGTAACATTTCATTTCTGAGGCGGAACAATGACAGGCGGAGTAACCAAACAGAGAAAAGGCGGGACATAAGCTGTGCACTGCAGACCCAAACAAACATGGATTCCTGCCGGGTTTTTTTTCATAAAACACCAGAATACGGCGTATTATGAGCAGCTCTGTGCTTATTTCTGAACAGGGACAGCAGTTGTACAAAAATTTGTTGAAAAAGTTTTTTTTAATTTTTTTTATGCATTTGTTACATCGCATGTCAACAAGGCTTGACTGTTGTTAAATGTCAACAAGACAAAGAAAAAAAATCCACCAATAGTTAGGCCAGAGAAGTTATTACATTAGCTCGGTAGCTAGTGCTAACTTAGTTAGCTCTTCCGCTTTCGTAAGACGTGCTGCAGATAAACGTCTGTGACTGGCCATTTTCAAATTGAATCGGAGAAATGCTCCGCCCCGAGACGGGAACCAGACTGTCCTGCTTGTGAAAAGCAAGTAGGAGAGTCTGGCTCGCCCGGCTAACAAAACACATAAATTACAGCAAAATTCAGTTCATTGCAAACTTCTAGCTCTTAGTTCATTGATGCTTTAAAAGTATTTATTTGCATTTGTCTTTATTTGCTTTTTCATTCTCTACTGATCTTTGTCTTGTTCTGTTGTCTCTGTGTAACTATACATACAACTGTAGTAGACAGCAGCGAATGAGACACTTGCATTTAAACAGGTATAAATGCAATGTTAATAAGTGGTGTAAGTAATAGGAGCTTGGTTTACACCACCTCAGGCTTAAAGTAGCAGGAATATGCTCCAGCACCTTGCCACCCACAATGGAACAAGCAGTAGAAAATAAATATTTTTGTTCTATGACAAATATTGGGTCCTATTAATTGTTTTGGTTTAGTTTCTTTGTGTTTTCCTCCCCTCCCTTCTGTGTTTTGTTTTTTCAGCAGAGCATACGTGTGGCAGGGGGCGTGGCTAGTTAATTCCATCCTGTTCGGTCTCTCCAGTGGCTGCTGTTTCCACTTTTGAAAGCCAGCCAGCTCCCTGTCTCCACTGCCTGCTCAAGTTTTTTGTTTTCAATAAACTGTTAATCATGACTCAAGTCTCTGCTTCTGCTTTCGGGATCCACTCGTAAATCCTTATATTAATACCAGAGTCATAAACAGAACACTACAACACTGCCACAGATCTCTGGAAATGACCACATTGGTTTACACTGAGTTGCAGCGGTAGACTTCAGAGGAGTTCTTAATTCATTTAAATTAGCTTTGTGACAGTGTATTTACCTGAACATGTAAACACTGAAGCCACTCTTGGGTGGTACGTTTGTCTTTTCCCCAAACAAAGGTACCAACCTAATGTACCACAGAGGAGAGACTAGAATAACAGCTTTCTCAGTGCAGACTTCAAGAGACAATAATTCTGATTTAGATCTCAGGCTCCAGGGAAGCTACTGCTATTGATTCTGGTACAATAAACTCTAGGATTTATACAGCAACGACTGCATTTGTGTGAAGAGATACTGAATCGTCATGACTATACGAGTGCAGCAGTTGATTCATCACAACAACTGTAGAGGGTTAGAAATTAGATAGAGTGCCTGCCAAAGGGACAAGACCACTACATCACATACTAAAGCAAAACCATGCAACCTTGCTCATTTCATCACTGTTTTGCTCGCATTTTTCTCTACGGAGTGCCCCTTACATTTCAAAGTAAATCACTATCGTAAAAACTCTCAAGTCCAGTTGCCAACTCAGTGACAACTCGCTCAAATTAAAGTTTGTTTCTCCTTCTTGTATTCGTGCAAAGGTTTTCTCTGCTTTTTGGACGCCCTGCCATGACGAACATCTAAGAAATAAAGCTGTTGATGGCTTGTTATTATTGCTAACCGGTATGTGCCCCTTTTTCCTGTGATCCCAGTCTTGGAAAGGGGCTTTACTAACAACAACCAAAGCTGTAAAAACTAAATTGTGTATTTCATCTTTAAAATAACAGCCCACTAAACATTGCATAAGTGCCCCCTCCAGTGTAAAGTCAGCTATTAGGGCAAACCTCACATTTGTGGTGAGTGACCCTCTGCACATATTACTTAATGAACAAATTAAATAAAATATATTAATAATGTGTTGTTTTGTAATTACTATTTTATTCATTTTTCACTGCTCTTATTATTTCATATAATTACATGTTACATTTAGGGCCATATTTACTAAGACGGGTGGTAAACTGCGAGTGCAGTGAGAAAATATGCGGCTGCTATTAATGGGCGTGTTGTGCGTGAATTACTAAGACAAACTGCGAGGCCGGTGACAGTGCAAACAGATGGGGCAGAACTATTTAAACGGCATCATTGCGTGCATTGTTTTGCGTCATGGAAGGTGCAGAAGTGGAACACAAACGGAAGCAAAAATTTAACCAAGAATATCTGAAAGTGCTGGTGAATAATTTTTTCATCCGTCATGGCAAATAGATCTGCACGCGTGGCAAACACTCTAACCCTACGCATTTCTTAATTTCTTCTCCTTCGTCTCACACGAATCACAGCAGCCATATCTGTGCAAAAGATTAGCACGTCCTTCTCCAACGTGCTAAATTTATACGCTATTTTCGCACGCAAAGTCATGGTGAGCCTTGATAAATAATATTGCGGGCGGTAAATGAATGAATTTGCATTTTCTCCGCCTTCCATTTTTGCGCACTCTGGGAAGAACGCCTCAGTTTACAGATTCATTAGGTCATAGGAGCAAAATCTGCATTGCGTTCGCTCTGCTCCTGTAAGACACGCAAATCTCAACTGCGTCTGGGTTTGCTCCAATTTTAGCGCATATTATTCAGTTAGCGTGCACGCAAACCTTTGATAAATCTGGCCCTTAGTTGTTAATTCACTCATAATTTACCTTATGTTCTTAACTTTAATTCCTTCCTTTTAATTCAGCTTGGTTACTGTTTACCATACAGCCTGTTAGAGAACAAACCTGTCGCTGCCATTTTGATTATTTCAGCTCCAACAACTACTAGTACTACACATAGAACGTCCTTGCTGTGAGAAGATCTTTCCTTGCTACCATGATAAAACTGACACCATTTTATTTACAGAATAACATTACTGGAGTCAATGTAGCATTTTTCCACCAAAATGCACTCAAGATAAAGTATAAAAGTTAGATAGTTATAGTAGTAAAGTAGTCTTGTTCTCATGCAGTCGGCTATCAGTGACAATGTACAGCATCTGTCTTTATCTGTCATGTTTTGTGCTGTGTCCTCATGTAGCCTCTCGGTCCATTAGAGCAGCAACAGTGCGTGAAATGTGACATGTACAAATAACAAATATATTATAATTTATACATAAGCCTCAGTGCAATAATAAATGTACAGTATGTGCATCCACTGAAGCTGTATTATTCATCTCTGAGTGGGTTTTTGACCAATGGGTTTCTGGATTTCTGCCTGCATTAATCACATGCTTACAACGCACAAAGTAATCCCATCCTTTCGTCATTCTTTAAATTAGAACACTTTTCTAATCAATATTTAATTAACTGCCAAACACAGGAAGACAGAACTAAATAAAAACAACAGTGATGTATTTAAATCAGCTGCTGTCACTGTATTTTTCTACCATTAAACATTTTGAGGAATCAGCTTTTGGAACAATAGGTGATTTGTGTGTTTGTAACCTTACTGATGCAACAATTTTTGTTTATCTAGGCCTGGGACTGACACCAAGAGTACACTGGCTTGTGAAATGTTTTTGACTAAAATTTTATGATGCAATTTTAGTATTAGTATTTAGTTTAATTAGTATTTTAGTATTTTGAAGTGGGTATTTTGTTGAGGTATAAATGTGTGTTAGTAAAATAAAAGAAGAAAAATAGCCCTACTGTTGTTATTGGTGAGTGGTGGCATTGGAAACTCTATAGTGTCTTTTACAAACAGGCACACTTCAAGAGGGCCTTGTTTGTATCTAACCACCTGACACACTTTTCACATCCGGAGGTGATCCTTGGAGGACCCTAGTGCTGTGTCCAGAGCAAGCTGCAGAATTCGGGAGTAGATGGTCCAGCAGCCAGCTGATGACACGTAAGTGCAAGTAAACAGTAATAAACGTAGTGATAATAGCAGCACTTAAACCGCCGTCATTGTGAAGGACTCGGCATATCCCGCTCCGCTAACCCAGATCAATTTTATCTATACACCATTATCCACCATAGAGGCCTGTGAAAAAATGCTAACTCCAGAGCATCTGGGTAATTAGCATACATAAACAAAGAGTTAGCCCTGTTGCACTGCACTGTTCGTTTTGGCCAAACTGCTTCCCCATCTAAACGAGGACATTACCGAGGTAAAAGGACTCCTTTCTCTGTGATTATTAGTGTTTTGAGAGTCTGCAGAGTCTCCACAGTAACTATTTAAAGTGCTCTGAAGCTAGCAGCAGCATTAGCCATAACACAGGAAACAGTGCGGTATTTTTTACATCATCCAAAATTAGAAACGCAAATTAATTCGATTTATCACCCAGCCCTAATTCAGTAGCAGGACAGAAAACAAGCGTTTAATATGAGATTGCTGTGGAGTTCACGTCACGCATTTTTCCTCTACAATGAGGCTGTAGCTGTGGACAAAAAATGCTATACGAGTGCAATACATGTTTAATTGTCTGTCGTTGTTTCTGCAACTGAAATTTATTTATTTATTTATTTATTTATTTCAGGGACAGTGCATATTAATCAACATTTCTGTAAATATGCCAGAATTAGCCAAAGGCTATTTTTCATCCGTAGTCCCTTGACAGCAAATACTGTCCACCTAAAAACAATTTAATGTAAATAGCCTACTAAGAATGACAATCTAAAAGATAAGAAAAGGAAGAAAGATTAAATCTAAATATTCTAATCAAAAGTGCATGGCACAGTGCAGCGGAGTGGACTCCCATGCAGTGGAAATTGGGGATGAGGTAATACCTTTTGTTGTAACACCCAGGATGCAAGAAGTAAATCTGCATAATTCAGCTTTAAATACATACAGTATACACACTTATATAAAACAAGTATAAATCATTAAAACAGACTTCCATGTGTAAAGTCTGTGTGTCCTGAGTCGGACACTTTCTGCTAAAATTCTATTACTTTTTTTATCTTCAACAAGTCATAAAGTCGCTCATTTATTATCTTCATTAATGCAAATTGTATAAAATAAAAGTACATTTTCTTACGTTTATAACGATATATTGGTTGGACAGTTTCTTTTACAAATATTTTATTGCGGCCGTATGAAAGGTTTAAGCTCGGCATTGCTATGGCCCTGAGTCAGACACACGGAAGTTCGAATATCGGACACGCTCACCTTTCTGGCTTTTTCAGCCTTATTTGTTGGATTTTTCGGCTCTAATTTAAGGCTGGGATAAAAATTTTCACACCTGGTACCCTGTTTCCATCTTTCAAAATAAGATTGTGGGCTAAGCTAACGTTAATCAGAAAATAAAGTTAGCTACAAAAACACTAAGATCACTGAAAGAACGTCGCCCGGGTGTGACCTGAGCGTTCCCTGCGCATTTCCCTATCAGAATTATTTTCATATCATAATTATTTTATAAACACTTAGCATAAATACACAAAAATTACCACAGAGGTAGAGCAATATGTGGAATTTTTGTTTATCAACCGTTAGCCAGTTAACGTCTTTGCGAGCGTCTGTTAGAAGACTGAAAAATAGCAAAAGGTGAGCGTGTCCGACTCAGGACACACATACCTTACTGGTTGTAATGTTACTCACTAATTCTCAGCTCATCAGTGGGCGGGTGATGTGACCGTGGCCGTGGGATCATGTCCGGTAGCGTGGGCAGAGTTCAGGAGGGAGCTAACAGACTTGGCAGGAGTGTGGACTGGGTGGAAAGGAGAAAACTGGTGCTCGTCCACAGTGGGGTCCAAAAACATTTTTCAGGTCCACTGCGCACAAAACAAACCCTCTCAGTCCCCCATTTTGTCTAAACCTTATTTACTTAGCATAATTAATGTCGATAAGAGCTAGCGCTAGCATGCTAACTCGCTAACTCTCGATTAGCATTTAGCATTTCAGTTCCTACCACATTCCGTTTCAGCACAGAAATTACACCCATGACATACTTACATTACGCTGGGTTATATCAGTTCAAAACATTACAGCAGACTTCATATCCACAGCTATTTGGGACATTTTGGACAGTAGCTTCCGTCCAGCAAACCCGAATGCTAACTTTAACAGCGTCAAAGTTGCTACAGCGTCAAGAACGCTCCCGCGCCTCTAACGTGACTCCTGATTGGACAAAAATTCACACGGACCAATGAGATCAAACAAAACAAAATACTGATACTTACTGTAAGTTAGTTCCTCGTGCTATTACTGTGTACATTAAAACAGACTTGCTGACAATACAACAATCTTTAAAACATTTATTTATTTATTTATTTATTTATTTATTTATTTAGTTAGTTAGTTAGTTAGTTAGTTAGTTAGTTAGTTAGTTAGTTAGTTAGATATTTAGTTATTTAATAAGTTAGTTATAAGTTACTTAGTTATCCAATTATAGACGCTAATTGCTATGTTAAATAAGATGGCTAAACTTTGAAACACTCACTAATGTTATTAAACCAGGCTCTGATATTACTCACATGTGGTTGAGTGGTTGTGAGATAGCAAACCTGCCCTGGTTATTCATCATTTGCGATGTGTGGTGGCTAGCATTAATTTGTCCACTGACAATGTCTCATCGCCTTTTTAACTTCTGGTGCCAGTCTTTGAAACACAAATAGACAGGCATGGTGGCATAGTGGCTAGCACTCCTGCTTTACACTAAGAAGGTCCTGGGTTCAATTCCTGGAGCATGTGGGGTCTTTCTGTATGCATGTTCTCCTCGTGTCTGCGTAGGTTTCCCCTACTGCTAAAAAAATGTACAATATGTTCCCTATGAGGCCAGGAATGCCCTGTAAATGAGATTTTAAATCTCAGTGGGACTTTCCTGGTTAAATAAAAGTCAACATTCTGTTTACAAACACAAGAAGGGTCTATTGGAGCACTGGAATAGTAAAACAGTGGAGCAATTTAGGATGTAAACTACTGGAGTTAGCGTTCACCCAAAAGTATTCTGATACTTTAGTGCAGTGGTTCCCAACCTTTTTTGCGTTGTGTACACCCATGGGCTTTTTGCACCATGAAGTAGCCCTCACTCATGCTGATTGGTTGTTTTCAGATTCTAGAATGTGATGATGCCACACTCTCAGATGGAGGGCAGGAGCCAGTTTTCCTGTATAAGTTGTATGGTATTTTCATAATAAATATCCAAAAATAACATTTTGAAATGTTGATGCATTTATATTAGTGATAAGGTCCATAATATTGCTATATGTACCCACACCTAAAAATCTGCATATTCATTTTACAGATTTTACTTGCCCCCCATCTAAATTAAATACTATAGGCCTATAGAATGTTGTGCTGTCATCTGAAACCCAGCAATTTGATGATTCTTTAAAAAGTGGTCATCTGTGTTACAAAAACATTTTATATAAATTTTCCTGCATAGCTTAAAAAATAAAAAATTATAATAATATTCATAATAATAACAATAAATAGCTTTTTAAAATAAAAATATAACATAAACTTACTTTTATATATTATTTTAGTATACATTTTATTTTCATAATAAACATAAAAAATAAGTAATCTTAAGAATAAATTTACTTCAAAGAAAAATTAAAATCAGTAAAAAAAAAGTGACAAAATTAAATATCCTTAAGTCATTGAGACATTTGAGCTTGCTTAGTTCTGATACTATAGTAGTATATAGTTTCTTATTATCTTAATAAATTATAAAATTATTCCACGTACCACCTGTAAAGTGTTAGCGTACCCCTGGTTGGGAAACGCTGCTTTACTGTGTGACAAATGTTCACAAAGATTGACAAAGCAATTAAAAGAGCCTCATTTGTTTACTTTTTTATTCCGCTGCAACTCCGATATTTTGAACTCTTGAATTTTTTGGACTGGGCTACACACACAGCTCCTCACGTCCCACCTCTCCGTCCCGCTGTGGGCAGGCTGTGTCAGGGCCAGGTTAGACGGACAGCCTCCAAACACGGAGCGAACATTAAAGCGAATGAATCAAACTTAGACTCGGACATATGCAGTAAATCTTCCCGTCTCCTGCACTACATCACTCCAGCGGGACAGGAGGATCGTCAGACGGGACAGGGCGCGGCGCCGGGTCCCCTCTCCTCTGTGAGCGATAGAGCTGATGGCTTTATGATGCATGAGCGATTCAGGACGGATTGGTTTTGGAGATGGATAGCGGGCTATAGGGGAGGACAGTCAGGGGCCAATCTGAAAAAGTGTTGGCTCAGGGCTTCGGCGGGACGTCCTGATGAAAGGAACCTGCTGATGACAGAGGTTTATGGAGATGTCGACAGGAGAGGAGGGCATGGAGGTGTCTGTTTGATTTAGAGAGAGGACATAACGTCACCAGGATATATGAGGACATTTTGAAAGATAGAAAAACTGCTATAATCAACAATGACGTCTAAATACAGGAAGGATAGATTTTCCAAACATTTTAGTTCACATCAAGTACAACCTCCGTAAATATCTGGCTTTCCAAGTGCCATCTTTAAACTAGACCAGGACTAAACCAGAGGTAAACCAGGACTTAACAAGGACTTAACTAACCAGAAATGTGTAGATTTAGCTCTAAACCATAACTAAATCAGAAGTAAACCAGGATTAATCTAAGGCTAAACCAGATCTGGAGTAAATCAGGGCTTAATTGAGACTAAATCAAGACTAAACCCGGTCTAAATCAGGACTTAATCAGGTCTAAACCAGAACCAAAACCAGGTCTAAGCCAGGACTAGAGTAAACCATGACTTATCAAGACTAAACCAAGACTAAACCAAGTCTAAACCAGAATTAAACCCGTTCTAAACCATAACTTAAACCAGGTCTAAACCAGGATTAAACCCATTCTAAACCATGACTTAAACCAGGTCTAAACCAGGATTAAACCCATTCTAAACTACAACTTAAACCAGGTCTAAACCAGGGCTAAATCCATTCTAAACTATAACTTAAACCAGGTCTACACCAGGGCTAAACCCATTCTAAACCATAACTTAAACCAGGTCTACACCAGGATTAAACCCATTCTAAACCATAACTTAAACCAGGTCTAAACCAGGATTAAACCCATTCTAAACTATAACTTAAACAAGGTCTAAACCAGGACTTAAACCAGGTCTAAACTTTTTTTACTGTAAGCAAGAATGAAATAAAGACAGGTCACGTAAACCAGGACTTAAACCAGGTCTACACCAGGACTTAACCAGGACTAAACAAAGTCTACATCCAGGTCTAAATAAGGCCTAAACCTGGAGTGAACTAGACTAAAGAGGACTTAACCATCACAAAAACAGAATAAAAACAAATCTAAACCAGGATTAATCCCAGACTTAACCAGGTCTAAAGCAGAACTAAACCAGGTCTCAATCTGGCCTAAGCCAGAACAAAAACAGGACTGACCCAAGTCTAAATGTGGACTAAAACCAGGGCTAAAACCAGGACTTAATCAGGATTAAACCGGGAGTAAACCAGAACTTAATCAGGTCTAAACGAGGACTAAAACCAGAACTGAACCAGGTCTCAATCTGACCTAAACGAGAAAAAAACAGAACTGAACCAGGTCTAAACTAGGACAAAACCGGAAATAAAACTCTAAACGAAATTAAATCAGGACTTGAACTGAAAAAGACTCCTCTGTACCCCCAGAGGAAGTCTGTGTACCCCCAGAGGTACTCATACCACAGTTTGAGAACCACTGTAAACTAAACCTCTTCCCAATATAATCAGCCTATGGTCTATTACACCAGACTCCTTCTTTTGTTGTGGCGCTGCAGAATAATCACTTTAGGAGCCATTTTTGCTGAAAAAGTAAAAAGATTAAATATGGCTGATGTACTGTAGGCTCAGGCCAAACACTTATTCTCTCTAAGTGCTCTCTCATTTCCTGACGCCTGCCAATCTCTGCCCCCAGAGAGAAGAACGGGGCAGCTCCTCACACATCAGTGCTTCTCCAGAATACGACCTGTGCTGCCACTCACAAGGACATTATTCAGGCCTTACACTGCCATAAAACAGGGGAAGATGAGAGAAGCAACACCACAAAAGCACCCCTGCAAACAAGTCCATTGTCCAGTATAGTAAGTATTATAATCCACTGTACTGTATATAGCCTGTCCCAGCAACTGAGTAAAGGAAAATACATTTTTAGGGGTCATAATAGATCAGCCATTCCCAAAGTCAGCAGTGTCATGGCCCTCCTTAAATTTAACAAAATCCCACGCGGGCCCCCAACAATACAACTTCCCTCCATCCCAAATTTTATTTTCATGTTTTTCTCCATATATTTCTATAAAAACATTACAAAAAGACACTGATTATTGGCTAAAAGTGTTTTAAAGTTATATTTTTAAACAAATACACTGTAAAAAAATAAAATAAAATCCTGCAAAAACTCAATAACTCAAGGCAAAGGATCCCTCAAGATTTTTGGGGCCAACTCAAAATCTCAAGTTTTTTCACACTTTCTAAAAACTTTTCTAATTTTTAAGTTTTTCTCTCTATCATTATTTTTTTACTCATCTTACAGCCAACTTACAGAGTTCAGAAAAAGTTATTCTTTTGTTAAATGTAGCATATTTAGTTTTTATTATTATCAATAATACTTTTCCTGAACAGTGGAGTCAGTTGCTGTAAGATGAGTTGGAAAAAATAGTGAGTAAAACTTAAAATTTAAAGTTTTTAGATGTATGAACGTTAAATTTGTTTGGTTGGTTAAAAAAATATTAGTTGTTGAAAACTTGAGATTTTGAGTTGATCACCAAAAAAATCTTGAGGGATCTTGTGGCCTTGAGTTTTTGCAGCATTGTTTTTTACAGTGCATTTCAAACTCAATTTCTTTTTATGTACTTAATATAGACAGCCTCTGGGGGCCCCTCTGCAGTACCTTTGCAGATCCCCAGGGGGCCCCGGACCCCACTTTGGGAACTGCTGCAGTGGTCTATACAAGAACTAACAAAAGCATGGATAGCTTTCTCCAGGTCACATCGGTTTCTGATGGAAGTGGCCATCCCCAAATCTTTCCACAAACTTTTTCACAAAGCTGCCTCGGTGCTTGATTTTATTCACCTGTGGCCATGGAAGTGATTGGGACGCCTGAACTCAGGTATCTGGGTGGGTGAGCGAATACTTGTGGCAATGTAGTGTAAACACAGCACCATAAAAGCATTAAAATCTGGTTTTGGGGGAATAAAGTAAATGACTTTATGACTATGTTTCTCAGGAGCTACCAGCAGCTCTCTGTCACTTTCCAAGTAGCTCCCCAAAGGCTTTATGATTTCTACATAAACTTGTTTTGTCAAATTTGATTTATCACTTGACAAACCAATTTGTAAATGTATTCAATCAAATTTAAAGATGCACAGTCCCTTTGTGCAAACTGATGTGAAAAGTGTGTCAGGGGGTTAGATACAAACAAGGCCCTCTTGAAGTGTGCCTGTTTGTAAAAGACACTATAGAGTTTCCAACGCCACCACTCACCAATAACAACAGTAGGGCTATTTTTCTTCTTTTATTTTACTAACACACATTTATACCTCAACAAAATACCCACTTCAAAATACTAAAATACTAATTAAACTAAATACTAATACTAAAATTGCATCATCAAATTTTAGTCAAAAACATTTCACAAGCCAGTGTACTCTTGGTGTCAGTCCCAGGCCTAGATAAACAAAAATTGTTGCATCAGGAAGGTTACAAACACACAAATCACCTATTGTTCCAAAAGCTGATTCCTCAAAATGTTTAATGGTAGAAAAATACAGTGACAGCAGCTGATTTAAATACATCACTGTTGTTTTTATTTAGTTCTGTCTTCCTGTGTTGGCAGTTAATTAAATATTGATTAGAAAAGTGTTCTAATTTAAAGACGTATTTGGATATTATTTGTCAATTAGTTGTCAGTCAAACCGTTGCTTGATGAGTCAGTAGTGATAATCAGTATTTTCAGATTAAGTGACTAGAGTTTGCTTTCACAAATGTAGTGATAAGTGTGAGTCAGTCGCTGCACACAGACACAAAATCCACATGCAGTGAACTAAATATTTCTTGTTTTAATTTAAAAGCGTGAGTTGTGTATGCCAACATTTTGTTCAGATAAATGTCAAGGGAAAATAAAATACACTTTTCTTTGGGCTGAAAGTGTCAACTCTGTGACTAACTGGCCACTGTCCAGTGTGCACCTCGCCTTAAGCTGGGGACACACTACACGATTTTTTGCCCGATTTTATAACGATTCACAGTTGCGCCGAGTCTTTACCAGTCAACAACTAGTTGAAGGGAATCGTAATCACCAGTCGGCTCTGAAATCTGTTAGTGTGTGATGTTCAAAGACTCGAGTCGGCGCAAAAACCCAGCCTGACATCAGTCGCAAGCAATCAAACACCGACTCTGGACGCACTCCTGTAGTGTGGGCTGTTTACATCCAACTGGGAATTCATGGAGTCCAGCGGCCGATGAAAAACAGTTGATGGGACACAGGAAATAGCGTCAGGATGCAGACGAAGCAACAGGAAGCGGGGGGAAAATATAAGCGGAAATTTGAAGAAGAAGAAAACATAAACAACCATGGCAAACACCGAAGAAAGTTGAGTGCTATAGCGAAACTAGATACATAGCCCTTTTTTCTCTTTCCCTTTTTCCAAACAGATAGCTACGCACACAAATACAACAGCGACCCAGGGAGCGTCCATGTTTGTTTACCATTTAGTTCTCGCGAGTTCCCCGCAAGCGTTTGTTTGGCGTCAGTTGCAGTTACAGATCTTGTAGTGTGTGAGGCGCAGTCATTCAGTCGTCAGAACTAAATCTGCTGAAACCAGTCGTTAGTGTGAGCTCCTAGTCTTTTCAGAATCTGTAACGACTGAGAAAATCATGTAGTGTGTCCCCAGCTTTAGACCCACAGGTTCCAGTAACTAAACAAATGTTTGAAAGCATAAGTAGCTTTCTGCCCTTTTCGATTTGTAAAAGTAGCTCTCAGGGAAAAAAAGGTTGGAGACCCCTGATATAGTCTTTACTGAATGGTAGTCAGGGCGGCCACCTTAACTACCAACTGATGGGGGAAACACTGATTACTGTTTTAATCATTCTATTTATTGGTCTAATAAAATATTCAAATTTTGTCAATAATTGAATTTGTGATTTTCTCTAACTCTTAGCTATGATTATCAAAATTATAAGAAACCAATGTTTAAAATGCTTCACTCTGGTGGTAGAGAAACTATAACTTTATGTGTCTGACTGTTTAAACTGAGATAAAAATGCACTCTTACATGATATTCTAATATATTGGAAAGCACCCGTACATGCTGGACTTCCATTGTCATCACCCTGAGCCAAGTTATGACCAAGTTTGACACCAGTGCATCCGCCTCTGACCTGGTGGCACTGGTGACGCGACAGGAAGACAGCTGATGTTGGAGCTGCATGCTTTAGACCGTATCCAATAAAAACAAACACTCACACTACCCTTTATTTCCCTTGTCCTTTAAACGTGAGACATATGAATCTTGGAAATACATGTCTCCATCTCTTCTGCACACACAAACATTAACCCACAGCACCGCAGTCAATGGCCCCGAACATGATTTAAATGTCAGTTTTCTCCACACGGCACCGCATTGCACAAAGACAAAAAAAAAAAAAAACATGTTTAAATTACAGGACCTTGCCTGCAGCAAATTCAATACCGCACCAGATGAGTTAAGATTCGCTCTTGTTACGGCTGACGGTGAAATAAAAAGGTCTATATTTACACACGTGGACACTTAGTTTATCTCTATGTGAAATGTATATATGTGGTTCATTGATATGCATTAGGGAAGAAGAGATTTAGATACAGAGGCAGTTAGCAGTACCTTGTTTGTCAAAGCATGCAAATGAATTGGCGACACTGAAAGCCATTTACATTAATAGGCTGGCCACTTTATTAGGTACAGCCAGGGCCGGATTAAAGATTTTAGAGGCCCTGGGCTGCTACATTTTGAGGCCCCTTTATGAAGTTTTAAAGTGACTAAAACCTAAACTCTCTGCATCATTAGTTTAATAGTAACACACTATGGTGTCCAATCACAAAAAAAAAACAAAAACATTTTATATTTATTATTATTTATATATTTTATAATCTAAATGTCAGGATCAGACAAATTATTTCAGGCCCAGGAAAATTCTAAGCTTATAAAAGTACTCAAAACAGCAGCATCAACAACTACAGTAACACAGGCCTGCAAAACATTTGATTTTTAAGCATCAACCAAGTATTTCAAACAATTTACACATCTAAAGCAGCAATTAGACCTGAGCTAAACCATTTCAAACATATCTCAAAATGTAATACTAATAAAAATAATAATAATTAAATATAAGAAAATTGATGCAGGTGTAGAAGTTCTGCACCCGCATCCCAGAACATTGGATTTTTAAGAATTTCTGATATTTGTTTCCCCCTGCATTTCATCATTGATTATAATTCAGCAAGTTGTAAGTAATTGTTTTTGTTTTTTTAAAGCCAGTTAGTTTTGAATTTTGATTAATCACCTTTTGGGAGTTAGCTATTTTTAATTGTTTTCTTCTTTTCTGGGCACCACTTTTGTGTTTACGGGGTGCAGGATTCATTTTGATCTTAATGCAGATTTATTTGAATCGCTGCTCATTGAGGCCCCCTGCTGGCCGAGGCTGCAGTCTATGTAGCCTACTCCTATAAGGCGGCCTTGGGTACAGCTTGTAGAATTAGCAGTAGTAGGTTGTCTGTCAGTGTGTGTTTCTTGGGGCCTGTTTACACGACAACGCTGGCCAGAAAAACGTTAGACCCACTGTGAGACCAAAACACCACCACACCAAAACCGGAAACCTCGTCCTCATGTAAACAAAAGGCCAACCCACAATCAAACCTTTGCTGAGTGTCAACCTTGTGACTCACTGGCCACCGTCTAGACCAGTGGTTCTCAACCTCGGGGGCCCGACCCCCATGGAGGTCGCGAGATAATTTTAGGGGGTCGCCACATAATTTGGGGAAAATTACACAATAATGCTTAATATTGAATAGCATATTAAAATAGCCGACAATATTTTTAAGCATATTATTTTCATACCATTGTCTGTCCTTAATTTATTTTAGTACGTCGTCCTACTGTAAGAGAGATGAGTTGAATTTTGTCCTTATGCTCTGTTCAGATGCGGAGCGGGATTACCGTAGTACTACGTGAAGTGCACACATTTTTATCCGACTGTGGTTCCCCCCTCGCAGACAATCTTACTGACCCTAAGTGGGTCGCAAGCCTCGCATATTTAGTAATCATTTTTGACAAATTTAACAGTTAAACTTGTCTCTCCAGGGCTGTGACGCCCCCTTGTGGCATCTGTCAGTAGCTTGGTTGCAGCTTGTAGGTCGTCTTGGTTACTGATTGGCCTGCGTGCGCACCTGTAGGCGCAGCCTTCTTAAAGAGTGTTTCCTCTGCTTCCTCTGGCTGCTGCTGGCCTGAAGCACTGCCACCATGCCGCCTGTCTTTTGTTTGGTTTGTCTTGGTTCAGTTTAGCTTTGGTATTTGGTTCTAGTTTAACTTGGTTCTTGGTTCTCTCTTGAGTTTAGTTCTGTTTGGTTAGACCTTTTGCTTAGTTCTGCACTTTTAACAACACTGCACACTCACACTGTTCATTCACATTCAACACCACCACACTACTGCTAATACTTCACATCTCATACTGTACAATACTTTCTTTATAATTTGACCTTCTACTCCTAATTTGGCCTTTAATCTTAATTTGGTCCAATTCAGTTTAATTAAGATTGTTTTTGTTAAATCTTACTTTCTGTCTGGTGTGTCCTCATTGGTTGCGACCCCCTGAGCCAGGGTCGTAACAAGGGCCCAAACACAAATGTGGGGTTGAGAGTCGCGGAAACCAACTATTGATCTAAAGGTGGTCGCGACTCAAAAAGGTTGGGAACTACTGGCCTAGGCCAGGGGTCTGCATCCTTCTGGAGCCAAAGAGCCAATGCCAAAAATAGTACAACTGCATCTGTAAAGAGCTGCAACTAATTTTAATGCACAAAAGTCACTTTTTTCCTGAAAACCTAATACATCTAAGCCTTTACCTTCAAAATAAAGGGAAATTAGTTTTTTGGTCAGATTGACCCCTAAACCACCAGGGGCAGCAGAGCTTTATTACAAACCCAGTCTATATTATCTACACCAGTGCTGCTGCCTGTATCTAAACTGTGAAAAACAGTTCATTATTATGCCCAGGAGAAGCAGATCTTCAGAAACACTGCAGTCTCGGTTAGCAGTGCCTTATTCCTCTGAGCATGGAAACAAATGGTCCGTATTGAAAGCCATTTACATGAAAGAATGCTGACAGAGGCGAAACTCCTGACATACGGCTGTAATTTCATTAAGTGTGCAACGCTGGAGTCGATGCGTGCATGGCCACCTTCTCTGTGCTTCGGTGTGACTCTGGTTAGCGGTGACAAACTGACAAATCAATCTAAATGCGAGGCGTTAGGAAGAAGGGTCAGCGGTCGCCGGGCAGATTACATCCTTCAAGGCCATCGACGGAGCGGGGGCGGTTATCGCGGCTGTGGCCATTACATGTAGTGATTTCAATTTGGCATCGAGGACAGCAGCGCTTTATACAAACGCTCTTTACACACAGAGAGGTAACAGGGATGAGATGGAAATGAAACGGCGCAGTTTTATAACAGGAGTGGGAATAAACGAGATGAGTGAGGCTTTAACAGTGTAACGCAGAATAAGCATCGAGGGCAGACGTCTGTGGCTCCTGCGGCTGCTCGGGCGTCTGACATCTGCTTATGTAAAGTCAGTAAAGGAATACGCAGACCAGTGTTTCCCAACCAGGGGTACAGGGACCCAGAGGGGGACGCGAGCAGTCTATAGGGAGTACTTAAGATGAAGATAATTATCCAGGGTGTACCCCATCTAAGACCCAAAGTTACTGGGATAGGCCCCCGCGACCTTTAACGGGAAGGGGAAGAAGATGAATGAATGAATGAATGAACTATTTAAATGTATGACGTATGAGGTGTAACTGCTAAAAAAAAAATATTATACATTGTTATTCAGATGATTTTAATTTTTGATTATATATTTTTTTCTTTTTAAAGATAATTTTTTACATATAATATATAGTACATAACATGAATAAATAACTTAATGTAGCAGGAGTTTATAATCTTCCTGACGATGTTAGACAGACCTCTACTCTGACAATGTTCAAGTCCAGACTTAAAAGTTTTCATTTTAGCTTTGCATAAGTCGACTAAAAGTGTTTTATCTGCACTCTTTTTTTTATTTAATTTTAAAATGGATTCTTAATTATAATTTTTTTATTTGATTTTACTGTTTTAATTTTAATTTTTATCTTTGTACTTTTACCTTGTCTTTTTTTCTGTAAATCACTCTGAATTAACTGTGTATAAATTGTGATATACAAATAAACCTGCCTTGCCTATTTTTATTTATTTTTTTTAAATGCTGGAGAATTTGCATTCACAATAAAGTACGTATAATATGTTTTAAACTCAAATGCCTTTAAGATAACAATAACAATGCTATAAACTCCTGTCAGATTAAGTTATTTTAATATACTTTTATTATTATTTACTACATACTTTATGTATAAAATAATCTTAAAAAAAGAAAAAAATATATAATCTAAAATTAAAATGTTAAAATAACTCTTTTTTTATTTTTAGATTCTTTAGAAGTTTTAACTTCTCCTTTTAATCAGTCATACGTTTAAATAGTTTCTTCATTCATTCATTCATTTGCTTCCGCTTTTTCCCGTTAGGGGTCGCAGGTACTGGAGCCTATCCCATTAACTATGGGCCTTAGGAGGGGTACACCCTGGATATTTACTGTATTTTCTGGACTATAAGTCATAATTTTTCCATAGTCTGGCTAGGGGTGCGACGTATACTCAGGTGTGACTTATATATTAAAATATTTCAGGTGTTGGTTAGAGGGCGCTCTAGGCTTGTGTACCAGCATCTGCTGCACCTGTACCACTGACAATTTAAAATGTAAACATTACCACTAACAACTTAGGCTATAAAGACAACTGAGAAAGAGCGGAATAATTGGAAATGGAACTGATGCTGAGTCTGACGACAGCCACGCAGAGGAGGAAGCGGCGCTTCGTCTACCTCCGGAGTTGGCGGAGTTGTTCAGAAGCGACACCGAGGATGAAGAATTTAAAGGATTTAGTGATTAGGAGTGAGATGGTGAGTTTGGTGAACTTGTTATATTATGTTCTTTATGCTATAGTTATGTGAATAACTGTTAATATATTACGTTAACATACGAGACACCTATTCAGTTCGTTGTTTATGCTTCATGTAGCTGAATAACCATCAATGTGTTACGTTAGCATAGCACACACCTATTCAGCTGTTGTTCTCTATTCTATTATTACTATAACTTGCCTTTCAACATGAAATATCTGTTCTTGGTGCCGGATTTTGTAAAATAAATTTCCTCCAAAAAGTGCGACTTATATACTGTTTTTTTATTCTTCATTATGCATTTTTTGGCTAGTGCGACTTATACTCCAGAGCAACTTATAGTCCGGAAAATACAGGTAATTAAATAGTTCATTATGAAAAAATCACAAATATTTTCTTATCATCTTGGAAATAAATTATGAATGAATTAAGTCTGAGTGCCCCTGGTTGGGAAACACTGTAACACAGCGTCCCACAGCTTCTATAAAAACACTGCTGCCTCTAACTTCAGAGTCCAGTCTGTAGCGGGACAACATTTAGAGCCCAGTTTAGGGACGCTCCAGCCTCAGATCGTCGCAGAGCAGAGGGAGAAGTGAAAACACTGGATCGATGGCAGTGAGACGGACGGTGACACTGATGGGTGCACTCTCCGAGGTTAAACTTCTGAGTCTGTGTTATTTATGTTCGGGCCGCGGTCGTAAAACACTGATTATTTGTTAGGGGCGCGACCTTTGACACTGGAGGCCAATGACACTGGGTTGGTAAGAACCGCGCGCTCAAAGGAACAAGGACAGCGACTGCACATAAATAAACACATAATCTTACATACAGGTGTGTCATAAGTGGTGCACGTCCCATTGGTGGCTCTGTCTAGTAGTTTGTTTGTTTTTCTGTGATTTTTGAAGATGAAAACTGTTAAATAGATAATTACAGCCTGGCCTACTCCTGATTTAGTCCTGTGTTAGTCCTGCTGTAGTTCTTTTGGGCCTTGTCTGTTTTTATTCTTAGTCCACCTCCTCCTTTAGGCCCAGTTCAGGAGTCAATGCTTAAGATCAAATCACTCTTTTAATCTTGGGTTTAGTCCTGGTTTAGGGTTATTTTATGACTCTTGGAAAGCCAAATATTTTCTAGGGCGGTGCTCAGTGCATGTCTCGGGACAGTGGGAGGAGGGAGTGAGTGTTACCCACAGTAACACAGGGAGCAGAGCCGTTTCTAAACACTATAGGGGCCCTGGGCAAGAGGGACTACTGAGGCCCTATATATGCTCCAATTTAATAATCCAATAATAATAATAATAATGTATTAGTCTTATAGTGCGCTTTTCTAGACACTCAAAGTCCTTCCCCAGCAAAAATTCAAAGGAACATGTGACTTCTTGTATTCTGGTGCTTTTTAAATGAAAAAGTGTTAAAGCTGGCTACAGTTTATGGTTTGATTTCTCTCCAGATTGGGCCCTTTTAGGAGAATTGTGAGGCAGCATCAGTTCAGTGGTTTGTTTTCTGTCGCTGAAGCCGCTTGTTCACTATTGTACAGATAAATTACCCTCTTTGGGGCCCCCCTTTCAGCTCAGGGCCCCAGGCAATTGCCTACCTTGCCTGCCCTATTGTGACGGCTCTGACAGGGAGGACGTGCAGACTCCACTCAGAGAGAGATCGTATAGTCAGGCGTCCCAGGGATTGAACCCACAACCTTATTTGCTGAGAGACAGGAGTGGTAACTACTCTGCTACTGTACAGTTTTGTCCTGCTGTTTGAAGTTGAACGTAAATATATTTCAGTTTTATAAAAAGTGTAAAGCAATTCACTGAATTTCCACTTTATTTGGCATTGTCCTGCGGAGTGAACTTTTCCATCACACTGCAAGACATTCACTGTAATTTGTTAATTTGAATTCATGTTATTAATTATTCAACATGTCTTTGTTGCTACTTAATACATATATCCTTGTCCCATCATAAAAAAAAAAAGATTTTTAAGATTCAGAATTTTATTTTGTGAAAATTACAGCTGTCACACCGCAGGACACAGTTTTGGAGAAAATTTAGATTTTATTAAAATAAATAATTTAAAAAGAAGTTTATTTTGAGCTTTACCTCAGAGCCTTAACTCCAGAGGTCTCTGGTTTGTAAATGACAGATGGGTCCTGTACGTTTTGTTGCAGCTCTGTTTAAAAAACTGATTTTTCATGTCACACTGCAGGACACTATTTTGATTACAAGATTAAACTTGTTTTAATTTTTATTGCAGGATTCAGGTGAAGTTAAAAGTGTAGTTTTAGTAAAGTACAAATATTTGTCATTATACCAAAGATGTCAGGAACTGTACTGAACTCTAGGGACTTGTTTTGGAAAAGTTTGTATTTTGAAAATGTTACAATCACACCGCAGGACATTTGGTTTGATTGTTTTTGTTGTAGTTTAGCATTAAAATACAAAAAAAGGCACACAAGTTCTAAAATTTCAAAGGTATAGAGAGGTATAGACCCTGTGTTGCACTGCTGACAAAATTTTGTTATTGATTAATACAAATTTCTACTTGTTTTATGTAAAACAAATATGTATAATTATTATTTCACTATTTTATTATATCATGGTCCTGTCCTGTATGGAGGACAAAAAGTGCCAATATGAAAGAAATAAATCATAATTAATACATAACGAATTAAATGTGTCATTAAAGGTACTGTAAGCAGCATGCACTCTACTGGTTTGAAAAGGTACTGCAGTCTAAATCAAAACAATGGTCTGTGGGTTGCCAGTCTTTCTGCTTTTCTGATTGGATCAGCAATGCAGTTTTAGAACCAAAACAAAAAATGTAAACATGAACAACTTGGCCATTACATTCAATTTTTTTTTTTTTTTTTTTTTGTTATTGTGAATAAATCAGCTGTACCGTTGTTATCAGTAAAACTAATATTTGATTTAAACATGTTTACCTCATATCTGGGGACACGTGTGGGTAATTTTTAAGAAATATATAAAAATATATACTTCTCATAGCACTTTTAATTAAGAAAAATATGTAAAAAAAAAATATATATAAATTATTTCACAGTTTAAATCATTATTTGCTGATCCTGTGCTGCAGTGAACACAAAATAATTTCATGCAGGATCTATGGAGTACGAAAAGTGTCGAAGGAAAAATAATCATTATCATTAAATAACTAAATTAATGTTCATTATCATTAAATCTAAATATTGTAATGACATGACCAGACATTTTTGTGATTCTTGCAGCCTTTTACAATCCCAGGACAGGACAGTGTAATAAAGTTGAAACCCAGATGTGACACAGCTGTCCCCTCTCTCACTCCTGCTGGTGTTAAATGGCTCCCGTCAGCTCCGGGCCTGGTACACGCGGGACATTCACAGTGACAGTCTCTCCTCCCTGTGTCCCGGGGCGGTCTGCGGTCCGTCTTGGAGGCCTGATGTTGATGGGACAGGGGAGGACAGGGGGCGCTGCTCTGTGCTGCTGACGGGGCTCTTTAAGGCTGAGTTATGGTCCCGCTGCTCTCAGTGCCAAATCTGAACACCCCCCTCTGTGTGTGTGAGATGAGGGGGTGCTTCATCATCGCACCGACGGATTCCTGGACTGAACAAGACGCGAGGGGACAGGACGAGGACAAGTGTCGTGTCAAAGGCTTTTTCTTCTATATTCGATGGACATTTACAGTACACCAGATTCATTTAAGGATTAGTATCATTCTGACTTTTCTACCTTTTTCCACATTCACATTGTGCACCAGTGGTTCCCAAACTCCTTTCCTTGTTTAGTCCTGGTTTAGTCCTGGTTTAGTCCTGATGTGGTAATACAGTGATTCTCAAACTGTGGTACAGGTTCAACTTGTGGTACGCCGGCTTCCTCTGCTGGTACCCAGGAGTACTTTTTAATTCAAGTCAGGATTTAGTTTAATTTAGAGACTGCTTTAGTTGGGGTAGTAGTTTAGTCCTTGGTTTAGTCCTGGTCCTGGTGCTGATTTAGCCCTGGCTTAAAGCTGATTTAGCCCTGGTTTAGCCCTGGCTTAAAGCTGATTTAGCCCTGGTTTAGCCCTGGCTTAAAGCTGATTTAGCCCTGGTTTAGCCCTGGCTTAAAGCTGATTTAGCCCTGGTTTAGTCCTGGCTTAAAGCTGATTTAGCCCTGGTTTAGTCCTGACTTAAAGCTGATTTAGTCCTGGTTTAGTCCTGGCTTAAAGCTGATTTAGTCCTGGTTTAGTCCTGGCTTAAAGCTGATTTAGCCCTGGTTTAGTCCTGGCTTAAAGCTGATTTAGTCCTGGTTTAGTCCTGGCTTAGAGCTGGATTAGTCCTGGTTTAGTCCTGGCTTAGTGCTGGTGTACAACTAGTTTAGTCCAGGTTTAGTGCTTGGATTTGTCCTGGTTTAGTCCAGGTTTAGTGCTTGGATTTGTCCTGGTTTAGTCCTGGCTGCGACCTGGTTTGGTCCTTGATTAGTCCTGGCTTAGAGCTGATTTAGCCCTGGTTTAGTCCTGGCTTAAAGCTGATTTAGCCCTGGTTTAGTCCTGACTTAAAGCTGATTTAGTCCTGGTTTAGTCCTGGCTTAAAGCTGATTTAGTCCTGGTTTAGTCCTGGCTTAAAGCTGATTTAGCCCTGGTTTAGTCCTGGCTTAAAGCTGATTTAGTCCTGGTTTAGTCCTGGCTTAGAGCTGGATTAGTCCTGGTTTAGTCCTGGCTTAGTGCTGGTGTACAACTAGTTTAGTCCAGGTTTAGTGCTTGGATTTGTCCTGGTTTAGTCCAGGTTTAGTGCTTGGATTTGTCCTGGTTTAGTCCTGGCTGCGACCTGGTTTGGTCCTTGATTAGTCCTGGCTTAGAGCTGATTTAGCCCTGGTTTAGCCCTGGCTTAAAGCTGATTTAGCCCTGGTTTAGCCCTGGCTTAAAGCTGATTTAGCCCTGGTTTAGTCCTGACTTAAAGCTGATTTAGTCCTGGTTTAGTCCTGGCTTAAAGCTGATTTAGTCCTGGTTTAGTCCTGGCTTAAAGCTGATTTAGCCCTGGTTTAGTCCTGGCTTAAAGCTGATTTAGCCCTGGTTTAGTCCTGGCTTAAAGCTGATTTAGCCCTGGTTTAGTCCTGGCTTAAAGCTGATTTATCCCTGGTTTAGTCCTGGCTTAAAGCTGATTTAGTCCTGGTTTAGTCCTGGCTTAGAGCTGGATTAGTCCTGGTTTAGTCCTGGCTTAGTGCTGGTGTACAACTAGTTTAGTCCAGGTTTAGTGCTTGGATTTGTCCTGGTTTAGTCCAGGTTTAGTGCTTGGATTTGTCCTGGTTTAGTCCTGGCTGCGACCTGGTTTGGTCCTTGATTAGTCCTGGCTTAGAGCTGATTTAGCCCTGGTTTAGCCCTGGCTTAAAGCTGATTTAGCCCTGGTTTAGCCCTGGCTTAAAGCTGATTTAGCCCTGGTTTAGCCCTGGCTTAAAGCTGATTTAGCCCTGGTTTAGCCCTGGCTTAAAGCTGATTTAGCCCTGGTTTAGCCCTGGCTTAAAGCTGATTTAGCCCTGGTTTAGCCCTGGCTTAAAGCTGATTTAGCCCTGGTTTAGTCCTGACTTAAAGCTGATTTAGTCCTGGTTTAGTCCTGGCTTAAAGCTGATTTAGTCCTGGTTTAGTCCTGGCTTAAAGCTGATTTAGCCCTGGTTTAGTCCTGGCTTAAAGCTGATTTAGTCCTGGTTTAGTCCTGGCTTAGAGCTGGATTAGTCCTGGTTTAGTCCTGGCTTAGTGCTGGTGTACAACTAGTTTAGTCCAGGTTTAGTGCTTGGATTTGTCCTGGTTTAGTCCAGGTTTAGTGCTTGGATTTGTCCTGGTTTAGTCCAGGTTTAGTGCTTGGATTTGTCCTGGTTTAGTCCCGGCTGCGACCTGGTTTGGTCCTTGATTAGTCCTGGCTTAGAGCTGGTTTAGTGCTGGTTTAGCCCTGGTTAGTCACTAATTATTCCTGGTTCTGTCCTTATTTAGTAATGCATTTTTTATGTCAATCCCCATTTTATCCTCTGGTTTAGATCTGTTTTAGTCCAGATTTAGGCTCATTTTAGTCCATTAAAGATGGTTCTTGAAAAGCCAAATATTTATCTGAGGTGGTACTTGGGGTGAAAGCTGTAGAGAACAACACTTACAGCACTTTTCTTCCCTTTTCTAAACTTAAATCGCTAACTTTACCCCTTCAACCATCTCCATTAAACCACTCACGTGTGCCATTGTCAGCCCTGCAGCACTGGCTCCCTCTGCTGGACCAACCCCGCATTACACCTCCCGCCTCTTCATCCATAAACATCACATTTGCCGGAACAATATAGAGATTTAATAAACTTTTTTCCCCCCATTTACAAGTTTGATATTTGCATTTGACAAAATTTGTGTTTATATTACGGAAATCAATGCAAAAAAACCCTGCTGTATCATAAATATATGGCATTTTTTCATATATATATGTTTTGTACAATTTCAAAAAGGTCCCTTAGTTGTAAAAATAAGTGTACAGCCAACCTAAAAAATATACAAAACATCTGCAACATTCAACAAAGTCTTTTCCGATAAGATTTTAAATACAAGCTCTTATTTAAAATGTTAAAAGGGTTGCGACAATAGAGTGAAAATTTGATCTTTTAGCACTTCCAGACAGTGAGGATGCGTAATATTCTGACATTCATTTCAATTAAATAAGAGTATAAAAGAGATATTAGCCAAAAAAAAAAAAAAAAGCAGAAGCAATGGTATTATGAACCTGTGCATTACCAAAAAATAGACATCCTCTGAGGAGTTAAAAGTGGAGTGTGACGGTCGTAGATACTGAGACCACAAAAGTGTTTTAAATTGTGCTTTTTACGAGAGGATAGTCTTTCATTTGATCACCGTCTCTGACTTTTAAACACCAGTCCGTTTATTCACAAGCTCCTTTTAAAAAGTCCTTTCAATGTGGGATATTTGCATCTTTTGTTTTTTGGTTACAACTCTAAAAGGGAACAGCAGCAAGTTAAAAATGTTTTGAGGTTCCAAGTCCTTCGGTGTTTGTGTTCATTATTATTATTATGTATTAATGATATTATTTAGGTGGTAATCCAGACACAAAGGCGTTACAAGTCAGATTACTTCGTTTTGCCGGGTCGTAAGTCTGGACAGATGGAGAGGGTTGCGTCCGGTGTAAAAAATAAAAGTAAAAAACTAGGATAAATCAATATTGAAATCTGTGCAGGCTAAGAGGCAGAGGAGTTACTCTGGTGATCCAAGAAGGGAAAAACTGAAATGAAAGAATAACATTGGGGCGGCAGTAGCTCAGTCGGTAGAGGCGTTCGCTCAGTAACCTAAAGGTTGGCGGTTTGATCTCTGCTACCAACATTGCATACTGTCTTTGTGTCCTTGGGCAAGACGCGTCACCTTGTATGAAGGTAAGGTAGACTTTATTTATCCTCTGCATTTGATCCATCCTTCACTGCCACTGGGGCAACCTGTCAGCGCCCGGAGACACTTCCTGGTTCCTGGTTAGGACCTGGCTCTAGGATTAACCTACTGTGCATGTTTTAGGTTGATGGAGGAAACCCACCCAGACACGAGGAGAACATGTAAACTCCACACAGGAAGACCCCATACGTTCTGGGAATCAAGCCCGAGAGTGCACTGTATAAGACTTATTATTATTATTATTATTGAAGTTTTTTATGTTGTTGATCTGTTTAAATATTTTGTTGGACTTTCATTTATTCATTCCACTTGCCTTGAGCTGTGGTCCTCAAGCTGCTTTGGGCATGAGCAGTGGGTGAAAGTAACTAGATACTTCTAAGTAAATACATTTGTTGAAGAAAAAGTACTTTCTGAGTACGTTTTGTAGAACATACATTTTTTTGACCTTTTTTACTTAAAATTTTAAATTGTCTAAAGAAGTACAAGTAGTTTTAGTCCTCTGTGGTGTACTGGGTATACTGCGTTAATTTTACCCTCAATACTACCACTGAACTGAAGTACTTAAGAGTACTTTTACAGGAGAACACATTTTGAGTACCTGGTCCACCACTGGGCATGAGACAGGTGCAACTTGGACTAACACTGAAAGACATACAATGAAAAACAATTTAGATTTGCCAATTGCAAAATGTTGCCAAAAAAAAACAAAAAAACATGCACATCTGGCACAAATGCTTGGCCTCGCAATCACTTCGAGGGAGCAGTGCATCTGTCACCATGGCTTTTTTCCTTTCATTTCAACATAGTTTTAATAACATTTTGATAAGACTTAGGAACTGTTTTAACTAAAATATATTGTTAGCTATGGTCCACTAGGCTTCAGTTTTCCTATTCAGAGTCACCAATTCATTGACACTGGGAGGAGAACCCAAGGTAACGAGGCGGGGACGACACGCAGGCAGCACATGGCCATGATTTTAATATTTGGAGCTAAAGATGTAACAGCAGTGTTACATAAAAGTCATTATTATGGTTATGTGTGAGGAGGTGTAGGGACAAAAACACGAGTAACAAATCTCTAAAATGCCCTGTTTTTTGTTGGTTTGTGCAAATTAGCCGCATTTCTTCTCTTTTTTATATAGAGCTTTTCACTTTTGTCCCGTTCCTTTCAGCCTTACTGACTCACAGCCAGACAAAGCCGTGACATTAACGAGATGAATTATGGCAAATATCCCTGAAAAGACCTCAAAAGGAGCTTGTTTGTTAGGTCTTCTTAATGCCAGTCTTCATCGTCGTCATCCTCTGCCTCTGTGGACTCCTGGCCGCTGCCGCTACCCTCCTCCTGGTCCTGGTCCGCAGTCCCAGGTCTATGAGATCCTGATGACGTTGCCGCCGCCGCCGCCGCCGCCTGTAGAGCGGCCGTCCGGGCTCGAGCCTCGGCCCGTTGTTCCTCCTCCTCCTGCTGTCGCTGCTTCAGAGCTGCGGCCTTCTTCTCCTGCTCCGCGTGGCTCTTCATGTGGGCGCTCCGGCTTTTGACTTTATAAAATACTCTGGAAATACATAAAAACAAAATATATGATAGTGAGGGAACAGGCACGTTTGCTTAGCAGGGTTCACATGCCTACTTTCGCCCAGTATTAGTCTGGTCCACATTGATTAAAGTTAAATTCCAAGGGCATAACAAATTTAACTAACTCTGAATACAACTGGATACTTCCTCCGATCAGAGAAATAAAGAACAGAACCAATATACACAGAATGAACTGCACCGGTCCAATGCAATCTAGATAAATGTTCATAAATCAACTGCTGGAAATAGGTTTCAATGGAAAATGCAGTGCTAGAACCGGTATGTTAATGAAGTTGCATGATTCATGTGACAATATAAAAGCACATTCACAACGAAAGGGGTGAAAATTCTCTAAGCATAAAGCGGCATTGCTTCTGAACAGCGATAACTCTACAAATCCTTCCATTCATCACCAGGCTGTGAAGTCTATTCAGAATGCGTTAGCTTCAGATATTGTTTAAAGAATCTCTATTATGCAAAATTAACTTTTTTTAATTTTTTAAGCTTTCTACACTCAAGGAAAAAAGAAACGCACCACTTTCATTTTCTCAATTTGTCAAAAAATATTACAGCCAGTGAAAAATTACAGACTACAATGAGTTTAGTTCTATTCTGAGTCAAAATGAAATGAGTGTTTTCCTGGTTCTGGTTGATTGATTTTGATGAGCAATAACAAGTGTATTTTTGTATTAATCACCTCTGTCTGGGTCATGAGTAAAACTCAGAGATGAATTGGACCTGTCCTCAATTGTGCACAACCATTCCCTATAAAAAGACACCAAAATGGAAAAAAAAAGCACATTTGTTCCCAATGCCACGACTCCTGCAACCAGAGAGAGATTGGCAGCCATTGGCCTGCTTCAAGCTGAAGGAGCACACGGCTGTAGCCAGGAGTTTGGAGTCCATCACTCTACTGTTGTACGCCTCGCTGAGCGTTTCCACACCACTGGATCCTCCAATGACCGTCCCAGATCTGGTCGACCACATGTCACAACTGCTGCATTATTATTGTTTGGTCATGTTATTGTTATTGAAACTGTCATAAGCATTGATTAATTGGGTCTGAATATCAGGGACGGGTATATGGTTGATGTGCACATGGAATATTTCCATCAAAAATAAGTAACCAAACAAAAATGTGGTAAAAAAGCAGTGGTGCGTTTCTTTTTGCCTTGAGTGTACTATGTTATAATGTTGTTGCCTCATCAAAAACATACATAAAGTTGTGTTTTTTTTCATGCATGCATGTTTAAGTAATCCTCTGCTCTCTGGCACTGATTTTCGGAGGCCTCAAAACACTCTGTCCCCAAAGCTCCGCCTCTCCCACAACCCCCCGCCCACTCCAGGAAGCACTGACCAATCAACAGCAAGCCCTCTACATCCACTCTGCTCTCACTCATTTATCCAAAAAACAGTGTACAGCTCTGTTTCCACTGATTCCTCACAGACATTTTTCATTTTGCTGCATGGAGCTGCACTCTGCTAGCCTGTTTCTTTATGTTAAGTAATTATTCAAAACACTTTTTTCAGTCAGATAATGTTTTTAAAGGTTGTAAAATGTGCAATGCTGTTCCAGATGTGACCAAGACTAGTTTAAAAATACAAATAAAAACATAATGTAGCCATTTTAAGAGCTTTTTGCTGCTTTGTTGGTTTCATTTCTTTCCCAGATCTTGTGCAGCCCAACTTGAGTCAAGAATAGTCTTTAATCTAATATTACCGCTTTCTTTTTGAGCGTGCTTTAAGGTTCAAACCTCAAGCCCTAACATAAGACTACACAGACCAAAAGCTAGTCACAACTTAACTTTCCTATACACACACTTGACTTGAAATAAAGAAATATGTCTAATACAAGCCATGGTCTCTTGTGAGGTGCGTCAGCCGGGACTCACCTGTCACATTTCTTGCAGGGAAACACTGCGTCTGGGTCCGGGGGAGGTTTGGGCGGAGCTTTGGGCGGAGCTTTGGCCTTTTTGGCGGGATGTTCGGCTCGATGTCGGGGATGAGCCGAAGGCTGAGGCGAGTTCGTCCTCACATTATCCGACTCTTTACACACCAACACTGTCGCCGCCTACAGACAAAAAGAAACACCCCACAAATACATACAATTAGATGGTAGCTTGTGAATAATGAGTTAAAACGGCTGATGTGTCGTGTGTGGGGTGGACTCCTTTACTTTGGAGATCTTGTGAGTACATGAACAGTGAAATACATACATAGTCGTGTGCCTGTAGTGACTGAGCGACTCTTGCCTGATGGCTGCTCTCCTGGTTCTGCTCAGAGGAAACGGCCTTTTTGTGGTCCTCCCCCGTTTCGCCGTGGGTCGGCCTAGACACCTGTGAACTCTGGGTAATCGATCACAAATCAGGTTATAGTCAGGCATATTCATAAAAACACACTGTTCACATGGCAAGATCTTAAAAGTGTCGGAAGATTTTCAAAACATGGCGATAAAAAAATCAAAGCTCTCACAGGTTTGGTGCTACAGTGTGTGGCAAAGACAACACACCACACATGAACAGATTTCACTCACAAACATTCCCAGGTCAGACGAGAAATCTCACAAAACCTCATGAGATTAAACGTGACTTGGGCGTACACAAACATGGCGGACGACAAGGAAGCAATTGCTATAGTTAGTGTCTAACAAAGAAAAAACAATACAAAATAAAAGGCGTCGGTTAAAGGACTTTCCGGACTTTCTGGTGCGCCATGACAGCTTTGATTTTGGATTCCCCTCTGTACTTCTGTCACCTCGCTTTCTAATTGGCTACACATCACATTCAACAGGGTGCGTGCTCGTTTGTCCTCGGGACGCACCACGCGCTGCGATATCAGGCCAAGACAATCCAACATGTTGAATATCCCTGATTTGAGATGGGAGCGGTCCCGACGTCCTTCTGAGCAAAGCAGAGCTCTCTTAACTCACCACACACAGCAGGAATATCTGATCTGATTATCTTTAGTGCCAGCACGATAATCGGGGCGTCCTTAAGATTGTCGGAAGGGGGTCAAAAATCTGCATAATTATCTTGCCGTGTGAACCAGGCTTTAGGTGTAATATTCATTCACTCTGCAGCATTGGTGGACAAAGTACTCCAACTTCATTACTTGAGTAAAAGTACAGATCCTCGTGGTCAAATATGACTCCAGTACAAGTCAAAGTAGCACTGTCAAATTATTACTCTGCTTTCAAAAATATTTAAGTATCCAAAGTACTTTTCTTTACAACGCATTTCAAACGAGTGCAGTCAAGAATTCGACTCACAGATTTACAGCTTCAAAAATATGATTAAAAGAAGAGACTCATTTTAATGCAATATGATAGAGTCTCCACCTTAAAGAGTAAACCAGGTCTAACCCAATTCTACACTAAATGAATCCATGTTAAATCAGGCCTATCTACACTCAAACTGGAGGTAGCAGTATGAACCAGTTCTGAACCAGGTTTAAGCCAAGTCCTGAAGTATTAATGACAGTAAGTGATTATCTTTTGGGTCTGTAAGTGACAAACGACAAACAAACGAGAAACTACATGAATACAGTCAGTTGTTTTTCAGTTTTAAGACAATTTGTCCACAGAATTTACTTCTGCGTTTATAGAAATGCAGTGGAGTAAAAAGTATTCCATTTATCTTTCAAATGTAGAGGAGTAAAGATTCTCAAAAATTCTACTTAAAGGAACAGTCCACCATTTTTCCAGACTAAACTATGTTCTGCCCTGATCTTAGCTGAATTGATGCGTACCTCTCTGGTCTTTGTGCCCTGTGTGCCCTTTGCCTGGGGAGCGACGCTAATTTGTTAGCATTTAGCTTTTCCCTATGGGTCCAAACCCGGCTCAAGTTAGAAGCAACCAAGCTCTTCCATGTTTTCCCGATTTAAATACGGTTAGTTAGTAGTGACATGACCCAAGTACAGTTACACAAAAATGAAAAATGGCGATGTTCTAAGCGGATAAAAATGGGTACTATAATGTAAGGCGTAATAACACTTTAGGAGCACTTCGGTGTCGGCGCAGTGATATCTTCACTCCTAAAAAAAACGTCTCCAGTGATTGGTTCTGTTGACGGAAGGGAGAGGGGGATGCCGAAGTGCTCCTAAAGTGTTATTACGCCTTACATTATAGTACCCATTTTTATCCGCTTAGAAAATCGCCATTTTTCATTTACACAGGGCACGCACAAAGACCAGAGAGGTACGCATCAACTCACCTAAGATCAGGGAAGAACATAGTTTAGTCTGGAAAAACGGTGGACTGTTCCTAAGCGCCCCCTGCTGTCTCTGTAGCATAAACAACACTTGCAAGTCTGAGTGTCGCCAAAAAAAAAAACAGCTAGCGATGGCGTTATTTCTTGATTTTTGTCACAGCCAAAAATGGCAGAAAAAACTTTGTACGGAAACATGGAGTGGAAAACAAAAGTAAAGCTGAGCCAGGGGTCCCACAGGAGTGATGTGAGTATTTCATGATAGTGCTTTACTCTGACATATAGGGGGCGCTACAGTTAAATGAAGCAAAAACAGCGAAGAAATGATAAAAGTTAGTGAGTTCTGCTTTAAACAACTCCAAATGGTCTGATGGCCTATAAAACATCTGCCAACTTCATCAACATCAACTTTAAATGAAAAAAAAAAAAAAAAAACTCAAACTACAGCAGCCTCAGAGGGCCAAAACTCAAAACAACTACTACTATAGCCATGCAAATTCCCATTGAGTTTGTGTTGCTACATGTGTTGTTAGCTTTCAAACTAATACAAAGTGACACAAACACAGTCTTTAAAAATGTGACGAGCTGAAAAACGTATTATTTTTCTAAGTCTAAGTTATTTTTCTAGACTGACTTACCTTAATATCCACCACGGCCTCGCTGTGCTTGTCGACCGGAGTGCCTGGAGGGCCGAAGGTTAAAATCCCGTTGCGTCCGACCTTCACCTGTTTCTTGTAGGTGTAGTAGAACTCCACACACTGAGCCACCGTCTTCGTCTGCACCTTTAACACAAATGTAACTTTTATCAGTTTTGGCAATATTAGAGTCCATTTAAATCTATCTATGAGTTATTTTTACCCAGCAACTAGGGGCCTGAGGTGGGGCACAACCTGAACAACAGCCAGTTAGCTGCAGAGTTAACACTTTTACCCCGGCAGCAGATCGATTTACGAGTGTGCTATATTTTGAGCCCCGGGCGTTCAACTTCTTCATGTTGTCTTTGTAAAATGGCTGCTCGGTGTCACAAATTACTTTACATTTTTCACCCTGAAGAATTAACTTCTCGATGTGTGATGTTTACATTACCGCTGTTTCAGTGAGCTTTTATTTTGTGGGTTGAGGAAGATTATTTTGACACTTGGAGCCTGTTTCCTGTGTTCGGCTGTAGCTCTGCAGATCGTCATGGAGCCACTCGAAAAATAGAATTCCTATCAATCTTAAGCGAAGCGGAGTGTAGAGTCTTTCATGTGATGCACGAGTGTCAGCACCGGTGTGACCTGTATGACTGGTTAAACGAGGGTGACCAGACGTCCCTATTTCACTGTACTTTTGTGCATGTGACAAATAAACTTATCTTCTGTCTTATTTAACGGGGACAGTCCCAGTTTTAGGCTCCTTGTCCCATGTCCCAAAACAAATCTGTAAAAACACTCTTATGTTCCAGTTGTCCCGAACACTACAGAAGCATAGGAAAATTTAAATCATTTACCTAAAGACTTTTGTCACTAAATTTGTTTACAGTGTCATTATTTTTATCAATTAATTACTGTATTTTCCGCACTATAAGGCGCACCTAAAAGCCTTTAACTTTCTCAAAAACCGACAGTGCGCCTTATAATCCGATGCGCCTTATCTATGGATCAATGTTGATTAATTATGGCTACCGTATTCAGGGGGCGTCGCCAAAGTGACAGGTTTTAAAAGCAAAGCTGACTCTACATTCTGCTCAACCAGACTTATCCCAAATCATACGTGAGTCCTAAAATTTACGCAGTTGTCCTTTTGTTGTCCTGAAGCAGTTGTTGTCTGATAAAACATAAGACGTACCGTTGCTAATTGTGTTAGCTCCTGTATGTAATGGTGAATCTCCGCAGGTGATGCACAGATGCTCAATCTGTCTTTAAAATTATTTTAGCGACTGAATAGAGGAGAATCTAAGCTTTAAAATGAGGTATAACATGTCCATATTCAGCAAATTTTAGCCAGGGTTAGCTGTGTTCAAACCACTCTGTTGTAAAAATAACTTAGCATCGCAGAGCGGGGATAGACGGCAAAAAGACGACACGGTATGGGATGAATGAGATACAGCAGTGTGACTGTATAAACTATAAAGTTACCCCTATATAAGTACTCGTATCGTATACTCAAATGGAAGTACTCGTACTCATATCGGTGCATCCCTAGTTTTCAACGAGGGAGTTGTAAGAACGCTGGTTTGTATTCTATTAATAAAGTTTGACTGACTGACTTATCTGACTGTTTTATTGACATTCCCTTTAGCGCAGCGCCATCTAGTGGATGCGCCTTATAATGCGGTGCGCCCAATATATGAAAACAGTTTTAAAATAGGCCATTAATTGAAGGTGCGCCTTATAATCCGATGCGCCTTATAGTGCGGAAAATACGGTACTATTAAAATTAAAACTTAAGCCCCAGCATCATGTTTTTAATTAAATGAAAGAAAATTGTATGGATTTTGGAAGCTTTTTTGTCTCTTGATAAGTTCAAATGCACCGTGATTAGTGAAACAAACATATGTGCCCCAGTTTTTGGGTCTAGAAATGACCCAACGCTGATGTTCCTCACTGCACAACCATTCACTCTCACATTAATTCAAAATGGAGCAATTCAGCTTCAGAAAACATATTTACATATATACAATAACTGAGGAACAACAGAGTGCCAGTACTACTCTTTGTAGTTGAGTTGAAGCTAAATTCTACATTACAAACAAATCCAGCAACTTCCTGTTACTAAAAGATGCAGTTTCCCTTTTCTTCTCTCCTCCTCTGACCACAGACTTGCAGAAGCCAAAACCTGCAGAATTTGCAATTTTTTTGCGCTGTGAAACGTGTTAACCAGAAAAGAAGAAATGCCTGAGGTTGCTGTTGAGAAGAAGAGCTATTGTTTGGAGGACATTAATAAAGTCCGTACCAGTTTCTGCACCATGAAGAAGTCCTTCCTGTAAGCAGAGATCCCTTTGTTGAAATAACGCTTCTCTTCTGGAGTCCAGCTGTCGGACCCTGAAAGTACAACACAGGCATTTTCACATCCACCGGCAAAGAGGAAGAGTCAAAAAAGCTTCTACAAAAACTAAAACATATAATACTGTACGCACCGGGATTCAAGAGTGACCAGCATTTAGTCAGCCCCTTACCTGAGTAGTGATAATCTGACAGAGGATGGCCTTTAGGGAAGACGACATCCTGCAGCATCAAACGTCCCAGTGTTTCCTGAAATTTACAGTCAGTTATTTACCACTTTAATTAATCTGTTAGGTTTATTTGACAGTAATATAGACACTCAGCAGTCCCATGCATGCATTATAAAGCTTATACCCAGAGCTAATTTGCAGCACTTGTCGCTGGATGGGTTTTTATGAACGATAATGGCAAAAAAATAAGTTAACGAGAGATGCTAGACTGACTTTTTTGAGCTTTTAACCATGTTATAATGTTGTTTCCACCTCAGAAACATATCTGGAGTAGTATTTTGTTTCATTCACACATTTGAGTAACCCTGTAAGCAGAGGCCGTCCCCTTCTAACAATCTGAAATCGCTCAGTCTCACAGTCCTGCGTAGTGATGTGAAACCAGGAAGTGCTTCATTCACCTTCACCGGACTCATTCTGATCATTTCAGCGCTAAAATTGCTGTCACTATGAAGCAATCAGCTCATTTATCTATCTGTTAGCATCCTGCTCCCCAAAGAAGACATTTTCCATACATATACATTAAAGCTGCACTACCTGATTTCTTTTCCTTGTATTTTGGTAAAGATAATTATTTAGTTATTAGTACAGCATAACAGAAATCATCTGGAAAAAAAAGATAATTTGAGGTCAATTGTGGGCTGTGTTATAAGGGTTTTTGTTTTAGAGCGAGGGAAGGAACAGTTTAACCAATCACACGCTTTCATAGGACAGAAGCTCTCTGATTGGTCGATACATTCTTTATCTATCCAGAACTAGAATCTATCAGGAATAATGTGAAGGAGCTATTGTTTTATTTCAAAATGCATCGCTTATTCACAGTGTTTTTATTTTTTGTATTTTAAAGAATTAAAAGCAGACTCCAGATCTGTGCTGTGTTATTGTGACAGCTCCTGGCTGTGGACAGACTTCCAGGTTTGTGTGAGACTGTGACAGAGCGGCACCAAGGAGAGGAATTAGGAAAGAGGAGTGTATCATTCAAACTCTACATTTTTTTTAGACACATTCACTTTTACAGTCACAAAATCAGGTAGTGCAGCTTTAATTTAGATATAAAACATGAAATACTAATGCAAAGTTTTCAAAAAGCCTAGTATGGGGCCTTTAAGCTAATGTAGCAATATATTTAAAAGGAAGATCTTAACCATACCCTTCCAAACGTCAAAGAAATTCTCAATTCATAGAAAGTGTGGCATTTGACATGTCCTGAACATAAAAAAGTCACACCAAATAAAGCAATTTTTTTTAATTTCTTCTAATATTTATAAATTGCACAAGATTTATTAAATTACTGAACTGAATCACTTATTTAGTAACTAGGCCTGATACAGCTACATACGTCCAGCCTTCACAGTGGCCACACACAGACATTCACTCTCACATTCATTCACCACTGAGGGCAATTTAGAGTCACTAATTTATCTAACATAGTAAATCCCAACCTAGGGGTCTGACCCCCACGAGGGGTCGCCAAAGCTTCACAGTGGGTCACGAGGGCCTCTTGATAAAGAGGTCCAAGCTAGGGCTGAATGATAAGACTGGCTAATGCACTGCAAAGGTCACAGAAAATGTGTTTAGAAATAGTTGAAACTTTTTGTTATGAAGTGAAACTGACCCAATAACTTACTTCATTCTCACTAATTATTAGGGTCAGGGGCCATCACCGTATCAACCTGATAAAAGGTACCACTGATCTAATGTATGCACGTCTGTGGACAGAGGACGACAGAGAGAATCCAGAGAGAGTTTGCGCGGGCCCAGCCCGAGGATTAAACCCACAACCTCCTTGCTGGGGGGTGAGAGTACTAACCACTCTGCCACCATGACACCCATGGCATATTTATGTTTATTATTTTTTATTTTCAGTCTCTGATAACCAACATTCTGTCGTCTTTCAACAAAGGACCAGTAAGTCCCACCTAAGTTCATCGTTCACTGGACTCTCACTGTTCTCACAGATTATGCATTCAGTTTTGCTCCTGGTCTCAGGAGTTAGTTCCTCACCATCAGATCTCCCCCGCTCTCGTACAGACAGTGTAAAACCAGCTCCTGGTTGGTTCCTCCTCCACTGAACACGCTGGAGCACGCCATGTTCATCAGATCTGCAACTACTCACACACACACACACAGATAAAAACACAGTGAGACACATCCTATAAAATTATTTAAGATACTGTAAATGATAATGGAAGAAGTACTCAACATCTGCACTTATGTACTTTCACTTCAAAACAATATTAAACATATTTGACTAACTTGTTACTTGAGTAAAAGACAGTATTGAGAATAAAGTACTTACTGCTACTACCACCAGCACCACTACTACTACTGCTATTACTACAACTACTACTGCTCCCTACTGCTATTATTACTACTACCACAATTACAACTACTACTGCTACTACTTAGCAGCAGTAGTAGTAGTAATAGGTAGCTACTATTACTACAACTGCTGCTACTACTCCTACAACTACTGCTACTGCTGCTGCTGCTGCTGCTACTACTACTACTACTACTACTACAACAACTGGACTGGTACTAACTCTTACTACTACTACTACTAATAATGGATTGGATTTATATTGCGCTTTACAAACTTGTCCAGATTCTCAAAACAATTTATTATTCATTCACTCCACAGTCACACTCCGTGGTACTGCTGCTACTACTTTTACTACTATTACTAGTGCTACCTATTACTACAACAACTACTACTATTACTACTACTAGTGCTACTATTACTACTCCTACTGCTGCTACCAGTGCTATCTATTACTACTATTACTACCAACCCTAGCCACCAAAGTCTACTACTTTTACTCATTTAAAGATGTTAAAAATGTACTCAAATGCACTCAAAAGATACATATACTTCACAGATGTACTTGAGTAAAAGTTCTTAGACACTTCCCACCTCCGACTGATACTCACCGGTCTCCTGTCCGCCATGTTTCAGGTTCTCTATGGGGAGCCAGACCAAGTCCGCCTTGTCTTGGTCCCACTGTGAGGAGGTTGGACTTTGTAAATCTGGGATTGCTGCCTGGTACTGCTGTCCGATGTTGATCCGCCTGGACAAACCAAGACCACAGTATCAATGTAAAAGATCAGTGTTTCAGGTTTCTTTGACATTGTAATACACTACTAGTTACTATGATTTCAATGTAATATATTTGTATTACAACATTACTGTCTCTAAAATGTAATGAGTTAGAATACATTTGCATTACTTTAGAGTTATGTCCTGCCCAAACTGTAGTCCTCCATTTTCTTAGTAATTTTCTAACTGAATGCGTTGCGTGTGCAGTACGTCTTTGTTACGGCATTTAGATGGACTACAATTCACACTGAGTGCGTTGCGTGTGCGGCACGACTCCGACCAGAGCCAGAGCTGGGGAGACCACGAGTTCACGCGAGAGTAGCAAGTTCACGCTGGAAGTCATGAGTTCACTCCAAGCCTTGTCTTTTTGGGGTGTTTTTATAACCCAGGAGCCTTTGGTACATCTCTTTGTACACACGTGTTACCGGTTGTGACGTAATGTACAGAGATGTGAGCGAGAGGCTGCACAAGCGGTTTTATTTGAAATTTACCGGATCCTCTTCACTGGACCCAGGTCTGACTTCCTGTCTTGCTTCGTTCTGTTCTGTTCAACTTTATACCTGACGGATCCAGCGTCAAAAATAGACTTGATACATATTTCTGACGGAGCGCCGGACACGGAGACGTACTGCAACGACGAACTCACGCATTGACTTGCATTGCGTCTTTTCTTGCAGGAGTCGTACGGGACACGCAACGGATTCAGTGTGGGCTTAAAAGACTTTGTATTTTACTGTCACCATGGCACAAGTCTCCTACTGTATTTTATGAAACTGCCACCATTTCCTTGAATTAAAGCCATTTAGATTTCAAATAACCAACAATAGGCCTACAGTATTTAAACATTCTGCGACCCCTTGTTGGGCCCTTACCCACAATTTGAGAACCACTGCTCTAAACCAACTCACACTTGCACCTAACAGTGAACAGCTTCAAACAGCAGGTAAAACTGAGAGCATGTTTACAAATGACGGGGTGCGCTCCGGTGGCCAAAAGCACCAAGTACCGAACACACTGGCCGCTTTCAGAAGGTCCCGGGACAGTGACAGGGGTTTAGAAGCCAACAGCACTGGCCGTAATAAAATGCATGTGTAACAGAGATTGTAACGAGTAATATACTGCCCATTTTTTTATTAGTAACGTGTTATATTACTACGTTGCAGCTAAAAGTAATACACTGCTGTAACTTCCAACACTGTGAAAGATAAGTGGTACTTAAATGGTACAATTAAACTTTTAAGACACAACAGGAAGACTTACGGCTCGAGGCTGACTGGAGTGGCATCAGTGACTATGGTGAGAGGAGGCGTGCTTTCTGTACTTGCTGTAAATCAAAACACACATTACACCTGTAATTTTCACCTTATTTCGACTAATACCTCATTCACATTCAAAGTTTATGCACTATATTGCCAAAAGTATTAGCTCACCTGCCTTTACGCATTCGAACTTAATTCTTAATCCATTTAATGTGACGTTGGCCCATCTTTTGCATCTATAACAGCTTCAGTTTATGGGAATTTTTGGCCATTCTTCCAGAAGTGCATTTGTGAGGTCAGACACTGATATTGGACGAGAAGCCCTGGCTCAGTCCTTGCTCTAATTAATCTCAAAGGTGTTCTGTCAGGTTAAGGTCAGGACTCTGTGCAGGTTCAGTCAAGTTCTTCCACACCAAACTCGCTCATCCATGTCTTTATGGACCAGTGCTTTGTGCTCTGGTGCAGTCATGTTGGAACAGGAAGTGGCCATCCCCAAACTGTTCCCACAAAGTTTTCCACAAAGCTGCCTAGGTGCTTGATTTTATTCACCTGTGGCCATGGAAGTGATTGGAACACCTGAACTCAGTTATTTAGATGGGTGAGCAAATTCTTTTGGCAATATAGTGCATTATACTGTACAGAAAGCCTCTCTATTTGCAGTTTGAAGGTGTCTTCATAGCCCCACAGCTATGGAATATGTTTTGGCATAGATTTTGTGCTTTTGTTTTATGGTTTTCTGTGTGTAAAAGAGGATTAGGTGAACATAGTGAGTCCCAACACTGCACCAAATCCTGTGAAACTGTAATAATGTGTAAATAAGTGATCTTCAGTGCAATAAAAACAGGTCAAAAAACAAGTCAGCTTCTTTGGGTGGCCGTAGCTCAGTCGATAGAGACTTTCGACCACTAACCTGAAGGCTTGGGGTTCGATCCCCCTACCGGTATTGCATACTGTGGTTGCGTCTTTGGGCAAGACACTTCACCCACCCTTGCCTATGCATGAATGTATGAGTGTGACTGCGTTTGGTGGTGGTTGGCGAGGCCTGGGCAGCTGTGGCTACAGAAATAGTTCACCAGCACTGAGTCTGACTGAGGAGTGAATGAATAACGGACTCATGTAAAGCTCTGTGAAAAGCACAATATAAAGCAAGTCCATTATTATTGTTTTTACTTCTTTTTAAACCTTTTTGTTGTGATTAAAAACATGTAGTTCGCTTTTCATGTTTAAAAAAGTATTGTACACTTTTATATTTGAGAGTAATGGCTTGTTCTTATAATATTTTCAAGTGTTAGTTAAACATTTGTAACTAGGCTGGCATTAATAAGCTCTGCTTCTGCCTGAGCCTTTTCAGTCACAATTTCATGATGATTACTGTTTTGTTGTGGTTTACTGCGGTCAATGCTTTATGTGACTGAATAAACTGAACTGATTCTTTTATAGCCTGGATGAGTGAGAGTCTCCACAGACACACTACAGTTTACAGTTGTGCTTTGAACATTATTAATAGTGGATCATTTGGAGCGTTACAGACATATGAAAGTTAGAAGCACCAATTCAAACTTACCCAAGCGCAGCAGACTGACTGACACTTGTTTGGGCATAATCGCCGGAGGGAGGATCTGAGCACCGGCGGCGGCCATATTGGACAGGAAGGTGGAGAAGTACAGTCCCGATCCTCCTCTGACGGGGGACAGGATGGGAGGAGGGGTGTAAGGGGGCACCACCAGCGGGTTGTCCAGCTGCCGGACCGGGGAGCGCAGGTTGGACTGGTACTGGGTGATGCTGGAGTAGACCGAGGGGGGGATGAAGGTGGAGGGCCTGGGAGGGGGGATGATGAGGGGCTCGGGACGAGGGCGGCGCCTCGGTTTGGGCTTCCCATCGTCGTCCGTGCCCGAGTCGTTCTCTCCATCCTGCAAAGAAAATATATCAATCATCAACATGTCATACAACAAATCTTCATTGTCTTCTGTCGTGCAATGACTACTGTTTCTTTTTTGTCTGCTTTGTTATACAGCTGTAATCAAAAATATTCAACCTCCCCCAGATTTTAAGGATTTATCAATTTAAGATTTTTAAGGAAGACAAAAAGATGCAGGGCCGTACAGATTTAAATCCAAATGAAGATCTTTGGTGGGATTTAAAGACGGCAGCTGCAGCACAGAGGCTCTCAAACATCACTGAGCTAGAGGCTTTTGCAGGTGAAGAATGGGCAAAGATTCGAGTCGAGAGGTGTAGGCAGCTTGTTAGCAGTGACCCATAACATTTGTTAGAAGTTATAAAAGTGAAAGGACGCTCAACAAAGTCCTGAATAATACTGCTCATGGGCCTGTGTTAAAAGTGGCACATTTTTCATTTGAACTTCAAAGTTGGGTCATCTTCTCTTGTCAACTCAGGTGTAGCAATGAATTGTTTTTGTTGTTTAATGAGTTTATTTTCATATATTCTCATTATCGTTCATTAACCCCTTAAACCCGAATAGCGCCCGACGGGGCTCCGCCCCCTTGCGTCCGCTTGTTGGGACCATAGCGGGGAGATACAACGGCTGACACACACATGTTTGACATCCTCGTGTTCGGACAATTCGTGGCAACAAAACTATCTACTTCAATTTCTATTCAACAGTTGGATTCCGCCTGGTTTTTTAAAAATAAAACATGTATATCTTTCCATTACTTTGTTTATTTGACACAAATTTTGCTGCAGTAGACCAAGATATGTGAAATTTTCAATTTATGTTGTTATTTGCTTCTCTACAGGAAGGAAAAAGGCTTTTTTGGAGGCAAATATGTGTTTTTTTTTCAGGCGGAAATTAGAATAATCCATTTCAACCTCAATTTATGGTCAAACAACATATTTTATTAATATTATTTCTCTTCCACAGTAATCCCCAAAGTCCACCAATTAATTTGCTACCAAGGTTAGCTATGTACACCTAGTAAATGCTAAGTAAAACCTTAATAAATGTAGATATAGAAAAAGGCCTCAGAGCTTAACAGGTTAAAATGTTGTGGTAAGAAAATAGCATCAAAGGTTTTCAAAAGTAATAACTGTACAGAACAGTGATTCTCAACTGGGACACAAAGTTTTCCATTGTTTTTTGGGGGACACCCGTTGTATGTCTCCCAGTTTAGCAATCTTGTCAGCAGTTTAATCCAGCCAAACGGGGTCACTAAAGCTACAGCTAAAAATTTTGCTCCAAAAATTTGTCTTTTATTTAATATTATTGTGTTTTATGATTGTAGAAGATGAATTATCTCACCATAGGCATCAGAAAAAGTATCGCTCAGGTATCGGTATCAAAAACCAGGTATCGAAGAACTGGTATTGAAAAAATCTGAACGGTACCCAGCTCTAATGGCAAAGGTTGCATGAGGAAGGACATCCAGCATAAAACCTAAGCCAAATCAAGTTTTATTTAGGTCATAAAAAAAAAAAAATCTGTCAAATGAGCAAGAATGCATTAGGTGGGAGTAAAAAAACATAACATATACATAATAAACATAGTAGAAAAGCATATTAAATTACTATTACACGCAAATTTCTACTTGTAATTCTAATTTTACTAAAAACAATCTAAAGCTACGCACACCACCTCTCAAATGCATATTGTTACTGCTTAACCTTTACATGACAATAAAAAAAAAACTTGACCGACCTGCACGAAGCTCTCGGTGACAGAGTTCCTGAGCGAGCGTCGTCGAGCCACTATCACCGAGGGTTTGTGAGCGGTCTGTCCCCCCGATCGCTCTCCTGCCCCGGGACGGCCCTGGCTCAAGCCCGCCTCATTGTCCTGGTGGACTCTGGGCACCGGGACGGACACGGGCATCACCAGAGGGGCCATGGAGGACGACTGCCTGCCTGACGGACCATCCTCCTGCAGAAGAGAGGGGCGAGGGTAAGAAAACAAATGAACAAAAAAAAAGTGAGTATAATCTAAAGAAATGTACCATAAAAACTGAAAATAATTACAACAATAGTCTTTTAGAGGCTGTATGTCCTGAAAAGTTATGTTATGTTGCTGTAATAAGGCTGCAGGATATGGAGAAAACATGCGATATTCAATAACTATGTTGAAAATTGCGATAAACGATATTATTGCGATATTTGAAAATAGTACCGTATTTTCCGCACTATAAGGCGCACCTAAAAGCCTTTAATTTTCTCAAAAACCGACAGTGCGCCTTATAATCCGATGCGCCTTATATATGGATCAATGTTGATTAATTATGGCTACCGTATTCAGGGGGCGTCGCCGAAGTGACAGGTTTTAAAAGCAAAGCTGGCTCTACATTCTGCTCAACCAGACTTATCCCAAATCATACGTGAGTCCTAAAACTTAAGCAGTTGTCCTTTGGTTGTCCTAGTTGTCCCGAAAATGATATAAGCGCGGATTCTGAAGCAGTTGTTGTTTGATAAAAGAAGTACCGTTGCTACCGTTGTGTTAGCTCCTGTATGTAATGGCGAATCTCCGCAGGTGATGCACAGATGCTCAATCTGTCTTTAAAATTATTTTAGCGACTGAACAGAGGAGAATCTAAGCTTTAAAATGAGGTATAACATGTCCATATTCAGCAAATTTTAGCCATGGTTAGCTGTGTTCAAACCACTCTGTTGTAAAAATAACTTAGCATCGCAGAGTGGGGATAGACGGCAAAAAGACGACACGGTATGGGATGAATGAGATACAGTAGTGTGACTGTATAAACTATAAAGTTACCCCTATATAAGTACTCGTATCGGTACGTACTTAAATGGAAGTACTCGTACTCGTACCGGTTTGAAAAAAAGTGGTATCTGTGCATCCCTAGTTTTCAACGAGGGAGTTGTAAGAACGCTGGTTTGTATTCTATTAATAAAGTTTGACTGACTTATCTGACTGTTTTTATTGATATTCAATTTAGCGCAGCGCCTTCTAGTGGATGCGCCTTATAATGCGGTGCGCCCAATATATGAAAACAGTTTTAAAATAGGCCATTAATTGAAGGTGCGCCTTATAATCCGATGCGCCTTATAGTGCGGAAAATACAGTAAGTTAAATTCACTACATTTCACAAAAATGTAAGTTCCTGTATTTACAAAATCAAAACTTAACACAGACTAAACCAGGAATAAAACAAAGCTAAGCTGTGACTAAATTAATTAAATTACCACTAAATCTGGACTTTTTAAACATTTTTATTTAGTCACAACACATGTTCTTTTAAGGCTCTGGTGGAAAATGATTCTTCAGTGTAAATCTCTGTCAGATGGAAGACCACAGCGTTATTGTGATATATTTAGATTCTTGCGATACGGATATTGCGTTTGCTGATATTACGACAATAATTTTGTGATATATTGTGCAACCCTATTCTGTAATATTATTCAAACATGGTTTTCAGTGTTATTTTAACTTGCTGGACAGTCCTACATAGATATAATACAGGATCTAGGCCAGTGATTCTCAAACTGTGGAGCAGGTAACACTGATGGTACATAGTCTCCTTCTGGTGGTACTCAGGAGTCTTTTACAGTTCAAATCCTGGTTTAGTTTTAATTTAGAGTCTGTTTTATTTTAGTTTCAGTCCTGATGTAGTTTGGACTTAAATTTGGAGTTTAGGGCACTGCTTAGTCCTGGTTTAGTCCTTGATTTGTCCTGGTTTAGACCTGGTTAAGTCCTGTTTTATTCCTGGTTTGGATCTGATTTAGACTTGGTTCAGTCCTGTTTGAATAATAATAATAATAAGGAAGGAAGGAAAACAAAAACCTCAAAACCCACAATCACTACCAGACAGCACATTGAGGAAGTGGAAAAATACAAATATCAATATATGAGTTTATACAAATATAAACTCATCCTGGATCATGACCTGAGTTGGGTTCACTGGACTGATTGTGCACAACAGAGGCTGCACTTTTTAAAGAAACGTTTATCTTTTAATGTAAAAAACAAAACAAAAAACTGCTCTACAGGTTTTATTCCAGTTTCATTGAGAGTGTTTTAACATTCTGTATTGTGTGCTGGTTTGGAAATGCTACAGAAGCTCAGAAAAAGGGTCTGAGGAAATTTGTGACTGTGGCCTCTAAACTGTTGGGCATCGAGCTGCCCATGAGGAGATTTATTCAGAGAGAAGCTCTGACCCAAGACATCCTCTCTTCTCTTCATTTGTCCCTCTGCTCTCCGGTTGCCGCTTACGTCCCCCATTATTAAAAAAACAAAACAAAACAGATCAAAGTTCTCATTTATTCCAAAACCTGTACTGTTTTTAAACACCTAGAGCTTGTTTCTGCCCAGCCAGACTTGATACATCTCCTTTGCTCCTGTACTGTTTCTTATTAGTATTCCTTGTTTTGTTGTTGTTGTTGTTGTCTTTGTGTGAATGTTTCGATGTCAGTCAAACCAATTTCCATAAAGGGACAAATAAAACTTTTCTATTCTATTCTAATAATAATAATAATAATAATGAAGCATTAGTCTTATACAGTGCCACCACCAAACACAGTCACACTGACACATTCATACAGGCAAGGTGGGTGAAGTGTCTTGCCCAAGGACACAATGCCAGTATGCAATGTTGGTAGCAGGGATCGAACCGCCAACCTTTGGGTTAGTGGGCAAATGTCTCTACAGAGGTTTAGTACAAGTTTAGTCCTGGTTCAGTCCTGGTTCAGTTTTGGATTTTGTCCTTATTTACTAATTCATTTTTCTGGATTTGTCCCTCGTTTGTTCCTCAGTTTAGACCTGTGTTAGTCCAGATTTGGGCTCCGTCAGTGATGGTACATCATTTTCTGATGTGGTACTTGTTGTGAGGACCGCAGCTTTTGGCAAAACACTTTGTGCAAATGTGAACAATGCCAAAAATGATGCTATAAATATTGTCACTTCAGCTTCTATTGATCCTGCTTCTTCTCTGCAAACAGAAGCTAGAGCCATTTCTCTTTGTAAACACCAGTTTTTTCACAAATTCTTTCACTAATTATTGTTTTTTTTTATTATTGACCATATACCTTCCCTGAACAAACCTGTGACCATTTGAAAAACCTTTTGTCTGGCATTTATAACACAACACTGTTCAAATGGACCACTGTCTAAGCATTGTCTGCTTAGAAACAAACCAATAATATGCTCAACAACATTTACAGGCAAGCAGCCAGGAGCCTGACACTGCCTTATGCTTACACTACAGCAATGTTAACAAGCACAGTATCCATCTAAACTGCTTACTCCACGTGATAAACATTTGACATTATGCTAAAACTATTGACCAATCAGTGCTTCAGCCTTACATTTCTTTATAAAATAGACTTCAACTTTTACTGGACTCAAATAAAAAGTCTATTGTTATTGCATATATTTTATTTTATTCATGTAGTGCTGTCCTAGTTAATATGATGAGCTGTAAAATATCTATACCAGTTGACAGTGATGGAATATAATGAAGTAAAAGTACTTAGTTACTTAAGTACAATTTTATGTATCTGTACTTTACTTGAGTACATTTTACAAGGGGTACTTTTACTTTTACTTCACTACATTTTATTGAAAGTATCTGTATTTTTTACTCTACTACATTAATGAGTTGGTTTGAAGTACAAAGTATTTTGAGTTTTGGTTTAAAATCATTTGTCATTGTACACACACAGTACTTAAATATAACAGATGCAGTAAAGTAGTACTGCTTTAGAAACATCAGAATAATAAAGACAGAAGAGCTCAGCGACAGATTCAGTTTCTTCTACTGCAGCAGTTTGTTTATTTTTGATCTGTAATCAGCAAAATCCCCCACATTTAACTCATTCATGAGTTGTCGAGTCTGTGTGAAATACTTTTACTTTTTTACTTGCAAGTAAAAGTGAGTACATTTATACTTTTACTTAAGCAGAAATTTTAAGGTGATACTTTTACTTGAGTAAATCTTGGCACATTTATCTGTACTTTTACTTAATAATCATAATAATAATATAATAAGTAAAGAAATTGAGTACTTCTTCCACCACTGCCAGTCGAGTTTATCGTCACCTTCAGGCATCAACAGGACTTGCAACACTGTTTTAGCCTTAATCTATTGATTTTTTCTTTGTGAAAAAATAATGGTAAATTCACTGTTGAGCTCCATAGATTAACAGTTTAAAAGGTTGACGGAGGCTAATCAGCAATGTATGTTGTAACTCATGAGCATAACACAATTCATTTCAATCAAAAAGATTTTCTTAAACTTGAAAAATCTGGGAAATACTTTTGTAGCTTTGCCTTTTTACAATTTTTAGATTTTTAGATCATTTTTTTTATTTAGATCAATTGCTCCATGGCAGGGGTGTCCAAACTTTTTTCCTTGAGGGCCACATACTGAAAAATATATGTGCAGGAGGGCCACTCATTCGAGGCGTCATATTTTGCATCACCACAAAAGATGTCACTTTTTCTTGGCGCCACCAACCATTAATTTCCATTTTTTCTTTCTTAAAGGTATTAGGGAGGATCTTTATAAATTCATTTTTTGCAATAATTATTAAAACTACCTTCATTGCCCTGTATAAGGCTTATAAATTGGTGTATTAGAAAATATAATAATAATATTAATAAACTGTGGACTCTGTGGGACTTAAAAAACCTCATCCAAACGTTTTCGTCATGAGTACGGTAACCATTGTTCCACGGACTCAACAATCATTCGTTCATCTTCCTGGTTTCAGCGATAGTGCGCGTTCTTGTGCCTGCGCATGCATATACACTATGTTTATGTAGTCCGGCATTAGCACCGCGTTAGCGGCGTTAACGTCGTAGCGGGGACAGCCTGACTTCGAAGAGCACAATGGCTGAGGAAAACCGTGAACCGGGCAGTCACAAAAGGAAAACTGTTTTTGAAGTGAACCAGAGGAGGAGGAGAAAAACTGTAGAAGAGCAGAATAAGGACGGCGTGCGCTGTAGGAACAGAAAGGGCTTCAGACGATGCATTGGTCGCCAAGTTTCTGCTGGACAGGTAACGTTTATCTTATCGTTTGAAAAAAATGCCTTTTTTCTTTATCTGTTGAACCTTTTCAACTGTACAGCAACGTCAGTTTGCTAATGCTACCAATAGCAGGAGGACATATATTTTTGCTCACATTTAGGGACTGTGCATGTGACTGGGTCTGTGTGGGGAACTAGGTCAAAGGTCGTGCAAACAAACAATGCAGGTCTAGGTTGAGGTGAATCTCTGCTGATGCCGGCTGTAAACAAACACTCGTGTTCCAACGCTCGTGCACGTCGCTGTGGAGGAGTTCCTTGGAAAGGAACAGTGAAGGGCGGGGCCTGACGCATGCGCATTATTCAAAAAAGGACAAACAGTCCCTGGTTTCTCAGCAGTCGAAAAAAATCCTCCCTAATACCTTTAATGCCAGGTACATCTCACACAAATTAAGTTTTTTACCTGCATTTCAAACCTTGCAGTAAACAGTGCTACCTGTGGCAATTTGGGCCAATTGTGAATGAAGTCCGAGGGCCAATAAAAAATTGTCTGCGGGCCGCATTTGGCCCCCGGGCCATAGTTTGGACACCCCTGCTCTATGGTCATGAGTTTTCACACACGTACACTATATTATATATAAGTATTCACTCACCCACACAAATAACTGAATGTGGATTATGGTGTGGGGTTGTTTTCAGGAGCTTAGTTCCAGTGAAGGGAACTCTGAAAGCTTCAGCACCAAGAGATTTTGGACCATGCTCCCAACTTTGTGGGAACAGTTTGGGGATGGCCACTTCCTGTTCCAACATGACTGCACCAGAGCACAAAGCATGGTTCATAAAGACATGGATGAGTGAGTTTGGTGAGGAAGAACTTGACTGAACCTGCACAGAGTCCTGACCTGAACCTGACAGAACAACTTTGGGATGAATTAGAGCGAAGACTGCGAGCCAGGCCTTGTCCACTGAGCTTTCAAACTCTTAATATACAGATTTTTCAAAAAGTCTATGGAAAAAAATGAATGTGAAATTTACTTCTGGCACCAGAGGGGGGCAGGCACTGTTGAGATCCATAAAATTACCTACAAGCACCTGCTTTTTCAACTGGTGGGTCAGGACCAAAAAGTGGGCCGTGTGCATGTTCTCAGCAGGTTGTGGAGGGACATAACTGTGTATAATATTTAGAGATATTAAATGCAAAATTATGTAAAAAATGTGTAAAAAGTGGGTCCTAATGATATGAATTTTACTTTTTAAATTCCCACTGTTGTTAACAGCAATTTTTGATTACACAACTGCCCTAGTATTATGTATGATGACCTACTTTCACTGATATAATTCCCACTGACATCTATTTACAACTTATTTATGCACTCCTCTGAAATGTCACCCGCTGTTTACCACAATAAGAGCGCCTGCGAGCTTCATAAACTCGTCTTGAACCAGTTTTGTGTGTGTTCTGCATGTGTTTTGTGTGTTTTGTGTGTGTAGGGGCGTGGACTCTCCGTGGAGGCAGCAGGTTGTCAGTTCGGCCCCTCCCTGATTTAAACCAACGACTGGGACAGAGCCTGAGGAATGTGGAGGTGTGCAGACATGCAGCGTGCACTCAGGCCCATGACAGACAGCGCAAATCCCGCTGAATGGAAAAATCAAGCTAATCATGAGCTAAAACATGTACTGTAGTGGAAAAAAGGTAAAGGATACAGTGTGTACAGGGCTCCTGCAGGTATAAGCAAGTCTAATTTAATGCTTTTCAATGCCACTTTTAATGCCACAAACACACAACCGCGGCAGCTTAATCTATCAAAACTTACTGTAAAATACAGTTTGTAAAGCGTGTTGAAAGTATGTTGAAAGAAAGATCCGGTGTTTGGGTAATTTGGTCTCGCTGGAAGCAAACGCTCATGTACGCAACAAAAAATGTAAATTATTATTCATATACATATCTACATTCACAAACAAAACCAACAATATCAGAGACCTTACCTCAAACTTAAAAATTTGAATGCCTGTTGGAATCAAATGTAATGGTTTTTAATGTCATTCAAGGCCTTCATTTTTTTCGCAAAATCAATTTAACGACTTTTAATTAGGGCTGCAGAATATGGCGAAAACATGTGATATTCGATAACTATGTTTAAAATTGCGATAACAATATTAATGCAATATTTGAAAATAGAGCCTACTTTTCGATCATAGTAACATTTTCGAACATTTATACTTAACACAGACTAAACCAGGAATAAAACAAGGCTAAGTTGTGACTAAATGAATTAAATTACCACTAAAACTGGACTTTTTAAACATTTTTATTTAGGCACAACACATGTTCTTTTAAGGCTCTGGTGGAAAATGATTCTTCAGTGTAAATCTCTGTCAGATGAAGACCACAGCGTTATTGCGATATATTTAGATTCTTGCGATACAGATATTGCGTTTGCTGATATTGCGATAACGATAATTTTGAGATATACTTACTGTGCAGCCCTATAAATAATGTTTTTAAAGCCTAGAGGTGAATGGATCTGACTGGCCATGCAACAATTTTCAAGCCTTTAAAGCACTTTCCAAACCCTAAAAGCACATCATTAAATTGACTTAATCTGGTATTTCAATTACCTGTAAGAGCGCTATAATTATCTCAAATGTAACAAAGCCACTATAGACTGGATCTGGCTCAAAAAGGGTGTGTGCCAGGTCCAATGTAAATAGAATAAATCCTGAATAAGGGGGTTACAGGGCTCATGTTACGAACACAGGCAGCGCTCTTAAAAAAACAAGATGCACCTTTCAAATAAAACAGAGAATTCACAAGAACAGTGGTTTTTCAGGTTGTTCCGGTATCCGTCGCTGCGTGACTCTGCACCACACTCAACAAATATTTTGAAAACGGCACAGAGACAAGTAGTAGTAGTAGTAGTAGTAGTAGTAGTAGTAGTAGTGGTAGCAATTGTAGTATTAGTAGCACTAGAGGTAGTAAATGCAGTAGCTGTGTTGGTAATAGTAGTAGGACTAAGAGTAGTAGTAAAACTAGTATTGATAACAGTTGCAGAAGCAGTGGTAGTGTTAGTAGTAGTGGTAGTAGTAGTAGTAGTAGTAGCAGCTGCCCTATTAGAAGTATTAGAAAAGATTGTAGTAGGGTTGATGTAGTGTTGTATTAATAGCAGCAGCAGTAGTAGCTAAGGGTGCTCCGATCAGCATTTTTGAGGCCCATCACTGATCACCTTTTGCTGTGATCGGCCGATACCGATCATGGCCGATACTGATCACATGGTCTTCAATGTAGTAATGTAATGTATGCAGGCTATTATTATTTCTACTTGAAAAATACTGTAGCCTTTGTAAATGTAAAACAAAATTCTACTTATTTTGTTTTAGAAGAGGTTTTGTTGCATTATCGGCCTTTAATGTGTGCCCAGTGTCTGTGTGGTTTTGTTTGATGCTCCGCTGATGTAAAAATCAGCTGTTCTTAGTTGGTTCCTTTAATGCGAGTCTGCGGGTGCAGCGCCTGTGTCCGCGTAACGCGCAGCCAAACCAGGTTGAAACACAGTGGACTAAAGAGCAGAGACAGCTCCTGCAGCCAGTTTTGACAACGTCTGAATGAAGAAAACGTGCAAAGAGAGCAGAGAAGACAACGATGAAAGGTGCTCCTCTCAGACACACGGACACATGGGCTGCCTTTTTACTTTCTCTTTCCATTAGCAGCCATTTGGTGCAGTTTAAGCCACAAAACGCACAGTTTTCTCTGCGTAACAAGACACAGGCAGACTCTGAAAATGTAAATGTTAGCGGGTTAGCTCTAGCTCTATTTGCGTTGGCGTTTGCAAATAAACGCACTGCTGAGCCTCGGTTCTGTCCCGTGGGCTCCAGGAGCAGGCGGGGACAAAGCGGGGACATAAAGCAGCACCGCCAGGGCAGGTTTGTGTTAGTTATAACCCGGGCTTAACTTAAAAACACTGCTAGAATAACGCTACTGCTGTTTAATCAAACCGGAGTTGCAGGACAGTAAATGTGAGAGCCTCACGTGTTTGTTGTAATTCGATCGGCCCATTTTACCAATTACCGATCACTCTATTTTTAGCCATGATCGGCTGATCACCGATTGTGGCCGATCGATCGGAGCACCCTTAGTAGTAGCCCTAGAAAAGTAATAAGTTAGAAGGGTAGAAGTAGTGGTTGTTGTGTTAATAGCAGTCATAGTAATAGTAGTAGTGGCAATAGCAGTAGTAGTAGTAGCACTAGAACTAGTAAGCCCAGTAGCTGTAGTGGTAATAGTACTGGTATTGGCAGCAGGGAGCACTTTCTACTTAGTAGTTGCCCTGGTATTAGCAGTAGTAGTAGCCCTGATAGTAGTAATAGCAGAAGCAGATGCAGTAGTAGTAGTAGCAGTGTTAGAAGTATTAGTAATAGTGATAATAGTAATGTTAACAGCAAGAGTATTAGTAGTAGTAATAATAATGCATTAGTCTTATATAGCGCTAGACACTCCAAGTCGCTTTACAGTTTGGTGCATTATTCATTCTCTCCTCAGTCACACTCAGTGATGGTGAGCTACTTCTTTAGCCACAGCTGCCCTGGGGCAGACTGACGGAAGCGTGGCTGATATTTTGTGCCTACGACCCCTCCAACCATCACCAAAACAGTCACACTGACACATTCATACAGGCAAGGTGGGTGAAGTGTCTTGCCCAAGGACACAACAGTATGCATTGCCGGTTGCGGGCCCTTGAACCACCAACCTTCAGGTTAGTGGCAAGCATCTCTACCGACTGAGCTACTGCCCCTACTACTGGTAATAGTAGTAGTAGTAGCAATAATAACAATTCTGCTCACTACTCTTACATTACTTCTGCTCTAGTATTAATATTCTGAAGTAACAGTACTTATACTTGAGTACTCATTCTGAGTACTTCTTTCCTCTTCAATAGGGAACAGAAAAACAGTGCTTCCTCTTTGGACAGCTGCATGCCCACTTTAACAATAAAACTATATTCCACACAATAATGCACAGGAATTACTGAACAATTAGTAATATTTCTACTACACTGTGTCGCAGCACTTCCTTTTCCTGTGAAGTAATCAGCAGAAAAACACAAGAGGGTCAGCTTGTGTTCATGTTTCAGAATTATTTTGGTTAATTTATGAAGTTAGAGAGGTATACAATGAGCTAAAGTGGTAGGGCAGAAGTGATGCAAGACTTAAACTCAAGTTTTACAACCTTTAAAAACATTTTGTAACTAAGAGAAAATTTTCAATAATTAATTTACTGGTGTTATAAAGAAACATATGAAGAGACCAGCAGAGGGCAGCAAAGTGCAGAGTGCTGTGGTCTTTGGAACATAAGCAAAGAAAAAGAGCACTTCTTTAAACTTTTTGTAAGATGCCATTTTACTATAAAATGAAAAATTTCAGTGAGGACTCAGTGGAAAGAGGACTGTACACCGTTTTTTGGATAAATGACTGAGAGCAGACTGGATGTAGAGGGCTTGTTGATTGGTCAGAACACTCCCGCCCACTCCAGGAAGCACTGAGCCTTCAGAAACTCACCGCCAGAGAATAGAGGATTACTTAAACCGGCGTGAATGAAACGAAACACAACAACAGGTATGTTTTAGATGAGCGAATAACATTAGAACAAAAAAGTCAATTTTGCATAATAAAGCCCCTTTAATAATTGCTAAATGTTGGTAATGTACAAAACAATACTTCTTATTGTGTATTATTGCCTCTTGAATGTGTTTTTATTCAATATTCACAACAAAACATTAAAAAAGAAGTCATCTGAACTTGTTTTTTAAGTAGGAGACATTTCATCTCGCCTGGATAAGTCAGAGTCTTCACAGACTGTTTCTAGCAAACGTATTAAGGATGTGAATTTGCTCTTAAAATTGTCCTCCAAACGGAATTTGACAATGCATAATACAAAGTTAACAAAATGCATCATGTCATTGAATTAATAAATGCGTCTTGGTTTTTCTTGTTAAAGGTCATGGCCTGCTGGAGCCTATCCAAGCAACTATAACTATATAAGAGGAGAGACCCTACAGGAATACTTAGGGCTGCACAATATATCGCAAAATTATCGCAATATCAGCAAACGCAATATCCGTATCGCAAGAATCTAAATATATCGCAATAACGCTGTGGTCTTCCATCTGACAGAGATTTACACTGAAGAATCATTTTCCACCAGAGCCTTAAAAGAACATGTGTTGTGACTAAATAAAAATGTTTAAAAAGTCCAGTTTTAGTGGTAATTTAATTAATTTAGTCACAGCTTAGCCTTGTTTTATTCCTGGTTTAGTCTGTGTTGTTTTGATTTTGTCGCTGTTTGACTTGTAAATACAGGCTCTATTTTCAAATATCGCAATAATATCGTTATCGCAATTTTCAACATAGTTATCGAATATCACATGTTTTCCCAATATCGTGCAGCCCTAGTAATACTGAAAGGATGTGCAGAGAGATTACAGTCAGTTGCCCCGAAGATTAAAACCTACAACCTCCATGCTGTGAGGCAGGAGCGCTAACAACTCTGCCAATGTGCACTCTGTCAGTGATAACAGACAGGATTATATTTTCCAGTTTTATTCTGTAAAATTGACTTTTCTGAGCTCTCTCTTATGTTATAATGTTGTTCCCTCATCAAAAACATACCTGGAGTTGTGTTTTGTTTCATTCACGCCTGTTTCAGTGACCCTGAATTCTCTGGCGCTGAGTTTCTGAGGCCTCAAAACACTCGGTTGCACAAACCTCCGCCTCTACCCCAAAGCCCCGCCCACTCCAGGAAGCACTGACCAATCAACAAGCCCTCTACACCCAGTCTGTTTGATTTAGGCTGCAGTACTGTTTTCAAACCGCTACAAACACATGCTGCTTACCTTTAAGGAAGAGAAGTGTTTGTTTTTTCTTTGATTATGTTAAAAAGACCTGCTGCCCTCTGCTGGTCTCTTCACTTGTTTCTTTATGGCAGCAGCAGAGTACTTATTAAAAATATTTTCTTTGCATCACATAACATTTTAAAGGCAGTAAAACGTGCTGCTGTTCTAGAGACCAAGGTTGATTGAAAAATATGAATAAAAGCAGAATATAGCCCATTTAATAACAGTAATATAAGTTAATGAGATTAGATGAGTTCTTTAACACAGCTAAAAAAAAGTGAAGTGCTTTAAATCAAAATGAGGATATGTGCCGATTATCACTTGACATTTTTGTGACATTAATCAGTGGTTAATAAAGTGGTTATATATTCGTTTCCTCTGTCACTAACTCCAGCTGCTCCTACAGACAGCCACTGTTATGAGCCAGACTCTGCAAAGATTTGTACTTTTTTCGCTCCACTGTAGCTTTGGCTTGTTGTGAATGATTTGAGTTTGCAAACCTCAGACAAAGAGAGCATTTTTCCTCTAATCTTTAGGCCGTATACATTGCCATATTATTGCAAATACTACTACCTACAATGCAGAGGTATAGATATAAACCCTTATACCCGCTAAATCTATATATTTTTACTTTCTGAAGACCCTCTACACCTTTCCAAACCCACCAGCTGGGTTAAGGTGTTAATTTTACTCATATTTATTCATTTATATGTATTTTTATGACTAAAAATTAAAAGTAAAGTGCTTTATTTGTCATTATACATACAAGGTGTACACTGAAATTGGGCACATGGTCAGATGGAGCAGTTAGTCCTGAGCTGCTGCAACTGAGCAAAGCTGGGCAGACGCAGGGAGAATGTGCAAACTCCACACAGAAAGGCTTTGTCTGGTCTGGGAATCGAACCCAGGACCTCCTTGCTGTGAGGCACCACTGCGCCACTGTGCCGCCTATTTAGTAATATTAGTAATAATGATGAAAGACAAGACGAGATGAGCAAATCAACCAGATTTACACTTTGCCCAATCACTTGCAATCTACCAAATGAATGAAGCATTTTTTAAATATATCTTTTTAAATATATTTTAGGCCTTTTTCAGCTTTTTGAGATGGTGCACTTAAGAAATGACAAAAAATGTTGGAGAAGAGCGCACGGAGAGACATTCTGCAAAGTGTCCGAGTCCGGAATCAAACCCATGACCCTGAGGCAGTCTGTAGTTGCCTTGTGTGCATGATGGTGCTATTTTTAAATATTTGCAAATGGCATCCTCGAGTAGGACTGTCTAAGAGTCCTGATATGACACATTTTTTAAAGGTTGTAAATGTGCATAATATGACCCCTTTAAAAGTTTGATTGATAACAGTGTAGAGGTATTTTTAGACATTTTAACACATGAGAATTCTATACTGGTTAAGCCATTTTTGCTTTTTTCCCTCATATGTCACATTCTGTATGCATAATAATGTAATGATGATATAAGCTGGAGTGTTTGCAGATGCAGATTTAGACCATAGTTATGTATGTAGTTACCAATTTTTGTGTTTTACAAAAATACAGCCTTACTCGTCTCTTACCTTAACTTTAGCCGGCAGCGACTCCCTCTTGGACGCCTGCTGCGCCAGTGTCTCCAGGTTGATCTCTTTGGACGCCCTCCTCCGTCTCCTCGTGCTCTGGATCACTCCGCCGGTCCCGGTCTGGCCGCCTTCCCCTGCTTTCTGACCCGCTGCTGGTACTGCTCCTGCTGCTGCTCCTGCTGGTGCTGCTACCACCCCGTTCTGGGACAACCCCTCTGTTGTCGGCGACTGCCCTTCTCTGGAAAGCCTCCTCGATCTTCTCGGTTGTGCCGACGCCGCTGCGTTTGGGAGGATCTCCACCGGATTTGCGACTACCTTTTCTGACACCATTTCTTTTACAATCGTACATAATTCTTGCTTTGGCAGCTCTAAATTATCCTCCTTTTTCACTTCTTGCTGGGACGGCTCTGGACTCTGGTAGCTCACAAAGTTTTGTTTCGGCGCGACTTGCACGGCTACGACTTCTTGCTGGACATTTTGCTGCCCCATTTGCTGAACTGGCTGCATGCACTGTCTCTCTTGCAGCTGTTGCTGGTGATACTGCTGCAGCTGGATTTGTTTCTGCTGCTGTAGATGCTGCTGCTGCTGCTGTTGTAAATGTTGTTGCAGTTGAAGTTGTTGCTGCTGCTGAAGTTGATGGTGATGCTGCAGTTGCTGCTGCTGTTGCTGCTGCTGCTGCTGAATTTGGTGTAAAAGTGGTTGCTGCTGTTTAGGTTGCTCGCTGTAGCCTAGATTTTGCATTGCTTTATTTTGTGGGAATCCCGTGTAGTATCCCGGATTGAACTGCTGCTGTTGTTGCTGTTGCTTACTCTGCCTAAAAGTTTGGAAAGGTTGCAGCATCGGCGCTTGTAACGTGTGCGGCGCTGCGTGGGATTGCTGCTGCTGTTGTGGATAACCTTGCAATTGGTGCATAGGGTCCCACTGCGCTTGCGAGTTATCCCTAAAAACCTCTTGCATCTGGCTCTCGGCTCCCATCGCCAGACCCTCGTGGCCGCCTTTGTGGAACATCGGACCCCTCACGTTCACTCCTCCCATGTAGGAAGGAAAGTTTTGCCCCCATCCCGCTAACGGAGCTTCCTGGGACCAACCAGTACCCCTGCATGGCGTCCTGGTGCATCCACTTCACCGGGGCAGCCTGCTGTTGGTAATGTCCCAAACTCTGAGGCGCTTTCTCTGGGTTGTAAACTCCAGAGGTCCCGGCGCTGACTTCTGTATGGCTCGGGTCTAAAGCCGGAGGTCCCATCCCGTAATAAACCTCGCCTGACTGCACGGATTCCTTCATGGCTGCGGCCCGATGCTTGCCTGTTTTGTCAACTTGAGAGGGGAGACTCATAGCTCACTGTTGGAGCTCTTAAAAACTAATTTGGAGAGTTTAGGCGCTGCGTGTGGTTGAGGAATTTTTATAGCATTCAAAAAGCAAATAAAACAACTCAGAAAGGAAAGAGTTTAGGCTTTTGTCCAATCAGATGTAAGCTTGTATGCCCATTTTTGTCATCATTTTTACAGAAGAGGACCCTGAAATGACAAAATATTAAGAAAATTAGTTATGTACAACCCAAGTTTGGAGCGGCCTTGACTAAAGAAGAAACTACAGCCGACAAAAACAAACTGGGCATTCGTATAGACAGAATAAAAGTGTTTTTATGCATTAGTACAGTGGTTCTCAAACTGTGGTACGGGTACCACTGGTGGCACGTGTCTTCTTCTGGTGGTACTCAGGAGTCTTTGACAGTTCAAGGCCTGGTTAAGTTAATTTTACTCCTTTTATTCAAGCTCTGGTTTGGATTTCAATTTTAAGTTTAGATCACTGCTTAGTCCTGGATTGGTCTTGGTTATAATTCTGCAACTGAACCTTGATTAGTCCTGGTTTAGCCCTGATTTAGCACTGAATTTCTCCTTTTTTAGTAATGCATTATCTAAGTTAACCCCTATTTTGTTCCTCAGTTTAGACCTGGGTTACTCTAGATTTAGGCCCATTTTAGTTTATTAGACATTACATTTAAAAAGTCAACTAGTTTTTCTGCTGAGTGTGACTTGGTGAGTAAAGTTTCAGAACAACTGTATTAGTAAAAGCCTCATTATCTGTAATAGACGTTGCATTAAGTAAAGAGAGAGAGAGCGAAAAGGTGGCGCTTGCAGTAGAGCTGCCATTTGGCTCAACAAGAAATACAGGAAACGAAGGGGCTTGTGCAAAGAGCAGAGAGCTTTAGCCACTGATGTTATGTTGCGAACTAGCAGCAATAAGGAAGCGATTAAGAGAGCGAAGTGGTCCTGTGCAAGTAATAGTAGTAGCCATAGTTGCAGCAGCCCAGTGACAGTCCGTGAACGTAGCCTACCTGCTTAGTGGTCAGTTGTTGTGCACAGAGCCCTGCGCGTAAAGCCCCGCGGAAAAGTCACTCCGGCCGCGTCCAACGTCGACTTTTGCGTGGAGCTCCATGTATGTCAGCGCTCTTGTCAACTTTCTCTCGAGTTTCACAGCGCGACAATATGGCGAAGTACAAGAAGAAGAAGAAGAAGAAGAAGAGGAGGCGAGTTTTCCGACCGGACGGAGCCTCAAAAATACTCCAAAGTCCGCGAGCAGAGCGGAGCGGAGCGAGTTGAATGCGCAGTTATATTTTTGCACGCCGCGTCCGTAAAACCGTGCACTTCCAGGAAAACATGTCCACAACTTTCTTCCCGCATCAGCGACTCCCAGGCAGACCGCACGAGACGTCACCGCTGCTCTCGTTTGCGCAGACTTCCAAAACAACAACCACCCAGTGCACGGTCACTGCAGTCACGGGCAATGTATGTGCGTTATCCAATTGGTTTGTGGCTCGCTGTTAAGAAAATAAAATGCGCAAAAAAAAAAAAAAAAAAATCCACAAAGTTGTGCGCCCCCCAAACGCAACGCCTCACCCCAAAACAGATCAACTCACATCCTGTTATCCAATCCAGATGACGGGCCACTCCTGTCACTGTATCCGTGTGCGTTTGGTTCGCATGCGCTGCTGTCCCGCTGGAGGGGCGGAGACAGTGGGGACAGAAGGAGGAAGCTGCAGCTGACAGTCAGGAGCGCGAAATGTCACTTCAAAGCCCCGAGGTTTTTTTTTGTGTGTGTGTACGTGTGACAGTGTGACAAGTGAGAGCGCTGTAATGTCGCACAGAGCAGCGGTGAAAGATCTGGCGCACGGGCGTAACTGAAATAAAGTAGTGAAGGGGCCCATTCCCTTTGTAACTTTTTACTATTAAACAGTTTTAAATGTAATAAAGCTAATAACTTGCCAATAATGCAATAACATTTTTGAGCCAATAACATTTTGCTTAATAAGTTATGACATTATTGGCCTAGCATTAATAAAAATCCTTGGAAAATATAACTGCATTCTTGGAAAGGTGTTTTCTTTTTTGTTTTGTTTTTGCTTTTTTTCCAGTTTTGTGCAGTTTGCTCATCAGAAATAGGTTTAGTGGATGGCATAGTTAATTATGATTGTGAGAGTCAGTTTGAGAGTTTTTCATGTGCAAAATGTTCTATCTAGAATTTATTAATTTGCTTAGGTCTGTTTGTGAAGGCTCTTGGTCATTCAAGCTGTCTAAATCACAACAGAAAACATTTAAAAATAAATCAGCTGGACTTGGTTTTTTGGAGTTTTAGATGTTTTGTCGCTTATCCAAGAGGCTTTTTATGTTTTGTCAGTGTTGGATGTTGCATAGTCAACGTTATTGGCTCAAAAAGTTTGTTACATTATTGGCTTTATTACATTTAAGTTGCCAAAATATTTACATTATTGGCAGTTATTATTTGACATTATTACATTATTGGTTGTTACAAACATATAGCCTCAATATATATTTCTATTATTTATATATTAATATAGGCCTTTTTATTAATTGAAGATACTTTTTAAGATGCATAAGTTCAAGGAGGCCTCGAGCAGTGGCTCACCTGGTAGAGTGTGGCGGTACCCCTCAGGGGTGTCGGCCTGGGGGGGTAAAGGGAACTGTTTAACCAGGGCCCCCTGCAGGGAGGGGCCTTCAAAAAGCCTGGAATATGCATGAGAAATATTGATCAAGTGGTTCACCACCAAGATGGTTTACACAAAGGGCCCAGAATATCATGCAACTCCCCTGATACCACTACCACCGGAGTAGCCTGGGTTAGGTTCCTGGCTCAGGCAAAGTTGCACCACCATGGTATTCCTTGTAAGGTAAGGTGTACTGTCCCTGTAAGGAAATGTGTCCTCTGCATTTAACCCATGCTTCAATGCTGCTGCGGCAACCTGTCAAGAGCAGGGATTAAGCTGGAGAATTTTGTTGTAGGCTAATGTGGGTGGGGGGTGGGGGGGTCCTTTATTAATACAACTCTATCAAATCAACATAAAATAACCCCTAGGAGTCCAGGACCATAGATTGTTTATGTTAATGGGAAGCACTATGGCAGTATGATAAACATTCCTAGCAAATTACCCTCACTTATATTTGTTTTTTAAACTCCTGATGATACGCCACTTTGATTGAGAGCAGAGGACACTATAAGGGGGTCCTTAGGATATTTTTTCTCCTGGCCCTAAAAAGTTGATCCAGCCTATATGATGTTACAATGAAACAAATTAATGACTTTTTTTTTTATATTGTAGGCAAATCTTAATTAAAAACTATTTGAACTGATCTATCTATATTTGTTTGTATATCTATAGTAAATTAATTCTTGTGAGATATGAGAAAGAACTGCAGAGGTGGTTTCTCATCCTGTAGTAGCTTGTATATTTTATTATCTGGGACTCATATTTACGTTTTGTCCCAACTCTCTACGTAGGTCTGTCAAGTGCTAAAAGTAAAAAAAAAAAAAAAACGCTTGTTATTTACCCCCTCTGCCCCGTTTAAAGCCCCTCGGCCGTGCTTCCATTACGCTGTTGTTTGTATGGACGTAGGATCCCCGCATTCCCCACCACACACTGCTGTGGGATGCGGGAGTCTGCGGACCAATCAGGAGCGAGTATCCCCGTGACGTCAACGCGCTCGCTCGGTAGAAATCTCACGTAGCGTCATTCCCCTTCCATCCATCCATCCGTTAGCATTTAGCTTTAGCCGCACACACTTTAAGCCATAATGCCCCCCTCCTCTACCACTGCCTTATCTCTTCAAATAAATATGGAATAATCAGCGTTAAAACATATCGGGGGGGAGGACCATGGACGCTGCTTATTTTCTTAATTTTATCTGTAAACGGAATATTTTTATCCGGCAAGGTAAGGAATGCTAAATGTTATTCAATTGTAAACGCGCTAGTTGTAGTTAGCTTGGTGACAGTCAGGGACCACCGCAGCAGCAGCAGCCGCAGCGTTGTTTAGTTAGCTAGATTAGCCTCCTCAAAGCTGATTATAACCCTTTGCTCTCCGCGGCTGTGAACTCTCGCTTTACCGGAGCTTGTAAGTGCATTGGCAACGAAAAAAAAACAAAAAACTAAACAATACTAGCTCTCTCCGGGTTATTTAACAGAGGATTGTTTAGCGTCGGAGCCTTGGAGACGAGGAAGCGTAACTAGCCAACATTTATTATTATGGCTGCACACGGATAGATCGCTCATCACTTCTAAAACGCTGTCAGGTAATAAAAAATAAATAAATAAAAAAGCTTGCATTACATAGTTATAAGAGAATGTAGCTTATTATATTATTATACGCGTTCTTAGGATGAAATCTCCAGTTTAAAGATTAGTGAGGATTGCGAACAGATAAAAGCCACAGATTTAGCGTTAGTTTGGACATATGTTTTATAATCTTTCTTGACAATCTTTTTCTTCTTTTATTCAACGTCGTGTTTTAATTATTTATCTAGTTTTAAATGTCAAGTCCTGTTTTAAAACCACTACGACTTGTTAATATGTTGATATTTAAGAGCTTAATGTTAGCTTTCTTTAAGATTTAAGGCCCTAAGGTATTTTTTTAAAAGTTTGGGACCACTAAAATTAATATAGTCTACAAACCTTATGCTTTATTGAATCCAAAGCATGTATTTTTTTTTCAGTGCAAGAGTATAACCTTCTAAACAGAGAGGTCAGTTTTAGTTACAATACTACTGGTATTGGAAAAATAATTTTTATTCAGTACCAAGTTCCAGTACCTAGAGGGACCTTTAATGTTATTTTGCATGTGGGAATCAAATAAATAATACAGAATAAATCATATAAACTATGGGTTTTAAATTACAGCAAAGAATTTAGCTTCAAAAATTGGTCTTTTACTCAATATTTTTGTGTTTTATGATTGTAGAAGCTGAATTAGCGCACTATAGGTATCAAAAAAAGTATTGCTCAGTTACTGGTATTGAAAAACAGGTATCATTTAAATACTGGTATAAAAAAAATCTGAACAGTACCCAGCCCTAATAATAAAGCCATTGTTTTTGCATCATCTTATTCCTGCACTGTATCTGACAGTTAGTTGGTTTAAATTTAATCATTTAATTTAATTTACTCTGCAAATAAGTAATGTCAGTGATTGCATTAATGTTTAACCCTTGTGTAATCCTGCGTTTCCCTCCCTTTAGCCGGAGCCTCTTGTTGCTGATGCCAGCTGCAGACTGTAGCTTAGAGCTCTCAGGATGAGTGGAGCTGGAGAGCACACAGACATCCTGTCAGTGTCAGACGTCGTCAGGGACCGATGGAAAGTTGTAAGTGCTCAACGCTCTGCAGAATTCATTTAAACATGATCTTAAAATGAGCAACACACTGACTGCACAATTTATTTTGAATATGTAATAGAAATGTTTTGTGAAAAAACTACATACTAAATACAACATTTTAAAGGCTTCATTATCAAGGACATCGATATTAGATGCTGGTATTATCAAGCTTTGGCAAATCATATATTTTCATACATTCAGGTCTGCCTGTCAGCTTTGGCATTAGAATAGGAGACAGTGCCATTCTTGTGGTCTTCTTGGCTTGCAAATATTACGGCAAAATAACCAGTAAAAAGTCGCTATTCCAGCACTAACAATGTGTGTTGACAAGAGAAAACGAAGGCAAAGTGAAATGAAGATAAATTTTGGAAACAAACATTCCCATAATGTTAATATTATTATTATTGTAAATGTTAGGCAGAGATGATTATGGGATTGGTGTATTTCTGAAACCAATATAAAATTAGTAGTGTAGTAGTGTTACTTTAATTTGATACAAGATAGTAGTATTTTGCAAGTTACCTAAATTTAGACAGTTTTACTTAAAAGTTCGGGTTTGTCAGTGAGGATGTTTTTTACTAAACCTCTTGTCTTGCTACAGATAAGGAAGATTGGTGGAGGAGGGTTCGGGGAGATCTACGAGGTCCTGGACCAGCTGAGCCAGGCCACAGTGGCCTTAAAAGTGGAGTCCGCTCAGCAGCCCAAACAGGTGCTGAAGATGGAGGTGGCTGTGCTCAAAAAGCTTCAGGGTGAGTCTCAGAGAGCACTTTAGGCAAAAGGCTGGAGGTAATTAAATCAGCAGCCAATCAGGAAACAAAAGGCCAAATCAAGTGGGAGCTATTGTTCGGACTGATTAGTGGTGGCTGGAGTGGTGCTGTGTTAGTGCTTGAGTTTGATCTTGGGTTTGAGAGAGGCTTAGGACCACTTTTTAAAGGTCTTGGAGTCTTTGGATCTTTGGTGTGCAACACATTTTGATTCGTACTTGTCTAGGCTTCAGAGGACTTATTGTGATCTGAAAATTTCTATCTTTAAATGCACCGAATAACATTTACATATATTTTCTAAGCCACTGTTACTTCCTCTTTGCCTCTTGCTGACACGCCATTTGTTAAGTTATTGTCTAAAATACTAGTCTAAAGGTACTGTAAGTGGAATATGTGCTCTACTGGTTTGAAAATGGTACTGCAGTCTAAATCTAAACAGTGGTCTGTGGGTTGCCAGTCTTGCCGCTTTTCTGACTGGACGGTCAGCAATGTAGTTTTCGAACCAAAACTAAAAATGTAAAGATAAAGAACTTGAGCATTATGTAAAGTATTTTTTTAACTGTGAATAAATCTTGATAGCAATATTACTTGAAGTATGTATGTGATTTAAACTGAAGCAAGAGTGGCACGATACAAGGAGTTTTTATAAGACAAGGGGTCCGAAGTGTTCCCAAAAGTGTGCCGTACTAGGTCACATTGCATTAAACACAAATCCAACGTATGATGTTTTATGGCGAGTTGTTAGAGTGGCGCAGCGCTGAAAATTTAATGCACAGAAAGCTGGGTCTAAACAGGAAATAGTTACTGTTGTGGCTACGGCAGCAACTTTACCTCTAGCCTCTCACATCGCCACACACCAGGATTATATTCAATTTTGGCTATCTATTCAGGTTTTAAACATCCCCTTCTAATACAGATTTTATCTCAGTATTATTATCTTTTCTTGCTCTCGTGTGACATCAGTGTTTGTGTAGTTGAAGCTGTTTTCCTGGACCTATAGTAGTGCAGTAGGAGAGCAGTATGTGTTTTAAATAATATATCTACTATATATGTTTGCAGGTAAAGACCATGTGTGCCGTTTTGTGGGCTGTGGCCGAAATGACCGCTTTAATTATGTTGTAATGGAGCTTCAGGTAGGCACATCATATATTTGTATATTAGTGACCTATGCATCGTATGTGACGGTAAAGTGATGTTTCTTTTCGATTTAAAGGGAAGAAACTTGGCAGATTTGCGCAGAACCATGAGCCGTGGCACTTTCTCTGTCTCCACCACTTTAAGACTCGGGAAACAGATTCTAGAGGCGATCGAGAGCATCCATTCTGTGGGGTTTCTGCACCGGGACATCAAACCTGTAAGTTCACTTGTTTCTCTACGTTGTTTCATATGACTATCTACTTTGTGAACTAATCAATAACCAATTTACTTACCTTGCGCCTATGTGTTGACCCAGTCTAATTTTGCGATGGGGAGACTGGCCAGTACCTGCCGCTGCTGCTATATGCTGGATTTTGGTTTGGCCCGACAGTTCACCAACTCCAGCCAAGAAGTCCGTCCGGTAAGTGCTGCCTGCTCACTGTACTTCCTGAATCAGCGTCTGCATAAATCTGCAGCCATTTACCGAGAGTGCCCCCCTGGTCGGGCCAAACGGTAAATTTTATTCTGGCAGAGGTCACGTGTAGACAGGATTATAAATGCGGTTCAGCGCAAACGTTTTAAAAAATATGAACACATTCTTCACATAAATCCAGTGACTCACAGACTGTGGCGCTGGTTTTGTTTTGCAGGCATTGTTTTAAAAATCTGGTGCGACTAGTGGAGAAAAAATAAGTTGCAAGACATATACACAACTATTTACTGTTTCGTTATTTTTTGACATGCTGAAAATCTAAAATGGTTTTGTTTTCCTCTGCCTTATTCATTATTTATGAAGCTACTTTTTTTCTGCAGAGCATGTGGTTGAGGTGCAGACCGTAGAGAGCCTAAAAGCATTAAGCATTATGTATTACTGTGATGGGGAAGCACTGTGTATAGCCTCTTTCACATTGTATGCTGTGACCGTAATCACAGAAGCCTGACAGCTCCGCGTCGACTCTGTGATTACTCTGTTAGAAAGTTAGCCCAGCATACACAGAAATCAAGCCCTTTTGGTCTGATTATGAGAAGGTTGTGGTGGTCCTTAACAATATTTTCACCGAGATAAAGCTGCGTGCCTAAAAACTAGGCTGCACTGCTACTTGCAAACCCCACTGACAACTGTTTTGTTGCTATGCCTGTTGTTATGAACGGCGCGTCCCCACTTCCTATTCCACTCAGCTCCGCGCCTGCCGTGTCCTATCTGAAAGGGGCTTTATCTCAAACTGTCTTTTCTCCTCCAGCCCCGTCCTGTGGCGGGCTTCAGAGGAACTGTGAGATACGCCTCAGTCAACGCTCACAAAAACAAAGTAAGTGCATCTGACCAACATGAAAATATTTTAATAGATCTAGTATGTTTTCTTTATTATTCTTTATTAACCAATTATTAAAATGTTTGATTTTTGCAGGAAATGGGCCGACACGATGACCTGTGGTCTCTGTTTTACATGCTGGTGGAGTTCATGGTGGGTCAGCTTCCCTGGAGGAAAATCAAAGACAAGGTGAGAGCGTTCACAAGTTAATCTGAGTACTTCTGTTACTTACTGTATGGTTCATGTTTATAGCAACCATTGTGTGTGGGTAGGAAACGTCTAGCCGCATTTTTAGGACACTATAGGATTTCCAAGCATAGTTTTGCAACATTTTCTGTACTTCACAGAGTTGAATTTCTGAAAAAGAGACATTGATGCCTAAAGGTGATGTGTAATTATGTTGTGCAGACTTTCTCTACAATGCTGTATGTTGGTATCTATGAACAAACCCAATAACAATAGGTCTGAGAGTGCATAAAAACTTTAGATCTTCATGCACAAGTAAATGTTAGAAAGGATTGTGTGATTGCGCTTCTGCTCCAGCAATGCTCAGTTTGTGCATGCTGGTTTCTATCGCGCTCTTACACCTTTAGTTTTCCATACCAATTTTCCATGCTAGGCAAGTGTTAAGAGTTTTTATATTAAGGTGATTATGTTCTATTGAGAACTTAGAGGGTGACCGATGCTCAACATTTTTTAAATAGATTTTTCATATCTCTGACTAAAGTCAAAGATGTAAAATCTCTGTTGGGAATCTTTGCTTTGGAGTTGTGTCTGATTACAGCAATTCTGGAATTATGTAATTTTGATAACTTCTGAGTTGTGTGGGTTTTGTTTGGAAGCCGACCCACAGATCTGGATCCTTGGAGATGTTACACCACTAAAACTACCTCCTGGAAGGAGACATTTTGTTTTATTGGTAGCTACTGCAGCAAAAAAGTGCATTCTTAAAAACTGGAAAGCTTTAGATCCACCCATCCAGAAACATTTGCTTAACAAACTGCTGTCTTATTGTACTCCAGAAAAAAATTCTATTCTGTGAGGGGGACACAATCCAAGTTTGAACAGATTTGGACACCCTTTCTTAAACATGGACACGACTGGACTTGAGTGACTGATCAACATTAATCCCTTGTTGCCTTACAACTCTTTTATTTTAACGACCTAACAGCTGTTTATTGCAAATTGTATTGATTTATGCACTGTATGATTATTGCTATGTGGGAGACAGGGGGTGGGTTGTGGGTGGGTTGTTCTATTTGTGTCAAAAACAGAGTGTACTGCATAGTTCCTTTGTTTAAGAATGTATACACCAACTGTGCTTTCCTAATAAATTACAAATCGACTTTTCACAATACATATAATCAATCAATCAATAAAACATTTTATTGATGATTATGGTAAATCTATTTTTCCCTTCTTTTTCAGGAACAAGTGGGAAACCTCAAAGAGACCTACGACCACCGCCTCATGCTCAAACACCTCCCCTCCGAGTTCAGCACTTTCTTGGACCACATCTCGGCCCTGGACTACTTCACCAAACCGGACTATCAGGTCGGCCGCCGTCTGCCCGTCTGACATATTTTTGCACGCTCCGGTTGTCTTCCCCTCTCTCTGTCAGAAATGTACTGACTCGTGAGTTTTCCCTTCTCCCGTTTGACGCCGACAGCTCCTGACGTCCGTGTTCGACAAAGCCATGAAGAGCCACGGCGTGCTGGAGAACGACCCGTACGACTGGGAGAAGTGCGACACGGAGGACATGCTGAATATCACTGCGGCGGCGACGACGGCGCAGCAGCTGACGAGACTCACGCCGGCGTACTTGGGGTAAGGACACAATTAACATTATTGACAACAAGCAGGGAAGTGTGTTCAAGCACCACTATGCGACATTTTGCCAGTATGTTGGATCAAAGTCTTTTATTGTTGTTCTCTGGCATGAAAAAAAGAGTTTTTATGAAAGAAACAGTCCATCTACATTACAACTATGTACTGTTATGATTATTTATTTTTGACTGGTAACGTTTCTACTGATTTAGGGTCTGTGTTTTTGTTAAAGACAAATGACAAACATACTATACAAATGATTCTCAAACTTCAAAACTAGTGCCGCCTTAGTAAATATTTTGATTTCCAAGGACCATCTTTAATCACCCTAAATCTGGACTAACCTATTTCTAAACCAAGGGATAAAGTAGGGGTTAACTGAAAAAATGCATTTCTAAATAAGGACAAAACAGGCACAATACCAGGAGTATACCAGGAGTATACCAGGTCTATACCAGGTCTATACCAGGTCTATACCAGGACTATACCAGGACTATACCAGGACTATACCAGGACTATACCAGGACTATACCAGGACTATACCAGGACTATACCAGGTCTAAACCAGGACTATACCAGGACTATACCAGGTCTAAACCAGGTCTAAACCAGGTCTAGACCAGGTCTAAACCAGGTCTAAACCAGGTCTAAACCAGGTTTAAACCAGGTCTAATCCTGAACTAAACCAGGAATAAAACTGACTCTAAATAAAACTCAGGACTTAAACTGCAAAAGACATGATCCCCATTAGTGAAGTGGTTAGTTGTTTAAGTTTGGGGTTCAATTCCCAGAGAAAGAGTCCACAATGTGGCGGTCCCAAGCCCGGATAAATGGAGACGGTCGACAGAGATCAGACGTAAACACCTATATAAAAGTACCCATGCAAATTACAGTATTTGCTGTGGCTACCCCTGTAAAAGAAAAAGAGAAGCGGCCGAAAGGAACTTCTGTTAATCACTTGTGACAGTAATAGACCCCAGCAAAATACACTGCCTGGCCAAAAAAAAGTCACACACTAATATTTTGTTGGACCTTTAGCTTTGATTACTGCCTGCATTTGCTGTGGCTTTTCGATAAGCTCAATTTATTTCCGTCCAGTGTTGCATTAATTTTTTGCCAAAATCTTGTACTAAGGACGGGAGAGTCGGACCACTGCTCAAAGACACTCTGTGGGGCTAAGGTCTGGACTCTGTGGGGCTAAGGTGTGGACTCTGTGGGGCTAAGGTCTGGACTCTGTGGGGCTAAGGTCTGGACTCTGTGGGGCTAAGGTCTGGACTCTGTGAGGCTAAGGTCTGGACTCTGTGGGGCTAAGGTCTGGACTGTGTGGGGCTACGGTCTGGACTCTGTGTGGCTAAGGTCTGGACTCTGTGGGGTCAAGGTCTGGACTCTGTGGGGTCAAGGTCTGGACTCTGTGGGGTCAAGGTCTGGACTCTGTGGGGTCAAGGTCTGGACTCTGTGGGGCTAAGGTCTCATGCTCCCTGAACCACTCTTTCACATTTTGAGCTTGATGAATCCTGGCATTGTCATCTTTGAATGAGCCCAGTGCCATCAGGGAAAAAAAATATCCATTGATGAAGTAACCTGGTCATTCAGTACATGCAGGGAGTCAGCTGACCTCATTCTTTGGGCACAGAACATTGCTGAACCCAGAGCTGACCAACTTCAGCAACCCCAGATCATACAGTATTTGCTTATTTAAATCCAGGTGGTGACTTTCTTTTGGCCAGGCAGTGTACTTCCTGAATACTTCAAAAAGGTGGCTCTCCTTCCTGCTTATGGCCTCTGGAGAATTATTTAAAATGCTGCTTATTGAGACCATTTAGCTTCTACTGCCACTGTAGTGGAGCTAATAAAAATAGCCCATTACCTTCTGTGCAAGAGCAGCACTTTTTCTCGACCCAGATTTTTCACTGCAAGCTGCGTTGTATTTGCTCCTACGATACAGACCTTGAAACCGTTTAAAAATTCCATTATTCTCTATGTTGCACGCTCGCCATTCAGAATACCTTCACAGTCTGTTAGACAGCTGCTTAATGCCCTGTCATTGCCAGCTCTTAATTCTGCTCGCTCAGAAACTCCCCTGTCCGTTATTGCTTGCCTTGCTCGTCCCTGACCTTCCCTCCGCGTCCTGTTCGCAGCATGGCCAACGCGTCGGTGCTGCCGGGTGAGCTGCAGCGGGAGAACACAGAGGACGTCCTGCAGGGAGAGAGGCTGAGCGACGCCGATAACTGCCCCCCCATCCCCACCCCGACGGCGCCCCCCGGAGGAGACCCGTGGGAGGAGACGGACCGCAACCGGAACCACAAGCTCGCGGCGCAGCCAATCATCAGGAAGGTGGGTGAAATGTAATTAGGAAGGGAGGCTGAACTTCCCCCAACATTTCATAAAATAAATTGTCAAGTCTGCACTGTTGTATTTCATAAAATTAGATATTAAGTTACATTAAAAGTGACTAGAATGTTATTAATTCCGTGAGTATGTTGTTCATTAATCAGCTGTTTAGTCTGGTTTTCTGAGAGATCCTCCTCACTTCAGAGCAGCTCGGACGCTGTGTAAATCACATTCAGTGCGTCTCTATCAGAGAGAAGCAAGCTGTTGTTTTTGTTTCATTGCAAAAAAGGTGGTGGAAGATTCTGACAGCTGCATCCTGAGTGTAAAGCAAAGTGATTTATCTAATTTTCACATTTTATCCATGTTACACTCTAAATAAACACGGCTAATCATAGCGCTGTTAAGTTTGAATCTTGTTTAAGTTTGGTTCGTTCTGTCAGTATCAACGTTGCCGGGAAACAAGCTGCTAGTTAGCTCAGGATTAAATGTTATGAGCTTCCTCTGTATGAAAGATCAGCAGCCGCCACTGTGTAAAAGAGTATAAGTACTGTACTGTATTTAGTGGTCCATCAGTGGAGTAGTTCCCATGGTGACCCAGTATTTGGCAGCGTGGGAGCCTTTTGTACTCATTTGACCTCCCATCTCTCTGAGGGTTACTGTGGGTTCTCTCCTCTTCCTTCCACTGTCCACAGACCTGCACGTGTTAGGAGAATGGTTTACTCTGAATAAGAAATGAAAACCTTTATTAGTCCCACACTGGGGAATTTGCTAAATATTAATTGGCCCTAGTGAATGAGTGAATAGTTGTCTGTCTGTGTATGTCTCAGTGTCAGCCCTGCCATTGTCCAGGGTGTGCCCCTGTTTGTCCTTCTCTGTTACTGCCACAGAAGCACTCATACTCACTCTGGAGAAAAAGTGATGTCAGAAAAGCCCACTTTTTTTTTTTATAAAGAAGAATGTCATGGATATGAGCCTAGAAAGTAGAAAGCAGAAAGCATTTCTTTGTATTTGGGTGGTTGATGTTTGGAGGTATAATGCCTTTTTTTTTTTTTTGTCTTGCGGTGTGATTGTTGAATGCAAAGAATATTAAAAAAAATTAAGTATATATTTTATAGAAAGTGTAAAGAGAGTTTGTTGTAAGCAATTCATAATTTTAAGCATAACTCTATTATTTCTACATTGTTTGACATTCACTACAATTTGAATTCTTGTCATAAATTATCCATGTCTGTTGTGCTAACTAAATATATATGTCCCTGTCCCATCCTAAAAAAATATATTTTTTTTACATTCTGAATATTAATTTGTGAAAAATGCAGCTGTCACACCACAGGACACCAAACAGTCACACGTCCACATTTTTTTTAGAAAATTAGGATTTTACTAAAATGTATAATAAATAACAGTTTCTTTTCACTTACAGCTCAGAGCCTTAACTCCAGAGGTCTCTGGTTTATAAATGACAGATGGGTCCTGTGCGTTTTGCTGCAGCTGCCTGCTTAATAAACAGATTTTTCATGTCACACTGCAGGACACCATTTTGCTTACAAGATTAAACTTATTGAAATTTTTATTGTAGAATTCAGGTGCAGTTAAAAGTGTACTTTTAGTAAAATACAAATATGTGACATTATACCAAAAATGTTAGGAACTCCCTAGAGTGACTGGAAAAGTTTGTATTTTGAAAATGTTAGTCACACTGCAGGACATTTTACAGTTTAATGATAAAATACAAAAAAATGACACACAACGTCTTTCTAAAACGTAAAAGGTTTTCTTGCAGGCCCTATGTTGCAGGCAGAATTTTGTAGGAGGAAAAACATAATTTAGTAAAACTTTTCAGTTGAAAAAGTGGCATCACGTTAACCGCTCATCTGTGTTACGTCGCCATTTTCTTCATATCCCTCCTCCCTCCGTCCTGCAGGTGGTGAGCGAGGACGAGCACAGCCAGAACCAGGGGAACCAGTCTCCGAACACGGGCTCCATCCAGAGCTCCCCGCGGCGGGTCCGGTCCGAGACCATGTTCCTGGAGAGAGCCGCCCCTCTGCTGCGGAGGATGAGACACAGCCAGAGTCTGGCCTTCGAGAAGCGACTGGCCCCGGAACCAAAGCCCACCATCGAGCGCTTCCTGGAGGCATAGTCAGTATCACAGAGGAGGAAATAAAATATACTGCCACAGAGGAGGAGGGCAGGGGAACAGGCAGGAAATAAAGTCCTAAACATTTAACATTGCATTCTGCTGTTGTGTCCTTTGGCAAGACACTTCACCCACCTTGCCTGATGTATGGATGTATTGGTGCAATTTTTGCCTTTTAAGTCTTCAGTGCTAATCGTTTGTCATTCATTTTTATTCTTTTCAGTTATGCATTTTTGGTCAAATATACTTTCTTAATATAGAATTTTGTACATTGAAAGTTTAAAGAATATACCATTAGCTCAGGTAAATACATATAAATGAGCAAAAGTATGCCTGTACACATAAAACAAACATTTCTCTATTCTCTCTTATGCCTACCTTTATCTCCCCAAATACAGCACGTAAATCGTCTAAATCAAAAACATGGAATACGACATTATAAGCATCAGTATTACTATTGTTTTAAATATTTTTTTAAATTAGAAGAGTAAGGTCACATGTTTTAATTTCTCAGGGCAGCTGAACTGTCTTAGTTGATAAACAGTTTCTCCCTAAATTAATTCTAATATGTTTGTTTAAATGTTTTTTGAACATATGCGTCCCTCTCAGTTCATAAATACTGTCACGTTGGGTGAACATGGCTTGCAAGGATTGAGGGAAGGTGTATTGTTTGGCTTTATACATAAACTTTGCAGTATACAACTCGCCTTGATCATAAAAGTTTAAGGATTTTAAATGGATAAACAGGATTAGTTGATGTATTGTAAGATTAATGTGTAATAATAGCCTTTTTTGTCATAGAAAGACTGGATTAGCTCTAGTTTTATATACATTTCCCCATATCGCTCTACCATATGTCAAATATGGAGTAATGAGAGAACTTTTGTGCAAAATATTGTTTAATTTATATAGTATTGCAATAGTTTTTGAGATTGTTGGGAACATCAGCCTGCTTTGGACATGAAGTGGGCAGCACACATATTGGACAGTGACCAGTTAGTCGCAGCATGAACACTCAGAGACCTTCACAATTCACCTGTACACGTATGTTTTTGGAAGCTGGAACATCCCACAGTAGTACAGAGTGGAAGGGTAGACTGTGCTTGTTGGTATGATGTGCCTAGAACTTATTTTGCTTCAAGTACCTCGTTTAAGGCCCATAGTTTTTGGGCTAGGCTCCAGTGGAAGAAGCTGAATGTGTTAATAAACTGAAGAGCAGAATGTTACGGAAGCGTATTGCGTTCACCTGAAAAAAAAAGTTTCTGTTTTAATGAGTAACGTTAATTCTGTTTTTACGAGTAAAATAATTTTCTGTTTTTATGTGGATAATGGTCCTTATTATCTTGTTCCACTTTTGGGGGGAGAGGAATTCAAAGTCAATCGCAAAGACCTGAGTCTGAGACCTGACTAATGATTATACGTCAATATGACTTAACGAAAGCAGAATCTCCAGTGTCTCAAGCCTAGAGTAAAATAAAACCGTATTAAACGAAGTAGTTGGGACATTTACGCCCTTTCTTTAGCGAGCAACTCTTCAATACGAGCTAAACGTTTACTGGTTGTGATAGACATGAATTTACTTTTGTCATAAAAACCCAAGTTATTTATACTCATAAAAACAGAACTTTTCTCATAAAAACAGAACAAATTTTACTCATAAAAACAGAACTTTTCTCATAAAAACAGAACAAATTTTACTCATAAAAACAGAACTTTTCTCGTAAAAACAGAACAAATTTTACTCATAAAAACAGAACTTTTCTCGTAAAAACAGAACAAATTTTACTCATAAAAACAGAACTTTTCTCGTAAAAACAGAACAAATTTTACTCATAAAAACAGAACAAATTTTACTCATAAAAACAGAACTTTTCTCATAAAAACAGAACAAATTTTACTCATAAAAACAGAACTTTTCTCGTAAAAACAGAACAAATTTTACTCATAAAAACAGAACAAATTTTACTCATAAAAACAGAACTAACTTAGCTCATTAAAACAGAAACCTTTTTTTTTTTTCAGGTGAACACAATACGCTTCTGTAGAATGTATTTGTAATTTCATCTTCTTTTTTTTTCCAGTCTCGGTAAACAGCGTCCCGTCCTTTTCCACGTCGGCGAGAAGACGATCCCGGAGAGAGCCCTTCAGACCGGCGGGACAGAGGAGCACTCGGGCACAGCCACCCCAGACCCAGAGGAGGGCGCGGCCAGCAGCGGCTTCGTGGCCGTGAACCTCAGCCCCGTGCCACAAGAGGGCGACAGTCAGGAGTGGGTGATGCTGGAGCTGGAGCAGGGGTCTGGAGCCAACAAAGCTGCGGGGGACGATTCAAAGGTACAGTGTTTTCTGCTCTTATTTCATTTCAAATAAAACGGGAAGATTTTGCTACTTTAAAACAAAAATGTATCTATTATTGAGAACATTTTTAGCTTAAATTTCTAGCTTTGACTACAACATTTATCCATACTTTGACTTGGAAGGAGGATAAATCAGGAAGCCGAGCAGCAGCAGAGACGGAGAAGGCTTCCTCTGAGGACCAGGAGGGGCAGACCACAGCAGCCGTCCCCACCAGCCCGGTCCTGTCCCAGATGGCGGTTCCCGGGACCTGGTTACTGGGACACAGGAGGCTGCCCGGGATGTTGGGACAGATGCCTACGGTCATCATGGGCCGCAGCCAGGAGCAGGTAGGACTACAAATATTACTAAGCATAATTGTTTGTTGCTGCTATTAAAAACAGACTTAACCTTTCCTCTCTGTTTGTAGTCCTCCAGTGGTGTGTCCCAGTCTCCCGTTCAGGACAAGAGCGACATCATCCCCCTCGAGGCTCCTTTGGCCAAACCTGAAGAAGACACCTGTAAAGACGAAGGAAAGAGACTGGAACTAACTCCGACCAAAACCCCCGCGGCTCACCTCACCCACGACCGCGATCCTGAGAGCGACTCCGGCCTTCCCGACCGCTCCTCCGAACCCAACCAGCAGCCGCACCCCGAGACCGCGGGGGGCGCCGTCGAAAGCACGGTCACGGTTTCCTCCTCGCCTCCGCCCGCTCTGCTCAGAAGAAGAGACTCGCCGACATCGCCGAGACTCAGCCGGATCCCGGTCAGAGACCCGAGTACACCGCTGGACTCGCCGAGCAAGGATCTGAACTTGGAGAGGCACAAGCGCTGGAGTAGCCCCCTCCACGGGTCGCCGACGCACTCCCCGTCGCCCTCGCTGTCCTGTGACAACCTGCCCTCGGCCCTGCCCCGGGACAGGCTGTCGTTCGAGCGAGAGGACCCTCTGTCGCTGAGCTCCTCGTCGGGCAGCAGGAGTAAGATCCCGAGACCGGTCAGTGCCACGTTGGTGTCGGAGCAGCTCACGAGCAAGTTCATGCCCAGACCTCCTCCGGGACGTCCTCCGGTGAGGCCAGGGGGAGATAACAACTACAGGTATGAGGCGCTTGAATTACACTTTCCTAATATTAATATTTCTTTTAGGGCAGGGACTTTAACATATTACTTACAAATAATTAATTACAGAATAAATAACATGTTCAAAAAATTGCAACACAGGTTCACCATTTTTGGGCTCATGGTACCCAGGATGGACATCAACACCAGCCAAAACCCCAAATGCGAGTGGAATTCAGCTTCATTATTTGGCCGCTATAGAGTACACTGAATTATGGGTTTCCTCTCTTTTTCTTTTACTTCACGAAAGTTACAGGCTTCTTCAGGGCACTGTGACTGACGCACTCGCGCACACATTCAGTCTCACTCTTCTTGCATTTCGGACGGCACACTTCGGCCCTCTATTGACCAGCCGCCACTAGGCAGTACTGATGTGAGAGGGCAGTTTTTAGGTTTGCCAACAGCAAAAAGCACTTTTGGTGATACTCGTGAAGAACATGACAACAGGAAATGTACTCTGTTATACATTTACAAAACAGTAAAATCATCCACCAACGTTTTTATTCTGATGTTTTACTATCGTAGTGGTTTGTTGTTACCTTGTCACCCTCAAATATTCTACTGTAAGTCCCTCCCCTTGACAATGGGACGCCTTCCAGATAGACACAACATAACGTTAACTCTGTGCCAACGTTATATTGATATATCACATTGTACAACATAACAGAAAATGGGAAAGCTCTTGCTCTGAATTTTGTAATTATTGATAATATTTCCGGTACAGAAAGATATCAGATCACAGACACTATCCAGTAAATAAATACCTAAATAAATACAATAACAAACATATCAATTTATCTCTGGTGTCTAAAATATTTACCGTATTTTCCGCACTATAAGGCACATTGGATTATAAGGCGCACCTTCAATTAATGGCCTATTTTAAAACTGTTTTCATATATAGGGCGCACCGCATTATAAGGCGCATCCACTAGATGGCGCTGTGCTAAACGGAATGTCAATAAAACAGATAAGTCGGTCAGTCAAACTTTATTAATAGAATACAAACCAGCGTTCTTACAACTCCCTCGTTGAAAACAATGTATTTCCAACTCCATTTGTCACAGTTCAAAGCTACATGAACAGCGTTCGAGCGCTCAGTTTTCTGTCCCCTCAATGTCGCAACTCTTCTACTGAGATGGAGCAAAGGCCGCGCCTCCTTGTTCTTTTGCGGCAGGATCCATAAACACGCCTATGGCACACATGAACAGCTGGGACTGGAACTCCCCTTTAACGTTTTTACCGCTGTCACGCCCCCTGAATACGGTAGCCATAATTAACCAACATTGATCCATATATAAGGCGCATCGGATTATAAGGCGCACTGTCGGTTTTTGAGAAAATTAAAGGCTTTTAGGTGCGCCTTATAGTGCGGAAAATACAGTAATTGTAGTTACCTTTCCTATTTGACTAATTGATAATGGCTGCTGGAATAAATGTGCTGTGTCTTTTAGTTCTACATTTTCAAACAAATTGTACTTGTCCTTGTACATTAGACTTTAACAACCTCACAGTCTGGCTGAAACTGCTACACCAGTGCTAATTTATGCAACAATCGTGTCGTGAAATCTGGAACGTAATGTCTTTAAAGTATGCACCTCATTATTTTTTTGTAGTTTAGCTGTCGTAGTTTTGTAAAAATTGTGTTCCTGACAGCTGATTGAAACTCTTGTCCGTTTTTTTTTTTCCAGAAGAAGGCGAATCCGGATGCGCGCCTCCAGCACCAGCGACGCAGACTTCCTGTCCAGCCTGACGCAGCTGATGCAGGACCGGGCCGGGCTGCTCCTGAGCCCGCCTCCGCCCCGCGCCCGGACCTCCTCCCTGCAGCGCTCCCTCAGCTCCTCGCCGTCCCGACAGGAGCTACGGGACGGGGGGTCGCCGCCGCAGCCGCCGCCGATCGGGCGCAGCTACTCCGGCTCGCCGCCCCCCAGATACCCCCACGACAGACCCTCCAGCCCGGGACAGTGGGGCCACGGCTCCCCCGGAAGAGGCCTGGTCCCGGAGGTGAAAGCCAAAGCGGGGCGGTGATTGAGCGGGACAGGGACAGGAGGAGAGGATGGCATGTGTACATAACAGTATTAGCAAGGGAATGTACTGTACGTATTGTAAAATGTACGATAAATTGTATTTATTTATTTATTCGTCTGTTGGCTGCGTCTCTTAAAAATACTTGACGATAATGAGCCCTGCGCTGCATTCACATGTCGTCGGAAAATCCAAGTAACCTTAATCCAACTTTGAAGTATTTATGTACTGCAAAAAGTTGGATTGTTAATGCTGCTACTTACACACTGACTGAGATTTTAGCAGCTTTTTTACCTTTGTTCTGCATTTAAAGTTACTATTAAGTCCAAATTATGTTACCTATATTTATGACTGGAAGCTATTTAACATTTTACACTAAACCAGAATCACATTGACAGGTTGGAGATAAGTCAACATGAAGACTTAACACTAGCACAACAAGTCAAAAAGCAACCAGACAGAAGTGTGAACTGTAGCTACTTTTTTTTTTTTTTTCCGTTGAGGGTCACCACAGTGAACCAATCGCACGGTGATGCGGTAGTTTTTGTTTTTTTTTTATGCCTGGTGCACTTCCTGTCGCAGCGTACTGTGGCTGGAGTACAGATGAAGTGGGTGAAGTGTCTTCCCCGGGGACATAACGATAGTATGTGCTTCGAGTGAGGATGGTGGGCGAATGCTTAACCCATTAATTGCCCCAAAATCCACGGCTTAAATATTCTGTTAAAGCAGAACTCAAAAACTTATTTTCCTCTGTGTATCTCCCCCTATATTTCGGAGTAAAGCACTATAGGAAACACTCACAAGTCCAGCTGAGTTGAGCCGTAGCTTGGCTTTACTTTTGTTTTCTCTTCGTATCTGTGCAAAGTTTTCTCTGCCGTGACCAAAATTGAAAAAATAAAGCCATCGATAGCTTGTTGTTTGTCTCTAACTGCGATGAGCCGCTTTCTCACGAGAATTTCACACTTGCAACTGTCTTTTACAGCCCAGAGACACCAGGGCGAGACACTTCATTCACCATACAACGACTCATTTAACCACCACACGGACTCCAAAACTGTTACAAAAGTCACTGAGTTCTGCTTTAGTCTGCCAGTCTCAAAGGCTCTAAGTTATTACACAATAGGACATCACTTTGACTATTAAAAGTTTTAATATTCACTGTACTGTGCACTGATCCGCTATTCCAACCATTCCCAAAGTCAAGACTTAAATATCAGAAACTCCCTCTATTCAAAATATTATGCCAAGGTTTTCTCCTAAAAACATAACAAAAAACACCACTGTTGGCTTAAAAAAAATGCTTTAATGTAATATTTTTAAGAAGTATATTACTGTAATTTATTTCAAACTCAATTTCTTTTTATGTACTTAATATAGACAACCTCTGACTCTCCAGCCCATATTTTTGGCTTGGTTGCTGTCAGGCCTGAAAGTAGTTTTGGAGTACTCAAAACTAAGTCTTGGACTGGACTTTTTAAAGGCCTTTGTCTAATCTTGCACTTAAACCTATTTTACTTGGATTAAGAAAGACAGACAAAGATTTTCTTTACACTATTTTTATGTTTAGAATGAAAACTTTTAGCATTTTATTTTATCCTAATACAAAATATCACTGTCTTTTAACAAACACTTATGAATTTGGACTTTGGGCTTGGCAGCGTTTGTGTAGAATATCTTCCATTATATTTTAAACTAGTCCCATGTTCTTTTTTGCCTTTAACATTTGCACATTTTTAGAGTGACAAAATTTAGCATGAGTCCACTTTTATTTTCCATCTTTTCCGATGGCACGTGAATGCAGCAGAATAGATCTAGCAAAACGTTTGGGTAAAAATACCTTGATGTTGCCAACTTACCTCTCATTTCACTATTAACACTCCACTTAGGCCTAAACTGAGACCAAAAAAGAAAAAAAATCACATTTAATACTTGAGGGATGTAAAATAAAGACACTAAATGTAGATATGTACCATTAGAGAGATGGTAAACGACACTAATAGAAACCATGTATTCACTATGAGATTACTGCAATAGGACGGTTTAGAGACACTACAGCAGTAAACGCACAGTCTGATGTTCCTGTGTTACTGATATTCCAGGGAAGACAAGGAAAAACTCTGTAGTTGTTGATCCAGGACCGTCCCGCAAAGAACCTGTCGCCAAGTTTGAAGTGGAAAAGACTGTAAAAAATCTCTTTACCTCTTGTCAGTTATGAAATTAAGGTCAGTGCGTGGGTTAGTGTATGTGTACATGTCAAATTTTATTTTCAAGTCAAGGCAATAAGAACTGTCTGGTTATGTTTAGGCATTGTGTGTTACGTATATTGGGGGTTGGGGCTTTAGGCTCCAATTTAGGCAACAAAATCCCTCATGAAATACCATTCGGATGCAGTAGAACAGCCTTCAAAAGTGTTCAAAAGTCAAAAGTGTTGCTGTCCCTTTAAAAATCAACACAAAAAAAAACAATAAAATGTTACTGTATTCAAAAGTCATGTTTTCTCCATAGATTTCTATTACAAAAATCACAGACTGATGGCTAAAAATTGCTTCAAAGGTATATTTTTAAATAAGTACTCAATTGTAACTTTGTACTTAATGTAGACAAGTTCTGGCGGCCGCCCTGCAGCACTTTCTCAGCCCACCAGGGGGCCCCAGACCCTACTTTGGGACCCACTGCAGCAGAATATCGCTCAATTCAAGAAACAAATAACGATTCTCCAACATGTAATCGAGCACAAATCAGCCAGACCTTAAGGCGCAGACTTATGACATCATTATAAGGCGACTGGTTCTTTGCGGGGGGATGGATGGTCCTGGGACGTCAGTTTTAACACCGGAAAATCAGATTACGTGCCATGAAAGGACATCAGCGTTCATCCAAAGCCCGGGGCATGTAGTCACTTATCACTCCTGTAAAAGCAGCTAGATTTATTATTATTCAGATTATTATAGAATACTGAACAATGGCATTTTGCATATCACCATGTAGTCTCGTATGCTTTTTATCTGTCATGCAAAAGGAGTATGTTGTTTTAATGTTTTAAACGCCGCACATTCACTCTTTAAGTATTGTAAATGCATGATATCATTGCAATGTTTTTTTATTATTATTATTTTTCATGTATTCATTTGTACAAATCTGCCGAGGCATCTGTATTTTTATCAACTGCTTCTGAAAATACAAGATAATGTAGACGAATAAGTTGTGTATTGTGATTTTTAATGTGGGAAAATAGATTTTATTTCAGATTATTTTATTGTGACCCACTTTTATCCGGGCATGGGACTGGCAAGGAGATATATTGTGCTTGGTTGCCTCCTTTAAAAACATGTGACTAAAAGAACATGTTTCCAATAATTACTTTACTGCTGCCATAAAGAAACAGGTGGAGAGACCAGCAGAGGGCAGCACTGTTACTTTTGAACAGAAACACAGGTAAAAAAGTTGTTTTCTTCCTTAACCATTTTTGTATGATGCCATTTCAGTACAAAATGAACAATGTCTGAGGAATCAGTGGAGACAGAGCTGTGCATCATTTTCTGGATAAATAACTGAGAGCAGATTGGATTTAGAGGGCTTCCTGCTTCCTGGAGTGGGTGGGTTAAGTAGAAACGAGCCATTTGAAGCTCAAAGAACAGCCGTGCCAGAGATACTACTCAAACAGGCGTGAATGAAACAAAACAACTCCAGGTCTGTTTTTGATGAGGGAACATTATAACATGGTAGGAAGCTAAAAAAAAAACTATAATATAGCCCCTTTTAAATCTATTTCACCGTCACATTATTAAACCTGAACTTTGAGACTATAATAAATATCTCTGTGTCCCACTTTTTGGTCTCAACCCACCAGTTGAGAATCACAGCTTTATCAAATGGCGCTGTAGTGATTTCTATGTGGAGTCGGTAAATTTTACATTGGATGGAAAAAGAAAGACAAACAGACTTTTTTAATGTTAGTAGTTTAAAAAGACATTTAATGTACAGTGTATTTTCAAGAGCCTAGCCCAGCTACTTGGGGCAGGAAGAGGGGTGCACTTTGGACAAGTTAATGGCAGGGCTGACATTTTTAAGACAGATAACCATTCACTCTCATTTCCATTCACAGGGGCAGACATGTAGAGTCATTAAATGTCCACACACACGCCTTTGGGCAGTGGGAGGAAGGTAATGTTGTCTATAAAGTGGTAAAGTAACGTACTGCATACTTGGGGATGATAGCAGGTCATTTATAAAAAGTATAACTGTCTTTGTTAATAAAAGTGTTTAATCTATGGTGCATTTAAAAGAGCGGTGCAGATTGTCTGGGGTCGTCTGGTAACACACTGATGGAGTCCTCTGCTTTTCCACACAACAGACAGAGCATGGTGTACTCCTGGAACAAACATTTATCGAGTCCATTAAAACAATAATGACTTTAAAGTGAATTAGTGAACTGGTAAATGATGTTCTTACCTGATACTCATCAACGACTGAGAAAGTGTATTCGTGCCTGGCGATCACATGGTCACAGTTTTTGCAAACGTCTGCAAAGGCAAATTCAGATTTAGGTGAGTTTTTTGTGGTCTGCAAAACATAATATATACTAATATGTAAACATTGATTTTATATGACTTTATGGAAATTTGGTCTCTGGATTTGACCCATCCTTCAGTGCCACTGGGGCAGGAGCAGTGGACCAGATCTGAGCCAGGATCCTGGTCAAGAGTACCCATAGCTGTAGGATTAGCCTATTGTGCATGTTTTAAGACCAGGAGGTAACCCAGCCTTCTCTGTGGTCGGCCCCAAACTGTGGAACGTTCTGCCCCCCTCCCCTCATCTTAAGAACCCCTTTTATACCGGGGCCTTTAACTCGACATGAGTTGTGTGGTCCTCTGTGTCTTTTATTGTTTTCTTTTTATTTATTTTATTGTTTTAACTTATTTTTTGTTATTTTGCTCTTATTTGGTTTTACTGGTTCTTATTATTTTACCGTATTTTCCGCACTATAAGGCACACCTAAAAGCCTTTAATTTTCTCAAAAACCGACAGTGCGCCTTATAATCCGATGCGCCTTATATATGGATCAATGTTGGTTAATTATGGCTACCGTATTCAGGGGGCGTCGCCAAAGTGACAGCGGTAAAAACGTTAAAGGGGAGTTCCAGTCCCAGCTGTTCATGTGTGCCATAGGCGTGTTTATGGATCCTGCCGCAAAAGAACAAGGAGGCGTGGCCTTTGCTCCATCTCAGTAGAAGAGTTGCGACATTGAGGGGACAGAAAACTGAGCGCTCGAACGCTGTTCATGTAGCTTTGAACTGTGACAAATGGAGTTGGAAATACATTGTTTTCAACGAGGAAGCTGTAAGAACGCTGGTTTGTATTCTATTAATAAAGTTTGACTGACTGACTTATCTGACTGTTTTATTGACATTCCCTTTAGTGCAGCTCCATCTAGTGGATGCGCCTTATAATGCGGTGCGACCTATATATGAAAACAGTTTTAAAATAGGCCATTAATTGAAGGTGCAACTTATAATCCAATGCGCCTTATAGTGTGGAAAATACGGTAATAAGAAAATTATTTATTGTTTTTTATTAGTTCTATGTGCAGCTCTGTCTTGTTTTGTTTTTAAAGTGTGCTAAAGAAATAAAGTGGATTTGGATTAGGGAGAAACTGTACCCTGAGAAAACCCACTCAGACACAGGGAGAAGATGCAAACTCCACACAGAAAGCCTCCACACTGTCTGGCTCTGAGGCGAGACTGTGCCACCTTTACTCGTTATAAACATTTATAATCTGACAATATCTCACAAAGTTTGTTCTACTTGATGAAAGCTATTTTCACTTTTTCTACACTCCCAGTTTGGAGATGAAGACCTGAGCAACCTTGCAAGGAAACATAACTATGAACTACTTCAGTGACAGTGTACGTATGAGCAGGCATGTCCACATTTCAAAAGGGGTTAGTTGTCCTGGGCCTCAGGGTCAGAGGGGCCCAGAAATTGTCCCTCTTCTTATATTTTCTAATTTAATGGGCCCATGTGAAGCCTTCTTGCCCCAGGCCAGCGTATGTGTGCGCTAGAGAAGGTTTTTCCACAATATATTTTGCTGAGAAATGGTACAATTTTGGGTTTAGACACAGGCTACTTCGAGGGGCATTAGGGTATTCTTAGGAGTGCAATATTTTGGTCATATGATAGAATAAATGCATATAACCATTGCATTGCTGTAATAAGTGTGTTTTCACTGGCTGCCTACCTCTCCAAACTAGAAGTGTGCAGATTACTGTCCCACCAAAATAAAGTGCCTGAAATTTTCTTCCAAATATTTAACATAACATACTGCTGCCTCTTAAAAAACGAGTGCCTGACTCAAGATCCATGCCATATAACGACATATACTTCAAAATAAATCTTTCTAAATCCAAAACTCACGGTCGTATGTGACTATCTCCTCCCCGTCCTCGTCCTCTGTGGCATTGTTGCTGATGAGCACGAAGTCCCTCTGGTGGCAATTGGCACAGCCCAGGTAGTTCATCAGGTAAGAGCCGTTCTCCAGACACGTGTTACCCTGCGAGGCAAAACAATTATATTTATTTACATTACCACTATGCTCTTTAAAAAAAAAAAACACGTTAGCTTCTTTTAATGAGGCATGCATAAACGCCCACACAGTATGCTAAGTTTACAAGCTTATTATCACGTAACAACAAGGCAAGGGAAGCTAGTTTCTTCTTACCCTGTCTGGATACTGTTTATGCACGCAGCCGTTGCACATTTTTTAATACTCTAGCCTTAAAAATATAAAAACAAGCAGACAAACTCTCCACTTCCGCACTAAAAAGCGATTGGAAGTAGTAAAATTTACGTTAGATCTATAAATTGTCTGTTACAAGCCTCGCCCGTTTTTCGCTTAAGGCATGTTATTTGTAGATCTGGAAAAGAAAAAGAAAAATGGCCGCCGCCAAACTTCCGCTAGCTTGTAAAACCTATACCGTTGTTGTTGTGTTTTTTTTTTTTTTTTTTTTATTGTGTTACAATCATACCAATTAAAAACAACAAACATTAAACATTAAAAACAGATATTAGCAATCATGATTTTACAATTCGTCTGAACATTTCAAAAAGTTTAACGTACAGATGTAACATTTCATATTTATTAACACAGACAAAGATTTTTAGCTATTACAGTATTGTAAAGTGTCAATGTTAGAATAATACTAATGTAATAAAGATTTAAAGCACGGTTTTTGTATTTGTGATATGTGAATGTGAAATTTCCGTAATAAAATCACAACATTTGTAACTTTATTAAATTATTTGTAATAGCTGACCCAACTATCACAGTTTGCACTCAGTTTTTCCTTTTTTTTTTTTTTTTTTTTTTGCTAATAAAAATTCTTCTAAATCCATCCACATTTTAAGTGAGAAGGTACATCCATAAAATACACGTATTAAAGTTACATTTGGTATCTATATCTGTATATTTTGATGATTAATAATTTGAGGGATATATATTATGTTATGATTTAAGATGCAGTTCTATAATCATATTATTAACTAAAATTATATTAGGTAGAAGCCACGCATTTTTTTTAAATACTGAATTTCATATAAATTTATGTTATTGGTTACGCTTTCTTTAATAATTAGTTTTCTACATTGAGAGATTTGCAGCAATAATCCATTAATATAATAATTCTAGATTTATATTTTATAAACCTACGATTGGCTCGCGCGGGAACGTAAACGTCTGACGTAAATCACGTCGCACAAACATGGCGGCCAAACAACAGTGAGGTCTTGTTGTATCCATGTGAAACTTTCTACGGTAATTCTTTAACTTGCATTTTATCTATTTAAAATATCTTTGCTATCATCTACAAAAGCATTGCTGTTTTAAAATATTCTTGCTAAATTTTATATGCGTGTTGTCGTAATTGTTAGATTATCCATGCAAAGCAGACACATGTTAACCTGTTAATCAGCCAAATGTATGTTTTCTTTAGCATTCAACAGCAGCGAAAGAGAGAAAACAACATCTAAAAACAACCTAAGACCTGGTTGTTTTAGCAGCTCCTGGCGTTAAATGTAGAGCGTTTTTCTTTTGGTGGTACTGCACAGCCTGACCATCTCAAAAAGTACTAAAAGAGAGACAAGTTGTGCGATTTGCAGGGACAAGGTGGGACAGACTCGAGAAATAGAAGCTTTGAGACTACCTTATTATCTTGTTGTTCTTAACTTCAGCCTCACTTTTTATAAGAGCTACCATTTATAAGATGCACCAATGAAAAGTGGGACAGGGGTAGAGACACATATCTAAATGGCTGTGCAGTACAATTAAAAGTGGGACAGGTGGTCACTCTAGTCCCACTTATTAAAGATAATGTCTGTCTTTTTCATTGGTGCTCAGTGGATTTTATAAAAAGAGAGATTCAAGTTAAGAACAATGCGGTAAGGTCAGTATCCCTTGTGTAAAATGTAGAATAAATATTTGTGGGCATCATATTTTGCTGGGTTGGACTATGGAAACGGCGCTGTGAGCTGGTGTTGCTGGATTGTGTTGAGAAAATGCAGACTGAGAGAATTCACTTTAATATTTTAGATTTTTTCTGTCCTATCTTTTTTTAGTACAAGACATTACTTTGAAAAATATGTGTTTTGGGGATGAAAACAGGACATCAAATGTTTTATAGGCGCTAAACTGTAAACTGTCCCACCAAAACACACAACTTGTCCCACTTTTAGTACTCTTTGAGGTGGTCGCCCTAGTTAAAAGCCCATATGAATTTGTGATAAGTTGCTTCAGTTTACTTTGGGATGCACTCGAGCCAACTGCAACTTACTAAACTTACCATGTTTAGGTTCAGTTGGGTTGACACTCACTGATTGATAAATGTATACCAAACCTTCTGCCCTTTCAGACGTTCAAATATGGCAGCAGAGGTCCACACTACAATGCAAGAAAAAAACAAAGCACACAAGAGTAAAGAAGTTTTCTGTATTGTGTGTCGCAGCCGCTATTTGAATCATGTGAGTACAGTTTAACATGAATTAGGCTCGTTCTTACTCAGCATTATTTTCAATCCTCTTTTCCACCGTAACAGATTTTACTTTCTATTTTTTGGACATATAAAGTATTGTCTTCTTATTTCCAGGAGGCTCAGCAGCATCTACACAGCATGCTCCATCACAGAGAGCTGGAGGCAGTGCTGGGAAAGTGAGTTCAAACTTGACACTGTACAACCTTAAAAGATGTTTTTAGCCTACAGAATAAAGTAGTATTGCAGTATGAGTATTGCAATAGAAGAAAAGAAGATATTCACACTTCCTGCAAAAATAACCTCTTCATAGTCCACATAATTATTTGATAGTGTATAATGCCTGATTTCATGCAGCGTTCAGACACATGGCCGTGTTTTGCCACTAGTATTGCTTGTCCAGAAAAATAAATAAAAAGCTAATGCACCATAAATCTCTATGCTCAGATACAGATACATCATACTTTTTTAGGACAAATTCTCCATATAGATTGCATCATTGCAATATTTAACACAGTTATTGAATTTTTTTAACAATTGTGCCCCAACGTGGATAAAAGTGTCCTTTTCAAATGTTTTTTTTTTTTTGGTTTTTTTTGATAACTTTCTTACCTTTTTCTATGAAATTTGCCTTAGGTGTGTAATGTTGATTTTCTAAACACAAATCTAATATTACTTCATGTTTACTCTCCTTAACTAAATCTGTGACATTGGTTCTGTTCAGTGACAAAAGTATCACCATAGAAATAGTATACATTATTTTATTGTTGTTTTTTTTTTTTAGCAAAATCTTTTAATCAACTTCTGCCCTGATCATAAATACTAAATATTTAATTATATTCAGAATTATTTTTATGCCAGTGTATGTAATAGCATCTACATTTTTTTGTAAAAAACACAGAAAAAATGAATTTTTAAAAAAATATTCTCAATGCAAAGTGCATTTTTTTAAGAGGAATTATTACAGCCTTGAGTATGTCAAAGAGTACCATCAACATTGATTTAGATGGATTTATTCTCAAAGCAAAAAAACACTTTGCTTTGAGAATATTTAAAAAAAAAAATATTTAATTTTTTTGGTGTGAATTTGAGATGGTATCACTGGGATAAAAAGGGTTAAAATTCAGAAAATAATTAAATATTAATTTAATTAATATTTGTTTTTTATGATCAGGGTTGATTAAAAGATTTATGAAAAAAAAAAATATATGAATTAATTTTGGGGACACTTTTGTCACTTAACAGTAACAACATAACTTTTTAAAATTGGGGTGTAAGGGTTAATATAATATCATTTTGTGCTGTGTTTCTAAACAGGGATTCAGGTCATGAGTGCCAGGCCTGTAAAGGCTCCCCTATGAGGCTGAGTCAGTACGCAGAGCACATCTCCACTGCCGTCCACATAAAAAAGTTAAACACGCTGGTCTCTAAAAACGTGAAGCCGGTGTCTGTGTACAAGAGTCTGAACAAAGAGACCATCACCATGATCCTGGACAGGAACAGGAGGCTCAAGAGACTGGAGTAGGTTTCTTTTTATTCTGTACTTTTAAATTAGTGATTGTGAAAGCGCTTCTGTTAATCAGGCTGTAATATTAGTGTTGTAGTTAGGGTCAAACAGTTATAGATCAGTCAGTGGGCAAGTGTGAAGGATTTGAGCGAGTTGGAGAAGGGCAAAATTGTGACGGCTACAGACGACTGGGTCAGAGCATCTCCAAAACTGCAGCTCCTGTGGGATGTTCCCGGTCTGCAGTGGTCAGGATCTATCAGAGGTGGTTCAAGGAAGGAACAGTGTATGCCTGGCTGACAGCCCCTGGTCAGTGAGCCAGCTCTCGTTAGTTGATTAATTGGTGAATAAGGTCTTGGTTGACTAAGATGTTATTGGTTGATTAGTTGCATGAACATCATTAAAGCTGGTTTTAGTTTATTACATGACAACTTTTATTTTTCATTTTGTTTAAGATAGCATTGATCATTTTTAGATAACAATATACTTTACAGCCATGTTTTCTAAATGTCTTATCACCTAATTAAAGCAGAACTCAGTAACTTTTTTACCTTATATAAACAGTTTGGGAGTTAAATGAGATGCTGTGGGGTAAATGAAGCGTGTGGCAGCTCCCCCTGGTGTCTCTGAGCTGAAAGTGACTCTTGCAACAGTGAGTGTCGCTGGCCCAGAGTTACAGAAGTCTCGCGAGAAAATGGCACATCCCGGTTAGGAAAACAACAAGCCAGCAGTGGCTTTATTTCTCGATTTTCGTTGTTCCATAGCGGCCAAATGGAAGAAAAAACTTTGTACAGATACATGGAGGGGAAAACAAAAGTAAAGATGAGCGAGGGGTCACACAGGAGTCAACTGGGCTTGTGAGTATTTACGATAGTGCTTTACTCCGAACTGTAGGGGGAGCTTTATAGAGGAAAATAAGGCAAAAAGAGCGAAGAAACGAGCAAGTTACTGAGTTACGCTTTAAAGTGAAATCACTTCATGTGAGACTCTGGTAAGTCCCCCTCAAATCCTTTGGTTGACTTAAGTCGAATAATTGCTGTGCTGGGCATAACTTTGGTCGACTAATAGTTTTCTTGGTCGAGTACAGCTCTAGAACAGTGGTGAACTGGTGACGGGTGATGCACTTAAGGTGCGAAGGCTGAGGGGACAGGCTACAGACGAGCTTCTGTAGATCAAACTGCTGAGAAGAAGAAGTTAATCATTGTTCTGATAGGAAGGTGTCAGAATACACAGTGCTTCATAGTTTGTTTTCTATGGAGCTGCATATTAGGCAGGTGGTCATAATGTTATGCCTGATTGGTGCAGGCTTTTCAATATCTTCTTGCTTCAAAGATACTGAGCTCTCAATACTAATATGTTTTTTTTTTCTACAGGAAAAAGGCTCAGAACAAGAAAAAGAAGAAAGAGAAGCAGATAACTGGCTCGAAACAAAAATCTAAGTTCAAAGGAGCCTCCAAAAAGAGCAAGACTTCCAGAGAGTCTGCTACAAACACACAACGCCATGTTATTAAGGTCGAAAACAGTGGTGCTATTTGCCAGAACAAAGAAAATGACCGAATAGCACTTTTCCCTCGAGAATTAATGCTACAAAGTCAAAGTTTGTTCTCTTTTCCAAGACAACCTGATGGGAGCATTGTGCCAAATCCGTGTTTTCAATCTCTTCCACCTTTCACGTACAGTGCCAATGGCGGCTCGAGTACTGCGAGTGGCCAATCCCAAAGCCTGGACACAAATAGACCTTTTACCAAGAATAAACCCGGTGCTGATCAAACTGGAGAAACTGCGAACGAGATTATTAATTATTCCAATTATCACGGACTAAACGCAAGTGGAGCACCAACAGATTTCACAAGTGACCGCCTTCCTCAAAATGGCGCCATTATTTTTGATTCTAGACCAGTTCCAGGCACCCAAACGCCCCGATTGCAACAAAATGGGTCTACGATGAACTTGGTGGCTGCAAAGGAGAAATCTCCAGCTACTACTGCTACCACACGCAATGTGAACGTTAGCGTTATGATCAGGCAAATCAGAAGAGAGCTAGGTCTGAGGGAGCCTTGCAGAGCGGATCGAGAGGCTAGGAAGCAAAATATAGAGGCACAAAGTCGGTCAGGGAAAGGCGAGCAAGAAAAGAGGCAAGCTACAAGTACACATTTTAGGAGTGATGCTAAAGAAATGGCGACTTCTAGCGGTACAGTGGCATCAAGCGTGGATAGATCATCAAATGTAAGTTCAAGTAGAAATCCAAGGGGAGGTGCTAATCCGTCATCATCATCAGGGCTCGTTCGGAGCGGTGCTAGTGGTAGTGGTAGCAGCAAGGGACAGAAAGCAGATGGGAAAACTGAGGACGGGCTGAATGCGACCCTTCAGAGTCTGCTGGCGATGTCCGGAGGCAGGGGTCAAGGCGACTGGATGGAGATGTACCAGGAGGTGAAGAGGAGGTGCGGCGAGAGGAGAGGGCTGCCCAGGTAAGAGGCAGCAATAAGGTTTGGTTTTAATAAAGCTATGTAATAACCATGGTTTTCTGTAATTGTTAAAATGTAATGAATTGTGCTTAAAGAGGTTCAACTGTTTGCACTTTAAAGCACTCACAAAGATGAAAATGATGAGAATACACTGAAGCAAGGTTGAAGAAATGTTGTAATGCTTGTAATTTGTTATTTGACACTTTGAACTAGTAGCGCTCAGGAAAGTTCAGACCTCCAACAAAGTATCACAGTTTCTCCTGGGATCTAGACATTGATCCAGAGCCACGCCCAAAAAGTCAACTTTTCTTCCTTGCCTTATTACCTGCGACCTTTCCTGCAAATGTCATGAAAATCTGATTTTATCTTTGTCTCCTATTCTACTAAATCAACTTTTTCTGAGCTTGCTATAAAGCTGTTTGCACCTCAAAAACAGACCTGGAGTCGTAGTCGTAATATTCATTCACGCTTGTTTGAGTAATCCTGTATACTGAGGCCGTCCCCTTCTCAAGAGCTGAAAACACTCGGTCTCACGGCTTTAAGTAGAAAACCAGGAAGTGCTCCTGCGCGTTTCTAAAGCCCATACACCGTCGCTGGATTCATTCTGATAACTATTAAGAGCCATCACTATGAAGCAGTCAGCTCATTTATCTATCAGTTAGCCTCATGTTGCTAACGTCCAAGCTAATTAGCCATTTCATGCTTTATCTATTGTCAGCAAAGGGCGACGGACATCTTAATCTAAGCATTTTCTGCAACGTCACAGTATCAGCTCCTCAAAAAGAGACATTTTCCATACATATACATTATTTTAAGTTATAAAAGGTGAAATACTAATGCAAAGGTGTTCAAAACTATTTCAAAAAGCATGAAAAAAGTATAATATGGGACCTTTCAGTGATCAACACACCATCACCAGTAAAAATATTGCTTTTCTTTCTTGTGAGTTTGTTTGTGTTGTTTGCCTGACATTTCATAGTGTTGCTTTAATACTGTATGTTATATTTTGAGTATTTTCACTTGCATCTATTTGTCATTTCTGGCCAGCAATAACATTTTTTATTCTGTTTTAGGTTTGGGATTGAGCTTCCCAGGCCTAACCCTGAACAGGAAACCCTACCGCCCTCAGAAGACGCTCCACTGTCAGAGGGGTTTCACTGGGAGTCTATACCTGGCACTCCCACTTCACACTTTCTTCTTCCTCCTCCTCTTCATCATCCTCAAACTCTGAATGCTCCTAATACAGAGTCACAGCCAGAGCCAGAGCCTGTGTCCCGGACTGAGGGGAGTTTGGAGCAGCCTCCTTTGGCCCCACAGCCCGGGACAGAGCGCACAGAGAGAGGAGGTTGTATAAAAGTGGAGCAGCTGGAGGAGAGAAATGACGAGGGGAATACAAGGAAGAGGAATCATGTGGTAAGAATTATAAAGTACTCTGTTTTACTACTGCTACTACTACTACTACTCTAACTACTACTTTAGCCGCTTCAGCCACATGACTCCCAACTATTTCTACTTTCAGTACTACCCATACCATTACTCCTGAGGCTAATACCGCCACTACTATTACTACTACTGCTAATACTACTACCATCACTATGCTTACCACTAATACAGGGTTCCCACAAGGCATTAAAAGGCATTATTTTTGCGAAAATAAAGGCTTTAAATGACATTAAAAACATTCAGTTTGATTCCAGGCATTAAAAATGTAAAATTGCTATCATTATTAGTTTTATTTGTGAATATAAATACAGTAGTGTGATAGATGGCAGAACGAGTTTGCCTCCAGTGGGACCAAGTTACCCAAACATCAGATGTTTAACTTTCAACATTACTGGTGCTTTATGAACAGTAATTATAATAAAAGCAAATACATTTTGACAATTTAAGCTGCTGCAATTATATATTTGTATGTTTAAAGCTGCACTACCTGATTTCTTTTTCCTTGTATTTTGGTAAAGATAATTATTTAGTTATTAGTGCAGCATAACAGAAATCATCTGAGAAAAAATGAGACTTTGAGGTCACCTGTGGGCTGTATTATAAGGGTTTTTGTTTTAGAGCGAGGGAAGGAACAGTTTAACCAATCACACGCTTTCATAGGACAGGAGCGCTCTGATTGGTCAATACATCCTTTATCTATCCACAACTAGAATCTATCAGGAATAATGCGAAGGAGCTGTTGTTTTATTTCAAAAGTCATAGCTTATTCACAGTATATTTATTTTTTATTTTAAAGAATTAAAAGCAGACTCCAGATCTGTGCTGTGTTATTGTGACAGCTCCTGGCTGTGTACAGACTTCCAGGTTTGTGTGAGACTGTGACAGAGCGGCACCAAGGAGAGGAATTAGGAAAGAGGAGTGTATCATTCAAACTCTACATTTTTTTTAGACACATCACTTTTACAGTCACGAAATCAGGTAGTGCAGCTTTAAAAATGTTAAAAATGGCATTAAAAAGCATTAAGTTAGACTTGCTGATACCTTCAGGAACCCTGTGATATTACTGCCAATTGTATTACTTCTAAGACTAATACCACCACTACTGCAACTACTACTTCTACTGGTAACACTACTCATGCTATTATACTTTTATTGTTACTGTTACTGTGACTAAGACTGCTCTTACTATTACTACAACTACTATTACTACTGCTGTCTTTGTGTTTCTGCAGAGTGATGAGGTTTCTGAACCGAGGACAAGTTCGAAAAAGAGGAAAGCACAAAACACAGGTAAGTTTTAGGAAAGAAGTTCATATTGATTGAGAGTTTTATTGTAGCATCTCCTCATGTGTTGGTAAATGTTGTCTCTCGTCTCCAGACCAGTCCCCGTTGGACCAGCTGTATGCGGTGTCTCTGATGGAGGAGGACCTGAACCACAGGCTGCAGGACCTGGACCGAGCCATCGTTCAGGCTCGAAACGCCTTACACGCGTTCATCCTCCTCAGGGAAAAGGTATTGGTGTTTGGTTTGGGCTGTTTTGACTTCTTTGGCTCACTAGAATTCATTACACGACACATTTACATGATTTTACTTGGTTTCTCCTGTTGTAGCATGTCGCTGAAATCAACGGCCTCAGAGCTCAACGCATCGAGATCCTACAGGGAATGAAAGGTAAGGAAACCTGTGTAAAACTTCATAGTTTGCTTTGCCTCGCCTGGCCAGACCCATTCACTTTCTTAGCAACGTGAAGTGGGAGTGCAACCCTTTCTGTTTATATCTATTTTATCATAGCACTACACCTAAAATAGAAATTAATGTGTGTAGAGGTTAAGCGTTAAAGGGGCTATATTCCGCTTTTATTTATATTTTGAAACCAATCTTGGTCACTTCTAGGACAGCATTGCTTATTTTACAATCTTTAAAAACATTATCTGACTAAAAGAAAGTGTTTCCAATAATTATTTAACTACTGCCATAAAGAAACAGGTGAACAGACCAGCAGAGGGCAGCATAAATAAAGGAGAGCAGACTGGATGTAGAAGGCTCGTTAACTGGTCAGTGCTTCTAGGAGTAGGCCGAGGTTTGTCAAACCGAGCGTTTTGAGGGCACAGAAACTCTACAGGATTACTTAAACAGGCGTAAATGTCAATTTTATTTATATAGCCCAATATCAACAACAGCAGTCACCTCAAAGGGCTTTACAAACAATTAGTCATACAATCAAACATAAACAATAAATAAACTAAACAGGGCATTCCATGGGGGTAGACCCTCCCTCTTGGAAAATGGAAAAACTCCTAAAAAAACCAAATGATTAAAAGAAACACAACTCCAGGTATGTTTTTGATGAGGGAATAAGATTAGAACAATATAATTTTGGTGTGGTAGAAAGGGCCAATCTTGCATAATATAGCCCCTTTAAAGCTGCACTACCTGATTTCTTTTTCTTTGTATTTCGGCAAAGATAATTATTCAATTATTATTAGAGTGTAACAGAAGTCACCGGAGAAAAAATGAGACTTTGAGGTCACCTGTGGGCCGTATTATAAGGGTTTTAGAGCAAGGGAAGGAACAGTTTAACCAAGCACCAAGCCACAATAAACAGACCAAAACTGGGTCCCATATTCAGACCTGTTGAGAGTCACTGCTTTAAAACTTGGTGCTAAACATTTCTTTCTGTGCCTTTCAGAAGGATACAGTGGAGCTTCTAACACAGCTGAAAACCCCGGCACCTTTTCAGCTGCTCCTACACCCCCTCCCTTTTCCACTCCTGCCCCAACAACAAACCCTGCCCCTCACCCCAGCCGCCTCCCCGCTGCTCAAATTAAACAAGAAATGAACCAAACTCTGCTAAATGTTCCCCGCAACATCAGTCCACCTCTAGTTTTTCCGATTCAGCCTTTACTTCCCCCAGATCTGCTGCTTCCACAACCACTTTTAGCTGCTAATACTACCATTCCTACTTCAACTACGGCCTTAACAAACCAACTTCCATCAGAAAAAACGGCATCTGTAAAGGCGCAGCTTCCAGTTACGGCACCGATAGCTTCAAATGACACTGTTGAAATGCCCAGAAAGGAAACGCCTCCAGTTCAAAGCGTTTCTGAGCCGATAGAAATGGATAAAGCGGCGAAACAGACGACAGAAAAGAGTAAAAATGCAGTCACTGTGATAGAAGACGACAGTGAAAGCGACGACAGTGAAAGTGACGACAATGCGAGTGACGTAGAAGTGATGGAGCCCAAAGACAAAGTGGTGATAAACTTGGACGAGTCTGAGAACGAGGAGTCCGTGGAAGAAGTGAAAAGTGGTTCGGAGAAGAGAGAGGAGACGGCGGTTTCGACTGTGCCCAAAGACAAAGAGAGTGGCGAGAGCAGCTCAGCGGGAGACAAGCAGACGTCGCAGCAAAATGAACCACAGGGGTGAGAGATTATAAGGTTACATTTTTACTCAGTGTTGCAAAAGTAGGGCTGTAACAAACACCAGTCAGGCTAGAGATCGTCCGATATACAGTTTTGGCTGATTCTTGCTTTTTTTTTAATGATGATTTTTGGTCAGGCACATGTCTGAGCAACCATGTGACAGAAGGACCCCAGCTTCCTCAACCTTACTGTAGCAGTTTTTGTAGCAACCAAGACTTTCAGGATTCGAGACAGAGACTTTTGAGTACCAAGCTCGAGACCTAACCCTGAGAACATAACGCTAAATAAAGGGGAAAAGTTTCAAATACAATTATGATTATTTTAATGATCAAATACAACAGACTCCACAAACAGAGACAGATCTGTGTTACTCCCCTCGACTTTAAACAAGGCTCAAGTCATTGTGGATTTTAAACAGACATTTATTCTGACACTTTTTTCCCCAACCATGCCGTCAGAACTAAAAGAAAAACACAGAAAACCTAAATTAACCCTTAAACGTCCCGCAGAAAATAATAAACAGAAACTTGTACTAAACAAAAAATAAAATGCATACCTCATTGACCACTAACTCAAAAGGAAGTAAACTTGAGGGAGCTCATACAGGAGTCGTGCATCAGTAAAATAGCACCCAACACAATTCCCAAGCGGAACAATTAACAAGTTCCCTCCCTTTTACAACATTTTTAACTGATCAAATATATTATTATTCTTAATTGTCTGTAAAAAATGTCTTATTTATTACAAATTATTCTCTTACTATTTTTAACTATTATCTTTTTAACCAAAAAAACACATATTATGAACTGAAATATATAGCGTTGCCTTTGACGGCAGCTACAATCTGTTTCTTGTTCTTCTAATACGGAAAACTAATTAACTCCAAATCATGAATAGCATTTTCATATAATGTTTGGAGAAAAAAAAGACCGAGTGAAATTGGATCCAAGACCAAGACCGAGTGAAACTACAACACTATAAATTAGTACAAGCAACTCACCAGGCCTCTTCCACTTTTTTTTACTAATCATGATAAGATAATAACTCATAATCTTTAAGCAATTTGTATTTGTTTAATCATAGAGTTAATTCTGGGTGGTTGCACTGTCCAATGTCTATCCAGTTGCATTCAGAGCTACTTAAATCTGCATACGTATGTTTTACTTCTGATTTCATTTTGAATTGTGTTGAATATTTCTCCCTCACAGGAAAGTCCCAGCTGCAGCTTTGCCAAAAAATGACTCCAGTACACCTCAAGGTAAACGGCGCTTTCACTTGGTAACATTCAAATCCTATTCTTTGTTCTTAATATTTTACACGTTTGTTCATCTCTCCATAGATTCTGCTGAAGTCTGCAGCTCTGTTGAGGAAGTCGAACCTTCTCTGGGAGCCTTTGAGAATCACAACGGTCCGGTCAATGGTCTCCAGATCTACGAGGGGCTGTTGTTCACCTGCTCCGGAGACAACACAGCGCGAGCCTACGACCTCCTGGTGTGTGGCTCAGGATGTAATCTACTTTTTCAATTGTTCAGGTCACAATTTACAACAGAAATAACATCAACTTTCTTATTCTTTTCCAGACAAAGGAGTGTGTGGCAGTGTTTGAAGGCCACTCCAATAAAATCAACTGTCTTCTGGTGTCGGCCATTTTGAACCTGCCTCCGAAGCTCTACACGGGATCCAGCGACCAGACCATCCGATGTTTCAGCACCAGGGTGGGAGAGACAAGTCTAATTACACTTTTACGTTTCCATACCAGGTATTTCTTTACAATAAATATGTTTTTCTGTTGGATGTGTAGACGAAGAAGTGTCTGCGCGAGCTCTCTCTCCCGGACCGAGTGCTGTGTTTGCACGTGGCCTGGAACATTTTATACGCAGGACTCGCAAACGGATCAGTGGCAAGCTTTGATTTAAAGGTAAGCGATAAAAGGAAGCGGATCACAAGTATACAACAAGCAAGTAACTACCGTATTTTCCGGACGATAAGTTGCTCCGGAGTATAAATTGCACTAGCCAAAAAATGCATAATGAAGAAAAAAAAATGTATATAAGTCGCATTTTTGGGGGGAAATTTATTTTACAAAATCCTACACCAAGAACAGACATTTCATGTTGAAAGGCAAGTTATAGTAATAATAGAATAGAGAACAACAGCTGAATAGGTGTGCGCTATGCTAACGTAACACATTGATGGTTATTCAGCTACATGAAGCATAAACAACGAACTGAATAGGTGTCTCGTATGTTAACGTAATATATTAACAGTTATTCACATAACTATAGCATAAAGAACATAATATAACAAGTTCACCAAACTCACCATCTCACTCCTAATCACTAAATCCTTTAAATTCTTCATCCTCGGTGCCGCTTCTGAACAACTCCGCCAACTCCGGAGGTACACGAAGCGCCGCTTCCTCCTCTGCGTGGCTGTCGTCAGACTCAGCATCAGTTCCATTTCCAATTATTCCGCTCTTTCTCAGTTGTCTTTATAGCCTAAGTTGTTAGTGGTAATGTTTACATTTTAAATTGTCAGTGGTACAGGTGCAGCAGATGCTGGTACACAAGCCTAGAGCGCCCTCTAACCAACACCTGAAATATTTTAATATATAAGTCACACCTGAGTATACGTCGCACCCCTAGCCAGACTATGAAAAAATGTGCGACTTATAGTCCGGAAAATACGGTAAATTAAAAAATTTTAATCAATCAAGTCATTTACTCAAAGAGTCTGTATTAGGCAAAGTTTTCATGTCTGTTTGAGTTGATCCTCTATTATCTGGAGTTTCTGAGGCCTCAAAACGCTCGGTTGCACAAACCTCCGCCCACTCCAGGAAGCACTGACCAATCAACAACGAGCCCTCTACATCCACTCTGCTCTCATTCATTTATTCAGAAAGCAGTGTACAGCTCTGTTTCCACTGATTCTTCCCAGACGTTTTTCATTTTGTATTAAGATGGCATCATATAAAAATGTTTTTTCTTGTTTCTGCTCAAAAGAGAGTGTATTCTGCTGCTCTCCTCACCTGTTTCTTTATGGCAGTAGTAAAGTGATTATTGGAAATGTTCTCTTCAGTCAGATAATGTTTTTAAATGTTGTAAAAGATGCTGCTGCTCTTCTAGAAGTGACCAAGATTGATTTTAAAAGATAAAGAAAAACAAAATATAGCCCATTTAAGAAGATTTATTTTTAATTTTTTACATGAACATGCAGGAACAATTTTATTGTATAGTAGTGCTAATCATAACAGTGGTGGTAGTATTAGTAGTGATGATCTTCTGAAGTCCCACCAAGCTCTATGATGGTAAACTATAGCCTAAGTATGGCATGCTTTCATTAACTTCTTTTTACTTACATGTGTTTGAATTGGTGGCCAGTCATTGAAGTTAATGAAACACATTTGACATTGATTATATTCACTGGTAGGAGTTACCTTTTTCTCCTGTTGATCCTCGTCAGACCCTGAAGGAGCTGGACGTGTTCGAGTGCCACGGTCCTCGGGGCGTCAGCTGTTTGTCCACGGCTCAGGAGGGAGCCAGGAAGGTGCTGCTGGTGGGATCCTACGACAGCACCATCAGCGTACGGGACGCCAAGAGCGGGCTGCTGCTGCGGAGTCTGGAGGGGCACTCCAAAACTGTGCTCTGTCTCAAGGTACGGCCCGAGAGTAACATAAAAACTACTGCTACTAGTACTGTATTTTCCGGAGTATAAGTCACACTAGCCAAAAAATGCATACAAAATCCAACACCAAGAACAGACATTTCATCTTGAAAGACAAGTTATAGTAATAATAGAATAGAGAACAACAGGCTGAATAGGTGTGCGCTATGCTAACGTAACACATTGATGGTTATTCAGCTACATGAAGCATAAACAACGAACTGAACAGGTGTCTCGTATGTTAACGTAATATATTAACAGTTATTCACATAACTATAGCATAAAGAACATAATATAACAAGTTCACCAAACTCACCATCTCACTCCTAATCGCTAAATCCTTTAAATTCTTCATCCTCGGTGTCGCTTCTGAACAACTCCGCCAACTCCGGAGGTAGACGAAGCGCCGCTTCCTCCTCTGCGTGGCTGTCGTCAGACTCAGCATCAGTTCCATTTCCAATTATTCCGCTCTTTCTCAGTTGTCTTTATAGCCTAAGTTGTTAGTGGTAATGTTTACATTTTAAATTGTCAGTGGTACAGGTGCAGCAGATGCTGGTACACAAGCCTAGAGCGCCCTCTAACCAACACCTGAAATATTTTAATATATAAGTCACACCTGAGTATACGTCACACCCCTAGCCAGACTATGAAAAAAAGTGCAACTTATAGTCCGGAAAATACGATATTCAGCAGGTTATATTTACTGATATTGTGGTGGTTGTTTGTAGGTGGTGAATGGTCTTGTCTTCAGTGGCTCCAGTGACACAGCGGTTCATGCGCACAACATCCATGTGAGTCTTCTCCTAAATATACATCACTCACACTTTCTGTGCCAATACTCAAGTTACTGTATTGGATAGAAGCCTAAGGTATACTTTATTGTCACCTACAGGGAATAGAAGACCTTTGAAGCAAGCTAAATTTAACTGTAAAACTGTCTGAGCGCTGCTGTCACTTAATACTTTTACAGGATTCCTGCTAGGGCTGCACAATATATCACAAAATTACCATTACCACATTATCAGTATCGCAAGAATCTAAATATATCGCAATAACGCTGTGGTCTTCCATCTGACAGAGATTTACACTGAAGAATCATTTTCCACCAGAGCCTTAAAAGAACATGTGTTGTGACTAAATAAAAAGGTTTAAAAAGTCCAGTTTTAGTGGTAATTTAATTAATTTAGTCACAGCTTAGCCTTGTTTTATTCCTGGTTTAGTCTGTGTTAAGTTTTGATTTTGTCGCTGTTTGACTTGTAAATACAGGAACTTACATTTTTGTGAAATGTAGTGAATTTAACTTACTATGTTTGAAAAGTAGGCTCTATTTTCAAATATCGCATCAATATTGTTATCGCAATTTTCAACATAGTTATCAAATATCGCATGTTTTCTCCATATCGTGCCCTAGTTCCCGCGAGGCATTTAAAAGCATTAAATTGATTAAGGACAAAATTAAGGACTTAAATGGCATTAAAGAGCATTACATTTGATTCCAACAGGCATTAAAGTAAAAATCATTGGCATTGTTAGTGTTATTAGTGAATATAAATATGTAAATATAAATAATTTACCCACAAGTTTGCTCACACAAACAACGGATGATCAACTTTCAACATTATTGGGTCTTTATGAACTGTATTTTACAATACTCGCAAAGGAATTTTGACAATTTAAGCTGCCATGATTATATGTTTGAAGCCACCTGCAGGAGCCCTGTTTTAGGAGTAGGCCATTATTAACCCGGATGTTATCACGTGGATGAGTGAGAATCTCCTCAGACACCGGCAAATATGTTTTAAATACAGTTTAAAAGGACTTAGAAACAGAGACGTTAAGTTACAAATTTATTGTCCAGTACAGTGTTTCCCAACCAGGGGTACGCAAGCATTTCTTACTTGGATTTATTTTATTTAAGATGATAAAAAATTATGTGCAATTAATTTTTTTTATTGTACTATTAAAACTTGTCTTAAAAATGTCCTCAGTATTACTATAGTTTATTCTGAACATAAAATACATAGCAAAATAAGTAAATGTAATAGGAGTTCATAGTATTTTTATTTTTTTTATATAATTTTTGAGTTTAAAAGATAAAAATAACCTCCAAAAAGCATCAATAACAGATGTTTTATATAAGCACTTACACACGATAGATGTGTTTAGGAACCGCTGTGACTGAAGACTCTCACTCCTCCAGGTTCATTCAATCACAACAAACGGTTTTAAAAAGAAGTCATCTTAAAAACCAAGTCCAGACGACGTGTTTTGTTGCCTCTCTTCCTCCTCAGACCGGCGAGCTGGTGCGGATCTACAAAGGTCATGGTCACGCCGTCACTTCCATCGTCATTTTGGGGAAAGTGATGGTCACGGCGTGTTTGGACAAACTGGTCCGAGTTTACGAGCTACAGGTGGAGCTGATACTTTGATTTGTGTTTCAGTATCAGCATTATCAACAGAACAAATGATACTAACTCCAGCTCTTTTGCTTCAAGTCTCACGACCGGCTGCAGGTTTACGGCGGCCACAGTGACCTGGTGATGTGTATGGCCATTCACAAGAGCGTGGTACGTGTCCTAAAAACCTCCTGCCTCTTTCAGCTCAAGGCACAGAAAAAATGCACCAATAAAGACTGCCAGAGTAAAATTATCTAATAGTTACAATAATGGTTACAATGATCAACTTCAGTCCTCACCATACATAGCAAAAATTCATTCTGTTTATGAAATTTAGCCCTTTAAATTCCAGTTTTTGTTATTAAAAGTTGATTTCAAATTAAGGCAAAAATCACAAAAAAATCGGATTTTTTTTTCTTTCTGTAAATGCAAATTCGATTTTTTTGTGGTGGATTATCAGAGCAAAAATTGGCAGCATGGTTGATTTTATTAGATTTTAAAACGTGTAGTGGCAGATAGAACATTTAAGGCACAAAAATGTGCTGCCATAGGAAAATTATCTGATAAAGAATTTTTTTTTTTTTTTTTTTCATGGTTCTAAGTAAAGACTACATTTTGGATTTGTGCTCACGCAAACAGAAGTAAACTAATTTCTCAACAAACACTTTCACACCAATTTAGGACAACCCTAAAACACACCCAAATCATTTAGTTTTTTTTTTTTTTTTGCCTTGCAGATAGATAATGGACCCTTTTCACGTGACGTCGGACAACTTCCGTTTTGAGACGATGGGATGTATCTTCAGTTCCGGTGCCGCGCTTCTCCCATAAGAAATTCACCCAGACTTTTTTAAAATTGCCGTTTACAAGTTTACACAATATACAGCGATTTTCAAATGAATATTTACCCACAAAACGTTCAAAACTTGTGAAAGGATATTAATTCTTCAACCAAGGATACTTGGATTATGAAGTGAGTGCTTTGTTATGTAGCTAGATAGCGTTAGCAACATGGCTAAGTGATAGAGCTGCGCTATAAAACAGTGTTAGATCATGTCATGATCTGAGTTTATCTGAATATTTGACAATCTGCTTATCAGGAAATACCACTGGATAGTACTACAGTATATTTTCATTTAGTAAAGCTAAGCATTAACAACTGCTAGCTTTAGCTACAAGACAAAACACTTACCTTCATAATCAAATAAGTAACCTTCAATGAAAAATTTATATCCTTTTTTGAGTTTTGACCATTTTGTCAGTGAATTTTCATCAGCAAATCTCTGTACATCATGTAGCCTTATATTTGGCCAATTTTTAAGACTCCGAGTAAATTCCTTACTGGCGAGCAGCAGCACTGGAAATGAAGACACATCCCATCGTCTCAAAACGGAAGTTGTCTGACGTCATCGTGAAAAGGGCCTATTTATACAAACTCTGTCTACCATATATGGGGGAAATGGCGCCACCAAGTAGAAAACAATAAAAACTAAAATTCCAATCCTTCACTATCATGAATCCATGAAATACTTGATAAAATATGAAATTATATTGTAGTGACAGAGAAGTATAAAAATGTCATTTAAATGGGAGTCAATGGCACAAAAAATGTCTTGGGGTAAAGGTAAAGGTGTGACTATTTTTTTTAGAGAGCATTTCAAGAGATTTTTTAATTCAGAAATCTAAAAATTCATCTCGAAATACATACCTGAGGCAAAATATATGCCATTTGAATTAAGACAGCAAAAGTTATCCACAATAAACATGCAAAACCTCACTAAAGGTCTTGGGCTGCAGGAGGGTTAATGGTAGTAAAACTCTGCTTGTTGTGTTCTGCGTCTGGTCTTGCTCAGATGTACACGGGCTGCTACGACGGCACTGTCCAAGCTGTGAAACTCAACCTGATGAAGAACTTCCGCTGCTGGGTAAGAGAGAGAAAGGTTAAGGTGCACGTTAGATACTTCACACCTCTCGCCTCACAGCAAGGAGGTCACGAGTTCAGTTCCGGGACCGTGCGAGGCCTTTTTTGTGTGGAGTTTGCATTTTCTCCCTGTGTCTGGGCGGGTTTCCTCTGGGTGCTTAGGTTTCCCCCGTCAACCTAAAACATGCACTGTAGGCTAATCCTGCAGATGTAGGCGCTCCGGACTCCTGGCTCAGGTCTGGAGATGCGTCCCAGGAAGCTGCCCCACTGCTCCTGACAGGTTTAACCCCAGAGGAACTGAAGGATGGGGCAAATGCAGAGGACAAATTTGCCTAAGGGCACAATAAAGGCTACCTGAGCTTTAAACCTGCAGCCACACGGAAGAACAAGCTAACTCCACACAGGAAGCAACAGCTTTCCCATGGGGCATAAAAGCATTAAAGCATCGAACTGATTTTGCAAATATTAAGGCCTTAAAAAGCATTAAATTTGATTCCAAAATGTAAAATAGTCTTTCAATATAAATATGTATTTATAAATAATAATTTATCATTTTAGTTCCCTACACCAGAGTACAGGGGGGTAGTTGACATTTTATTTGTAATTTATTTCCAAGATGATAAGAACATTTTTGTACTTTTTTCATGTTGAACTATTTAAACATATGACTGATAAAGGATAAAACTGCTAAAGAGTATTATTTGAATGTTATATTGTTATATATTTTTAGGTTTAAAAGAGTAATTTTAGATGTGTAGTAAATAATAGAAATAAAATATTGTAAAATAACTGAATGTAACAGGAGTCTATATTGTTATTTTTTATTTTCATTTGAGTTTAAAAGAAAAAAATGCAGGAAAATTAGCATTAAAATAAAAAAATTAGCGAGTAAATATGTTTTTTAGTTGTTTTGTTTTTATTATCAACACCTGTGAGTGAGGGGCTACTCATGGTATAACAAAAAGCCCAGGGGAGTACACAAGACAAAAAAGTTTGTGACCCACTGCCCTGCACAAGCGGAACAAGTTTGCCAAAAAAGTTAAAAAAGGCATTAAAAAGCATTAAATTAGACTTGCTCTGAGGCGACAGTGCTAACTGCTTTGATATGTGCCGTATTTTAGTTTTTGTTACTCTCTTTAAAGACATTTCCAGTAAAGTTTTCTGTGTTTGTCTCCCTCTAGTGGCAGAACTGCTGTCTGATCTTCGGTGTGGCGGAGCACCTCGTCCAACATTTGTTGAGCGACCACACCAACCCGAACCTCCGGACGGTCAAGTGCCGGTGGAGAAACTGCGCCTCCTTCTTCTCCACACAGAATTCAGTCCAAAAGGTGACACAAAATTATCCAAATGTTCAGTGCTGTGCAAATAGTGACCTGTGGCTTTGTTCTTAAACACTTACCTGACACTTTTGCACAGTGCTGTAAATGTAAAATAACACGTTCTTTTCCACAATATCACAACTGTTGATGAAATGAGTATATATTCAATGTTTTTAGGAGCTTCCGGACCATATGAAGAGTCACGTGGACACTGACAGTGAGATCCAACCTGTTTGAAGCCCACGTTCCTCGATTTTGACTGTGAATTTCTTCTTATTTGGGCATTTATCAAGCCCCTAAATCTCCGCTTCCGACGTCCAATGTCTCATCTGATTTGAAGCTGTTTTTTTAATTACTTGAGGGTACAACTTCAGAATAAGAAGAATAATCCTTGGTTGGTCAACGCAAAACAAAATACAGTAACATTTTAGGGCTTTATTTAAAGACACAGAACCATGACACTGAGGCAGGCTGTAGTTGCACAGAACCGTTCATTTTGTGAAGAAAAAAGTACATTTTTGTCTCCCATGAGTGTTTAGCTCGTTCATTTTCACTGATTATCTTAGGCTGACTTATTGAAGTAGGATTTGTGGTGATTAATTGAGGGATTAAACTGTTATCATTCATAGGTTGCTGGGTAGATTTTTGATACCGGCAGCCGAACAATACTTTTTCTGACAGCTATGTTGAGCTAATTCATCTTCTACAATCATAAAACACAAAAATACTGAATAAAAGTTCCATTTTTGACGCAAATCTCTTAAAACCAGTAGTCTGTATGATTTATTCTGTGTTATTTGATTCATCCATGCAAAGGAACAGTAAAGGTCCCACTTGAAACTTGGTATTGTGGTATTTGTTAGAACACAGAACCACATTAACAAAATACTGCCCATCTCTTCCAGTCATTGCCAATAAATGCTAATAATGTACATTTCTATACAAACTGTCCAAAAACACTCATATCCATTAGTAATCTTTGTGTTTTTTGTGTTTTTCCTGTTTGACTGTACAGAAACTTAAGTGCAGCGGAAGAAAAAGCGCAGACAACTGTGTAATAATACTCTGTTTATTCTCATCTGTAAGTATGTACAGCAATTAAAATACAATAAGTAGCAGCGTTTGCATGTCTCGTCTTTAAAACGTGAATAAATTAGACCAGTGATTCTCAACTGGTGGGACAGGGCCCAAAGGATGGACGATGACACCGGTTGAGAAATGGCATTTATCAAACAAAACGGTCAGTTTATAATGTCACACAAATTTACCAACAGACATTTGAGCTTTGTCTGAGGTGATGGGAATTAAAAATGTCAGAGTTAAAGGTGCAGCAGGCAATTTTTGTAATTTTTAATAAGTTATAAGTAACATAGACATGAATATTGCAAACCTCATAAGGCTACAAAAAACTATTGATGTTTACTTGAAAATAAATTATACTTTTGGAGTCAATTTTACTTTTTGAAAACTCTTTTGAACTTTTTTTGTTGTTTTAACCTCAATAGCAAAGTGATGTTTGTGTTTTTTTTTTCCAAATTGCCTCTGTCACCTGTCATATGTTCAGTGTACTGTAAGATGTAGTAAAGCTGAATGTGAGGCTCTTGATTCACGAATACATGGTCAGCTGAAGCCACTAGAGAGGGAAAAAAGAAAGATATGCAGTTGTTAGATGGGAAATAGAGATGTCACAGCCATCTAATACATTTTTAATATGAGATAAAATACAAAAATACAGTATTAGCTTTGTGACAGATGGTTAAATGTGTAATTATTAATATTGGTTAGTAAAAGTCTTAAAGCTGAACATTTGTACTTCAGATTTTAACAATTCTATTTAACTGAGCCTTCTGTGTTTTGAGCCTAATCAGCTGATAAAGAATAAATACATTTGTACTTATACAGTAAATAGTAGTTTGTATGTTTCATCTGCAACAGGGTAGCTCCAGGTTTTGTCTTGTGAAATTTAACATCTTTTTAAGACTTTTTTAATGCCACTTAGAATCAAATTTAATGCCAGGATCGGAAGAACAATAACACAGGTCTACAGCAAAATGCTTCCGGAACAAAAGTAGTGACATTTTTCTTGGATTAGGTCACTAATAAAGAAAAAGTAAGTGAGAAGTGCAGATTGGCTATAGGTTTCCAAGAAACAGTATTGGGTCAAAATAGGAAATTTATGCAAAATAAGGCAAAAACTGTAGTTTATCAGAAGGTACAGTGTCTACAAGCAACCAGTTCTATCTGAAAGCTGCACATTCAATACATTCATTTTAATATGTCTAGAGTTTTGACATAAAATGTTGTGTTTTTATTTGCAGAAATCTCTCTCTTAGGAAGTGGACAAAATGCATGCATGTAGAGAAATTAAATATTTTCAAAATATAAATATATTTTTAAGCAAAAATGCCTAAATCTATTGTATAAACAGATGTGATTTTGATGTGAAACAATATCATTAAATATCTTGAATACATTAGCTAACAGCACAGTTATCAATTGATTTTCAGTTCATCTTATCAAAATAAATGAGATTTAGCCGCTTTTATCTCAGAAGCAGATCGAGTCCAAACATTTGTAGACCAGTGTTATCTGTATACATCTTACACTAATGAAAGGGTTTTATTTTGAAAGCCTAATAAAGACGACAGAGCTGCACTGAAAACAAAACAAAACTGAATTATAAACTTAAGTAATAAAGTATAGTTCTTCTTCTTTTGGGACATTTTAAACTCAATAATGCGAGTGTTTATTGCCAAATTCACATACAACTTGCAAAAAAGGCATAATTTTTTATTGTAAGTTATAGTATTACTCCAACATTGACTGTATTTGTAGATATGTACATGCTTCTAACTGGGGCTGAACATGGGTGCTACATCTAGTGTATAAATGTAACAATAGCTAACAATGATTTGAATAATTAATTTCGCAAAAAAAATGCTTTGCTAGTAATTAGTCACTAATCTTTTACCCAACACTGCAACAGCTTGATTTAGATGTCACATCTTTGAAAATTTAAGACACAGATTAATAAATTGAATACCTTTTTAATGCTTTAAGGACCTTGGGGCTACCCTCTGCAAAGGCCCAGATGTTTATTGTAGTTTTCTAACAGCGCATTTGCAAACACTTACCTCTAGTACATTTAATTTGATTAATCCATCTCCGTCTTTGTCGAAGGCCTGAAACGCTCCTAAAAGAAATGCATAGAAAAATTCATTAAAATGTTGACATTTTTGACAAAGTTCACTTGTTTCTTTCGTTGTACTCACTGAACATGCCCTCGAGTCTCACGAAGCAGCAGATGTAACTGTCGAAGTCGATGTTGAGCTTCTCGTCGGCGTAACGCATGGCTACGATGTTGTACAACTGGTTATTGAGGTGAAACCCTGGCAACAGACAGGAAATGCTCAGTATAGTATTATTATTATCGTCTATAGCCACAGGTATTCAAGTCCTCACCTGCTTCATTCACAGCGTTCCTCATTTCAAAACTACTGATGGAGGACGACTTGTCTTTGTCGTACTTTCTAAAGATGACCTGTGAAAAGAACATGAAATATTCAGCGAGGCTTAAACAACACGGATCACCGGATGTAAGACAAATAAAAACCACACACCTGCCACTGTTTGATCTTTTTCCACAAATGTTTAAACTCCTGTAGGTTTAGTTTTCCCGTACCATCGGTCTGATTGTGTTTCAGTCAGGGAGTAAACTATGGCATACAGGAGCTATGAAATCTATTGAAAGTGTAATATATTATGGTATTTATGAAAACATTTCAATCACTAAAAAAAAAATCTGCACACCAGCACTTAATTGTCATATAACACAGTTAAATACAGCAGCCTCAGAGGGTCAAACTCAAACTAATAATATCATATTATGCCAATATTGTGATTATTGATATATTGCACAAGAAAACCTACAATAAATCACTGCATTTTAAAAAGAAAAAAGAAGCAGTGTTTTTCTTGCCTGTATGCATTGAGTTTTTGTCAGTTACAAAGGGTTATATCCATGTTTGTTACATATTGTGGCTACTTTATGCCACTGGAGAAGCAGAACAGTGTCAGATCGATATCGATACCAGAATGAACGGTATCGAAAGCATCAATACTTTGGTATTGATTCGCACATCACTAATTTATGCTTAATTAAATAAAAAAAAAACAAGTCCTCTTTCCAAAAGTAATAAATCCACCATCAGTCAGTCTGATATTTATTTAGCAATATTTTTATGTGTCACAGTATTTGTCAGACCAAGTGCTCAGAAACGCAGTGCTGCCCTCTACAGTCCTGGCCCTTCCTAAACGCAAACTGAGCAGATTGTCCAGTAGCTTAGTAGTTCAAGCCCCACTGCCGGTGTTTGCATACTGTTGTTGGGCAAGACACTTCACCCACCTGTGTCAGTGTGATCGTGTGTTTGGTGCCGACTGAGGGATGAATGAATAATGCACCAATTGTAAAGCAACTTTGAGTTATATAAGACTAATGCATTATTATCATTTGATTAATTTGTGAACTTTAATTCATATTCTGCCAGTCATTTTTGAGAGGGTCTATCTGTGTTTTACTTCCTGTTTACCTGGGCCCCCGTTGCTGAGTTTGCCAATCAAAAATTTCCCTTCCCCTACAAAAATAGTCCGTCTGTGATATAAAAGAATAAAAGGCATATAGTAAAAGTTAACTGGCCTAAAAAAAAAAGAAAAAAAAAAAGGGAGGCTTGGCCCCCAAACCTATCCTGCTTGGGGCCCCCACATGCACAGGACCGGCCCTGGCAATATTTGACCATTTTTGGCCACATTTGACAGTAAAAGTAGCACTGTAGCACCATTATTATGGAAGACGTCACAAAGCATCGATATCGGTATTGCATTACAAAATATTGCAATATATTTTGTCCCAAAATAAGCCTTTGTAATAGTTTCAAACTAAGAACATGATGCACACATTTCCACAATAATAAACTATATTATTTTATTTTGAGCAATATCTTAATCATTTTCCTGGTGATTTCATGACAGGAGAATAACAAACTAAATATCCACAGTCAGTCAGGATGAGTCTAATGGCTCAGGTTTACTAAATTAAAGTTCTCTTTGTCCAAGATTGAGACTAAATTGAGTTAAAATGTGTGTGTTTATATATATATATATATATATATATACATATATATATATAACCAGTCTCATTTTCTTCACCACCACTTAGAGCCGTTGTTCTCAACCTAAAATAACAAGCCGTGACCCAAATAAAAAAGATATTTCAAATGATCCTGAGACAGAATAATGTCAGAATATCACAGTACGCCTCAAAAAAGACCACATTTTTAACAAGGAAGTGGCAATGTTAAAAAGAAAACTATTCCCTTCTACACTCTGACAGATGCAGTTTAATTTAAATCCAAAAAGTCTACAAAATGTACTTTTCTTCTGATGAGCTTTTCAGTGGTAAAGACTTTGTGCTTTAAGGAGAGTTAAGCAGCGCTCGCTTCAACATAACTTTTTTATGAATCTTTTTTGTTTTTTGACAAAGGCCTGACCCACCAGTTGAGAATCACTGTGTTAAAGGATACGTCCATCAGAGCGATCATACTGCGACATGTCTCCAGACTGAAGCCGTCCGTCTTTATGTCACTGTCTGTAAACAATAACATGGCACAGTGTGAGTCAACAGTAAACCCCTCCCAAAACAAACACGTATGAACTTTGTTGGACTCACGTTTGGAGAGCACATTCTTCATGATGGTCCTCAGCTCGTTGGCACAGACCTGCATGTCCTGTGATGGGCAGATTTAAATAGTTTTTTTTATGTATAATGTTAAATACGATGTTTAAAAGCTTGATAATGCAGATGTCATGTGAGCTCACGTCTCCAGAGATCTGTTTGTAGATGGCTCTGAAGGTTTTCTCCTCCTCCGTCTCTGGCTCTGGTTCGAAAAGTTTACGCTGGGGCACAGAGACAGATGTTTTTAAAGCATAATAAAACAAGGTGAGGTCATTCATATCCTTCAGCTGAGTCTTGTTAGGGGCCGTAGGCGGACTCCACCCGGGACAGGACTAAGACTGAGAGACAAACACTGACAGATGTAGATAGAGTGGTTTTGGAGCTCATAATGCATTGAACTTTTTTTTTAAATTGTGTCATCGACATTAATTCAGATATTACAACCATGCCCCCCATCCCCCCGATAAATTTAAACAGACAAAAAGAAAAAAAGTCATATATTATATTAATATTAATAAATAAACACTTGACTTTTCCCTTTCTCTTCTCTATATTACATTAAAACATCAAACTATGCCATATTTAATTACACTGGTCTACAAATGTTTGGACTCGATCTGCTTCTGAGATAAAAGTGGCTAAATCTCATTTATTTTGATAAGATGAACTGAAAATCAATTAATAACTGTGCTGGTTCGCTAATGTATTCAAGATATTTAATGATATTGTTTCACATCAAAATCACATCTGTTTATACAATAGATTTAGGCATTTTTGCTTAAAAATAATATTTATATTTTGAAAATATTTAATTTCTCTACATGCATGCATTTTGTCCACTTCCAAGAGAGAGATTTCTGCAAATAAAAGCAAAACATTTTATGTCAAAACTCTAGCCATATTAAAATGAATGTATTGAATGTGCAGCTTTCAGATAGAACTGGTTGCTTGTAGACACTGTACCTTCTGATAAACTACCGTTTTTACCTTATTTTGCATAAATTTCCTATTTTGACCCAATACTGTTTCTTGGAAACTATAGCAATCTGCACTTCTGACTTACTTTTTCTTTATTAGTGACCTAATCCAAGAAAAATGTCACTACTTTTGTTCCGGAAGCATTTTGCTGTAGACCGCAACCGATTTTAAAGCACAAAAGTCACTTATACGTGAAATACAGCAATTGCAAACTAATAAAATACTGTGTTAAATACTGCACTGATCTCAGAGAACTAGAGTTACCTCCTGTAACTATTTCTATATCAGTTTGTGCTTGCGACTGTATGGACAACTGAGGCTCAAACAGGGAGAAAGTTTTATTTTAAATTGACAGGATGATGCAGATCCTGGTTGTTTTATAGTCGCGTACTTATTCCTTTATTGACTTTAATAAGAACCAGAGGTCAGATGCCCAAAGAGCCACACGAACAAGAGCCGCATGTGGCTCTAAAACCACAGGTTGCAGATGTCTGGTGTAAAGGATTGTTCTGAGTGATTTATTTATTTATTTTATTTTATTTTTTTCAGTTTTTTGGGGAGAGCCATTTTTGGGCTTTTGGATAGGACTGAGTTTAGTTAAGTAGGAAATCAGGAAGAGACATTTGGTAAACTGTCTGGACTCTGCAGGCTGTAGTTCATTTCATTTATTTAGTCATAATTTGACCATAAGGAAACAGTTTCTTTGATCCAATTTTGTTTTGACCAGTGTGAAAAAATGGACTCTCCAAGAAGCTATTAAAGCTTTTGAAATGGGGTCCATACCACCACACACCACCCAAGTGCACCCAACATTCAACATACACAAATATACAAAAATACACTATTACACTGTGCTCTTTTGTGGCCTTTTTTTGTTATTATTTCATCAATATTATTTCTACTAATCCCAACAGTTTTACACTGGTTACCATTGTATTATTTTAAAAAATTTTATAATTATTTTGATTTTTTTTATTTATTTATTTATTTATTTATTTGGCAGGGACAATGCAGTCAAACATAGGTACAAAGCAAAGTTTGCAGCTGATGTGATGCACACAGAGTTTATAGCGAGTGCTAATTTTCAACTCCCGTCCCTGGTTGGGCTTTTCTACAAATCACATAGTAAAACAATTATTACTATATTACAATCTTTCACAAATAACATGATGAAAATAAAATAACAACCACACTTTGGCCAACCCAAATCACAGTAATAATCAAAACTAATTAAAAACAAAATAGGAAAAGGTCCAGTAGTTACGGTTGGTCTCACCACTATGACGGCAATACAAAACAGGAGTTTTATAAATACACGTACAATATAAACCTGTACACAAAAAGGCACCTACTATATTTTTATTTTTTCAGTTTAGTGTGTTGTAATACATAATCACTGATCAATTTAAACATAAATCAATGCTGGAGCTGATTAACTTGTAGTTAGTAAAAAGTAAGGAGTCAGTTACTACTTTACTCCTCCTTTGACCTGCTCTGGATCAGATTCCCACCAGGAATTACTACAGGTCAAAGGTCACAGTGCATTATCCGCTGAAGCTGCACCAGCGTCTGGACTCAGCCCAAACCCCTCTGTGACTAAATATACTGTATATACACTTTTACTCACATTAACGAGGCACGACAGGGAGAAACATCGAAGATTTAAGCCTAACTTACCTTGGGTTTCTTCTTCTTTTCTCCTCTGATGCCTTCGTGTTCGATCTCTTTGTTGGCGTGAGCTCGGTCCGACACAAATACGATCGGCTGGACGTGCGACGGAGAGAGGACACAGACAGTAAATTAAAATACGCCTCTAAATAATCTAGAGATCTGATGAAGGAAAAGCAGTGGGAAAAGTGGAGCGTAGGAGACTTGAGGCGCATGCAAACGGTACCTTTTCCTTCTTTTTCTTGCCGTCTTGTTGCTGATCAGTGAAACAGGACGGACAGAGGGTGAAGTGAGGTGAAACACAGAGACAGGTGCATTATGGGTGGTTAGTTACTCTCCAGGAAAGACACTCAAAGCTTAGGAAACAAGGATATGAGACAAAGACATACTGAAATAATGAAACTGCAGAGTGTATTACCTGGGTGGACTCGGGTTCTTCTAGTTTAGGCGTAAATGCTCCGTCCATTAAGCCACAAAACTCTTAAATCTCACTGTTCATTTACTAACTCCTTGTGGTTGAAGTGAGTGTGTTTGACCCTATCTCGCAATGCTAAAAATTCCTAAATAATTCATAGACCTCAGATCAAAAAGTAATAATTTCTTCCTTGGCTCATTATTGACTTTTCCTGTTTATTTAACCAAAATCCAACCAATATTTTTGTTATATTTGTTTTGTGTTCACCTGTTGATGTCTCTTTATTTTTTTAATTAAAAAAATTGAAATTTAAAAAAATCCAACCCATACTTTTTGAGTTGAGAATAGACTAAAACAAACAGCTAGCAAAAAAATAACCTTTTTGGTGTGAGATATGACCATTAACTAGCTACGTTACAAAAATGATCCACATATATTTGGTTTAAAAAGATTAAAACAGGTTATAAAGTGGTAACAACTGATAATGTAATAATGTCCAATAATTTAATAATTCTGGCCATTTAAAATGTAATAAAGCCAATAACGTAATAACTTGCAAATAATGTATTAATAATTAAGTTATTACATTATTATTACAAAAAAATCATTTGAAAATGTAATAAATGCAGCCTATAATGTAATAATGCATCAATATTTTTTGGAAATAAGATGTTTTCTTTTTGTTTTGCAGTTTTGTGCAGTTTGCTCATCAGAAATAGGTTTAGTGGATGACATAGTTAATTATTGTTGGTGTTGGTGTTATTACGTTATTGGCTTTGTTATAGATAAAATTGCAAAATGTTTTACTTTTTGGCCATTATTACTTTATCGGTGTTAAAAGGACAAATGAAGAAATGTCTGGCAGTGAGAAAAGAGACAAGTAAAAAGAGAAAGAGGAGGAAAAAAAAAAGAGTGCTGGGCATAGTACAGTAGTTACCGTATTTTCCGCACTATAAGGCGCACCTAAAAGCCTTTAATTTTCTCAAAAACCGACAGTGCGCCTTATAATCCGATGCGCCTTATATATGGATCAATGTTGGTTAATTATGGCTACCGTATTCAGGGGGCGTCGCCGAAGTGACAGCGGTAAAAACGGTAAAGGGGAATTCCAGTCCCAGCTGTTCATGTGTGCCATAGGCGTGTTTATGGATCCTGCCGCAAAAGAACAAGGAGGCGTGGCCTTTGCTCCATCTCAGTAGAAGAGTTGCGACATTGAGGGGACAGAAAACTGAGCGCTCGAACGCTGTTCATGTAGCTTTGAACTGTGACAAATGGAGTTGGAAATACATTGTTTTCAACGAGGGCGGCGCAAATAAGAGCTACCTGTACGTACGCTACCGTATTGTGAATGCACTAACTTGTTTTGGGTTGTAAGAGTTGTAAGAACGCTGGTTTGTATTCTATTAATAAAGTTTGACTGACTGACTTATCTGACTGTTTTATTGACATTCCCTTTAGCGCAGCGCCATCTAGTGGATGCATAACGCAACCCCAGCCACTACAGTAGCTTCTATTCTACGCGCCTTATGATGCGGTGCGCCCTATATATGAAAACAAGGCCATTAATTTACATACAAATCGCCAGTTTTTAATGTTTACATAAAGGTTACAGATGAGAGCTTGCGGGGCTGCTCTGAATTTTTTGCTTAGGGCCCTGAGAGACCCCAGCTCTGTTGTGGTTGAATGTTACCAAAGTGCTAACACTCTAAATACTGAGAGATTGTGCGCCTACTCACTATGATATTTCACCTCCTATACATTCCTTAAAGCCATCTTTGCGGTATCAAAATGAATCATGTTGCAAACCTGCATCTGCTCAGATCCAATTGTATCGTCTGCTTCCCTGAAAAGAAAAATATTACCACTTTATCATTCACAATCCATTATTTTACGCTATAACTTGTAATTTTACTTGCAAATCTTGGCCCCTAACCCCGTCTGGTCCTTACTCAGAGAGGCTGTCCTTCTCGGAGAACACCCGCAGGATGAACTCGCCCTCCTGGTGGGGTTCAAAGGTCGTGGGGATGACCACGTACTCTCCCGGAGGTAAACGGAAACGCTCGGTCACCTCTCGCAGGTTTATGTAGGTTTTACACTTGGCTTTGGACGCTGTGTACAGGAAGAAGTCCTTCTGGAGGTGCTGGTGCTTTCCTTGCATCTGGAAGAGAAAATAATAATACAATATAGGCAAGACATTTGACGTAAAGAAACAAATCAATATAAATTCATCAGCAATATAATGTTTTCAGTAGTGTGTAAGGACCTCAAAATAGCACTTCTTGCTTCTGTCTGTCTTGGAAAAATAAAGTCAATTAAAAAAATACTTCCAGAGCAGACAAACTGAGCACTGCTGGGGGAGAAGCACACTCCCACACTTGAGTTTCCTCTTGAATGCTTATATTTTTGAGTCTTTTAGTCACAGAAGAAGTAAAATAATTTTGTTGCCAACATTTTTAGCGATTGTAATCTGCAGTGTCACCATCTAATGCTGCTAGCTTTTTGTTTTAGAATCAGGGGAGGCCAAACTTTTTTCCCACAAGGGCCACGCACTGAAAAATATGTGAAGAAGATGGCTACTCACTAGAAACGACAGATTTTGCCTCATTGTGATAGCAAGTCACATTTGGCTGCTCGCTTTCTTTCAGACGTCTCTACTCCGATTCATTCATGCATTTATCCAGGCTTGCGAAATAACTCCACGAACAATAAATTGTTTAACCCATCCTACAGCCTTAACTTTTTAGTCACACCTTTGGCCCTAAGCACAAAAAATGCACCAATAAAGCCAAGACTGCCATAGAAAAATTATCTAATGGTCAATAATTTCTTTTTTTGTTCATGGTTACAATGATTGACTTCAGTCCTCATCATACACAGCAACATTTCATTCTGTTTATGAAATTTAACCCCTTAAATTCCAGTTTATGTGGTGCACACACATCCAGCACAAACAGAGGCAATCTGTTTGTGCACTTTTTCTACTTTGTCCTGATGTGCACATCTCTGTAAGAACTACATTTTGGATTTGTGCTCATGCAAACACAAACAAACTCATTTCTCAACAAACACTTTCACACCAATTTATGACAACCCTAAAACACACCCAAATCATTTTAGCTCAAAAAATGTTTTTTATTTGCCTTGTAGGCTTGATCATTTATACAAACACTAATGTGGCCATCTCCAAATTTGTACCTCTGTCTACCATATATGGGGAAATGGCGCCACCTAGTGAAAAACAATAAAAACTAAAATTCCAATCCCTCACTATCATGAATCCATGAAATACTTGATAAAAATGTGAAATTATATTGCAGTGACAGTGTATTATAAAAATGTTGTTTTAATGGGAGTCAATGGAACAAAAAAATGTCTTCGGGGTAAAGGTGTGACTATTTTTTTTAGACACCTTTTTAAGAGGATTAAAAAAAAAAAAAAAAAATCCTGAAATCTGAAAATTCATCCAAAAATACACACTTGAGGCAAAATCTATGCCATTTGAATCAACACAGCAAATGTTATCCACAAAAAGCAGGTGCAAAACATCAAAAAATGTCTTTGGGCTGTAGGAGGGTTAAAGAATAAAAAGAACGTCACTTCCTAAAGCTTTTTGTCCGATGCCGTTTTACCACAAAATGAAAAATGTCTGCTCAGAGCGGCCGTGCCAGAGAATACAGGATTATCCAAATAGGCATGAATGAAACAAAACACAACTCCAGGTTTGTTTTTGATGAGAGCATGTCTATCCCCTTTAAATGTTCATCTTATTTAAAGCCCAAACATTATTTTATTTAGCTATTGTGTGTCATAAAGGTCGTAGTAATAGAAAATATAAGTTTGGTTCTGTAAAAAATGGGTCACAATAAAATGATAAAACTGTTTTAAATCTACTCTCTTCTATGTCTATCTTTTACTCCATATATAGTTAAGAAAATGTTGAGAAATGTACACAAAATGAGACTTAAAAACAATGGAGTTTTCCTCTTAGTGATAGCCGTACCTCCTTTGGCACCTGCAGAGATAAAAACACAAGGTAAATTCAATATAATCCACTAACTTTTCCCTTTAGCCTGGATTAAATGCCTGAGCCGTTTACCTCGTAGATGGAGAAGCCGATGGTGAGGAACCTGGGGCCCTGGTTGTGCTGCATCCTTCGTCCCTTCTGCATCAGAGAGACCACGAGCGAGCAGAGCTTCTCCCCCTCCTCGCTGTCGTCGTCCTCCTCCAGCAGCTGCAGCCGGTACTGAGGGTTCGTCCAGAATGTGTCTGGTCATAGCCGAGGGAGTAGACGGCAAGGTAATTATCGTTAAAAGCCTCAAAATAATGAAAAGAGGAGCAATAAGAGCCAACCCTCAGGCCGCCCTCCTTTAAAAAAAATCATGTTCTTCCTCTTAAAGCCCTTTTAGGTCACATTATACATAACAAAATTAATTAATTTGTATATTTTTAACCCTCTAAAAGCCAGTTTGTTCACATAATTCCCACACATTTGTAAATAAAACATGAATTATTTACAATTTAAAGATACAAAGTGTGTTTTGTTTGTGCATGGATTACTGGCCCTGGATAGGTCACTGATAGGTAATTTTTTAAAACTTTTTGTGCCATTACAAAAAAGCTGAAACTCACGCTTCTTCCTCTTAAAGCCCTAAAATGACTGAGCTACAATCAAGGTTATATAATAGGGATTATTTTCCACAATGCAATGAGAAAATTTTGTTTTGTGTTTTTTGTTTGTTTTTGTGTGTATTTTTTTGCCTGGAAAATCCAGAATGTTATTTCTCTGTATTATTATACAGAGAAATATCAGTCTGGTCACCGCCGTCCGCCGTGGTTGGATTCAAATCCCAACCGTACCATGCATTTTGATTCGTTTATTTAAGTCACGTGTTCTTTGCGAGCAGCGTCCTCAACAACAACAATCAAGATGGCGACCGAGGAGCCGAGAGTTTGTTTCATTCAGCAATAAATTCCGTTTTAAATGACCAAAAACACATCGAGTCATTAAAACCACAGCAGCTTACAGCACTAGAAGCCTTTATTTAAAACAAACGTCACGTCCGCCATTTTCTGATTGGCTTACTCCGCTGTCAGTTTACTCAGGTTTGCTCCGCTCTAGAAATCCAATTGATTCAATGGCGACCAGACTCATCCACTGGTACAGTATTTTTTTGCCTCTGACTGACGGGTTACAGAGGAATTAACATGATTTAACATTTCTGTGTTGCAATGGCAGTAGAGTGAAAATAAGGGCGTTAAGAGGAGGAATTTGAGTTTTTTGTCCAGCCAGTAGAAAATATAGTGGTTGTTTTTTTCAGTTATGATGCTGACATTCTAAAATTAATTTATTAATGAACATCTTTGTCAAATATAATCACCCTAGCATAAGAAATGCCAAAATGAGAGCAGAAAATACATTTGAAAAGCCCTAAGCGTGATAGGAGGGCCTGAGGGTTAATCATTTAAATGCTATCTTCCTCCAGGTGTGCAGTGCTTCTCATATTGTTTACCCTCCCCATTGTTCTGGGCTTGGGACTGGTACAGTGGCTTGTGACCCGTTGGGACTGGATTAAGCCACCTATATAAAGGTTCAGTATCCTGATTCCTTACCGGGGAAGTTCCTGCAGCCTCCCGCCGAGCTGCCTCTGACCCAGCGGCCCTCGTTCACAGAAACTGTCCAGCTGTGTCTCTCCTCGCCCTGAAGAGTGTCCGGAGTCAGGTTACAGATCTCCAGTTTAGTGAAGTAACGCTTAAAATCTAAAAACGACATCCTAAAAGTGCAGAAGGAGAGAGTGAGTAAGGGGGAAATGTTAAGCAGAAGATGATAATTACACAGCTGGGAGGTTAAAAACTTGAAAGGTTACTAATGGCCACATTGAATTATTTCTACTGATCTATTTTTTTTATTTATTAAATGGCATGAAAAAGTACTATAGGTTCACATCACTAGGAATTTGCTTTGGTCCTTGGTGCAAACATAAAATAAAATAAGTAACTAACCCTAACCCTAACAAACAATAATAATAAACATGCAGGAAACAATATTAAAAAGTAAAATAAAACATGTTATAAACTGACAAATCTAAATTTAAAAGTATACAGATATGAACAAAACAATTATATGTATTCACAAATATTATAAAAGTATAAAATCTAAACATTGACTACGACTATATGATGAAAATGAACAGGAACCAGATATGATGTGTTCAAGAACCAAATCTGTGTGCATTTAATTGTGTGGCCATGAATAAAATAAAAGAAATGACATGACACAGTATTTTTCTAAAATCAGAGGAGTGTTAAAAGGCAACACTAATAATTTGAACTACAAAAAAGCTAAAGGAAAAGAAGAGGGCAAAATAAAATGTAACTCACCAGAACTCACTCTCCTCCACCGTCTGTTTCTTCAGGTTTTCCTTATCAGCGATGGAGATGGTGGACCACTCCTTAGAGCTGAGGAAAGTACATCAACACAACACAGATTTAACCACAGACATATATTTCTCTGTGTTACAGTTTCACAGTGAGATACAGTTTATGTGTCATCGCTTACTTTGCGCACCAGGGCCCCTTCCACAGCACCCAGCCCCAGGGATTACGCAGACGGATCAGCTTGACTCTGGTGTCTTTGTCCACCTCGTCACACTAAAAACACGTCAATTACAGTTCACACTTTCATCTAATTGTACAGAAGAAAATACCCATAAGCCCCCAGTACCTCCTCCAGAGCGATGATGGAGTAGGCGTGACCTCTGACCAGACCCTGCTCCATCCGACTCTCCATCTCACTCACAGAGGTCACCTGAGACACACAGGGTCAAATGAAACTGGGACAACTATAAATTATATTTCACTAACTTTACAGGAGACATAACAATTATTTTGTACCTTCACAAAAACCTTAAAGACATTTCAGCCGCATTGTATTGGAGAAAATTATTTGACAAAATCAGCTTTGAACCAGGATGCACCAAAACACAACAAGGTACAACACAACACAGTTTAAAACTTACTAACAAGTAAAAATAATATAATGGATTAGATTTAGATTGTGCCTACAGCCTCTCCGACCACCACCAAGCACATTAAGCAATCAAACTAACTCATTCATACATCACACACACTCGAGGGAAAAGTGTCTTGCCCAAGGACACAGCAACAGTATGCAATGCTGGTAGCGGGGATCGATCCGCCAACCTTTCAGTTAGTGGGCAGACGGCTCTACCTACTCAGCTGCTCCCACTTCGAAAGATAACCCTTAATTTAACAAGTGACTCATGATTTAGAGGCTGATATTTTGAGTAACATCAGAGGATCAAAGAGTTTTTGGTCGAAACATGTTTCTGTTGTACATTATTATTTACACTGCAGTGCAGAGGTCGACTGATTTTTGCATTTTTTATACAATTTGCCATTGGCTGATTCTTAGAAGAAGTACTTAGAAGCCAGTTTTTGGTCAGGCACATGTCCGGACAACCATGTGACTGAAGGACCTCAGCTTCCCCGACCATCTTGTGGCAGTTTGGGCTCTTACACTGCAGTTCATAGGAAACATCCAAAATCGCTTTATCTCACTCTGATAAGCTAATAATAATGAAAATAATAAAAAGATTTTGCATGTTTCTCTGGAAAATCCAAAAGTGTTTATTAGCTCTCCTCAAGCTCAACTTGCATAGCAAGTTTGACTGAGATTACCTTTTTGGTTTTCTCAAAAAGCTCATCTTTAACTGTTCTCACTGTCCCATTCTAACACAGTTGTTTCTATTTTATAAGCATTACAAAAAACAAATGGCTATATTATATTCATTTCTTTAAGAAAATTAAGAAAATCAGCAGTATATATCGGTCCAAAAAATCCTCCTGTTTATCAGCCATTGGCTGCTCTGAATTTTAAAAATTGGCATGGATATCAGCATTGGCCATATAAAACCCATACTGGTCGACCTCCAGTGCAGTGTTATACTAACGTCTATGGAGCAGCCCATGAGCGAGCCTCTCTCCAGGGCCTTCCTCATGATGGTGAACAGACCATGCGGAGCTTCAATTAGCTCGAAAAACTCGGTCACTCCTCCGGTGAAGTCCTCCATGGCCTCCAGCGTGTTCCCTCCTTTCAGAGCCTCGTACGACCCGTGCAACCTGAGAAACACAAGGGTCAAGGTGCAGACACGACCTGGTTAGGAATATGTTTTACTAGGGCTGGGAAATAAGGAGACTGGGAGTTGTGTTCTTACTTAGCGTAGGCCTTCTCCAGCAAAGCGCTCCAGAACTCATTCTTTCTGAAGGATTTGGTGAAGACCAGGTGGTTTTTGCAGGTGGGAATACGGTCGTCCACAACCACATCGATCCACTCACCGTAACGCCAGAACTGGGATCACACACAGAGGAAACGGGACTATATAAAAACTGGACAACTGCAACTCCAGCATTTCCTTCTATCCACTCAAAGACCTTACTTCACCTGTCATGGATTCTCTAAGCTGAATTTTTTAGTTCACACTCAAGAAAATGGATCATGTCAGGCTCCAGTGGATCCATTTGGGAGCCAGAACCAGCAGCCAGTGTTGTAGCAGTACGTATTGTGTTTGGGTGTTATTTTAGGGTCTGTTTACACAACAGTGCTGGCCAGGAAAACGCCACAATAATGCCGCCTTCGATTTGCATTTACACAAAAACGCTGAAGAGTGAAGAAAACTAAAGTGAACTGTAGTACCATTCTTTGTCCAGCAAACGGCGCTGTGGGCCCAGCAAATGCTCTACACCACAAACAGCGGAGAAGTCATAGCTCCAGTCTGCAATGATTCATCAAGGTATTAGAGTAATTCCATTACTAAAAAGCTTCCATTAAATTTCTTTGCCTTGAAGCTTCGTTTAATTAATATCAACAAGACTTGAGCATAGCCCTGGGAACTTTGTATGCATGTAACAATGATTCTGCGCGGTTAATGTACAACTCACTAGAACGAGTAGGGCTGGAGTTGGACAACAAACAGAATACATTTGAGTAGTAGTTCGCCTTTTAAATTTATATATAAACTATGTAGAGAAAAGCACCATTGTGAAAGTGATTTTAGACAAAATAGCGTCCTCTATGCGCCGCACTGTTTCCTGTGTTGTGGCTAATTCTACTGCTAGGACCCAGAGGATCCTAAATACTGACTGTGGAGACTAACTTCTGTAAACCCTTCATTCAGTAGCTGGCAGCAAACTAGCAAAAATGAACAGCGTAGTGTTACATGGAGTCTGTAGGTAACTTGTTTATAGATGCAAATTAGCCATGTGATGTTGATGGTGTTTAGCGTCTTTTAACAGGCCTTGCATGGTGTATAAATTATAACAGATGTCACTTTTAGAAGCAGAGAGGGTTACAACTAAAATACTTTTTTAACTACAGTAAGAGGGGAATGCACACTCCTGCAGCTTTTTCATTGTTTTGTGTAGGTATTTAGCACACAAATATAGCAATATTTGTACAATATTCTGACTAAATATATCATTAGTATATAATAATATATAGTAATATAATTAGTAGGCGATATTATAATGTATAATAATAACCGCTACATTTAAATTGCCATTTGCAATGTGATGTATGAGAATGTGAAAAAACTTGTTACGTTACACTGACAGAGTCACAGATGTGCATTAAAATGTGTTACTTTTTAAAATAGACTATATGTATATTTTTCTATAAAGTATATTAAATTGAAAATTTATTATGATGTATAGTAAAGAAATTTTGTGTTAATCTTTTTACGTAAAGAGCTGTTTGTACACTGGCTTACATCATGTACCAGGTGACTGAGAACCAGCCCCTTCTGTGCATGTGACCAAGGCCAACAAGTTCAAAAGCTACATCCTGGCAGCGTCTCGAGTTTGCCCTGATGAAGGCCTAAGAGCCGAAACGCGTTGGCATTGTTTTAACTAACCAGCCATGTGATAATAAAGGCCTTTTAATAATTTCTATCTTTTTGAGTGCCTCAGTTTCCTGCTTTTTTACCAGTGTTGATGCTGATCCCTACACTGAAGAGCACCAAAAGGACATCATTTCAACAAACTCATCACATCCAAGTAGTGCTCTTGCATGCTATACTTTAAAGTCTTTACTGTGATTGGCTAAAACAAACCATGGCAGGCCATCACCAGCTGGAGCTTCATCCAATCACCTCCAATTATTAAATGTTTTGAACTTTGAACAGATGACTATCCTTTTATGAAACTACTTTTGAGTATCTCCATTTTATTATAACACACAGGCACTTTCAGCCCTGACTGATCTCCACATTAAAAGTTGTATGTCTGTCCAGTGTTATAGACCTGGAAGTGGAAGATGCCGGCGTAGTTCTCGGTGAAGCTCTGGTCAGGGGGGATGACTCTGTACAGCAGTTTCTCGTTGAGAGTGAGGCAGGCGATGGCGGCCAGCAGCCAACAGTCTCCTAAAAAAACAACACAGGCACCACCAGCATGAGACATAGAGAGGAGTTTCACTATCACACACCCAAGTCCATCTATCAACGGGACAGAGAGGAGATATAAGGCTATCACACATTAAAGCCTCAGTGTGATAACTGAGTCTGTCTGCACGGTGTCAGTGGTGTGGCGCTGACGTGTCAAACCCCAATTTATCAAACAGAGTAGGTCGTATAAGAGATGTTAGGCATTAATGTTTTTACAACACCACGTAAAACATTTGGGAGGTGCCTTAAAAGTATTGCTTGGACGACTAAACTATTCTCTTAGTATACACCGAAATGCACTCAACTGTACTCTGTGGCAAAAAGGCCTTAGTTGGGAATCAGGCCTCCTTTATGAAAAACTACTACAACAAAATGCGTGTTGTGCCAATTATATAGCCAATATAATTTGCCATATATTTTAGTAGGCTATGGCAGTTTTTGTTCAATTAAAGTTCCCATATTCAGGCTTTTTTAAATAGTTTTGGACCCCTTTGAATTAGTATTTAATTTTCATTTATAACTTAAAATAATGTAGTATATGTATGGAAAACATCTTCTTTTCCACGGAGCAGCTACTAATCAAAGGGGAGGGAGATATACAGTACATCCATGCTTTGACTTAGCAGAGAACGCTTGAATTAGGTGTTTATTGCCCCTGCTGGCAATTGAGGGAAATGGACAGAGCATAAAATGGCATTTTAGCACAGCTATTAGCAACATGATGCTAACAGATAGATAAATGAGCTGGCTGCTTCGTCGTGATGGTGTTTTAAGCGCTGAAATGATCAGAACGAGTCCGGTGACGGTGTATGGGCTTTAGAAACGCACAGGAGCACTTCTGGTTTCATGTGTCTACGTTCGCTTGAGCTCCTGAGAAAGGCAGCGCCTCAGAATACAGGATTACTCAGACATGTATGCGTGAATGAAACAAAAATACTACAATATAACATATAAAAGCTAAGTAATTAAGTAAGTGTAAACTAGACCTCATACAATACTTCTCAGAGCGTACATTAGTGTCTGAGGGTCTTACCCAGCTCTCCTTGACAGATGTCTGTTCTGCTGGCTCCATCGATAATGAACTGGGGGTCGTCACAAATTTCCTGGCATAAAAAAAGAAATGTAAACACTCAGCAAGAGACGTAGTTGACATAAATAAGACCTAGACTAGAAGCTTCACTCAGGCACATTTTGAGGTAAGATTTTATTAAAATGGTTGCTAACATGCTAGCCTGGATATCTTTTAGGTTGAAAAGTCAGTTGAAAAACACTAGTATTAGTAGTTGTTGAGTAGTATTTTTTGGTTTAGTCCTGGGTATAATATTGGTTAAAATATCTTTTAAGCCCTAAATTTGTTGTTGCTGTGACTGTTTAAGTCAGATTTGTGCTTTGCTTCTCTTTCTTCTGTCTGTTTTTCCTTCTTTTTGCTGTTTTGTGGTGTGAGTGGTTGAATCCAGCGCTGGAATTGATCTCTTTCCAGTCGGACTTGAGGTCGTTATGCTGCTGTTCACTGAATAGTTAGTTTTCCTCAAGTACAAGGGGGAAAAAATCAGCTAGTGCATATTTTACTGTTATTACCGATGTTGCTGCAGTGTGTGGACTTCAGCTCTTTTAACAGGACAGTATCACTTGTTCAGACAACTCTGGGGTCGAGTGTTGGACCTTTAGCAGCTGCTCTCTGATGAGTCTGTGGTCTGGAACTAGTCAAGGCTCAGAAATCTGGTTTTAGGTTTCAGGGTCAGGACTAGTGCACAAATGCGGGATCTATAAACAGCGAAATATCATTGATTGTTTTTTTCTTTCTTTCACCCATTCCTGTTAAGAATCACAAGGGGCTGGAGCCTACAACAGTAACTTTGGGCCTTAGGCGGGGTGCACCCTGGACATTCATTCATTTATTCACTTAGCACATGCATGTCTTTGAATGTGGCGGTATAAGTCCTGTCTTGTTGTGTTGACCATCCTTGTAGACAAGCAACTTACCCAATACAACCAATACAAGCTAATGCTGTTTATCTTGTGTTGGTTTAGTCCTCTCACCTGACTGACCTGACTAATGATGCATCATGATCCAAATTTAGAGTCTGTATAACGGCCAAGTCCCGAGTGGGATTCAAGTGTCACTAAACACCCACAGCTACGATTCTCCTCAGTGGATAAGGAGGAGACTTCGCAGTTTCATCTTCTGCTGTTGTTGAATGTTTCTAAAATTCATGTATTAGCAGGTTTTCTTGTTTTCTTGTTGACTGGACGATATACACTATATTTCCAAAAGTAATCGCTCACCCACTCATATAACTCAATTGGGATTATGGTGTGGAGTTGTTTTCAGTGAAAGGAACTCTGAATACTTGAGCACAATTCCATGCTCCCAACTTTGTGGGAACAGTTTGGGGATGGCCACTTCCTGTTCCAACAAAGCACGGTCCATAAAGACATGGATGAGTGAGTTTGGTGTGGAAGAACTTGACTGAACCTGCACAGAGTCCTGACCTCAACCTGACAGAACACCTTTGGGATGAATTAGAGCGAAGACTGCGAGCCAGATAAATGCAGAGGTTGGGCTGACGTCACATTAAACCCTATGGATTAAGAATAGGATGTCACTTAAAGGTATTAGGGAGGATCTTTATAAATTCATTTTTTGCAATATTTATTAAAACTACCTTCATTGCCCTGTATAAGGCTTATAAATTGGTGTATTAGAAAATATAATAATAATATTAATAAACTGTGGACTCTGTGGGACTTAAAAACCCTCATCCAATCGTTTTCGTCATGAGTACGTTAACCATTGTTCCACGGACTCAACAATCATTCGTTCATCTTCCTGGTTTCGGCGATAGTGCGCGTTCTTGTGCTTGCGCATGCGTATACACTATGTTTATGTAGTCCGGCATTAGCGCCGCATTGTTAACATCATAGCGGGGACAGCCTGACTTCAAAGAGCACAATGGCTGAGGAAAACCGTGAACCGGGCGGTCACAAAAGGAAAACTGTTTTTGAAGTGTACCAGAGGAGGAGGAGAAAAACTGTAGAAGACCAGAATAAGGACGGCGTGCGCTGTAGGAACAGAAAGGGCTTCAGACGATGCATTGGTCGCCAAGTTTCTGCTGGACAGGTAACGTTTATCTTATCGTTTGAAAAAAATGCCTTTTTTCTTTATCTGTTGAACCGTTTCAACTGTACAGCAACGTCAGTTTGCTAATGCTACCAATAGCAGGAGTATATATATTTTTGCTCACATTTAGGGACTGTGCATGTGACTGGGTCTGTGTGGGGAACTAGGTCAAAGGTCGCGCAAACAAACAATGCAGGTCTAGGTTTAGGCGAATCTCCCTGATGCCGGCTGTAAACAAACACTCGTGTTCTGACGCTCGTGCAGTCGCTGTGGAGGAGTGAAGGGCGGGGCCTGACGCATGCGCATTATTCAAAAAAGGACAAACAGTCGCTGGTTTCTCAGCAGTCGAAAAAAATCCTCCCTAATATCTTTAAGTTCATATGCATGTAAAGGCAGGTGAGCTAATACTTTTGCAAATATAGTGTATTTTAGTTGTATGCATGGGTCACGATTAGTCCTGGTTTTAGTGCAGGGTTTGCAGAAGTTAATGTTTAGGGGTTAGACTGGGTTAGTTCAACGGTGTGTGGGCTTTAGAAAGGCACAGGTGCACTTCCTGGTTTCACGTGTCTACGTAGAGCCGTGAGACAGGATTACTCAGACTGGGCAAATGAAACAAAATAATACTCCAGGTATGTTTTTGAGGCAGAAACAACATTATAACATGATTAAAAGCTCAAAAAAGTAAATTTAGCAAAACAGGGGGGATCTTTAAGTATATAATACCCACATTCATTCTATCCAGCCACAGGGGGTCACTGTCTGTCCCTTTGTTTATTTAAATATAGGCCCTGTTTAATCCTTGTTGCAGCTTTCTTTCTTCTTCTCTTTGATTCTAATTTTAAACAAAACCTACCAATCTTCAGGGTTTTCCAGATAAAATTCAAGAACTGCTTTAAGACCTTTTTAATGTCACTAAGAGCAGAATTTAAAACCAAATTCACATTCATTTCTAATTTCCCACAACGGCGAAAGGACTAGAGTAAGCTGCAATAGAGAAATATAAAAACAATAATACTAGGCCATAAAATGTAATAAAAACTTTTAAGCCCTATACTCACAGTAGTTTTTAGTAGTTCATTGCATGGATAGATGGAGCGTGTGTATTTAAATTTTTGTCAGCCATACTATGAACATTTTAAACTGAATTCCCCATGTATTTAACCACAGTAGCTGTATCTCGTGTGTATGTTCATGTATGTCTGTATGTTTATATGTATGTCATCCCGCTGCAGGTGTCGTAAACTGAACACTTGAACCATGAGGCCTGGGACTTCTTCTGGCAGACTCTCCCTTTAACAGCTGCTCTCTGAAGCATTTGGACTTGGACTGAGATCAAAACTTATGCATAAGTAAAATACGAACTGCCCGCATGTGTGTGTGTGTGTAATCCCGAGCAGCACAGTCCAAACTTATCAGCTGACGAGACGGGAGAAGGCGACAGTCCACAAACATGCGGCGGGATCAACTTTAACACCACACATTTGTAGAGTACGATTGAGAGGAGGGCCTATGTAAACTTGTATTAAAAGAATCGTAACTGATATATTTTGGATCATCAAAGTCTTAAACAGCTTTATATTTAAGTAAACCCCGGTGATGGTAACCAGAGGAAGTACACACAATCTGTACTCAACCAACCTTGACCTATAATAAATCCCCTCTCATAGTTCTAGTTCTTCTAATCCAGGTTCGTTCCCTGAGTCTAGTCTTAGATAAGTCCTTGTTTAGACCTCATTTTAGTCCTGACCCCTGACTGTATAAAGACCCGTCCGAGTCCGGAGTGAACCGAGACCAAGACAAGGCTGAGACGTCCACAGTTCGAGACAAAGACTTTTAAGGACTGAGACCGAGTCGAGAACGAGACCGAGGCAAAGCAAGATCAGGTGAACAACACTAAATACAGGGGGGAAGTAAAAAAAAAAAAAAAAAAAAAAAGTGGTTCAAATACAGTAATGATTGTTTTAACGATCTAATGCAACAGACTCCACAGACAACAGAGACAGATCTTTTTCCTGGTTCTTCTGATGCAGAAAACTACTTGCTCTAAAATTAATAACAGAACAGCATTTTCTTATAAGGTTTGGTAGATAAAGTCTCTGAGACAGCCACATCCGGGACTGAGACAAGAAAGAGTAAAATTGGATTTGAGACCAAGACCAAGATGAGACCAAGTAAAAAAAACGGTGCCAAGACCAAGACACAACATACAACACTATTGTTTAGTTCTAGTTTAGTTTTAGTTAAAACCAGGCTTAATCCTGGTTTGAGCTCTAAGTTTATTCCTTGGATAATTCTTGGTTTTGTCAGTTTAATCTTAATATTTTACTACAGTATGTCAAGTTAGTAGATTTTTGAGTGTTGAGTTTAGTCCTGGTATATTTCATTAGTAAAATAAGCTACTATTTTTGGAAACAAACAGCCTCAGTAAGATTTGGCACTACACATACAAAGGCTTTACAATAACCAGAATGACATTACTGTAATACAGTGGTTTCCAAACTGTGGTATAGGTACCCTCCAAGGGTACAAAAAAGTGTGACAGGGGTGCGTGAAAGAAAATTAAAAACATGATTTGCGTACAGCTTGATAACATTTTAAAACCTTTTCACGTATCCTCTTGTCTGGTTCCTTCTATAGGCCACATGTTTTGGTAGGTTTCTTTCTTTTTAGAAGTGAAGTTAAAGTTGTTTATGCTTATTCATAAGTAGTGCGCAGGGGTGATGGTCAAACGTCTGAAGGGGAACAGGACTGTGACAAGTTTGGGAACCCCCTGCTGTAATGCAAAGATGGAAAAAGTATTCGAAATCTGTCCTCAATTAAAACCAATAGTACTCAACAAAATTATTATTTGAGGTTAAGTTCAAAGTGTTCAATGTAAAAGAGTAAAATCTACTCTTATCACTACTACTATTACTACTACTTCTACTACTAGGCCCGTTGACAGACTTGCTGGGGCCCGGGAATATAAAATATGAGAAGACGGACCATTTCTGGGCCCTGGACAACAGACCCCTTTCAGTCCACATGTCTTCAGTCTTTGACAGTGTTGTAAACAAAAGCCCGCTGTTTGTGAATGGCTGGCGCATCACACAACAGCAATGTATATTTAATTATAAAGCTAATTCACTACCCACTTTATCACATGCACACAGAGCTAACAGTAACTTACAGATGGGCGTTTCCATTCAAACTTCATTGGAGCTTTCTGGCTGTAGAACAGTGAGGCGTCATTGGCCGGAAACAGCGGATCCTCAAACAGCACCTTCTTCCTCACGTATTTATCTCGAAGCTCCAGAAAAGTCTTCAGCCTCTTGGCATCTTTCACCGCTTCATTTCGGCTCAAAATGGCAGAATAGATAGAGTTTGCACCGGCGGGAGGATAGTCCAACTTCCCATCGGATAGAAATGATGCTTCGGATCCACCTAGGATTTTTACTGCGGTCTCCTCTTCTACTAAAGGCGGTTGATTTGGTTGTGGCTGGTCACTCATCTTATCTCAAGTTGTTGCAGTCCTATTTGAGAGGGGGAAAAAATAATATAAAGTGAAGTTTAGTTTGAAGAAATGGTGAGAAATCTTGCAAAATAGTCCACTGTAACTTCCTGCAGCTCTGTGAATGGTTTCGGTTCCTTAATTTAGCAGAAAAACTTTGAGTGCAAGTGGATAAGCTCCCTGAAAATGAACAGAGTGCTCACACATTTGACGTTGTGACCCTGGTGTTGGACTAAATATAGCTTAAAGCAGAAGCAAGAGGAGGAGGAGGGAAGGGGGGCTTCTCTTCTCAAAAGGAAAGTGGCTGTGACCTGGGACCGAGATGTCAGGCCCACAATAAAGCAGCAGAAATAGATCATTAATAATAAGTATGCAATAAATGTGTAACTAACAATAAATTAGCTTGCTTCTCTGGTCATTGCTTCTGCATTTGTAATTAAGTTAAAGATGAAGTTTGCTGATTGAGAAACATCACACTAAGCTAAGATAACCATATGTTCCTTTTTAACCGGGACAGTCCCAGTTCTTGTCTCATGTCCCAACACATATCTGTAAAAACACTAAAATGTCCCAGTTTTCCATACACCATGTCCCAGCTGTCCCCATTTTAACAAATAGAAAAGCACGGGAAATTTAATATCATTTGTCTAAAGACTTTTGACACTAAATTTATTTACGATGTCACTGTTTAGTTTTTTTTTTATTTCCCATTATTTTCAAAACTTAAGGCCTAGAAAACTGTATGGACCTCATAGGCTTTTTTGTCTCCAAATGCAGTGTGACTTGAGAAGAAAAATACTGTCTGTGTTTCAGTTTTTGGGAAGAGAAATATATGGTCACCCCACACTAGCCTGCATTAGGTAAAATATTTGTTAATATTTTACTGTCACAATATATTATCTTATAGTCATTCAGATTATTAATACATTCATTGTTAGCTGAGTATAATTTGTGTTTGTCCATACAATGACATAAAACAATTTAAGCTAGCTAGAGTTTTCACTAACGAAAAGAAAACATCGAGAAAATTTTTACATGTACATATTTCTACGTTTTAAAATTGTTTCCCTACCTTTTGTCTTGGTTATGTCACGTTTTCATGCGCATAAATGGCTTTACAATGTCGTTTTTATTCTGTGTATCAATAAAAACACATGTCCATTGCTTTCAGTTATTGTCAGATCCACTAGTTTTAATGTTTATCCCATTTAATGTCGTTTATTATGGCTAAACCCGGAAATATTGACATCTAGTGGTAAACGAACACAACGGGGTTAATGGGTTTATCTGGCTTTGTTATTTCACCGTTGGCTCAATATTCTGTCAATCTGACTTTTATCAAATCAGTAAATGGAGGGCGTGAAAAACGGGTTGCCAAATTCATGTTCAACCAATTCAATTATATTTTAATTTGTGTTTTTAGATATTGAGAATTTTGTTAAATAGTTATGCGACTAATATATGTTACATATTTTATAGTTTTTAGTTACCCAATAGCTTTTGTAAAGTTTTGTTTTTAAGCAGTGTAAAGCATGAATCAACGGCGTAATAAGAGGAATTATTCAAATTGTACCTGGCAACCTACGTAAATCCCGACGTCGGGGGCTCGTAGTGCGCTGTGTGCGTCTACTCTGGAAACATCGCCATCATTTCAGGCTTGACGTTAGACGTAGCTACGTCTATCACTCCAAGCTTTAAAATTATTGCTATTTCCCTCGTTTCTACGCTTATTCTGTCGACTTTTGCTTAAATATTACGATGTTATTAAACTGTAAAGACCGTGTTTGAAGCCCTAGAGCTGCGTAGTCCGCTCTAAAGCCCTTTCCGAGCGGCGTTTGCAGGCAGGTCTTGAGAAGCAGCGAGGGGCGGTGGGCTGCTAAAAAACTGGGGCTAGTTAGCAGCAAACTAGCCTGTTAGCTCGCAAACACGGCGACGTATATTTGAAAATAAGAGCAAAAACAGCCACTGGTGGAATATATTGGCATGCTAGCGGGTACTTTGCGCTGCTGAGCAAGTTACCAGCGGGCTATCGACAACTTCGCCTTGTCATTGCGGGAAGATTTACGGCTAAATTTCGGATTGTTTTGCTACGAAACCTGACTTTTAAACTGGAGCTGGCATCGGTACACAGCTTGACTTCAACACGTATGTATTTTTAATACTTAGATCGCATGTTTTACAAGAATAAGAGTTCCTAGACGTTGTTGGGGGCGTGATACTGTTAATAAGCAAGGCCATTAGCTGTGATGTGATTGTCATCCTCTTGTACTTCCTTCCTTTCTCTGACTCTAATTAAAGCCCAGGACAAGTGTTAGTTCTGTATTTTGTAAACTTGGTTCTGTTAGATACTTTTGAATAGCTGCTTTATTTCGTACAGAAGGTAGCTGTCAGCACAATCCCAGTTTGGGGACGCTGACAAGAGTATATTGTAGGTAGTAGGGATGCACAGTTGGTTAATTTTCTTAAATCGATGAATTGGTCTTCTTAACAAACGATTATCGATTAACACTAACTGTTAACCACCGGCTTGACATCTCCTATCATTACGTCTTATAAAAAAACAGCTCTTTATTAAATTCAAAGTCATAAAAAACAACGCATTTAAATAAAACAAAACTGAAGATAGGTTATAGGCGTGTATATTTTAGGAAACAGTTGCTTATTTTTATGTATAATTTGCCCTAACTCTCCAATGGTACTGTACCTTGACTCTACTGTACAGCATAAGAATTACTTGTTAGAATTTTTATAAATCGATTATGACCATATTGCCATAACTAACCTATTAACCACGAACACTCCTAGTAGCTATACATCCATTGATGCTCTTTCTTTTTATGTTGTACAAATGAATAATTTACTAAAATTCAGCCTATTTTCAAATGGCAATGCTTTCTCCTCTATAACATGTAACCTTTCACTGATAGTAGTTTTAGGTTGTAAAGGAGACAGAGTTATTTATGGCTGTAAATGGGGAAAAATATATATATTTTGAACATTGTATAGTCAAAACATTGGACTTCTTTGATGTCTAAATAGAGCAGATATTTCCACAACACAGGGTAGTGGGTGTGTAGGAAGTGCCAGGGTTGAATAAATGAGGAACATAATATAAAGCAATAAATGTATGACTTCCTGTCTTAACACACTTGCACTGAGCAAGGTTTTGAAGTTGAAGAAATCTAGTTGTTAGAGTTTTGTGTTTTAACTGGGTCAAATTAGCAGCCAAGTCCGAAAAGACTTGCAAATATATAATAGTACAATCTCAGAATGTCACACCTTTATTATTTTAAAGAGAATTATTATTACACAGTGGCCACTGCATAATGTAATATATACTTCCCATTTAAAGCTCATAAAATGCTTCAGAGTTAACTGAACATAAACACAACACCATAAAAGTATGATAATGCTTGTGGCCACCTTAAAAGTTTAAATATACAACCATTAGTCTTTCTTGCTAAATAAACAAGCTGACAGAAATTATTCGCTGTCAAGAACATTATGTCACAGAGAGGGTTGTCAAGAAGACGTCATTCAAGTTTATTTAAGTTCTGTTTACTTAACTCTCCCCTCCTCTCTGAATGTGAGAACAGAGGAGAGAACAGTCAAAGTCTACACTTCACATAAACAGTGCATAGCCTGCATTTAGACCTGGACTGAACTGAGCCACAGCAGGTCACCAGTCAGTGAACTGTTTGTGCTGGATAAATGGAGAGGGTTGAGTCAGGAAGAGCAAACCTAAAAGAAAAGAAAACTTGTAGGTGGATTAGATTTTGGTCAAAAAAAAAAAGAGTAGATCCAAAGTTTTTCCTTATCATTTTGTTGGGACCCACTTGGTACATATTTTACAATCTTGTCTCTAACATCAATGTCTCACATAATTTTGGGATTAGATTTCAAATGCAATTAATGCTTAAGCACTAAATAACACTTTTATTGTGATATTTATTGTTTTATGCATTTTGTTTTGGTAGTTAGTGGGATCATTGCCCTGTAAATAGAATGGTTAATGTAACTTTTGTGTCTCATGTAGCGGGCCGCTGTTGGGCCTGACCGAGAGGAGCACCATGTCTGAAGGAGAGACCAAACCCACCACAGACCTTGTCCAGGAGGCGAAGCCTGTGGATTCTGTCCCAGCAGCAGCAGTGGCTTCCCCTGGGGGCGTGGCCTCAGTGTCGCCCCCAGTGTCAGTGGTAGCGCAGGCTCCTCCCACCACCGCCTCTACTGCCGCTGCTGCCGCCACTGAGGATGAGGAGGAGGAGAGCGAAGACGAGTCCGAGATCCTGGAGGAGAGCCCCTGCGGACGCTGGCAGAAACGCAGGGAAGAGGTACAGCAGGGCTTTGGATCAATAAAGGCTGGGTTGCTGCAAAAGGAGAATCCTGAGAATGACTCAGACAATAAAGCTTTAGTTAAATGCGAACTACCCAATTTTTTTCTTGAATTGGAGAAAACCTGTTTAATTATCTAATAGTTTAATGCAATAGGAATCAGCTGGATTATTAAGGATTTTAATCTGCTGCCTCACTCCAATAAGAGACGCTCTGATCAGCTGTTGAAAAATGGCTGCTGGGGAAAGTTAGAGAAAGCCCCTTTCCTGAAGCCAAGTTAATGTTGAAACCGTGCTATAAAGAGAAAACATATTGGAGAAGTGGGAAGCAAAGTAAAACATGGCGTGATGTTTAACTCTTTTCCTGCCAGCATTTTCTCAAAAGGTTGCCAGCTAGTGTCAGTGTTTTTGGTCATTTTCAACAATCTTTGCCGTCCCACAGAAAATGTTGTGCTATAGTTTTATCTCAAGTTTAAAAAGCATTTTATTCTATGTTCATTCAGTCTGTTTTGTCAACAGTTGAGCGATGGTAGTTTTCACCAAAAACTTACTTTTTCAGAGAAAGCGCTGAAAAAAATGCATGTTTTGTAAAATGTTGCATTCAGTCCTGTTGTGTGAATTTTCATCTTCACTTGATTTTCATGTAGTTAGTGCTGTACTAAGTGCTCAAAGTGCACAACAACACCCCGTCCGATACCAGTGAAAACATGAATAACGACACATACCCATCATTGGCAGTGACTAAGTTAATGAGATGGAGATAATTGCTTGTTTGCATCGGGCTAACGCTAAACTCAGTGCTATAAGTTTAATGTGAGTTCAAAATAACAGTTTGGTTTCATATACTTGTATTTTGAGGCGGCAAATTGGTTGAGTTTTACATTTGTCTATAAAAGGTCCCGGGTACAATTCCTTTCTGCGTGGAGTTTGCATGTTGTCCCCCTGCGTCTGTGAAGCTTTCTAAAACATGTGGGTCAGGTTGGAGCAGCAGCAGCTCAGGACTATCCCTCCATCTGACACCTTCACTATTTCATTGTACACCTTGTATAATGACAAATAAACACTTTGGATATCTTTAGGGCCTAAGACTACACTCATTTGAGGCCCATGACCAAATCTGTTCCTAAGTAAATGTAGCTTGAGTTAAACAGTTGTTGAAAATTAAAAAAATTGAGTCAGCCATTCATGAAAAGTTAATGATTTCAGGGTTTCCCCCAGCGCTTTAAGGCTAAGGCGGCCGCCTTGACTAATGATGCCTCAGCTGATTGAAATGACATCCACAAGTGCTGTATCAGACTCGATATAAACATGTCATCAAATAATGGCAAGAGTGTTACTGTTTTAGAAACAAGAGGATAAAACGCTGGTGTCGTAGTCCACTTTATCACTTTATCACCAGTCCATTGGTTGTAAATTTGGTCCTCTTCTTAATAAGACTTGGTTTTACATCTTGACTTTTGAGGTTATTATCAAAATTTGTGATTTAAAAAAAAAAGAAATAATAGGATAAATGCAAAAAATAAAATATTAATGTTAGACTTTAGATTTTAATACAAAAGTATGTTTCCGCCTCTGCGCTGGGCCATGCGTTGTGCCCAGCTACAACCTTGGCTAACAAATTTTCTGGGGGAAACCCTGGTATTTAAACAATAAACCCCAGGTACAGGTTTGTGTTGATTGAAACTTAGAAACTTGACTTCTTGACTGTCTCCCGTTCAGGTGAACCAGCGTAACGTCCCTGGGATCGACAATGCCTACCTGGCCATGGACACAGAGGAGGGAGTGGAGGTCGTGTGGAACGAGGTCATGTTTTCAGAAAGAAAAAACTTCAAACTGCAAGAGGTAAGTTTACCATCACAATCATTTGTATTTGAGGAAACTAATTATTCAATCAGTAGTAGAATAAAGAAGTCATCTATGAAAAAATGAGACTCTGAGACCTCACCTGAGCTTCATTATAAAGTGTTTTTGACGGAAGGGGAAGTAGAGCAGGGACTGAATTTTCTGACCAATCACACGCTCAGAACAAAGGGGGACCGTCCCATTTGGTGCAGGAACACTTTGATTTGTTGAGTCTGAGCTCGTCCACTTTGTCTTCATTCACTGGAGTAACAGCAGCGGCAAGTCCAACTGGACAGAGACCGAGTCCAGCGCTGGCTTTGACTGCTCACACAAAAAACAAAACAAAATAAAACAAGAATTTAAGAGGGAGTAAGAGATTTTTAAACTTGAGCTTTTTGTTTACACATTCTCAAGAACTTGGATATTGGGCCTTTCACGTTAGCTATCATTATATCCCATATTATACTTTTTTTAGGCTCTTTGAACTAGTTTTGGACACCTTTGCATTGGTATTTCATGTTTTATAACTGAAAACAATGTTTATGTATGGAAGACATCATCTTTTGGGGAGCTGTCACTTTGAATTTGCAGAGAACGCTTGGATTACGTGTCTGTCTCCCCCTACTGGCAATAATGAGGAATGGACAGAGCATAAAATGGTTGTTTAGCATGGTTATTAGCAACATGAGCTGACTGTTTTGTAAGGGCGTCAGTTTAAGACTGAAATTCAATTCAATTCAGGTTTATTTGTACAGCCCAATATCACAACAAAAGTCGCCTCAAAGGCCTTCACAAACAGTTGATCAAACATAAACACACAATCAGACTTAACACACAATCAGCACAAACAATAACTACACTAAACTAAACAGACCCAGGACACTCCTGTCCTTAGACCCTCCTTCTCGGTAAGGAAAAACTCCTAAAAAAAACCAGAACGAATGATCAGAACGAGTCCAGTGACGGTGTATGGGCTTTAGAAATGCACAGGAGCTATGAGACCGAGCTCTTGAGAAGGGAAAAGCCTCAAAAATACTACTTTAGTTATGTTTTTGAGGTTGAATCAACATTATAACATGGTTAAAAACTCAATTTAGCAGGAATGGGACTTAAATAAACCAAGCTCTAACCTTTCCCTGACTTCGAAGATTACTTTCCTCAAAGGTTACAGCTGTGGTGGAAACAATAACTGTAACCTTTGAGGAAAGTATTTTGTGTTCCCCTTTGGCAGGCAGTCAAACTTGTTACTGTCAGACTCAGTAACAGAGTACTGTACATGCTGTGCTGCTGGAGTACAAAAAAAAAAGTGTCTCTAACAAAGTAAACACAACAGAGACACAGCTGAGAGGAATTCAGAGCTGTGTTTGGTATTTGAGGAACTGACTTGATCTGTTCTTGACCTTTATCGTGTTTTGAGTTACGTAATGTTTAAAGCTGCGAGGTTTAGGTAAATGTTGAAATAATGAACTACAGATGTGACCTGGACACTGTTGGAATGCACACATGTATTTAGGGGGATTTCAGAGGTGGGTTTATATCAATATGCAGGGTTTCTAACGTAACTGGATAATAATCTCCACCTCATATGTTTGTTGCAGCTCAGGTCTAAGGTATTTTTTATAGACCGATGCATATTAAACACATTAACACTCTTATAACTTGCACAGTCCCAGCATCATGTGCACACAGCCTGACAGATCACGACACGCTTTTGCATCTAGGACAAAGCTCAGTGTAACAGCAGCACTACGTAAGGGGCTCGTCTTCGCCTTTCTACACAGCCCATGTTGAAAAAGGGTTAAAACATATTTATAGATTATTGTAAAATTGCAGTATTTACTTAGATTTAGAAGAGAGCCTCACATGCTAAAGAGCTGTCTTTTGCTGTGAAAGTGGGAGCTAATGTTAACCTCTAACATTTTCTTAAAGTTTGTGTTGGTTCTTTTTTGTTGTTGCATATTTTCAGCATTAACTCAGCTTCATGATTTTGTTGCTGTAGTATCAGTTTTGACCCTTGGAGGCTGCTGTAGTGGACATGAATGTAGGGCTTCAACAACTAATCAAATTAATCAATCACCAATTATTAAAATAATCGACACCTAATTTAGTAATCAAATCTTTTCAATTTTGATCTATTCTATTGTGTTTTATTCAAAGTTTTTTATTGCTGTAACCATTCTATCAATTAAACTTCATTTTAGACTCACAATTTGTCGATTATAAAAAAAGATCAACATCAAACAGCAACAACAAACAGACAACACAGAAAAGTGTCCCTCGTAGAAATGAGTGGGGAGCAAAATAAAAATATTAATTTAGATGTTTCTGGACTGCAGGAACGAATGATTGTTGTTTATCTATGTATTAAAAATGACTCTGAATCAGTATAATCCTAGATCTGAGTCAGTACCTGCTGCTTAAGTGAACTTATTAAAGTAGGATTGGTGGTGATTGATGAATTAAATCTGAGCATGCAATGTCAAACTATTGTGCAACACATTTCTGTTCCTAGTTGTCCTGCCTAACATTGAAATTAAGAAATGTAAATTAGGTAGCCTTTAGCTTGTATGCTAATTATAGACGCTAATTACAACGTTACATTAACGGCTAAATGTTGACACACTCGCTAATGTTATTAAACCAGGCTCTGATATCACTCCCTCTCTGAGGTCGAGTCTTGATTAAGAGTTATGATTATTGAGTCCACCAATCACATAATAATAATGTATTATTATCTATAACTATGCTACATTTTACTTGAGCTACTGTGACCAAGTAAATTCCCTTGTGGATCAGTAAAGTCTAAGTATAATTGATTATGTGCTGAGAGAAGAGGTTTCATTACCAAGACAAAGTAAAAGAGAACGTTCATTTGGATTATAGAATAAAAAAACATCCTCAAGTAACTCACCTGTAGCTTCGCCTTGTTAGAGTTTTGTAAAAATCCAGCAGGTCACTATCAGATTATGAATCTATTAATTCAGCCATTCCCAAAGTCAAGACTGTCCTGGCCCCTTAAATTTCCGAAAATCCCTCGTGGACCCCCAATGATAAAACCTTCCCTCTATTCAAAAGACTCTGCCATATTTTTCTCCATGTTTTTTTTTTTTTTTATATATAGAAAACATTACAAAAACACTGATTATTGACTAAAAGTTGTTTTAAAGTCATATTTTAAACAAGTATACAACTGTAATAAATTTCAAATGTTTTTTATGGTACTTACTATTAATATTTTCATTGACTTTTTATATTTTTGTATGTTTTATTTGTTTTTATGAACCAAAACCATGTGTCTGAAATAATAATCATAATAAAAAAATAATAATTTCAAATTGAATTTAATTGGGGGCCCCCCTGAAGTACCTTCGCGGACCACACTTTGGGAACCACTGTATTAATTGATTATCAAAATAATCGTTAGTTGCAGCCCCAGATGAATGTGTTAGATGTTTTTATAATAAATGTTGGATTTATTTTTCCAGGAAAAGGTGAAAGCCGTCTTTGACAACTTGATCCAGCTGGAGCATCTGAACATCGTGAAGTTTCATAAATACTGGGCCGACGTCAAAGAGAACAGAGCCAGGGTCAGACACAAACTCCAGACATAACACTGGCTTTTTGAATTAAATTAAGTTGTATCCAAGTTACCTTTTGTTTTCTTCTCTACAGGTCATTTTTATCACTGAATACATGTCGTCAGGAAGCCTCAAGCAGTTCCTAAAGAAGACTAAGAAAAACCACAAGACAATGAATGAAAAGGTGAATACTACGCTACAAATGCATCAAAATGACAATGACTGTTTGGACTGTCACATGATATCTTTTCACTTCCTGTCAGGCCTGGAAACGCTGGTGCATTCAGATCCTGTCTGCCCTCAGGTGAGCTCCGCTGAAGTATAACAAGCATTTTGATGGAAGATTCCTTGTGTTTCCAGTGTCTAGTAGTTTTATTTTACCTGTTGTAACCTTGTGTTTGTGCGTCCAGTTACCTGCACTCCTGTGACCCTCCCATCATCCACGGGAACCTGACGTGTGACACAATCTTCATACAACACAATGGCCTCATTAAGATCGGATCAGGTAAGGTTCAGAAACATTATTTTATTTTTGACAAAATGAGGGTCCTGTTCTCCTGTAATGTATTTTTCTTTTTCCCATCCGTCCCAGTTGCTCCAGACACCATAAATAACCATGTGAAAACCTGCAGAGAAGAGCAGAAGAGCCTCCACTTCTTTGCTCCAGAATATGGAGGTACAACATGGGCTTTATATTCCTAGTTTTCACAGTGACCTCACATCTGGAGGGCACACTCACTGGTTTAACGTTAGTCCACTGAGTGTTAGCTGTAGCCACTTTATTCAAGTTAGATATGTGTGGGACGATAAACAATTATATCACTTATTGCGATGAAAACAGTGAAGATTAATTTATCATGGCAATTTTTTATCATCATGATAATCATTAATCAAAATAATCATCATTATCGTCATATGAGAGAGCTGTGCTCTCTGCTATTGCCTACATTTACATAGAAAACATACTCCAAGAAGTTTCAAAGCTTGTCTTCAGTCCAATTTCTTCAGAGCGGGTTAAAATACTTGATCTACAGCAGAGTGAGGCTACAGTGGACTGTGAGGTGTTCAAGCCATCTGAGGATCTAGCAGTAGCACTAAATGCTTGTAATGCTCAATGCTAATAAATGTAGCTAATTTATAAGGTAATCATAAGTTAGCCATTAAATATAAAAGGGTAACGCTTAACTTTATCAAATAAAACTCAACAAAGTTAGAAAATGTGTTCCTGTCTTGGTAAAAGCGTCTCACACAGCCCCATAAACGTATCTAAGCTACGGCTAACAAGCTTTTACTTGCAAACTTTGACAACACGATGATCTAAAATGCATTAAAATTGCTCTAAACTCTGGACTAATGTTGTTCTGTCTGTAGTACTGAGTGCTGTTTGAATGCCACTCCTATCTTCACTGAAGCACTCTGTACATGTGGCAGCAGTTCAACAAGTCTTTGTTTTTTTTGTTATCCAGTCTCTACAGCTGTTGTTTATGTGTGTTCTAAAGTTTGAACACCCGCAGAAGCTGTTTGTTACAAATATCTTAGTCACCCATTGAGTGTGCTTTTAAGTTTTGATTTTGTTGCTGTTTTGACTTGTAAATACAGGAACTTACATTTTTGTGAAATGTAGTGAGTTTAACTTATTATGTTCGAAAAGTAGGCTCTATTTTCAAATATCGCAATAATATCGTTATCGCAGTTTTCAACACAGTTATTGAATATCGCATGTTGTCTCCATATCGTGCAGCCCTAGCGTTTATATGTTTACTTTGCATCGCAGCAGTGGTATAAGGGAGACAAGTTTCCAAAGTCCAGCTCTGGCAGTGACCTGCTGTTGTCAGCGGGTCACAGGTCCTAAATAAATTTAATTTTCAATTCAATTCAGATTTATTTGTATAGCCCAGTATCACAACAAAAGTCGCCTCAAAGGGCTTCACAACAGTTGATCAAACATAAACACACAAGCGGACAACACAAACAATAACTAAACTAAACAGAGCCAGGACACTCCTGTCCTTAGACCCTCCTTCTCGGTAAGGAAAAACTCCTAAAAAAACCCAGCTGCGGGAAAAAAGAAGAAACCTTATGGAGCCCAACTGAAGGAGAGATCCTCTCCCAGGACGGACAGGCAATGCTTCTAGGACTGTTAGTCCCTTAGCTCATCTATAGGATCATAGATCAGTTCTGTAAAGATTCATCCAGGGAGTGGGGTGAGGTAGGTTGAGGAAGTCCATAGGATGAAGCAGGTGGGCCTCATCCAGACAGGTGAGTGGGGTGAGATAGGTCCGGGAAATTTAGTTTCAGTCCATTTTGTATTTTGTCCTGAGTTGTAGGGGCCATCTAAACACTTCCTCTCATGCCTGCTACGCGTTGCTGTGTTTGTTTTGCCCTCTAGTGGAACGGAAAAGTCACGTGACTGAAAACTATGAACACAGTGCAGGTGCTGCCTGATTCACTGCTGTAATAATTTATACTCACCTCTTTATTTCCTTCGTTTCTTTCACTTATTTTGCAGCTGTTGCCAATGTGACCACAGCTGTCGACATCTACTCGTTTGGGATGTGCGCCTTAGAGGTGAGACACACTGTTATTGATCTGAGAGTTTAAAAAGCTCTTATTCTTCCAAATTTAACCTGTATGTGGCCATGAGTTCTCTCTGGCTTCTCATCACCGTACTAAGCATGTGTAGGTTCATCTTGGTAACCTCATTGCCCCTAGCGAGTGTGTGATGTGACTTAACTGGCCACTATCCAGGTTATACCACCACCCAAGGCCCACAGTTGCTGGGATAGACTCCACACGCAACGGGAATAAGCAAAAAGAAGATAATTCAGCATTAAACACCTCAGCTAAGTGTGTTTCTTAACCCTTTTTTCAGATGGCTGTGTTGGAGATCCAGAGTAATGGAGATTCTTCTTACGTTTCCCAAGAGGCCATAAACAGTGCCATTCAGTCTCTGGAGGATCCACTGCAGCGGGTCAGTACCATGCCGTGTCTAAACCAGTCCAGTGGAGTTATGTTTTTGTTTTGGCTTGTAAATGGGATGTTTTCTGTTTCATTCATGGTTTTTCACGACACCTTTGCCATTTATCTCCCTCTTACTTACAGGACACATCCAGGTAAATTAGAATATCATGTAAAAGTGCATTTTTCTCTCAGAGGTTCAACTCATAAAGTCAAATGCATATATTTATAGCTTCAGTAGAAACAGAGTGACACATTTCAAGCATTGTTTTTGTATAATTAGGGCTGCACAATATATCGCAAAGTTATCGTTCTCGCAAGAATCTAAATATATCGCAACAACACTATGGTCTTCCATCTGACAGAGATTTACACTGAAGAATCATTTTCCACCAGAGCCTTAAAAGAACATGTGTTGTGACTAAATAAAAATGTTTAAAAAGTCCAGTTTTATAGGCAATTTAATTAATTTAGTCACAGCTTAGCCTTGTTTTATTCTTGGTTTAGTCTGTGTTAAGTTTTGATTTTGTCGCTGTTTTGACTTGTAAATACACGAACTTACATTTTTGTGAAATGTAGTGAATTTAACTTACTATGTTCGAAAAGTAGGCTCTATTTTCAAATATCGCAATAATATTGTTATATCAATTTTCAACATAGTTATTGAATATCGCATGTTTTCCCCCTCTTACTTATAATGTTGATAATTATGGCTCACAGTGACAAAAAAACCCAACTTATGTAATTCACAAAATTTGTATGTTGTGAAAAAGTTGAATATTGTGAAGTGTTGGTGTCACAGTCAAACTTTACTAGAACTTGAAACATTTGTAAAGGTTTCCTGAGCCTTTAGATGGTTTTAGTCTGGTTCAGTCACTGATCCCTACACAGAGAGGACAGACCACAAACGGTTACTGATAAAGAAGCTGCTGCTCACAGAGTGCTGTATTAATGTGTGTTACTAGAAATTTGACTAGGGCTGGGTAGCTTTAAGTGACATCTTTGTGGTATTGAAAGAAAAGTTACAATACTACTGGTATATATTTTTTTTTTCAGTACCTAGTGAGACCTTTAATGTTCCTTTGAATGTATGAATCAAATAAATAACACAGAATAAATCATACAAACTACTGGTTTTAACTTATAGCTAAGAATTTTGCTCCAAAAAATGGTCTTTTATTTAATATTATAAAGTGTTTTATGATTGTAGAAGATGAATTAGCTCACCATAGGTATCAGAAAAGTTATTGCTCAGGTAACAGTATCGAAAACCAGGTATCGTTTAAGAACTGCTATTGAAAAAATCTGAACAGTACAAATCGATTCTTCAAAATTACTTGGCTACTGGAACGCTACTTGAGTCTGAAGATTACAAAAGTTTCAGCTTCAGGTTGGGGATCACATAGGATACAAACAAATAGATTGTTGTGTAGTCATATTAAAACAGGGACCACATCTTTACATTGTTGTTTTTCCCCACACAGGAGTTCATCCAGAAGTGTCTGGAGGTGGATCCGAGGAAGAGACCCACGGCCAAAGAGCTCCTGTTTCACCCAGCGCTGTTCGAAGTGCCGCTGCTGAAGCTGCTGGCCGCACACAGCATCGTCAGCCACCAGCGTAAGACACAATACGCACACACACACACACACACACACACAACAGACCCAAGGACACCGGGACTGTGTACGAGAGGAAAGGGTGTTTTCCTAAAGTCTGTCTTTGTCCACTCTCAGATATGATCCCAGAAAACGCACTGGAGGAGATGACCAAGAACATGGATCCAAACCTGGTGATTGTTGAAGGAAAGGAAGGAGTTCAGATGAAGTAAGTCTGGTTTATTAATGTAGTGGGGTGCTAAAAGACATTTATAGACCTTAGAGAGATTTTTAAGGTCTTGTTGGCACAATTTCTGCGTTTGCTGTATCCAGATAATGACATTGAGTTGCTCTTTTAAATCAAGTCTGCACATGTAACACCGTCATGCTCTTTTCTTCAGGCTCTCCCAGTTTCCCGCTCTCGAGTTGGACAAGTTCCTGGAAGATGTCAGGTGAGGACACGCGTACTTTTATTTTTGTCGGTAAAGTAACTAAATAAAGGGTGTGGTTTAGTATTTTGTAAACATGGGTCTGTGAGAAAGTAAGGAAGAGGTGACTTAGCTGCTGGTAGACAAACAAAGAACAGTATAGCAGCGCTGCACATTGTATTGAAGATTTAACATTTTTGTAATATGAGCAAACACAAAATTTGTATCGCAAATGTATTACAACAATGTTATGGGCAGAGATTTTCACTGCCGCAGTCATTTCCTACAAGTGTCTTAAATGAAAAATATACCCAGGTTTAGTCTGGTTTCAGTTCTGGTTTAGTTCTTGTTTAGTCATCAGTTAGCCTTGTTTTAGACTTGGTTTATTTCTGGTTTAGCCTTGATTTAGACCCGGTTTAGTCCTCATTTAGCCTTGTTTTATTCCTGGTTTAGCCTTGTTTTAGTCCTGGTTTAGCCTTGTTTTAGTCCTGGTTTAGCCTTGGTTTAGCCTTGGTTTAGTCCTGGTTTAGCCTTGGTTTAGTCCTGGTTTAGTCCTTACTTAGCCTTGTTTTAGACTTGGTTTATTCCTGGTTTAGCCTTGATTTAGACCCGGTTTAGTCCTCATTTAGCCTTGTTTTATTCCTGGTTTAGCCTTGTTTTAGTCCTGGTTTAGCCTTGTTTTAGCCCTTGTTTAGCCTTGTTTTAGTCCTGGTTTAGCCTCGTTTTAGTCCTGGTTTAGCCTTGGTTTAGACCCGGTTTAGTCCTGGTTTAGCCTTGGTTTAGTCCTGGTTCAGCCTTGGTTTAGTCCTGGTTTAGCCTCGGTTTAGTCCTGGTTCAGCCTTGGTTTAGTCCTGGTTTCGCCTTGGTTTAGTCCTGGTTTAGCCTTGATTTAGACCCGGTTTAGTCCTGGTTCAGCCTTGGTTTAGTCCTGGTTTAGCCTTGGTTTAGACCCGGTTTAGTCCTGGTTTAGCCTTGGTTTAGTCCTGGTTTAGCCTCTTTTTAGTCCTGGTTTAGCCTTGATTTAGACCCAGTTTAGTCCTGGTTCAGCCTTGGTTTAGTCCTGGTTTCGCCTTGTTTTATTCCTGGTTTAGCCTTGATTTAGACCCGGTTTAGTCCTGGTTCAGCCTTGGTTTAGTCCTGGTTTAGCCTTGGTTTAGACCCGGTTTAGTCCTGGTTCAGCCTTGGTTTAGTCCTGGTTTAGCCTTGGTTTAGACCCGGTTTAGTCCTGGTTCAGCCTTGGTTTAGTCCTGGTTTAGCCTCGGTTTAGTCCTGGTTCAGCCTTGGTTTAGTCCTGGTTTTGCCTTGGTTTAGTCCTGGTTTAGCCTTGATTTAGACCCGGTTTAGTCCTGGTTCAGCCTTGGTTTAGTCCTGGTTTAGCCTTGGTTTAGACCCGGTTTAGTCCTGGTTTAGCCTTGGTTTAGTCCTGGTTTAGCCTCGTTTTAGTCCTGGTTTAGCCTTGATTTAGACCCAGTTTAGTCCTGGTTCAGCCTTGGTTTAGTCCTGGTTTCGCCTTGGTTTAGTCCTGGTTTAGCCTTGATTTAGACCCGGTTTAGTCCTGGTTCAGCCTTGGTTTAGTCCTGGTTTAGCCTTGGTTTAGACCCGGTTTAGTCCTGGTTTAGCCTTGGTTTAGTCCTGGTTTAGCCTTGGTTTAGTCCTGGTTTAGCCTTGATTTAGACCCGGTTTAGTCCTGGTTCAGCCTTGGTTTAGTCCTGGTTTAGCCTTGGTTTAGACCCGGTTTAGTCCTGGTTTAGCCTTGGTTTAGTCCTGGTTTAGCCTTGGTTTAGTCCTGGTTTAGCCTTGGTTTAGTCCTGGTTCAGCCTTGGTTTAGTCCTGGTTTAGCCTCGGTTTAGTCCTGGTTCAGCCTTGGTTTAGTCCTGGTTTAGCCTTGTTTTAGACCTTAGTTATTCCTCACTTAGTCCTGTTTAGTCTTAGTTAAGTTTTGTCTCACAAGTGTCTTACATTGCTGCTTTAATTTAACTGAACTACTACTAAAACTACAAAATAGTGAATCAAAGTATTGTTTTTGCAATATTCAACATGTTTTTCTCACATTGTGCAGCCTTACACGACAATTTTAGTTTATCCCCAGTGTAATTGCTCCTGTCTGCTTCTCCAAACTGGCAGTGTCTAACACAACCACATCTACACAACACGTCTGTACTTTTATTTTCTAACATTATGGCATTGTGTGTTTTGCAGGAATGGTATCTACCCCCTGACGGCCTTCGGGATGCCCTGTCCTCAGCAGCCTCAGAGAGAGACCGTCAAGTCCCCCATAGTTCCCCCGTCGGTCAAAACCCCCACCCCAGAGCCGGCTGAGCTGGAGACCAGGAAGGTACGGGACAACCGCATCTGAAAACATGTTAAACACGCAGGGTGGGGATACTAAAAGGTTAATTTTCGCTTTTATCTTGTTTCCCAGGTGCTCCAGATGCAGTGTAACATTGAGCCTGTGGATGAAGGCGCCAAGCATCACGTACGTTTTATAAATTATAGTTGTTATTATTTTATGTTTACCTAATTGCTTTTAACATTAGCTCCTGTCTTTAATCCCCACAGCTGACGTTGTTGTTAAAACTCGAGGATAAACTGAACAGGCATCTGAGCTGTGATCTGTTACCAAGTGAGTGAAGTTTAAAAATGCTCTGACTACTTACCAAAACATAAACGGTCCCCTATTCTGCTAAATTGACTTTTTTGGAGATTTTAACCATGTTATAATGTTGCTTCTTTCCCCAAAACTACCTGGAGTAGTATTTTGTTTCATTCATTCATACATTTTTGAGTAATCCTGTATGTTGAGCCCATTCTCAAAAGGCCTGAAAAAAAAACAGTATATATGACCTTTAATCAGGTTGCAGGGCTCAGGAGCGATTTCACCCTTGTTTGCTAAAAAAATAAAAAATAAAAAAGAGTTGCACAGGTGACAGTAATGGTCACTGTCTGAACTCTTGAACCTCAGCTATGTCACAAATCTGCATCATGTCCAAACTGAATGTAAATCTGATGAAGTGCCTGGTCTCCCTGTTCAGATGAAAACGTGCATGAGTTGGCCGTGGAGCTCGTTCAGCTGGGATTCATCAGTGAGGTGAGATCTTAGTTCATGTTGTCAACTCTTCTTCTTCTCTCCAGGAATATTAAAGTGTATTATCTGTTCTCCTCAGGGCGATCAGCCTAAACTGGCGTCTGTTCTCGAAGAGGCCTTCTCTAAGTTCTTCAGCAGGAACGGCTCTCTCAACCCAGTCACAGTGTCTTCATAGCAGCCTCTGTCTGGGGGGCTAGCTTTAGCTTTAGCCTCCCTCTGTGCTGCGTTCAGGGACAGAGACTAGCTCTAGCCTCCCTCTGTGCTGCGTTCAGGGACAGAGACTAGCTCTAGCCTCCCTCTGTGCTGCGTTCAGGGACAGAGGAGGAGTTTGGTCTGATTCAGATCTGCAGCCTGTCTTTTCTCCTGGGGGAGAAGCTGCCACTAAGTGGTTCCTGCTTTGTAACTTGCTCGCTCTCCCAGTACAGCCATCTGCTTCTCTTGTTAAAGAGGAATTTAGTGTAACTTTGAGGAAGATGTGTGTTTTCACTCTGGGCTTATGTCTCCTCGGTGTAGAGTGGATTTAAGCTGCACAGTGCAGCACTGTCCTCAAGTCAGTATTAAACCATTGTAATATTTTTACTTTGTTCATTGTCTGTGTGGAGTGCACAGAGCGTGTAAGCTGGTGTAAGGTTACAGTCTTTTTCTCTGGAGCAGAAACTGAAGCATCTTCCACTGGAGACGGTCACTAGGCAACAGTTACTAGGGGCTGTTTACACAGCAACACTCACCTCTAGATCCTAAAATAAACAAACCTTATAAAAAAGCTTTGTACTACAGCCATCTAACAAACACGTCTCATGAATACAGTGATGACCTCGTGTAGAAGCGGGTACAGTTTCAGAAGCATTACATGAACTCAGAGCCACTTCTTAGGTTCACCCAGAGCCGCTGAGAGTTACATCATCTCCGTTGGCAACAATGGGACAGTTTTTTATTTTAATAGTTCCTATCAGAAATCCCAGAAGTAAGACGCCCAGGCTTGCAGCACTAAACACTTGTACAAAGAAACTCTGACCGTGTGGCATTTAAGTAAGAGTAAGATGAAAGAAAGGTTTTTTTATTATCTGTGCATTAGATCAAATTTACTCAGAAATGAGTGTTAGTGGCTTCATTAATCATGTGACCATCTATATTCTGGACCATTTCTTTAAAGTAAAAGTTGTATTAAATGCATTAGTTTTGTTTTTTGTTTTTTATTTTATTTTTGGGAACATTTGTCGTGTAACAGCCCCAACAATCCCAACTTCAAAAATGTCTGTAATTATTGCCGATAGCGCTACCAGTAAACGGTTACTATTTATTGCAAAATCTTACCTTGTCCCTGAAAACTCAGTGGTCATATGAACGTCTGCTTCAGCCTGCTCTGCGTAAATCATGCCGTTATTTTCCATGATCCAAATACCTAATTATTTTATTTATGCAGATTATTTCACCTCAGTGTGTGATCTTTCTCAGCTGCCTTTTTCTAATTGGTTACTTACCCATGTTAATCTTATGAAGACGGTTTACTGCTTATTACAGAAGCATTTTTCTGAAATATTTTCCTAATTGGCCGCTCCCAACTTTATTTGTTCAGTGTTACAAACGGTTAATCTACTGCTGGTTTGCACAACTCAGTTCAGAGTTCTTGTCCGCTCTAAGCACGGTTTTGGATTGTTTTAAGCGTCTAAAATGTTGTAAAGATGACATTAAAAGTTGTATTCAGTGCTGTTGTTGTGGGTGTTGCTGGCGGGTGTAGGTTTGGTGTGTGGGGGGGGTGCCCGACACGTTTGTTTGTGGACATCTTGTAACACTGTACGCTGGACACTGCTGTTTCTGCGATGCATTTACGCCCCTTTTTCACTTCATAGAAATAAAAAAATATACACTATCACCACTTCAGGGGCTGGATGTGTTTGATTTGCAATTATAAGTGTAACTTTTTCCACACGTTTTATATCTATTTCCCATAATATTGGATGAATAATAATTTTATGGTATCAAAATCAAGGCCCTAAAAGTATATTTTATGGGCATATATTAAATATTGTTTATCTTAAGATTTCTAATGGCAGTTTGTTAGTCTAGCACTTCCATCCATCCAATTTTCCATTTTCTTCCTCTTATCCGGGACCGGGTCTCAGGGGCAGCAGTCTAAGCAGGGCTGCCCAGACCTTCCTCTCCCCGGACACTTCTTCCAGGTTATCCGAGGGAATCCAAGGCGTTCCCAGGCCAGAGAGACATAGTCCTTCCCAGTGGGACATGGTCCTAATGGAGGCGCCCAGAACAGATGCCCGAGCCACCTCAGCTGGCTCCTCTCCACGTGGAGGAGCAGCAGCTCTACTCCGAGCTCCTCACTATCTCTAAGGGAGCGCCCAGCCGCCCTGTGGAGTTAACTTGTACCCGGGATTTTGTCCTTTTAGTCATGACCCAAAGCTCGTGACCATAGGTGAGCGTAGGAACGTAGACGGTAAATCCTCCTTCACCACAACAGACCGATACATCGACCGCATTACTGCAGCGATCCTCCTGTCAATCTCACGCTGCATCTTTTCCTCACTGTGGTCTCCCGCTCTAGTCGAGCATTTAAGTGTTTCTGAGTAAATAAATGTGGCAGACTTTGAAATTTATGCCTAAGTCATCCAGTTATTTCTCATGTTATGGAAGTACAAACTTTGCAACTATCTTCAAAACTTAAAGGTGCTACGAGCAGTATATTTTTTAAATACTAAATAAAAATTACCCATGTGTCCCAAGATATGAGGTAAACATGTTTAAGTCAAATATTAGTTTTACTGATAATGGTACAGCTGATTTATTCACAATAAACATATGCTGAATGTAATGCCCAAGTTGTTTATATTTACATTTGTTGTTTTGGTTCTAAAACCCTTGTCCAGTCAGAAAAGTGGAAAGACTGGCAACCCACAGACCATTGTTTTTATTTAGACTGCAGTACCGTTTTCAAACCAGTAGAGCGCATGCTGCTTACAGTACCTTTAAACCATTTCACGATGGTAAAATGGTTAATTTGACTGACTTTGTTCCAGTTTTTGGAACAGTGGTTGTATTATATTGACCTAAGCAGTAAAGGAGAACAAATCTTCATTGTTGCCCCAGCCAAAGATTTTTTGGAGGTTGCATTATTTGTGTGTTAGTGAAAAGTAAGCAAAAAGTATTAAAGTAAAATAGATTTTTAGGAAAGCTCAGTAATGGACCAAGGAAAAGTTATTTGCTTGTTTGGTCTGGATTACTGTCTGGATGCAGTAATTCTTTATGATTGCAGGTTACTTTTGTCAGCAACATAATCCAAAATGTTAGTTACTCTTATAACTCAGTCTGCTTATTTGATTCATTAAAGGAAAAGGAAAATAATTCTCTGTTATTATAGTAATAGCAGTAAATGAATGCACAGACTCGAGACAGAAAACGACGACAATTGCTTCAAGTATTTATACAAAATTCATAAATTGTACACCGACTTTGTGCTCTGTACTCAAAGCACCAGTGTTTGAATTATCATTAAGAAACATTATTAGCCCTTGTACAAATATTTCCATGTACATACTGTAGGTCACAATATGTGCTCCGATCAGAAGAAAACACGGTTCATGCGACAAACACGGCGCCGTACAAAATTACAGCAGAATAATAATAATAATAAACAGCAAAGACTAGAAAATATTTGATATAAAACAGTCTAGAAACACGTCCTAAAGGAAAAAGCTACCAAAATGGCCACATCCACATTAACGCTGTTTCAGCTGTGGGTGTTCAATTCTGTACAGAGTAGAAAAAAGCAACAGAATCTACACAACAGTACATAGCACTTCAATACAAACACATTACTTGTACATTTAAGGTCAACTATTATGCTTTTTAGTTGAATTAATGAAGGTTCCTATTTTTTATTATTTGTTGTTTAATTCCTCAGTTTTCCCATGGAGTTGTAGGAAGTGTCTAGGAAGATGGGAGTCGGGACATCCTTGCTTAGGCTTCCGGGCCTGTGTCCAGAGGACTGTTCCAGAAAAACAAGGCTTATGGCCGACTTCTAGCTACAGTTACTGTAAACACTGGAGCAGAGGCTTGAGCTTCCACAAAGACCACTCTGAGCTCATACAAGGAGCTAACTCTGGTCACACTGAGCTAACTCCAGTCACACTGAGCTAACTCCGGTCAGACTGAGCTAACTCCAGTCAGACTGAGCTAGCTCCGGTCAAAGTGAGCTAACTCCGGTCAGACTGAGCTAACCCAGGTCAGATTGAGCTAACTCCGGTCAGCCTGAGCTAACTCCGGTCAGACTGAGCTAACTCCGGTCACACTGAGCTAACTCCAGTCACACTGAGCTAACTCCGGTCAGACTGAGCCGCGCTGACAGCGTGCGTGGGCAGAACACTGAAGAGGAGCGAGGGTTCAATCGAGCCTCAATGAAAACCTACGATGAGGAAACGCCCGCCTTCATGAACATCCCTTTAACTCGTGAGGTAATTACACGAGTGATCAGGGCGAACTGCAGCGTTTATTAATGTTCTATACTGTTAGCTAATTTTTAATTATTTGCTCCAAACAGTGTCTTGAAATCTGTCTTTGTGCTTAATATAAAATAAGAACAAAATAAATTAGCTATATCTTGAACATGTGACCCATATAACAGGTAATATTTAGGCCTAGTCTTTATCAGCCTGCATATTAAATATCTGATTAAATACATTTTGCTGATCATATTTCATTCAATATATTAAGTTTAGCTAAATACGTATTTTCCGTCGTAAAGTTCATAAATCAGATAAAATGTTAAAGAGGCGTACAATAAGTGATTTTTATATTAGAATAGTATTCAGGCTAATCCAGGCCTTAAACCTGCTCCATGTTCAGCTGCCTGCGCACGTTTCCATAGGGAGCTTTTCCACTAGGTCAGAACGGAGCGGGACGGGGCGGTTTGGGGATGTTTCCACTTCCCAAATCGTTCCAAACCGTTCTACTTTTGGCATTCCTCCCTGATGGGGCCCAGCTTGGTTAAGCGTCTGGAACGGTTAGAGGCGGGCACTGCTGCGAGCTGATTGGACGAGAGAGAATCCTCACTCAGGCAAAGAACAGAAATAAAAGCGAAAATGTTTTTTTACGTACTTGTCCTTGTGATAAACAGCCCTATTCCAAGAGAGGATGAGCTAATGTTGAGGCGACTTTTTCTAAAAATAGAGCTAGCTAGCTTATGGAGTTAGCTGGTTTTATGGAACAGGCCTCTGGTCCCAGGTAAGACAAAAGGACTGGATGTTTGGCAGTGGAATTGTGTGAAACTTGCAATCCATTGAAAATAATGTTGTATCGTTTGGACTCCTATCCAGACACAAGCCAGTGTACTCTTTGTGCCAGTCCCAAGCCTGGATAAATGGAGTACAGTTGCATCACAAAGGTATTTGGTAAAGAGAAGTACTGCACTGTAGAAAGCAGATTGTGTGGTGACTCCAGAAGGGTTTCTCTCACTGCGTCCAGGCTCGTTTGTCATTGGCCAAAATCATTTAAACAAACCCAAGGCCAATGATGTTCGGGATTTGGACTGGAGTCATTTATAACGTCACAAAATCCTGGTGCCAGACAGAAATGCTTCACTACGACCAGGTTTGTGTTGAGCTAAAGAGCTGAAAAGCATAACAGAAGACCTTTTGAGTTTACTTCCCATTTGAAAGTAATGTTTATAGGCACAGTTATTATATTCAAAACATGTTTGGTCCAGTTCATCTCATTCCCTTTTCACATATTTTTACTTTCTGCGGGAACAAAAGTCCCAGAGAGGCCTGCTGCCGCTGCCAAGGACCAAAAACGATCACACCGACTGTTTCCAAACACATAAACATGTTCATTTGTTACTCCTATGTGGTTTGTCTGAAGCTTCATGTTCAGATGATCCACTATTTACAAAGACAACAACATACTGTGTAAAGTATATTGGATTCTTGTCTGAAAAAGTGTCCACGATGGCCCGTTGTGAGGTTGGAGAGTGTGATTGTTAGGGCTGGGTACAAAGAACACAACTTCAACAATACCTGGTTTTCAATATCGGCACCTGAACGATACTTTTTCTGATGCTTATGCTATTTTAATTCTCTTCTATAACTAAAAATAATACAAATTTTAACAAAACATTAACCTCTAGATAAGGAGTTAGTGTTGTTAATTTGAGTAATAGCAGGGACATTAAATATATGGTTTAAGATAATGGATTAATTACTGTATTTAATTATGCTTTAGGTTAAAAACGTAAATAAGTTCATACATTTGTTCATAGTTGATGAATAATTTAACCCTCAGGCCCTCCTTTTTCAAAACCCTTTTAGGTCACTGGGTCACATTTAAAAAGATAAAACATGAACAAAAAATTTTTGTTGTTTTTTTGTTTTTTGATCCTTAATCCCGGTCCTCGTCATGCAGAGCAAAACTGAATTTATTTTCATATTATTAACCCCATAAATGCCAGTTTGTTTACATGAATACATATATTTGTAATAAAATACTGAATTATTTTCTTTTTAAAGATGCAAAGTGTTCTTAGTTTGTGCAGAGATTCCCGGGATTAGCCTCTGACTGACAGAGTTACAGAGGAATTAACGATTTGATTTAACATTTCTGTGCTGCAATGGCAGTAGAGGGAAAATAAGTGATTTTAATATAAGTCAATGGGACCAAAAAGGGCTTTAAGAGAAAGAGGAAGAGGTTTTTTGTCTGGACAGTAGAAAATATAGTTTTTTTTTTCCTGTTGTGAGGCTGAAATTCAAAAATTATTAATTAACATCTTTGTTACTTATCACCCCAGCATAAGAAATGCCAAAATGAGACCAAAAGATACATTTGAAAAATCCTAAAATGGGGGGTGAGGGTTAAATTTATTGTAAAAGCTGTTAAAACGTATTGTTTTTTTAAATAGTCAGAGTGAGATGTCTGTACTGAAAGATCTTTGTACAGTATTTGGAGTTAGCGATAATTACAGAGTGTGCACTCTTTCAATAGTTGATCTTTTTCTTTCAGTATAAAACAAGCTGCTGGTGTTCAGGTCTGAAGCAGAAGCAGTGAGGACTCTGCAGCCTCTGTGTGACTGCCCCCTGTGGTCTGGAGGTAAATCATGTCCTGTCTCTTTTTATAACCAATGCTGAAGTAGAAAACTCTGCTCAAAACATTTGCTAAAAGCTAGCGGCTGCTTTCTGTAGCGATGTCTCTGGACCTGACAAGTAACAAAACTCGGTACCAAAACAGCAGAGCTTTTCGGTCGGTACCACAAAGGCATCAGTGTTGGGTACCCAGCCCTAGGGATAGTTACTTAAGAGTTATTACTACAGATGATTCAAGTAAATAAGAAGGATTAATATCGTTTTGAGCACTCTGTGTGAGCACTTAAGTCAGTTTAGCATCAGTAAAATGTGTATTACTGTTTTTAAATCAGGCAAAAACCTAATGCAAAGCCGTTTACAAAATCAAATCCATACTTTGACGTTCAGACATCACCTGACAGTTTTCAAATCTTTTATGCTATTTATAATTTCCATTAAACTTATACTAAAGACAATGTTTAGGTAATTTTTTGTGTCTTCCAAACAGTATTTTTTTTCCTCTTCTTCTGTTTTTTCTTCTCCAAATCTGTCCTCTACATCCTCAAATCTCCTTTTTGGTCTTTCATTTTCACCAAAGAATAAGTAAATATTATCAGACCAACAGACTGCAGTGTTACTTTAGATCCAGTTCTTAGTAATGGTACCGCAGTGGTTCTCAAACTGTGGTACAGGTCCCACTAGTGGTACTCAGGAGTCTCTGGGAATTTTTTGAAGATGAAAATAAAATTACAGTGGTTTAGTTCAAGATTTAGTCCTTAGTTTAGGCTCAGTTTAATCCTGGTTTAGGCCCAGTTTAATCCTGGTTTTAGTCTTTGTTTCAGACCTAAACAGAAGTCCAGTCCTTGTTGTTTGTGTCTGGTTTAGTCCTGCTTTTGTTCTGGTTTAGGCCCAGTTGAACCCTGATTTAGACCCAGTTTAGTCCTGGATTTAGTCGTGTGTTTGTTACCTAAACAGAAGTTTAGACCTTGTTATTTGTTTCTGGTTTAGCTCTGCTTTTGTTATGGTTTAGGCCCAGTTTAGCCCTGGTTTAGGGCCAGTTTAGTCCTGGTTTAGGGCCAGTTTAGTCCTGATTTTGTCTTGTATTTCAGATCCAAACAGAAGTCTAGACCTAGTTTGTTTAAGGTTTAGGCCAAGTTTAGTCCTGCTTTAAGCACAATTTAGTCCTGGATTTAGTCTTGAGTTTGTTACCTAAACAGAAGTTTAGTCCTTCTTATTTGTTTCTGGTTAAGTTCTGCTTTTGTTATGGTTTAGGCCCAGTTTAGCCCTGGTTTAGGTCCAGTTAAGTCTTAATTTTGTCTCGTGTTTCAGATCGAAACAGAAATCTAGTCCTTGCTTGTTTGTTTCTGGTTTAGTCCCAGTTTAGTCCTGGATTTAGTCATGTGTTTGTTACCTAAACAGAAGTTTAGTCCTTCTTATTTGTTTCTGGTTAAGTTCTGCTTTTGTTATGGTTTAGGCCCAATTTAACCCTGCTTTAGGCCCAATTTAGCCCTGCTTTAGGCCCAGTTTAGCCCTGGTTTAGGCCCAGTTTAGCCCTGGTTTAGGCCCAGTTAAGTCTTAATTTTGTCTCGTGTTTCAGATCAAAACACTTGTTTGTTTGTTTCTGGTTTAGTCCCAGTTTAGTCCTGGTATAGTCATGCTTAAGAATAGATTAAATCTGTATTTTAATCTTAGGTTTAGACCTGGCTTAGTTCTGATTAGGGCCCATGTTAATCCATTAAAGACACATATTTCCCATGGTGAAACTCAGAGTGAAAAGTTTGAGAGATACTGCTGTACCCAATTTTTGGAACCAGATCCACGGCGTGACCAAGTTGTTTAGGACACTGACAATGAAAACCCCTCACATCGTACGCACTCGACCTGTCCCACAGCGCTTCAGTCGAAACCTGTCTGTTACTGTAAACCCCTTTTATTAGTTGTGCTTTGTTTGAAAAGAGTTGAATGTTTATTTAAAAAAATCGTTTGCAGCCTTGACGTGGGAGGAAATGTCGAATAATGGCAATAGCACCAACGTCCTAAAGGCATCTGGTTTTTGTTGGAGGCTGGAGCAGCTCTGGTGTAGCCCGTTCTCCGCTGTGTCTTTAAAAGTTCATTTTTTGAGACACTGATAGACCAGCGCTCGTTGGTTCAGGCCGTACCGTTCAGAAGTGAGGAGTTTGTTCAGGTACTGAGGCACGGCGGGACGAGGAGAGACGTAGGACACTCCGGGACTGACCGCCATCACCTCAGCGATCTTCTGCTTCATCTCGCCGATCTCTCTGTCCTGCTTGAACAGCTTATCTGGAAAACACGCAGGTAAAAGGTTTTTTAATAGCATCGACATATATGACAGCTAGCAATTATCTCTGGATTATTGCCTGCTTTTTAAGTGTCACCGAGGAACAGCAAACACAAAGACGTTCTGCTGTCCTCACAGTACCTGACTCTGTTTGCTATACAGCTAACAAACGAGCTAACAAATATAAAGAAGGCTCTGCACAAGGTTTTCTTGTCTTATTTAGAAGTTCTTTATGTATTTAAAGTTACACTGTGTAACTTTTCTCCTAAATATGTGGGGCATACTGACTTGTTTTTGTGATTTTTTGAGCGATTCATAAGGCCTGAGGCGCGATCTGTTGCTCCGAGCGGGGCTTCTGTACTGAGAAACCACCCTCGCAACTTGGCCGGGAGCGCTCCGCTGTTCAGGAAGAGTCACATGACAGGGAACGACTTGCTTTACGGCATTCCCTTCTGCTCTTATACCTGAGGCGCAGGTATAACCAGGAAGCTACTTTTAGCGTTGTTATTTTCGCCAGTTCGTCAGGGCCGAAGGACACAAGAAGATGAAGACAATGTCGGACGAGGCAAGAAAAAGAAAATGTGAAAGGGACCGCACCAGATCACAGACAAGAGTCAACATCGGACAGACTTTTGCTCGCTGGCGTCAGATGAGAGACAGAGAAGGCTGCAAATCGGATCACGTTTTTGCTTCTTTATTGTTGGGCAGGTAAGTTAGCCTCTTTATTTTTTCTTTAGAACGTGCGTTTTCATACAGTTATTAGGTGTTTTTACTGCGACTATTGCGCGATATTTGTTGGTAAGCTAACGCTAGCGCTAACTCTATAGAAGATCCAGTCCAAACTTCCAAAGGTAGCAGCAGGTCAACTAAAGTTGAAACAATGATGGAAATAGACGCACACTCGCACAGTTTCAGGAAGGAGGAGGGGCCCTAGTGTTTACGTTTTGCAATGGTGCAGTGGCACCTGTGGCCTCTAGAGGCGCAAGACCGGGAATCTTACACAGTGTAACTTTAAAGGTAAAACGGTACGATGCGTGTAGAACATGTTCAGCAGTACGAGGCGTTCAGTCACTAACACTGATCACTGACCTCCTACAAATGTCCCCAACAACAGCTGTAACAGCTTCAAAGTACAGACTAGTTTCCAAAACTAATACTTTTAACAGCTTTTACATTAAATCTTACTTATTTATTTAACAACTATGAACAACTATTCAAGTCATTTATTAATCTTACTAGTGAATATTTCTACATATAGCTTTGCGTATTACCATTAAACTTATATTTTGATGTACTACTGCTAAGGTTAATAACGCTTCAATATTAGTAATAATAATACTTTGATTTTATGTGATGTTTTTCTTCTTTCACTCTAAGGTCACTCTACTCTTAGGTGCATTCCAAATATGGCACAAATAATGAGCTTGCTACAAAGTTATCAGACCCAAGGTTGCAGGGGGGGCTCCTGTCGATGGTGGGAAGACTCTGCAGAAACTGAGAACTTTTTGTGGCCCTGCCCTATGCACAAAAAAGTTACTCGAAGCCAAGAAGATAATGCTATGCAGAGATCGTCATACATCGTCATACATAGTATAAAAACTTAGAACACTCCTCCCTCTAGGAGCGCACTCACCCTGCTGACTGTAACCTTACCTGTGTTTTTACTGAATAAACTTCTGACTTGATTACTTCTGAATCATCGTCCTCTTTGATGCTTTCACCCAAAATGAACAAATCCTTACATTACAAAGCCATAGAAGACTTTAACTCAACACTAGTCTTTAACTTTCTTTTCTTATGGTCACTCCTCTTTTTCCATTATCCATGACTTTCTGTATTGTGAGTCAGAATCATTGTTAAGCATAAAATGTACCAATGCTAGAAATCCTTTTTAAACTTCAGCCAGCATTTTTAAATGTATAGCAACTCAAATAAGTGTAATAATGTAATTAGTTTATATTATTCATAATAATTAATTCTCCAAATCATGTACAACTTTTAACAAGCATTAAACACTAATGAACATTAATGTTTCTGAAAGCATTTATCAGTTCTGATGTATTTGTGCTCAACTGCCACAATGAAACAAGTTTAGAAGTGGAGCACAAATGTGTCCACAAGGTGGTGCTGTGGGTTACAGTTTAATACACTGTATGTCCATTTGCTCTGTACTTTCCTCCTTCAAAATCTAATGTTGTCATCTGATATCTTAATAAACCTGTCCTGTGTGTCTCAGATGAAGCGCACCTTGGGCGATCTCCAGCTGCCTGCGGGCGTCTCCCAGAGCAGAGAACAGGTCCAGTTTGATCCTGGTCTCTGCGCTCAGGTTGTACTCCAGGTGATGGGCCTTCTCCTGCAGCGCTGACAGAGTGGTGAGGAGCAGCTCTGTCTCCTTCTCCACGCAGCGGTACTTACCCAGAACCTAACGCAGGAATACAACACACATGAGAGTCAAACTAAAATGTGCTTCTGATGGTTCAGGAAGCCACAGCTGCATGACCTAAGCTGAGGACACACCACGACTTTCAGTCTTTACAGATTTTTTGAAGACTTGGAGTACCACTGGTTCCTGCAGGTATTAGCAAGTCTAATTTAATGCTATTTAATACAATTTGTAACATTTTTAATACCACAAACGTACAATTGCGGCAGCTTAAGTTGTCAAAACCTATTTGCGAGTGATGTAAAATACAGTTCATAAAGCATCAATAATCTTGACAGAACTCCAGGTAAATTTGTCCCACTGGAAGCAAACTGTCTATCTACTGTAGGCTTCAAAAAAGATAAAACTAATGTCAGCAATTTTACTGTTACTGTTACTTATTGTTGGAATCAAATTGAATGCTTTTTAATGCCATTTAAGGCCTTAATTTTTGCAAAATCAATTTAATGACTTTTATTGTTTTTTAGTGCCCCACAGGAACACTGAGTACACACAAACCAACTCTGGCAGTAATCCGTGTACACTCCATGACCAGAGCTGGGTTTAAAATTCAGAGGAGTTTGACTGTGACTGAGCTCTGGCTGAGTCTGTTCCCAACACATCTGCAGAGTTTTGGACCAACAGTCCACACCGTTCCTGACCGGGAACCTGCCGTTCCTGACCGGGAACCTGCCGTTCCTGACCGGGAACCTGTTGTTCCTGACCGGGAACCTGCTGTTCCTGACCGGGAACCTGTTGTTCCTGACCGGGAACCTGTTGTTCCTGACCGGGAACCTGCCGTTCCTGACCGGGAACCTGCCGTTCCTGACCGGGAACCTGCCGTTCCTGACCGGGAACCTGATTGTTCCTGACCGGGAACCTGTTGTTCCTGACCGGGAACCTGCCGTTCCTGACCGGGAACCTGTTGTTCCTGACCGGGAACCTGCTGTTCCTGACCGGGAACCTGCCTGTTCCTGACCGGGAACCTGCCGTTCCTGACCGGGAACCTGCCGTTCCTGACCGGGAACCTGTTGTTCCTGACTGCTGCAACTGTGAAGCAAAAAAAAAAAAAACTCGTAGTGTGTCTCCAGCTTTAGAGAAGCAATGCAGCGCAGGAAACAGAGGCTGGTTTCACAAAGACTTCAACTGAGGATTGGTTTAGTCCTGGTTTAGTCTTGGTATAGACCTGGTTTAGACCAGGTTTAGTCCTGGTTTAGTCTTGGTATAGACCTGGTTTAGTCCTAGTTTAGACCTGGTTTAGTCCTAGTTTAGACCTGGTTTAGTCTTGGTTTAGACCTGGTTTAGTCTTGGTATAGACCTGGTTTAGACCTGGTTTAGTCTTGGTTTAGACCTGGTTTAGTCTTGGTTTAGACCTGGTTTAGTCTTGGTATAGACCTGGTTTAGACCTGGTTTAGTCTTGGTTTAAACCTGGTTCATCTAAAACAATGTTGTTGGTAATCTTTGACATTACCGAGACTGTAATAACCCCTCTGTAACTGTATTATAACTACTAAATGCCAGTAGTTAAAAAAACATGTATTATTTCCTTTGTCTTTTTGGATTAAAACTTTTACAACGACAAACCCAACAATGAAGCAACATAAACAGTTTGTGAAACCAGCCCTACACACTGATAACAAACTGACTTACAGACAGTAGCAGCAGTATTCATCTGTTGTGTGTCCAAAAACATCACCACATCTCACCATTTGTAAGTGGCGTGACGATAACATAACTCAGAGTCACTGTGACGGCTCAGGCTCTGGACTCAGCATGCTTCATCACCAACACTCGACAAAAACTCAAACACCACACCATTTAACGATCTGGAAGTCAACACACACAACGTCTGTGTAATGACAAAACTGCAGGCAAAAATAAACATCATGAAGTTCAAACAAAAAGGTGATTGTAACCCTATACACAACAAACACACAGCTAAACAGACAAAAAGCACAACATAACTTCAGAACAACCACAAAAACAAATCCAGGACCAAAAAACTACCTCCAGGTCTCGGTCTAGTTCTACGAGTCGAGTGTCTTTGACCTGACTCTCGCGCTGCAGCTGCTTGTACTCTGTCTCCAGATCTTTCACTCTTTTCCTCAACATCTGGGTCTCAGGGTGTTCCTGCCTGCTGTGGGACGGGGACAGAAAAACGTTTACATGAAGCTGACTCACAAATTAAGAAAAGGAATTAGCGCAGGATAATATATGACATAATTTAAATACACATATCATAAGAAAGTGCGACCTGCATTCACAGCTTCATCTTGTTGCTGTTGCTTGTTAAACATGGTTTTCCTTTTGATTTTATGTTATGGTTTTAAATATGAAAATGTAAGCCAAAAGGTCTCAAAATGTGTTAATAACTGTCTGTGTTAATAACTGTCTGTGTTAATAATTCTCTGTGTTAATAACTGTCTGTGTTAATAAGTCTCTGTGTTAATAACTGTCTGTGTTAATAAGTCTCTGTGTTAATAACTGTCTGTGTTAATAAGTCTCTGTGTTAATAACTGTCTGTGTTAATAAGTCTCTGTGTTAATAATTTTCTGTGTTAATAAGTCTCTGTGTTAATAATTCTCTGGGTTAATACCTGTCTGTGTTAATAACTCTGTGTGTTAATAAGTCTCTGTGTTAATAACTCTCAGTGTTAATAATTCTCTGTGTTAATAAGTCTCTGTGTTAATAACTGTCTGTGTTAATAAGTCTCTGTGTTAATAACTGTCTGTGTTAATAAGTCTCTGTGTTAATAATCTTCTGTGTTAATAAGTCTCTGTGTTAATAATTCTCTGTGTTAATAAGTCTCTGTGTTAATAATTTTCTGTGTTAATAAGTCTCTGTGTTAATAATTCTCTGTGTAAATAAGTCTCTGTGTTAATAATTTTCTGTGTTAATAAGTCTCTGTGTTAATAATTTTCTGTGTTAATAATTCTCTGTGTTAATAAGTCTCTGTGTTAATAATTTTCTGTGTTAATAAGTCTCTGTGTTAATAATTCTCTGTGTAAATAAGTCTCTGTGTTAATAATTTTCTGTGTTAATAAGTCTCTGTGTTAATACGTCTCTGTGTTAACTGTCTGTGTTAATAACTCTCTGTGTTAATAACTGTCTGTGTTAATACCTGTCTGTGTTAATAACTCTGTGTGTTAATAAGTCTCTGTGTTAATAAGTCAGTGTTATTACCTGTCTGTGTTAATAAGTCAGTGTTATTACCTGTTAGTGTTAATAAGTCAGTGTTATTACCTGTCTGTGTTAATAAGTCAGTGTTATTACCTGTTAGTGTTAATAAGTCAGTGTTATTACCTGTTAGTAAGTCAGTGTTATTACCTGTTAGTGTTAATAAGCCAGCGTTATTACCTGTTAGTGTTAATAAGTCAGTGTTATTACCTGTTAGTGTTAATAAGACAGTGTTATTACCTGTTAGTGTTAATAAGTCAGTGTTATTACCTGTTAGTGTTAATAAGTCAGCGTTATTACCTGTTATTGTTAATAAGTCAGTGTTATTACCTGTTAGTAAGTCAGTGTTATTACCTGTTAGTGTTAATAAGTCAGTGTTATTACCTGTTAGTAAGTCAGTGTTATTACCTGTTAGTGTTAATAAGTCAGTGTTATTACCTGTTAGTGTTAATAAGTCAGTGTTATTACCTGTTATTGTTAATAAGTCAGTGTTATTACCTGTTAGTGTTAATAAGCCAGCGTTATTACCTGTTAGTGTTAATAAGTCAGTGTTATTACCTGTTAGTGTTAATAAGACAGTGTTATTACCAGTTAGTGTTAATAAGTCAGTGTTATTACCTGTTAGTGTTAATAAGTCAGCGTTATTACCTGTTATTGTTAATAAGTCAGTGTTATTACCTGTTAGTGTTAATAAGACAGTGTTATTACCTGTTAATAAGTCAGTGTTATTACCTGTTAGTGTTAATAAGTCAGTGTTATTACCTGTTAATAAGTCAGCGTTATTACCTGTTATTGTTAGTAAGTCAGTGTTATTACCTTTTAGTGTTAATAAGTCAGTGTTATTACCTGTTAGTGTTAATAAGTCAGCGTTATTACCTGTTATTGTTAATAAGTCAGTGTTATTACCTGTTAGTGTTAATAAGACAGTGTTATTACCTGTTAGTGTTAATAAGTCAGCGTTATTACCTGTTATTGTTAATAAGTCAGTGTTATTACCTGTTAGTGTTAATAAGACAGTGTTATTACCTGTTAATAAGTCAGTGTTATTACCTGTTAGTGTTAATAAGTCAGTGTTATTACCTGTTATTGTTAATAAGTCAGTGTTATTACCTGTTAGTGTTAATAAGTCAGTGTTATTACCTGTGAGTGTTAATAAGTCAGTGTTATTACCTGTTAGTGTTAATAAGTCAGTGTTATCACCTGTGAGTGTTAATAAGTCAGTGTTATTACCTGTTAGTGTTAATAAGTCAGTGTTAGTGTTAGTGTTAGTTAGTGTTAGTTACCTGTTAGTGTTATGTTATTACCTGTTAGTGTTAATAAGACAGTGTTATTACCTGTTAATAAGTCAGTGTTATTACCTGTTAGTGTTAATAAGACAGTGTTATTACCTGTTAGTCTTAATAAGTCAGTGTTATTACCTGTTAATAAGTCAGTGTTATTACCTGTTAATGTTAATAACTCAGTGTTATTACCTGTTAGTGTTAATAAGTCAGTGTTATTACCTGTTAGTGTTAATAAGTCAGTGTTATTACCTGTTAATAAGTCAGTGTTATTACCTGTTAGTGTTAATAAGAGTGTTATTACCTGTTAGTCTTAATAAGTCAGTGTTATTACCTGTTAATAAGTCAGTGTTATTACCTGTTAATGTTAATAACTCAGTGTTATTACCTGTTAGTGTTAATAAGTCAGTGTTATTACCTGTTAGTCTTAATAAGTCAGTGTTATTACCTGTTAATAAGTCAGTGTTATTACCTGTTAGTGTTATGTTATTACCTGTTAGTGAGAGTCCTGGCTGCACTCGCCGCCTCCTCCAGTTTCTGGGCCTGTAGGTCTGACAGCTGTTTCTCTGCAGAGACTCTGGCCTCGGTCTCTGCTCTGGTCTTCTTCTCCAACATGGCGCTGGTTTGTTTGTCCCTCTGCTTTGTTTTACCCAGACACAGGATCCTGAAGGGAAATACACAAGTTATGAGTAATTATGTTTGTATTTTAGAACAAGTTACCTCTGGGATATTCCAGGTAAAATTTAATTCACATACAAACAACAAAAGGTTAAAAAGAAGTTATCCTCTTATCCAAGAATCTTTCTCAGGTCTGAAACTGAGCTATAAGAGAGCTGGGTTGTATGCTCCTAGGTTTCAGGTCTAAACTCCTCGTTCTAACATCTTCTACTTTGAAAACCAAGTCCAGATGAATTCTTTTTAACCTTTTATTGTGATTCACTTCGCCTGGAGAGAGTCTTCACAGCCACTGTATACATATGTACTGTATATATTCACAAGTATGATGTTGTATGGACCTTACTTCAAATAAAGACAGCAGTAGTAACAGTGATAGTAATAACACAGTAATAGATGATTTGATAAATAATGATGTTAAAGTTTGCCTGATCTATTTACTAATTTAGATATTACCTACAACAACAGTGGTTTTGATTTAGACCTGGTTTAGTCCTGCTTTAGACCTGGTTTAGTCCTGCTTTAGACCTGGTTTAGTCCTGCTTTAGACCTGGTTTAGTCCTGCTTTAGACCTGGTTTAGACCTGGTTTAGTCCTGCTTTAGTCCTGGTTTAGTCCTGCTTTAGTCCTGGTTTAGTCCTGCTTTAGACCTGGTTTAGTCCTGCTTTAGTCCTGGTTTAGTCCTGCTTTAGACCTGGTTTAGTCCTGCTTTAGACCTGGTTTAGTCCTGCTTTAGACCTGGTTCAGTCCTGCTTTAGACCTGGTTTAGACCTGGTTTAGTCCTGCTTTAGACCTGCTTTAGACCTGGTTTAGTCCTGCTTTAGACCTGGTTTAGTCCTGCTTTAGACCTGGTTCAGTCCTGCTTTAGACCTGGTTTAGACCTGCTTTAGTCCTGGTTTAGTCCTGCTTTAGACCTGGTTTAGTCCTGCTTTAGACCTGGTTTAGACCTGGTTTAGTCCTGCTTTAGTCCTGGTTTAGACCTGGTTTAGACCTGCTTTAGTCCTGGTTTAGTCCTGCTTTAGACCTGGTTTAGTCCTGCTTTAGACCTGGTTTAGACCTGGTTTAGTCCTGCTTTAGTCCTGGTTTAGTCCTGCTTTAGTCCTGGTTTAGTCCTGCTTTAGACCTGGTTTAGTCCTGCTTTAGACCTGGTTTAGACCTGGTTTAGTCCTGCTTTAGTCCTGGTTTAGTCCTGCTTTAGTCCTGGTTTAGTCCTGCTTTAGTCCTGGTTTAGTCCTGCTTTAGACCTGGTTTAGTCCTGCTTTAGACCTGGTTTAGTCCCTGAGGTGGAACTTGGTTTGAAAAGTTTGAGAATCACTGACCTTCCTGAGCAAATTCAATACTATTTTACTGTTACATTTAATTAAGGATAATCTATCAGACTAATATGAACATTTCATTTGAGTGAGAAACAAACTCTTAAGCAAACGCAGTCTGAAAGCCAAATTTAAAAAGGCGTAAAATAGTTGTTTATTGTTTTTGAGCAGAAAAACAATTCTCGGGCTAATGCGTGTGGGTGGGTGAGAGGGAAGAGGTGCTAATGTTATTATAATTATATAAACTGATATTATTCGATAACACCATCATTTGCACTGAATAAAAAACTGAACAAATCGTCTGTTTATGTTTGCAATTACAGTAGATTTAGCAAGATTAGATTTTAGAAGAGGAGTCGGAAAATCCATTTTCTTTGGGGGATTTGAAGATCTTTGTCACGGCAGATGCTTCACAGCTCGTGTTATTTTTAGACTGCTGTAATGTGTAAAACTGCCCACAGAAGGAGCCAGAGGCAACTGTGATGGGAAGAAGAATCCCTGTTTGTGTAACTTTAGAATCTGAACTGGGTTGAAAATGCAAAAGATGTGTCCCAGTTTAGCACCAAGGTTTTCCAGGTGAAATTGAACACTTTTAAAGGCATGACTAATGCCCAAACTCACATCCACCTTGCAAAAATATATTCTGTATTTATTCAAAACCATATTTTTCTACTGGTTACCAAGTATTTCCCAAGATACAGTACATTAAGTTATAATAAATAAATTAAACATAAAAGGCAATATGATTAAAGGTGATATGAGCTGTATAAATATTTTTTTATTTAATAAAAATGACCCACATGTTTCCCCAGATATAAGGTAAACATGTTTAAATCAAATATTACTTTTACTGATAACAATGGTACAGCTGATTTATTCACAATAACAAAAATATTGAAAGTAATGCCTAAGTTGTTTATGTTTTTACATTTTTTGTTTTGGTTCTAAAACCCTGCATCGCTGATCGTCCAATCAGAAAAGCGAAAAGGCTGGCAACCCACAGACCATTGTCTTGATTCAGACTGCAGTACTGTTTTCAGACCAGTAGAGGGCATGCTGCCTACTGTACCTTTAGAGATCCCCTAATTTGCGAAATACACTAAAACGATTTTATAATGTTTCCTCCTTAAAAACAGACCTGGCGTAGTGTTTTGTTTCATTCACGCTTGTTCCAGTAATCCTGTATGCTGAGGCACTGCCCTTCTCCAGAGCTGAAAACGCTCGGTCTCACAGCTCTACATAAATACGTGAAACCACGAAGTGCTCCTGTGCGTTTCTAAAATCCACACACCGTCACTGGACTCGTTCTGATCATTTCAGCGCTGAGATTGCCGTCGCTACGAAGCAGTCAGCTCATTTATCTATCTGTTAGCATCATGTAATAGCCGTGCTAATTAGTCATTTTATGCTCTGTCCATTCCCCATGATTGCCAGCAGGGGGTGAAAGGCACCTAATCCAAGCGTTCTCTGCAAAATAACAGCTCTCCAAAATAAAAGGCCTGAAATACTAATGCACCATTATTTTAAAATGATATTACCTGCAACATTAACAGACTAACATGATGATGACCAGATTAGCAAACGTTAAAACCCTCCTATAAAACATAATACTTTTAAGTCCTTGACGCCATCAAATGTAATAATGTTTTAATACGTCTGAGACCTGGAGGGTGAGCTGTGTTACTGTGTTAAACCCTGTGTTAAACCGTGTGGTACTGACTTGCTGTGCAGCAGCAGGTTGGACTGTCGCAGCAGGGCCAGCTCAGGTCTCAGGCTCCTCTCGCTGTTGGTCAGGTTACACAGGTGACTCTTCAGCTCCTGCTCGCTCTGTCTGCTCGACTGCAGCTCCGCCTTCAGCCGCCTCATCTCCTGCTCCAGCCTGGAACACAAAATAAAATCATTCAAGCCATGTCTTATAATTTAACACTTAAGCAGTACGGGACTGAACGTTAAGTGTATGCATTAAGGGTGTAACGATACAGTAACTGTATCGATGTATCGATCTTTTTCCCTATGATACAACTACATCGATACACATGTCCTTGTATTGAATCGTATCGTTTTCTAGGAAGTGAATATTGATACACATGAAGTATCGATCGATAATATCGGAAATATCAAAATTAGATATTTGTATGTTAAAATAAAACCAGATATGGCTTTTTGGATATACATTTTGTGTTTTTAATGAAATAAAATATTATATTCAACTTTTCTTCGCTCTCTGTCTGCTGGACATAATCAACCCCGGCCGCGGTGCTACATTTGAGAGTAAACTTTTAAGATTTTTTTAAGTTGCTGTATCCATTATTGATACGAAGGTGTTGAATTGTATCGAATCTTATTGTTCCAAATTAGCCAATATCGTTCTTGAATCGTATCGAAACACTTCTAATCAATACATATCGTATCGGTGCAAAAACGTATCGTTACACCGCTAGTATGCATGTATCAGAGAAATGAGATGGAACGCAAGTCTAACCCTCCTTAAGGTAAATATTCATCTGCTGTCAGTCAGAAATATGGGTGATGTGGGAAAGATGATATTTTCCACTTGTAAATAGGAAATTACGAGTTGTTTTGTTCAAGTGCTGTTCTGGTCGTAGCACAATACAAAATGGGAGACAGAAACTATCTTGAATTGCTCCATGGGTAAAACAGTCCTGGACTTATTCAAACGTTAAGTGTGCTGTATTTTGTATGAATTATGAATCATACAGTCATTTTAAGGACAGAATTGTACAAGTTTGCTAATGTTACTGTGTTAAAATTACTAGGTTAAAATTGCTACATATTTAAACAATGAGCTAGCATGAGTAAAAACATTTATTAGCCTACGTATTTCACACCATCCACAATTTCTTCGCTGCTCTCCGCCATTTTGAAAGGTCAACTCCGACCTCATCTCGGCAACTTGGGTGTCAAAATTATCTTCGAGTTCTCAACGTAGGGGGGCGTTCATGTGCAAAGTAGTTTTAAGCCACATACTAGCATTTTCGCAACAACCACAATTTTTTTTTACTATTTTCCCAACGCCATTTTTTGAAATTAAATGTGTGGCGCATTGGTCAAGGTATACTAAATATTAAAGGAAACATTATTGGGAAAACATAAAATAAACTGCTATTCTTTATGGGCAAAGATCTGAAGAACTCTGAGGAGATGAGGTGAATATGGTACACATGGAACCACAACAACATCTATGGGAACAATTGGTTTTGACATCTTTAAAAATTGATTTTAAGACCTGCCTCATTCCCAAAACCAATTTATAAACCAGATTATGCATAGAAAGCGTTTAACCGAGCCTTACTTGTTCATCTGCTCTGTGTGTAGACTCTGAGCAGCATTAGTAGCAGCAGCAGTGCTTTTATCGACAGAGTCCCGGTTTGGGCTGATTGTTTTGGAGTTGGACCTCTGCTTCTTCTCCGCTCTGCCCCCTGGTGGTGAGGGGGTGTTCTGGCTGCCCCTGCGCGCCTTCGGAGACAAGTTTTTGGCCGGTTTCTGCTGTCCCCTGGCCCCCTGCTCCTCCTGAGGTAGATTTTCCGGGCAGTTTTCGGACACCGCTGTAGCACTGTGGAGGGTTTCGACCGCGCCAGGCTTGGACAGCGATGACGAAGACGACGATGACGACGACGAAGATGTGCGGCGGTTCGAGTCGCACGACCTGGCTTCCTGCGGGAGGCGCTCTGTGGTTCTGTCCTCAGAGCGGATCTGGAGACAGTCTACGATGTGGGCCTCGTCACTGGCCACAACAGAGCCGTTAGGACACTGGTACTGACTAAACTCCGGCTTCAGCTTCCACTTGGAGTCTGCAAAAAACAAGAAAAATGTAAATATTTAACTAATAGACAGATTTTGCAGATGTGGTTTAGCTTAATGCAGCACAGAATCACTCTCTGCAACTGTAAGCACTCAAGTCCAGTCAGTGAAACCTTTACACTACTGCTATTAGTACTAGTTAAAGGGGCTATATTCTGCTTTTATTCATATTTTTAAAACAATTTTCGTCACCTCTACAACAGCATTTCACGTTTTGCAACCTTTAAAAACATTATCTGACAAATCGAGAACATTTTTAATAAGTCCTCTCCTGATGCCACAAAGAAACAGGTGAAGAGACCAGCAGAGGGCAGCAGAGGGCAAAGGTGTTAAATTATTTTCAACAGAACCATAGAAAAAGAGCTGTTTATTTCCTTAAATCAGCCAGTTTTCAAAGTCAAGAGAGCCGCGGCCCCCTTATATCTCAGAAAATTATAAAAAATTATGTTATTCCCATAGATTTCTATACAACCGTATTACTGTAGAAGTTCAAGTCAAGTTTATTTAGGTTTAGGTTTATTCTGGTGGTGGTGTTTGTTTATGTTTTGGACGGCACAGGTGACCTATATTTTCCTCGACCACTGGTGGCAGTGTTGAGGCAAAGGGTATATAGATGCAGAGGTGACAGTCGCCTCCGCTATGCCTCTATACCTGCCATAACCTCGGTGCCATCCATCCATCCTGCTGCCATACACCGCCATCCTGGACCTCAGATTGCCATATATTCGTTCTTTCATTCATTCAATAAATGGGAACACACTCCAAACTTACCGTTCAGTCTGGACATTAGTTTTTTAAGCACATTATGACCTGGATCCCCCGCACCCAGAGAGACTAAAATGGTAGGACTAGATAGTCACTACACTTACACTGACGGTTGGCTAAAAACAGCTTAACAGTAATATTATTAAACAAGTACGGTATATTAGGACTGCACAATATATCGCAAAATTATCGTTATCGCAATATCCGTATCGCAAGGATCTAAATATATCGCAATAACGCTGTGGTCTTCCATCTGACAGAGATTTACACTGAAGAATCATTTTCCACCAGAGCCTTAAAAGAACATGTGTTGTGACTAAATAAAAATGCGTAAAAAGTCCAGTTTTAGTGGTAATTTAATTAATTCAGTCACAGCTTAGCCTTGTTTTATTCCTGGTTTAGTCTGTGTTAGGTTTAGATTTTGTCACTGTTTTGACTTGTAAATACAGGAACTTACATTTTTGTGAAATGTAGTGAATTTAACTTACTATGTTCGAAAAGTAGGCTCCATTTTCAAATATCGCAATAATATCGTTATTGCAATTTTCAACATAGTTATCAAATATCGCATGTTTTCTCCATATTGTGCAGCCCTATTGTTTATAGCTTTATTTCATTTCAAACTACATTTTTTTTATTTACTTAATGTAGACAACCTCTGGGGCCCCCTGCAGTAGCTATGCCTTAAACTTAAAAACGTCTGTGAGAGGAATTAATGGAAACAGAGCTGAACACTGTTTTATGGATAAATGAATGAGAGCAGATGCAGCAGAATGTCGAGGGACTTGTTGATTGGTCAGTGCTTCCTGAAATAGCCAGTTTGTGGAAACTGAGCGTTTTGAGGCCTCAGAAACTAAGTGCCAGAGAATACAGGATTACGTAAACAGGCGTGAATGAAACAAAACATAACTCCAGGTCTGTTTTTGATGAGGGAACAACTTTATAACATGGGAGAAAGAGAAGAAACTAAATTTTGCCCCTTTAATGTCTTTATTAATGAAATTCGATGCAATCCCATTATATGTAATCTGTTCTGGCAAGGAAATATTTCTGATTATTGCTACTATTATGTAGAGCAATGATTCTCAGCAGGAGGGTTGGGGCCCAAAAGTAGGACGCAGGGAGCTTAAATATATTGCAATGTTCAGTTTATTTGAAGCCCAAGTATTGTTTTAATGACATCAAATGGTGATTTTAAAATACATGTGCCACAAGGATATGTGTGTAAATTCTTGTTTTGGATTACTTCATGTAAAATTCGCTTCAGTTTCTGTTTAAATGAGAGCTTTGTGACTCATGATTTGCCTTATGCGGCAAATACGCAGGGCTGCCAAGTCTTGGACATCTTGGTAAGTGTTGCCGCGGGTGAGAAAACATTGTCCGCGAGTTGTTTTGCATGTAAATGAAATGGTCCATATTTTGAATGACAAATCTTTAAAACCCAAAGCTGAGCACACTGAAGCCAGGCCAAATCCTCTCGCCTCTGTGTCTGAGGAGCTGCTCTGTCTGTGAGAGAGGGGAGGGGGGCGCAGTACTTTCATACACCGCTGGTTTTAAGTTGCTGTTGGCCGGGTTTTGACTTTCAGACCTGGCAACCCTGCAAGTATGATAAATTACACATCTGACTAAATATTAATCAGTAATCCAGCCACAAGGGGTCAAAAAGGAAAGGAAAGGAAAGGTGAAGTCTTTTTTTACTCCTGCAAGAGCCAGAAAGCAAATAAGGCTCCTATTTTCTTCTGAATAAACTGTCTGTCTTGGTGGAGAATCTATGAAATAAGCCTAAAATAGTAGCCTAGCCAGACAAACTCTTTTCCTATTCTATACAAAGAAGTTAGTCCTGTATCCTTAAATTTAGCTTCTATGGGCGGAACAACCACAGGCACTGACCCAAACAAACATGGCAGTGTGCTGTTTGTGTCATAAAACACCAGAATACTCTGTGTTATGAGCAGCTCCGTCCTTATTTCTGAATGAGGACAGCAGCAGAAGCCAGCTGTACAGAGAGTTGTGAAAATGTAGGTTTGTTTAAATGTGGTCATTACGTCGGACGTCAAAGTCTCTCCATGGCTTAGCACCAAAGTACATCTCTGACCTGTTGGTCCCATATGAACCATCTCGGACTCTGAGGACCTCAGGGACAGGTCTCTGCTGGTCCCAGAGTCAGGACTAAACTCGGTGAAGCAGCATTTCAGTTTTCTGCAGCTAAACTCTGGAACAGTCTTCCTGTCGATGTTAGACAGGCCTCTACTCTGACAATGTTCAAGTCCAGACTTAAAACTGTTCTTTTTAACTATGCATATGCCAACTGAAAGTGTTTTATCTGCACTCTTCTCTTTTAATTTAATTTTAAATTGATTCTTAATTATACTCTTTAAATTTGATTTTATTGTTTTAATTGTGTTTTGTACTTTTAAATTTGCCTTTTTTTTTCTGTAAAGCACTTTGAATTGCTGTGTATGAATTGTGCTATACAAATAAACTTGCCTTGCCTTGCCTTTACTGTTGTTAAAATGGAAACAAGACAAAGAAAAAATCCCACAGAGAACTGAACAACACAACGGAAAAGCACTTAACGGCTTTAATCAGGTCAGAGAAGTTATTAAATTAGCTCGGTCGCCAGCGCTACCTTGGTTAGCTTCCGTATTTGCAAATCACACTGCAGATAAACAGCTGCTCCAAACGCTGCGAGAAAGGCACCAGACTGTCCTGCTTTGAAAAGAAAGCATAAGAAGCTTGCTCACCAGGCTGCGAAAATGGGCTATTGTGAAAAAAGGACACGACAACAGTACGCAGAGCCAGTTACAGGGCTTGAACTGCCAACCTTTGGGTTAATGTGCAACTGCCAACTGAGCTACTGCCGTCCCCAAAGCCTAAAAAGAGCCTTGACCTCAAAAAGCAGGTGATTGTGCCTCCTGTCGACTCTGGGAATGGAGCACACACACACACAGAGAGTGCACAGATCTGTGGGACAGGTGCGGGGACTCACTGCTGCCGCTGCCGTCTGTGGAGCTCTTGGGGTAGACCTGGAGTCCCGGGGGGAGCGAGTGCTGCAGGAGGTGCATGTGGAAGTCATTCTCGCTCTGCACGGCCTTCTGTATCCGCAGCTTAAACGCGTTCGTGAAGTAGCAGGTGGCGTCGAAGCCCAAGTACACCACGGGATATCCGATGCTGAGCGAGGAGAGGAGGGAAAAACAAACAAAGTCAAGAGGTTGTAGGGAGAATGATTGAAGTGTTTGGTATATTATGTGAGAGTGTGATGATCGTTGGTTTCTTCAAAGAGACAAAAACAGCATAACTCACCAGTGTGCAGCGAATAGATGAGAGAGGTTTGCGTGTGAGGATTTTAGGTCTTTGAGGCGAAGAGAGGCCTCTGTGTAAACAAGCAGGATCCACAGGGACACAGAGGAGATGCAGATCCCCTTTTCTGGAAATAAAGTACAGAGTAAATGAGAACGGCTCAGGGTTTTATCAAATGAATGAATATATCGAATGAGAATTTCTCACCTGTGTGCCAAATGTAGTTGAATAATACATAGGTGCTGGCCACAAAGAAAAGCCAGTGCAAAGGAACAAAAATTAAACAGAAGATATCCAACGTGAAGGCGGCGCAGACAAACACCACACAGATCACCTGCAGAGTCAAAGAATTAGTTGTTTGTTTACATACGTAAAAGAAATACACAAAACCTACAATTACACTGGTCTACAAATTATTGGACTCGATCTGCTTCAGAGATAAAAGTGGCTAAATCTCATTTATTTTGATAAGATGAACTGAAAATCAATTGATAACTGTGCTGTTAGCTAATGTATTCAAGATATTTAATGATATTGTTTCACATCAAAATCACATCTGTTTATACAATAGATTTAGGCATTTTTGCTTAAAAATAATATTTATATTTTGAAAATATTTAATTTCTCTACATGCATGCATTTTGTCCACTTCCAAGAGAGAGATTTCTGCAAATAAAAACAAAACATTTTATGTCAAAACTCTATCCATATTAAAATGAATGTATTGAATGTGCAGCTTTCAGATAGAACTGGTTGCTTGTAGACACTGTACCTTCTGATAAACTACCGTTTTTGCCTTATTTTGCATAAATTTCCTATTTTGACCCAATACTGTTTCTTGGAAACTATAGCCAATCTGCACTTCTCACTTACTTTTTCTTTAAAATTTCACTACTTTTGTTCTGGAAGCATTTTGCTGTAGACCAGTGTTATTAGTGGAATTTTCAGGCCAAATTTTTTCCATGTAAACAGAGGAATAAGTTAATTCAATTCATTTTTGTTTGCATACAAACTCACTTCCACATAGATTTCTTATTTGAGAGTCAGCTTATTAAGTGTAATTGTAGTCACTTACAAATTGTATTGTATTTGTTGTTGTATTGTGTGCTATTTACATGTAGTAGTACATCAATATAACCATTGTTTAAGTTGTGTGTATTGTGTTTTAGCCTTTATTTAAGTAAACAGACTAGGGAGAGACTGATGAGTGATAAGAAGTAAATGGGCCTTGAATCTCTTTAAATTTATTCTAACAGGGAAACAATTTATGAAGAAAATTATAATTGCAATAAAATATACTTTGTTTCTAGTAGGGCTGCACAATAAATCGCAAAATTATCGTTATCGCAATATCCGTATCACAAGAATCTAAATATATCGCAATAACGCTGTGGTCTTCCATCTGACAGAGATTTACACTAAAGAACCATTTTCCACCAAAGCCTAAAAGAACATGTGTTGTGACTAAATAAACATGTTTAAAAAGTCCAGTTTTAGTGGTAATTTAATTAATTTAGTCACAGCTTAGCCTTGTTTTATTCCTGGTTTAGAGTTAAGTTTTGATTTTGTTGCAGTTTTGACTTGTAAATACATGAACTTACATTTTTGTGAAATGTAGTGAATTTAACTTACTGTGTTCGAAAAGTAGGCTCAATTTTCAAATATCGCAATAATATCGTTATCGCAATTTTCAATATAGTTATCAAATATCGCCTGTTTTCTCCATATCGTGAAGCCCAGACAGCACTTTCTGTTTTTGTCCCATACTGCGAAGAACCCGCTCTGTAGTCTCTTCATGTTTAACACCAAAAGGCCACTCTAGCTCAGTTCAGTTCAGTGTAATGATGCTAATGTTGTGCATTTGTGTACAGCAGGAGCCTCACCAGGCCGTGGCAGTGAAACGTGGTGTAGACGCTGCCGAAGAAGAGCCAGCAGGGCCACAGATACTCCAGTCTGAACTCCAGGAGGAAGTCTGCCAACAGCACCAGGGTCCACACCACCATGAACTTCAGGAAGGTGTACGCACTGGGGCACAAATGCAAAGAGATAAAAAAGAAGTAAATGTCTGGTTTATTTTTTATACACAAGAAAGCAATAATACATGAACAATCACACAGTACAAAAACATGTGAAAGGCCTCATCTATCCTTGATAACCTTTTTCTCTTTATCCAACATATAATTTGAAAAGAGATTCTTGTTTTATTTCCACAAAGTACAGCAGCCTCCGAGGGTCAAACTACAGCCAATTCGCTCGCAGTGCATACTGTCGCTGTGTCCTTAAGCAAGACACTTTCGCCCACACTGCCTGCTCCAGTCAGAGTATGCGGCTGGTTGCAACAGGAAGGGCATCCAGGACAAAACGTCTTGCAACCCCAAAAGAAAAGGGAGCAGCCAAAAATTAAAAATAAAAACAACTTCCTGTATTTTTAGATTTCAAGTAGGGCTGCACGATATGGAGAAAACATGTGATATTTGATGTTGAAAAATTGCGATAACAATATTATTGCGATATTAGTAAGTATATAACATAGTAAGTTAAATTCACTACATTTCACAAAAATGTAAGTTCCTGTATTTACAAGTCAAAACAGCGACAAAATCAAAACTTAACACAGATTAAACCAGGAATAAAACAAGGCTAAGCTGTGACTAAATTAATTAAATTACCACTAAAACTGGACTTTTTAAACATTTTTATTTAGTCACAACACATGTTCTTTTAAGGCTCTGGTGGAAAATGATTCTTCAGTGTAAATCTCTGTCAGATGGAAGACCACAGCGTTATTGCGATATATTTACATTATTGCGATACGGATATTGCGATAACGATAATTTTGCGATATACTGCGCAGCCCTGGTATAAGCACAACTTCCTGTATTTTTAGATTTCACGACATATTTAGTAGAGGTTGAACGATATATCGGGCTGATTTTTGCACTTTTATGCCAATTTTGATCAGGCACCATGTGACTGAAGGACCCCAGCTTCCCCAACCCTCTCGTACCAGTTTGGGCTCTTACTCTGCAGCTCATATTAAAATGGTTTTATCTCAGCCTGAAAAGCTCAAAACAATAAAAAGATTTTGCTCATTTCTCTGGAACAGAACCTCGTAGAACAAAAAAAAAAAAAGCATTTTGTAGCTCTCCCCAAGCTTTACCTGCACAGAGAGTTTGAGTGAGATTGCTTTATTGGTTTTCTCAAAAAATCTAACTGTTCTGTCACATTTTAACACATTTGTTTCTGTTTTAATAAGAATTACTGAAACAAATCAGCCCTGCATATCATCCACAGAAAAACCCATATCGGTCAACCTGTAATATTTAGTATGCACCGATTCATGAGGAAGGGATACTGCGCTGAGCCAATGCAACAAAATGATGTTGCATGTTTTTAAAGCCTCAGAATGATCAGGTCTGGAAAAGATGAGCCAGAGAAGCTAAGAATAGCTCAGCTCGGACGGCAGCACAATATCTTACAGCAGCACTGTCTTACATATCACAAAAAAGACTGCATCAAAGACAGAAATTTGCCTACAGTTTGCTGATCTCTCACTTTGCCTGGTGTCAACATAACATACAGAGTAAACGTCCATTAGCATAGGACAATAAAACACCATTTAGTATTTTAATTTCAAACTATTATTGTTTACATAATCACATATTCAACTTGTTACATCATTATTGCGACCAACTAGGGCTGCACGATATGGAGAAAACATGCGATGTTCGATAACTATGTTGAAAATTGTGATAACGATATTATTACGATATTTGAAAATAGAGCCTACTTTTCGAACATAGTAAGTTAAATTCACTACATTTCACAAAAATGTAAGTTCCTGTATTTACAAGTCAAAACAGCGACAAAACACAGACTAAACCAGGAAAAAACAAGGCTAAGCTGTGACTAAATTAATTAAATTACCACTAAAACTGGACTTTTTAAACATTTTTATTTAGTCACAACACATGTTCTTTTAAGGCTCTGGTGGAAAATGATTCTTCAGTGTAAATCTCTGTCAGACAGAAGACCACAGTGTTATTGTGATATATTTAGATCCTTGCGATACGGATATTGCGATAACGATAATTTTGCGATATACTGCGCAGCCCTGGTATAAGCACAACTTCCTGTATTTTTAGATTTCACGTTATATTTAGTAGAGGTTGATGATATATTTAGATTCTTGCAATACGGATATTGCATTTGCTGATATTGCGATAACAATAATTTTGCAATATATTGTGCAGCCCTAATCCCACAGCGCACGCCTTCCTCCGACTATCACTGTCTCTTTAAATCCTTGTAAATATTGACTTCCTAATGCCACAAATCCTCTTAAGCCCACATTTCTAAACACTAAATAAACCAAACACAGTCTCAGTCAAGCGCACGTCCTGTAAACATGTATTTCAAAATCTATAACGGAGCAGCTGTGTCTCTAATAAGCGCCTCCGTGCCTTTAAGACTCTCTCGGCTCGCAGTGGCCTCTTTGTTCTGCGTCCAGAGGCTGCTCCTGCTGCACATCCGACGCTCTTTGTTTGGTTTCTATGGCAATATTTCATCTGGAGGAGAGGAGAGACGGAGGGGAGGGGGGGGCGCCGCCGTGTCCCACCACCGCCGCCGCCGCCGATTCTTAACTTAACAGGCTTTACTGTGACGTTGGACAAGCTGAAACGGTCAATAAACGACAAAATCAGGGCTGTTTGAGTGTCCCAGGTTGATTTAAAGATCAATTAGACTCCTGCGATTAATGTCGGGGGGTTAAAGGAAGAGTGGGTAAAAACTGAGGGGAGACAAAGGAGATAAGAGCAGAAATCACATGGCAGCAGTCAGAGTATTACAACATAACCATGCAGCGGTAATTAATCTTAATATACGATTATATGATTGTGTTTCCTTGTGAAAACTGAGCGTAAAGATAATTTGACAAAGTGGATTTTTTTGTATAGTAATGTCTACAGAGCCGTTTCTAGACACTATAGGAGCCCTAGGCAAGAGGGACAACTGAGGCCCTATATAGGCACCAATTTTATAATAATAATAATGCATTAGTCTTATAGTGCGCTTTTCTAGACACTCAAAGTCCTTCCCCAGCAAAAATTCAAAGGAACATGTGACTTCTTGTATTCTGGTGCTTTTTAAATGAAAAAGTGTTAAAGCTGGCTACAGTTTATGGTTTGATTTCTCTCCAGATTGGGCCCTTTTAGGAGAATTGTGAGGCAGCATCAGTTCAGTGGTTTGTTTTCTGTCGCTGAAACCGCTTGTTCACTATTGTACAGATAAATTACCCTCTTTGGGGCCCCCCTTCAGCTCAGGGCCCCAGGCAATTGCTTACCTTGCCTGCCCTATTGTTACGGCTCTGAATGTGGACCCCTGGTTGCTTTGCAGGGGGTACATGGGAATTTATTCATAATTTATTTCCAAGATGATAAGAAAATATTTGCACTTTTTGCATATTGAACTATTTAAAAGTATGGCTGATGAAAAGGACGTAAAACTGCTAAAGAATATTATTTGAATGTTATATTGTTGTATATTTTTAGGTTTAATAGCTTGATAGATGTAGATGATGTAAATAATAAAAATAAAGTAAAATGATGTAATGTAACCAGATATTGTTATTTTTTATTTTAATTTTAAAGGCATTTGAGTTTAAAAAAGAAAAAAATGCAGGAGAATTTGCCTTTACAATAAAGTAAGTATAATATGTCTTTTGTTTGTTTGTTCATTTTTTATTTTTTTTTATAAAAATCAACCCATGTGAGTGAAGGGACATGATGAATAAGGTTGGGAACCACTGGTCTAGACAGAGGTGGCACCATTTACATTATAATTACATTTTAACTCGTATAAATTTAGTATTTCCTGCAGAAATGTTGTCAGTTAAGGCGTCAGTCAACTAAAGGGCCTCAAAATTGTGAACCTTCAAGTTAATGTCATTTATAAACAAGCCACAAAAAGTTAATTTAATGTAAACACTCATGGTAAAAGCATTACAATTGGGTTTTGGGGGGCACAAAATTAACTTCACGCAGCCTATAGAGTTGGGTACTGTTAAACAATACCTTTGTGATAAGAAAAGTTACAATACTACTGGTATCGAAAAAATAATACCAAGTTTCAATAGCTAGTGGGACCTTTAATGTTCCTTGGCATGAATCAAATAAATAACACAGAATAAATCATAAAAACTACTGGTTTTAACTTACAGCTAAGAAATTTGCTCCAAAAATTGGTCTTTTATTCAATATTATTGTGTTTTATGATTGTAAAAGATAAATTAGCTCACCATGGGCATCAGAGAAAGTATCGCTCAAGTACTGGTATCGATTTATTTATCTATTTATTAAAAAAAATCTAAATAGTAGCCAGCTCTAACAGCCTACAGTGAACGGCACCTTCACCAAGCACTGGATAAACACTGGACTCTTCTAAATAACACAGGAGTTTATTTTTATATTTATATACTAATGAAAAACTTAGTGTCTATTTATTAATAAACATATTTCATTGTGATAGTTTATTGTGTTTTTTTTTTTTTTTTTTTTTTTTATAGCTTATTTTATCTTTTAAATGCTATAGAAAATATACTTTTTTCTTGCAAACACACATACTACTGGCTGAAATAAAATGACATTTTAAGTCTTTGTGAAGAGTCTCAGTCATCCAGGTTAACTCACAACAAATGTCTTGGTTTTTCAAAGTAAAAGAGTTTCACCTTTTATCCAAGAAGCTTTCTCTTTTCTTTATAAAGGCTAAAAATATATGGAGCACATTTGAGCGGTAATATAAAAACGCATGGACAATGTGGGTAGCCTATTTATTACTTTATTTATATTTAAAATAAATCCTATATTAACCTACTAAGCAACTTGTTAAAAATTAGGGGGGAAAAACAGCTAAATGTGTTTTTAGCTCATAAATAGCCTAATGTGTGAGGCAACGTGACATTTTAAGACAGTTACTTAAAATATTTTTTTAAAGAAATGCCTGTTTGCTAATGTAAAGAAACGCGCAGCTATAACAAGTGGTTTCTTGCCAGACTCCGCTGTCTAGACGTTTCCCATGACGCTTTATGGACAAAATGCGCATCCTTTATTGTGGCCATTTATAAATATATGTACATTTATGTTAGGAAATCAAATAAGATGTTAATTTGCAGCTAAATTGGTGAAAAATAAGCAGTAAAAGCAGGTTAACGCTGGGCAGGCCGTTCCAGATCACTGTAAACAAAATGCAAGTACAGAACGTCTCCAGCCTTTTGTTTTTTTCCTGATCTGATATTTTGGAGGTTTGCTGACGCTACGGACGCGCACGGACGAACGCTGCCAAAAACCAAAACGCGGATGAGGTCATGTTTCGGAGGCGCAGACAGGCGCACGGACGCAAACATCTCCAACACAAAGACAGCGCCACAACAAAAGCCTCACCTCTCCGACAGCTTCTCCGTCAGTCTGAGTTTTCTCATCTTGCGCAGCCTGTTCGCGTCCACATAGCGTTTCTTCATCGTATGGCTTCGGTTTCCTTCGTTGTGTCGGGTTTTTTGTTTCTTTTTTTGTTTTTTATGGAAGGGTAAAAAGGGGGGGAACCGCTGCAGCCGGAGACGCGCAGGGAGGATATAAACAGAAAACACACGCCTCTTTGTGGACGCTGCTGCTGCTGCTGCTGCTGCTGCTGCCGGAGCGCGCGGGGGCTGATGACGGTGAGGGCCGGGGGGGTGGGTGCTGAGGCTGAGGATGAGGCTGGGGCTGGGTCTGGGGGAAGCTGCTGGTGATGATGATGAGGATGGGGCCGCGCGTGCGCAGTGCGGGGTGCGCCTACACGTGTGAAGCGCAGGAGGGGAGCAGAGCCGCGCAGGGAACTTGGAGAGGTCCAGGACTTGGTTTGGAAAGCCATGCGTCTGGGAACGGAACACAGAGGATTTTTTATTTTATTTTTTTATTTTTATTTATTTTTTGGACTTGTTCCCCCCAAAACATCTGTTTATGAAGCCTTCAAATTGGCTAAGCCTATATTTTGTTTATGCATTTTTTGTGTTTAGCTATAGTTAAAGCTGCACTACCTGATTTTGTGACTGTAAAAGTGAAGTGTCTAAAAAAAATGTTGAGTTTGAATGATACACTCCTCTTTCCTAATTCCTCTCCTTGGTGCCGCTCTGTCCCAGTCTCACACAAACCTGGAGTCTGTCCACAGCCAGGAGCTGTCACAATAACACAGCACAGATCTGGAGTCTGCTTTTAATTCTTTAAAATAAAAAATAAATATACTGTGAATAAGCTATGAATTTTGAAAGAAAACAATAGCTCCTCCTTTACATTATTCCTGATAGATTCTAGTTCTGGATAGATAAAGGATGTATTGACCAATCAGAGAGCTCCTGTCCTATGAAAGCATGTGATTGGTTAAACTGTTCCTTCCTCGCTCTAAAACAAAAACCCTTATAACACAGCCCACAGGTGACCACAAATTATCTTTTTTTCTCAGCTGACTTGTGTTATGCTGTAACTAATAACTAAATAATTATCTTTACCAAAATACAAGGAAAAATAAATCAGGTAGTGCAGCTTTAATACCGTCCTAAAGTATTTTTATATCCTTCTTGCCCCCTCCCTAAAATGAATCCCTGGATAGATCTGACTCTGAATAGAGTCATAGGTGAGTTTTTCTTTGGTAAATGTATTTTTATAGCCTGCACAGTAAAATTTCGAGAGTAAATTCTACTCTACACTGTAAATACTTAGTTGATAAAACTAGGCAAAATTTACTTAGTTTTTCTCAATCTGTCCAGGTTGGATGTGTGGCCTATGTGTGCTGAGTTAGTAAACTCCCAAAAGCCAGCTGTGCAAGGGAACAGAGTCAGACACTTCCAGCTGAAATTCTTTCTATTACTTTTTCTTATCTTCAACAAGTCATACAGCCGCTCATTTCAACTCTTCATGAATGCAAATTGTGTAAAATAAAAGTACATTTTCTTAAGTTTCTAACGATATATTGGTTGGATAGTTTCTTTTACAAATATTTTATTGTGGCCGTATGAAAGCTGAGCAGTGCTATGGCCCTGAAAGTTCCAATATCGGACACGCTCACCTTTCTGGCGTTTTCTGACTTATTTGTTGGATTTTTTGCTTGTGATTGTCTTTAATTTAAGGCTGGGATATTTACGTTCACAAATCTTCACATCCGGTACCTTGTTTCCGTCTTTCAAAATAAGATACGACACTGATGTCTACCGTGAAGGTCTTTTTATGTTTCTATTTTGCCCCACAACCCCCTCTAGTGGGTCTTTTTCACTTTTCTGGTCACTTTCTATTTTAATACTGATTTTCTTTAGTCTTTTTATTTGTGGAACTAACATTATACACTAAGTTTATTGTGAAGCATGTGAATTAAAAGTTTAGTGAAATATAATATACGAATATAATAATAGTCAACCGCCATAACAACAAGTATATACTTTGGATAAGATTTGATAAAAAAAAGGATTAATGACATTTGTAAAAAAAAAAAAAAAAAAAAGATTTGTAGAAAAGAAAAAAATATATAAAAAGAGAGAGATTTGTATACATGATTAAACATCATTACACCAAAAACAATATAACATCTTCTTCCTCCAGCCCCTCTTCATAGGAAACCAATTTCATATCACCACTGCCAAATTCTTGAAACTTATAATTTACTGAGTTTTGAAAATTTGAAACACTTTAACTCTGCCTGTACAATATACAAAACCCTTCACGGACTCACACCACCCCCATTAAGCGAATACATTAAACAAAAACCTTCTCCTGGCAGAACCAGAGCGACTCCTACAGGTGATTGTGAGGTTCTTTACAGACGTACCACCTTTGCACAGTCAGACCTTTCAGTCATAGGCTGTCAAATTTGGAATAAAATCCCTCACACAATAAGAGAAACTCCTGTGTATAACACCTTTAAAACTCAACTTAAAAACTGGCTTAAATCTGATCAACACTGCACCCATTAGAGCTGTTCAGAGCTCATGGTGCAGGACACAGATTCTTATGTAGCATGTGCCATGATCATCTGAATAGACTCATATTTATACTGTTGTTGTTGAGCAGTGCGCATATATTTACTCTGCTGTTATCGTTTCTTACTGTCACTATTTTCATGTTATTGAATATTTCTACATATAGCTTTGCGTATTACCATTAAACTTATATTTTGATGTACTACTGCTAAGGTTAATAACGCTTCAACATTAGTAATAATAATACTTTGATTTTATGTGATGTTTTTCTTCTTTCACTCTAAGGTCGCTCTACTCTTAGGTGCATTCCAAATATGGCACAAATAATGAGCTTGCTACAAAGTTATCAGACCCAAGGTTGCAGGGGGGGCTCCTGTCGATGGTGGGAACACTCTGCAGAAACTGAGAACTTTTTGTGGCCCTGCCCTATGCACAAAAAAGTTACTCGAAGCCAAGAAGATAATGCTATGCAGAGATCGTCATACATCGTCATACATAGTATAAAAACTTAGGACACTCCTCCCTCTAGGAGTGCGCTCATTCTGCTGACTGTAACCTTACCTGTGTTTTTACTGAATAAACTTCTGACTTGATTACACTTCTGAATCATCGTCCTCTTTGATGCTTTCACCCAAAATGAACAAATCCTTACAATGTAAATATGTAAATATCTAAATATGTAAATATGTATGAATGTTTAACAATCTTTTACGTTGCCTTTTAGGTTAGCCTAATTTGGCTAACTCGGGTGTATTTACATTGTTTGGTGATTAATGCACACTGTCCCTTTTTAAATAAATAAATAAACACAAAAACTGTGAAACAGTTGTTTGGAACAGTTGTTGCACTGGACCCACGACACCTCTGCTGCTGCACCGGCCACACACACATTTAACTCTACTCAACTTTTTTGGCAGTGTGATCTACAAAGACAAAAAACAAATACATGAAAACATGACACATAAACATAAACAAGAATTTCAACAGAAATGCAAGCTATACAATGCATAAACAGTATATCAGTACATGGTTACATAGGACCCTACTGCTTCATTTGTGTTTAACAATATTTGGAAATCATGTGATATTTTAAATATTTTTAATTGATTAATGTTTCTAGGGCTGCCCGATATGGAGAAAACATGTGATATTCGATAACTATGTTGAAAATTGTGATAATGATATTATTGCAATATTTGAAAACAGAGCCTACTTTTAGAACATAGTAAGTTAAATTCACTACATTTCACAAAAATTAAAGTTCCTGTATTTACAAGTCAAAACAGCCACAAAATCAAAACTTACCACAGACTAAACCAGGAATAAAACAAGGCTAAGCTGTGACTAAATTAATTAAATTACCACTAAAACTGGACTTTTTAAACATTTTTATTTAGTCACAACACATGTTCTTTTAAGGCTCTGGTGGAAAATGAGTCTTCAGTGTAAATCTCTGTCAGACGGAAGACCACAGCGTTACTGCGATATATTTAGATTCTTGTGATACGGATATTGCGTTTGCTGATATTACGATAACGATAATTTTTTAGATATTTTGTGCAGCCCTAAATGTTTCTCTTGTTTGTTTTTTTTTGTTTTTTGTTTTTTTTACCTTTTCTTCCACTTCTTCCCATTAGGGGTCACAGGAACTGGAGCCTATCCCAGTAACTTTGGGCCTTAGGCGGAGTACACCCTGGACAGGGGCCAGTTAGTCTCAGGGCTGACACAGAGACGAACACAGACAGACAATGATTCACTCTCACATTCACTCACTAGGGGCAATTTAGAGCCTAACACCTAACACACATGTTAGGTGTTAGGTGATTAATGTCAGTCATATTTCTGAAAAATTACCTTTCCTGCAGAATCAGTGTTGTGTGAATGTCTGCAAAACTCAATTTACTATTTTCGAATGATATTTTGTGTGTTATTACCGGTGGATGTCAGGGATCCAGTGAAGAGAAGGAGCTGGAGGGGGACAGGGGGAGGTTTGTAAAAACATTGAGAAAGTCATACATCGACCTTTCCTGTGATGAGTACAGAAGTTACTAAGTTTAATATTTATCCACACGATTTTTAAATCATTAAATGAAGTACTTACTTCGCGAGGGAGAGGAAGCTCGCCTTTTTCTCCGGAGGCCACCACCATTTGATGTTGATGGTTCTATTACAAAAAAGCAACACACAGATGCACAATTTAGTACCCTAAAAACAATAATGTGAAATACTGAAGCTGTTGCATAGAGTTAAACTGCTGGTACCACTAATACTACAACTAGACTTAGGCGTGAGGAGTGTGAGGCAGGCTCACAGGTGCTGGTCTTTTGTGGGAGGCAGGGAGCTGAGAACAGCGGGAGGCTATACAGGGGGCCAGGGCCCCGGGGCCCGGGGGGCTGAGGGAGCGGCAGTGGAATGTCCTGGGCCTGCCTATAGGTGTGCTTCGTTCCCCGGGGCATGACGGCTTTTCTTCATGTGCTGTCCAGCTGAAACCCCGTCTCGTCGCAGTTGTAGATTTGATGAGGTTTCTCCCTCAGCCCATGCTGCTCCAGGGTGGCATCGAGTAGCTTAAAATATTCTTCTATGGGCCCCTCTTACGGCACACGACGCCCTCCTGTGGTCAGTGATGTCTGGGGTCCGGGTGGTGAGGCGCTGATGGTGTCGCTCCCACATTTATGGTTCCACGTTTATCCACCACATCTGGCCACGCACCACTTTGGAGCCTCTGGGTGGCGCTGGTTGTAAATGGCCAGAGCGTGGGCCAGGACCTGGGGCTTTGTCAGTGGAAACCTGTGGGCGCTGTCATCTGCCGGGGTGAGCAGTGTCCTCTGACCACGGACGCAATCTGAAGCCACCTTTCCACTGACTCGGTCCCTCAGGCTGGACGTCAGGAGCCCAAACTGAGCAGCTGCCTGCCTGATGGTGAGCCGGCCTTCTCTCACTTCCAGAGTCCAGTGGTGAGTCTTCCTCTCCCTGCTCCTTAGCCGTCTTATATTTGGCATCTGCAAATATACAAAAGTACAGTAGGAAAAAGTTATTTGACTTGACTGCACAATAAAAAATTAAAAAAAGACAAATATTGAATGACTTCTAAGATAATTTTTCACATGTTCTGTATCCATCGTTGGCATCCTTGGGATTCTCGTGGGGTAAATAAACACACACACAACAAAACCTACCTTCCTATTATTTCTTCCCTCCCTTATATGTATATATCATTCAAATCTTCTACCACCACAAATAATGTCCCCTTATGTGATGTTTTTTTTATTAAAAAAATATGTGGTCCTTTCCACTCCAGTCTGTGACAGAACATGGACTAAAACAAGACAAGTTTTTGCGAGAAAAACATAACAAAAGGTGCTGCATTTACTTTTACCATACACTGCCTTTACTGTTGGTTTGTTTGTAATCAAGCTAGCTACACTGTGGGCAAACCTAACCAGAAAATCACAAGACAAAGTTGCAAAAACACTGAGATCACTGAAAGAACGTCGCCCGAGTGTGACCTTGCGCATTTTCCTATCAAAATTATTTTCTTATCATGATTATTTTATAAACACTTAACATAAATACACAAAAATTACCACAGAGGTAGAGCAATATGCAGAGATTTTGTTTACCCACTGTTAACATCTTTACGAACGTCTGTAGGAAGCCTGAAAAAAGCCAAAAGGTGGGAGCGTCCCACTCGGAGACATAGTGTCTGGCACAGTTCCGGTACTTACCATGTAAAGGTTAATAATGTTTACCTTTACATTGCAAGACATAACATACACTTGAGTAACATTTACTCAGGATGGTCAGTTACTCAGTAAAGTTAAACCTAAATAGTTCAGTACCTTACCTTTAATTGAACATCGCTATTGGCAGCAACTATTTACTTAGGCTTTGTCAGTGATACTTGCAATAATTGTGTAAAGTTATGTCTGAACAAGTCCAATTTGAATGATGCAACCATTTTCATCATTCAGCAGCATGACCAGAGATTCTTGTGGTCACATAATAATTTAGTAAAATACTATATTTTGGTCTCAATAAAACAGTTTCATGTTTTAAAATTATTCTTTATGTTTTTTGTTTCTGTCTTGTATTTGTTTTTGAGGGCTGTGTGGTTTCTGTTTAAATGTCCATCCATCTTCTGCGCATCTGGGGCCGGGTCGCGGGGGCAGCAGTCTATGCAGGGACACCCAGACTTCCCTCTCCCCAGACACTTCCTCCAGCTCGCCCGGAGGAACCTCAAGGTGTTCCGAGGCTGAGAGACATAGTCCTCCAGCGTGTCCTAGGTCTTCCCTGGGCCTCCTCCTGGTGGGACATGCCCACAACACCTCCACACCTCCTCCAACAGACGCCCGAGCCACCTCAGCTGACTCCTCTCGATGTGGAGGAGCATCGGCTCTACTCCAAGCTCCCCCCCAAGTGGCAGAGCCCTTATCTCTAAGGGAGCACCCAGCCACCCTGCGGAGGAAACTCATTTCGGCCGCTTGTATCCGGGATCTTGTCCTTTCAGTCATGACCCAAAGCTCATGACCATAGGTGAGAGTAGGAACGTAGATCAACAGTAAATCAAGAGCTTCGCCTTTCAGCTCAGTTCCTTCTTCACCACAACAGACCGATACAACGACCACATTACTGCAGACGCTGCACCGATCCGCCTGTCGATCTCACGCTCCATCCCTCACTTGTGAACAAGACCCTGAGATACTTAAACTCCTCCATTTGAGGCAGAAACTCTCCTCCAACCTCCGTTCAAAGTCCAGACTGTTTGAATGTATAACAACCGCTGAGTGATGAGTCTGCCTCATGAATGTTCACAGACAGCAAAATGTTAGTGACAGTGGCATAAAAAAGTAAACAAACGAGCTTTGAAACAACTCTTTTTTTACTAACTTGTCACTCTTGAATAGACTATTATTTATACATTATTAGCAACCCTTGAGTTATTTTGCAGTGTTATCTGAAGTTAGAGTTGAATTAAGCATTAAACACAGTTAATTTCTCACAGTTTAATCGTTTAAACTGTCAGGTAAAAACAATGACAGAATGAGGCGCTAACAGACCGTCCCTTGTTGTTATGAAAACACATAACATAACATGAACATAACTATTATAAAGAATATCGAGTTGATGTGCTGTTTGTGCCCAAGTCTTGGCACAATAAGCTACTTTTATTAACACACAAATCTAAAAGTAAAAAGTATTTTGTTCCTGACGCCTGACAATATTGTGCCTTTCTAAAATTGTATCTCCTGTGTGTGTGTGTGTGTGTGTGTGTGTGTGTGTGTGTGTGTGTATGTGTTTTGCTCAGGTTGTGCGACCAGACTCATCCGTCGCCTTAGAATCAATTCGATTTCTAGAGCGGAGCAAACCCAAGTTAACGGACAGCAGAGTTAGCCAATCAGAAAATGGCGGACGTGACGTTAACAAAGCGACAAGAAAGTGAGAAAGTAAACAAACGGAGTAGTGAAGCCACGAGGGAGGAACGAGGGAGTTATTTCAACATTACCGTACCATACCGCTGAATGAAACAAACTCTCGGCTCCTCGGTGCCCCATCTTGATTGTTGTCGGTGAGGAGACGCGTACGAGTGACGCTGCTCGCGAAGAACATGTGACTTAAATAAACCAAACAAAATGCACGGTACGGTTTGGATTTGAGTAAACCACTGTGGACAGCGTGGTGACCAGACTGATATTTCTCTGTAGAATAACACAGAGACATATCAGTCTGGATTTTCCAGGCAAGAAGTGTCTTGCCCAGGGACACAACAACAGTATGTGTTTCAGGCGAGATTCAAACCAGCTACCCTGGCACCACTGTCGCCCCAAATGTAAATCCCTGTTCTTACATTAATGTTGCTTAATTATTTTGAGGCAATAAGTCTGCACCTGTTTTCAAGTAAACCTTACTTATTTAATTTTACAGTGTATGTCAGAGCGTATATGGTGTTCAGGGTTCAGTTTACTCTCTTTGGTGTCAACATTTGAGTTGAGAGAATCAGATCCATGAGTGGCATCGACATGACGGAAATTGTGGATTTTTTTTAGCACAAGAAATAAAAATTGTATTTTCCACAGTATAACCTGACCCATGACACATGCAGCAAATGTGCATTCCAGTCTGTGATTGGTGGATTTTTTTGTTTTAAAAGGAAGTGTGATGTGTGTTCAACTGATGCAGGTGTCATGTGCGTCGATGTTCCTCTGAGTCATGGTGGGACCATGACTGATGAGGACGTGCCTGTGTTATCTAAGTGAGTTCTGAGAACACCTGAATATTTCTTCAAAATTTACTTTTAGGGACAGTTTTTTGCTTTTGGGTTTCAATTTTAATTGATAATAAAACATTTTTTATGGATTATGCCTTTAGAACATTTTTTTTTAACCTCAGCACATTTAATGATGGGAGTGAGTGAATTAAAACGCATTCCCTTAGGATCTTTAAACTGTAAGGTCATGTGTGGCATTGTTCACCAGTTCATGGTCAAGTGTTAATTTTTCTCTTACATTTTAACACTAAAGAGAGAGTAAATTTGACACTATATAGATAAGGACCACTCAGAACGGAGTAAAATTTAATTTTGGGAATTTACTGTGTAGGTATTTTATTCCCTGGAAGATAATTGTTAGCGTATTTGTAATATAGATAAACAGACAGGAGGAGTCCAAAATGGCTAGAAAAAAATCTGTTTTGAAACAATAAAGTGATTTGATGCCTATTTCCCACTGAGGACAAGCCTGCGAGTGGTTAAACACCGTAACCTCATAGTGAGAAGGCCCCAGGTTAGATTCTCAGACTGTGCATGTTTTCCCTGTCTTCATGTTTTGTTTTATTTTTTCACAACATGCAAAGGTTAATCCTCCAGCTAAATCAGCAGTCTGCAACCTTCCCATCTGAGGTGTGAATTGTTCCCAGAAATACAACATTTCGATCTGTAAACCAATTTTAATGCACAAAAGTCTGCTTGGCCTCTAACTTAAATAAAACATATGAGTGGTCATTAATAAATGCAAACTAACAACAAACTGTGTTAAATACAGAGAACTAGAGTTACATCCTTTAAGTATTATGTGGCACTTAATCAGTCTGTGTGTGCATCTGCGTGGGAAAACAGTTTTTTATAACAGTTAAGTCCATTTGCATATATAGTTGTTTACTTATTCCTTTGTTGACTTGACATAAAATGTCAGAGGCTCAAGGAGCTGCAAGAGCAGGGCTAACGAGCCGTATGCTCATTAGTTGCAGATGTCTGTATGAGGTCCTGACCGGAATCCTGGTTCAGATCCGGAGAACAAATTTCCCAACAGGTACAAAGAAATGTCTACCATATGTATTGTTGAGAAATAGACAAAGATTTTTTAGGTAACCCACACTAAGGAGCTTGTTCAAGAGAAAAGCAAATAAGGAGAGCAGGATTAAATGTGAAAATTTATTCAATTCACTTCAGTTTTATTTCTATAGCCCAGCATCACAACAGTCGCCTCAAAGAGCTTGACAAACAGTTAATCAAATATGACACAACACAATAACTGCACTAAACTAAACAGACCCAGGACATTCCTGCCCTTAGACCTTACTTCTCAGTAAGGAAAAACTCCTAAAAAAATAAACAGCTGTGGGGAAAAAAGAAGAAACCTTAAAGAGACCATACTGAAGGAGAGATCCTCTCCCAGAATGGACAGGCAAAATGTGTCTAGGACTGTTAAATAAAGTCCACTGGGAGGACAGAGGGACAACCTGTGAACAGCAATGAACTGATTAAAGATATAGAATATATTATACATATTAATGACAGTGATCTAGCAGCCTAGCTTCAGCTGTGAAGTTAACCCTGTTCCTAGCTGCCCTGACCATAAGCTTTCTCAAAGAGGAACATTTTAAGCCTAACCTTAAATGTAGAGACTGTGTCTGCCTCTCTAACATGAGCTGAAAGCTGATTCCATAAAACAGGAGCTTGGTAACTAAAGGCTCTACCTCCAGCTGTAGTTTTAGAAACCCTTGGAACCACCATTAGTCCTACATTTTGTGAGCGCAGTACTCTGTTTCGTACGGCACTATAGCATCATTAATGTAGGATGGGGCCATACCATTTACGGCCTTGTAAGTCAGCAGAAAAAATTTAAACTTAATTCTGAATTTGACTGGAAGCCAGTGAAGTGAAGACAGCACAGGAGTAATGTGTTCTCTTCTGTTAGTTCCTGTCAATAATCTCACTGCTGCATTTTGTACAAGCTGAAAACTTTTTAAAGCGCTTTTAGGGCATGCTGCCATCAAAGAGTTAAGCCTGGGACACACCAACCCAACGCCCGACCACCGTTAGCAGAGGCAGGGCGACTGCTTTGTCTCCTCACGTCTCCCCTTGTCGCCACTAAAAGGAGCTACAGACCCACAACTGAGCAGTGCGCAGGTGCAAGACGTAATATCCCTTTACAACTGTCACTAAATTCCGCAGTTACACAAGACTCTAGTAAAAAAACCTCCACAACACACACGTGTTTGATGCAAGTATTTATCAGTGAATAATAATCTGATTTGTTAAATTGGACTTGTCTGATCACAGTAAGAAATAAAAGGGACTGGATTATTGCAGCTGTTTGCCTCAGAGGAGGATTATATTTTTATCTGCATGAGGCTACAAGCTAAGGTAAGCTAACTGCAGCACATTAGTGTCACAGATGTGGGAAACATTAAGAAGTATTTGTAGAACAGAAAGTTCCTTATATTTTTATGTTAAACGCGAGCTGTTTTACAAATTGTGAGTGGGACACACAGCCAATCAGAGCTCGTTGAGCATGACGGTCTTATGCTGATTCCACATGTTCAGTCGGCCAGAACTATGCCCGACTGTGTCCTACTACATCCAATTGTGCGCACACACCAAACAGACTCATGTTGCCGACCACATCAAACTATTCGACTGCGCCCAACGGCCGATGATCGCCCCGGTGAGTCCTGGCCTTTACAGTAATCCAACCTAGATGTAACAAACACATGGACGAGTTTTTCAGCATCACTTTTAGATAAAATATTTCTGATTCTGGCTATGTTGCGGAAGTAAAAGAATGCTGTTTTACAAGCCTGTTTTATATGAGCCGTAAATGATGAAGTCTTGGTTAAATAAAACTCCTAAGTTTCTCACAGTAGAACTCGAGGCTACACTGACAGCGTCCAAGGAGACTCTCTGGTCAGACAGAGCATCTCTCAGGTTTTTGGAGCCTAGTATAATGGCCTCTGTTTTTCTGGGTGTAGGAGGAGAGAATTAATTGTCATCCAGGTCTTTATGTCTCTCACACAGGCGCTAGGTTTCTCTACGTGGTTATTCTAATCAGAATTATTGATAAATACAACTGTGTGTGGTCTGCGTAACAGTGAAAATTGTTGCAATGTTTTGATTGTTTTCTAAAGGCAGCATGAACAGAATGGGTCCAAGTACTGAGCCTTGTGGCACTCCATAGTTAACTTTAGTGCACTATGATAAATGTTCATTTACACTAACAAACTGGTACCTATCAGATAAAAGGATTTAAACCAGCAGAGGGCGCTCCTCTGACCCCTATGTCACAGTCTAATCTCTGGAGTAAGATGCTGTGGTCAATGGTGTCAAAGGCTGCACTGAGATCTAACAGAACCAGGACTGAGACCAGTCCATTGTCTGAACTTAATAACAAGTTATTTGTGACTCTAACTAATGCAGTTGCTGTACTATGGTGGGGTTTAATCTCTGACTGAAAATCTTTAAATAGGCTACTGTCCAGTTGGTGGCGACATAACTGTTTAACTACAACTCTTTCTAGGATTTTTGAAATAAAAGGGAGATTTGACATTGGTCTATAGACGATGAAGCAGTCTAACATTACAGATGGTTTTATAGAGGCCTCCTTTTTTAAAGCTTTAGCTTGCTCTGAGCTGATCGTAGGAAGAATTTCATTTAATTTGTCTCTAATACTTCTGATTATGATGTTAAAAAAATGAAGAAAGTTTTCACAGCTGAGAGTAACAGGGATACAGGGTTCTACTGAGCTGTGACTGGTGGTCAGCCTGGCTACAGTACTGAACAGAAACCTAGGGTTGTTCTTGTTTTCTTCTGTTAAAGTTGAAAAATATCTTGTTTTGGCCTCACACTGAGCTTTTTTATAATTTAAAAGACTATATTTCGAGGCATTCAGAGACTGCTCTGAGCTGGAGTGTCGCCATAGACTTTCTAATTTACAAGCTGCTTGTTTAAGGGAGCGTGTTTCAGCATTAAACCATGGTGCTACTCGATTTGGCCTAACAACCTTTTGTTTTAAAGGAGTTACGTTAGCAAGAGCTGTTTTCAGTGAGTGCACGGCACTGTCAACAAACTGATCACTTTTACTGGGACTCGAGCTATGGGAGCTGTTCTCAACATACTCACACAATATTTTACTAAATATTGGCTTAATTATGTGTTTAAACTCTGACACAGATTGGTCAGATAATATTCTTCTAATCTGGGTTTTGTTCATTGGAACAATAAAGTCTTCAAGTATAAAGTGAAAGGTAATTAGAAAGAGATCTGAGAGTATGGGGCAATGAGGAAGGGCATTGAGCTGATTAATCTTTATACCATAGGTTAGAACAAGGTCCAGGGTGTGCTTGTGACTATGAGCAAATATTTGCATTTTTGCATTTAGATTGTTGTGAGACTGAAATATGCACTTTTTTCCACCAGGTGTCGTCAAAAAAACCATAAAACCACAAACCTCAGTTTTAAATGGCCATTTATATAATAATAATAATGATAATAATAATAATAATAATAATAATAATAATAATAATAATATATTACTGTGACATACTACTACTATATATTAAATTCAAACTTCATTAATCTCAGCTTTTTCTTGCCAATAAACATCTAAACCATTTTTCTAATGCAACACAGTTTATTGCCCACTTAGCAGCGGTGCATTAATAAAAGGTGAGTTTAGGAGAGGAGATTACTGCAGGTGAGTTTAGGAGAGGAGATTACTGCAGGATTATCATAAGGGCCTCCAGTAATCATCAATATTTGAACAGTGAAAACCACATCCTGGTGTTTAGAACATAAAATACCTCTGTAAATGCTGAATATCCTTATTCTAAAGGTGTTCAAAGTGGACTGTCAATGTTTAAACAGACAAGACATACAGAAACACAAGCTTAGGAAAAAAGCATATGGACCCCTCCTTAAAACACTAACAGTCTATGAAAAAATAAAACAGTGTATATATGAATATTATTCTGCTATTGACTGAATAATTAGATTTCCTCAAACCCAAGGGGTCAGAGTCTTTAAACAGCTGCCAGACCACCTAAATGTATACATTTTTACCTCAAACTCCTCTTTATTGATGCCGATTTCCTTAATAACGTTGTCCTTGAGTTTGTGTGCTCAGCTCTGACCTTTCTCGCTCTATAAAAGTCCACAGTAAACTCCACACAGACAGTCTTCAACCAGGACTAACCCACCACCACCACCACCAGGATGTTCACTTCTCTGTTGGCTCTGGGCCTGATCGCTGCCTTCCAGGTGCCCGGCCTGGAAATAAACAGTAAGTACAGAGATCTAATTAGCTGGATATTTCTGTAGATTTAAGTATAACGCTAATGTATTATTGCTATTATGTTTCAGTAATGGCCACGGCATCTGAGGAACAGGAAATCGTGGACAAGCACAACGCTCTGAGGAGAGGAGTCCAGCCGTCTGCCAGTAACATGCTCAAAATGGTGAGATACAGTATTTAAAGGTTCCATATTATGCTTTTCGGGCTTTTTGAAATCATTTTTGACACATTTGCATTAGTATTTCACATTTTATAACTTAAAATAATGTGTATGTATGGAAAACGTCTTCTTTTTTGGAAGCTGTTACTTTGACTTTGCAGAGCTTACAGGATTACTCAAACATGCATGAATAAAACATGCATGGTTAAAAGCTTTTATGCACAATAAGTTCACGTTCGTATGGGCTGCATATTCAGTGGTAACATGCAAGTTAGAAGTTTGTGGGTTAAAATCATGGACCGGCCAACAACTTGTGGAGTCTGCTTTTCCTCCCTGTGCCACTGTGGGTCACATACAAATTAGTGTGAGAATAAAATGGTTGTCTGTAAGTGTCTTGACTCCCACTGTTTTAAACATTGTTATCAGTGAAACAAATGCTATGAATGCACAGTACTCAGTTTTGCAACATTAGTGCTTGTCAATGTCAGAGAGTATGGTTGACCTAGGCCTCAACCGAAGGCTTTCTTGTGAGGCAGGAATGCTAACTACTCCACTAGCTTTATTATTTTACCATAACCTACATAGAGAATATCAGAGTTTTAATTTATTCACTTTTTTACCCCTCAGAGCTGGAGCAGTGAGGCAGCGGCTAACGCAAGGAGATGGGCCAATACCTGCTCCATGAACCACAGTCCGGACAACAAAAGGGTCATCAGCTGTAAGTTTACAAATTGCGATAAGTATCGTAGTATATTTTTATATTGTTTTATAGACTAACTAACGAGTGTCCTTGTGTATTCTCCTGTAGCCAGCGACTGTGGGGAGAACCTGTACATGTCCAGCAACAAGGTTAGCTGGAGTGAAGCCATTCAGTCCTGGTACAACGAGGTTAAGGACTGGCGATACGGAGTGGGGTCTGTCAACGGAGGAGTGGTGGGACACTTCACGCAGGTGCCTTAATATTTTATAAAACTTTGCATGTATACGTAAGCAGAGGGTAAAATGAGTATTGCACACTTCACACATATTTCTGACAGGGCTGGTATTTGGTCGCCTGGCCAGCCATACCCACTTCGTTAGTTCTCTGTACAGAACAGACAGAGAAGTAAGTTTGGCTTGGTTTGTGGTGGAATGATCTCTCCACTGCCGGATTATGGCCCTAACAGACCTCACTGGATCAGAAGTATAGAACTCTTTCTGTAACCATCAGCGTGTTCTGCAGAAATATGATTTTATTTTTAACAAGTCATTGTTTTCTCACTGACTAAATCGTGTGTAGATTTGAGAGAGTATGGCCTTTGCATGAACCAAAGTAATTGGATATAATGATACTGTACATGCAGACCCTTTTATTGTTTGTAAACAGGATGTTTGCATTTCAAAGACCGTAAGTTAAAAAGACAATAATACATTTTTAAAGAAGGAATTAGCTCTAGCCACCAAACACTGCAAATTATGAATAATTATGAATAATCAAGACAGGTTTGGTATCTGACAACCACTCGACCTTATGAGTAATATCAGAGCCTGGTTAGAAAACATTAGAGTGTGTGTCAGCATTTAGCCGTTTTATTTAATGTAGCAATTAGCGTCTATAATTAGCATATAGCTAAACGATATGACATTAACATTTCTTTATTTCGTTGTTTACGCAGGACAAGTAGTAACAGAAATGTGACAGACTACAATAGTTTGACACTGTTAATTCATCAATCACCATAAATCTTACTTTAACAAGTTAACTTTAGCAAATGGCACTGACTCAGATCTGGGTCATATTAATTCAGAGCAATTTTTAATAAATATTTAAACAACATACAGCTATTCCTGCTCCAGAAACGTCAGAGTTGTTATTTTTGTTTTGCTCCCTCGTAGAAATAAAGAGAGAGAGTTTATAACATAAATAAAACATGATTTGTGTATTTTCCTCTTTCTGGTGCCTCCTTGCAGGTGGTGTGGCACGACTCCAACCTGATTGGATGTGCCAGGGCCTACTGCCCCAACTCCAGATACAAGTACTTCTACGTCTGCCAGTACTGCAAACCGTGAGTAAAGGAAACTACTACTACTAATACTAGTACTACTACACTGTTACGGCAACTACAATTACGTCTACTGCTGCTGCTGCTGCTGCTAGCGTCACTACTTCTACAAAGTTGTGGATGACAGTGGCTCAGGAGGTACAGCAGTTGTCCTATAACTGGAAGGTTGGTGGTTCAAATCCTGCTCCCCCAGTTCATACTGCCATTGTGTCCTTGTGCAAGACACTTCATCCACCTTGAATGTGTTAGTCTTAGTGTGTGTGTACTACTGTTAATGCAACTACAATTTGCTGTAACTGTTACTACTACTACTGCTACTACTAGTACAATGCCGGTGCTGGATACATGTCTACAGTATATTTGTTTAGCATAGACCAGGGGTGTCCAAACTATGGCCCGGGGGCCAAATGCGGCCTGCAGACTATTTTTTATTGGCCCTCGGACTTCATTCACAATTGGCCCAAATTGCCACAGGTAGCACTGTTTACTGCAAGGTTTGAAATGCAGGTAAAAAAATGTATTTGTGTGAGATATACCTGGCATTAAGAAAGAAAAAATAGAAATTAATGGTTGGTGGCGCCAAAAAAAAGTGACATCTTTTGTGGTGATGCAAAATATGACGCCTCAACTGAGTGGCCCTCCTGCACATATATTTTTCAGTATGTGGCCCTCAAGGAAAAAAGTTTGGACACCCCTGGCATAGACCCTCCCAAAAATAAAAGCTAAACATCAGGGAAGATTTGGTAACATTATCAGAAACCAGTGCATTACAACAAATAATACTGCTCCCATTACTAGTACTACTACTACTGCCACTATATTCTTTCATTTTGTTGAATATTTATGTTTGTTTTTCAGTGGTAACTACCAGTACGCCCGTCCCTACACCGCAGGACGTCCCTGCGCTGACTGTCCAGGAGCCTGTGACAACGGACTCTGCACCAGTGGTGGACAAAGTACTGAACTTCATTACTTGAGTAAAAGTATAGATACTCCTGGTCAAATATTACTGCAACACAAGTAAAAGTTGCTAAGTCAAATTTTTACTTGAGTTAAAGTACTGGAGTCTGTTTTTTTTTTTAACAATGTATTTCAAATGAGTGCAGTTAAGAAATTTGGGTAAAGTTTCCACTATATTCAAGTTTGCAGGTCAAAAAATATGAATAAAACACATTTTACATAATTTTAGTGTGGAAATGTAGGGATGAACTTATAAAACCATAATAGATAAGATTGTTCTACAGCAAAAACCAGCCATACGTATTATAAATAAGGCTGGGTTTTATGATCATACTAATCATTTTTAAATTGGTTTATTATAGAATCGTGCAAATAATGTTCAAAGCAAAAGCTAAATCACTTCCAGATTGTGTCCAGAGGTTCTTTTTAGTTCCTGAGAGCATGTATGAGTAGTATTTTGTAGTAAATAATTATCTTTAGGCTGTAAGTCAGTTGTCTTTCAGTTTTAAGAAAATTTCACTGCAGAAGTTATTTTTGCTTTTGTTGGAATGTAGAGGACTAAAATGTATTATACTACTATACTACTGCTCTGCGGTAATTCAGATAGACTGGGTTAGTTGTTTCATTTTGAAGTATTGCATTAGAAAACATTTATGAAAACAGGTTACTGCTAAAACCACAGCCTGTGTATCAGATACTGTCTAATTTAATCAACCATCTATCCATCCAGCTGTAGCTACTCATCAGACTGTGTCCTTGCTGCTAATAACTGTGTTAAATACTATTTTATGATCTGTCCAGTCCATGGTTGCCAGCAGGGGGCAACAGACACTTAATCCAAGTGTTCTCTGCAAAGTCAACTTAACAGTTCCCCAAATGAAGGCAATTTCTTAACATATACATTATTTTAGGTTATAAAATGTGAAATATTAATGCAAAAGTGTCAAAATGATAAAAAATAAAAATAAAAAAGCACAATATAGGACCTTCAAGCATAATGTGGATGGATATAAAAATACATATATGCTTAGAGGAACACCGTTCAAACCAAGCAACAGAATGGAGAAGAAAAGAGGATTTAAGGGACTTTGTACATGCCGTGGACTGGTCTGAGCATTTCAGAAACTGGGATTATTACAAATAACAATCTCTAGGGTTTACGGACAATGGTTCAAAATTAAAAATTAAAAATAAAAAAGAGAGAGAGAAAAAATCCATTCAGTGGCAGTTCTGTGGTGAAAATGCTTTGTTGATGCCAGACTCTGTGTTATGGTCTCATCTAATATTCTCTGTCCTTCTCTGTGTGTTTGCAGGCAAACCCTCCAACCCCTCCAACCCCTCTAACCCCTCCAATCCCTTCAACCCCTTCAACCCTTTCAACCCTTTCAACCCTTTCAACCCCTCCAACCCCTCCAGCTCCTGTCCTCACAAGGACATAGCCAGTAACTGTGCCAGCCAGAAGTACGCCTGCTTTTTCTCAATCGTGGAGATGTTGTGCCCTGCCACCTGCAAGTGCAACAACTAGATCATTTAAATACATATGCTTTGACTCATCTGTCAGTCACTGCATTATTATTATTATCAATAAAGCTACTACATACATCACAACATAAGCCTCTGCACATATTTTTTTTCCCCGTCATTGTGGACTCTATCCCAGCAGCTTAGAATGCCTATTTATTTCAATGACATTTAACACATAGACATACACTGCCTGGCCAAAAAAAACAAAGTCGACACCTGGATTTAACTAAGTAAATAGGTAAGACTGCCAGGATTCATCAAGCTCAAATTGTGAAAGAGTGGTTCAGGGAGCATGGGACATCATTTTCACATGGACTGGCCACCACAGAGTCCTGACCTTCTGAACATTTATGAAAACTCACAAAATTCTGCCCAAATTTCAGGTCTGTGAAAATGTAATTTTTGATATAGGTTGCATAGAGAAACACTCGAGAATGGTGTAACAATGCCCCCATAAAAAATGAAAATACATTACGCCAATGAGACAGAGGCAAAATGTTTTTGGCATACAATCACCAAATTTGCTACACAGCAACATCGTGACATGACGCCGTGCGGCAAACACGAACCAATTTTCAATTTAAATCCTGAAAACATGACTCTGCACTTTTTGTATGCATGCTACTTTTACAAACTCCTCCTGCGGCATTTGTATGAACAAACTCAAATTTGGTCAAAAGTACCTAGAGAAGTGGGGCATCAAAAGTTATCCACATTTTTTTAGAATCTTTTACGGTCTTTGTGTGTGTCAAATATTACCAACATTTTTGGAATTGGCGAGTACTCGGAAATTGCCACTGTTCTCACAACAAATTTTCATTTTCAGACCACTGACAGGTCTGAACACATCTACACAGAAATTTGGCCAAAAAAAGTAGCCACACCGTGAACCAAAAAGTTAGATTGTTCCCTATGGAACTGCAAAAAATTATTTTTTTCTAAATTGGATAAAATTTGGCACACAGGTACAACTTATCGCCTCTAGCAAAAAACTCATGGGACCTATGCCTCATTTTGTATGGTTTGGCCAAGGAAATGCCACACACGTTCTTCTCTTGTCTTGTCTTGAAGCAGCTACTTGCCGTAAGCCAGTGACGTAAAACCCGCAGTAAAAACTCACATGCGCAACATCTGCATTTTCAAAGTAATATCACTACGTACAAACGTTTTCATTACATTGTTTATATTTACTCATTCTCACTTCTCATTTCTCAAAATAATGTACTTAGTAGGCTATTTACTTTACAGAAACAATGACAGACATGATTAAACTTTTGTTGCACTCATATAACGTCCCATTGTAGAGGAAAAACCCATCAGGTGACCTCTGTAGCAAAATCATAATAAATACTTTGTTTCTGTCCTTCTGTTTCTGATTAGGCAGATTTAATGGCTTTTATCACACAAACTCATACTTTCAGTGCATGCTCTTTCTGAGCTGCTCAGGGCTGCGCAGCTCGGCGTAGTGGAGACATATCTAGTAGGCAAGGGTTGGCGCGGTCGTACAGCAGCGGCCCACAGTGCAGCGGATAGGACTGAGCTCACAGATGGCTGCTCAGTGAACAGGAGAGTGGAGGGGCAGAACATGAAATGGTTGTGACAGAGAACCTTTTACGCTTTCTTGTTTCATGTCAATAGACCCAGGAATCACTGAGATATTAACAAACCAAAGTCTTAAAACTGTTAAATACATTAATTAAATACGTGCGTCTATTTAAGGTGCAGTTGCTTGTTTTGGGCTTGTTTTCATAGGCCTGGTTGCTGGTTTCTCTCGCGAGATCTGGCAACCCTGCAGGAGAAAAAAAAATGTGCTCAAATCAAATGTACAAAATTTGGTACACATCTCCTTTTCTTCACAACTAACAAAAAAGTCAATGGGACCTATGCTCTAACTTTAACTGTTGACGGAGTTTCCATGGCAACAACAGGTACTTTTTTAGGTATCTATCACTGAGGGAGCCCCCAGCCACAACATCCCCAGTCGAGGTCAACAGCTCTCCATCTGAATCTGTCCCAGATAACACAACTACAGAGTTGATCATCGAACTCCGACCTAGGGTGTCCTGGTGTCACGTACACTCGTGGACACCCCAGTGTGGTGTTTGTTATGGACAAACTGTGACTTGTCCAATAACAAGATATCACTCGGGTTCAGATCAGGGAGGCCGTTCCTCCCAGTCATGCCCCTCCAGGGGTCACTGTTGCTGCCCATGTGAGCGTTGAAGTCCCGCAGTGGAACAATGGAATCCCCAGTCGGAGCACATTCCAGTACCCAGTACTTCCAGGGACTCCAAGAAGGGCGGGTACTCTGTACTGCTGTTTGGCCCATAGGCACAGCGACTGTAAGAGACCTGTCCCCAACCCGAAGGCGCAGGGACGCAACTCTCTCGTTCACGGGGGTAAACTCCAACACATGGCAGCTGATCTGGGGGGCTATAAGCCCACACCAGCCTGCCGCCTCTCACCGCAGACAATGCCAAAGTGGTGGAGAGTCCAACCTCTCTCGAGGAGCTGGGTTTCAGAGCCTAAGCTGTGCATGGAGATGAGCCCAACTATATCTATCTAGTACCTCTCAACCTCCCGCACAACCAGAGCATTTTTTCTAATGCAACACAATTTATTGTCCACTAAGCAGAGGTGCATTAATAAAAGGTGTAAGGTGAGTTTAGGTGAGGATTATTCATTAATCATCAATATTTGAACAGTGAGAACAAAAACCACATCCTGGTGTTTAGGACATAAAACTCCTCTGTCAATGTAGAATATCCTTATTTTAAAGGTGCTCAAAGGGCGCTGCCAATGTTTAAACAAGACATACAGAAACACAAGCTTAGGAAAAAACAACATATGGACCCTTTCTTAAAACACTAAAAGTCTATGAAACAATAAAACACTGTATGAATATAATTCTGCTATTGACTGAATAATTAGATTTTCTCAGACCCAAGGGGTCAGAGTCTTTAAACAGCTGCCAGACCACCTAAATGTATACATTTTTACCTCAAACTCCTCTTTATTGATGCCAATTTCCTTAATAACGTTGTCCTTGAGTTTGTGTGCTCAGCTCTGACCTTTCTCGGTCTATAAAAGTCCACAGTAAACTCCACACAGACAGTCTTCAACCAGGACTAACCCACCACCACCACCACCAGGATGTTCACTTCTCTGTTGGCTCTGGGCCTGATCGCTGCCTTCCATGTGCCCGGCCTGGAAATAAACAGTAAGTACAGAGACCTAATTAGCTGGATATTTCTGTAGATTTAAGTATATTATTGCTATTATGTTTCAGTAATGGCCACGGCATCTGAGGAGCAGGAAATCGTGGACAAGCACAACGCTCTGAGGAGAGGAGTCCAGCCGTCTGCCAGAAACATGCTCAAAATGGTGAGATACAGTATTTAAAGGTTCCATATTATGCTTTTTCAGGCTTTTTGAAATAATTTTTGACACATTTGCATCAGTATTTCACATTTTATAACTTAAAATAATGTGTATGTATGGAAAACGTCTCAAACAAAAAGTCAATTTAGCAAAATATAGGACCTTAACCCATTACCAAAACAATTTGGTAACATAATCAGAAAACAGTGGATTACAACAAATAATACTACTCCCATTACTAGTACTACTACTGCTGCCACTATATTCTTTCATTTTGTTGAATATTCTGTAGTCTGTTTGTTTTTCAGCGGTTACTGCCGTAGCCATCGTCCCTACACCTCAGGAACCCTCTGAGCTGACGGTCCAGGAGCCTGTGACGAGGGACTTTGCATGGAGGAAACTGGATTAATTGTTTTATTTTGAAGTATTGCATTAGAAAACATTTATGTAAACAGGATACTGCTAAAATCACAGTCTATCAGATACTATCTAATTTGGTCAACCATCTATCCATCCAGCTGTTGTAGCTACTCATCGAGACTGTGTCCTTGCTAAAACATTTTTAAAGGTCCCTTATTCTGCTAAATTGATTTTTTTGAGGGTTTAATCATGTCATAATGTTGTTTCCACCTCAAAAACAGATCTGGAGTAGGATTTTGTTTCATTCACTCATGCACGTTTGAGTAATCTTCTATGCTGGAAACACTCAGACTAACGGCTCTGTGCAGACACGTGAAACCATGATGTGCTCCTGCCCGTTTCTAAAGCCCATACACCATTACCGGACTTGTTTTGGTGACTTCATATCAAATAAAATCACTTTATTCATCTGTAAGGAACTTCATTTGCAGAAAAAGTGCCAGTGCAGACAGACAAATCCATATCAGAGGCAAACGTCAACAACACGTACAGTACACACATCACATGCAACAAGCCAGGTTTAATAAATAGTGCCTAAAACTATAGAGGATATATAAAAAAATAAAAAAGTAGTGGGACTAGTATGACTTAACCTCTTAAACCCCGCTTGTTGGGACCATAGCGGGGAGATACAATGGCTGACACACACATGTTTGACATCCTCGTGTTCGGACAATTCGTGGCAACAAAACTATCTACTTCAATTTCTATTCAACAGTTGGATTCCGCCTGGATTTTTTAAAAATAAAACATGTATATCTTTCCATTACTTTGTTTATTTGGCACAAATTTTGCTGCAGTAGACCAAGACATGTGAAATTTTCAATTTATGTTGTTATTTGCTTCACTACAGGAAGGAAAAAGGCTTTTTTGGAGGCAAATATGTGTTTTTTTTTTCAGGCGGAAATTAGAATAATCCATTTCAACCTCAATTTATGGTCAAAAAATATAATTTATTAATATTATTTCTCTTCCACAGTAATCCCCAAAGTCCACCAATTAATTTGCTACCAAGGTTAGCTATGTACACCTAGTAAATGCTAAGTAAAACCTTAATAAATGTAGATATAGAATTTTTGGGAAAAAGGCCTCAGAGCTTAACAGGTTAATTGAGGTGGGGAAGAAACTGGATATGGCCTTCTTTGTCCTGAGTGGGAGTGATCACTATAAAGCAGTCAGCTCAAGCTTTGCTTCAATGGCTTCCAGTTGAATTCAGAATTAGGTTTAAAACCCTTCTCCTGACTTGCAAGGCTGTAAATGGTATGGCCCCATTCTACATTAATGATGTTACAGTGCCATACCAACCAAACAGAGCGCCCACAAAATGCAGGGCTATTAGTGGTTCCAAGGGTTTCTAAAAGTACAGTTGGAGGTAGAGCCTTTAGTTTCCAAGCTCCTGTTTAATGGAATCAGCCTCCAGCTCATGTTAGAGAGGCAGACACAGTCTCTACATTTAAGGTTAGGCTTAAAATGTTCCTCTTTGAGAAAGCTTAAGTATGGTGCACTGAGCCTCTATCTGTCCTTCAACTTCTGTCACTATCATTAATATACAATATTAGATCAATAATCAACAGCAGCATAATAGAAGTCATCAATGAAAAGATGAGACGCTGAGACCTCATCCGGGCTTGTTATGAAGAGAAGACTGTAATACACCATTATAAATTAGGTTGCAGTTTTCAGGCCATTTTATGAGCAGAGTTGTTTTCCAGTGACCTGTGCATAACAGTGACAGTGTTACCTCCTTTATATTGCTATTTATGCTGATGTTGGATTGAGTGTGCGTCCATGAGACAGGTTGGTTGTTCTGCTGTGAGTTTATCATATGTTTGCCAAGTTATTTTAGTTCTTTACTGTGAATTTCAAGCTAATTTGTTCATTAGCCTTTGGTAGCAATTTTGGCTAAGTTATGCTATGTTTTACTTGAGTTAGTGAATTTGTATCATATTTAGTTGTATTTTTTAATATTGTTTGGGTACTTTATTATATTCTGTATTTCCACAAGACAAGCATTTTTTGATGGGTGGAATAAGTGATTGTGATAAGCCTTATGCTTAATTGGGTAATAGGCCCTTTTCACGATGACGTCAGACAACTTCCGTTTTGAGACGATGGGATGTATCTTCATTTCCAGTGCTGCTGCTCGCCAGTAAGGAATTTACTCGGAGTCTTAAAAATTGGCCAAATATAAGGCTACATGATGTACAGAAACTCGAAAAGGGATATACATTTTTCATTGAGGGTTACTTATTTGATTATGAAGGTAAGTGTTTTGTCTTGTAGCTAAAGCTAGTAGTTGTTAATGCTGTAGCGTTAGCAATAGGTCTAACGGGGTGTGCCATAAAACAATATTAGATTATGTTACGATCTAAATGAATGACAGTCTGCTTGTCTGAAAGGCTCACTGCATAGTACTGCAATGAACTTCTAATTAGACCTGAAAAGTCTATTATTTTGTCACAGATTGATCACTACAGCAGAGTCAGTGTTCGAGCACAGAGCTTTACTAAATGAAAATATACTGTAGTACTATCCAGTGGTATTTCCTGATAAGCAGATTGTCAAATATTCAGATAAACTCAGATCATGACATGATCTAACACCGTTTTATAGCGCAGCTCTATCACTTAGCCATGTTGCTAACGCTATCTAGCTACATAACAAAGCACTCACTTCATAATCCAAGTATCCTTCGTTGAAGAATTAATATCCTTTAGCAAGTTTTGAACATTTTGTGGGTAAATATTCATTTGAAAATCGCTGTATATTGTGTAAACTTGTAAACGGCAATTTTTTAAAAAAAGTCTGGGTGAATTTCTTATGGGAGAAGTGCGGCACCGGAACTGAAGATACTTCCCCATCGTCTCAAAACGGAAGTTGTCTGACGTCACGTGAAAAGGGCCTATTGCCTTAAGGCCTGATGCCTAATAGTAAAGCTGTGCAGGTATAGCATTAAACTGTATTCTCTTGTCTTATTATTTGTATTGTACAATTTGTAAGTGATGTTATTTCTGTTTATTTCTAGAACCACACACACACACAAATACATCAATGCATAAACCTACCAATTAAAACAACACTGAAGATCATCATCATAGAGACATTTAACCAGTGCACGCTCCGCGATCATCACCATAGAGAACCGGACATTAGCAATACAGTCTTTACCACAGGGCTTCATTACAAAGTGTTTTTGACACAGGGGGAACTAGAGGAGGGTCTGAATCTTTGACCAATCACACGTTCAGAACAAAGGAGGATGGTCCCATTCGGTTGAGGTTGAGTCTAAGCTCATGGATTTCGTCTTTATTCGCTGCAGTAATGGTGGCAGCAAGTCCGACTGGAAAGAGAACAATTCCAGGGCTGGATCCAACTGCTCACACCACAAAACAGCAGAAAAATAAAACTGACACAGAAAAACTTAAACCTTTTTATCACATTCTCAAAAGCTCGGGTAGTGGGCCTGTTACACATTTTTTTTCATACATGATTTAAAGTGAGACTCAACACTCCCACATAGCGTGAACAGGTGCACTCAGAGTCTTTCAATAACAGCAAATGCTGAAAATGCCCAAAAAAACCCGAAAGACTAAATCAAGGGTTTTGTTTTTGATCTTTAAAAATTCTAGAGACTCTGAAGTACAACTAGAAAGAGCCTGCATACTACCAGGATACCTGTACCACAGTTTGAGACCCACTTGCCTACGTGCATTAAGTTGCACCACTGTATATTAATAATACTGTACAATCTTGCATCCTTAACTCTCCTACAGCCCTAACTTTTTATTCACACCTTTCGCCCTAAGCACAAAAAAATTCACCATTAAAGACTGCCATAGAAAAATTATCTAATAGTCAATAATTCAATTTTTTTTTTTCATGGTTACAATGATTGACTTCAGTCCTCATCATACATAACAAAATTTCATACTGTTTATGAAATTTAACCCCTTAAATTCAAGTTTTTGTGATTAAAAGTCGCTTTCAAATTATGGCAAAAATCACAAAAAAATTATTTTTTCGTTTCTGTAAATGCAAATCAGAATTATTTGTGGTGGATTATCAGAGCTTGGGGTGTCAAAAATTGGCATCATGATTGATTTTATTAGATTTAAAATGTTTGTGTAGTGGCGGATGAAACATTTTTAGTCACACCTTTCATCCTAATGCGCAAAAAAAATGCACTGCCATAGAAAAATTATATAATAATAGATAATTCAAAAAACATTTTTTTGAATTTCATGATTAACTTCAGCCCTCATCATACATAGCAACATTTCATTCTGTTTATGAAATGTAACCCCTTAAATTCCAGTTTATGTGGTGCAGACACATCCAGCACAAACCTCTGCCTCTGCTCAGTCTGGGACCTTTTTCTACTTTGCCCTGATGTGCACATCTCTGTAAGAACTACATTTTGGATTTGTGCTCACAGAAACACAAACAAACTCATTTCTCAACAAACACTTTCACACCAATTTATGACAACCCTAAAACACACCCAAATCATTTTAGTTCAAAAAATGTTTTATTTGCCTTGTAGGCTTGATCATTTATACAAACACTAATGTGGCCACTCCCCAGTTTGTACCTCTATCTACCATATATGGGGAAATGGCACCACCTAGTAAAAACAATAAAAACTAAAATTCCAATCCCTCACTATCATGAATCCATGAAATACTTGATAAAAATGTGAAATTATATTGCAGTGACAGTGTATTATAATGTATTTAATTTAAGAGTCAATGACGCAAAAAAATGTCTTAGGGGTAAAGGTGGGACTATTGTTTTAGACACCTTTTTAAGAGAATTTTTTAAAAAAAAATTATGAAATCTGAAATTTCATCAAAAATACACACCTGAGGCAAAATCTATGCCATTTGAATCAACACAGCAAAAGTTATCCACAAAAAACAGGTGCAAAACATCAAAAAATATCTTAGGGGTGTGGGAGGGTTAAAGAATAAAATCTGAACTCAAAATATTTGCATGTAGCAGCAGCAACAGATTGATTTTCATTTAATTTTAAAATCTGGACAATCAGCATAGTTCATATTTGGAGCACTGAGTGGATAATGGTTATGTATGGAAGTTATGCAACGTGTCCAGAGAAAATGGACAGGTGTGAAAATATGCTGTACATGTGCGTCTATTTGTGGCACATGCACACATTCCCCATGGTAAATTCAAGCATTTTTTGAGCACTTTTTCCAGAGTCTTTCCACCTTTAACAGGACATCTTTTCCTGGGCAACAGTGGTGGTTCACTTTCATTTTCAGGTATTTCAATGCTATCAGTGTTGGAAGTTTTTATCACATTGTTTGTGCCACATTGAACGGTAATTAATTGATGATTGCACGGGTTCACGGTGGCAGATGAGGTCTCAGAGTCTCATTTTTGCAAAATAAACCCACATTGGAAAAACAGTTGCAAGGTGCTCAAAGTGCACTGTCAATATTTAAACAGACAAGACATAAAAACACAAACTTAGAAAAAAAAAAAAACATATGGACACTAAAAAACATTAAAATCCTAAGGAACAATCAAACACTATGAATAATATGCTGCTGTTGACCGAATAATTAATTTTCCTCAAATGCAAAAGAAAGAAATGGGGTGTGGTGCAGTCAAGAGACTTTAAAGAGTAACTCACCCCTACTCCATTTTTTTTGAGCTGATCAGTTGTACAAACAGGGCTTTAGTGATACATCTCACTATTTATAGTCTTATGTTTGACCGTTTTGTAAAAAAAGGTCTAAATTCACATTTTGTAGTGAAAACCGTCAGAGTGCTGCCCTCCTAGGGTCAAACAGTGGGATTTCTGCTCAATAGTTCCAGATAGGCAACTGTGACGTAGTATTTGAGCTTGTTACCACACCTGTGCCGAGTACCTCCTCCCACGGCCCGTGCTCTCCACGCCCTCGCTGTCTCTCTCCCCCGCGCGCTCGTCCCAGTCCTGCTGTTGCCAGGTGTGGGTCTTTTTCCTAAACACGCCACTCAGCCCCGCATTTACCGTTCAGTCTCCTCCGCCCCCCTCCCCTCTCACGGCTGCGCTTCTACTGTCCCGTGTGTCAGCGCTCAATAAGGCATAATGAGCCTGATCAATAACAGTATATACTTACAAATTAGCAGTGTTGGGAGTAACGCGTTACAAAGTAACGAGATTACAATTGTCAGTAACGCAGGGGGTAACGCGTTACTTTTGAGCCCCCCAGTAAGTAATATTACAGTTACTAACAAAATACCCAATTAGTTACTTGCGTTACAGTCACTACAGTCAGTTTCATTTACCTGCAGTTTACCGGAAGGACACGGAATGAAAATGCATTAAACGAATAGCGCTGATACGTTTTCTACTTTATTTTCATCCGTTCCCTTCTCTGCTCCTCTTTATGCGCGCAGCGGCCACTCGTCCTGTCCGCGCGCGTCGGGGCGCATGCAGCTGCTGCTGTCAGCGGGGACAGCGAGGAAAGAAGAGACGTGCACCGCTTTGGCGCTAACAACAAGTGCGTTTTAGCTTCAGTGTAGTGAAATAAAACTGTGTCCACAGGACTTGAACGCTGCACAGGAGCAGAGGCAGGTGAACGTAAAGGGCAGTATTTGCTGTGTCAGGCTGCACTGCTGCTGAAATGAATGCAGCTAAAAAAAACTTGAATGCCTGTATAAAATAACAGTGCTGGTCAGAGCAACGGTGAGGCTATAGGCTTCTTCTGTTTAGAATTGGGTTCATTTGGGCTTCCTGTTAGGAAGTAATCCAAAAGGAAAGTAACTAAGTTACTTTCACGAGTCAGTAACCAAGTAAAGTAATATATTACTTTTCAAAAGAGTAACTAGTAATCTGTAACTAGTTACTTTTTTGAGTAACTAACCCAACACTGCAAATTAGTGACACTGGGGAGAGTTTTGACTCCACAGATGTGTTTTAAACTTGCCACGCTTTAAGTCACTTTTTGTTTGATGACAATCGATTTCTTACTGGTGGAGATACGATCAAAAACAGCTCTCAGCTGAAATAATACCAGTAAATAAAGACGCGATCTGACGCACACGTTACTGCGGCGGCGCACGACGCCTTTCTCACAATATTTCAACTGTGTTATTATAAAAAGAACATAAAACATTAGTCCAGACGTCCTGCATTTTTTTCCCCCCATTTCTGGGACTTGGCAACCCTGCTGTGGAGGAGGTCCATGAGGTCTCTGACAGCTGTCAGTCACAGGACCAGGCCTCGCTCCTCCCTCAGTTCTCCTCCTCTGTCTCTGCCAGGTCTCTGCCCACTTTTTGAGCAGTTTTCAATCTCTGGCAGTGGGCGGAGTCAGGCCTGGGCCAGGGGTGAGTTACTCTTTAAAAAGCCACCAGATCACCAAAATGTACAGATTGATCACCACTAATTCCTCTTGATTAATGCCGGTTTAAGCAGTGTAAACATGGATTTCTCGCTGCCACGTTGTCCTTGAGTTTGTGTGCTCCGCTCTGACGTATCTCGGTCTATAAAAGTCCACACTAAACTCTGCTTGGACAGTCTACAACCAGGACTTACCCACCACCACCACCACCAGGATGTTCTCCTCTCTGTTGGCTCTGGGCCTGATCGCTGTTCTCCAGGTGCCCGGCCTGGCAGAGGACAGTGAGTACAGAGATGTCATTAATTGGATATTTCATTAATACAATGCTGATGTATTATTGCTATGTTTCAGTAATGACCACGGCAACTGAGGAGCGGGAAATCGTGGACAAGCACAACGCTCTGAGGAGAGGAGTCCAGCCGTCTGCCAGTAACATGCTCAGAATGGTGAGATACCTTAGTTAACAGTACATTTAGCCTGGCGTCTCCTACTTGCTTTTTGCATTTGTCTTATGAATGCAGAAGAGTTAAACAAGGCAGTGCTGGCTACTGAGCTATTTTAATAACTTCTCTGACCTGACTAACAGCATTTAGTGCTTTCCTTTATCACCTGTTGGTTCTGCTGAAGTCCTCTTTTTTTTTTTCTTCATCTTGTTGCCATTTTAGTCTGCTTATCCTCCCTGCACCACTATGAGTCACATACAGAATTAGTGTGAGAATAAAATGGTAAGTGACTTGACTCCAAGTGTCAGTTTCCCACTGTTTTAAACATTGTTATCAGTGAAACAAATGCTATGAATGCACAGTACTCAGTCTTGCAACATTAGTGCTTGTCTATATCGGAGAGTATGGCTGACCTAGGCCTCAACTGAAGGCTTTCTTATGAAGCAGGAGTGCTAACTACTCCACTAGCTTTATTATTTCACCATAACCTACATAGAGAATATCAGAGTCTAATTTGACCACTTTTTTTGCCCCACAGAGCTGGAGCAGTGAGGCAGCGGCTAACGCTAAGAGATGGGCCAATAACTGCTACCAGGACCACAGTCCATCCGGCGACAGGGTCATCAGCAGTAAGTCCACAAATTGGGATAAGTATAGTGGTATGTATTTATGTTGTTTTGCTGCCCTACTAACGTGTGTCCTCATGTATTCTCCTGTAGCCAGCGGCTGTGGGGAGAACCTGTACATGTCCAGCAACAAGGTTAGCTGGAGTGAAGCCATTCAGTCCTGGTACGACGAGGTTAAGGACTGGCGATACGGAGTGGGGTCTGTCAACGGAGGAGTGGTGGGACACTTCACGCAGGTGCCTTAATATTTTATAAAACTTTGCATATATACATAGGCAGAGGGTAAAATGAGCATTGAACATGTCAACTTGTTTCTTAACACATATTTCTGACATGGCTGGTTTAACGTAGCCTGGCCAGCCATATCCATAGAGAGAGAACAGAGTACTATAGACAGGACATGGCAACTGCTTTGCTGGCAATCCCGGCGGCCATCTTTTGACTGTAGGTTATTGCTAATGCTAATGGTAAGGAACTAAAAACAGTAAAAAAAAAAAAAAAAAGAAATTGAAATTGAGAAACAGGGCTAGTTTTGAACTTGTAAAAAAACAGGGAAGTCAACAAAAGTAATGACTAGAGGCCAACTTTTGCATTTTATTTATTTATTTGTCAATCAGGATTCTTGCCCTTTAATGCTGATTTTTGGTCAGACACATGTTCGAGCTAGCTGAAGGACCACAGCTTGTCTCAGTTTGGACTCTTACACTGCAGTTCATAGGAAACATCCAAAAACACTTTATCTTAGCCTGAAAAGCTCAAAATGGCAATGTAAAGATGATGCTCATTTCTCAGGCATAGAACCCCATAGAACAAAAATTTAAAAAGCAAGAGTTTTTAATGGCAGACACTGTAAGGGCCAGGTCTCATGAAAAAAAAAAAAAAATATATATATATATATATATATATTATCCAAAATAGTATATCATTTTATGTATTAATTTTCTGCTTGTCCCATTTCTAATAACTGAGGCCTATGAGCAAGGCTTCATTTACACTTTTCTCTGTTGAAGGTTGAGAGAGACCAATGTCCAATGTAGACCAATATGTAGGGCAGATTTTCTGAAGTTTATGAAACAAATTATTATAGTCATTTGTATTATTATTAGTATTGCTTTTACAAATGGAAACAGATGTGTTAGAATTGGACAGTGAGAAGAGTTTTAAGATTTTTATTTATTTATTTATTTATTTTTAGAAAACCAATAAGGCAATCTCAATCAAACTCTCTGTTCAGGTAGAGATTGTGGAGAGCTACAAAATGCATTTGGATTTTTTGTTCTATGAAATTCTATGGCTGTGAAATGAGCTTTTCTGGCTGAGATAAAGAGTTTTTGGATGTTTCCTATGAACTGCAGCGTAAGAGCCCAGACTGCTACAAGATGGCTGGGGAAGCTAAAGACCTGCAGTCTAATGGTTTTTCGGACACGTGTCTGACCAAAATTGGCTGACTGTCTAAAAAATGGGCCGACCTCTACTTTGCGGGCCAAAAAGCTCTGGGGGCCGCCAGTTGACTTTCACTGCTCTACTCGCACAGCAAGTTTGACTGAGATAGCCCTGTTGTGCTTTTACCTGTCATGAGATGTTTCTCTTGTGACATATTTGTGAAGAGACACTTCTTATATCTCCAACAAGCGGCAGGATTGCTTTTTGATCACTCGCAGATTTCAGCTAAAAAGCGGTGATGTATGTTTATAGCAAATTCTCAATAGGTTGTGTTTATTTGAGAATATCAAAACCTCTGAGCCTTATCCTGCAGCCACAAGATGGCCGCCGGAATTGTCCCCGAAGCAGTTGCCATGGCTTCTCTAGTGTTCTGTTCTATCTCTATTGGGCAGAGGCCTATATAAATGTATAGGTGAGGTACTGTTTTTGAAATAAATAACCAAAAAGAAAATATTGAACCTAGATGTTTTTTGTTAGCAACTGGGTCTACAACCACACCATAATAATCCTGTGGTTTAATGCCGAGTCTACTGACAGCAATCATGCCTGTGTGTTTGAATAATATCACCACTTTTTAATTTAATGGGACAGCGTGTATTAATGAACGGACAGTGCCGTAAATACACCGGATTATAGCTCAGAGCTAATTTCCATCTATAGTCCCCACTCACTCACTCACATTCACACCGGCTTCCTGGTGTTCCCCAGCGGTCTCCCATCCAGGAACTGACCAGGCCCTACCCTGCTTAGCTTCTGAGGTCTGACGGGATCAGGCATCCACAAGGCGGAATGGCCTTTTGATGCTATAGTGAAGAAATAACTTCACTTTAGGTACTTTTTTGTGTCCGTTTTTGTTTCACGTGGATATGCCCTGTACTTGCAGAGATCTTAACCATAAACCACACTGAGACATCTGAATTTTGAGTCTTTAGCAGCAGATTCTACCACAGAATTCTTACCTGCCTCCAGCTCACAAACACAAACTATATTTTCCAGTGAACTTTGTAGAGCTGTGTCTTGTTTTATGGTGCTAAGTGCTTACAAAATATTTATTGCAATTGACTGTAACCGTATTGAGAACACAACATTAAAATACACATCTCTGTACAAAAGGGCTCACAGGTTGGAAAATGTGAACTATTTTGAGATGATTTTTAACAGGTCATCGTTAATGTGTAGATTTGGTAGTATGGCCTTTGTATGGACTAAAGTAATTGGATATAACAAAACCAGTTATGAAAACATGATTTGTGTTCTTTCTTACAGTTGGTGTGGTACAGGTCCAACCTGATTGGATGTGCCATGGCCTACTGCCCCAACGCCAAATACAATTACTTCTACGTCTGCCACTACTGCCCACCGTGAGTAAAGGGAACTACTACTATTATGGTACGTTCACACCGGACACGAGGCGTCAGGCGCGAGTGATTACCTTGTTAAGTCTATGGAGAGCAGCGTTCAGGCGCGAACAAGCGTCCTGAATCAAGTGAATCACACGACGTGAATGACGCGAATGACGCGAATTGAGCGTTTGAAGCGAACCATGCAGATTCACGTCCAACGCTCTGGTCGCAGAAGTTGAAAAATTTGAAATTCTGCGAACATTTGCAGCGCGTTAACCAATCAGGGACCTGCTGTAGCAGTGACGTGGTTACGTACGACGTAACAGGAGGAGATCCCTGCCTCGGAGATCCAGCAAAACAATCATCGTGGCTGTCAGAGTGAACCCGGGGCTAAAAGCTACAGCCTGCAGCAGCTCTTCTACTTTTATGAAGACAGGAATCAAAAGGATCTTTTCCCAAAAACAGCCCTGATAGAAAACACTATAAAAATAAAATAAATATGGCTGTTAAGGCTTTGTGTGACTGTGGTTATAGCTGTTATATGTGATACAAGCCTGTGACAGAGGCTCGCTCTGATCATCGTGACATCAAGAACACACAAATAAACACAATTAAAGGGGGGTTAACTTCACAAAAATAGCCTATTGAGATGTGCTCGTTATATTAGCAGTTATTGCACTCTCCAGAACAACAGAAAATACAGAGCCTGGGACTAGACTAGACCTCAAAACCACTAGAGAGAGCTAATGTAAAAGAAATAACCCCAGACTGTCTCAGCTCTGTCTCTGGGGTTAATGCTGCTGTACAGCAGCAGTGTCCTGGGAGAGGTCCTCGCAGCCACACGGGACACAGGTGACCAAACCGAGACTCATTTGGGAGTAGCGCTAGCAGCCATGCTCCTCATTTTATGCAACTGAAGCGAGCAATTTACCCTATTCGCACGAATGACGCGAGTGAATTCAAAATGGTCACGCGTCCAACTAGATGTGAATGACGCAAATTTGACGCCAGATTCACGTCCGGTGTGAACGTACCATTACTGCTACTACTAATACTGCTATTACTGTTACATCTACTGCTGCTGCTGGTACTACCGTCACTACTACTACAAAGTTAAAGGGCGACAGTGGCTCAGGAGGTAGAGCAGTAGTCCTATAACCAGAAGGGTGGCGGTTTGAATTCCCAGTTCCCATTACTAGTACTACTATGTTCTTTAGTTTTGTTGAATATTTGAGTCTGTGGTTTGTTTGTTTTTCAGTGGTAACTTCCAGTACGCTCGTCCCTACACCTCAGGAACCCCCTGCGCTGACTGTCCAGGAGCCTGTGACAACGGACTTTGCAGTGAGTGGAGGAAACTGGATTAGCTGTTTTATTTTGAAGTATTGTGTTAGAAATCATTTATGAAAAAAGGTTACTGCTAAAACCACAGCCTAATACTCAGATGATCTAATAGATTCAATCATCTATCCAGCTGTTGAAGCGACTCATCGGTACTGCGTCCTTGGACTCCAGTCAATAGTCTATGTCTTTCTAATATGCTAGATTTTTAAAGGTCTCCTGTTCTGCAAAATTGCCTTTTTTGACCATGTTATAATGTTGTTTCCACCTCAAAAACATACTTGGAGTAGTATTTGTTTCATTCCCACATGTTTGAGTAATCCTGTATGCTGAGGCCGTCCCCTTGCTGAAAACGCTCGGTCTCTCGATTCTACACTGACACGTGAAACTACGATGTGCTCCTGTACGTTTCTAAAGCCCATACACCATTACCGGACTTGTTCTGGTGACTTCATATCAAATATAATCACTTTTTTCATCCGTAAGGAACTTCATTTGCGGAAAAAGTGCCAGTGCAGACACAGACAAATCCATATCAGAGGCAAACATCAACAACACGTACAGTACACACATCACATGCAACAAACCAGGTTTAATAAGTAGTGCTTAAAAATACAGAGGATATATACAAAATTTAAAAAGTAGTGGGACTAGTATGACTTAATTAGCCATTTAGCAGACGAACTGAGGTGAGGATGAAACTGATATGGCCTTCTTTGTCCTGAGTGGGAGTGATCACTACAAGGCCATCAGCTCATTTATCTGTCTGATAAATCAGATAATGGTCCAAAAAAATTCCTTGTTGGTTGCCAGAGATCAGAGGAGAGAATGGCAACAGTAACTCTGCCGTTGCAGTGTCTTATGCTCTCACCCAATATTCTCTATCCTCCTCTGTGTGTTTCCAGCCAACCCCTGTCCCTACACAGACGAGTACAATAACTGTCCCGACCTGAAGAAGGAATGGGGCTGCGGTAACAAGCAGGTGGCGTCGTGGTGCCCTGCCTCCTGCAAGTGCACCACTGAGATCATTTGAATACATATATTTTGACTCATCTGTCAGTCTTCATTACTATCATCAATAAACCTACTACATGCATCACAACATAAGTCTCTGTATATTTTTTTTTCTCGCCATTGTGGATTCTATCCCAGCAGCTTAGGTCCTGAGATGGGGCACACCGTTGGCAATTTAGGCAGCAGATCTTCAGCTCCATGTGCTCATAGTTAAACCTGGATGTTGTGCTTTATTTGAAGAGAATTATCCTTGTCCTCAGGGGTCTCCTTTAGGTCACATGGGTTCACATAAGGCTAAGTGAGACATACAGGTGGATCTGCAGGCTTCAGATACAAGAGCTCCACCAATTTCCTGTTTGCCATTAACCGTCTGCCTCTTTCCACATGAAATAACATCAGGAGGTGAGGCTAAGTCAAGGCCAGTGATGGACACAAGTCTACAATATGTTTGTTTAGCATAGACTATAATAGACTTTTCCAAAAATAAAAGCCAAAAACTTAAGACAATGAGGAAACATAAACAGAAAACAGTGCATTAATCTCCACTGTTCCACAGACAGCACACTGTTGTAACATCAATTAAACCTGATCAGAATGACCACAGAGAAACTTAGCGCCTGTGTAAGAGACATAAAGACCTGGATGACAATGATTACCTCCTAAACCCAGTGTGAGGGAGCTGTAGTCACCCCCCCTCACTGATCAGGTGTATGCCACCCACTCTCATAACACTATTTGTATACTTGTGTAAATATTCAACATTGACATTATATTACAATACCAGACTATTTAAAGAGGGTTTGGGGCATGGTTGGGTGGCCTGTTGTCTGTGGAGGGGGAACCTATGTCGGTCGGTATCATATTTTCTGGTGATTTTGTGGGATAAATTAAAGAGCTTTGATGAGATTTCCAGCTTTCCTTGTCATTGTGCAACATTTGTCTCAGCTGCTATGGCTATCCTCAGCTAGTAAGAGGCTCGTAACACCCAAAAATCTTACACCCAGAAAAAACAGGTTGTTATACTAGGCTCCAAAAACCTAAGAGATGCTCTATCTGAGCAGATGGTCTCCCTGGACGGTGTCAGTGTAGCCTCGAGTTCTACTGTGAGAAAGGAGTAACCCAAACACAAACACAAAAGAAAGAAATAGGATGTGGTGCAGTCAAGAGACTAAAGAGCTGCCAGATCACCTAAATGTACACATTGATCACCACTAATTGCTCTTGATTAATGCAATGTAAACATGGATTTAGGCAGTGTAAACATAGATTTCTCGCTGCCACGTTGTCCTTGAGTTTGTTTGCTCCGCTCTGACATATCTCGGTCTATAAAAGTCCACACTAAACTCCGCTCGGACAGTCTACAACCAGGACTGACCACCACCACCACCAGGATGTTCTCCTCTCTGTTGGCTCTGGGCCTGATCGCTGTTCTCCAGGTGCCCGGCCTGGCAGAGGACAGTGAGTACAGAGGTGTCATTAATTGGATATTTCATTAATACAATGCTAATGTATTATTGCTATGTTTCAGTAATGACCACGGCAACTGAGCAGCAGGAAATCGTGGACAAGCACAACGCTCTGAGGAGAGGAGTCCAGCCGTCTGCCAGTAACATGCTCAAAATGGTGAGATACCTTAGTTAAAGGTACGATTTGTAAATGTTGTCCTGTCTAAAACAATTCTCCTTTTAAACACCAGAGGGCAGATTTTTTGTGCACTTTTTGCTCACTTTTCTTTATCGCCATCAGGAGGCAGTGTTCAGATTTGTTCACAAGGAAGTGTCCATGTCATTTTCATATGATATTGAGGGGTCAACCCAGTTTATGAAGCACTCCTTAAGTCATTCCCTCTCCCACTAAACACTGTGTTTTCAGTGCAGGAGTATGTTGGAGCATGGTGTAGAGCAGGACCCCGCAACCCACGGACCTCCAGAGGCTTTGATCCGGACCCGAAAGCAATTTTCATAATGCTCACATATTTTAAAAATAGCTAAATATTACCGCATTTTGTTTCTGAACAGGCGCGACTAAGACGTGAAGGGTCTTTGTGGGTTACTACAGTTACAGAGTACACTGATCTGACTGAGACAGCAGCAGATTTAAATGAGCTAGAAAGAGCAGAAAACTGCTAAAATAAAAGCGAACTCCAGCTCAAATTTACACCACGAGAGCACAGAGAGGCAGCCTGCTTTTATCTGAACAGCGCTGTCAATGTCCCGACTTTAGAGCATCTTCACACTGGGCTGAAGTTATCACCAAGCCAGGACCATGAACTATAACAGTTATCAAATATGGACTGTTCCTTTTATGTCAGGATTAAAAGAATCTGTGTGAGTTTTGAAAACATTTATCTGTCCTGGCGCTGCTTTTCTCTAGCTTTTGTTTTTAGCATCTAATATGTCAGGTTCAGCAGGCTACAGCCCACAAACACTGTTCTCTCAATTAATATGAACTTTACACAGCAGAAATCTGTAATATCACATTTTCTGGTCTCACTTTACACAGGTGAACAAAGCGTCAATGAGACGTGAATTGACTGCGTTTTTGTGCATATTAATTAGCCGCTAAAATGCGCGTTTATCCAGTATTATTGCTGCACTCCCCTGCATCATTCTCATTCATAATTAATATATTTAAAATAATGTTATCCAAATACTGCAGCCTGGAGGACAGTGTCAGTCTTTATAAATCCATCTGTCTCCAATATGATCTGAGTCTGACACATTTTCAAACATCAGCTGCTGTTAAAGTGGAAATGATAAATTTTTCTCTGACAGAAATAATAATCGTACATGTTTAAGTAGCCCAGACTAAATACATACATAACATTGTAATATAGCCTATTTATTATTACTTTTATATATGTGTTATGTTCGGACCCCAGCGGGGTAGAATGTTAATTCTGTGGACCCTGAGCAATTTTAGTTGCTGACCCCTGGCGTAGGGGTAAAGTGACTACTCCTCAAGTAGCAGGTCACAGGATCAAATTCCTGTTAGGACACTGCCATCCAGGGACACCCTGTACCTTTGCCTTGTGTGTTGCTGAATAATGGATATAAAATTTGAAGTTACATCACACATTTAATTTAGTTAGTATTGTCTAGACAATCTTTTGTTAAACACGGTAGTGTAAATACCAAAATCTTCGTCTTGTTGCCATTTTAACAACAGTAAAGTCCCGTTGACGTCCGACGTTACGGCCACATTTAAACAAACCAACTTTTACCACAAGTCTTTGTACAACTGGCTTCTGCTGCTGTCCGTGTTCAGAAATAAGTACAGAGGTTCTCAAACTGAGGCGTATTCTGGTGTTTTATGGCAAAACTGACAACAATCAGCCATGTTTGTTTTGGATACAGGTCAGCGGTGCACTGCTTACGTCCCGCCCTTCGTTTCTCTGATTGGTTAAAACTTACGTGAAGGGATATCGTACTAACGTCTTTGTATAGAGTAGGAAAAGCGTTTGTCTGGCTGGACAGGCTACTTTGCATTAGTATTTCACGTTTTATAACTTAAAATAATGTGTATGTATGGAAAATGTCTTCTTTTGGGAAGCTGGTACTTTGACTTTGCAGAGAACGCTTGGACTTAGGTGTCTGTCGCCTCCTGCTGGCAACGGTGGGGACTGGACAGTACATAAAATGGCAATTTAGCATGCCTATTAGCAATATGAGGCTAACAGATAGATAAATAGGAGGACTGCTTTGTAGTGACAGCAGTTTAATGCTGAAATGATCAGAATGAGTCCAGTGACGGTGTATGGGCTTTAGAAACGCACAGGAGCACTTCCTGGTTTCACGTGACTACGTAGAGCCGTGAGACCGAGCGTTTTCAGCTCCTGAGAAAGAGACGGCCTCAGCATACAGGATTACTCAAACATGCCTGAACAAAACAAAATACTACTCCAGGTATGTTTTTGAGATGGAAACAACATAATAACATGGTTAAAAGCTCAAAAAAGCCAATTTAGGAAAATAGGGGAGCTTTAACTATTATTTATTCGTATGTCTCTCAGAGCCAATGTAGGAAATTTTGCATTGCAAGTGTAAAAAAATTATGTATTTTTGTTAAAGCTGCACTACCTGATTTATTTTCCTTGTATTTTGGTAAAGACAGAAGTCATCTGAACAAAAATGAGACTTTGAGGTCACCTGTGGGCTGTATTATAAGGATTTTTGTTTTAGAGCAAGGGAAGGAACAGTTTAACCAATCACATGCTTTCATAGGACAGGAGCTCTCTGATTGGTCAATACATCCTTTATCTAACTAGAATCTATGAGGAATAATGTGAAGGAGCTATTGTTTTCTTTCAAAATTTATAGCTTATTCACAGTATATTTATTTTTTATTTTAAAGAATTAAAAGCAGACTCCAGATCTGTGCTGTGTTATTGTGACAGCTCCTGGCTGTGGACAGACTCCAGGTTTGTGTGAGACTGTGACAGAGCGGCACCAAGGAGAGGAATTAGGAAAGAGTGTATCATTCAAACTCTACATTTTTTTTAGACACATCACTTTTACAGTCACAAAATCAGGTAGTGCAGCTTTAAGGGTTGTGGTAAGCAGAGGTTATTCCAACATTTTATTTTATTTTTTACGTAGAGTGTACTCTAAGGCGTTTTAACCTTTCTGCACAATAAGTTCACGTTCGTATGGGCTGCATATTCAGTGGTAATGTGCAAGTTAGAAGTTTGTGGGTTAAAATCATGGACCGGCCAACAACTTGTGGAGTCTGCTTTTCCTCCCTGTGCCACTGTGAGTCACATACAAATTAGTGTGAGAATAAAATGGTTGTCTGTAAGTGTCTTGACTCCAAGTGTCAGTTTCCCACTGTTTTAAACATTGTTATCAGTGAAACAAATGCTATGAATGCACAGTACTCAGTCTTGCAACATTAGTGCTTGTCAGTGTCAGAGAGTATGGCTGATCTAGGCCTCAACTGAAGGCTTTCTTGTGAGGCAGGAATGCTAACTACTCCACTAGCTTTATTATTTCACCATAACCTACATAGAGAATATCAGAGTCTAATTTGACCACTTTTTTGCCCCACAGAGCTGGAGCAGTGAGGCAGCGGCTAACGCTAAGAGATGGGCCAATAACTGCTACCAGGACCACAGTCCATCCGGCGACAGGGTCGTCAGCAGTAAGTCCACAACTTGGGATAAGTATAGTGGTATCTTTTTATTTGTTTTGCTGCCCTACTAACGTGTGTCCTCATGTTTTCTCCTGTAGCCAGCGGCTGTGGGAAGAACCTGTACATGTCCAGCAACAAGGTTAGCTGGAGTGAAGCCATTCAGTCCTGGTACGACGAGGTTAAGGACTGGCGATACGGAGTGGGGTCTGTCAACGGAGGAGTGGTGGGACACTTCACGCAGGTGCCTTAATATTTTATAAAACTTTGCATATATACATAGGCAGAGGGTAAAATGAGCATTGAACATGTCAACTTGTTTCTTAACACATATTTCTGACATGGCTGGTTTAACGTAGCCTGGCCAGCCATATCCATAGAGAGAGAACAGAGTACTATAGACAGGACATGGCAACTGCTTTGCTGGCAATCCCGGCGGCCATCTTTTGACTGTAGGTTATTGCTAATGCTAATGGTAAGGAACTAAAAACAGTAAAAAAAAAAAAAAATTTTTATTAAAACTGAGAAACAGGCAGTGTTTATCAGTCATCGGCTGCTCTGAATTTCTGTAATTGCCATCGGCATTGGCCATAGAAAAACCCATATTGGTCGACCTCTAGTAATATCAGATGACCATTACACCAACATGGATTATATGACAATGTACTAAAAACGTACCATTCTTTATTATGGAAATGTTGGAAACAGAGAGAAGTAGTTTGGCTTGACAGGCTAGGTTTGTGGTGGAATGATATTCTCTCCACTTCTGGATTATGGCCCCAACAGAGGTCATTGGAACAGAAGTTCAGAAATCCTTCTGTAACCATCAGCGTGTCCAAACAGAAAATATTGAACCTGGATGTTTTTTGCTAGCAACTCGGTCCACAACCACACCATAATAATCCTGTGGCTTAATGCTGAGTCTACTAACAGCAATCATGCCTGTGTGTTTGAATAATATCACCACATATTTTGATGCTATAGTGAAGAAATAACTTCACTTTAGGTACTTGCCCTGACAGATAAGACTTTGACCTTTGTGTCAGTTTTTGTTTCATGTTGATATGCCCTGTACTTGCAGAGATATTAACCATAAACCACACCGAGACATCTGCATTTTGAGTCTTTAGCAGCAGATTTTACCACAGAATTCTTACCTGCCTCCAGCTCACAAACACAAACTATATTTTCCAGTGAACTTTGTAGAGCTGTGTCTTGTTTTATGGTGCTAAGTCCTTGCAAAATATTTATTGCAATTGACTGTAGCCGTATTGAGGGCACAACATTAAAACATGCATCTCTGCACAAAAGGGCTCACAGGTTAGAAAATGTGAACTATTTTGAAATGATTTTTAACAGGTCATTGTTAATGTGTAGATTTGGAAGTATGGCCTTTGTATGGACTAAAGTAATTGGATATAACAAAACCAGTTATGTTTTGTGTTCCTTCTTACAGTCCAACCTGATTGGATGTGCCATGGCCTACTGCCCCAACGCCAAAGACAATTACTTCTACGTCTGCCACTACTGCCCACCGTGAGTAAAGGAAACTACTACTATTACTGCTACTACTAATACTGTTACTACTACTGTTACATCTACTGCTGCTGCTGGTACTACCGTCACTACTACTACAAAGTTAAAGGGCGTCCCTACACCTCAGGAACCCCCTGCGCTGACTGTCCAGGAGCCTGTGACAAGGGACTTTGCAGTGAGTGGTGGAAACTGGATTAGCTGTTTTATTTTGAAGTATTGCGTTAGGAAACATTTATTAAAATAGGTTACTGCTAAAACTACAGCGTAATACTCAGATAGTATCTTATATATTCAATCATCTACCCATGAGTCAGCTGTTGAAGCAACTCATCGAGACTGCGTCCTGTGAGTCCAGTCAATAGTCTGTCTTTCTAAAATGCTAGATTTTTAAAGGTCTCCTGTTCTGCAAAATCGACTTTTTTGAGCTTTGAACCATGTTATAATATTGTTTCAACCTCAAAAACATATCTGGAGTAGTATTTTCTTTCATTCACATGTTTGAGTAATCCTGTATGCTGAGGCCGTCTCCTTGCTGAAACTGCTCGGTCTCACGATTCTACGCTGACACGTGAAACTAAGATGTGCTCCTGTACGTTTCTAAAGCCCATACACCATTACCGGACTCATTCTGGTAACTTCATATCAAATAAAGTCACTTTATTCATCTGTAAGGAACTTCATTTGCAGAAAAAGTGCCAGTGCAGACACAGACAAATCCATATCAGAGGCAAACATCAACAACACGTACAGTACACACATCACATGCAACAAGCCAGGTTTAATAAATAGTGCTTAAAAATACAAAGGATATATATAAAAAAATAAAATTCAGAGAACTCCCTCATCTCTGCCGCGCACAGCGCCTCATTTACAAGAGAACAACAATAATAAAGCCCCGGGCGGATGGCAGAGAGACACATCTGCAGGTATTATTTAGGCTGCACCTGTTCACTCTGTTTACCATTGTTCAGGAAGTAGCTTGTTGTTAGCAGTGAGCTAAAGGAAAGCTAAGTGGCTAACAACAGCTAAAGTTTATCTGAAGTTTCAGTGGCCCCTCCCCCGGAGCGTTTCCATGGAGATCAGTGTCTTTCCTGAGGATGTGTCTTTTCCTCACTGATATTTGTATAAGACTTGACTTATATTAGGCCCATTATACAGTATATTGCTGAGGTATGGATTCTCTATGCATTGCTTGCTACTGTAGTGTCTCTGTTTTTGGAGGATAGTAGAAAGGTGTTAATAAAAGTCACTAACAAATTATTTATATATTTAATATATAAATAAAATATTTATATTTAATTATTTTTACCCTGCGTCATTGTTTTATTATCAACTTTTTTATTACATTTCTGTTAATAAGAAATGTACAATAATTTAAGTTTGATAAGAAGACACAAATAGGCTATGTAATACAAAAAATCCTTTTGGTCATAATTATACTGCAACTAAGTCTTTAATAAAATCGTAAAAAACTAATCATGAACATAAAATCGCGAATCGAATCAAATCGTGACTGCAGTGCGTTGTTACATCCCTAATAAAAATGTAATAAAAAACTATTTAAAATAACTTATTTTACTATCAATTTAATGTTTAAAATAAAAATAATAATAATCTTACCATCATGATAAATTCATCACAAGAATTAACACAAAAATCATAATTTGAATAACTGTTTTGAAACAAGCTATTAAAAATATAAAAATATGTAACAAAATATTGAAATCATATTTTCACCACCTTTCCATCAGAGACACTTGAGACTGCTTATGATGAAATATTTTTCAAGTACCATCTGCAAAGTGCTCACCTACCCCTAGGGGTCCCTGTACCCCTGGTTGGGAAACAATGGTCTACTTTATTGACTTTAGTGATTAAGATACAGGCGGATGTGCAGGCTTCAGATACAAGAGCTCCACCAATTTCCATCAACTGACTGCGTTTTTCCACATGAAGTAACCTCAGGAGGTGAAGCAGATTTTTTTTTTTTTTTTTTTCAGTTCAGTTTCAGTTGGATTTATACACTTAGGGCAGAGGGGGGTTCTATTTTTATTGTAGTCAATAAAAACAGTTTGTACTTACTTGTACTCTTCATTTTGTAAAAGTCTGGTGGAGCTCAGATGGCAGATTGAGTGCATTTTTACCAAGGCACCTGTAGGAAAACCAATTATTACACATTTGTCATTTAAGCCAAATATAAAAGTGACTTTAATATTTCTAACCAGAGTAAAAAATAGTGCTGGGCAATGTTTTTTTTTTTTTTTTTTTTTTTTTTTTTTTTTTGCGAAAAATAAGTAAAAATATCTTCTTACCTGTAAAGCTAGAGATATATCAGCTGAGAAGTCCATAAGGAGAAGATAAAGTTGACCTGAAACAACAGCAGCATTTTAAAAACTGAAAAGTAGCAGTTAGCTTGTTGACAGTTAGCCAAGTAACTGAGACTAAAGCTAGTAGAGCTATTACATATTTTACACCACAGTTCATCCCAAACATCCTGAAAATAATTATTAGGAAAGGTTCAACATTTTTGCTGACACACCAGGGTTATTTTTAGCTAGGTTTCTATCCATTTTTCAAGCCAGGCTATCCATTCTATCCATTTTACAAGCTAAGCTACAGGCTACAAGCTAAGCTACAGGCTACAAGCTAGGAAAGCTACAACTTAGGCCAGAGACAAAACTAATGTTAAAATAATAACAATGACAGTATATTCAGTCACAGAAAGCTTTAAACTAAATCATAATGACAGAATAATAAGATAAAAATGTGTGTCCAGACCTTTTATCTGAAGTTTCTCTAAGACTGAAGTTAACTCCCGCCTGGGAACAGTTAAAGTTTGAATCTGACGGACTGAACCCTAACTCAAATGGTTGGGTTATTATTTCTAACCCAATCTTAGGTTATAGCAACCCAACCTCTGACCCAACTCTGTCAACCCAGCAAATGGGTTATTGAAATAACCCATTAGATATCATTGGACAGAAATTGTATCCTTTTTTTAAGCACTTTTTCCAGAATGGTTTTCATGTTTTTCCACTGTCAACAGGGGTGAAAGTAAGCCGGTACAACCTGGTATTACGTACCGGCATAATTGCTACGAACTAAACCCAATACAAGCAACTTAATAACAATCAGAGTTCTGGCTGCTTTCACTTCAGTTCTGTTGTGGAGGCTGCGGGCAGCTTGCGCTCCGCAGCCACTCTGAACACTGCCATGGGGCTGACGCACACACGCACGCACACACACACGCGCACACACACGCGCACACACACACGCACGCACACACAGGAGGAGAGGCAGCGGTATCAGGGAGGAGACAGGTGAGGAAGGAGTCAGAGCCTGATGTTTGTCACCTGTTTGCTTTGTTTTTGTCCTTCACTAGTTTGTTGTTGCCGTGCATGAGGAAAGCCTCACAAGCTCCTCCCCTGAGCGTTACCATGGAGCTCCTGTCACTCACCAGTGTTACTAAAATAATGCTAAGCTTTGATGATAAGCTGCATTGAAACTGCAGTTTAATTCAGGCATAATTATAAATATAGTAGGCCTATTATAATCCATAATAATCAGCAGTTTTAGGAAATGATGGAATGTTGTAAATATCACTGACAAAAATACTACATTTATTAGATTCAGTTATTCCTGTGCTGAGTTGATAATTAATGTTTATCATTTTAGTTTAATAAAATGTGACTTTATTAATGTGGTTATTTCTATTTTTATTTTCATGTTTAACCACTGCAATAATAACCCTGATAAATGCCCACCATGTTTAATACAAATAAGGGTTCAAAATAAAATAAAGGTAGATCTCCTGGCCTTGATGACTTTAAAAGTATTTTGCAAAAAAGGTTGGGCATCACTGGTCTAGACAGAACTGTTGCTCAATACTAATGGTAATTTATATTTTGCTTATTGATTTTAGCCTATTGTTTTTGGTGTATATTGTTGCGTCAGAATTTCATTGCCCCCTCTTTATTTAATATGGACCCCCCATTGCCCCCTCAATGATATTTGTCTGGAGCCGCCCCTGTCTATAGCAGGTTATTAGCGAGTTAGCGACAGAAAGGAGTTTCCCCATGCTCTGACTGCAGCAGGAGTCGGGAGCTGCTGCCTGTGTCCCCCCGAGCAGCAGCTACTGTCCCTCAGTGTTTACAGCTGTGTGTCTGTGTCACACGGAGCAGAGAACCATCTTTGTTACTGCAGAAGTACGGGGGACCATTTGTTTTCATCCACTGCCGTGTGCCTCATAGAAAACAATAGGGGCATATTTTTTGACGTGTGTCTGGTGTGTGTTGGCCTTTATAGGGTGCGTTTGATTTGTTTTCAAACCCTGTTAAACCCTGTATAAGCCATGTCTATATTTTTCATTTATAGTCAAGATTCATTCTTAACCTCGTATATCTGCTTTTTCTGCTATTAAAACTATATATGTAGGCATAATTTGTTATAGTACCGGCATAAGCAAAAATCTACTTTCACCACTGGCTGTCAACAAGAATCTTTTTCTTGACAACACTTGGTGGTTATTCTCTTTTTAGAGGACACAGATTTTCCAATGCTATTAGCGTTGCAAGTTTGTGTGATGTTGGATTGGAGTCATAAAGCACCTCTGAGACACTTAAAGAGCTTTAGTCCATTACTCATTCACTCCACAGTCACACTGGTGTTTTGTTTTTGTTTTTTGTTTTTTGTTTTTTTGAATAAAGCTTTCAGAAACCACTGTGGGTAAACACAATCCTCCATCTACAGAGACCATCTAAAGCTCTGTCATGCAAAAAGGAAGCCATCTGTGAACATGGTCCAGAAGCACTGTCGTGTCCCGGGACAAGGCTCATTTAAAATGGACTGTTTCAAAGTGGCACAGTGTCCTATGGTCAGACCTGTCCAAATCTGACATTCTTTTAGGAAATCACAGACATTGTGTCCTCTGGGCTAAAGAGGAGGAGACCTTCCAGCGAGTTCTCAGCCTTCAGTACAAAAGCAGCTTCTCTTATGCCTCGGGACGGGGGCATAAGTGCAGACGCGACGGGCCGCTGTGTGTTTTGGAATGAACTATGAATGCTGAAAGGTTTATAAAGGTTTTAGAGCAACATATGCTTAAATGAATTTGATGTATTTCATTTTGTGTTTTATTGTACACTTTGGTTACTCTGGTTGTGCTTAGTGCTTTTTGGTCCATTAACTTTTGTCCTTTCTTTATTTCCAGCCAACCCCTGTCCCAACACAGACAAGTAAAACGGCTGTCCCGACCTGAAGAATGAATGTGGCTGCAATAACCCGCACGTGGCGTCGTGGTGCCCTGCCTCCTGCCAGTGCAGTTTTTTTTTACTATTAGCAATAAAGCTACTCTATCCCAGCAGCTTAGGTCCTGAGGTGGGGTGAACCCTTGGCAATTTAGGCAGTAGATCTTCAGCTCCATGTGCCCTTAGGTAAACCTGGATGTTGTGCTTTCTTTGAAGAAAAATAGCCTTTCCCGTGGCTGTTATCTTCTCCTCAGGGGTCTCTTTTAGGTCACATGGGTTCACATAAGGCTAAGTGAGACATACAGGTGGATCTGCAGGCTTCAGACACAAGAGCTCCACCAATTTCCTGTTTGCCATTAACCGTCTGCCTCTTTCCACATGAAATAACATCAGGAGGTGAGGCTAAGTCAAGACCAGTGATGGATACAAGTCTACAAAGTGACAGGCAACCCCTTTAGCAATGTGTTTAGCATAGGCTACAACAGTTGAGTGCCAAAATAAAAGAAGTTCTGTGTTGAAAATATTAGCTTTTTTTTATTTCACTGTCCTGCAGCTAGAAAAAGGTTTATGCTGTTTTGTAAATCACACTTTATTTTTGCCTATTTTGGTTATGCTGAGTTCAAATATGCCACTGAAAATTCCCTACCGCATAGTGTTTTCCCACAAAATAAGAATGGAGTTGTTAATAATTGTGGTAAATGACAGGGTTACAGTAATAGCAGTCATCACACCTTCCATGCCATTAGAATGCCAAAACTTTTTCTATTTCCTTTGGTCCACTGTCTAAGGTTCTCAACAGAAGCCCGGCACACTGTATGAGGAGCCCATGGTTTGTCTTGGTCACCAAGCTTCATCCTAAAATATGCAGAATATGCCTTTTTTTTTTTTTTTTAGAAAGTCTGTAATTTTCTGCTGTTGTTTGGATGTTGTTGTCACAGAAATCACCTGGCCTATGCTTGCATTTCTGTCTTTCATTTGTCATTATAAATCCCTGAAATCAGGAGTTTTGTGTGCATGTAAGTGTGCCTAGCATTCATATAAGGGCTAATCAGAGGAAAAGTGATAAATCTTGCCCACCTATTTTACATAAAGATAGTGTTTCCTGTGTTTGGGGGCAGTATATCTGGCAATAGCTCTAACATTTATGGTCCATCTTAGGCAAAAAAGCTCTACACTGTGACTTTGCGAAAAGCTGTGACGCTCTAGAGCAAAACTAACAGCAGATCTGGGCTCAGCATCTAAAAATCTGTAAAAAACAACTATCAGATTCTGTTCAGCAAATCTGATGCAGGAAGAGAGCAAAGAAAAAAATATTAAAAACATTTTTAGATGACAAAAATGAGTGGTTGTTGTGAATATACTGTAGATGTATAAATTTGAAGTAAAATTGCACAGAAAGTTAACTTATTAAAGTGGGATTGTGGCCTTTGATGGATAGACTATGAGCATATACTGACAAACAATGGCAGTGTTCCATAGTTCATTACCTACTGTCTAATTTAAGAATTCAGTGACAAATTGCTCCATAAAAAGCTTAATACCCAGCTAATGTTCTACCCAAACATTAACCAACATCACCAGCAGCTATATTATGTGGCCAACAAAAAATATATTGCAGTTTGCTTTACACCAGAATGTGTGTAGCAAAATATTAAAAGGTACTAAAACAACAATGCGCACCTTTAAGATCTGTTTGAAAACAGATCTGGAGTAATATGTCCGTAATAATTAACAAAGGATAACAGGAATTGACTTTGGGACCTGGTTTTTCCAGACTGGCCTTGAGCTGTGGGTGAGGCATAAACACAGAGAGGTTTGGAAGAAGACGACAGGAAGAGGCACTGAGCCAAAAACAGAGGGCGAAGAAGTATTCACAACTGTATTCAAAGACATGCACTGTTACATCAAGAAGTTATCAAAAGTTATCCACAGAAATATTAAAAGTGAAAAGCCAAAAGTAAAAAAAGGTACTACTTAAAGGTACTATGAGCAGTATATTTTTTAAATTACTTCAGAAAAATTACCCACGTGTCCCCAGATATGTGGTAAATATCTTTAAATCAAATATTAGTTTTACTGATAACAATTTACAGCTGATTTATTCACGACGGCAACGGGAACGGCAGTAGCTCAGTTGGTAGAGCTGCTTGTCCAATAACCAGAAGGTTGGCGGTTCAAACCCCACTCACACTGTTGCATACTATCATTGTGTCCTTGGGCAAGACACTTAACCCACCTTGCCTCCATTGTCTGCGCACACTGGTGTATGAATGTGAGTGTGAATGGGTGAACGGTTCCTTGATGTAAAGTGCTTTGAGTACCCATGAAGGTAGAAAAGCGCTGTATAAATGTGACCATTTACAAGTAAAAAAACATTTTACATAATGGCCAAGTTGTTTTAAACCCTGCTTTGCCGATCGTCCAATCAGAAAAGTGGAAAGAGCTTGATGTTCTGGCTGCCACATAGGTCAACATGTTCATGCAGCAGGACAAAGCTGCAAAACCAGTTGTTAACAGAGCTCAACACACAGACCACTGTTATGGTGTAGACTGCAGTACGAGCGCGTGCGGCCTTTAAACCCTCTGCCACCAAGAGCATAAAAAAAGAGACTTTTCTTTCAAAAATGTGTTAATGACAGGGCTTAGTTAGTTACCAGCAACAGACTAATTTTTGGAGCAAATTTCTTAGCTGTAAGTTAAAACCAGTAGTTTGTATGATTTATTCTGTGTTATTTATTTGATTCATGCAAAGGAACATTAAAGGTCCCACTAGCTATTGAAACTTGGTATCATTTTTCAGTAGTATTGTAACTTTTCTTTTCATACCACATTTAATGGTACCCAGCCCTAATTAAAGTGAAAGTATATTTAAGGAAATGTACTCACATTAACCATGCATTATCATTTATGCATTTGTTTCATAAATAGGTTAAATTAAAAGCATTTTTTCTAGGAAATAAAATCAAATAGCATATTGACAAGACATCATATAGACTGTATTATTAATAGGGCTGGGTACCATTCAGATTTTTTCGATACTAGTTCTTAAATGATACCAGTTTTTTGATTCCAGTACCTGAGCGATACTTTTTCTGATCCCTATGGTTTTCTAATTCATCTTCTACAATCATAAAACACAATAATATTGAAAAAAAATGTTTGGAGCAAAATTCTTAGCTGTAAGTTAAACCAGTAGTTTGTATGATTTATTCTGTGTTATTTATTTGATTCATACATGCAAAGAAACATTAAAGGTCCCACTAGGTATTGAATATATATATTTTTTTCTTTTGATACAACAAAAGGTGTCGTTTAACAGTACCCAGCCCTACTTATTAACAATTTTAATCTGCACACTCCAATAAAGGATGCTCCCATTGTCTGTTGAATTCATGGCTGCCAGAGAAAACTAAAATCAGAGCTAGAAATTTAAGGTAAGCGCTATAATTTTGGTTTGATTTCATTTATCAGTATCAGTATCAGCAGAAAAAGTTTGCTGACAAACCCTGTCCATGATGATTTCTTCTTTACTTTGTTTTATTTTGACTGAGAACCTTCATAAACACAACTGTGCCTAAGTTTTAACATGAAAAATCTGAAACATGCACACAATTAAAGTTATTAACTACATCTATGTCCTCATTTCCTTATCTGAGCAATATTTCTCAGTCTCTTTTGGCGTGCGGACAAGCTTTGAGAAATCCAGCCTCTCTGTTTGTTTTTAATGAACTCGGTCTATTATCACACGCACAGAGAGCCAAGTCCCACACAATTGTTCTGCTTCTGAATCACAGCAATAGGAAATCAGGCCCGAAGTGCGATAGAACGATTTTATTAGACCAAATCAAAACATCTGCGAAAGAAGTGGAAGTTTGGAAAAATGAAAAACATCCAGGAGCAGGACGGGACTTGGCATCGGAGGAGTTTTTAGATCCAAAACCTGCTGTGAGCTGGAGGACCAGGATGTTTTAATACAAAGGAAAGTACAAGAGCTAGATTTAACTCTGGAAGCCCGAGGTAAAAGTGTAAAAAGTTAAGAAAACAAAAAACTTAAGTAAGTGGAAGGTATGCAGTACTACTGCTAGTCTTACTACTACTAGTTCCATACTACTGCTACTACCACTGCTGGTGTTACTGCTCCTATATTACCACTACTACTAATGTTTACTACTATATAAATGCTACTACTGCAACTGCTACTACTACTATTACTATTTCTCCTACTACTACTACTTGTACTACTGCCAGTACTACGATTACTTCTGCTGCTGCTAGAACTACTACTACTACTACAAATGCTACTACAACTACTACAAAGTTTTACTACTGTGTAAATGCTACAACTTTTACTGCTACTACTATTACTACTGGTATTACTTTTACCACTGCTTTTTACTACTATATAAATGCTACTGCTACTACAACAACTGCTACTACTACTATTACTATTTCTCCTACTACTACTACTTGTACTACTGCCAGTGCAACTATTACGTCTGCTGCTGCTATAACTACTACTACTACTACTACAAATGCTACTACTGTAAAATTTTACTACAGTATAAATGCTACAACTACAACTACGACTGCTACTTCTACTATTAACAATACTAGTGCTACCGCTAGTACCATTCCTACTATTATTACTTCTACTGCTGCTATAACTACTACTACAAATGCTACTACAACTACTACAAAGTTTTACTACTGTGTAGATGCTACAACTTTTACTGCTACTACTATTACTACTGGTATTACTTTTACCACTGCTTTTTACTACTATATAAATGCTACTGCTACTACAACAAATGCTACTACTATTACTATTTCTCCTACTACTACTACTACTACAAATGCTACTACTGTAAAGTTACTTCTACTGCTACTACTATTACTACTGGTATTACTTTTACCACTGCTTCAACTAATACCATTACTGCTACTACTACTATTACCACTACTATTACTGTTACTACCAATTTTGTCCCTGAGGTAAAAAAAAAAACTTTTATTCATTTAGAGATTTTACACATTTACTTAAAGAGCAGTAACATTTTTCTTTTAAAATCTATCCAAGTAAAAGTCTGTGTTAGAGCAAAAGTAACTCTGCTAACAGACAGGACTTGTTCTTTGACAGCAGAATGTCCCTGCAGGGCTACCGTAGCTGATTGCCTGCTCCTAAACAAGGACTGTGAGGCGCTGACTTGCAATCTGCTCTTTCACCACCAGATGTCACCAAAAACAGCCCCTTAAACTCCACACCACACCTTTCAATAAAAGTGAATACATTTCTACAGACTACAGACAACTCCTGGGCTAACTGTGATGGGACAGGGCTTCAGACCAGGATCTTCTCTCACAGGGAAACTACTGCAAAATCTAAAATGTACTCAAAATCTCTACTCAAGTAAAAGTGCTCTTATGTCAAAATATTAATAGTTATAATAGTAAATATAGTCAACAAATGCATTACCTGAGTGCTGACTGTTAAAGTTTACTAGAAAGTACTTACTGCTACTACAACCACAAAATATTACTAGTGCTACTAATACTCACATTGCTACTACTACTACTGGATTGGATTTATATTGCGCTTTACGAGCTTCTCAGGCTTCTCAAAGCGTTTTACATGAGTCCATTATTCAGTCGCTCCTCAGTCACACTCAGTGGTGGTGAGCTACTCCTGTGGCCAAAACTGCCCTGGGACAGACTGACGGAAATGTGGCTGCCATTTTGTGCCAATGGCCTCTCCGACCGCCACCAGTCACACTGACACATTTATGCCCATGAGCGTAAAGACATGGTTTACAAGCAAAATGCTTCCGGAACAAAAGTAGTGAAATTTTTCTTGGATTAGGTCACTAATAAAGAAAAAGTAAGTGAGAAGTGCAGATTGGATATAGTTTCCAAGAAACATTATTGTGTCAAAATAAGAAATTTATGCAAAATAAGGCAAAAACGGTAGTTTATCAGAAGGTACAGTGTCTACAAGCAACCAGTTCTATCTGAAAGCTGCACATTCAATACATTCATTTTAATATGGCTAGAGTTTTGACATAAAATGTTTTGTTTTTATTTGTAGAAATCTCTCTCTTGGAAGTGGACAAAATGCATGCATGTAGAGAAATTAAATATTTTCAAAATATAAATATTATTTTTAAGCAAAAATGCCTAAATCTATTGTATAAACAGATGTGATTTTGATGTGAAACAATATCATTAAATATCTTGAATACATAGCTAACCAGCACAGTTATCAATTGATTTTCAGTTCATCTTATCAAAATAAATGAGATTTAGCCACTTTTATCTCTGAAGCAGATCGAGTCCAAACATTTGTAGACCAGTGTTATCAATGCCGGTTGCAGCAATCGAACCATCAACCTTCAGGTTAGTGGGAAAATGTCTCTACCGACTGAGCTACTGGCACCACAACTTGTGCTGCTAATACTAAAAATGCTACTACTACTACTAATACAAGTGCTACTACTAATACTATTACTGCTACTACTATTACAGTTACTACTACAATTCTTCTGCAGTAATATTGACTCAAATAAAAGTATGTTGTGTGGAAGTAAAATGTACTGAAATGTAAAATGTAAAATGTGCAAAATAAAATGTAAAAAGTATATGGTTACTTTCCTTTACTGGTAACAAATAGCCGTTCACATGCCTTTAAAAGAATGAGTTTTAGTTGCAGTCTGCTCTTTCACCACCAGATGTCGCCAAAATAGCCCATAAAACTCCACACCCCACCTTTTAATCAACACATCTCTGCACTGCATTACAGGCGTCACCCGAGTTAACCCTGTAATGGGACGGGGTTCAGGTCGGGCTCCCCTCTCTCTCAGCGGGACTCAGTGATACCAGGTCTGGAGGGTCTGGAGAGACTCGATAAGGAGGACTGTACCATCCTGTGGCTCTTATCAGCTCCTGCAGTCCGACTACAGTTAGACCAGAGTTAGACCAGGGTTAGACCAGGGTTTACTGCGACTTTAAAATGATATTACTCAAGTAGAAGTACAAAAAGTAGAAATAGTAAAACTGTTTAATAGCCTAAAAGCATATTATGATAGGAATGACCTGTGTCAATAGATAAAAATAATAGTGCTTTGGCCAATCACATGCAGTGCTGGTATCATATATTTGGGGTCCCTAAGCAAGTGCTTCGTTTTGTACACAAAGTAATAATGACTCAACAACAGGGGCCCCAGGTGAACAGACGGTAAAAAGAAGCCTTAATGGCATTGGCCCCCCAGTGTCAGATTAACTCAAAAATAAAAGGAAATATCAGGCTGAAAATTACACAAACAGGCAACCAAAAAACTAAAAAAGTTGCAGAATCAGTCAAATATGTAAAGAATGTTTAAGTATGGGGGCCCTCTAATGCCTGAGTTGCTCCCATGCATCAGTGGCTGTTGCTCTACATGGCTTGTCAACATCGGATGAACAGTGGTGGAAAATCTTACTGGAAAATGGTTATTCCAGCACTGGCTATGTCAGAAAGAAACAGCCCCAAAAAGAAAAAAAAACATATTTAGAAGCCGTATGAAATGAACATATAGTAAAAAATAGCAATGTATTTGTGCAATTATGAACAAGACAGAAATAAAAGTTAGTTAATATTGGACTCAAAGCTACAAACCAAGGTCTGATGTTGTGACATTCTGTAAAATGTAAAAAAAATCTCATAGAAATACTATTTTATTCCTAATAGGCCAAAAGCATTACATTAGGCAATCACACTGAGTTATAGATATATGTATTTTTAGGCCTTTTTTGATCGTGCAGTCTAGAAGTGAAAGGAAATCATGAGAGAGAGAGTGAGGACAGACATTTGGCCAACTGTCAGAGTCTGGAATTGAACCCTCGACACTGAAGCAAGCTGTAGTTACTGAGTCTATGCACCGCAGCTCTGCCAACTGAGCTACAGCACAGCTCATTTTTAACCTGATGGCACACAAACATTTCAAAAAAAGTTGGTACAAGGCAACAAATTATAGTTTTATGAAATTTGGGAACAATTGCATTCATATATTTTACACATTGTCCCAACTTTTTCTGAATTTGTGGGTAAGCACTAAACCTCAGGTGATGACATTGCTGCAACACTGATGTTAAAAGTCCAGTCCTGTTCCAAAACTATGTAGAGCAGTGGTGCGCAAACTGTGGTCCAAATTTAATTTAATTTAAAGTAAGACGTCTGTGTAGGTTCTTTCTAAAGCAAGTTTTATTTTCTGCTTTGTTTGGGGTCTCAATATAAAGTATACAGTAGAGGACCGCTGCTTATTCCTTGTTTAGTTCTGGTTTAGAGCTGGTTTGATCTAGCCTTAGATTAGTCCTGGTTTAGTCAGGGCTTAGGCCTAGATTTGTCTTGGTTTATAATAGATTTAGTCAGGTTTTAGTCCTGATTTAGCCCTGGTTTAGTCCTCTTTTAGTAATGTTAATTATAGCCTGTTGAAGATGGTACTTAGAAAGCCAAATATTTTCTGAGGTGGTACTTGGTGTTGTAAGGATTTGTTCATTTTGGGTGAAAGCATCAAAGAGGACGATGATTCAGAAGTGTAATCAAGTCAGAAGTTTATTCAGTAAAAACACAGGTAAGGTTACAGTCAGCAGAATGAGTGCGCTTCTAGAGGGAGGAGTGTCCTAAGTTTTTATACTATGTATGACGATGTATGACGATCTCTGCATAGCATTATCTTCTTGCCTTCGAGTAACTTTTTTGTGCATAGGGCAGGGCCACAAAAAGTTCTCAGTTTCTGCAGAGTCTTCCCACCATCGACAGGAGCCCCCCCTGCAACCTTGGGTCCGATAACTTTGTAGCACGCTCATTATTTGTGCCATATTTGTAATGCACCTAAGAGTAGAGCGACCTTAGAGTGAAAGAAGAAAAACATCACATAAAATCAAAGTATTATTATTACTAATGTTGAAGTGTTATTAACCTTAGCAGTAGTACATCAAAATATAAGTTTAATGGTAATACGCAAAGCTAAATACAGAAATATTCAATAGAGTGTAAAGTTTAAGAACCACTGATGCCGAATATACTATGGTTCTCGTTAGTAAAACTCAAACTCTGGGTGAATATTAAAGGAGACGTTAACATTTCTTTCAGAGCGACACCGCAGCACATGAAAACACTTACCTCCTGTGTGTCTTTACTTTCTGTAACCTGATAGTGCGGCTGTGGGCATGGAAGCAAAATTTAAGGTATTTCAGAAATGGAGAGTTTGCATTGAACTTACTCTCTGTGTAAGAAGCCAACAAGGATACTTAATATAGATACTTTTTCCATTAAGATATTCATTAAAGGTCCCCTATTATAATATTTTTTTTTAGCTTTTAGCCATGGTATAATGTTGTTTCCACCTCAAAAACAGACCTGGAGTAGTATTTTGTTTCATTCACCTTTGAGTAACTCTGTATGCTGAGGCGCTGCCCTTCTAAAGAGCTGAAAACGCTTGGTCTCACAGCTCCTGAGCACATACAACGTCACCGGACTCATTTATCTATCTGTTAGATGTTTTCCATACATATACATTATTTTAGGTTTTAAAACGTGAAATGCTAATGCAAAGGTGTCCAAAACTAATTCAAAAGGCCTGAAAAAAGTATAATATGGTCCCTTTAACATAAATTCTTTTTCCAGTAGAATATTGTGTTGTTATTCATTAAATGTTGACAAGCTGTGACCATCAATGGGAGTGTTCCTTATTTAAATGAATTAAACAGTTTTCCTCAAATTAATAAAAGGTTGCACATGTTTAATTAGGATTTTGTATCAATATTGTTTACTAAATTCTTGCCTGGCTCAGTTTGTTTTCTGCTAAATTGTTGTACCTGAATTTGTAACACAGAGGAGCCAGTCGCCCAGTCTCAAGTCTATTTTTCCACTTCCTGTTTCCAGACTGTGAGGCTGCAATAACGTCTCGGACTAAATGAGCGCTCCACTGTCCGAGACAAACCAGTGATAATCAGCTAACTGACTTCCTGTGTATTTTCTCCATGACAGTGTAAACTTCCTTTTCTGCATTTCTTTAGCTCACTTCCTGTGCTTGCTCCTCTGTGTTCATTTGAAGAAACGCCAGAGACAAATGTGTAGTGGACGGAAAGGCCCTCGACCCGAGTTCGTTTAGAATCTGAAAAAAGGTTAAAGCTTAAAAAGTCTTTCTGTCTCCCTCCTAAACCAGGTCTAAACCGGGACTAAACTAAGACTAAACCAGGTCTAAACCGGGACTAAGCTAAGACTAAACCAGGTCTAAACCGGGACTAAGCTAAGACTAAACCAGGTCTAAACCAGGACTAAGCTAAGACTAAACCAGGTCTAAACCGGGACTAAGCTAAGACTAAACCAGGTCTAAGCTAAGACTAAACTAAGACTAAACCAGGTCTAAACCAGGACTAAACTAAGACTAAACCAGGTCTAAGCTAAGACTAAACTAAGACTAAACCAGGTCTAAACCAGGACTAAACTAAGACTAAACCAGGTCTAAACCAGGACTAAACTAAGACTAAACCAGGTCTAAACCGGGACTAAACTAAGACTAAACCAGGTCTAAACCAGGACTAAACTAAGACTAAACCAGGTCTAAACCGGGACTAAACTAAGACTAAACCAGGTCTAAGCTAAGACTAAACCAGGTCTAAACTGGGACTAAGCTAAGACTAAACCAGGTCTAAACCGGGACTAAACTAAGACTAAACCAGGTCTAAACCAGGACTAAACTAAGACTAAACCAGGTCTAAACCGGGACTAAGCTAAGACTAAACCAGGTCTAAACCAGGACTAAACTAAGACTAAACCAGGTCTAAGCTAAGACTAAACCAGGTCTAAGCTAAGACTAAACCAGGTCTAAACTGGGACTAAGCTAAGACTAAACCAGGTCTAAACCGGGACTAAACTAAGACTAAACCAGGTCTAAACTGGGACTAAGCTAAGACTAAACCAGGTCTAAACTGGGACTAAGCTAAGACTAAACCAGGTCTAAACCGGGACTAAACTAAGACTAAACCAGGTCTAAACCGGGACTAAACTAAGACTAAACCAGGTCTAAACCAGGACTAAACTAAGACTAAACCAGGTCTAAACCGGGACTAAACTAAGACTAAACCAGGTCTAAACCAGGTCTAAACTAAAACTAAACCAGGACTAAACTAAGACTAAACCAGGTCTAAACCAGGTCTAAACTAAAACTAAACCAGGTCTAAACCGAGACTAAACTAAGACTAAACCAGGACTTAACCTCTGCAAAAACAGGATAAAAACATGACTAATCCAGGTTTAAATCAGGGCTAATCCAGAAAATAATCAGTACAAAACCAACAAAATTCCAGGTCTAAACCAGAACTAAACTCGGACTAATTCAGGACAAATCCATAACTAAAACTAGGACTAAACCAGGACTAAAGCAGGTCTAAATCAGGATTAAACTAAGACTAAACCAGGTCTAAACCAGGATTAAACTAAGACTAAACCAGGTCTAAACCAGGATTAAACTAGGACTAAACCAGGACTAAATCAAGACTACACCAGGTCTAAACCAAAAATAAACCAGTACTAATTAAGGACAACTTCATAACTAAATCAAGACTAAACAGGTTTAAAACAGGAATAAAAACATTTCTAAATTGAACTTAATGACTGAAATTGATCTGTGCACCACCAGTAGAACCCGTACCACAGTTTGCAAACCACTGTATTAGGTCATTAATTCTTACTTTTCATTTTAAAACATACATTACATTAATCTCACTTGACTTCAGTTTAATGCGAGCCTTAATATCTTGCAGCTACAAAGCCAACGTGACCAAATCTTATCAGAAAACCCTGGAACAGCAGCTCGAGCCTCAACCCGCGATCGTGTGTCGGCCTCGTCTCCAGTGAAAACAGCAGCAGTTCCTTCCTTCACGCCGGGCCTCAAAAAACAACTAAAACAAACCGCGTTTAAGTTTTCAACACCCGCCCACGGCCCAAAGTAAACGCAGTCCCTCTGTCACCCGTCACAGAAGGGCAGGAGGCAGTAGTTTTAATGATAAAGTCTTTGAGGAAAAAGAAACTGTGACGGTGGCAGGCGGTGATTTAAATCTAGTGTATATAAGGTGGTGCTGCTGTGGACACTTCCCCATATTGTTCAACATGCGAGGGGTAAAAGCCATTTGTTTGCATACTGGGGGCTAGTACAGAGCCAGTTTCTGCACAAAGAAAATAAATACAACAGCTGAACTTGAAATTTGGGCTTGAAGGCACTCCTGACTCATGAGGACTATCAATCTTTTTAACTTTCTACAAACCACATTTATGACTTTTCAAGTTATTCATTTGAGCCTGAGGTGGCGCACTCCTTTGAGGATTGCTTCCTGCATCAACCCAAAACATGCACAACAGGCTATAATCCTCCAGCTATAGATGCTCCTGACCAGGATCCTGGCTCAGGACCTGGAGAAGGGTCCCAGGGCACTGTACTGCTCCTGACAGGTTTAATCCCAGCGGCACCATGGGTCAAATACAGAGGACAAATTTTACCATCCATCCATCCATCCATCTTCTTACGCTTATCCGGGACCGGGTCGCGGAGGCAGCAGTCTAAGCAAAGATGCCCAGAGGTGAGGGGCCAGACTAAGAGCAGTTCATAAATTCATAAATCCCCTATGAACAGTTTAATATCGAGGACCGTGACATCGCCCGGTATGGCGCAGCTGGGGCCCCACCCTGGAGCCAGGCCTGGGGTTGGGGCTCGAATGCGAGCGCCTGGTGGCCAGGCCTTTGCCCATGGGGCCCGGCCAGGTACAACCCGAAAGAGCGACGTGGGCCCGACCTCCTGTGGGCTCACCACCCGCAGAGGAAATCGTAGGGGACCGGTGCAGTGTGGATCGGGCAGCAAATTTTACCTACGGGGACAATAAAGTCTGCCCTAACCTTAACTCCTCTACTGTACACTGTAGACTTGTTTTTTTTTTTTTGTTTTTTTTTTACATAACTGCGCAAAACACAATTAGGAAAATCCCTTTAGCACAATAGATGAAATTTCAGGTTCCACATATCTTAAGTAAGGATCCCAGATAGAGAAAAAACTGTATTAGTCACGTTAAATACTGTATTCCAGCAGAACTAAGTCCACCAACACCTTCTGCCTGCCTTTAGCCGTTGGCCCTTTTCACTGATCCACTGCAGTAAAATGTTCTTTCTGGAAGCAAAAGTGAGTATACTGTATAGTCTTTTTTTTTTTTTTTTTATCCTTTGATATTTGACAAAAATGACTGTAGACTTTTACCCAATGCAAATAAATTATCTCCAGTAAAAGAGCTCAGCAAAATTACTACATTACTACAAAAAATTCTCTCCCCCTCCCCCTTCCATCAACAGAACCAACCTGACCTCATGGATGTTTTATAGAACTGGATAATGAATGACGTCACGACCGCCGTTGTTTTCAATGGCCGTGCTCAGTGGCGCATGATGCCAAAAAAGTTTTTTACTTCCGCATTGTGCGGCCCATAGAGGGCGCACTGCGACCTTGGAGCAAGCGCTGTGTTGCTCCGCGTACCATGTGACCGGCTCTGACCAATGGCGCGATGGCGGGCTAGAGCGGTGACGTCACATACCATTAAAAGTAATTTTTTAGCCAAATTAAAGATTTTGAAGAGGGAAAAAGTCCATGTTGTGAAAATAGATAATAAACACTACAAAATCCGACCATTTTCTCAGCTGAGCACCAGGCGTTTCTTTTTACATTGTGCTCTATGAGGAAAATGCTTTCTGGGCCACATTGGATTTTTTGCTGCAGTTCTGCGGAGCGGCCACTAGGAAATTTGGCATCAGGGGAGAGGGGGCGGTGCCCTATCCAGGTCTTATTATACATCCATGCCTGACCTGCACACATTTTTTAGGAGTGAAGATATCACTGCGCTGACGCTGAAGTGCTCCTAAAGTGTTATTACGCCTTACATTATAGTCCCCATTTTTATCCGCTTAGAAAATTGAAAACTGTACTTGGGTCACGTAACTAGTCACGTAACCGTATTTAAATCGGGAAAACGTGGAAGAGCTTGGTTGCTTCTAACTTGAGCCGGGTTTGGTTCCATAGGGATATGTTTGGCAAAGCTAAATGCTAACAAATTAGCGTCACTCCCCAGGCAAAGGGCACACAGGACAAAGACCAGAGAGGTACGCATCAACTCAGCTAAGATCAGGGAAGAACATAGTTTAGTCTGGAAAAACGGTGGCCTGTTCCTTTAAAACTTAGCAGCCTGGAGGTGAGCAGTATACACCATACATTTTCCCATCCCAGTGGCTTCCATAGCATGACTGCTGGTGTTGTTTTAATGAGTGTTCGTGCTCGTCTCTGAGTTCACTCTGTGGCCAGTCGCTAATGTCTTAATGCCTTTACTGTAACTAACCCAGTCCTGCTTCACGTCAAAGCACTGTTGTTCTGGTCGACAGCTCCTCAATGCACTCGCTGCTCCTTCAGCTAAACGTACGTTACACAAACATTTACAGAGAGGCTGTACATGAAGAGGAAATGGTTAATGCAGGCTGTGTAGGAGGCGTTTCCTACATACAGTCTATGGACCAAACACTCATTCAACATTTAAACAAAAACATGTCGCAGAATGAAAGGAGCTGTCAACTTCTGCTGCAAAATTAGACCCAACTGCCTTTGTTTTTTCTTTAGGATCGGAGTAAATTGAGCAGAAGCAGATTTTCAAAGCAAAATAAAAGAAAATAAATATAGCTAAGTGGTACCAGGCTGGATTAGTAAACACTGCATTAATCATTTGGCAGAATAATAAATATGAGAAGTGCCATTTTAATAAACAAAATGGTGGAAAGTAAATGTAGCAGTATTAGTAGCAGTATAAATAATAGTATAGTTGTAGATTGTGTCAAAACCACTAAAGGTCTTGGTCTTGAGACAATTTTTTTAAGGTCTTGGTCTCATCTCGGCTGCAATTTTACTCCGTCTTGTCTCAATATTGGATGTGGCAGTTTCAGAGATTTTTTTTTATTTTTATTTTTTTTACCAAACATTATAAAAAAAAAAAAAAACATAATTCATAATTTTAAAGAGGTCAGTTTTCAGCATCAGAAGAACTAGGAAAATGATCTGTCTCTGTTTGTTTGTGGAGTCTGTCACAATAGATCAATAAAATAATCATTAATGTTTTTGTTTTTTTTACTTTTCCCATTTATTTAGTGTTAGTTCACAGGGTTTGGCCTTCTCCTTGCTCCTTAAAAGTCTCTTTGAGTACTTTTACTTCTACATTACAGAATTTTCTTGTAATAGTACTTTTTTATTGATAGATTAAACTAAAAGAATACAAATAGTTTAAGTGAAATAGTACCAAGTCAGTGACCTCTGACCCTGCTAACAAACAAAATAAGCCTTTAGAGCAGGGGTCTCCAACCTTTTTGGGTTTGAGGGCTACCCAAAAGATGAGAATTTGTACTGAGGGCTACTCATGCAAAATAATCCTCTATATTAAAGTCTTGACATGCCTTTCAAATGACACTAGGATTGTATGATTGTTTGCTTTGCATTAATGATAATGTTTATAAAAATAATCTTGTAATTAAACATAAAAACAAGTTTAAAAAAATAAATTATGACTAAAACACTGCAGTAGTCACTGTTTATAAGTATCCCTCGCGGGCACCTCACAGGCTCCAGAAGGGCTCCCTGGTGCTCGCGGGCCCCTCGTTGGTGACCCCTGCTTTAGAGAATGAGTGACTGCAACATCATGCTGTGAAGCTAACACTGAGAAACTTACAAAATGTGATTAAAGTTAACACTTTATTAAGAAGAGAAAGCAATATGGTTTCACTAAATATGTTTAAGAGACTCTTAAATGTCTGGGAAGAAAAATCCTTGTGCTGCAGATGTTTTACCTGACAAACTGATTTTACAAAATGTTTATATTAGATTATTTATTGTGGGTTTTTATTTATTTTAATGTTTTTTATTTTAATGATTTTACTATTCTACTGTATAGTTCCAAGGTTCTGAATGTTTGTGTTGAATGTTGTTTGCTGAAACGTGTAAATGAGCTGCTGTCTTGGCCAGGTCACTCTTGAAAAAGAGATCTGTAATCTCAATGAGGTTTTCCTGGTTAAATAAAGGTTAAATAAAATTAAAAAAATAAAAATAATATAAGTGATTTATGGATTTGACTTTTACCTAACCTGTTAGCAATTACTTCAAGAAAGTCCTGGGCCCATATGCAATATAGTAAATTATTTTTGATATTGTTAATGTAGCTATGTATTAGTTTTACAATGGGTATATTTTTGTATTTGTATTGTTTCCTTGACCTTGAACTGTGTCTGTTACAGCACTAACCCAGCTGCTGAGTGGGGGAGACGTTGAATGGCTTGGCAGAATTAGTTTTTAATTATACTACTTGAAAATTACTTCTTCACTGTCTGCCCCAAAACCCCTGGCCTAGACCCAGTGTAAGCATTTCTGCAGCTTTGTGTGTAGCTATATACATTCATATGTAAAAGTTTGGGCACCCCACAGGCGAAGTTGATGTTAAGGCCAAGAAAAATACCAAAGAGACATAGGCGAGGAATGGTGAGAGTGGTTAAAGACAACCCACAGATCACCTCCAAACACCTACAACATCATCCTGCTGCAGATGTTTCTGTACATGGGTCAACAATTCAGCACCGTTTGCACACAGAACAGCTGTATGTGACAAACAGAGTCGCCTGAGGTATGTGAGTCCACATCACGTTATTTCAAAATGAATCTGGCTTGTCTAAATGAGCTTTTGCTTACCTCAAGCAACTCCCATACAGCTAGTAAGTCAGCAAGTGTACTGAAACACTGCTACACTAAAAACTGTTGTTAGAAAAACACCGTAGAACTCAGATGTCCCTAGAAAATGAATGACATAGCTCTCTGATCTTTTTTTCGTGAAGGGGGTTCCCAAACTTTTGCATATGACTGTATTTGACAAAAGGTAAAACAGTGAGCACTGACTGATTTTAAACAAACAAAAAGGTTTGGTTAAATATATAAAGCTCTATAAATAATGTGTATTTTAAGGGAAGAATTTAAGGGAATGGCTCAGAAAATTCAGTCAGATCACATCAACTCCATATAACTGCATTTTGTACATTACTAACAGCACTACTTGTCCATAACCGTCAGTACTGCCACAACACTGGTCAAACCAGCAGCAGTTCAGATACAAATGTATTGCCCTGAGCAGGACAAAATGAATTTTAAAGATTTCAAATCAATTTCTCAAATCTTATGAGAATCTAACTGCTGCTAAAGAAGGTTTTGCTTAAGAAAATCACTTTAAAAGCAGTAGTATTCATCCTTGTGCATTACTTTTTAAAGGGCCCCTTGCACAGTTTGCATGAGAGTCTATATCTGCCTTTCTTCCCTTTATAATAAAGAATCCCCTTGAGTTTTACATCTGCTTATCGCGGCTGCCTCAGTAATCGGACACAGAGCGAGAGAGAGGCTGATACGTTAGCCCTTTCCCATGTTGGCCAATGTGTTAGCCATTAGCCGGTGTCAGACGCATGTAGGAACCACATCTATAAGCTTCACTCAGGAATGGATCTGCTCAGGGGGAAAAGGTCACGCCTCGTTATACCAGCGGCGGCCGAGGAGGAGGAGGAGGAGAAGAGAGCATTCCTGGGTAAAATGACGTGAGAGGAGATGGTTAAGGAGGTCGGAGGGGATTCAGAGAGGACAGAGGGAGTGAAGCAGGAAGCAGAAGCTCAGTTTACACTTGTTCAGAGAGGACGGTGCAGGTGTTTGGTCTTCTGCAGCTGAGGTTATGTAACTGAGGACCAGAGATGGATGGAGAGAACAAAATGTGTAAAAGCTCTTTTCTGCCAGCAGTGGTGGAATATAACTTTTACAAGGGGTAATTTTACTTTTACTTCACTACATTTTAGAGCAAGCATCTGTACTTTTTACTCCACTACATTCATGAGTCGGTTACAAAGTATTTTGAGTTTTGGTTTAAAATCATGTGTTTCTGTCATGTCATTTTAGACACAATGCATTGAAATATAACAGATGCAGTAAAGTAGTACTGCTTTAGAAACATCAGAATAATAAAGACAGAAGAGCTCAGTGACAGATTCAGTCTCTTCTACTGCAGCAGTTTCTTCATTTCATCTGGAATCAGCAAAATCCCTCACAGTTAACTCATTCATGAGCTATCGAGTCTGTGTGAAATACTTTAAAAAAGTAAGTACTTTTATACTTTTACTTAAGTAGAAATTTTACGGTGGTACTTCTATTTTTACTTGAGTAAATTTTTGCTCCTTTATCTGTACTTTTACTTAAGGAAAGAAATTGAGTACTTCTTCCACCATTGTCTGCCAGTACTGAAATTTACAGGTGTGTTTCATGCACCAAAGCACTGAGAGACCCTATCTTGCAATGGTACAGGCTCTTTTATTTATTTACTTGACTTTTATTTAACCAGGAGAGTCCCACTGAGATTAATTATTATTATCTCTTTTGCAGCGGAGTCCTGTTGTACATGTTTTTAGTGGTGAGGGAAACCAGAGCACCTGGAGGAAACCTACACAGACACAAGGAGAACATGCAAACTCCACACAGAAAGGCCCCACACAGGCAGGCACGCTAACCACACAATAATCTGGAGTAACGCTAAAAAATTAATTTCTTTCTTTGCTCATTACTGACTTCTCCTGAAAATCTTATCAAAATCCTTCCAGTTCCTGCTAGAGTTTTCTTCCTAACAGACAAACAAACTAAATATAATAAACAATATCACATATCAACAACAATAAAAAAATATGGTGGAAAGATTCACCAATTAACCAAAATTTGAAGATTTTAAAGGGGCTATATTATGCAAAAATCAACTTTTCTGAGCTTTCTACCATGTTATAATATTGTTCCCTCATCAAAAACAAACCTGGATTTGTGTTTTGTTTCATTCACCCTGTTGGAGTGATCCTGTATCCTCTGGCTCTGAGATTCTGTGGCCTCACAACCCACAAACCTCCACCCACTCCAGGAAGCACTGACCAATCAACAACAAGCCCTCTACACCCAATCTGCTCTCATCCATTTATCCAAAAATGGTGTGTACAGCTCTGTTTCCACTGACTCCTCTCAGACATTTTTCATTTTGTAGTAAAATGACATCATACAAAAAGTTTAAGGAAGTAAAGTGCTTTTTCTTTGCCTATGTTCAAACAATCTGCTGTTCTCTTCACCTGTTTCTTTATAGCACCAGTAGAGTACTTGTTAAAAATGTTTCGTAATGTTTTTAAAGCCTGTAAACTGTGCTACTGTTCTAGTGGCGACCAAGATTGGTTTTAAAATATGAATAAAAGCATAATATCTCCCCTTTAACCTAACCGGAGACCTCATAACTGGAGTCTTCAACAGAAAAGCTATTTTAAAAAGTAACAAGAATGTTTCAGGATCGTATTCAAGAAATGTCCATTGCTTAAACAAGCTGCCATTAATCACCGCCTCCACTTTACTGTTTTTTTTTTCAGTTTTATTGTTCATATGACTATAAATCTTAATGAGAAAAAGGCATTCCTTGAAAAAAAAAAACACTTACCGCATTGCAACTACAGCATGCTTCTCTTAATCTTTTGGCTGGCAATGACAATAATATATGGATACAGTGACAGGTCAATGCTTGCAAAATAAACATCTCTGACAAAGTTAAAAGAGAGCTACTAAGATTTATGATGGGGTTTGTTGCGTAAGATGAGATTTCAGGCAGCAGTAAACAAGCTGTAAAGATAAATTATATCCCTCCATCTGCACAATGGTTTATTCAAATATGTTAATTATTGTCTTTAGGAGGCTAGGAACACCCAGAGTCTGCATGACTCCTCAGTACTCAAATAAGACAGTCATACTCTGGTTAAAGGCTAACTATACAACTTAAAAAACAAGTCCTATTTATTTATGTTGTAGAGTAATAAAGATTTTGGTCTTTTTCCTCATCTGGGCATTGCATGTAGTCCAGAACTACAATTCCCATAAGTCTTAGCTGTTAATCAAGCAAAAAAATAAAATAAAATGCATAGCCTTCAATGAACTCACTTATGTCTAATATATAGGTTAAGTAAGTGGTACTCGCTCAGGTTGGCTGAAGTGATGTGACTTATTTGTGACATGTACTGGTTTTTAGTTTGGCAGCACAGTGTTCAAATCCCGGATCGTGTGACGCCTTTCTGTGGAGTTTGCATGTTCTCCCTGTGTCTGCTCCTGACAGGTCGCCCCAGCTGCACTGACTGGGTCACATACAGAGAACAAACTTCCCTACAGAGACAATAAACTCTACCTTAACCTGAACTTAAGTTTTTATTTGCACATTGACAACTAGGTTAAACAATTAATTACATTTGTCCTTATGAACATAGGCCTCACCTACAAGAAACATAATTTATTGTGGACAATGAATCGCAAACACTTCACACCAAGTAGCACCTCAGAAAACACTTGGCTTTCAGAGTATCTTTAACGGACTAAAATAAGTGTTACTAAATAAAAACAAAACCAGGACTAAAACTGGACTAAACCAGGCCTAAATTAGGACTAAACAACAACTAAATTAAGACAAAACCAGGTCTAAGTCAGGGCTAAACAAGGTCCAAACCAGGACTAAGTCAGGGCTAAACAAGGTCCAAACCAGGACTAAGTCAGGACTAAACTTCGACTAAACCAGGTCTAAGTCAGGGCTAAACAAGGTCCAAACCAGGACTAAGTCAGGGCTAAACAAGGTCCAAACCAGGACTAAGTCAGGGCTAAACAAGGTCCAAACCAGGACTAAGTCAGGACTAAACTTTGAATAAACCAGGTCTAAGTCAGGACTAAAACAGGACTAAAACAAGACTGACCTGTGCCTTAACCAGGTCTAAACCAGGAAAAAGTCAGGGCTAAACCATGTCTAAGTCAGGACTAAAACAGGACTGATCTGTGCCTAAACCAGGACTAAGCAGTGGTCTACACTTCTAATTTAATTCCCAACCAGAGAAGGACTAGAACAGGAATAAAACTGTCTCTGAATTAAACTAAATCAGAACTTTTACTGTTATAGAAAGCACTGTTTTATCTTTATTACTAAAAGCATCTTAATAGCTAGCCCTTGATCACATGGTCCAATATTCTGTCTATGGAAATTGCACAATACTCAGATCCAGAGAGTAAAAGCCCACATCTAAAACTACCATCACTTCACATATCAACTGCACTGGGCACTAAATATCTGTTCTCATTGTCCTCTTGTTGACCTAAAGCGTCTAATGCTCCTGCCCCAGACTTAAAAGCATCTGATTGAGCCCCACAGTTAAAAGTTCCACTGCTCACGCTCAGATACAGAGGCCTATACCATTTAAGGCTGCTCCACTCAGGCCTGTCAGTGCTGAGAAGAACCATGGCACGTTAAAACCTCTGGGAGTTTTCTATAAGGATGTTTCCGTTGGGGTAAACCTGTCACGCTCTGATATGTAAAGTCTATAGAGTACACACAAACAGATGCAGGCAGTGGTTATGTAATTAGCATCTCACTGTAATCGCTAACATGTGAGGGACGTTTAAACAGCTGGGCTTTCACACATGAGAATTTTAACATAAGGCTTGGGCAAAGTATGTTACTGGCGTGAGAATAGTCTTGTGGTGTTTGGACTTTTGATCTCTGCCCTGGTATTTTCCCTGTAGAGGAGACTCCACGCTTCTGTTAGAGCGTTTCTTTGCAGTAACCTGAAGGCAATGCGTACTAAAAATTGACTCACACTGAACATGTTAGCATTAGGGGTGCACAGTCAGTGGCAGAGTGGCTACAAGAAGTTTATTGGTTCAATCTCTGTCCAAAGATCAGCATCTAAACTCAATCAATGTCAAATTTATTTATAAAGCATGTTTTACAGCTCTAGCAGCCCCAAAATGCTGTACAAGATTGCTTCTTAACCTGTTAAGCTCTGAGGCCTTTTTCCCGAAAATTCTATATCTACATTTATTAAGGTTTTACTTAGCATTTACTGGGTGTACATAGCTAACCTTTGTAGCAAATTAATTGGTGGACTTTGGGGATTACTGTGGAAGAGAAATAATATTAATAAATTATATTGTTTGACCATAAATTGAGGTTGAAATGGATTATTCTAATTTCCGCCTGAAAAAAAAAACATATTTGCCTCCAAAAAAGCCTTTTTCCTTCCTGTAGTGAAGCAAATAACAACATAAATTGAAAATTTCACATATCTTGGTCTACTGCAGCAAAATTTGTGCAAAATAAATAAAGTAATGGAAAGATATACATGTTTTATTTTTAAAAAATCCAGGCGGAATCCAACTGTTGAATAGAAATTGAAGTAGATAGTTTTGTTGCCACGAATTGTCCGAACACGAGGATGTCAAACATGTGTGTGCCAGCCACTGTATCTCCCCGCTATGGTCCCAACAAGCGGACGCAAGGGGGCGGAGCCCCGTCAGGCTCTATTCGGGTTTAAGAGGTTAAAGCAATAAAAACAATATGAATGAGATATAAAATCAATAAAAGCACAATTACCACACAATAACAAAAGTAAACCCAGATAAAACCAGATAAATAAAAGTCTAAAATCAAGTTCAGCTTATGTTAGAAAGCCAGAGTAAAAAGTTGGGCCCTGCCACTGAAAAGGCTCGATTTCCGCTGCTTTTGAGTTTAGTTCTTGGGACGTCCAGAAGAAGCTGAGTAGAGGAGATCAAGGTGCTGGCAGGGACACGTCGGCGCAAAGTTTCAGACGGATACAAAGGAGCTTGCTTAGGAAGGGACTTGAAATCAAGGAGCAGTATTTTATGTTATACCCTGGAAAAAACAGGAAGCCAGTGCAGTGAAGCCAACACTGGAGTGATGTGTTCATATCTTTTCGTGCCCGTTAGCAGACAGGCAGCCGCATTTTGTACCATCTGCAGACTGTTTAAAGAGGCCTGATCTAAGCCACAGTAAAGAGAATTGCAGTAACCCTGCTGCAATGTTATGAACCTGTGTATCACTATTTCAGAATCCTTGATAGATAGATACAGTTTAATCTTTATGAGAAGCCTCTGCTGAAAAAAGCTGGTCTTTACCACAGCACTGATTTGTTAAATTGCCTCTATAGCAAATTAATGTGCGGGTGAATGGTTGTCTGTGCAAGGCCTGTGAGTCACTGGCCACTGTCCAGGATGCACACCGCTTCAGGCCCAAAGTAGCTGGGATAGGCTTCATTCCCTAGATTTTACCATACTTCCTATACAAGTTATACACTTACCAGATCTATTCACTTTGCTAACAATGTAAAGCGACTCCCACAGCTCTTCCAAATTGATTTACACTGAAATTAATAGTACTTATTCAAAACTTTTTTTCTTTTAGTCATGTTTTTAAAAGTTGTTAAATGTGCTGCTGTTCTTGAGGTGACCAAGATTGGTATAAAACATGAATAAAACTAATACATCCCCTTTAACAAAGCAGCTGTCTGTGTCTCTGTATGGTATTCAAGGCTATGCGGATAGACTCATTTTTCTCTGCAGCGCTGTGGGATTTCATATATGAGCTCGTCACTCAAAGATAAAGTTTGTTTTACTTTGTAGTTTCCTCAGTTACAAAGATAACACCATAAGCCCAGTCCCAGTCCCTCTGCAAAAACTAAATTAGATTTTAGCAAAACTGCCTTTCCTTCCCTGTCTTCATCCTACACAACAAAATTTAACACAGCTAAAACTCATTTAAATGCACAAATCTTCACCTTCAACTAATTTTATCCAATGCAGCTAGAGCACAAAACATTCAGATTGACCCATAATAGCAGCTTTCTAGTTTGCAGTTTCCCATAACGCATTAGTGGCTGTCATTTTATTGTTGCATAAAAGTCTTTCATAACCAATAGCGCTGCTTCCTGTGATGTAACAGAGTCTTTTAAACGCCAAACTCGCTGCATTGGTCCATATCTCCTAATTGAAAGTTCGTTAGCCGCACCCTTTCCTCGGCAGTGGCAATCAACCAGCCGTGTTATCAGCGCATCTTAATAAAAACTAAAAAGTCATCGGGGCACAACCCTCAAGTCTTGGGAGGAGGGTTAAAAAGTGGTGCAAAAAAAAAAAAAAAAGGAATACAACGACTTCCTGTCTCCAAAGAATGTAACAGGAAGTGCAGAGATTGGTGGTGGTTCGGAGGCGAGCTGGTAAAGTAGAAAGGAGGGGGGGGGGGGGGGGGAGCTTGTCACGCAAAAAGATATGAGGACACAGAAAGGGGAGGAGCTTAGAGAAGAGGAGGGAGCAGTCAATGGGAAGATGGTACATAGTCTACATAGAAACTCGTCTGCTTTTAATTGAACAACTCAAAAACAAACAAAACAATTAACATTAAACTTTACTTTAGAGCTGACCTTAAAGCTCTAAGATCAGCTTTAAACCCATGCAATCCTATTAACTCCTCCTCACTATACATGCACAGGCAATAAAAATGCACTTTTTTATGCTGTTTCTCTGTGTAAGCAGATGTAGCCTGTGCTGGAATAAACACTTTTACAGAAGGATTTTTGTCTGCCATTGATACAGTGTTCACAAGGCGAGAAAAGCAGCAATCAGCAACTGGGAGCAGATCTTCTATTAAATTAAAGCCTGGTAACGAAAATTCAAAAAGACTAAAATATATTTCTAGCGACGGAATTAGCATTAGCCACCAAACATTGCAATTTATGAATAATCAGGACAGGTTTAGCAGCTGACAACCACTCGACCACATGAGTAATATAAGAGCCTGGTTAGAAAACATTAGAGTGTGTCAACATTTAGCTGTTTTCTTTACCGTAGCAATTAGTGTCTATAATTAGCATATAAGCTAAACAATACATAATTTACACTTCTTAATTTCAACGTTATGCAGGACAAATAGTAACGGAAATGTGTTGGACCACAATAGTTTAATACTGTTCGCTCAGAATCACACCAAATCCCACTTTAATAAGTTCACTTAAGCAACCAGACCTGACTTAGATCTGGGTCATATTAAGTATTTTTTAAATTAATATATAAACAACAACCATTCATTCCTGCTGAAATTGTTTTAAATGCAATAAGATAAAATCATGCTATCCATTTAAAGTTACTGTAAGCACCCTGCGCTCTACTGGTTTAAAAACAGTACTGCAGTCTAAATCAAAACAATGGTCTGTGGGTTGCCAGCCTTTCCGCTTTTCTGATTGGACGATCAGCGATGAAAGGTTTTAGAATGAAACAAAAAATGTACCGTATTTTTTCCGCACTATAAGGCGCACCTAAAAGCCTTTAATTTTCTCAAAAGCTGACAGTGCGCCTTATAATCCGATGCGCCTTATATATGGATCAATGTTGGTTAATTATGGCTACCGTATTCAGGGGGCGTCGCCGAAGTGACAGCGGTAAAAACGATAAAGGGGAGTTCCAGTCCCAGCTGTTCATGTGTGCCATAGGCGTGTTTATGGATCCTGCCGCAAAAGAACAAGGAGGCGCGGCCTTTGCTCCATCTCAGTAGAAGAGTTGCGACATTGAGGGAACAGAAAACTGAGCGCTCGAACGCTGTTCATGTAGCTTTGAACTGTGACAAATGGAGTTGGAAATACATTGTTATCAACGAGGGCGGCGCAAATAAGCGCTACCGGTACGTACGGTACCGTTTTGTGAATGCACCAACTTGTTTTGGGAGTGAACGGAGTTGTAAGAATGCTGGTTTGTATTCTATTAATAAAGTTTGACTGACTGACTTATCTGACTGTTTTATTGACATTCCCTTTAGCGCAGCTCCATCTAGTGGATGCATAACGCAACCCCAGCCACTACAGTAGCTTATATTCTATGCGCCTTATAATGCAGTGCGCCCTATATATGAAAACAGTTTTAAAATAGGCCATTCATTGAAGGTGCGCCTTATAATCCGATGCGCCTTATAGTGCGAAAAATACGGTAAACAAAAACATTTATTGTCAATAAATCAAACGTGCCGAACATTTTTACCTCATATCTCGGGACACATGTAGGTAATTTTTATGAAATATAAAAAATATACACCACTCAGGGTACCTTTAAATACACTGAATCAATTCAACAAATGCAGGCAATGAGTTGTAAGTGTGCCATGGTTGTTTACTAGTTGTCCCTTTGATTCTTTTAAGTATTTTTCCTCACCAACACATCGCTGATAGCTTCCTAGAAAGCTCTTGAAACCAGTGGGAACCTTGATTGCATGTGAATAACGTCTATACCTCTCTATCTAACATTCCCCTCCTCCTTCATCAGCTCCTACTGTACTCCTGTAAAACCGCGGCCCACAGCTGCAGATCCAGATAGCCTCCCTCCCTCCCTCCCTCCCTCGGTGTGTAGATCGTTAACAGGTGTTCTCAGATTTAGAGCCGTGCGTGTCTCTCGTGTTACAGCGGACATGGAGCGGACATCACTCACAGCGGTGCCGAGTTTAGAGAGAGGAGAGTAAAGAGCGGACGCACACATGTTCAAAACGTGAGACACACAGAGAATTACTGCTATGTGTTTTTCCAAGAAACTCCAACCAACAGCCAACCCCTAAAGACTGATTAGATATGGAGTTCACAGAAATACTAATGGAAGTACTAGGAATATGGTTGACACAGTTAATGTTGTATTGAGTAAATAAAGTAAAAAATAAAATAAAATAAAAAAAATAGGGCTGCAACCTCAATTAATAATCAGATAGTGAAGCCTGAGTGAATGTGTGATTTTTGTACACAATTTTACCAAGATGAAGAACTTTTGAATAGAGAATTTATACAGAAAGAAATGTTTTCATTAAAAACACAAAATGTACATTCTCTTTTACCATTTTGTTGAATTTACTGAGCTGTGTTGACAATAAAACCTCCTCAATCAGCACATTATATGTTTCAAAATCTATATGCGATGGAGGCACAGTGGGTTAAGCAATCGCCCAGTGACCGGAGAGTAGCCGGTTTGAATCTCATCCGAAGCGCATACTGTTGTTGTGTCCCTGGGCAAGGCACTTCACCCACCTAGCCTATGTATGAATGTGTCAGTGTGACTGTGTTTGGTGGTGGCTGGAGGGGAGCCAGTAGCTTACAGAAGTAGCTTACTACCACCCAGTCTTGAACTGAGTGTTTTGAAACCTCGGAAACTCAGCCCCAAAGAATATAGGATTACTCACACAGGTGCGAATGAAAGAAAACAAAACTCCAGGTATGTTTTTGATCAGGGAACAACATTAAAACATTGTAGAGAGTTCAAAAAGGTGAAATTTACAAAAAAAAATAAAACCCCTTCAACAGCCAGTTATTCAAATGGCAGCAGACTCTTTCGTGTGATTGGCCACAGCTTGAACAACTCATCTATTAAAATTCTTGACAATAAGATCTCAATTTAGAGCAGAACTCAGTAACTTTTTACCGTAAATAAACAGTTTGGGAGTCCGTGTGATGGTTAAATGAGTAGTTGTGGGGTAAATGAAGCGTGCGGCAGCTCCCCCTGGTGACTCTGGGCTGAAAGTGACTCTTGCAACAGTGAGCGCCTTCGACCCGGAGTCACAGAATCTCGGGTCTCGCGAGAAAGCGGCACATCCCGGTTAGCAAAACAACAAACTAGCGATGGCTTTATTTTTCAGTTTTCTTCGTGTCAGAGCGGTCAAATGGAAGAAAAAACTTTGTACAGATAGGTGGAGGGGAAAACAAAAGTAAAGATGAGCGAAAGATCACACAGGAATCAATGGGGCTTGTTAGTATTTACGATAGTGCTTTACTCCAAACTGTAGGGGGAGCTTTATAGAGGAAAAAAAGGCAAAAAGAGTGAAGAAACGAGCAGAGTTACTGAGTTCCGCTTTAAGTAACTTCCCTTGTGGATCAATAAAGTCTGTCTAAGTCTAATCATGATTCACCATACAGTATGCTATTAGGTTATTAAACATTCATTCAATAATTCAGTTTGTCCACTGGTCCAAACTTCAAAATGTATCCCCAACCAGAGCAGGACTAAAACAGGAATAAAACTGGCTCTAAAATAAACAAAATCAGGAACTTGAACTGCAAAAGAGTCCTAGGTACCACCAGAAGAGGCCTGTACTGGTGGCTATGCTGTACTTCTCCAAAAGCATTTTAAATAGTATTGTCATCAGTTTGTTGATATTTCCTAGAACAACAAAACCCTCCCATTTTATGACACCCTTGGGACCCTCTTCTAACATTTTATTTTCATCCTGATCTTACACTCTCGGCACTTTTATTTACACCTGGCATCCGTAGGAGCCGGACCTGACCAAGAAACACCAAAGGGTCCTGGCTAAAACGGGACACTATTTTCAACCGCAGCAAACACAAACAGCGACGAGAGCCTCTGATTGTTCTTGATTAGCAGCATCAAACAACACGCTGATTACTCCGCTGCGCTTTCCTCTTCCTAGCGGTCTTATCAGGGCGGACATTGGTTCCCTTTGGTCCCAAGGAGAAGAGGAAAAGGGAGGTGGTAGTCTGGTGTCCCGGTGACGCCTAACAGGAGTGTCTATGGAGAGTCTATGGGCTCGTCCCGGTCATTAACATCCCCAGAAGAAGCACCAAGGGAGGGGCCAACGGACAGGAGTAGTGTCTTGGAGTAAGGCTGTGGTATGGAACAAAAAACTAATACAAATGTTTTTCTTACTTCCATAATAAACACTCCTAACTAAAAACATAATGTCCTTATAAATGCCTCTCTACCTTGGGACATGGACAATTAAAGGTCAATAGAATTCATTGGAAATTTCATTATTTCCCGTTTATACAGCTGCCCAGAAAGGACAAACTATTGGACTCTGTGGGGTTAAGGTCTGGACTCTGTGGGGCTAAGGTCCGGACTCTGTGGGGTTAAGGTCCGGACTCTGTGGGGTTAAGGTCCGGACTCTGTGGGGCTAAGGTCCGGACTCTGTGGGGCTAAGGTCCGGACTCTGTGGGCTAACGTCTGGACTCTGTGAGGCTAAGGTCCAGACTCTGTGGGGCTAAGGTCCGGACTCTGTGGGGCTAAGGTCCGGACTCTGTGGGGCTAAGGTCCAGACTCTGTGGGGTTAAGGTCCAGACTCTGTGGGGTTAAGGTCCGGACTCTGTGGGGCTAAGGTCCGGACTCTGTGGGGCTAAGGTCCGGACTCTGTGGGGCTAAGGTCCGGACTCTGTGGGGTTAAGGTCTGGACTCTGTGGGGTTAAGGTCTGGACTTTGTGGGGTTAAGGTCTGGACTCTGTGGGGCTAAGGTTTGGACTCTGTGGGGCTAAGGTCTGGACTCTGTGGGGTTAAAGTCCGGACTCTGCGGGGTTAAGGTCTGGACTCTGTGGGGCTAAGGTCTGGACTCTGTGGGGTTAAGGTCTGGACTCTGCGGGGTTAAAGTCCGGACTCTGTGGGGCTAAGGTCTGGACTCTGTGGGGTTAAGGTCTGGACTCTGTGGGGCTAAGGTCCGGACTCTGTGGGGTTAAGGTCTGGACTCTGCAGGGTTAAGGTCTGGACTCTGTGGGGCTAAGGTCCGGACTCTGTGGGGTTAAGGTCTGGACTCTGCCGGGTTAAGGTCTGGACTCTGCCGGGTTAAGGTCTGGACTCTGCCGGGTTAAGGTCTGGACTCTGTGGGGCTAAGGTCTGGACTCTGTGGGGCTAAGGTCCGGACTCTGTGGGGTTAAGGTCTGGACTCTGCCGGGTTAAGGTCTGGACTCTGCCGGGTTAAGGTCTGGACTCTGCCGGGTTAAGGTCTGGACTCTGTGGGGCTAAGGTCCGGACTCTGTGGGGCTAAGGTCCGGACTCTGTGGGGTTAAGGTCTGGACTCTGTGGGGTTAAGGTCTGGACTCTGCGGGGCTAACGTCTGGACTCTCTCTTTGTTCTGGGCGCGCAATTTGTCTAAAAAAAAAAGTGTCCCTTCTCTAGTTCCCTTTATAATGCAGCCCAGATGAGGTCCTAGAGTTTCATTCCACTAATATAAATATATAAATGTCTTCTGCCATAATGAAACTTTTAGAATGATTTGTTACTGAATTCATGAAGCATTCAAAGCGTGTAAAAAATAAGCCAAAAGTCTGATTAAGAACCCGCCCAGTAACCTTGAGAGAATCTGAATAATCTGGTGTTGTATTTAAAGTGTCATATGTAAAAGTGATTGTTTATGTCAAAAAAGCAGCCAAAGAATTTTGAAGCAACGCCTTCAAATCTAGCTTTTACATGATTCCTTTTATTAGTTAAATATACTGCTCAAGATGTTAGCAGGCCATTCACACGTTAGCCACGTTAGCCCAGGTAGTCGTGATTGGAAGCTAAGAGTGGTACTACTGAGGCTATCGGTTAATGCCAGGTGACGTCACATGGGTGCATTTTGGTTCGTTAGCGCTATTTTGGGAAGCGAGTGACAGTTTTCCTCCAGGGACATACGATCTCAGTTCTGAAAGCTTCAAATGACCCTAAATCAGTCCCATAACTCTCAAATCCTCTTTATTACAGCACTAATGCACTGTGTACTGAACGGTTCAGACAGAGACATGCTATTTTTCTGTGTTTTTATCACAGAAGACCATAATCAGTAAAGTGTTGTGATTTGAGTCGGCTATTTATAGACCCTTCTTGTGTTTGTAAACAGAATGTGTTCTAAAGACTGGTACTGGAAGTTAAAAAAGACCATAACTTTAATAGAGCAATTGTCGCTAGTCCCCAAACGTCACAAATTAGGAACAATCAAGACAGGTTTGGGAACTGACAACCACTCAGCCACATGTGAGTAATATCAGAGCCTGGTTTAATAACATTAGAACGTGAACGTTTAGCCATTTAATGTAACAATGCCATTAGCATCTATAATTGGAATATAAGCTAAAGGCTAAACAATTTACATTTCTTAATTTCAATGTTATGCACGATAGTTATAATAGTTACAGAAATGTGCCGGACCACAATAGTTTGATATTTTATGCTCAGATTTAATTCATTATTCACCACTAATCCTACTTTAATAAGTTAGCTTTAGCAACTGGACCTGACTCAGATCTGGGCCAGATCAATTCAGAGTCATTTTTAATAAATATATAAACAACAACCACTCATTCCTGCTGCCCAAAATAATCTAAATTAATATTTTTATTTTTGCGTCTGTGCCAGGCTGCATGTGCAACTTTTTTAAACACGTTATTCCTACATTCAAAAACTTTGTTATATTAATCTACGGAGAGAGTGTGTATGGTTTATTTGCGACAGGATCAGAAAGGAGACAACTGATCTGAATAATAGTGCACACATTATGTTGCAGATGTGGCCTTGTAGTAAAACTTGAGAATGTAGGAGATACTGTATGTGCTGTTCAATACTGCTTTCCATCGGAGTTTGACATTGTTTACATTTGCTTTACCGTCAATATGGCGGCGGGGGGCTTTTGATCACATGAATGGCAAAGACCAATTGTCCTTTTTTTAATTGCACAATCTAAAGCAGGTCTATTCAACTTGTGGCCCAGGTACAAAATTTAAGCTATAGTGAAATTGTATCAGGCTCTCGACCTATTTGTGAAATATATTACAGTCAAAATTAAGCTAGCTCACTCAGTCACATATTCTCACTAATAAATGCTCTAAAACAGTTGAAGGAAAAAGCATAATATTCTTGTTATTGTTATTTAAGATGGTGAGCTGTTAGTCGAAATGTTCTTGTAGTTTTAAGAGATTTCACAAAAATGTAAGTTCCTGTATTTACAAGTATAACAGCGACAAAATCAAAACTTAACACAGACTAAACCAGGAATAAAACAAGGCTAAGCTGTGACTAAATTAATTAAATTACCACTAAAACTGGACTTTTTAAACATTTTTATTTAGTCACAACACATGTTCTTTTAAGGCTCTGGTGGAAAATGATTCTTCAGTGTAAATCTCTGTCAGATGGAAGACCACAGCGTTATTGCGATATATTTAGATTCTTGCAATACGGATATTGCTGATATTGCGATAACGATAATTTTGCGATATATTGTGCAGCCCTAGTTAATGCTGTTTTCTGCTCCAAAGATCAATCAAATTATTTTAGAGCATGCTCATTGTTGTTTTGTGTAAGTTACATACAGTACACTATGGGCCAGATTTATCAAAGGTTTGCGTGCACGCTAACTGAATAAGATGCGCTAAAATTGGAGCAAACCCAGACGCAGTTGAGATTTGCGTGTTTTACAGGAGCAGAGCGAACGCAATGCAGATTTTGCTCCTATGACCTAATGAATCTGTAAACTGAGGCGTTCTTCCCAGAGTGCGCAAAATGGAAGGCGGAGAAAATGCAAATTCATTCATTTACCGCCCGCAATATTATTTATCAAGGCTCACCATGACTTTGCGTGCGAAAATAGCGTATAAATTTAGCACGTTGGAGAAGGACGTGCTAATCTTTTGCACAGATATGGCTGCTGTGATTCGTGTGAGACGAAGGAGGAGAAATGAACAAATGCGTAGGGTTAGTGTTTGCCACGTGTGCAGATCTATTTGCCATGACGGATGAAAAAATTATTCACCAGCACTTTCAGCTATTCTTAGTTAAATTTTTGCATCCGTTTGTGTTCCACTTCCGCACCTTCCATGACGCAAAACAATACACGCAATGATGCCGTTTAAATAGTTCCGCCCCCTCTGTTTGCACTGTCACCGGCCTCGCAGTTTGTCTTAGTAATTCACGCGCAACACGAACATTAATAGCGGCCGCAGATTTTCTCACTGCACTCGCAGTTTAGCACCCGTCTTAGTAAATATGGCCCTATGTTGCCAGAATGTCTGTGTATGTGTAGAACGGAGATATTTCTATTTCATGTTGGGGAAAGTTTAATGTATAACGAAACATAGCCTATAGCCTCAATCAAGGCCTTTTTTTAAATTCAAGAGTGGATACTTTCTCCTCTCAGACAAAAATTTACACAACACTGAGTGACTGTAGTGAACTTCTTTGACCCTCTCTTGATCTACAGCTCTGACTTCTGCTACTGCTTTACTCAGGGATTAAGTGGGAGGGTAAAGCTAATGATGAATGGGAGCTGGAAGAGGATCGCAAGTCAAAGCATACATATAATGTTTCCAAAGAATTAGCAGATATACGTTTTAGATGCTCCAAAAGGTTAAGCACTAGCGTAACATTTTAAACCAAGAGTGTCATGGTAGAAAATAAAGACATTTGGAGAGATAATAATTCAGTATCATGGGTGAAGTTTAGTTCAACACCTGACTCCCAGAACATAAGTAATGCTCTAGTAAACGCCTTATCATTTCTAGTGTTAAATCTTAATTGGATGAGAAGACTACTCCCATCTGTTATAACAATCATAACTACAATAATACACTGAGTGTGGCCCCAGAGAAAGGTTTAAGTTTCTCACTCAAACATCAGACTGTCATGAGAACCAAGCCACAGAATGAACTTTCTGTGTAGTCTTATAAAACGTAATGTAAATCTGATGAATTGCCTATTAACCTTTCTCTTATACTAAGCTATTCAAGTCACAAGTCCTAAACCTGGATAAACAGAGATGGTTGCTTTAGCAAAGGCATCTGGCAATCAAACCTCTGCAACCTTTAATTACCTCCTCCTCATTAAAGGGAACCTGTAATGCTAACTTGACTTTTCTGAACTTTTGACAATGTTATAAGGTTGTTTCAATCTTAAAACAGACCTGGAGTAGTATTTAGTTTCATTCCCACACGTTTGACTACTCATGTATTCTGTAGTCTTTTTCTCAAGAGTTAAAAGCGCTCGGTCTCATGGCTCAAGGTAGAAACCCCGTGATACCAGGAAGTGCCTGCCTCGTTCTGAGAATTTCATCGCTTAAACTGCAGCCACTACGAAGCAGTCAGCTCAGTTATCTATCTGTTAGCTTCATGTTGCTAATAGCTGCGTTAATTAGCCATGATAGCATGTTCTATCTATCCCCCACCGTTCAATACAAGCACTCAGAGATTCTCCTCCCATGTCTGATCTCAAATCTTCCCAACTTTATTTACATGTGAACTCAAAGGATGTGATCAAGAGGCAGTGGTGTCTGGAGAAGGCTTTAGTCAGAGCCTACACTGTCCTACACTGCAGCAGTGCTGTTATAAACTACACTGTTTGTAAAGGGCTCGGAGCTCACAGAGTAAAGTGGGCGACACCTAATCTAAGCGTTTTCTGTCAGAAAGTCGAAGTAACGAAGACATTTTCTGTATATACATTATTTTAAAAAGCCTGAAAAAAGCACATCCTTTAAACATTGTGTACATACATCTCCACTAATTCTCATCTAAATCTCTTACGTTTTCTCCAAGTTCTTCTTTTTGCAGGCACTTTTTAAGAAGACATAGCTATTGTTAGAATAAACGCTTGAAAGTTTTGCTTTAATAGTGACAATATATTGATAGATGTGGTGGCTGGAGAGCATTAGAGGAGATGCACAAACAAATAAAGCTTCTCAAGATATATTTGGTAGTACAAGGGCCATACATTTATACAACATTTTATGCTTGAAGCCGAGGCCTGTATGAGCTCTCATCCCACGACTTGACAGTGACTTTTTCAAAATGTTCTTTTACACATAAGAAAATTACTCTCGCAGTCTTATTAAAAACTTCAAAGTCTCTTCATTTACATTGAATCTACTCACAACTCTCCAACCTCTCCATCTCCAATTCATCACAAGCCACGTGGGGGATTTCTTCATTCCCTGTATCCACATATTGCTCACATTCTTCTCCGTTGCGTGGGATGTTACAGATACGCCTCGCCCTCCCGAAAGCTCGATTGGTTTATAGTTTTGATTAATGACGAGAAAAGTCCTGGATTCTGTCTGTCACAGCGAGAGGCCTGTTCCTGATCAGCTGCGTCATAACCATATCTCTGTATACGGGCCGTCCCACGAACCTAAAGAATGTGGCGTGATCGCTACATGTGTACTTGTGTGAGGTTTCCCAACGTGCAGAGTGAAACGATAAGGTTTAAATGGTGAGTCCTGGGTATAATGAGGCTTTGGAGGTTATCTGTGAAGGGAAGAGGGTGAAGAATCACACAGAGGAATGCCATACACGAGATATAAGTCTCAAAACACCTAATAAACCTATTGAATTAAGGAGTATAATAAAGTGAATGAATGCTGGTAGTAGTGTTGTAGTTAAGGCCGTATTGAGACCAAGACAGTCTAAATAAAGGGGAAAAGTTTTTTTATAAAAGTGGTTCAAACACATTATTGATTATTCTAATGATATAATGCAACAGACTCCACAAACAAACAAACAAAGATCATTGTCCTGGTTCTTCTGATGCAGAAAACTAATCATTCCAAAATTATGAAAAATAGCATTTTCTTATATTGTTTGGTAAATAAAGTCTCAGAGACCGTCACATCAGAAATGTGAGACAAGATCAAGTAAAATTGGATTTGAGACCAAGAACTGCAGCTGAGATTAAAATGAGACTGTAAATTTTTGGGCACGACAACACTAGCTGGAAGTACTGGGAGTTCTTATCGCATCATATTCTGTAATTGGGTTTTTAGAAGTTTAACAATTTTAAAAGATAAAAGGTAATTACCAACCAAAAATTAAAAAAAATTAAACAGATATTTAGCTAATCTGTAAGCAAGCATTTGGAACATTTAGAAAATGAATGAAGTAATGAGTCAAATTCGTCTTCTTTAAAGCTCTCCTATTCTGCTAAATTGAGCTTTTATAATTTATTTTATTTATTTATTTTATTTAACCTTTATTTAGCCAGGAAGGTCCGATTGAGATACAATATCTCTTCTTCCAGGGAGTCCTGGTCAAGATAGACGGCAAGTGTACAAAAGTGTACATAAAACGATTACAAACAAACACAACACATAAAACAGCTCATCAATTATAAACTCAAACATTCATCATATTATGTAATGATACAGATTTAAAAACACTATTGAAGGCAATTACACTGCTCTACAAGATGTGACTTTAAAAGAGTTTTGAACTCCCTAACAGTCGGTAATGAAAGGATATTTACAGGATCCTGCAGCTGATTCCACACATATGCTGCGCTGAAACCAAAAGCAGATTTACCGAGTTCGGATCGAACAGATGGAACCTTTAAAAGGATTTTCTGTGAAGATCATGTATTATATGTGCTTATATTAAATGTTAGGAGACTACTAATGTACTGAGGTAATTTGCCTGTTAAAGCTTTTAAGGTAAAAATCAGTAAATGTATTCTGCGTCTAAGGTGCAGCGATGTCCACTGAGCCGTCTCATATAGTATACAGTGATGTGTTTGCGCATTAGCAGCCCTGAACCTTATGTTATAATGTTTGCTCCTCAAAAACATACCTGGAGTAGTATTTTGCTTCATTCACATCCTTCACGTCCTTTCTAACAATCTAGAAACGCTCGGTCTCACAGCTCTACATAGACACGTGAAACCAGAAAGTGCTCCTGCGCGTTTCTAAAGCCCATACACCGTCACTGGACTCGTTCTGACAATTTCAGCCTTAAACCGCCGTCACTATAAAGCAATCAGCTCATTTATCTATCTGTTAGCGTCATGTTGCTAATAGCCATGCTAATAAGCCATTTTATGCTCTGCACAGCCGCACTGTTGCACCCAAACCCAAGTGTTCTCTGCAAAGTCAAAGTAACAGCTCCCCAAAACAAGACATTTTCCATACTTCAACATTATTTTAAGTTATTAAACCTGAAATACTAATTCAAAGGCATCCAAAATTGTTTCAAAAAGCCTGGAAAAAAATATAATAAGGGGTCTTTAAGTTAGCATTTAGCCTTAGCCACATTTCTGCTAACATTACATGGGCTGTTGCATTAAATATGGGGGATTGAGTTGCAAGTAGCTCGTAGTAATAAATTCAAAGTGCTGAACCTTGTAACCCCGGCGTGACCTGGACATCTGGCCGAGCGGGACTTACGCAGGAATGCACTGACGTAAAATATATTAGAGTGAACTAAAGAAGTCATCCATCACTGCTGCAGTGCTCTGGCCTTTGAGCCCCACAGTCAGTGACAGAGACAGGGCAGGGACAGATGCAGAACTGGATCTACTGTATGTACTGTACTGAGAGGAGATTTTCAAAATAAAGGCACAATAATGACAGTCAGTAGACCAAACACATATTTAATTCAGTCCTGGACAATACAAGCAGCATTCAACTTAAAAATGGCTTTTAAATAGTTTTGTAGAAATGTATCAGCAGCATCTCTAGTTAATGGAATACCTCAATCGAAAAGGATGCCTACCTTAAATTAGCCTACTTTATTTTTCGAAAGCAGGACAGTCTGGTTCCTCGTTCACAGAGAGGCGTTTCTCTACAGTCGATTTGAAACTGGACTATCACAGCTGTTTATCTTACAAATATGGAACCAGGGTGAAATGAATAACTTCTGTGACCTAATTAACGGCGTTTAGTGCTTTCCTTCGTCACCTGTTGGTTCTGCTGGAGTCCGCGTTGTTGTTCAGTCCTCTGTGGGATTTTCCGCTTTGTCTTTTTGCCATTTTAACAACAGTGAAGCCATTCAAGCAAACCCACTTTCTCTGCAACTTGTACAACTGGCTTCTGCTGCTGTCCCCATTCAGAAATAAGAACAGAGCTGCTCATATTACAGCATATTTTGGTGTTTTATGACAAAACTGGCAAGAATCCACCATTTGTTTTGGTTACAGTTCAGTGGCTGCCCTTTGTTTCTCTGATTGGTTACTCCACCTGTGATTGTTAGGCCCATAGAAACAAAACTTACGGAGACCTCTTTCTTATAGAATAGTAAAGACTTAAATATGTTTGGTTCATGATTAAAAAAGGAAACCGCTGTTGCTAATTGTTGCTAAGCTAATCTAATCTTTGTAGTCTGTCTTTTGTCCTTCTCACTGTCCTGGTTAGTGAAGTGGTTAGTTACGGAGCCAGTCCTAGTCAAGACTACCTAGCTAGACCCTTCTCCAGATCTTGAGCCTATTGCGCAGGTTTTAGGTTGATGGGGGAAACCAGAGCACCCACAGGAAACCCACCCAGACACAGGGAGAACATGCAAACTCCACACAGAAAGGCCCCACCCAATCGGAGGCGACAGCGCTAACCACTTTGCCACTTTATGCCGTCCACTCCAGTTACCAAAACGCTTAACCCTCAAGTTACCGCCATAGTCCATCTTCACTAACCAACAGAGAAACCCAGGGTAAGTTACATAACGGCTGCACGTGGGACGCCCAGACAAAGGATGGAGCACATTTTGGGGCTGATGACTTGTTTATTTAACACAAATCTCCGCTCTATACGGTGGCCTGTAAAGGAGCAAAGATAACCGGCCTAATGGTTTTCCTGGAATGTGGAGTTCACAGGAGCCAAGATTACAAACCGATCGAGATGATAAGACACTTTTCTATGTTTTTCTGCTTTTTTGTCCAATATTTCCACAACACTTTGAGTTCAAACAGAGCTGAACACATTGGTTTCCAGCTGTCGTAGTAGAGTTTGTTTGACGAGTCTGTCTAATTATGCCATGAGAGACAGCGACAAGCAATCACATAAGAATAAGAAGGAAGAAAACCAGGATGGAAATTGATGTAATCCAAACCTTTTTTGTAATCATAAGTACCCCTTCACTCACATGTGTTGATGTTTCTTCAAAAAGTGGTCATATAAAAGATCTGTGTTTATTACTATAAAGACATTTGAATGAAAATAGTAATTCTCCTGCATTTTTTTTCTTTTAAACTTAAATTCAATTTAACAATAAAATAATTAATCTGCATTTATAATAAAAATATACAATAAATATAATAATATAAACTCCTATTCATTTACTATTAGTTATATGTTATGTTCAAAATAATCTTAAACTCATACATTTTCTATAAAAACTTGAAACAAGCTAGCCTAAGAAAGTATTCATTGTGTAAAAAAGTATTGATTCATTTTCATTTATTCATTTTCTTCCGCTTATTCCCATTAGGGGTCGCGGGTGACTGGAGCCTGTCCCAGTGACTTTGGGCCATTACTTTTTACCTTACGTGGGGAAGCTGTACAAGCTAAGCTACAAGGTAAGCTAACGTTAGAAATTTCACACCGTAACAGTTTATTTAAGAGCAATTTATTCATGATGTCGACGCAACAGAAAGTAAAAATAACATCTGTAACTGGTTTTACAACGGCGTTTTAGGGCCACATGGAAAAATTCTAAAATTTTGAGAATAAATAAGTCGTAGCCAAAAAAGTCATATTTATACGAGAATAAAGTGGAAATTTTACAAGAATAAAGTTGTAAAGTTGTAATGTTTTGTTTTATTTCAAAATTAAAGTCGTAATTTTAAAAAAGTCCTTATACTAATGATAAGAGTGATGATTTCACCAAGCATGAAGCATGAAGTTTCGACTTTATTCTCATGACATTATGACTTATTTGGCTACGACTTTACTTTCAAAATATTATGACATTATTCTCATAAAATTACGACTTTAATTTCAATATTTTACTTTATTCTCATAGTGCCGTATTTGCCGTAGTGCTGTCCATTACTTTTCAAAATGCATAGTGGGAAATTTTAAGTGCGCTATTTTTCATCCACTAGACATTCGGACACTACTACAAAATGGCGTGACCACTATGTAGCCCACTATAGAGGGATTAGGGAGGAAATCTGGACACAGTCTAAGTCCAAGTCATTAAAGACTGGTCCAAGTCAAGTCTGAGGTGAGTTATTAGCATTTGAAGTTGGAGTCTCAGGTCCAGGACTTGAGTACTCTGTTTCTCTAAAAGAATTACTAGTACTACATGTAAAAGTAAAACCTTGTCTACCACAATGGGGGTAGGTAAGGTAGGAAAATGCCAAGAGCCCAGAGCTGAAGAGTGAACAAGCTGTTTCAGTGACAAAAACAAATCACTAAAGTGTCGCTGCCTCGCATTTCTCCTAAAAAGGCCCTAACTGCAGAGACGTAAACCATAAATTGTTGTCAGATTAATCATCTAAAATGCACCAGAATATAGGAAATCACATATGTTTTGGTCAAACAAATTAGGATCCCCTGCCTTATATTGTCACACGTTCACCTGTCTGTTAGATGCATGGCCACAATTCAGGATATGAGACAAAATGAGATCTTATAATAATGCTTAGATATATTACCAAATGCCATGTTGCCTTGTTTTTGGTTTGAAGTGGGATTTACAGCACAATTAGAGCCTACTGTATTTTCCGGACTATAAGTCGCACTTTTTTTCATAGTCTGGCTAGGGGTGCAACTGAGTATACGACAGTCGCACCTTTCACATGTTTGTTATTTTCACACTGACAGCCGCGAGAAGACAACTGAGAAAGAGCGGAATAATTGGAAATGGAACTGATGCTGAGTCTGACGACAGCCACGCAGAGGAGGAAGCGGCGCTTCGTCTACCTCCGGAGTTGGCGGAGTTGTTCAGAAGCGACACCGAGGATGAAGAATTTAAAGGATTTAGCGATTAGGAGTGAGATGGTGAGTTTGGTGAACTTGTTATATTATGTTCTTTATGCTATAGTTATGTGAATAACTGTTAATATATTACGTTAACATACGAGACACCTATTCAGTTTGTTGTTTATGCTTCATGTAGCTGAATAACCATCAATGTGTTACGTTAGCATAGTGCACACCTATTCAGCTGTTGTTCTCTATTCTATTATTACTATAACTTGCCTTTCAACATGAAATGTCTGTTCTTGGTGTCGGATTTTGTAAAATAAATTTCCCCCAAAAAATGTGACTTATAGTCCAGTGCGACTTATATAAGTTTTTTTCTTCTTCATTGTGCATTTTTTGGCTAGTGCGACTTATACTCCGGAGTGACTTATAGTCCGGAAAATATGGTATATAGGGCCTCAGTTGTCCCTTTGCCTAGGGCCCCTATAATGAAACGAGTAAAGTGACACACCCCTCACAGGAGATACTCAGGATTCTACTGACATTGTTCACACTTCTCAACGTTCTGGACATTATACTAGGGCCGTGCAGAAAAAAAGTGAGAAATATGATGTAATTATGTTTAAACAAGTGTGAAAGAAGTGAGGACAAGATCTGCAGAATAGTGCATGTGTACGGTGCCACACCATGGTATTCAAATATAAACTGTACATATTTTTTCCACACAGTATGCAAGAAAACTCTATTGTTTTGTTTTATGTTGTAAGGTAAGAAAAGGTGAATTTTAAGGATAATATACAGTGCTGAATATGTGCAAAAATAAAGTTTAATGGGTGAAGTTAAGTTTCTTATTAGGCTTTATCCCAAAATGCAGCACATTGCTTATATCAGACCAAATACATACACGCTTAACCATTTAATCCTAAGCAGCTTTATTATCATAAAATCACTAAACATTACAGCCAGCTTTAGATCTCGTCTTTGTTGTAATCAAGTCTGGATCTGTGGATTAAATCAAAGCCACACAGCATAGACGTGTTGACAGTGGAGATACGGTGGAGCAGGGATAGTTCTGGGAAACCCTCAAAGAAACATGAGACTGAGAGACTGGACCAGGCAGATTTACTCTACATAAACAGTTCTCATGGATCATGGATGAAGACTGACACGTTTGAGCTGAGAGGAGAAACAAATCTAAATGAAAGTGGACAGAATAATGGGCTGAATAATTGCAGAGTGAAGTTTAGATTATATACAGGCATTTCTCAAAATTACGGCTACTCCAGGGGATACATTATATAATCAAAATAAAAAGGCTGTTTTATAAAGTGATATACTCAAGACCACACCAACAGACAAAGTGGATCAAAACCAAGACTGGACTTTAGACTAGGTTTAGTTAAAGACAAGATCTTGATAATAATGACTTTTATTTATAAAGCACTTTCCAAGGTGCCCAAACCGCTTCTCAGTCACACTCACACAGAGATAAACTACTTCTGTGGCCACAGCTGCCCTGTTTTTGAATTTGAATTTATTGCAGTGTCTTGCCCAAGGACACAAAGGGAGAACAAACTGGAATCAAACCACCAACCTTATGGTTAGTCGCCGAACAGCTCTACAACCTCAGCCACTGAGAAAAGATGCCAGGAAAGAGCTGTAAAATCTAAACATTCAAGTCTAGTCTCAGACCAAGTCCAAGTCCTGCTACAGTTATAGCACAGTTTATACACATTTTCTTCCTAAAGAATGTTGTATCCAGCTTCTTTTTTTGCAACTTTTAATAACCCAAAAATGCAGTATTCTACTTCAAGCAATATGTAAATAGACGGATATGTACCAACCAAGGTCACATGACCCATTCCTTCTTTCTGCCTTAAAAAATAAAAATGGAATCCTTTACAGTGATTATCTTACAATGTATAAAGTTACAGTGCTGTTAGTGCTGTGCGTTTACTTCAAATGCACAGTTTCTCTACAGCAAAGGTAATACCAGTAGAAAAAAAAACACATTTATAAACTTTTACTTTTGTGGCTATTTCAGCTGGGCCTTCTCCAAATCTAAAAGAGCTAAAAAAAAACAGCACAGGAAAGAACCAGAGCCAAAAAAGAGCAACATTGTTATGCCTTATGTATCTGACCTGTCTCAGAAGCTCCAAAGCATATTTAGCCAACACAACACTGCAGTCCGTTTCAAACCTGTTCATGCTGTCAGACAAACACTGGTTGTCCAGATGACTTTTTTTTAAACCTTATATTTGTGAACTTTTACTTTTGTTCTTGGTTTTTAACATGGCTTTAAGACATTTAATTAGTATAATTAACACGTGGAGTAAGACATACAAGTACTGTATTTTGTCTGGTGTCATAAAAATGGAAACAGTTCTTTTTAAAATTAAAAGTGTTAAAGTGTTATTTGGTTGGTGGTATTTATTTTTTTTCATCTATTCTTAATATTGTATATATATTTAAAACATAGAAAGCACAAAAGCTCTGCAAGATGAGTTAACTAAATATTTAAAAGCAGAAGCACAACAACATTATTCTAATATTATAATATGTGTTTTTGTCATGAGTGACTGAGCACAGCCCGTTCTGAAGTGTGCCCATGTGTGACACTTCAAACCCACCCACTTCCCTAAACTTCACCAACTTCAAGCCAAAAATACTTTCTGAAGTACAATGATTGAGTAACAAGCCATTGCCACCAGATTAGCTCTAAAGTTTTCTTATATCTCTCAACATTTGGTAGTAATTTCCCAGCGGGTCTGCGGCGGCTCCAAGACAAACAGAAAAAGAGCTGTTGGCAGTGATTAACTACTTCTCTCATTCACGAAGCCCTCAGCCCCCATTCAAGCACTTCTGTCCCGGGATACAGACCGTACTCAACGTGGGACCCACTTATTGCATCTCGACCTGAGGGCCAATAGCGGGGAGGCCTCCTTTTTTGGGGCTTTGCCAATGGGAAAGACAGAGCAGGCATGTACAGTATGTTATGGTGAAGCGGAGCAAACACGAGATGAAGATAGCTGCTGTACATGACATGTGGAGTTAGCGGTTAGCAGGGGTCGGGCTAAAGTTAGCGAGACAATGTGCAGAATTTGCCCGAGCAACGTGAGAAGGTAAACAGAGCTGCACGAGACGGATCAGTCATGTCTGGAGGAATAGGGAGTGGATACCTGTGAGGAGTCCCAGGACTTTATTCTGTTAACTTAGTTTAACAATCAGGGATAGAGCAAGACCTCATCTAGGCTTTATTATTTAGGATTTTAATAATACACAAGGACACCTGTCATTGGCTGTTGCATTGGAAACTCTTTCTCGACAGGTGATTATTCCAGCTCTAGACACAGTATATGTGCTTACAAAGAGAAACAGTACAAAAATTGGGTGTTAAGTATTCGTATTTTTCTGGAAATACTATAGAGAAAAGTACGGCTGGGTACTGTTCAGATTTTTTTGATACCAGTACTTAAACAATACCTGGTTTTTCAATACCTGTGCCTGAGCAATACCTTTTTTTTATATCTATGGTGAGCTAATTCATCTTCTACAATCATAAAACACAATCATATTGAAAAAAGACACATTTTTTGAGCAAATTTCTTAGCTGTAAGTTAAAACCAGTAGTTTGTATAGTTTGTGTTATTTACTTGATTTATACAAAGGAACATTACAGGTCCCACTAGGTATTGAAACTTGGTATTAAATAAATAAAAAATGATACCAGTAGTATTTTAACTTTTCTTTCAATACCACAAAGGTCTCGTTTAACAGTACCCAGCCCTTAAGAACAGCTAAACACTGAGCCACTCACTGATGTTCTCCACCCACTCACTGACAGTACATAGAGAACATTACAGAGACAGAGTCGGTTGGTTGCCATGTCTCAAAATCACTGCAGTGTGCATTCGATGAACCAAAGAATAATGTCCATTACTATGTTGCCGTATTTTGACAGGGCATCAGATGAAGAGTTATGTCAAATTAAGAAATTATATTGCGTTATTGTGTTATTTGGTACTTACTGGTCTTGTCTCAATGTAACAATATTGGCAATATCAAAAGTTTCACAATACTGTAGTGGACTTTAATATTATTGAATGGTGAGCTCCTGTAGCTAAATGTTTAGTGGCGGCGGAGTGGTAAAAAAGCAAAGGAAACTACATAGGTCATGATCCTTTGCTCTGTTACAATGCAGCCAATGACAAAATGATTATCAAACACTTATTTGGTCTTACTCTTTTGAAATATCACAATAATTAATGCACTAAGAACCAGTTTTATTATCGTGGGCATTTCTATAATATCGCAATAAATATCGTACATGAGCCCATTATTCATTCACTCCTCTGACAAAAGACGGACAGAAGCACGGCTGCCAATCTGCGCCCACAGCCTCTGACCACCTCCAAACACAGTCACACTGACACTGACACAGGGGAGGTGGGCCAAGTGTCTTGCTCAAGGACTTGAGCAAGACCTTCTTCATTGGAAGTCAACAAATGCCTCCTCTAGTACACAGTGGATGAATGAGATTATGTGCTTTTTAAAGGTTAAGAAAATTTAGATACCGTATTTTCCAGACTATAAGTCGCTCCGGAGTATATGTCGCACTAGCCAAAAAATGCATAATGAAGAAGGAAAAAACGTATATAAGTCGCACTGGACTATAAGTCACATTTTTTGGGGGAAATTTATTTTACAAAATCTGACACCAAGAACAGACATTTCATCTTGAAAGTCAAGTTATAGTAATAATAGAATAGAGAACAACAGGCTGAATAGGTGTGCGCTATGCTAACGTAACACATTGATGGTTATTCAGCTACATGAAGCATAAACAACGAACTGAACAGGTGTCTCGTATGTTAACGTAATATATTAACAGTTATTCACATAACTATAGCATAAAGAACATAATATAACAAGTTCACCAAACTCACCATCTCACTCCTAATCGCTAAATCCTTTAAATTCTTCATCCTCGGTGTCGCTTCTGAACAACTCCGCCAACTCCGGAGGTAGACGAAGCGCCGCTTCCTCCTCTGCGTGGCTGTCGTCAGACTCAGCATCAGTTCCATTTCCAATTATTCCACTCTTTCTCAGTTGTCTTTATAGCCTAAGTTGTTAGTGGTAATGTTTACATTTTAAATTGTCAGTGGTACAGGTGCAGCAGATGCTGGTACACAAGCCTAGAGCGCCCTCTAACCAACACCTGAAATATTTTAATATATAAGTCACACCTGAGTATACGTCACACACCTAGCCAGACTATGAAAAAAGTGCGACTTATAGTCCAGAAAATATGGTATTCCAAAAGTAGTAGTTCAAATATATTTTACAAAAAGTGGCTGACCCTTTCCTTTCTTTTATTAGTACTTTTTCTTTCTTTTTTTTTCTTTTGTTCTTTTGTCCTGTGTTATGAGTTTCATTTTTAGTTATTTGTTTTTTTTACTTTAGTATGTTTCATGTAAAATATTTTTCAAAATCATAGTGTGTGCAAAGGAAAGTTGACTGTGACTGTGGTTCTTGTTGTTACCATCTTTGTGTACACACCAAGAAACATATAAAACAGAAGACACAACAACAGTGTGCAAGATACTGAGATACTACCGCCCCAGATGATATGAGAGTGTGAGTAGTTTGCATACATTTTATTTATTAAGTATTTTTGAGACCGTGGTGTATTTTGAAACCAATGATCATCCTAATTTTGCCTAAATACAGAATATCGTGGAGACATCCTCTATAATCCATGTTACAAAAATGAAGTGTTGAAACTAATCCTATCTACAGTAGTAATGGGTTTAGTTTCTGTGCCTTTGCTCCCATCTGCTTCTCCAAAACTGCAAGCATTCTCAATCCATAAAGTCTATCTTATCCATCTAACACACCAACATTTACAAAACACCAGCTCTTCCCTTCATATTTAATTATAACCATATCTTTTCTTATGTTAACTCTAGTCTTTGAATTTCAATTATTCTCCAATTAATCGCCTGAGCCCTTCCCTGAACATCAGCAAACATAATTCTGACAGTGAAAAATTAACAGGAAGAAGCAACCATTAAGCTTTTTACTATCATTACACTTTGTTTTGCTTCTAAACTTTTTTTTTCAAATAGGAAACCCGTCCCCAAAAGAGCAAGAGTCCTAAGTTCAGTGCTGGGTGGGCGTAGACCATGTGGGGCCTTGCTCTTTCCTGCGACGTGATTGGCTGCTGCGAAAACCCCGTCAGTTTAAAACCAGACAGCACTTTCTCCTCTCCCTTCACACGTTTAGGGAGGGACAGAGAAGAAGTGTGTGACAAGAAGATATAGGCTTTTTTTTTTTTCCTCCTTCTGAGCTTCAAAGGATGCCAGCGTACGCCACCAACATGAGGCTGAAGTTCCCCATTTTAGCCCTGGTTTTGGAGATTATTACCATCATTTTGTTTGCAGTTTTTGTGGTCTACGATGACGGGAAAGGCGACCACGGACACGACAGCGGGCATCACAACAACGACACGCACGATAAGGCCGAGCCGATGGAGTTGTATCCAAGTAAGTTGCAGTGAAGCAGGAGAGCGCGTTGGGGTTGTGCAAAGAAAGATGCTGCAGCAGTTTTTGGAGCAGATGTTAATTTGAATAGGGATGATTCATTTTGATTGCAAGCAAAGTTTGTTTATGCAGGTTTTAGATTAAAGACGCCCCTTAAACAAAAATTTGTCCAAAGGAAAAACAGTTTGAATAGTTTAGATACAAGCTTAATTAAAGATGGGGTGGACAAAATCATGATACACCGTAAGTTTTACATTTTATTTGATTTTATTTATTCTTTAGCATTTTGTAAAGAGTACCAACCATAAGTCATTTTTCTGAACAGATTTGTTACATGCCAACACATATTAGGTGGTACCAGTAATGCAAAGCCGTTGGTTAGTAAGTCACACAACCATATACCTTTTTATATTACAGTAACAATGTCACCTTTACTCAATTAACTTTTTAAAATATAAATATAAATTCTGCTGCACCTGTTACTCAAGCTTTAGGAAGTAGATGAACTTTGAGCACTCCACGTTCATTTGACTGCATACAGCCTTTCTTTTAACCTGGTCCCACTGTTACATACTGTAGTTGTGTCCTTGGGCAAGACAATAAACCCTAAATGTGTATGAATGTGTTTGTGAGAGTGAATGGGTGAGTAGTTCCTTGATGTAAAGCGCTCATGGACGTAGAAAAGCGCTGTATAAATGTGACTATTTACCATTTAACACATGTATTTCAATTGAGTGTCATTTATTTTACTTTGATCCAATCCTTAACTTTATAAACGTAGCTATAAAAAGTACTCCAGACAGGGCCGGTCCTTCCTATAGGCAAAGTAAGCAACTGCACAGGGCCCCACAGGCCTTAGAGGGCCCCCATTGTTTAATATTATATAGAAATTTGACTGATTCAGCTTTTTTCTTTGCCTGTTTATGCAATTTTCCACTTGCTACTTCCTGTTATTTTTGATTGACAACTGCAAAGCTAATCACACAGGGCCAGTTCTTCCTATAGGCAAAGTAAGCAACTGCATAGGGCCCCACAGACATTAGAGGGCCCCTACACTTGACTGATTTTGCAACTTTTTTTTTTTTTCTATTAGTTGCCTGTTTATGTGATTTTCAGCTCAATACTTCCTGTTATTTTTGAGTTAATCTGAAATTGGGGGCCAATGTATTTAAGGCTTTTTACTGTCTGTTTACTTGGGGCCCCTTTTGTTGAGTTGGTAATGTTTGCAAGTCAAAAATGAATGCCTTCAAACATTTAAAAAAAGGTATTCTGTGTTCATTTTTACTTGCTGTACAAAATGATTGAAGAATGCTTAGGGCCCACCAAATATATAGCACCGGCACTGACTCCAGTACTCACATAAAGATTAGTGTCTTTTACCTTTAACTAATTATACTTTGCACTAAAATAGAAGAACGTGCTGGGTGATGCTGTTGCCATAGTTGACCTAATGAATCCAATAAGTTGAGTCACAGGGGTCACATTTATGTTGAGTTTTCTGCAGCTGGGACTTCACAGCGGTCTCTGGTCAAAGTGTGTGACCTCCACAGCGCGATGTCACACGTGGTTTTCAGACATCTCTTAACGAGAAAAGTCCAAAGGCAAACAAAGACGGACAATTACAGAGTCAGAAAATAGTCTTTGGAATCGAATGTTTAGGTTAAAATGAATGTATGCTCAGTGCCGGTGCTATAAATCTGAGGGGCACTAAGCAAGAGAGGTTTTGTACAGCAAGTAAAAATGAACACAGTATATATTTTTTTAGATTTAGACCTGGTTTAGTCTTCCTTTAGACTTTGTCCAAGTTCTGTCCTGGTTTAGTCCAGGTTGAGTTATAGTTTACTCCAAGTTTAGTCCTGGTTTAGACCTGTTTTAGTCCTAGACCTGGTTTAGTCCAGGTTTAGTCCTGGTTTAAACCTGTTTTAGTCCTGGTTTAGTCCAGGTTTAGTTCTGGTGTAGTCCTGGTTTAGTCCAAGTTCTGTCCTGGTTTAGTCCAACTTTACTCCTGGTTTAGTCCTGGTTTAGTCCTGGTGTAGTCCTGGTTTAGTCCAGGTTTAGTCCTGGTGTAGTCCTGGTTTAGTCCAAGTTCTGTCCTGGTTTAGTCCAACTTTACTCCTGGTGTAGTCCTGGTTTAGTCCAAGTTCTGTCCTGGTTTAGTCCAACTTTACTCCTGGTTTAGTCCTGGTTTAGTCCAAGTTCTGTCCTGGTTTAGTCCAACTTTACTCCTGGTTTAGTCCTGGTTTAGTCCTGGTGTAGTCCTGGTTTAGTCCAGGTTTAGTCCTGGTGTAGTCCTGGTTTAGTCCAAGTTCTGTCCTGGTTTAGTCCAACTTTACTCCTGGTTTAGTCCTGGTTTAGTCCTGGTTTAGTCCAAGTTCTGTCCTGGTTTAGTCCAACTTTACTCCTGGTTTAGTCCTGGTTTAGTCCTGGTGTAGTCCTGGTTTAGTCCAGGTTTAGTCCTGGTGTAGTCCTGGTTTAGTCCAAGTTCTGTCCTGGTTTAGTCCAACTTTACTCCTGGTTTAGTCCTGGTTTAGTCTTGGTGTAATCCTGGTTTAGTCCAAGTTTAGTCCTGGTGTAGTCCAAGTTTAGTCCTGGTTTACTTCTAGTGTGGCTGTGGTTCAATTCAAGTTTAGTCCAGGTTTAGACCTGTTTTAGTCCTTGTTTAGACCTGGTTTAGTCCAGGTTTAGACCTGGTTTAGTCCTGGTTTAGACCTGGTTTAGTCCAGGCTTAGACCTGTTTGAGTCCTTTAGACTTTGTTTAATGAATGCATGAATTTTTGACTTGCAAACATTACCAACTCAACAAATGGGGCCCCAGGTAAAAACACAGGTCTCCAGTTTCAGATTAATTAAAAAATAACAGGAAATACTGAGCTGAAAATTACATAAACAGGCATCTAAAAAAAAAAAAAGTATCCAAATATGTCAAATATGTGAACAATGTTAAAGTATGGGGGCCCCCTAATGCCTGTGGGGCCCTGTAATTGCTTACTTTGCCTACAGGAAGGGCCGGTACTGTGTATACTGGTTAGCTTTGCAGTTGTGTAAAGTGCATTGAAAGATATAGTTGGGAGTGATGTAAAAGTATGTAAAATGTTACTACAACTACAGCCACCATTACTACTACTACTACTACTACTGCTACCGCTACTAGTACTAACTAAACACTAACTTCTACTGCGACCACTATTACTTCTTTCAGTGAAATATTGTCTTTTACTCAAGAAAAGTCTCAAAATAAAAAAGGTAAGGGGCAAAGTGGGTAGTATGTGTAGTAATAGTAACAGTAACAGTGGTAAAAGTAATATCCATAGTAGAAAATAGTAGTGAAATTACTTTGACTCAAATAACAATTTTTTTGAATACTTTAACTTGTATTTTAGTAGTATTATTTTGACGTAACAGTACAGATTCTGAGTTCTTGTCCAACCTCTCTAAAAGGGTCAGAAACTAGTCCTAGAAATTAAATTAAAATTCATGGATACTGCTTTGGCTTTGCAGTTATTGTGTGAAAAGCATTGAAAGATACATTAGTAGCTCTAATGTTGCTGTATTGGTGCATTGCTAACTGAATTCACTGATGCCTGGGCGTGGCAGGTGTGAGCAGAGAGATTAGGTTGGCACAGACTGCAGACATGTTTTTGGCTCTGCGTAAGGGTGATCTTGCATAAATAAGTTCCCTCTACAGTCATTGTCACAGTTTAAACATCTAGCATTTTGGAGAGTTTAATTTTATGTCCTATTACAATGAAAAAATGATGGGGATTTGTCAAAGTAGTTGTTGAAAATACTATTTGTTTTTCTAATGAGAAAAACAAGAATTATTGGATGTAGTTGGGGCTATATTAAAGGTGCAATATGTGGTTTTTAGAAACACCGGAGATTGCAATTCAACATTTCACATTTCCCTACGGTAGCCCTGCAGGGACAAGGGAGCTCCCGATCTGATACTGATCATTTAAGGTTTTGTTTTGACCAATCCGAGTCCCGATACCAATCTTTTTCATTATTATTTTTTGCATTTTGAAAAACTCCTATATATTGTATATCTATGTTTTTATGCTAAATGTGTAAACAGCAGCAGTGTGCATTACTCTCACAGTGACATCTGTGAAGACATAAATGCCTTTTAGTTTAAGCCCTCTCGGCTTCTAAAGGTCAGATCTATTATAATTTATAGTCCTGGTCTAGTCCTGGACCAGGTTTAATCCAGGTTTAGTCCTGATTTAGTTCTAGAGTGGTTATGGTTTAGTCCTGGTTTAGTCCCGGTTTAGACCTGGTTTAATTCTAGTGGGGTTGTGGTTTAGTCCTGGTTTAGACCTTGTTTAGTCCAAGTTTTTTAGTAAATCAGTGCAAAATATAAACATAGTTCAGTATCTATAAACTGTTTATTCAGTAAAATAGTGTTAATTACATATTTATGAATGCCTTATTACTGCTTTATAGTGGCGAGTTATTCTATTGCGTCGGAAAGCACTTTTATCCTAATCACAAACTCATCAAACTCATGTATTTGAATGCCGACATGAAAGGAGGACATTTATTACTTTAGCCTCTGCTCGAACCATAATTCATCGGAGTCTCTTTTTGGCTGTTCCCCAGGGATTCTCCCACATTTTGGCTGCGTTACATACAGTAGATACAGAAGTGTTAGATAACTTTCGGGCGTGGGGCCAGTGTCTGTGGCAGCTCTCCAAACACTGCCTCTTCCATAGCAGTGGTGGAAGTGTGCACTACTGGGGTCTGCTTTAAATAGAGACGCTTAGCCGTGTTTTTGCAGTGATAGGTTTCAAGCTCCATGTATTTTTGTAATATTACCTTAAAGTGAAAGTATAAAACTTGCTTTTTTGTGTTTGAGGGAAATTGCTTAATCACCAAATAGTAAATTGTGATAGGAAGCATTTATGAAAAAACAAGACCTTAATGTGTATCATCTAGGTTTTTCTATCCAGTTCCCATTGGTTGGTCTACACCACTTGTCAACATTGACACTGCACGACCTAATGCTGAGCGCTCAGAGCTAAGCTGCAACTTCATGGTTTAGTCCATGTTTAGTCCTGGTGTAGTCCCGGTTTAGTCCAAGTTTAGTCCTGGTTTAGTCCTGAATTAGTCTTGTTTTACATCTAGTTTAGTCCAAGTTTAGTCCTGGTTTAGTCCATGTTTAGTCCTAGTGTAGTCCTGAATTAGTCCTGTTTTACACCTTGTTTAGTCTAAATTTAGTCCTGGTTTAGTCCATGTTTAGTCCTAGTGTAGTCCCGGTTTAGTTTAAGTTTAGTCCTGGTTTAGACCTTGTTTAGTCCTGGTGTAGTCCCGGTTTAGTCCAAGTTTAGTCCTGGTTTAGTCCTGAATTAGTCTTGTTTTACACCTAGTTTAGTCCAAGTTTAGACCTGGTTTAGTCCATGTTTAGTCCTAGTGTAGTCCTGGTTTAGTCCATGTTTAGTCCTAGTGTAGTCCTGGTTTAGTCCACGTTTAGTCCTAGTGTAGTCCTGGTTTAGTCCACGTTTAGTCCTAGTGTAGTCCTGGTTTAGTCCATGTTTAGTCCTAGTGTAGTCCTGGTTTAGTCCATGTTTAGTCCTAGTGTAGTCCTGGTTTAGTCCACGTTTAGTCCTAGTGTAGTCCTGGTTTAGTCCATGTTTAGTCCAAGTGTAGTCCTGGCTTAGTCCATGTCTAGTCCTAGTGTAGCACTGGTTTAGTCCATGTTTAGTCCTAGTGTAGTCCTGGCTTAGTCCATGTCTAGTCCTAGTGTAGTCCTGGTTTAGTCCATGTTTAGTCCAAGTGTAGTCCTGGTTTAGTCCACGTTTAGTCCTAGTGTAGTCCTGGTTTAGTCCATGTTTAGTCCTAGTGTAGTCCTGGTTTAGTCCATGTTTAGTCATAGTGTAGCACTGGTTTAGTCCATGTTTAGTCCTAGTGTAGTCCTGGCTTAGTCCATGTTTAGTCCTGGTGTAGTCCTGGTTTAGTTCAAGTTTAGTCCTGGTTTAAACCTTGTTTAAACTATTTATTCAGTAAAATTAATTAAAAATTACATATTTATTATTAATGCCTTATTACTGGTTTATAGTGGTGAGTTATTTTAAAATGTTGTGGTTTGTGTGCCTTTAATAAAGTAGCACTGAGCCTATTTAGTATTTTTAGTATTTTATTTTGGAAGTAACACTGAGGTTCTCTTTGTTCATGACGAGGATGGACAGGATCAGGAATGAGAACATCAGAGGAACAGCTCATGTTTTTGGAGATAAAGTTTGAACATGTACAGTGGAGGGACAGTGAATATATGGACAGTAGAAAGATGCAGAGGCCAGACAGAAGTCCTAAAGGAAGACCAGAGAGAAGATTTAAGGATGTAGTGAAAGAGGACATGAAGTTAGAAGAGGATGCAGAGGAGAGGCTTAGAAGATGGAGACAGAGGATTCACTGAAGTCAACAATCGGCTGTATCTGCTGTTTGACTTCTCAACAGTCCAACATGGTTTATTTACTCAGCGGCCTGTTCAAAGACATACAACATTGACAGAATGATAGAGTCTAGTGTACAGCTGATAATACCTAACCCACTCATGAGATAAAAGAACAGTTTGGACGGAGTCTCAAAAAAAGCCTAAAAAAAATCAATATTTTTACCTAAAAACGAGTTAATGATTGAAGAGGACTGCGACTGTTGGATAAGCCTGTAGTTCAACATGTATGCATGCAGCAAACCTAACCATCGCTGTCGTAGTAATACAGTAGTACAGTAGTAGTTTGACTCGCTGACAGTAGTAGAAGTAGCAGCAGAAGTCGTAATATTATTATAGTCAAATATATTTACTCAAAGGACCCTTTTCTTGAATAAATAGTACCGTATTTTCCGCACTATAAGGCGCATCGGATTATAAGGCTCACCTTCAATGAATGGCCTATTTTAAAACTGTTTTCATATATAGGGCGCACCGCATTATAAGGCGCATCCACTAGATGGCGCTGCGCTAAAGGGAATGTCAATAAAACAGTCAGATAAGTCAGTCAGTCAAACTTTATTACTAGAATACAAACCAGCGTTCTTACAACTCCCTCATTGAAAACAATGTATTTCCAACTCCATTTGTCACAGTTCAAAGCTACATGAACAGCGTTCGAGCGCTCAGTTTTCTGTCCCCTCAATGTCGCAACTCTTCTACTGAGATGGAGCAAAGGCCGCGCCTCCTTGTTCTTTTGCAGCAGGATCCATAAACACGCCTATGGCACACATGAACAGCTGGGACTGGAATTCCCCTTTACCGTTTTTTACCGCTGTCACTTCGGCGACGCCCCCTGACTACGGTAGCCATAATTAACCAACACTGATCCATATATAAGGCGCATCAGATTATAAGGCGCACTGTCGGTTTTTGAGAAAATTAAAGGCTTTTAGGTGCGCCTTATAGTGCGAAAAATACGGTAGTTGTAGTGGTTGTCAGGGCTTGACATTTGCTTTTTTTCTCACTGGCCACTGTGGCTAGTCTTTGTCAAAAGTTACTAGCCAATTGGTGTTTTTACTAGCCACAATTTAAAGATATTGGAAGCAGCATATGCTCTAGTACTGGTTTGAAAACGGTACTGCAGTCTAAATCAAAACAATGGTCTGTGGGTTGCGAGTCTTTCTGCTCTTCTGGATGGACGATCGGTAATACAGTTTTAGAAAACAAAAAATATAAACAAACAACTTGGACAATATGTTTTTTTTTTATTGTGAATAAATCAGCTGTACCATTGTTATCAGTAAAACTAATATTGATTTAAACATGTTTACCTCATATCTGGCGACACATGTGGGTCATTTCTATGAAATATAAAAAATATATGCTGCTCATAGCACCTTATTTAGTGGAGATTTGAGTATATTTTATAGTATACAATAAGTTTCAAGAAATGTTAAATCTGGGTTTAGGCATAGACATCTTTATCAATTATTAAAAAAACTTCTGAAGATAAGATATAGGCCTAGGTATGAATAAAACTCAACTAAACAAAGTGAGTAGTGCGAGTGCTGGATGGTAAAAGGTTAATGCCAAGCACTGCTAATAGTAAAAGCAAAGTAGCAAGTAAGTAGTAATAATAGTAATAGTCCCTGTAGTAGTAATAGTATGACTTACAGTAGTAGTGGTATTAGTAATAGAACCTAAAATAGTAGTAATACAAGTGGTACAAGTAGTAGTAATGGTATATTTAGACAGACCTCTACTCTGACAATGTTCAAGTCCAGACTTAAAACTGTTCTTTTTAGCTGAAAGTGTTTTATCTGCACTCTTCCCCAATATTGATTCTTAATTATACTCTTTAAATTTGATTTTATTGTTTTAATTGTGTTTTGTACTTTTAAATTTGCCTTTTTTTTCTGTAAAGCACTTTGAATTGCTCTGTGTATGAATTGTGCTGTACAAATAAACTTGCCTTGCCTATTTGTCTATTTACTAAACGAATGCTTTGCTTCAATTATAACTGGTGTCTGTATAGTAGCAGTAGGAGTAGTGTTTATAGTAGTAGTAGTAACAGTGGAAGTAGGAGCAGTAAAGGTTGTTGCAGTACTAGTAGGAGGTCATAATAGTAGTAGCACAAGTAGTAACAGTGGTCTGATATAAATGAAATAATCAGGAAAGGTCAGGGCCAAGGAAGATTTGTTTGTGGGTGCAGCACTGTTTGGATCCATGAATCTTTTTGGGGGTTTCTTTACAATTGTGAGATAGGACCAGTGATGTTTCATACAGGGGAAGCTCATAACATTTAATCTAGCTAGTTTTAATGTTGATACTGAATGAACAAACTTACCAAACTGGATAGCGCTGTCATTAGCCTTGTTTCTTTAGAGCGTAACACGTGCGAACGGTGAAAATGAGATAAATCACTCCAGCTTTACTCCAGACGGCTCCTTCAGAACACGACCGCCACAAAATCTTCAACCAGTTCCGCCAATCATCATCAATCAGCAGTGTCACGGCTCGACCACTGCGCCGTTCACTTCCAGAGACACTGAGCAACCAGGGAAGGGACATTTTTGGCTCATTTATCCAATCTTTGTTTTTGATAATAAAAAAACTGCTTGCTTCTCTCCCATTGAGATCCATTGAGAATCAGACTAAACAGATGATTAATGAACGTCATACTCGTGAAATTAAAAGCATTCTAGCGCACTTTTAATGTTATTTAATATCTAATATCATGAAATTGACCAGTGCATTATGGGCCATTTATTTAATGAGATTTTAGGGGAGGTTCAGCTTCCCTTGTTGTCAGTGAATAATGGCCACAGCCTTTCTAATGATTTGTGCTCTCCAAGTGTTTTTAGATGAACCATAAATGGATTAGGGCTCAATATTTTGGGACATGTGTAGCCTGAGTGCTCCCATAATGAATATCAACTGCACGGACGTATGGAGTAAATTGAAAAAAGACAAAATAATGGAATCTACTTGTTGCTATTGTTTTAAAACGCCATAAATTCTCACTTATCCTTCATCGCACAATTTAAAAACAAATGCGTATCACACTGAACATAACAAGCGGCTTCCTAAATGAGACGTCTAAAAATATTTACGGCTCTTAGACAGACTCTCATAGGTCTGTTTTGTCCTGGACATGTTGCTTACCTTAATGTTATACAGGAAAAGGAAATGAAGCCATTGTTCCATTAGCCTCATGTCTCAGCCTCAGATGAGTTTTCCAAATGCTCATCATGAAAAACTACGGGCCAAAGCCAAACAGGAATCCTGCTTCCTCCTGCGGTGAACGGACATCTGTGCAGAGGAGACTAATTAGTGATGTTTGGGTTGGATGCGACGTCTACACTGCCGGAGTACGTTTAAGGTGATGCTCAGTACTGTGTCAAGATGTGCGCCCTCTAAAGGACACTGGTGGCAACTGCAATCCTTGGTGGTTCCCAAAGTGTGGTGAAGGAACCACTATAGAGTCTATATTTCAATTGCAATTTGAATTTATTATTATTTGTTTATTATTATTATTTCAGACACATGGTTTTGGTTCATAAAAACAAATAAAACATTCAAAAATATAAAAAAATCTATGAAAATATTAAGTACCTAAAACATTAAGTACATAAAAAACATTTGAAATTAATGAAAATATTATTTTAAAACAACTTAGTTGTTCTTTTAATCAGTGTTTTTGTAATGTTTTTATATAAAAACATATGGAGAAAAACATAGCAGAGTGTTTTGAATAGAGGAAAGTTTTATCGTTGGGGGTCCGTGAGGGATTTTTGGAAATTTAAGGTGGCCCCGACAGTCTTGACTTTGGGAATTGCTGCCCAACAATTTTGGCATACAGTGAAATATTCAAAATCTGCATTGGAGTTAAATTAAGCTTATTTTAAAATAACATTCCCCAAGTACAAAAAAGTAATCAACAAAATCATTACTACGTATAAAAGTGCTGAATGTAAGGTTTACTACTTACTTATAGAGCGCTTTTCTAGACTTCAAGTTGCTTTACAATTTCACTCCTCAGTCGCACTCTGTACCCTCAGCTGTCCTGGGGCAGACTGACGGAGACATGGCTGCTATTCTGAGCCTACAGCCTCTCCGACCACCACCAAACACAGTCACCCTGACACATTCATACAGGCAAGGTGGGTGAAGTGTCTTGCCCCAGGACACAACGACAATGCCGAACGTCTGTACCGACTGAGCTACTGCCGCCCATCAGTGAAACTACGACTACTACTGCAAAAAGCATTTCATTACAACAATCTAGACTTTATCACGAAATCAAGATTCTTCACTCTTAAAATAAAAAATGTTCTCTGTCATATCGCTTTTCACTGTGACATTTCTAGTACAATAGATCTGATTGTAACTTTGTAATGAATGACCACACAGACTGATAAAAGCAGGTGTGTCTCTAATGCAGTGGTTCCCAACCTTTTTGGTCTTGCGTACCCCCAGGACCTGCTTTAGTCCTGGTTTTGACCTGGCTTAGTCCTGGTTTATTCCTAGTTTTGTCCTGATTTATTTCTGGTTTAGTTCTAGTTTTAGACCATTTTTTTTTTCCTGGTTGCGTTCTGGTTTTAGACCTGGTTTAGTCCTGGTTTAGTACTTCTTTAGTGTTAGATTCCTTTGGTGTAGTCCAGGGTTAGTCCTGGTTTCGACCCAGCTTAGTCATCTTTTAGTCCCGGTTTAGACTGGGTTTAGACCTCGTTTTTTGCTAGTTTTATCCTGGTTTTAGACCTGGTTTCGTCCTGGTTTAGTCATTCTTTAGTCTTGCATTCCCTTGATTTATGTTAAATTTAGCCTTTCAAAGCCAAATAAATGCATTACATATGATCATATTACTCTCTGTACCCCCTGCAATGTGCTTGTGTACCCCTAGGGGTCCCCGTACCCCTGGTTGGGAAACACTGCTCTAATGCACATTTCATGTCTGATGACGTCACTTGTGGTGAAACAATTATTAAAAAATTTAAGCTAAAAAGTATTGTTAGGGTTAGGGTTAGGTGCGGATCCTACATTTTGTTACTAATTACATATTTAGTCAAAGTGTGACATGTTTGGCTGTAAAATTATTGAGATACAAGCGTTTTTTTGTGATATGGGTCTTCGGGACAAACATCATTTTGCAATATACAGTATAGTGCATGTTCAGTGGATATGCAGCAAAATAAAAGCGTCTCTAAGTATGGAAACACTATCATTTTAATTATAATTTCCTCTTTTATGTTTGGGACCCAATAAAATGGCTACCAGGCAGTGTCGTTTAAGGTTACACAGATTTAAACTCTATTTTCTTAGAATAGACTGTGGTTCATAAATTCAAAGCGTGCTGTCTTTGTTAAACAGAAGTGTTAATGGTCGACTGGTTGTGACTTCTTAGTCCAAATCCTCACATGCTTCTAATAGAAAACAGCAGGAGCCTTCTCCCAGAATGCATCTGTGTTTGTGGGTAAATTAGTTTTGGAGCCAACAAGTCATGTCTGACATAATGGGCAGTGTGGACTGGTGTGACATCGATAAATAATTTAAACACAGATAGACTGCTGTGTATAATGTTGTCTAATTTAATTTTATGGCACTAAAATTATTGTGTTTTGTTTTTGGTCTGGAAATGTATCTGAGTAAAGGTCACTGTTATTTTTAGTAGTGTTGAAGACAAGACCACACTAACCAAGCTTTTTCTTCTGAAATTTAAAGCCTTTTTAAGACTTTTTAATGCCATCTAGAATAAAATTTAATGCCGAGATTGCCAAAAGAACAATACTCTGTACGCATTTTACACTAATGAAATATCAGTGTTACTCTCTGAAACTCATTGGTTTTATTTTAAAAGTCTAATACCAATGAAATAACTCCAGTTCTGCATGAAAACTCTCAAAACTGATTTTTTCAAGACCATTACTTAAGCGATACCTGGTTTTCGTCACCGATACCTGAGCGATACTTTTTCTGATACCTATGGTGAGCAAATTCATCTTCTACAATCACAAAACACAATCATAGTGAATCAAAGACCAATTTTTGGAGCAAATTTCTTAGCTGTAAGTTAAAACCAGTAGTTTGTATGATTTATTCTGTGTTATTTATTTGATTCATGTCAAGGAACATTAAAGGTCCCACTAGGTATTGAATAAAAAATATTTTTTCAAAGTGGTATTGTTTTCTAGTACCCAACCCTTGCTGCTGACAGCATTTACTGCATTGTGGGGATTTTTTTTTCACAACAAATATGCCTGCAACATTACACAGCCCATATAAAAAGTAGAATTAGCTTTAAAAAAAAATTACTAAATAAAGGCACATTCAGTGACTTCAAGATATTTGTAAAACCACTATTGACAGCATTTGTTGCCAAATTCACATCCAACTCTCAAAAAAGACAGACTTTTCTGTTGTTAACCTGTTAAGCTCTGAGGCCTTTTTCCCGAAAATTCTATATCTACATTTATTAAGGTTTTACTTAGCATTTACTAGGTGTACATAGCTAACCTTGGTAGCAAATTAATTGGTGGACTTTGGGGATTACTGTGGAAGAGAAATAATATTAATAAATTATATTGTTTGACCATAAATTGAGGTTGAAATGGATTATTCTAATTTCCGCCTGAAAAAAAAAACACATATTTGCCTCCAAAAAAGCCTTTTTCCTTCCTGTAGTGAAGCAAATAACAACATAAATGGAAAATTTCACATATCTTGGTCTACTGCAGCAAAATTTGTGCCAAATAAACAAAGTAATGGAAAGATATACATGTTTTATTTTTAAAAAATCCAGGCGGAATCCAACAAAGACCTAGATGAAAAAAATGTAATACCTGTCCATACGATTTAATACTTTTAACACCTTGCTTTTGGCAGCATCGGATTTAATAACTTTTTAATACTTTTAATACCTACCCTGAGAAAGTGCAGGGAACACTTGTACATTTGACTACAAAGTTGAGTTTAAATTTGAGAAAAAATACCCACTGGAGGTCTAAGACAAGACTAACAATAACAGTAGGACAATAATATGGCAAGTATGGCAATATGTAAGAGACAGTATTTTTATTATTGCCATTAACAGGACTGACCTACTATAGTTAACTTAGCATTTAAATGTTAAACGTACCTCATTATAAACCTTTGTGTCCTCTGTCCCCAGTGTTTCAGGACGTCCACGTGATGATCTTCATTGGTTTCGGGTTCCTGATGACCTTCCTGAAGAGGTACGGCTTCAGCAGCGTCGGAGTGAACCTGTTACTGGCCGCCTTCGGTCTGCAGTGGGGGCTCCTCATGCAGGGCGTCTGGCACCTGACCGACGGCAAGATCAAAGTCAGCATCTTCAAGTACGACCACACACTAACGACGCATTTAATACACGGACAGGGCATCAAATCAGACAAGATTCTTTTTCTAATCTAGATAAAATTAGCAATGGTACTGGGCAAATGTATACAATATGGTTGTTAAATGTTATTAATCTATTAAAGGGGCTATATTATGGTTTTATTTATCCTTTTAGGTCACCTCTAGAGCAGCAATGCATGTTTTAAAACTTTTACAAACATATAACAATAAAAGAAAGCGTTTCCTTACTTTACTGCTGCCATAAAGAAACAGGGGAAGAGACCAGGAAAGGACGGTAAGGGGAACAGATACATAGAAAATAGCTTTTTATTTCCTTTTTGTATGATGCCATTTTAATACAAAATAAAAAATGTCTGTGAGGAATCAATGGAAACAGAGCTGTACAACGTTTTTTGATAAATAAATGAGATGTAGAGGGATTGATTGGTCAGTGCTTCCTGGAGTGGGCAGGGCTTCGTGGGAGAGGCGGAGGTTTGTGGAACTGAGCGTCCTGAGGGCTAAAAACGGCCAAGCCAGAGAATACAGGATTACTCAAACAGGCGTAAATGAAACAAAAACACAACTCCAGGTTTTGATGAGGAAATATTATAACATGGTAAAGCTCAGTAAAGTCATAATATATCCCCTTTAATAATAAACATTATTACTTGAGTAGTATCCACTGAGTTCATTTTTAAAACAAAGGAGAATAGCATAAGGTAGGGCTGCACGATATGGAGAAAACATGCGATATTCGATAAATATGTTGAAAATTGCGATAACGATATTATTGCGATATTTGAAAATAAAGTCTACTTTAGAACATAGTAATTTAAATTCACTACATTTCACAAAAATGTAAGTTCCTGTATTTACAAGTCAAAACAGCCACAAAATCAAAACTTAACACAGACTAAACCAGGAATAAAACAAGGCTAAGCTGTGACTAAATTCATTAAATTACCACTAAAACTGGACTTTTTAAACATTTTTATTTAGTCACAACACATTTTCTTTTAAGGTTCTGCTGGAAAATGATTCTTCAGTGTAAATCTCTGTCAGATGGAAGACCACAGCGTTATTGCAATATATTTAGATTCTTGCGATACGAATATTGCGATAACAATAATTTTGCGATATATTGTGCAGCCCTATCACAAGCCGCTACGATTACTATTTATTACTCAAAAGCATTTTTCCAAAAGGCTACTGTCATAAACGTAAGACGCCAAACCGAATAAAACATGCAGCGTGTGACAGATTGTATTCTATACGGCAGCTATGTCCATTAACAGCCTGTGTATTCCCCTTTTTTACAGAATAATTAACGCAGACTTCAGCACGGCCACGGTCCTGATCTCTTTCGGAGCAGTTCTGGGTAAAACCAGCCCGGTCCAGCTCCTGGTCATGACCATCCTCGAGATCACGATCTTCGGCATCAACGAGCACCTGGTGGCCAACGTCCTGGAGGTCAGTCTAGCTAACACCGTTTTTATAAAGCAGTGATTATGAAAGTGCATTATGTGTTGTGTTTAAACCCTACAGGCGAACGACGTGGGCGCCTCGATGATCATTCACGCGTACGGGGCATACTTTGGGCTTGCGGTGGCCCGAGTGCTGTACAGACCTGGTTTGAGAAACGGACACGACAATGACGGATCTGTCTACCACTCCGACATGTTCGCTATGATCGGTAAGAGAAGCGTGTGCATATATAAAATATATAAAAGTGTCGGTCAGTTTATATGTAAAAATATTATTCCTGTTAAATGAAACTGTGTGATGAGTAAAATCCCTTGTGGCATTAATACAAAGTCAGAAAAAGTAGTCCATTGTCAATATTCTGTACATTTTATCAATATTCCCAACCTTTTCTTGTCTCTTGTAACCTCTTGGCATATCATGAGTATTTTTGGTGTATCATGAGTGCCCCCCTCGACTCACTAATAAAAAAAATTGTATTTATTAGCACAAAGACATTTTATAACTCGAATTAAAAATTAATAATCTACCTTTTTGAGCAGATCGTTTCTGTATGGTTTATTATGACAACTTATTGTTCTGCTAAAAATAATGTTATGAATATTATTACACAATAATTTATTATCTTGTCTTGATGTTGTTTTTTGTTTTTGTTTTTTCAGCCTTGTGTTTTGTTGTTGGTTGCACACCATTAACTACTCACTTGCTCAAAATAAATAAAATAATACAAAAAAAATACAAAAATACCTGCCTTTAAAATAAAAATATAACAGAAACCCCATTGCACTTATTTTATTATTGTTCAAAATTAACTTAAATAAAATAAATAATAAGTTATTTTTCACTCTAAAAATGGTGTCATGCCTTTTAAAACTGGCTGACTAGTGCCCTCTAGTGGCCATGGCATGAATTATACTGCAACATACACTAATTGTAAAAGTTTAAAGAATAACATTAATTTTACGTATTAGGTAAAAATATATATGCACCACAAATAAAGATAAATAAAGGGGAGAGAGGGGTCCCATTAGCAGCCATAGACTCTCTGTAATGTACTGTATGGAATAAGTTACCTGTTTTTAAGTATCTCATCCAAAATATTGGCTTGTTCCTTCAATTCTCTCCTCCAGGTACGGTGTTCTTGTGGATGTTCTGGCCCAGTTTTAACTCGGCCATCGCTGATCCCGGCCTGACCCAGCTCACTGCAGTCATCAACACGTACCTCTCCCTCGCCGCCTGTGTCCTCTCCGCCTACGCTGTGTCCAGCCTCGTCGAGCACAAGGGGAAACTCGACATGGTCAGTGCAAAAACAAGACACGATAAGCTTCCTAAACAAGTTCCATTTAGAAATTACAGGCCTAATCCGAATATTATTAAGGTTTAAAGGTCCCCTATTCTGCTGAGTTGACGCTTTTGAGCTTTTAACTTTAGCTGAGGCGCTGCCCTACTCAAGAGCTGAAAACGCTCGGTCTCACCACTCTACGTAGTCAGATGAAACCAGGAAGTGCTCCATACACCGTCACAGGACTCATTCTGATCATTTTAGCATTTAAACTCCTGTCACTACGAAGCATTCGGCTCATTTATCCGTCTGTTAGCGACATGTTGCTAATAGCCGAAGTCAAAGTAACAGCTCTCCATAAGAAGACGTTTTCCATACATATACATTATTTTAAGTTATAAAACATGAAATACCAATGCAAAAGGTGTATGTCCCCTTTAAAGATGCATTCTGTTGCAATAAAATGTAACCGTTTTAACAAGAAGCGCTGGGATAGAGCAAACTTTCACCGAGAATTTTTGAATTCTTTACCGACCCCTTGTGGATGGAGTATCTTTGGAGTATCTCGCAATGGAACAGAATCCTTTAAGACAATGATCCACATCGACACCAAAAACTAAGTAATTTCTTCCTTGGCCCATTACTGACCTTTCTTACATTTAATCAAAATCTGACGATTACTTTCTTGCTAACAGAACAACAACAAACACAGCCTCATTGACAGAAGTATTAAAAAGGCTGCCTATTATGTTAACTTCCTAAATTTACTTGCAATGGTCAGCAGGTGAAAGAAGAAACGTGCACTCAGCTCTGTACCTGAACGTGTCTCCCGCAGGTTCACATCCAGAACGCCACGCTTGCCGGAGGAGTGGCAGTGGGGACCTGTGCAGACATGAACATCGGACCGTTCGGAGCCATGCTGATCGGCTTCATCGCAGGAATCATCTCCACCCTGGGATTCAAGTATCTGACAGTGAGTGGCAAACCATTGTGGTGTATGTGTAGTAGGGCTGCACGGTATATCGCAAAATTATCGTCATCGCAATATCAGCAAAGGCAATATCCGTATCACAAGAATCTAAATATATCACAATAACGCTGTGGTCTTCCATCTGACAGAGATTGGTCTTTGGAGCAGAAAACGGCATTAAGTAGGGCTGCACAATATATCGCAAAATTATCGTTATCGCAATATCAGCAATATCCGTATCGCAAGAACCTAAATATATCGCAATAACGCTGTGGTCTTCCATCAGACAGAGATTTACACTGAAGAATCATTTTCCACCAGAGCCTTAAAAGAACATGTGTTGTGACTAAATAAAAATGTTTAAAAGGTCCAGTTTTAGTGGTAATTTAATTAATTTAGTCACAGCTTAGCCTTGTTTTATTCCTGATTTAGCTTTGATTTTGTCGCTGTTTTGACTTGTAAATACAGGAACTTATATTTTTGTGAAATGTAGCAAATTTAGCTTACTATGTTCAAAAAGTAGGCTCTATTTTCAAATATCGCAATAATATCGTTATCGCAATTTTCAACATATTTATCGAATATCGCATGTTGTCTCCATATCATGCAGCTCAAATGTGTAGTGGTAACAACGAGAAACTAGAAACTAACTCTTCAACCCTAGAAAGTGATCGAGTTCCAACTACACACATTTAGATTTGATCATGTGTTTGAATCATGTTTCTGTTTTTCTGTCCAGCCTCATTCACTTTCTCAGACAGGAGTGCCATTGTAACATTTCCCATTTTCCCAAAATCCCACTTGACTAGTAATAACCATATGTCTAAAATGATGTGGGCTCTGTACAATGCATTTCTCTGATTGGACAAGCAATCTTCTCTTGCCAGTCAAATTGACAGAGACCAGTATAATTTTTTTGTATAGAGAAAGACTTCTAGGCTTACCATTAAACGATACCTTTGTGGTACCAAAATAAAAGTTACAATACTACTGGTATTGAAAAAAATATTTTTATTCGATACCAAGTTTCAATACCTAGTGGGACCGTTAATGTTCCTTTGCATGTCTAAATGAAATAAATAACAGAATAAATCAGAATTTAGAAGAATTTTGCTCCATAAATTGTGTTTTATGATTGTAGAAGATGAATTAGCTCACCATTCGTATCAGAAAAAGTATCGCTCAAGTACTGGTATCAAAAACAAGGAATCGTTTAAGTATTGGTATCAAAAAAATCTGAACGGTACACGTTTAAAGTATTTTTAAATACGTACTGCAGCCAAGCATTTGTGGTCTGGAATGTAGTTTATCTGCTAATCGTAATAATAAAACTAGTAGTACTTGTAAGTTCCAAAATATTAGTAGTAGGCAGTAGCAGTTGTAGCACTGTAGTTATTTTAAAACAGTCCACCTCTTTTTTCAATTTACGTTATCTAGTTTCAAACACACCTGACTACTGGGATATTTTGGCTTAAATATAACATTTTTGTAAACCATTTAGATCTAAATAAACGTTAGCAACGTAGTATGTGTAAATGTGTATACAGTAATTGTTTACTTTTTCCCCCGCAGCCCGTCCTGGCGTCGAGCCTGGGGATCCAAGACACCTGCGGAGTCCACAACCTGCACGGCATGCCTGGGATCCTGGGAGGACTGGCCGGCATCGTGGCTGTCGCGCTGGGTAAAAAGGAAGGGTAAGCACTCCTTACTTCTCCCAAAGAGGTTATGTTATCGCTGGTGTTGTTTTGTTTGTTGGTTAATTCATTAGGTCTCTTAACAACATAACCCGCCCTGATTTTGATGAAATTTTAAGTAAAGATTAGTAAATGACCATGGACGAAATTATACATTTTTTGTGTGGAATCAGATTATTGTCAGGATGTAGGTAGGGCTGCAACAACTAATCGGATTAATCGATTCTAATCAATTATTAAAATAATCATCCACTAATTTAGTAATCAAATAATCGCCAACTGGGATATTTAATAGACTCTAACACATGCCATGTTCTGTGAGATGTTTTATTACCTAGATACATAATAGAAGTAAAGTACATTTTGTGTTTTTGATTAAAAATATCATTTATGTATTACAGATGATATTTTATGTGTATATCCTCTATATAAACATCTTCAAGAAGCATGCTTTTAGCTTTGTCTGATTTAATTTTGTAAAAATTGATTTTTGGTAGCATTATCACCAATTTTTACCAAAAACTATAAAACACCTCAAGTTTTTAACCATTTTACTTGCGCTTCTCTATTGGATTATTAAGCAACTAATCAAAAAAGTAATCGACAAATTAATCGATTATCAAAATAATTGTTAGTTGCAGCCCTAGATGTAGGTTAGATTATTTTAAGATTATGTAGCATTGCAAGCTATAAAGATTTTGTGAGCATTTGCCCCTGAACTAGAAGATCGCTGGTCCAAATCCAGGTCTGGGCACTGCAACACTGGGCCAGGAAACCCTTCAATCTCACAGTGGTAAAGCATCTACTAAAACTAATCTTTTTTTTCCCTTCGTCTTCTCTTCAGTGGAAGCGCCGCCATGCAAGCTGCAGCCTTGGCCTCGTCCCTCGGGTTCGCTCTGGTTGGCGGCGCAGTCACAGGTGAGTGGGCAAAGAAAATTAGATTCATAAATTAAAACGGCACCTTCCCCAGAGCGCGGCTGATTAAAAGCCTTATTAAACAACGAGCTGAACATACTCACGGAACTAAATATGAATTTTATTTTTGTGCTTCAGGTTTAATAATGAAGCTGCCGATTTGGGGACAGCCTCCGGACCAGAACTGCTTTGACGACTCTCTGTACTGGGAGGTAGGACGTCCCAAAACTCATAACTACTGTCCTACCACTGGTTCAAATTAAAACTAAAAAAAGGACAGTGATTTTTAATAAGGAGGGACAATATAGCAGCAGCTTTTTTGGTCAATAATGAATTCTCCAAATAAAAATTATTTGTCTTTTATTATGAAATTATTGGGGTACATTTTATGACAAATCAGTGTCTGGATTTAGTTTAATTCTATTCTTGTTACAATTAATTAATGATTATTTTGACCAAAGAAATGCCTGTGTAGATGAATTGGTGGCGTAGGGCTGTAATAACTAATTGGATTATAATCAATTATTAATATAATCGTCAGCTAATTTAGTAATCGAATTGCTATTTGAGTGAGAGAATGTGCTTTTTGTTTTTGGCCAAAACAATGTGATTGCTTTGTAGTAATATCATTCATTTTTAACAAAAACTATAAAACAGGGGTCTTCATGGTTAATTGATTAATCAGCATTATGTTCGTTATCGATTGAAAGAAATACTAACAATAATGTTTATGCTGTAGAGTGAGTAAAGGTACAGTACCAATGGAGAGTTAGGGCAAATTAAACAAAATTAAGCAACTGTTTTCTAAAATATATAAACCTATAACTTGTCTTTAGTTTAAAAAAGCCACTTTTTTTAAATGATGTTACATGAATTTGAATTTAATAAAGAACTGTTTTTATGAAATATAATAATAGGTGACGTAAAGCCAGGGGTTAGTTGTCAATAATCCTTTGTTAAAACTACCTATTAATCAATTAAAGAAAATTAAGCAAATGTGCATCTCTAGTACAGATTAACTGATGATCAAAATAATTGTTAGATGCAGCCCTACCAGGCTGTACACCACCTCAAGCCCAAAGTAGCAGGGAGAGGTTCCAACCCTGAGGCACTGGTTTTCCAAAAGTGGCTGGCTCCCTCTAGTGGTGATCAGTGAGTGTACAGCAGCAGTTAAAGGAATAGTACTACATTTTTACTTCTGGATCTCTGTCTTTGCCAGGTTCCCATTTAAAACTCTTCAATATGAACAAGATTCATTCAGTGATAAAAAGTTACAAGCTTATAACTCTAAATGAATCTCACATAGCCAGTGCTTATGCATTCATTATACCTACTGCTAACATAGTGAATGAATGTGAGAGTGAATCATTGTCTGTCTGTGTTCGTCTCTGTGTCAGCCCTGAGACAAGCTGGCCCCTGTCTAGGGAGTACCCCGCCTACGGCCCAAAGTTACTGGGATAGGCTCCAGTCACCCGTGACCCCTAATGGGAATAAGCGGTAGAAAATGAATGAATGAATGATATCTATCACCCTACACTTATCTTGCAACATGACCTTGATACATTTACTCCCATAGCAACACATTGCTTGTCCTGTATTTTCCTGCGCTGTGTAACAGATTTTTACAAAAAGCCTTGCACAAATTGCCATATTTTTGTGCCACAGGCCTTACTCATCCATTTGCTCTCTAAATCCATGAACCACTGAATGAGGTTTCTCCATTTGAGTGCATTTGTACAGTATGACTCATGATGTTTGTTTTTTCAGGTCCCCGCGGAGGAGGAGGAGAACGAGGAGAGCTTGGCCCATGCCGATCACTCCAAAAACAAGACTGAGGCTTAAAAACACAATCTGCAAAATCACAAATAACAAGAGGATTATTGGAAATGTGCTTTACAAAACGCTGTTAGCGATTGGCACACATTTTGAAATTATATGCAAAGTTACCACTACATACATTTATTACCAAATGTTACATCTATCAGGCATAACATTATGACCACTGAGGTGAAGTGAATAAATGAACATTTTGTCCTCAACGTTGATGTGTTAGAAGCAGGAAAAATGGGGCAAATGTAAGGATTTAAGCGAGTTTGACAAAAGGGCCAAACTGGGGCTGGGAGATATGGCAAAAAATTAAATTTTATCTGATTTACGATGTTTTTTCCTTTTCTTTCCATTTAACATAAAAAGCAATTAAAAATAGATTGTTATTCTTTTAATAACAATACTTTAAGAGTAATAAATAGCAATTTTTTTAGGATGTCAACTTTTTTTTCCCACACAGAGACATTACAGAGGCAAAACAACTCCTTTCTCTGAGATTATTAGTGTTTTCAGCGTCTGCAGAGTCTCCACGGTCAGTATTTAGGCTGCTCTGGGTGCCAGCAGTAACATTATCCGCAACACAATGAACAGTACGATGCTTGAAGGACGCTAATTTCCACAAAATTAAATTTTACGATAGGGCTATTTTTGACATGGTCATCGTTAGATGAAAAATGCGATTTAATTGATTTAATTCAATTTATCACCCAGCCCTAGGGCAAATTGTGACAGCTGCAGAGGTCTGGGTCAGAGCAGGAGTCTACTGCAGGTGGTCATAATGTTGTGTCTGATTGGTGTTAGTGTGAATGGAAATGTTAATAGTTAATTAAATGTACTGCTAGACCACACAACAACAAAGTGACCTTTAATTTTTTTCATATTAAAAAGGGTTTCCAATCATTATTAAGCACTTATTTCTAACAGATCATAGCAACATTTTGTCACTACTGGTGGTATATTTTGCCTATTTTTCCCAACTAATTTCAACAATGCTATTGATGGAGTTATGTAGCCCAGTGAATGTTAACCGGTATCATCGTTGTACCCAAAGGTTTCCCCCTTTTTGGCCCACAACTTGCCAAGACAGTATAATATCATCTTCTCTCTAAATCCGTTAAGACATGTGGAAACCCTTTAAATTTGTATTTTCTTTTCAAATAAACCAAAGACATGCTCTATAGAAAACCACTGCTGATAACCATATACTTTTATAAACTTTTCTTCCTCGTTTCATGTATGTTATGATTAGCGTTAGCATGTGTTGACATTTAGCATAGTGTATTTTTCATATCTTTTTTTGTATTGTGTAGTAGTAAAAGTGCTGCATCTTACCTCACTGGAGCCCAGGTATTTTTTCTAAAAGAGTTAACTTTTATATTGTGGCTAAGATCTGGGCAGGGATAGTTTAAGATGCTAGTTTTTAGGCTAACAGACCTTTGCTTGGCTCTGACAGAAGCTTTGATATTAGGCTAATATTGTAGCAAAAAGATTTGTGTGTGTGTAAATTGATTTGTTTGTATTAAGCTGTGCGTAATACGATTTGTGTGTGCATATTACAATTTGTATGTCCATAATACGATTTGTGTGTGCATATTACAATTTGTATGTCCATAATATGATTTGTGTGTGCGCATTACATTTGTGTGTGCGTAATACGATTTGTGTGTGCATATTACAATTTGTATGTCCATAATATGATTTGTGTGTGCGTAATATGATTTGTGTGTGCGTTATATGATTTGTGTGTGTGTAAAGCGATTTGTGTGTGTGTGTACGTAAAACAATTTGTGCATGCGTGATGCAATTTGTGTGCGTATCAAGTTTTGTTCGTACGTAATTAGGTTTGGCACGCGTAAATGTGTGCATAATATGATTTGTGTGTGCGTATTACATTTGTGCGTGCGTGATAAGATTTGTGTGTGCAAAATAGAATGGGTGTGTCATAAAAGCTTTGTCCATAAGACTTAGAACTTTTAGCACTTTTGCATTTACAGCTAAATAATTTTACACACACAAGTCTTATTATGCACGCACCAATCTAACTGCATACAGAAAAATTTAAATACACACACAAATCTTGTTATGCACGCACAAATCTTATTACGCACACGCAAATCTCATTGTGCACAAATCGCAATACACACAAATTGTATTACGCATGCACAAACCTTAATACGCACACACAAATCGTAACACATACACACAAATTGTATTACCCGCACACAAATCTAAATATGCACGCACAAATCTTAAGACGTACACATCTTAATACAGGCAAATCTATTTATATGCAAACAAATCTTTTTGCTACAATAATAGCCCCATAATTTTATTGCATTTTACCAAACCGTGGGCAGCTGTAGACATGCAGGGGCCTCCACTCAGGAGGTTTTGTCCGGGGCCCCATCAAGTCTGCGCCCTGCTACTATACATAGCAATAGTTAGCTTAGCCACATGTGAAAGAGCTAATTACTGCTTGCTTACCTTTCAAGCCATTATATTAGAAATGTTCTTAATATAATAACAGAAACAATTTGATCTTTAACTATTTTCTCTCATTGCAGTGGCAGAAACTTGCATCCATCATCTTTCAATTAATTTACAACTTCCTATTATTCAGAAATCTGCCACTGAACAAGCTTTGGTCTTTTTCTCTTTCTTTTTTTCCCTTTATCCATGTTGTGTATTCTGTACAGTTTACCTTTTACAACTGACACAGTCAGTTTGATGCAAGCCCTGCACCACCGAAGGGACAACTTTTAGAACATTTTAAAAAGTTGACATCCTTATTGAGCTGTCACTGGTTCATCACTGAAATAAAAAGATCATTTAGTGTCACAAAAGGTGCAGAGGCGGCTCAAACTGACTACACATAGATAAGCAGTAATATTTTTGTTTTGTTAAATGGATTTTTACAGCCAACACTGAAACTCAACCAGATTTTGTATTTTTATACAGTGGGCATGTGCTCCTATTTGTATAATATACTAATACTGTCATAATAAATATGTTTTTGTACAATAAAGGCTGTGTTAGGAGTTTTATTCTTGGTGTATTTTTCTGCAAAATGTGGTGTGTCGTTCAGTGTTTAGTCAAATTAGAGGATATACTTTAACAGCATGTAATTTGTGCACAGGTGGCGGAAGTACTCGGTAATGAAGTAAAAGTAATGTAACTAGACAACAAGTAAAAGTACTCAATAGGGATGTAAAGAAGCACTTAAGGCATGATTCAATAGGGCTGCTCAATAATGGAAGAAACTGAAATCACGATTATTTAACAATAATATGCTCTGTTGCTTGGTGGTAATATGTGCTGTCATATTTAATCAAAAAAGGAAAAAAAACATAATATTTTAAGTTAAAAGCATTATTGTAGTACAGGAGTTCAGACTTGATCCTTTTGAGCAACCTGAACTATTGATTTGATGCGTTGTTGAATTGAAATGTTTCGCCCAAATAAATAAAATGAAATGAAAATTAAACAAAAAACAAAAACATATACAATGCTGAAAGACAGACTATAGGTTTTGGGAGGGACGGACTTAACTGCAGTCAAATAATATTTTTATTTTCTTAGCTTCTTTTATTTGTCTCCTTATCAAACTTAAATTGTTTAAATTATCTCATTAACAGAAATTCAATAAAACTACTCAACACACAGTCATTATTATTTGAGTAAACGTGAAAAAGTACTGATTGTAAATTTATGGCAAATTAAGTCTGAATCAATGAGTCTGAAGAGGCCTAACAAAAGAATTTAGAGTTTTTGCTTTGGAGATTAATAAAGTTGAATTAATTGAAATGAACAATATTAAGAAACTATTTGCTACTTTTAGTAGAGTGGGACTGATGATAAAGCCATTTTAAATTTATTTTAGAGTCAGATTATTTTAATATTTTGGGCTTTTTTTTTTTTTTTTTTTAATAAATACTGTTTTAGTTTTGTACTTTCTTTTTTCACTGATCACCAACTAAAACGTATTCTGTCCTACAACATGTGCATACACAAAATTGCCTTATACATTTTATTCCAGATTAACTACAATAATCTACAATAATATAAATAAATATCAGTCTATGTTTAGTTAATTTTGACAACAAAAAAAGTCAGCATTACCAAGCAAATAGTAAACTGAAATAAACAACTTAGTGCTGATTAAAGCAAAGATATGAGCAGATAAACAAGTTTAAAAATAATTATTATACTTGTACTTACCTTGAATCTAGTTTCCACTTGTTTCTTCTACCAATAACATATAGATTTTGTTGCTTTTATTAAGTTTTATTCAGATTTTCCCGCTGAAGGCGCTGTGCTCCTCGGAGTGTGGCTCACCGCGGTGCATGATGGGATACAATATGTCTCCTAATGTTGTTGTTAGCCGCCGCTAGCGCACACAAACTAGCCGCAATTTATTGTATATTAATACTTTTTACACTATAGGACTGTTGTTTTATTTACTGTACTACCTATATTTACGGTCGCGATGGTAAGTGCAACGTTTTTTCTTCTGCGTAAGTATAAAAAGGCAACATTAGCCCTTAGCATTGGCAACATATGAACGAGTGATTTGGTGCTAAGAGCGTAAATGAAATGCTTTTACTTCAAATAAAAGCAGCCAGACTTCATTATGTCTGACGCAAACGACAAGGGGGACAATTTACCCTAGACTAGACTATTCATACATTGTTTTTAAGACGCGATATTGTGGTTTTATTTCCGACAAAAGTCATATTTCCACTTTCTGTGTCTGTGCCAGTCCACGCCTGAGAGGAGAGTCTCCAGTTCAAGCTCCAGGACTGAAGACAGGAGGAGGTCCAGAAGTAGAGGTAAGATTATTATTTACTGAAAAACTCAAAGTCAAAAATATTTATGTATGAGGCAGCGAGAATGAGAGGGAAAGTGTACAAGACAGTGATGAGAGGCAAGCAGTGATTCTCAAACTTTTGTTACTAAGTGCCATCATAATGCATAGCATTAGAATATTAGATAAGAACAAAACAAGAAGTAAACCTGGACTAAATTGTGCCTTAATCATTACAGTTCAGTTTTATTTAAATAGCCCACATTCACCTCAAAGGGCTTCCCAACAGTTAATCAAACATTAAGACCTTTAATTTCATTCACTTCATTGTTTATTTCATTTTATTAAAACCAAGCATAACAATTTAACATTCAATTTAAATATAATGAATGAAAAAAGAAAGAAGTATAGTTATGGTATCTTCCCCCTATTCACAACACACAATCAAATATAAACAATAACTAAACTGAACCAAACAGTCCCAGGACATCCCCTGTCCTTAGACCCTCCATCTCGGTAAGGAAAAACTCCGGATGGTCAGGCTATAAATGTGTCTAGGACTGTTAAATAAAGTCCAAGAGCTCATGTATAGAGATCGGGACCGTGACGTCACATTTGTGGTCACACAAGCTATTTTAAATAGCAAAACAATGCAGCAAATTAGGATGCAAATTACTCAAGTTAGCGTTCACACAAAAATTTTCTGATACTTTAGTATATGATAAAGCGCTATTTAAGACTAATACATTGTTATTATTATTATAATAAATATTAGCCAAGAGTGACAGAGCAGTTAAAAGAAGGCTTGTTTGTTTACTTTTTTATGCCGCCATGACCCATGTTACACTGTCTGTCTCAATGGTCGTTTCATGACGTTGGAACCCGATCTCTATAGTAACATATTCCAAATCTGTGAGGATGCAGCACGTGGGCTTCATCCAGACAGCGGAGTGGGGGTGAGGTAGGGGTCCAGGAAGTCCATAGGAGGCGAGGTTTAGGGCCCACAGGTCGGGACAGGACAAGCTGTGGTGTACACTTCAAATTGAATCCCCAACGACCAGGAATAAAAGTTGCTCTAATTTCATCTAAATTAACTGCAAAATGCTTCTGCTGCATACCACCAGTAAGTAGTACCTGTACCACAGTCTACCACTGATCTAGATACAGTGGCTTGGAGGGAAACACAGGAGGCCGAGCTAGAGATGTTGAGTTTGGGAGTGATGAGGATGGATAGGGTTAGGAAAGAGTCCATCAGAGGAACAGCTCATGTTTTGGAGATAAAGTTAGAGAGGCCACACTGAGAATATTTGGACATGTACAGAGGAGGGATAGTGAATATGGGTAAAAGGACGAGGCTGAGCTGGGTTGGGCTGAGTTAGAGCTGGAGGCCTAGAGGAAGACCAGAGAGGATGTTTATAGATGTAGTGAAAGAGGACATGAGGTTAGTTGGTGTAAGAGAAGAGGATGCAGAGGAGAGGGTTAGATGGAGGCAGAGGATTCATTGTGAAGGGAGCAGCTGCAAATGAAAGTAATAATCTTGTTTTATTATGTTTTTTTTTAGATCGAGAAAAAAGAAAACGTCGACGCAGCCGCAGCAGGTCTTCCTCCTCTTCCTCCTGTAGTTCTGTATCCTCATCGTCGTCGTACTCGTCCTGTTCGTCCTCCACTTCATCGTCCAGCAGCAGTAGCTCCAGCAGCCCTGGTAAGTGTCAATAAGGTAAATAATCTTCAATATTAGTATTTATGTCAGTATTTAAGGTGTATGTATGTTTCCATTTTTATGTTTTTGTTAGATTCCCGGAGTAAATCCAAAAAAGGGTTGAAGAAAAGGAAGAAGGAGAAACAACATAAAAAGGTAATGTTCTCTAAAAATTTAAATGAGATTTTCTTGCTGCTTACAAAACAAACTTATTTTTGCGTGTTTTGTCCTGAAGCAGAAAGCTAAAAAAGATAAGAAACACAAACGAAAAAAGGAAAAGAAATCCAAAGGTGAAGAGGGCGGACCTGTTCAGATCTCTAAGGTACATTCAAGTCTGTGACAAAAAAATCAGAATTATACAAGTTCTGCATTAGCTTAATTTATCATATAGGCATTATTAAAACTATTGTAAATCCAGCCATTTTTTTAGATCATTGTACTCTTTTTGTGGTCTGGCATTTGTTCCGCAAACAAAAGACGATTATGCAAAACTTGCAGCATGTCTGTGTACATTACTCTCTCTCAGAAATGGAAACTTGGTAGCTCACGTCACCTCACCTGAAGTCCTGAGTGAGTACTATATACCACAACAACATAAAGTAGGTCAAGTCCAAAAACATACAGAGAATGTTCAACCCCTCACTTCAGAAGACATTTATAATGATATAAATTAAAGATAATGAGAAGAAATGACAAAAAACTTAAACAACAAAAGCAATTTAGTTCTCTTGTCATATATATGAGTTATTTTGACTTAACTTTGAAGTTCAAATGATAAACATGACTCTTAATACAGGCCCATGGGGAGTATTATTCACCCCTCAGCTTCAGGACTTTGTGGAGTATTCTTTAACTTTTATAACTCCTCACAAACATTTTGGGTCACTGCTAACAAGCTCTGACACCTCTCAACTGGATTTTTTGCCCATTCTTCACCTGCAAAAGCCTCTAGCTCTAGTGATGTTTGATGGCCTCCATGCTGCACTTTCCTTCTTTAAATCCCACCAAAGATTTTCAATAGGATTTAAATCTGGTGACTGAGAAGGCCGCTCCAGGATGTCCCAGGATCTTTTTGTCTTCTTGAAGAATTGTTAATAGATATATCCTTCAAATTGGCCTAAAGCTAAGAATAAGTTAGTCTTTTTTTTTTTTGCCTATTTAAAACTGCATTACCTGATTTTTACATGAGCATTTTTGCCTGGTGTTAAATCAAAATTTCTGACATGTGTGTAATATAATATATGACATGAATTAAAATTTTAAGAGCTGGTTTAGTCCTGGTTAAGAGCTGGTTTAGTCCTGGTTTAGTCCTGGTTTAGTCCTGGTTAAGAACTGGTTTAGAGCTGGTATAGTCCTGGTTTAGAGCTGTTTAGACCTGGTTTAGTCCTGGTTTAGTCCTGGTTTAGAGCTGTTTAGACCTGGTTTAGTCCTGGTTTAGACCTGGTTTAGTCCTGGTTTAGACCTGGTTTAGTCCTGGTTTAGAGCTGGTTTAGTCCTGGTTTAGAGCTGGTTTAGTCCTGGTTAAGAACTGGTTTAGTTCTGGTTTAATAATGATAATTTTTTTTTTCTCCAGTATTTGAAAGATAAAACAAAAGGCAAGTACAGCATGATCTCAGGGAAAAAGATTAAGATGAAAGTTAAAAAATCGAAGAAGGACAAACAGGTAAAGTATCCTTGTCATTACAATGTCTAATTTTGTTGTTGCACAGTCATATTCTTAACTTTTAACATAACTTTTCTTCCACAGCGGGACAAAAACCGGGCAGAGCTCCTTGAGTTTTTGAACTCGACTCTGTGACCCAGTTTTGAGGAGGATGCTCAAAGGGGAGCTGCTGTCTGGGCTGGACTCCCATCAGCAGATCTCAGGAAAGAACGACACTTTTAAAAATCTGCATTTTCACTGTGTTTCAACTTCAGGAGCTGCCTGCCACAATAAGACTTTTTTTTCCACCAAATATAACAGTACTGTACAGCCGACTATTGCTGCCCCTTGCATTTTTGTTTTTGACATATTTTGTGACGTTGCTCTTGGACCTCAAAATAAAAAGCAGTTGAAGTCTAGTTTATTTCTTATTTTGTGGACAGCTGAAGTAGTTTTATCTTAATTCACCAAATGTTCCAGTACAGTTGACCATTGCTGCCCCTTGCATTGTGGTATATTGATGTATTTAAAGCCTCATAATTGTTCCTAAAATAGTGACTGTTTTAAGATATTGTTGCGTGAAATTGCCTAGTGTTGCAATTGAAGTGAGAGCGTAATCATTTGATAGGGTCTACTTTTTTGTTTTGTTTGTTTAAAGGGCCTATATTATGCTTTTATTTGTCTTTTTAAACAAATATTGGTCATCTCAGAACAACAGCACACTTTACAACCTTTAAAAACATCATGTGACTAAAAGAAAGCATTTCCTTTAAATACTTCACTACCACCATAAAGAAACAGGTAAAGAGACCAGCAGAGTGTTGTGGTCTTTTGAACATAATCAAAGAAAAAAAGCACTTCACTTCCTTAAACTTTTTGTATGATATGATTTTACTACATCTGTGAGGAATCAGTGAAAACAGAGCTGTACACTGTTTTATAGAAATCTGAATGAGAGCAGACTGGATGTAGAGGGCTTGTTGATTGGTCAGTGCTTCCTGGAGTGGGTGAGTCGTGGAACCGAGCGTTTTGAGGCCTCAGAAACTCAACGCCAGAAACCACAGGCTATAGTATGAAACAAAACATGACTCCAGGCATGTTTTTGATTCGGGAACATTATAATATGGTAGAAAGCTCAGAAAAGTTGGTTTATCATATAGCTTCTTTAAAATTGGGCTTTGATATCAAAGTGTTTGATGTAAGAACTCAAAACTCCAAAATTGTTGCCAAATATTATCTGTTACATATTGTAGTGTGAAATTCCCCAAGTTGCACCATCATTAGTTTGGGTTTACCTTTGTTTTGAGTTGAAATTTTGTCTTTGGATACCCCCTTAATATTTTTTTTTAGTACTGCATGCAATCTAGTGAAATGATTCAAAACGAAACAAAGAAATGCCATTGTTTTTGTATGTTATGTTCTGTCCATTGACAATTTTCTAAACAAAAACATTGGTATTGCAATAATTTTTCTGTATTCTAAGTTGTAGGCATTTCCCAGTTTTGCCAATCAGGGCCTCAAATGCGATTTCATTGTTACAAATATAAGTTGGTGCAGTTGCTGTATTGCATTTCTTTGTTTAAATTCAACAAAACAGACATTGTAAATTTGGCATTAAAGCAATACATAACGTCGTTTTTGCATATAGCATGTTTTCCTAATGGCCCTTGTACATGATTGTTTATTAAAAGATTGAGAAAAGCAAAATTATTAAGTATTCGCACCGTATCATTTGGTGGAAATAAAGTTTTATGGTTCATATGTGGCTTGCTACTACGACCGATCAAAAGTGAAAACTGCTATAAGGATTGTCATCTGTTGGGTAAAGGACAATAATAGGATGATTATTTAATAATTTTTGTAGCATATTGATTTTTTTAAAGGTATTTCCAGTTAAAGCTGTGTGAATACCATTGTCCCAGTTCTCTAATTTCAGAGTTTAATGTACAAATTGCCCGTAAAGTGTGAAGACAAAGAATGAAGTGTGGTGTTCAAGTAAAAACATACAACACTAACGTCTTCTTTGGTCCTGCTTTATTAAAGTTTATTAATGCTGTGATGTTAGGCATTGAAAAACAGAAAAGAAACATGTTTTCATAGCCATCCTTTTGCAAAATACTTGATTAAATCTTAAAGGGTTCCTATATACAGAGATATTTTGGATTGTGGCAAGGTATTGTTCTTTATAAAGAAAATTTTGTCAAAAAATAGTCCTAGAAATCTAATAATTTCTTAAAAGGGCTATATTCTGCTTTTATTCATATTTTTTTAAAACCTCTAGGACAACATTTCAAGTTTTACAACCTTTAAAAACATTATCTGACTCAAGGAGAACATTTTTAATAAGTACTCTACTGGTGCCATAAAGAAACAGGTGAAGAGACCAGCAGAGGGCAGCAGAGTGTTGCCATCTATTAAACAAATAATCAAAGAAATGTTAAACTTTTTGTATGATGCCATTTTACTACAAAATGAGAAATGTCTGTGAGGAATCAGTGGAAAAAGGAGCTGTATGCTGTTTTCTGGATAAATGAATGTGAGCAGACTGGATGTAAAGGGCTTGTTGTTGATTGGTCAGTGCTTCCTGGAGAGGGCGGGGCTTTGTGGAACCGAGCGTACTGATGCCTCAGAACCTCAGCGCCAGAGAATAAAGGCGTGAATGAAGCAAAACACAACTCCAGCTATGTTTTTGATGAGGAAACAACATTATAACATGGTAGAAAGCTAAAAAAAAAGTCAATCCTGCATAATATAGCGTCTTAAAAAAAAAAGAATCCTTTTGTTTCTTAGTGACTAACGTTGAAAGAAAAATATTGTGCTTCTTTTGTGAAACAGAGCAGCGTCAAAAAGAGCTAACTGCTGCCATCTGCTAAGCGTTCATTACAGCTCCTCTCGTCAGTGATGGGAGGAACCAGCCGTGAGCTTTTATCCAATCAGCAGTAAAGTTATAGTGCATGTAAATCTATAAAGTTACAATAAATAACTCTGCTTTTCTTAGATATTATATAAAATGTCTGACAGTGAAAGAGCTTTTACTGCATGAAGTCATAATCTCGGTCAAAGACAAACTATGCGCAATAATTTTAATCCAAATCTGATACAGATACTGCGGAAATTCAAGTCCCAAGAAACCATCATCTGTCCCGTTATAATCGTCCTCATCAAACCACTTTACTGCTGTTCGCGCCTTTGTATCTGAAGTCGGGCATGCTCCACACTCTCATGTTCTTCTCGTCTCGGACCATGCCTCTCTCCACGTCTTCGGAGACCGTTTTGAGATCGCTCAGCCCCGCCCCGTGTTCTCCCGCCGCCGCCGCCGCCGCCGCAGCAGAGGTGAGACCCACGGTGCTCCCAAACGGGTTGATTTTGATGCGGGAGCGGAAGTTCATGAGGGACACGGTGCGCTTGTTGCTGTTCCACTGCCGGGCCAGTCTCTGCGCCTCCTGCTCCTCCCTGAGCTGCTCCAGGGTCTGCAGCAGGACGGATCTGAACAGGCCCGAGACCTCCTGGACCTCGGGCTCGTTGGCCTGGACCACCTCCCGGAATCTGAGATAGAAAAGATACGGAAAGAGAGAAGACAATGAAGTTTATATATCAAATTAGACTTAAAAAGAGCTGTAGAAGTGAATCAAGACAACCATGTCATGCATTACTTTATCAGTTATGTTGCTAACCAGGAAAAACGTGACCTCTTTGACAGGAAGAGAGGACTTCATGCTTCTTGAAAAAACATTTAAAGCTTGGTTCTGTTGCACTCTCAAAGTCCAAACTCCTTTTTCCAACATTTACTCTAGTTGTCCAAAACTGTATATTTTGTACAGGCACCTTACTTAGAACTGACAGTATGGACACAGTGAGTAAGATGCTCATCTCCTGTACTTCTGCTTTCTGCAGCCTTGTTCCAGCCCTAAAGTTCACAGTCCTCCATGTGACCTGCTCTGATGCGAGGAGAAAAGCTGGAGTATATGTGTGGTTCTTCATCAGCCTCCTGCTAACCTCCAATTACTGCTGCTCTTCCTTTGCAACGAGAGGAGACTAGAGCCTTAACAAGCCCCAGAAATAGCCCTCTTTCTCTCTCTCTGGGATCAGTCTCCAACAACAACCTGCTGCTGCTGCTGCTGCTACACTCACAATAAACACAATAATCCATTGACTATATGTTTTATTTTTTACATTTTATCCGGAAAAAGACCAAAAATGACCCTTTCGCTGACATTTTACCTCCGCGAACTGTTACATTCTGTCACTGTCTGATATGTAGAAAACTTCCCCAATTCATGCAGAGGTCATTTTGGACTTAATCTGAAACTAACAAACTGGGGAAGTTTTCTGTTTACATTTTAGGCAGTAATTAAAGTCTCACAGTGACAGAATAAAACAATCTGTGGATGTAAAATGTCAACGGAATGGAAGTTTTTTTTCCAGATAAAATGTGTAATATTTGAAAACAGAATACCATTAGGCCCAATAATGTTATGTAATTACTATCCTAGTCATGTCAGAATATGTTGTGCCAAATTTCATAATCCTGTCACAATGTGTGTGCCATAGCGGTGTAACGATACGTTTTTGCAACAATAGGATATGTATCAATTAGAAGGGTTTCGATACGATTCAAGAACGATATTGGATAATTTGGAACGATACGATTCGATACGATTCAGCGCCTTCGTCTGGATAATTGTTACAGCAACTTTTTGCCAAAAATCATAAAAGTTTACTCTCAAATGTAGCACCGCGGCCAGGGTTGCTTATGTCCAGTAGACAGAGAGCGAAAGTTGAATATAACATTTTATTTAATTAAAAGCACAAAATTTATCTCCAAAAAGCCATATCTGGTTTATTTTAACATATAAATTTCTAATTTCGATATTTTCGATATTATCAATCAAAACTTCATGTGTATTGATATTCACTTCCTAGAAAACGATACGATTCGATACAAGGTCATGTGTATCGATGTAGTTGTATCATAGGAAAAAAAACTGATACATCAATACAGTTACTTTATCGTTACACCCCTAGTATGCCATTATCTAAACTCCCTGACTTCCATCTGAAGCTTGTCCCACAAAGAGGTTTTTGGGGTCCTGGGACCAAAGAGGACAGAGTTGACTCAAAACATTATGAGCTTGTAATGGGCCAAGGTATACACTAACAAAAAATAATAGTTAAAAATATATCAATATCCATGTGAGGCTGTGGCTCCCGGCCTTTTACATTATAGGTATTTTTTGGCAACTATGTTGGAAAATGGCCACCATATTGGAATTTTAAATGGTTAGCACTTTTTTTCTGAAAATCTAGTGTATATTTAATGTTTCTGCCAAGTCGCTCCACTAAAAGTAATGTCATCAAATAAAGTCCACAATATTAAAAAAAAAAAAGAACTAATAAGTGTCTAGTTCACCTCTGAAAATATTTTAGATTTAACCTGAAAAATAAGATCTCTCTGTCTTTCTGCAGTTCATTAAAATAAGGAACACAAGCCTCAGTGGTTATCACTGCCTCTGTATTTTCCGCCTCTCCTGGATTCGCACCTTCCCACACGAGCTGTCAATCTTAAATGAGGCACTTGGGACCTGAGAAAACAACAGTGAACAGACGCTGCCACTGACAATTATATGACAGAGAGGTAACTGGAGGAGATTGGACTGAGAAGCCCTCAGAAGGAAGATACTGTAGGACTTCATCTTCTCTGTGGAGGAGACAGCACTTGTCCTGGGTCGGTTATTCTTGGGCCGAGTCTAATCAAGTTTGGTGAGATCTGGAGTTTATATCCTGTTATTTGAGGCCAGTAAATGAAATTACTTGAGATTACTGATTGTGATATTTATCTTCTGCCCATGTTAATTCCTGTTCCCCACTTTATACGCCTCGCTCAATATTTTTATAGATTTATAAAACTGAAATGTTTTATCTACTGGAGCTTAAACCATTGCATGAACTGCATAAATCTTTTACATTCTAGACATTCCTTAACATACATTTTACTAGCTATGAATCCATCATACATCTACTGTATATAAATAAAAACACAGGTGAGTGCTTTAGAGTAGGGCTGCACGATATGGCGAAAACATGCGATATTTGATAACTATGTTGAAAATTGCGATATTATTGCGATATTTGAAAATAGAGCCTACTTTTCGAACATAGTAAGTTAAATTCACTACATTTCACAAAAATGTAAGTTCCTGTATTTACAAGTCAAAACAATGACAAAATCAAAACTTAACACAGACTAAACCAGGAATAAAACAAGGCTAAGCTGTGACTAAATTAATTAAATTACCACTGTGGTAATTTCCCACAGCTGGGTTTTTTTAGGAGTTTTTCCTTACTGAGAAGGAGCGTCTAAGGACAGGAGTGTCCTTCGTCTGTTTAGTGTAGTTAATGTTTGTGCTGATTGAGTGTTAAGTCTGATTGTGTGTTTATGTTTGATCAACTGTTGTGAAGCCCTTTGAGGCGACTTTTGTTGTGATACTGGGCTTTACAAATAAAACTGAATTGAATTGTTTGTGAATCTACACCATCACCTCATAAAAACATTTAAAAACAGATGTAGCAATCTCGCAAGCTAAACCTTTCAATATTAAACATCACAATGGACCACAAATATCTTGTGCAGTGCTGTTCTAATATAAGTGCACAAAAACATCAACATCATTTTCAGTGCATTTACTTTCGAGTGTGATTCTAAGTTGTTTTCTCCTGTGTACTGTGTATAGTGGAATAAATGTGTTCCTTACTTGAGTATGACCAGGCCGCAGCAGGACGGGGGCACTTTGGAGCACAGGTCCTCCAGCCCCAGCTTCTCCCCGGTGCTGATGGTGTAGGACGTCCTGGGCGCGCTGACCAGCCAGCTGTAGTCCACTCCGGTCTGCAGCCTGCGGTACTCGCTCTCCCTCTCCCTCTGCATCCTCTCCGCCTCTTTACACTGCCAGCCCAGCTCCAGCATCAGGGTGTCGCAGACCACCTCGGCCGGGTCCCGACGAGGGCTGCGGGGACTCGCTTCACTCCAGCCGAACCAGGAGGCCATGGCCCCTCTGGAGGACGGGAAACAGAGAAGTAAAGTAAATGTTAAGAGTGAGCTGGCAGAGGGAGATGTTTGAGCTCGTGATTCATATCAAGAATGAGGAGTCTCCAAGGCTACACGTGTGAAAAGAAGAGAAAATGTGACGCATTTTACAGCTGCAGTCGGTGTTGGTGGTGTTTGCTACAGGAAGAGGAATGGAGGAAAAGTCAAAAAGGTTTTGGTGGTTTAAAGGCAAAACGACAGCAGCCTAGGAGGGCCGAAACAATAAAGGCTTTAGGACGTTAAAACTTGAAAATATACAATGAAAACAAAGACAAACATCAGATAAAGCTCACCTTTTTTTAGAAAATAGTGATGTGATTGTTCAGAAAACTTGGGGCTCGGGGCAGGACGGTGTGAGTGGGTTGACGGGTGAGGGGTGAGGGATGGAGGTCGGCCAATATGGGCTTTTTCTATGGCCGATGGTGATACGTTTTTTTTTTAATTCAGAGCAGACAATGGCCGATGAATGCTTCCATTTTTTTAGACCGATAAGTAGAGGCAAATCTTAATTTGATGAAAGAAATTAATATAATATAGTCATTTGTTTTAGTAATGCTTATTAAAATGCAAACAAATGTGTTAGAATTGACAGGGAGAGCAGTTAAAGATGAGTTTTTTAAGAAAACCATTAAGGTAATCTCAGTCAGACTCTGTGCAGGTAGAGCTTGGGGAGAGCTACAAAATGTATTTGGATTTTTTGTTCTACGAGGTTCTGTTCCAGAGAAATGAAAAATCGTTTTTGCTATTTTGAGCTTTTCAGGCTGAGATGCATTTTGGATGTTTCCTATGAACTGCAGAGTAAGAGCCCAAACTGCTACAAAATGGCAGGGGAAGCTGGGGTCCTTCAGTCACATGGTTGCCTGGACATGTGCCTGACCAAAACTCGGCCGATTGCCTAAAAATGGCAAAAATTGTCCCGTCGATATATCAGTCGACCTCTGGTGAGGGATACAAAGGAGATGTCCTGCAGGAGTCTAGTTAGTCCCTGGTCTAGTTGTTGGAGAGAGGAGTCTGAAAAGGAGAAAGTGAATTCGAAGGGAGGTGTAAAGTGAAAAGGGAGGGTGGGGTCCAAGTGTTTCATGTCATATCTAAATACATGTTAGTGCACAGCGCATACTATGTCCTCTAGGTCTGACTGAGTGACCCACTTTAGTCCATGATTGATGAATTATGCTGCACATTTCATGTAAAGTAAAACAATTTTTAGGCTTCAACCTCCCTGCAGCCCACTCTTGGATATCGACTCACCATTTGGGAACACTCATACTTCATTCACTATGGACATATAATTAGATGAGCCGTTTCAAAATACAATACATTTTATTACACACGTCTTTGGAAGCCAGAAAAACATAACGGGGAGAAAATATCCACTGCCACTGAGACAACTGTTCTTGCTTTTAGCGTAGAGTGCTAACCTAAAACAATCCCAGGAATTAAGTGTAACACAGAGCGACATCTTTTCACTAAGTGCTTTCTTGCGTACACTCTCATCACGTTACCATTAACAGTCTGCCTGCTCTCGTATCTCCCCATCCTCCACTTCCCCTTTGTTCAACAAGTGTCACGTCCATTTTCACACAGGCGCTCTCATCTCTTTACTGTCTATTGTCTGCAGCTGCCGGGATCAAGGCCTCTCATCAACAACAGATTATTTACAGAAAGGCGGCCATGTTGATAATCCCTTTATGATGTAGACATACGCTATAGATAATCCTTCTATAGATTCATAACCGTCCTGGTTTAATCAGAGCGTAATCTGCCTGAATGTCATTGTAAAGGCATGTGCTGGTATTATTTGTTGTCTTTTCACACCAAGTGCCACTAATATCAGGCTTTCCAAGTACAATCTGGACTAAAATGAGCCAAACCAGGTCTAGACCAAGGGATAAAACAGGGATTATCACAGAAAAATGAATTACTAAATAAGGGCAAAAACAGGAGTGGACTAGGACTAAATTGTGCCTAAACCAGGTCCAAACAAGGACTGAACAATCCCTAAACCAGAACAAAACCGAGTCCAAACCAGGTCTAAATTAGGACTAAAAAAATAGGTCTAAATCAGAACTAAACCAGCTCTAAATTAGAACAAAAGTAAAAAGTAAACTGTGCGTAAACGAGGACCAAGCCAAGTCTAAGTTAGGAGTTAGCCAGGTCTGAATTAGGATAAAACCAGGTCTAAATGAGGTCTAGACCTTGTTTAGACCTGGTTCAGTCAATGCCTAAACCAGGACTAAATCAAGTCCAAACCAGGTCTAAATTAGAACTAAACCAAGACTAAACTGTCCATAAACCAGAACCAAAGAAAACCTTGTCTAAATTAGGACAAAACCAGGCCTAAACTGGGTCTAAATCAGAACTAAACTGTGCCTAAACCAGGACTAAGCAATAGTCTAAAAATCCAACCTAAAACAAGAATAAAACTGTCTCTGAATAAATCTCCTGAGCCCTGAGTCCCACCAGAAAAAGCCTGCGTACCACGAGTAGTACCCGTCCCACAATTTGAGAACTGTAGAGGTTAATGAGTTAAAAAGCTATAAATGTTGTTACTTTAGGTCACTGTAAGACTGGTAACACCAAGGGTTGGTTTTCTTATGGTTTTATGTTAAGAATTAAAGGTACAGTCAAGCTTTGAGTAATCTGTATGTTATTCACATTTTGCTGGTTTTACGTTTAATCAAGCTTCATATAATCTTTATATATTCATTATAGTAAAAACCTTCAGTGCTGTGAGTGTTTGCAGTGTCAGGATAATGTCATGTGTTCATCTTCATGCGTTCTCTGAGAAATGTGCGACTTTGTAACTGTGAGGGAACCACACCGGGCCTCACTGTAGAGAAGATAAAACACAGAGGGACAGAGTTTATTTTGGTTCCTGGTTGTAGTTTAGTGTAACTGCCAGTAGGGGGTGCAGTTTAGTGGGTGTGGTTAAATGTTGATGACATCAAAATAAAGGGGAACATACCATGATGGGCGTGTCACAGGCTGCCTACATTACATCATGACCTGGATGAACTTTTGTGGCTGTGACAAACTGAGCGTCTGCAGCAGGAGCAGGGGTTGGCACCAGTTCAGTTCGGACGGTCCAATATGTGTGTTTACAAATTAAATATGAGTAGAAACTGTTTAGATGAATAATAATAATTAAATATAATAATAATAATAATTGAAATTGGTATTTTCAAGGACATAAGGAAATGAGAAAGTATAAAAGCTGATGTTTGGATGAGCTCGGGGGCTTCTGTGGGGACCGGACATGAGCTCCGTTTGTTGTGTCGTGCAATAAACTTTTCTGCGCTGAACTCTCGTCTGCTCCTTGTTTTTGGATATATTGTGTATTTTTTATTGAACAGAGCCACTGCTTCAGAGTGAAAGGTGCTGCTGGTTAGTGTAATCCAGATTAGGAGCATGTGCTGCAAAAGCTTTGTCAACAAATGCAGTGAGATTAGTGAGCATCTGCTCCTCTGAAGTCAGCAGACGGTTTTAACTCAGCAGCTTTCAAAATGGAGTCAGGTAACTACTCTGCTACTCAGTATGTTTCAGACTAACCTTTTCATATTCTATACGAAGGCGTTAGTCTGGTATCTGGGTTTCATTTCTATGGCAGAACTAGAGATGAACATTTGGTTCATTTTCTTTAATCCATTAATTGGTCATCTTAACAAACAATTATTGATTAACCGTTTAACACTGGCCTGACATCACCTTTCATTATGTTTTATAAAAAACAGCTCTTTATTGCAGCCATTCCCAAAGTCAAGACTGTCGTGGCCCCTTAAATTTCCGAAAATCCCTCGCGGACCCCCAACGATAAAACTTCCCTCTATTCAAAAGACTCTGCCATGTTTTTTTCCATATGTTCTTTTATAAAAACATTACAAAAACACTGATTATTGACTAAAGGTTATTTTAAAGTAATATTTTAAAACAAGTATACAACTGTAATTAATTTCAAATGTTTTTTGTGTATTTAATATTTTCATTGACTTTTTATATTTTTGTATGTTTTATTTGTTTTTATGAACCAAATCCATGTGTCTGAAATAATAATAATAAAATAATAATAATAAATTCAAATTGAAATTAAAATATAGACAGCCTCTGGGGGCCCCCCTGTACTACCTTGGCAGACCCCCAGGGCACCCCAGACCCCACTTTTGGGACCACTGCTTTATTAAATTCAAAGTCATGAACCATAATAAAAACTAAAAATTAAACTAAAGATAAGTTATGGTCAATTCCTTAATTTTATGTTTAATTTGCCCTAACTCCCCAGTGGTACTGCACCTTTACTCTACTGTACAGCATAACTATTAATTGCTATTTCTTTAAATTAATTATGGCCATAATGCCAATTAATTGATTAACAGATTTACCAAGAACACCCCAAGGCAGAACTATCGCAGGCGAAGTAACCAATCAGAGAAACAAAGGGCGGGACAAAATCAGAGCACCGCTGACCCAAACAAACATGGCGCTTATGAACAAATGTTGCCAGTTTTGCCATAAAACACCAGAATACGGCATATTATAGCAACTCTGTACTTTCCTGAACAGGGACAGCAGCAGAAGCCAGTTGTACACAGACCAGTGGTGAAAGTGGGTTTGTTTGAATGTGGTCGTTACATCGGACGTCAGTGGGACTTTACTGTTGTTAAAATGGCAACAAGACAAAGAGAAAAAAACACACAGAGGACTGAACAACAACAAGATCTTCAGCAGAACCAACAGGTGATGAAGGAAAGCACTAAACACTGTTAATCAAGTAAGAGAAGTTATTGTGTAAGCTGGCGCCATCTTGGTTAATTCTGACTGGAGCTCATCTTCCACTTTTGTAAGACGTGCTGCAGATAAACGTCTGTGACAAACATCAAGAGTTGTTTGAAATGGTTCTCTGTGGCTGAAGAACCAGGTTGTCCAGGTTACGTTTATATGAGTCCCATTTCAACCAAGCTGCATGCAATGTCTTATCACAGAACTGAAGTAGGGCTGCACGATATGGAGAAAATATGCGATATTCGATAAATATGTTGAAAATTGCGATAACGATATTATTGTGATATTTGAAAATAGAGCCTACTTTTCAAACATAGTAAGTTAAATTCACTACATTTCACAAAAATGTAAGTTCCTGTATTTACAAGTCAAAACAGCCACAAAATCAAAACTTAACACAGAATAAACCAGGAATAAAACAAGGCTAAGCTGTGACTAAATTAAATAAATCACCACTAAAACCGGACTTTTTACACATTTTGATTTAGTCACAACACATGTTCTTTTAAGGCTGCGGTGGAAAATGATTCTTCAGTGTAAATCTCTGCGATATATTTAGATTCTTGCGATATGGATATTGCGTTTGCTGATATTGCGATAATTTTGCAATTTATTGTGCAGCCCTAAATTGAAGTATTACAAAGACTTCATGAGTTATATGACCATTCTCTCTGATATTTGTTATAATTTACTGATTGCCTATTGTACTGTGTCGCTCTCCCCTCGCTGCCTCTCTCCTCATCTGCACCTGCACGGCCCAGTAAACACCTACCAGCCGATTATAATCACCTGTTGAATGTTTCTGTTCAGCCATCACACTGCTATCTTCAATAATCCAATCCAACATATCAACAGTATCTGGCAACCATTATTTACTCTTTATCATAAAACAAATACACATCATCTTATTTATATTGCAGCAACTAACTATTATTTCTGCCTGTTGCCTATTACTAAGTGGGGAAATCTATGTCAAATCTATATTTAAACATCTAAATATAGTGCAACCCATGCTAGAAAATAGTCATAATGTAATGACAGCCTTTGAGACACTGTAAAAGTAAAAGTTATTATAAAAAAATTGGAAAATCACAGCTAATATATATATAAAATTAGGTGCCTTATATGAACATTTTTATGGTAAGAAAGCTACCAGGGTGGCTCCAGGTGTTGTCTTGTGAAATTTAAGACCTTTTTAAGACTTTTTAATTAAAGAGTGAAATTTAATGCAAGCATCGTGAACAACAGAACAAAAATCTGCATGAAATTTACACTAAGGAATTATCCGTACTACACTGAAACTTTTTTTTTTGTTAAAGTCTAATACAGATGTAAGAACTCCAGAGCTGCATTAAAAAAAAATAAAAAATTAATCATGCATTTGAATAACATTTCTTCAATAAATATGTTTTGCTACTGTGGTGACTCGATCTTGAAATATTAACATAATAGTTAATAAACCTAGATGAACAAGATTTAAAGGTACTGTAAGCAGCATGCGCTCACTGGTTTAAAATATCAAAAAAATGGTCTCTTTTCTGATTGGATGATTGGCAGTGCAGGGTTTAGAATAAAAAAAAATAATAAAAAAAATGTAAACATAAATAACTTGTCCATTATATAAAATATTACCATAATACCATTGTTATCAGTAAAACTAATATTTGATTTAAACATGTTTAACTTACATCATATCTGTGGACATGTGGGTAATTTTTATGTTATGTTATGTAAAAAATAATCCAGTCATAGTATCTTTAATACCTAACGTTACTCATAATATTTAATACTTTTAAGTCCTTGAAATAAAATGTAATACTTATTTAATGTTTTTAGGACGTTGGGGCTACCCTGCTCATATAATTTCATTTTAAATAGATTAAAATAAATAACTTTTGTCGATGTGTTACAAAAATATGTACATACAATACTCATACGTTATACGTAATATGTTATATTATGTTATGTTATGTCTGGGGAAAAAAATCTATTCATATAACCTTTAATACCTACCCATAATATTTAATACTTTTAAGCCCTTGATTTTGACAAGATAAAATGTAATACTTACTAAAAGAAATAACTTTTGTCAATGTGCTACAAAAAAAAATTCACATACAAAACACATACTGTACAAACAATACAATACTGTCGCTTCTTAACCGCTAAATAACTCATTAAGCTAGCAACAGCGTGCAACAATATCATTTTAAAAACAGCAATTAAAAAAAGGCTATGTCACTAAATCTATAACCCACTCTTCTTACCTTTATTTTTCTCGTGTTTTCAACTTTTCTCGTCCTAAAAGCAGCTGAGGAGTAAAAACTCTGCACTCGCTGGGAAATGGAGCTGGTTATGTTCAGCGCCAGATCCGCGGCGAACAACAAACTGCTCTTATGTCCGCTTCTCTGCACTCTTTCCTCGGTGCATCCTCCACTCAGTCTCCGTCTCCTCCTCCTCCTGCTCCTCCTCCTCCTCCTCCTCCTCCCCCCGGGCCGGGACCTCTCTCCTCAGTCCTGCCGTGGCTTGTTGCTGGAGGTCGGGGGAACTGCCGCCGCCTCCGCCGCCGCCGCCTGGTTCGCTCCGGTGTTGCGGGAAATTCGGTTCCCCCGTGTTTCCCGTGTTGAGCGCCAGGACTTTCTCTCGTTTAAAGGTCTTTTTACGAACTTGTTGAATTAAACACACACTGTATCATCATCATAATCTAATGGTTCCCAGAGGCTGTCTACATTGCAATTTCAATTTTAATTTTTTATTTTTTTAATTATTATTATTTCAGACACATGGTTTTGGTTCATAAAAACAAATAAAAGATGAAAAAATATAAAAAGTCAATGAAAATATTAAGTACCTAAAAAATTAAGTACATACTTTAAAATAATATGTTTTTGTAATTTTTTTATTTTTTATTTTTTTTTTATAAAAAAAAACATATGGAGTAAAACATGGCAGAGTCTTTTGAATAGAGGGAAGTTTTATCGTTGGGGGTCCCTGAGGGATTTTCGGAAAGTTAAGGGGGGCCACGACAGTCTTGGCCTTGGGAATGGCTGGTATTTTGATTATAATTTAGAACAGTTTAATTAGCTGATTATTGACATATTCTGCGTAACTACTGTAAACTGTAAATAACCTATTTTAAAGCATTTGCACCAGCCATGTCTGACAATGACTACTGTGACATTTATTCATTCATTCATTCATTCATTCATTTTCTTCCGCTTATTCTCGTTAGGGGTCGCAGGTCACTAGAGCCTATCCCAGTAACTGTGGGCCTTAGGCGGGGTACACAGCTCGTCACGGGGCTGACACAGAGACGAACACAGACAGACAACCATTCACTCACTAGGGGCAATTTAGAGTCACCAATTCACCAAACCAGGGGTGTAGCACAAATTTCTGGGCCCTTTGTATAAACCATCTTGGTGGGCCCCCATGCTGACTTTAGCAATAGCTCTCACATATCCTAGGCTTTTTAAGGGCCCCTCTCTGCAGTCTGATGCCTCTGCACCTAACACACGCATGTGGTACTGTGATATTGTGTATTAAAATTATTTATGAAAAAATATTTGTTACTCATGGATGGGAAGGGGATGTAACTTTTTTTTCTTTTCTTTGCCTGTGTTGGTTTTTGTCTGCTTGTGTATTTGTTGGGTTGTGTTTGGGAATTTGGCTTCTGGAGGGCTGGTCTTTATGGGTGGAGCAAGGGATGTATATATAAGGAAGAACGCCTAACAAATTACAGCTCCTAATAAACATATTTAAATCAAAAATTATTTATGAAAAAATATTTGCAACTCAATTTGTTTTGCAGAGATTTTCCATGCATTCAGTCATTATCTAGTTCTGTTATACGGTCTGTGTGTGTATCAAATGTACAAGTAAAGTAAAAAGAAGTATTTTATTATTATATCTATTAAGATTATGTTGCAGAATGTGAGAAAAGCGTCATAAACGTTACTGAAAGCGAGTTTAATGCTTACAATATGTGTTTAGTTCAAAAAGTTCGTAAAAAGACCCTAAAAAGAAAGAAAGTCCTAGCGCTGCTAAGGGAAAACACGGGGGAACCGAATTTCCCGAAACACCTGCGACTCCAGCCCGAGACCGTGCGTGATGAGAACGTGCTGACGTAAGCGCGCGGTGATTAGCCCGCCCCGTCGCCATGGAGACGGGCTAAAGCCTATTTGTCCGCACAATAAGCTGCTCCGCGGTGAAGAGGAGGAGGAGGAGGAGGAGGACAAATAAAAGAGAAGAGGGCACTGTGCGCGGCTGAGGGCCACAGATGCAGCGGAGAGACGAGAGGAGAGGGATTTCATTACAGTTATTGGACGAAATAAAGCTGAAAAAGTTTGTTATTCTTCATTTAGACAGGGAAGGGCCGTGAGAGCGAGCTGTCACGTGCAAGGACACTCTGTTGTTACAAGAAAATCAAAGACATGCATAAAAAAGACACTTAAAATACCTAAAACAGTGGCTCCCAAGGTTTTCTAAACTCTGTAATCTCCTAATGTTTTTATTTCTATTCATTTGAATGATTTTAGGGCTTCTATTTAGTATGGATCTGTATTTGTTGTGTGTTTATGTGTGGTTGTTTGTGTTTGTCTATTTGTCCGCTCTTGCTGCTCAAATGAATTGCCCCTGGTTGGATAAATAAAGTCATCTGAATCTGAATTTTCTCCACTCTGACAAACACTGTCGCTGAGGAAAAATAAACCTATGTTTATATGAATTTTAATGTATTAAAGCATTACTTTACAGTGCAAGGGCAAGCAGCGGGCGTCCTTCAGCAAAAACATGAGTAATCACTGCCCTAAAGCATGTGCAGGTTGTAAGAAATACATCTTAAAGCAGTATCCTGAATGTTTCCATGGGGGATAATTGAGTCAATTGAAGTGTATTCTGTAGGATTTTTTTTTTCCTATGATACAACTACATTGATACACATGAGTTTGTATGGAATCATATCGTTTTCTAAGAAGTGAATATCGATACACATGAAGTATCGATTGATAGTATCGGAAAGATCAAAATTAGAAATGTGTATGTTAAATTAAAAGCAGATATGGCTTTTTGGAGATACATTTTGTGTTTTTAATTAAATAAAATGTTATATTCAACTTTTCTTCACGCTCTGTCTGCTGGACATAATCAACCCCGGCCACGGTGCTACATTTGAGAGTAAACTTTTATGATTTCTGGCAAAAAGTTGCTGTATCGATTATCGATACGAAGGTGTTGAATTGTATCGAATCGTATCGTTCCAAATTATCCAATATCGTTCTTGAATCGTATCGAAACACTTCTAATCGATACATATCGTATCGGTGCAAAAATGTATCGTTACACCCCTAATATTCTGGATCTTATTCCATCTGTGTGGAGCAACAAAGCAAATGGCAGTGTAGCAAGTAGCCAAATAAAAAAGACAACAAACTGAGCACCTCTGGAGGACAATTACATTCATTTTTTATTTTTTTAACACAGAATTTTGCAGGGTGAATGTTTAGAGCCTATATTTATATCCCAGACAACTTGATCCTGTAACCTGGCTAAAATAATAATAATAATAATAAAGATAGGTATGTAGCACTCTGCTGTGTACAGAGAAGCTTTATTAATCTGGGATGGTGATTGTTTTTGCGAGTCATAGCAACAACAATGATAATGAAACAACAAATCACCATAATGTTTTTGTAAATGTATAGCGGCGGTGTTTTTAGATGTTGCCATGTTTTTTAGGCTAAGATTAATAATAAATGTGAACTCACAAATCTCACCAGAATTCAGCTCCATAAGCGCAAAAGTTTTGGTTTCCTGTGCTTTGGTTAAAATGGAAACAGCTGTTGAAAACTGGGACATAGAGTTTTTGCAGATATTTGTTGAGACATCTGCCTCATCGTTATTCAAATCTGAGTCAAGTCCCAGTTAAAAAGCATTTAAATCAGAGACTCAGACCCTCGAAAGCAGCTCTAAAGCTCCCTCTGATTAAATAACTTTCCCGTTTGTCTGAAATGATCCCAGAAAATGTCCGCTGAACAGAAACACGACGTTGTTGTGTGGGAGGACCGTCCAGGTTTTCTGTGAACTGTAGGTGTGAGGCGGATAACCTCGAACACGCCGCTCTGACTCAGACAGAAATAAACGCTTGTTAGATGTGATTAAGACGCTGACGGTCACCGCGGGGAGGATCAGGATTAAATCAGATCACTGCAGAGGGAGCCATTAAACTGCCACTGAAGGACAAACTTGAGATTGTGTCAGCAGCGGGGAAGAAAAGGCGAGGATAATGGGATAAAGTGTGTTTTTCGCAGTTTAAATTGGTCGTTTGTTTGGAAAAATGCACCCAGATTTACCTTTAATAGAATAAAACGTATCTTGCCATTTAAAGGTACTGTAAGAAGCATGCCCTCTACTGGTTTGAAAACGGTACTGCAGTCTAAATCTAGCGCGTTGCCAGTCTTTTCACTTTTCTGATTTGGACGATCAGCGATGCAACCAAAACAAAAAAGGTAAACATAAACAACTTGAGCATAAAATATGTTTATTATTGTGAATAAATCAATGTTATCAGTAAAACTAATATTTCAGCAATTCCCAAAGTAAAGACTGTCGTGGCCCCTTAAATTTCTGAAAATCCCTCGCGGGCCCCCAACGATAAAACTTCCCTTTATTCAAAAGACTCTGCCATGTTTTTCTCCATATGCTTTTTTTATAAAAACATTACAAAAACACTGATTATTGACTAAAAGTTGTTTTAAAGTAATATTTTAAAACAAGGACTTAATATTTTCACTGACTTTTCACTGAACACTCCTGACTTTGGGAATGGCTGCTCGAGGAAAAAAATGTTTTCTGCCGCTAAGGTGGATCTAGATTTGTAGGCAAGGAAATGGGACTTTACTGTTGTTAAAATGTAAACAAATCCCACAGAGGACTCAACAACAAGGCGGACTTCAGCAGAACCAACAGGGGACAAAGGAAAGCACTGAACTCTGTTACTCAGCTCAGATCCGGCTGTGATGGGCCATTTCTAAATCGACCGGAGAGAGACGCTAAAAATAGCAGCTATATGGCAAACATAATGATAAACAGTGTGACTTTTTTGATTCTGATGTAACAAAGCTATGAGGATTATTACACAGGTCTACAGCAAAATGCTTCCGGAACAAAAGTAGTGAGATTTTTCTTGGATTAGGTCACTAATAAAGAAAAAGTAAGTGAGAAGTGCAGATTGGATATAGTTTCCAAGAAACAGTGTTGGGTCAAAATAGGAAATTTATGCAAAATAAGGCAAAAACGGTAGTTTATCAGAAGGTACAGTGTCTACAAGCAACCAGTTCTATCTGAAAGCTGCACATTCAATACATTCATTTTAATATGGCTAGAGTTTTGACATAAAATGTTTTGTTTTTATTTGTAGAAATCGCTCTCTTGGAAGTGGACAAAATGCATGCATGTAGAGAAATTAAATGTTTTCAAAATATAAATATTATTTTTAAGCAAAAATGCCTAAATCTATTGTATAAACAGATGTGATTTTGATGTGAAACAATATCATTAAATATCTTGAATACATAGCTAACCAAGACAGTTATCACTTGATTTTCAGTTCATCTTATCAAAATAAATGAGATTTAGCCACTTTTATCTCGGAAGCAGATCGAGTCCAAACATTTGTAGACCAGTGTTATTAAAGATGCACTTCCTGATTTCTTTCTTTTGTATCTGAGGAAAACAAATGTCATCAGCAGAATAATAAAAGTCATCTCCGAGAAAACGAGACTCTGAGACCTCATCTGGGCTTTGATGCTCTACTCGAGCAGGGCCTGAACTTTTTGACCAATCACACGCTCAGAACAAAAGGGGGCGGTCCCGTTCGGATCAGGGACACGTTCATTGGTCGAGTCCGAGTTCGTGCACGTTTTTATTCAGTGGACACTGCACTGCTCCAGTCCGACTGGAAATAAACCAATCCCAGCTCCAACTGCAACCTGTTTTTGTCACCACTCACTCACACTTAATGATGATTCTTTAAAAAGTCATCTGTGTCACAAAAACATTTTATAC